>JALAZF010000684.1:1270959-2541918 GCA_022829125.1 Lathyrus tuberosus | reverse complement strand
TAATTCTTGAGATGCACAAATTTACTATAGTGAAAGACGAAAATGAATTAGGTGCCTTTGGGATTTGCTATCTTTGGTGACTTTAGACTAACAGAGAGATGAATAAGCAATTAAAATAAATTATTTGATTAGATAGAAAAATTGATTTAGAGAGAGATAGACGGAAAGATACCATTCTAGTGAAACACATTCTTATGAGCAATTTTTTCTAAATAGACAATTAAAAATTTTCTGATATATCTCCTCTTATACTTGATTCCATAAAAGAAAAAAATTTGCGACTGACTCATTTTCCCTTTAATCTCAAGCTAAATAAGCTAATTTAGAAGCATCTCCAACTTTTGATTTGTCCGGTCAAAATATTTTATCCCACTAAATCTCTGCTAGTTTGGAGGCTATTACTAAACAAAGTCTCAACTGTTGAGCAAGAGAGACTATTATACTCTTTCGGGATGTATCCTATATGTAAAATCAACGGAGAAACATCTTCTCATTTGATTTGTACTATAAGTATATGCTTCCAAGCTTTGGTCTTGGTTGACTTCTATTTTAAACATTCATATTTGCATTGAGAATTAGGACAAAAAATTTTCTCCCCAAATCTCCAAGGATTTTAGAAAGTTTTTGGCAATCGCCTTTATTCATCTGGAGTAAAGCTAATTGTGATGGACTGTATTTAAATAACCTATTGTGAGAAATGTCAAACCAGGAATGAATAAAAACTATGAGAAAGATTAAGTTTCTTGAACAAACACAAGAAATTCAGAGAGAGAGAGAGAGAGAGAGAGAGAGAGAAGAGAGAGAGAGAGAGAGAGAGAGAGAGAGAGGAGAGAGAGAGAGAGAGAGAGAGAGAGAGAGAGAGAGAGAGAGAGAGAGAGAGAGAGAGAGAGAGAGAGAGAGAGAGAGAGAGAGGAGAGAGAGAGAGAGAGAGAGTAATTGTTGAATGATTTATTGTAGAACTCAAGGCTATTATCGGTTATCAACCACTTAACCTTCCTTTTAGTCTGATTTTCGACTAGAGTCTTCCAAGTTTTGAAAATTTCAAAAGTTTCATCCTTAGTCTTCTGGATGAATACCCATAACGTTCTGTAATAATCATCAACTATGGATAGAAAATATTGTGCAGCTGAGTGCGAAGGATTCTTTGCAGGCCCTCAAAGAGCAACATGAATGTAATCAAGGGATCCATGTGTTATTCTTATGCCTTTGTTAAACTTCACTCTCCAGGATTTACCAAACACACAAGGTTCACATAATTCCAGCTTTTCGACTTTGTCTCCACCTAGCGAATTCTATTTTCCCAGTTTAACAAGACCCATTTCACAGACATGGCCTAATCTCATGTGCCACAATTCAGTCTTCGACACAGGTTTCGTGGAGGCAAAATTTGCTGATCCACTTACAACTTCAGCCTCAAGGGTATACAAGCATTGTTTTTTCACCCCTCTCAAGACTTCCTTCAAACCCTTTCACGGCTCTCAGGATTCCATTCTTTCCTTTGCAAACATATCCCTTCTTATCGAATTCACCATGAGAAATCAAATTTCTTTTCAGATAATGTACATACCTGACACCAGTCAACAACCTTTATTGACTCATCATGGAGTTTGAATCTCACAGATCCAATTCTTATAATTTTGCAGGCTTTGTTATTTCTCAGCAAAACTGATCCACAATCTTGATCACATAATTCCTCAAATACATCTTTGTCTAGAGTCATGTGTCAAGTACTCCCTGAATCCATAATCCACTCCTTGTTAGAGTTGCTGCTTGAAACCACAAGGGACATCAGATAATTCATAATCATCTTGCACAATGGCTATGTTGCCATTATCCTCGCCTCTATGATTATTCAGACGATCAGGGCACACCTTTCTTGTATGACACTCCTTCTTACAGTGGTAACACCTAATTCTAGGAGCATCACCATCATAAGTCTTTTGCCGACCTTTACCATTCTTCTTCTCAAAACCTGTCATCTTTCTTCAAGAATTTCTCTTTAAACGGACAATCCTTTAGCAATAGATGATGGTTTTTGCTTTTTTCTTTTGTTCTAGTCCTTTAAGTACAAGGCTGATTGGACATTTTCAAAGGTTAGAGACTCTCTTCCATACAAGAGATTTTCTTTGAAGTGAGCATGCGATCTGGGTAAAGCACACAACAACATCAACACCTGATCTTCATCATCAATCTTGACATCGATATTCTCCATATCAATAATTATCTTGTTGAACATATCCAACTGCTCAACCAAAACTTTGTCTTCACTCATCTTGAATGAATACAAAGCTTGCTTCAGGCAGAGACGTCTGGCCAAAGATTTTGTCATATACAAACATTCGAGTTTGTTCCACAAAGTGAGCTTTCTCCACCATAGTCGTCTTCTCCTTCTCTGATAGGGTAACATCCATCTTCTCTGATCCTTTTAACGCTTATAATAAACCATGTTGAACCAGAAGAACTTGCATCTTCAAGCGCCATAAACCAAAATCATTCACTCGGGTGAATTTCTCAATCTCATACTTCAATGACGACATCTTGATCCACGCACTGCACCAATTTGTTGTGACAAACGCCGCACCAAAAACAAATAAAAACTATGAGAAAGGATTGAGTTTTGTGAACAAACACAAGAAACCCTTTCAGTTACGAAGCTAAGCTAACTTAAGCACTAAACTATTATAGACTACTAAGCTAACTTAAGCACTAAACTAATTTAAGCACTAAGATAATTTAGAAAACTGCACGCTTTGGACAGATTTCGACTACAACATGCATATCTATATCGAAACATGAAGTTATCCTTGTCGAGACTAGAGTTCAATCCAAAATATCATATAACTCTCAGGTTGTGGAGGTGTCTTCAGATATCATAATGGCTGCTTCTTTGGAGCTTTTTCTAAATTTTTGGATGTCGTTAACTTTCTCATTGATTTAATCTCCTGTGCTATGAAAGCCATATAGTTTACTAATAAGAAATGTTGTTACAATCTTTGTTTGGAAACATACTCACTTTTTAGTGATACACACCTTAAAGTATTTTTTTTATAAGCAAATTAATTCAACACGGAGTATTAGAGATACTCCAACTCGTTTCCAAGAGACTACCACCCACTTATACTATCGACTTACAGAAAATCAGTTGGATTTTCAAACGATTCATAGTTTTTGCGGTGAGAAATCGGATATCAAGCTATTAATTAACTTGAATCTCACATCTTTGAAATTCACCACCGAGCTTTGATTTATCCAAAGGAAAGGGTAATAAACGAATACCCTAAAAAGAGAATCTAGGTTCGGGGGTTGGTTATACAAAGGGAAGGTATTAGCACCCTAAGTATCTGTAGTACTCTACAGGAACCTCTTGTTTGTATTTGTGTTATGTTATGTTTGCTTGCTAAGGGAAATGCTAAGGTAAAGACCTAGGGGTATGTACACTAAGTATGCTCGCCAAGACATCGCATCTCGTGCCTACGTATCCTGACGGGAATGGAATCAGAGCATTCGTAGTTCCCCTCAACGGGGTAAAAGGGGGGATTATAGAAAAGGTGGAATCGAAGAAGGCATTGGATAAAAGGAAAAAGGTAGCCCGCTAGGATCTCGCAATCCTATGCCTACGTATTCTCTAGATGAACTTGAGAAATCAGAGCAATCGTAGTTCCCCCTGGTGGGGGTGAAGAACTCTTGACTGTGGTCAAGGTTCCAAGGGAAAGTAGGGTGAAAAGCTTGAAAGCAAAGCTTGTGAGGATTGATTGGTTAGGAGAAAGAGATTAATGGCTATCTCTTGTAAAAGGATTGTGAAGGGTTAGACCGTCTTGAAGGAGAAGAGATTAATGGCTATCTCTTGTGAAGGTTAAAGAAAGGGTTTAAGGGTTATAAAAGATTACTGGCTATCTCTTGAGAAGGCTAGGTTAAAAGGGAAAGAAATGTTCACGGGAAAGTAGGGTCTGATGGCAAGACACCTACGCGGAGTGCGGCGACTCCAAACCTAAGGCTAGGTTAAAAAGGTAATGAATGGTTACCTATGACTATGGGGTCAAGGAAGGTGGTTATGAGCTTTCTATGATTTTGAGGTCAATAGAAAGACTTTCCTTTGGAAGGAGAGGGATGATAACAACTCAATATGCACAAGATAGTTACATGGATTTGAAAATATGAATGAAATGAGTGTAAGAAGCTCAAGGAGATGTACAACAGTTAAGTGTGAATAATCTCAAAAGAAATCAACGTAAACAAACCAAGACAAAACCGAAAGCAAAGCCTACTTCAATTTGTAACAGTTAAAAATGTGTTGTGGATAATGAGCCATAAGCAATAGGCAAAAGACCTCATTCAAGGTCACAAATTAGTCCTCAAATATCCCTTTAATGTGTCCTAAGACCACTTGGGAAAATTAACTCAAGAAAGTGAAGAGCAAAGGGATTTTCCAAAAGAGGTTTACAAACTAGATTCAAATTACTCTGAATTTTAGAAAATAAGAAATAATTACTAGAATTAAATAAAAATGAAAATAAAAATATTAGAAAATTAAGTTAAACATTGAAGTGTCAACATGAATATTTTTGGAATTTTTAAACAACAACAACTATTTCTAATAAAACAGAATTGAAAATAAAAATAAAATGAAAACATTTAAAAGGAAATAAAAAGGGGGGCATCAGTAAAAGAAAAAGAACTGAGATTGTGTTGGGCGCACATGGGCCTGGAAATAGGGGGCGTGAATAGCAAGTCTGGCCCAAATTAAATACAAGGCTGAAAAAGAGAAAAAAAAACAAAACAAAGGGGACTGGTGCGAGGGGGATTCGAACCCCAGTCCCTTTGTTTCACAATGCGCATGGTCTACCACTGGGGTGGCTATACATCAGTTGTATAAGCCACCCAGTGTAATATTTATTTTGTGAGCAAAAAGAAAAATTGTCAGGCGAACACATGAAAACGTAGCATGCCAACAACATCATCAATCAGTCACCTAGGTTTAAGTTATAAAACGACAAAACAGAGACCCACCAATCACGCACGGCCACACCTCAACTCCTTCATGCAACGTGAACCAAACTGAAACAATTCCCGTGGAAAAACAAGAAAATACGCATGGCTTCCCTCTCTCTTTCCCAGCCTCGTTTCAATTCTAAACTCCATTATTTTTCACAAACCAATAGCCTAAACTGATCAGCAAAAATCAAGGATTTCAACCATGCCATTTGTTTGCCCTAAGACTAAACTTACAACTCACACGAGAGCCAAAACCAGTGGAACAAAAACAAAGTTCAGAAACTTTAAAAAACAAAAACATACAAGCCAAACCAAGAATGCAATGGTTCACACGATTCAAACACAAGAACAAGCACATGATAGCAAAAAAGAAACAACAAAATCACAGTATGCTTAGGAGTTTTAAAGTTTTAGAGGCTTACCTCTTGGAGAGAGTCCAAGGCTCCTTTTACAACACTTGCAAATGATGAAAATCACCCTCTAGAACTTTTTTGATCCTTGGAGAGAAGGTGCAGACGATGAGAAGCTTTGGAATGTGCCTGGATGATGCAATCCGATACCTCTTGTTTATTGGAGCTTTGAAATGGCAGATGTTTGTAGAGGTTCTGCAGTTAATGTTTGAGTGTTTGAAGGTTCTCTATGAAGTGTTTATGGAGGGTTTGTGGTGTTGGATGATGTAGAGCTCGAGGGGAAACTCTTGCAGCAATGTTCTTGCAAAGGAATGTGTGGGAATGATATGTAATAGTGGAGTGACTACAGTTAGGTTTCAGGTGTTTGGAGGAACTTTGTGAGGTATTTGGAAGTGATTTGTGGAGTTTGGATGGAAGTGCACGAGTGAGATGGCTGTTTGAAGTGTTCTTGCAGATTTGCAAGAACAAATAGATGGGAGAATATGGAGAGTATTCAACCCTCTCTTTAGGTGAATCTGGTGCCCTTTAGGAAGTAGATTAAGGCCCTATTTATAGGAGATGTGGATGGTTTAAGGTATGGGCAGAATGGCACAACTTACGAACTTTGCCCATTTGGAGATTTCCATTGTGTGAGCTGTCTTTGGCACAAAAGTCTTCAAAGGTTCTGATGCATGATCAAGCTAGGGTTAGATTTGATGTGGTGTTCTGATGGGATTGGGGCAGAGCCCAAGTTTCAAGGAGAAGGAGGCTGCCATGATGTTAGGTTTGAAAAAGTTTCTCTTTCATGAAATACTCTTGCACATACTTGCCTAAACTTGGTTATTTTAATGAGCAACTTGCATTTTTCGTGGCTGAGGATTTAAATGTGGTAATCTGGCACTTAAACATCAGAAACGTGAGGTGTTTGTTGATTAGAAGTAGTTTTGTACCATTATACAAAAGTTGGTAACTTGAAATTCAAGAAATGGACCTCTAACGTCAATAAATCGAATCTCTCAGCTCACTCAATGGATGGAGGAGTTATTGTACTTTTTGGAAAGCCTTAAATGCCCTCTACAACTTTCATGTACAAAGATTTTTTATTTGAGGCTTGGAACTGTATGGAAAATTAGGTTAAAGTCGTGTGCAAATAAGGGTGAAAAAGCTGAAATTTCACTAAGTCCCAAAGGGTGAATTATCTTCCAAGCTTTGTAACTTAAAAAACCATGCACTTTTTGAAAGAGGGTCCTCTAATACGCTTTGAAGATCATGGAAAGAGCTTCCATTTGAGCTTTGATTCACTCAATTTGGATGTGTGGTTTGAAAGTTATGACTGTTTCAATTTTGGCACAAGTAGTGAAATCTCCACCTGTGAAAAGTTTCATGAACCAAACCTTGCTTCCTTTGCAAGAAACTTATTAAAACTTGATCTCTCATGTCTTAATTTATCAATGAGACATGTCATGATGGATTGAGGACTTGGATATTTCATTTTGGATCAAAATCTCTAAGGTTAAGGCCTCAGTTAAAACCCTAATTTCAACTGTGAATGCACTGGAATGATTTCTGATGATCTTGTTTCTTCAATCACATATAAGGCTCATAGATAGTCTCTGAGGATGTCTACTACCACATGGAGTCATCTCCCAGGGCTTAAGCACCACTCTTGATCAAGATCAAAGGTCATGATTGTCTTGTCATTACAAAACCCTAATTGGAGGCAGGGGAACTTGTGGCTCAAGGTACTTGGTGATGAGAACCAGATGACTTGAATTCTTGTTTAGTGAGACCTCTAGGATGTAGGATAGCTCACATGGTTGCATTTGGAGCATTAATTGTCCTTCCCTCTTTGAATCAGATAGGAGCTTGGCCTGGGAAACTTTGTCCTCCTTCTGTGTAAGTCCTGGCTTTCACAAAATAAATAAACTAGCAAAATGAAAGGGTTAGTTAATAATGCATAGATGATTGAATCTAGATGTCAAGTGCAAAATGTTATGACATCTAAGGGGTAAAAATTTGGGGTACAACAGCTGCCCCTATTTAAAAAACTTTACCGAATGGCACGAGGAATGGAAATCCTCGGGGCATCAAGGTGAAAGGTGTTTAAATATTGCAAACCGAAAATTTTGCCCTTAGATGGAATGCAGATGCCAAGGACAAGCAGCAAACATGCAAATGCTGACATGCCATGAACTTCTAGTATGATGATATGATGTCATGATAGATGCAAAGGTGCAGACAAACCAAACTTCAACAGATAAGGAGCAAACCACCACAGATGAGCTTACTGGGGAAGGATAAAGGCTAACCAACATAAGAGACTCAATGGGGAGATTCTGAAGAAACATTGGGGAAAATAAAAGCACACTTTTTACTGGGCAAGGAACCAGAAAGAAGACATGATCTCCACTGGGGATCAATTTGAAATAAAAGGATAGACATCAACAAAAGATTTTCTGGGATTTTCTTATACCGAAGAGTTCAAACGGGATCTTCAAGAAAAGCCAGAAAAGACAGAGCAAGGCACATCCGGAAAAACATCAGATGGCAAAAGAAACCAGACATCCAATTATGGCTTTGAATGAAAGGTACAAATCACAATATCTAATAATGGCTTTAGATAAAAGTGAACAAAGCAGGGATCCAAGAAAGCATTGGATGCAAAGAAACCAGTCATCCAATAATGGCTTTGAATGAAGGGTACAAATCATAATATCTGAGAAAGCATCAGATAAGAATGAGATAAAATGTTAAATCTGAGAAGGCATCAGATGAAAGTGAGCAAACAAGGGTAATCTAATAAGGCATTGGATAAAAGGACACTAGACATTCAATAATGGCTTTGAACGAAAGGTACAAATCACAATATCTAATAATAGCTTTAGATGAATATGAACAGAGACTACATTCAAGAATGGCATTGAATGCAAAGAAACCAGTCATCCAATAATGGCTTTGAACGAAAGGTACAAATCACAATATCTAATAATGGCTTTAGATGAAAGTGAACAAAGACTCGATCTGGAAAAACATCAGACAGAGAGACACATCCGGAAAGGCATCGGATGGTAGAGAAACCAGACATCCAATAATGACTTTGAATGAAAGGTATAACTCACAATATCTAATAATGGCTTTAGATAAAAGTGAACAAAGACTCGATCTGGAAAAACATCAGACAGAGAGACACATCCGAAAAGGCATCAGATGGTAGAGAAACCAGACATCCAATAATGGCTTTGAATGAAAGGTATAACTCACAATATCTAATAATGGCTTTAGATAAAAGTGAACAAAGCAGGGATCTAAGAAAGCATTGGATGCAAAGAAACCGATCATTCAATAATTGCTTTGAATGAAAGGTAAACTCATAATATCTGAGAAGGCATCAGACGCAAATGAGACAAAAGGTGAAATCCAAGAAGGCATTGGATAAAAGAAACCACAACGTACAAGAAAGCATTGAACGAATATGAACAAGGGGATACCCAAGAAAGCATTGGATAAAAGGAATCACAATATCCAAGACAACATTGAATGACTGTGAACTTTCAGGAATGGCACTGAAAGTAAGGACAAATCACTATATTCAGGGATGGTATCGAATGATAGTGAGAAAGACATCAAGGAATGACACTGAATAAACAGATAAGACTTTCAGGAATAGCACTGAAAGATATCCAAGCAAATTTGGTGGGGATTATAGAAGAGAGGCAAAACTTCCAGGAATAGCACTGGGAGAAACAAGAGGAACAAGATATCCAGGAATGGCACTGGAGATTACAAGAGACAGACATCCAGGAATGACACTGGAGTGAGAGAATATAAAGATCCAAGAATAGTATTGGAATGAAAGAAGACAAACATCTATCAACAGGGTTAGATGCAAGAGAATGACAACATTCAGGAATGGCACTGAATGAAAAGGTAACGTTTTGGTAAGGTAAGATGTAGATAACGACACGACCTCGGGAGAAATGCAAATGAGGATGAAACACTCATGATATGCATATGTATATGAATTATGCAGATGATATATGATCAAATGCAGATGCTGACGACACAGCTCGACTCTCTTGGGGAGAAGACAAGATTGAAAGACTGATTCCTCAACACGGGGATCACTACCATTCTGCTTGGGGACTAGAGATGCTACTGTTGAACACATTTCTGCCACACTAGTAAACTATACCAAATGATGATCCCTGTAGGAAGGATGAAGAACTGCTTGGGGATTCTTCAGGTTAATTGCCCCAGATTAGCTGATTGTTGTAGATGAGCTGATAATTACTTCAGCTTGTCTGATTCTGAAATTACTGCTTAATGGTGCTCTTAGAAAGCTTGCCCCAGTATGAGTCTTGAAAGATGATTGTTTTACTGTTCACTGGGAAAGCTTGCCCCAGACCGAATCTTGAAAAATCCTCTGTATAAACCAATTATAAGAAGTCGCCATTAAACCACAAATCTTGAACTGATTCTCAACAGGATATGGAAGGAACTTGCCCCTGATTGGATCACTGACCAAGTTTCTTAACTGTTTGAAAATTCCTTAAGAGGAAAGCCAGTTTGCAAACGAAAGTATTTGTATAAACATGGTAAATGCAGAGTTCATGCAACTTTTGAAATCAAAATCATTTTTGGAAAGATGCAAAGTATATGAGTCATTGGTCTGAACACGGCGGTTCAAGACATTAAAGTGAAAAGTATAGCAAAAGTGGTAATGTCAAAATAGATGATCTGCAAAGATCTTTTGGAGTCAGTTTACGCAACCTTGCTGTAGTATGCTTTCAACATAACCTTGCTTCAGTTAGGTCTTTTGAGGGTTGTAACGTGGCCTGGTTCACGGTTTATGAAACAAAGGATAAAGGCTCAAAATTAATTTGTGCCCACCCAATCTACGTGATGAACTCCAGTACTATGCTCAGTTAACTCAAACTATGCACTTAGGTTCCCATATGTTGGAAATTGCACTGATGATAGTAATGATGATGGTTCAAAATTCAATGGATTTGAGATGACGATCACTGCTTCCTTACAACTTTTGGTTGTCATACAAGCTTGCTCTTTCTTCTCTTTGTATAAGGTAAGGTCATGAGCTTCACACCTTTCTTAGCTTTTGCCTCGAAAGGGACTCGACTCATTCTTTGAGTAAGTATTTCTTGATGACCCTTCTTCATTTATCACTTTTGGAACAACTTGTACTACATTTATTCATTTAATTTGGAGGAGTTGAAAGGTTGTGAACACCTGGCTTAATGATTACGGCAAACCATCATTGGTGTTTGACTTGAAAGACACCTTCGACACTTGTTTGTCGTATGCGAATGAAAGTTTGTGAACTTTTATTGAAAGACGTCTTGCATGAAACTCTTGTAATTGAATGCACAATCCAGCTAACTGAGAGCTACCCTGCCCCAGGTTAAGATTGCGGGTTTTGCTTTGTGAAGAAAAGAAACTCCTACTTCAAGGCTCGAAGGGGTTAAAGAGGGGTTAACTTCCTTATTTCTCCAGTGTTTGGGGATTGAAACAATGCCTTACATCGTCAGCAAAGTTTTGATTTGAAAGCATACTAACAGTAATTTGGGATATAACATTTTCATCATCCTCCCTCCAATCTTTGCATAATCAAAAGAAAGTGGACAAGAAAATTCTTTTATTTTTCTTGAAAGAAAAAGCATTAAGAGGTAAAAATAGAAAACACAAATGAATTGAATCAAAAGTTGCAATGCTCATTTCATTAATTTTGAAAGTACAAACATAATTTGAAAGCAAACAGCTATTACAAAATAAGGAAAATACAAACAACAAGAAACAAGGCCTAGTGACTAATCAAACACAAGGATGAGTTGTCCTGTCTTTAAGAAGTAGCCGGGCTGAAGTCGACTGAAGCTTCACTTGGCGTGCCCTGGCAGAGGGTTTTTCTGAACATTAGGATTGTCCTTAAAGGAGAGGATTTTGTTTCTCATCATCTCTTGTACTTTAGCCTTCAATGCAAAGCAGCCTTCCAAATTATGGCCTGCACCACCTTGATGGTATTCACAATGAAGATCAACCCTAAAGCCGGCTGGAAGAGGATTTGGAGGAGGAGGCAAAGGCCTTGTGGTAATCAAACCTTGTTGAACCAAACCAGGATATAGCTCGGTGTATGTCATGGGAATAGGATCAAATTGATTCCTATTACGGTACTGGTTTTGTCCTGCAGTTGGACATTGGGAAGCTTGAGCTAGTCGCGGAGCAGTAACCACGGGAGTGACAACAACAACAGTAGGGTGAATAGCATACTGAGGTTGGGGATGAGGCCTTCTCACCCTAACCATTACAATGTTAGTCTGATCTTCCCTTTCCCTCTAAAAATTCCCAAAGGATTTCTTCGCACCATTGGAAGATTCAACAACCTTTGACACTTTTCCTTTCTTAAGACCTTCCTCGAGTCTCTGACCGATAGTAACCAAATCAGTGAAGTTGGAGGAAATACTTTCAATCATCTTCTCCCAATAGAATGTGGACAGGGTATCCATGAACATTCCAGTCAAGTCTTTCTCATCCAAATGAGGTTCAACTTGGAAAGCTAACTCTCTCCAGCGCTGAGCATACTCCTTAAAAGATTCCTTCTCATGCTGAGTCATATTTTGTAGCTGGCGGTGATAAGGGGCCATGTCAAGGTTATACTTATATTGTTTCATGAAGGCATTTATAAGATCTTGGAAGCAGTGGATGAAGTTTTGCTCGAGACCCATATACCACTTAAGTGATGCCCCACTCAAGTTATCCTGAAAACAATGGATAAGCAGCTTCTGAATTTTGGTATAAGCAGTCATCTTGCAAAGATACATAACCAAATGAGCCCTTGGGCAAGAGTGCCCCTTGTACTTCACAAATTCTGGAGTTTTGAACTTAGCAGGCATAATAAGATCAGACACTAAGCACATGTTGTCTGCATCCACATTGAAAAGGTCAGTACCCTCAACAGCTTTGAGTCTTTTGTCTAAGGTCTGAAACTGCTCACAGACAACTTCAGGTTCAACATAGTCTTCACAGTCTTCACCCTGAGCACTGGCACCATTGTACTCAAAGAGGGGATTCTCAAAAGAAGCTCGAACAGTCTGTGGAACGGAATGGACTGTAGGTCTGGGCTCAGCAAAAACAGGAGCTTGAAATATAGGCATAGCAGTAGATACAATCGGTGGAGAATAGTTGTGTGGCAAACCAAACTCGGGCCAAGTTGAAGGTGGTATTTGAACCGGTGGAGGATCAGCACTTAAAACTTCCTGGATGACAGTTCTTTGGGGAGGTTCTCCTCTAGCAATCAAAACTTGAAACATCTCTGTTAGTTTAGTCATGCTCGATTTGAGGTCATCGATTTCCATTCGGACCTCAGCATTGTGTGCCTCTTGCTCTGACATCTTGCGTCTGTAATTAGCTCTAGTCCGGTATCGGTGTCGAGGAATTAACTTGAAGACTCACAGGCAATACTAGAAGATAGAGACAGTTGGAGATGAGTAACTGGACAAATAGACACATGTAATGAATCATGAAAAGGTGCAAATGATAGGCAATGTGATGCAACACAGGATGCAAAACACATGCAACAAGATCAAAGGTTCGAGATCACAGCATGGAGTCTGGGTAGAAAACCAACCACAGGGTGTGTACTAGGGTTTATCAACTGTAGAACAGGGTTCTAAAAGTTCCCAGAGTCTACATAAATCCTTCGAATATTATCGGCCTACGTGACTACTCACGTGGGTTAATAATATTCTCAAGATAAACTCGTCTGAGTGTAGTATCGCGTAACAACTACTTGGGACTACTCCCTCATAGCCACCACACTACATCCTAAAAGGCCAAGTGGGGTGAAGGTAACTACGGTCCTTAGAATCCCTGGCTCCCAATTGGAAAGAGTGATATCAATGCGACTGCTCACATCAGACATCAACAATCCCAAAGGGCCTCATCTGAGTGTGGTCATCATATGCCATAAATTGTTAGGACTACTCCCAACAACCGACTATTGATTACACCACAATCCTATCATAAGTGCTCTCAAGTCCGGGTTAGGACTTATCTCACCACTCAAAGTAACAGCCCTGCATACAGAAAAACCAAGCACAACAGGTATATGCAGATATACAAAATATACAAGTATATAAGCAAGTAAACATATAAATAACACAAATACAAGCAAGATAGGCTTAACCCTCTTAGGGGGGTCCCCAGTGAAGTCGCCATTTTCTGTTGCGGTGAAAATCGGATATCAAGCTATTAATTAACTTGAATCGCACATCTTTGAAATTCACCACCGAGCTTTGATTTATCCAAAGGAAAGGGTAAAGAACGAAAACCCTAAAAAGAGAATCTAGGTTCGAGGGTTGGTTATACAAAGGGAAGGTATTAGCACCCTAAGTATCTGTAGTACTCTACAGGAACCTCTTGTTTGTATTTGTGTTATGTTATGTTTGCTTGCTAAGGGAAATGCTAAGGTAAAGGCCTAGGGGTATGTACACTAAGTATGCTCGCCAAGACATCGCATCTCGTGCCTACATATCCTGACGGGAATGGAATCAGAGCATTCGTAGTTCCCCTCAACGAGGTAAAAGGGGGGATGATAAAAAAGGTGGAATCCAAGAAGGCATTGGATAAAAGGAAAAAGGTGGAAAAAGAAAAAGGTAGCCTGCTAGGATCTCGCAATCCTATGCCTACGTATTCTTGAGGTGAACTTGAGAAATCAGAGCAATCGTAGTTCCCCTGGTGGGGGTGAAGAACTCTTGAATGTGGTCAAGGTTCCAAGGGAAAGTAGGGTGAAAAGCTTGAAAGCAAAGCTTGTGAGGATTGATTGTTAGGAGAAAGAGATTAATGGCTATCTCTTGTAAAAGGATTGTGAAGGGTTAGACCGTCTTGAAGGAGAAGAGATTAATGGCTATCTCTTGTGAAGGTTAAAGAAAGGGTTTAAGGGTTATAAAAGATTACTGGCTATCTCTTGAGAAGGCTAGGTTAAAAGGGAAAGAAATGTTCACGGGAAAGTAGGGTCTGATGGCAAGACACCTACGCGGAGTGCGGCGACTCCAAACCTAAGGCTAGGTTAAAAAGGTAATGAATGGTTACTTATGACTATAGGGTCAATGAAGGTGGTTATGAGCTTTCTATGATTTTGAGGTCAATAGAAAGACTTTCCTTTGGAAGGAGAGGGATGATAACAACTCAATATGCACAAGATAGTTACATGGATTTGAAAATATGAATGAAATGAGTGTAAGAAGCTCAAGGAGATGTACAACAGTTAAGTGTGAATAATCTCAAAAGAAATCAAGGTAAACAAACCAAGACAAAACCGAAAGCAAAGCCTACTTCAATTTGTAACAGTTAAGAATGTGTTGTGAATAACGAGCCATAAGCAATAGGCAAAAGACCTCATTCAAGGTCACAAATTAGTCCTCAAATATCCCTTTAATGTGTCCTAAGATCACTTGGGAAAATTAACTCAAGAAAGTGAAGAGCAAAGGGATTTTCCAAAAGAGGTTTACAAACTAGATTCAAATTACTCTTAATTTTGGAAAATAAGAAATAATTACTAGAATTAAATAAAAATGAAAATAAAAATATTAGAAAATTAATTTAAACATTGAAGTGTTAACATAAATATTTTTGGAATTTTTAAACAACAACAACTATTTCTAATAAAACAGAATTGAAAATAAAAATAAAATGAAAACATTTAAAAGGAAATAAAGGGGGGGGGGGGGGGCATCAGTAAAAGAAAAAGAACTGAGATTGTGTTGGGTGCAGATGGGCCTGGAAACAGGGGGCGTGAATAGCAAGTCTGGCCCAAATTAAATACAAGGCTGAAAAAGAGAAAAAAAAAACAAAGGGGCCTGGGGCGAGGGGGATTCGAACCAAGTCCCTTTGTTTCACAATGCACATGGTCTACCACTGGGGTGGCTATACATCAGTTGTATAAGCCACCCAGTGTAATATTTATTTTGTGAGCGAAAAGCAAAATGGCCAGGCGAACACATGAAAACGTAGCATGCCAACAACATCATCAATCGGTCACCTAGGTTTAAGTTATAAAACGACAAAACAGAGACCCACCAATCACGCACGGCCACACCTTAACCCCCTCATGCAACGTGAACCAAATTGAAACAATTCCCGGGGAAAAACAAGAAAATACGCATGGCTTCCCTCTCTCTTTCCCAACCTCATTTCAATTCAAAACTCCATCATTTTTCACAAACCAATAGCCTAAACTGATCAGCAAAAATCAAGGATTTCAACCATGCCATTTGTTTGCCCTAAGACTAAACGTACAACTCACACGAGAGCCAAAACCAGTGGAATAAAAACAAAGTTCATAAACTTTAAAAAAACTCAAACATACAAGCCAAACCAAGAATGCAATGATTCACACGATTCAAACACAATAACAAGCACATGATAACAACAAAGAAACAAGAAAATCACAGTATGCTTAGGAGTTTTAAAGTTTTAGAGGCTTACCTCTTGGAGAGAGTCCAAGGCTCCTTTTACAACACTTGCAAATGATGAAAATCACCCTCTGGAACTTTGTTGGTCCTTGGAGAGAAGGTGCAGACGATGAGAAGCTTTGGAATGTGCCTGGATGATGCAATCTGATACCTCTTGTTTGTTGGAGCTTTGAAATGGCAGATGTTGGTAGAGGTTCTACAGTTAGTGTTTGAGTGTTTGGAGGTTCTCTATGAAGTGTTTATGGAGGGTTTGTGGTGTTGGATGATGGAGAGCTCGAGGGGAAACTCTTGCAGCAATGTTCTTGCAAATGAAGGTGTGGGAATGGTATGCAATACTGGAGTGACTACAGTTAGGTTTCAAGTGTTTGGAGGAACTTTGTGAGGTATTTGGAAGTGATTTGTGGAGTTTGGATGGAAGTGCACGAGTGAGATGGCTGTTTGAAGTGTTCTTGCAGATTTGCAAGAACAAATGAATGGGAGAATATGGAGAGTATTCAGCCCTCTCTTTAGGTGAATCTGGTGCCCTTTGGGAAGTAGATTGAGGCCCTATTTATAGGATATGTGGAGGGTTTAAGGTATGGGCAGAATGACACAACTTGCCAACTTTGCCCTTTTGGAGATTTCCATTGTGTGAGTTGTCTTTGGCACAAAAGTCTTCAAAGGTTCTGATGCATGATCAAGCTAGGGTTAGATTTGATGTGGTGTTCTGATGGGATTGGGGCAGAGCCCAAGTTTCAAGGAGAAGGAGGCTGCCATGATGTTAGGTTTGAAAAAGTTTCTCTTTCATGAAATCCTCTTACACATACTTGCCTAAACTTGGTTATTTTAATGAGAAACTTGCATTTTTCGTGGCTGAGGATTTAAATGTGGTAATCTGGCACTTAAACATCAGAAACGTGAGGTGTTTGTTGATTAGAAGTAGTTTTGTACCATTATACAAAAGTTGGTAACTTGAAATTCAAGAAATGGGCCTCTAACTTCAATAAATCTAATCTCTCAGCTCACTCAATTGATGGAGGAGTTCTTTTACTTTTTGGAAAGCCCTAAATGCCTTCTACAACTTTCATGTTCAAAGATTTTTTATTTGAGGCTTGGAACTGTATGGAAAATTAGGTTAAAGTCGTGTGCAAATAAGGGTGAAAAAGCTGAAATTTCACTAAGTCCCAAAGGGTGAATTGTCTTCCAAGCTTTGTAACTTAAAAAACCATGTACTTTTTGAAAGAGGGTCCTCTAATACGCTTCGAAGATCATGGAAAGAGCTTCCATTTGAGCTTTGAGTCACTCAATTTGGATGTGTGGTTTGAAAGTTATGACTGTTTCAATTTTGGCACAAGTAGTGAAATCTCCACCTGTGAAAAGTTTCATGAACCAAGCCTTGCTTCCTTTGCAATAAAATTCTTAAAACTTGATCTCTCATGTCTTAATTCATCAATGAGACATGTCATGATGGATTGAGGACTTGGATATTTCATTTTGGATCAAAATCTCTAAGGTTAAGGCCTCAGTTAAAACCCTAATTTCAACTATGAATGCACTAGAATGATTTCTGATGATCTTGCTTCTTCAATCACATATAAGGCTCATAGATAGTCTCTGAGGATGTCTACTACCACATGGAGTCATGTCCCAGGGCTTGAGCACCACTCTTGATCAATATCAAAGGTTATGATTGTCTTGTCATTACAAAATCCTAGTTGGAGGCAGGGGAACTTGTGGCTCAAGGCACTTGGTGATGAGAACCAGATGACTTAAATTCTTGTTGAGTGAGACCTCTAGGATGTAGGTGAGTTCACATGATTGCATTTGGAGCATTAATTGTCCTTCCCTCTTTGAATCAGATGGGAGCTTGGCCTGGGAAACTTTGTCCTCCTTCTGTGTAAGTCCTGGCTTTCACAAAAGAAATAAACTAGCAAAATGAAAGGGTTAGTTAACAATGCATAGATGATTGAATCTAGATGTCAAGTGCAAAATGTTATGACATCTAAGGGGTAAAAATTTGGGGTACAACAATAGTAATTACAAGAAGGTTTTGACCCCCCTAAAGAACAACCACCACCAAGAAAACATAATTATCCTGTCAACAATAACCATAGAATCCCCGATCTCATTGTTAAACATTATCTGGTTCCTCGACCACCATATGCTCCAACACGCAGTGAACCAAATCAAACCTGCCTCCCTTTTGCTGCATAAATTCCCCACCTTCAAGAACCAAGCCAAAAAGTGATTACTAATCGAATCCTCCTCTATCCAATTGATGCCAACCCAGTTACAAATACGCTCCCACACCACCTTAATTCTAGGACAACAATAAAATACATGATTTTCATCTTCGTCGACATTAAAATAGAACACACAAATCTTAGAGTTGGTTATAATCCTTTTCTGAACCAAATTGAGCCGAGTTGGTAACCTGTTGAGAAAAAGCCACCAACCAAATACCTTAAAGTATTCTTTTAATGTTCTTTGGCAAACAATTGTGTAAATATTACATCATTTATGAATTTTTTAGTTTCATACATTTATTAAAAAGAAAATAAATGTGCATACTCACTTACTAAGTTAAGTCTTAGAGTGACATATTCCATTCATCTTCACTTGTTACCTTAAGTTAGATTTGTCTTTCTTTAATTTCATTTTCTATTTAGAGGGGTTTGGTACATGTCCCTGGTATATACCCCCTCCCAATTTTTGTGTACCATATTTCCTTTAATTTAGAGAATTTCTTATTACACCACCCTTGTTTCTTAGGCACCATCTGAATTTCCGGTTTTGCCCCCTGATTCTGGATGTGCACATCCGGACGCACCATTTTTTTTTTAAATTTTCAGTTTTTACCGGATGTGCACATCCGGAATAAATTCGTATTTGCAAATCCGGAATAAATGCTGAAGCAGAACACCAGAAATCCAACAATCTTTCTCACATTCATAAAATAAAATCGGGATTACATTGAGAAAATCGCCATGACGTCGACAAAAATTTAAATATTACAAGATCAATAGCCCGGTGGACACTTGCACATCTCTAAGATGTCATCGACCGTTCTTCGGATTTTGACGGTCGCCTCGAACTCGAGCGGGAATCGTTCTTCGTAGCCCAAAAACGTTTGCCACATCGCTCTAACATCCTCTTGATTCTCGAGCTCAACAAGGCTGTAAGCGACGTTCCCTTCGTTATCAACGGAAGGTGAACGATACTGAATCTTCGCAACCTTCTGTTTGTCTCCGTAAGGTAGGAGATATTCGATGTCGTCAATGATCTCGCCGATGGAGGTGTCCCTCATTAACTTATACTTGCGACCACGTGTTTTTCCGTCGGTGTAGGAGACAGTTGCGACATACCAATGGATCTTGATATCATACAATTGAGATATTTAGTGTTTGTGTGAATGATATCAAATGAAACCCCTAATTTATAGAAAAGTTAGGGTAAAGTTATATCTTCCTAAGTTCGTTCCGGATGTGCAGATCCGGACAAACCCTACAAATATTGGTTTCGGATGTGCAAATCTGAAAATTGCCCGGATCTGCAAATCAGAATGTTTTACTGATACAATTTTAAAACAGAATTGAACAGCTTATGCAGCCACTTGGAATACTTTCAGTGCAATAAAATTCGTAAGTGTATTAAAAAGACATATGGATAAAAATACAATATATTTCACTTCAATAATGTACATTGTGTCGTATGATTATACAAAATAGTTAAAACAAAATTCTCCGTCTAAATCTATTGGAGCTAGAACTTTCGATTTTTCCGCATTTGATGCCTTTTCAATTGCGTGCAATCTTTCGAATTCAAGCATCATTTCGACAAAACTATCCGACCAAGACTCGGCAATTGCGGTTGCATGCGTCGTCCATTGCGGTGATTTAGGTGGTATCGGGCATCCGGGTTTCAAGATAACTTGTATGAAATGTCTTGATTTCGCAAGCCATCCGATACACATGATGCGATCATTTGGATTCGACGGAGGTGCGGTGTGGAGTGGAAACAAAGTTTCCAAAAATCCGTATCTCGTCAAGTCGATACACACCATATCGTAGGCGCATGCAATAAGATGACCCATCTCGGGGAAGCTCATCCATTTCGATACCGGTGCCGGACCACTCAACCACGGAACAAGTGACTCGTGAACCTTGTTGTAATTTTCTTGATTTTCATAGAGACGCAAGTATGCTTCTTTATGCGTCTCCAACTCTAGGATAAGTTGATGACGTACAAGTGCATGACCTTTCTCTCTTTTACCGAGTAGTACCGACACGGCTCGGTAACCGCAATTACCATCCCCTACAACATCGATTATACCGTCGATATGCTTGTGCATAAAAACCGGCATCTCGTCAATAAAGGAAATCATACGTGTAGTTGGAGTCAGAGTCGGAACTCGTGGAATCGGTGTCGGAGCCGGTTTGGAAATGCGAGCTCCTTTCATGACACTTTGTAGAGATTTAGGAGTCGGAGATTCCGGAAAGATTTGGTCAACGTGCTCATAATACGAAGGATACCGAGTTGTTGAGTTGTCATTTGGTGTAGGCTTTAACTTCTTCGGAGCACCCTTTATCTTAACCGGTTGAGACGGCGGTATCATTGCGGTTGTTTCGGGGAAGGCAATCTTCCTCAACTCTTCTTTGATGTGTAGCTTCATATTGTCGTCGGCCTTCGAAAATCTCTTTTGAATCGCTTCCAATTCGGCCAAAATAGAGATACCCGGTTTATCTCCTTCCTTACAAGCATCATCATCAAAACTAAGTCTCATCCAATGAGGGCAAACTTCGTCAATTTGTATTGGCTCACCTAGTTTCAACTTTTTAGCAATGGCATAAGCACAAGGAAGACCGTATGTTTTCACAATAGTGCAACCACACTTTGCACTATCAGAACCTACCGTGCTCGGTTGACCTCGTGAAAAATATAGCCCAACCCCGCCCGAGACATGTTGCCGATCAATTGAGAGTAGAGGAAGTTACCTTTAAACCGATGTTCCAAAACCGTGATGCTCCAACCGAAAATGGTTTGTATCTCATTGTGTTGGTTTTTGATCATTAGATGCACGGAGTCCCAATCCCGACATAAATCCCCCTTGCTATTCCCCAACCAATTCTTCAAAGTGGCATGTGCCGACTCAACTCTATTGGTGGTAGTGTTTCCAAGATGTCGTACGTTATCGGTCCACGCACAAATAATCTTTTCTTTCACTTGATCAAGAATGATGGATTCAACATATTTCAATAAAGCGGGGTACCGTTCACACACTTTCCGGAATTTAATGACCGAATCGGCATATAATTCCGTTGTGGAAGAATTTAGAATATGAGTCCATGCATCCATAATTTTCTCTACAATGACACCCGACTTGACCACTTTTCCATCTTCCGACTCCACTTGTTTCGCACCCACCGCGGTCTTAACTCGACTTCGCACATTCTTTGTTATGTGAAATCGAAAAAGTAGTGCATTGGAAGAAGGAAAGACTTTTGCAACCGCATTCATTAAGGCGTTGTCGCGGTCCGTAACAATTGCTTTTGGCATTTGAACATGTTTCTTCAAAAGTGATCGACACGCCTCTAACGCCCACGTGAAATTGTCCTTTTTCTCACACTCCAAAAAAGCAAAGTCGACGGCATATGTCTTATCCGTAGATGTAACGCCAACCATCTCAAAGAATGGAAGACGATACTTGTTTGTCTTGTAGGTGCTATCGAGAATGAGCACTGTCGAGAACGTGTTGAACAACTTGATGGAATCCGGACGAGTCTAAAAAATATCTCGGACCGTAATTCCATCATCGCGATATTTGTACCGAGACACGTAATCGTTGTCCTCAAACACTTTCAACAGTTGTTGCATCTCACTCCTATCTCCCCTAACTGCCTTGTTCGTTTGATACCGAATGTTATACACTTGCTTTATGTTTGCAACATTTTCGGGTTCTTTCCGTTTCAACGTCGCAAGTATATTCTTCGGTTGGACAAGGTTCAAGGTCATGTCGGCTATACATGTCTTCTCTTCCGCCCTGAGCCGACATACACTTGGATGACCTTGAAGCTTTGAGCACATTTCGTGGTTATGTATACCACAACGAACGGTAAATCTCCATTTCTTGGAAACTAAAATGTAACCACCAATCTTAAAAGGGCACTCACATCTTCTAGTACCGGTCTCGTCTTTCTTTAACTTCCGTAGAGGTGCTTGATATTTGCCGCTTCTTTCGCAACCCAAAATTACAAAAACTTTTCTTCTATCCGACCCATTATTTGATCTCCCGATATTTACACCGAAGCCAAGCTCAATAGCCGTCCTATGAATGTATGCGATCATGCTTTCACGATCATCAAAGTCTTGCTAGTTGTTAAAGTCACCGCCGACATCAACCGACTTTATGAGCATACCTTCATCTTTCGGGGAAATCGGCGCAACTAATTCTTTTGCCATGTTATCGGGATGCACCATATCTATTTATAAACAAGAATAAAACAATTAATATGTATAAATAAGATATATTCAAAAATACTGAAAACTTAAATTAATTAGCTTCAGGCATTTTTCCGGATGTGCACATCCGGAAAAGTTCATGCTTAATTCGTTCCGGATGTGCACATCCGGAAGTAGCGTAACTTGTATTTTCAAAAATGTAGATTGATAATGTGAGCAATATAGTGGATGAAGTTGAATGTTTACCTGAAATTCAGTCTTTACTTGAACTTTTTGAGTGAGAAACGAGACTGATGAAGTAGGGTTTTTTTGGTTGGTGAGAGTGAGTGTGGAAGAAGAAAGGTTGATTATGGGAAGGGGGAGTGATCATGCAGCTTCTAATATAACATCAATTATTCCGAATATACAGATCTGGAGGCATTCCGGATATGCATATCCGGAATAACTTTTTATTTCTTAAGGATACGGTGCGTCTGGATGTGCACATCAGGAATCAAAAGGTAAAAAAATAATTTCACGTGATGCCTAAAAAACTTGGGTGGTCCATTAAAAAATGCTTTTAATTTATTGATAACCTTAGTTTAACAAAAAAACAGTTAAGTATGTGCCATCTTCCAAAGAAAATATTTGATACGTTTAGGAACCTTCCAATGCCAAATTTAATCAAAGACGAAAATTCTTATAGCTAGGTTTTAAAGAAAGTATAAAACCTTTGATGGACATTTATTATAATATTTCCTATAATACTATTCCTAGCTAACTATATCATCATAATTTTTCAGTATTAGTAATATATCTCAATCCTCCAATAAATCAGGCATAAGACTGTGGTCATGAACATGACTAGCCTACTTTCTTAATTATTCAAACTTATAATCCTTTTTTTGTCACCTTATTGCAAATATACCTCTATTCATCTTTTTTTTATTAGTTGTAATATTTTAATATCGCATGAAATTTCAATGAATGTTCCCACCACCACTATATATATTTATACAAAATCAATATAATAGATTCTTTGACTTCACATTCTTGATCATTTTTCTAGATTATATCAACTAGTTGTGATAGTTTCACACAACACAAACCAATTCCTCTTCTTCCTTCTCCTCCAAATAAAGAACCAAGCATCATAACATCACATACCATGACATATATCACAATATCATCATTAACACCAACAACAACCTCAAACTAATCACACCCTCCAAAAAACATGATCATGGACAGAACCGACTCACCAACTCGCGACCAAAAAGTCGTGTCAATCGAATGCCTAAGAGGAAGTTCCAAAGCCGACGAATGGACCGGCGACATGCTTCAAACCGGCGACATAGTCGAAGAGCTTCGAATCGGAACAAAATCGAACTCCCTCATCCGGTTCAATTCGCCCTTCAAAGGCGGAAAATCTGGAATCCAGAAGATTCTTCAAGAAGCTTACAAGAAAAAGGAAACATCGATCATGATTAGGGTTCGAAGAGGCTTAGATGAATTTGCGGAGTTGCAAGCGTGTATTGTTCCGAATGATTCTTCCGGGAAGAGACAGTTTGTTCTGAGATCCATTTCTGACCCGAATTATGTTGTCGGGTTTTTGGATCGAACCGAAGTTGAATGCTTTGAGATTCAAGGTAATTAATCGCTTTACACCAACCTCAACTTATTTTTTAATTTTTTTTTAGCTTTTGCGTTACGTGTTTTAGTTTTGTTTGTTAAACTTTTTTGAGTGCTTGTGACAACGCCATTGCTTCCCGCTATATTTTTATTTTCTTTTTCACACGCGTGGGAAGAACCTAGATTATTTTGTGAAAATGTTTTTCTACTTTTATATTTTTAAATTTGTGTAAATTATTCTTTATGACAAATTAAATTAAACACTTGTATTTATTTATTTCTTGAAAACGATAAAATATTAAGATATTGTATTTGTTATTTCTAAAATCACGTCATCTCTGACTAATATTTTATTTTCTTTCATCACAATTGTTAATTTCAAAACCTAATATATTTTCATAAAATAATTGGGGTTTTAGATTTCGTCTGTAATTTGGGTTTAAGAAAGATAAATAAATATATAATAAAGTTAATAAAGATAAGATTAATAAATTAAATTTAATACGTTGAAATGGCTACTAATAAATTCGTCAAAATGGACCAGCTCACATAGACCGGTCTGTCATATCAAAAAAATTATAAGGTTTAGGTTTTTAAATTATAGCTTATATTTTTTAGGGTTTTTTAATCCAGCTTTAAAAAGTCCGCTATCCATTAGAACTAGTTTATATGAACCGTAAGTAGTCTATTAGACCTATATCGCTATAAATTCTAAAAAATTATATTAATACTTATATTATCTTCTTTCAAAATAACATATTAATTTTTCTTGTCTCACTAAATTTTATATATATTTTATTAAATTTTTTTCTTTTAAATATTATACTTTACTATAATCAAAACTCTTTTCTCGTATTCTATTAGTTTCCTTTTATGTTAAATATTCAAGTATTATTTTATATAATTTAGACATATATTGTATTTAAAAATGCATTATAGTGTTGATAAAAAATAATATAATATTCAAAAATGTATTAGATTTAAAATAATATAGCTTTTAATTTTATTTATAATAAATATTATAACATTTTTATTTTTATTTTTTATTAAAAAAATTCCTTTTAGGATCAGGTATTCCAAAGCCTATCTAAAGTCGACTTCAGGTAATAATTTTCGAGTCCATATTAAAACTGAGTTTTTTTTGCCGAGTTCTAAAAAATTTAAACCCATCAGGGCCGATTCGTTTACGGTCGGTAACTCATTTTGACAAGTCTAATTACTACCATCTCCAACCTCTGCCCGTAACTTAAAAACTGGATTTTTTCCGCTCCATTTAAATAAATTTTTCTCCATAAAATCTAGGACCGGGGAGGGTGTGTCTGGTGGGGTGCAAATTTTTTTCCATTCCTAATTAGACAGCCTCTAAGCTCTCTTTCTAGTGCTAATGTTACAATAGATTCCAAAGTTCATGTTAATGCAAATATAAGGAAGTGTCGCTTTGGCTGTGAGAACTCTCACAATTTTATCATATAAAAAAGCCACCTTGTTGGATTGAAGAGCGAAAATATTTTATATAAATTATTTTTAATCCTGTGAATTCCCAAACAATGTGTAAATTATTTTGACCTGCCTGAAACAAATTCATTTAACAATTTTTTTAAAAACTTAATTCACTCTTGAATCCAATCCCATCTATTGCTAATTCACAATTTTAGTTCTCAATTTCTAACTTCAAAATTAGTCTCTCAATTTTTCTCACCATTGAAATTGGTACTTATTTTTGCTCATGTATTTTATTGGCCAACGAGCTCAAAATTTATTAGGTGATATAAGAATGCAATAAAAAATTCAATAATAGTGAAAATTTGTGCAATTTTGAAAATCGAAAAAAAAATACTATTAAATTTAGTATTAGGAGACTAAAACAGCGACTTAGGGAAAATAAAGTCAAAAATCAAAAATTGCATTTAATTTCAAGTCTTTCTTTGATTAAACCCTATCCTATGACGTGATTGCTACTTAGCATAAATTTCTTCCTACTCTTAATAGAAATGAAACCCATCACTCTCTGAGTTCTCATGATGCCTTCAACAATTTATTTCACTTTGTTTGAAGTCATTGGCGTTGTTGAATTTTGATAACGTGCCACAACTTTTATTTGAGGCAATGACTTTTCATCAAGTGCTACAACCTTTGCTAACAATTTATGCACCGTGTTGTGTTGTGCATGAAACTTGTGAACTCACATGGGTCCTTTTCTTCACATGAATGATGAAGACAGTTTTTGTTTTGTTTATTGTCCCCATTTACTATGGATCCATGACCCCATTTATTTTTTCAAGCTTTATATAGTTTTTAATGACAAGATTCTATAGAAGTTTCTTATGAATTATGAACTTGGGATTCTTGTTTTTTTTGTCCACCACCGGTCCAGTGGACCGACTAATCTGATTCGAGGGTCAATTTTGATATTAAATGATTGCAGTCCTCTTCTGATCGCAATTTAGGAAGATCAAACTATGTTCTCTCTATTAAATCTGACTGTGTTCTCTCTATTAAATCTGACGTCAATCACCCCTGAATCAAATAATTATTGGTAACTTGGGATATTTTTTTACAAAGAAAACTTGGGTTTTTTGTTGGCTTTTCTAGGATTGAAAACTTTAGGCAGGATTAGATAATTAATGAATATTGATACTTAAAAGAGTCATTATTTTTTTTCAACTAGTGTAGTGACTATACTCACACATCTTAAGTATGGAGAAATAGAAAATCCCAAATTTAAATCCATACTAGTCTAAGCCAAGGTTGTCAAAATCAGAATCTATTTCTTAAAATCGTACGATTTTGCGATCCCACTCACCCCAACGATTCTGATCTCAAGTAGAATTATGCGTTGAAGTCAAATTGTGAAAAAAAATTGTAAAATCATTGATTATGTGTGATCTTGGCCAATTCCGGCCACGATAGACTGTTGTCCGATCACCACCATTACAAGCCGAGAAGGATGACAAGAGGCCGAGGCGCAACAATTAGGGTTCAACGGAGACCATTTTCCCATGAATACACTTGCGTACCAAAATATCATGTAAAAAAACTCAAATTTATATTAATATTTTTCATTTTAGTAATATTTTAGAATTTTTATTACGATAATATGTTTTATAATCTTGCTACCTCCTTGCGATCTTAAAAATAATTGGATAGAATCTTCTGATCTTAGTTACGATTTTATGTCTTACAATCTTACTATCCGTTTTCAATCTTATGAGTTAGACTAAGAGTTTAAACTAAGATAACATGGATGAAAATGTTTGTCTCAGATTGTATCTGACGAGTAATCAATAACCGTAATTTTCAGGTTCAAGGAGTAGTAGGATGGTAAATGCACTAACGAGGACAAAACTACAGGACGGATATGTTTCTTATCCATGGGAGAGGAGGATGCAGGAGATGCTAACAGTTCCAAATTCAAGCAATTTTCTTTCCATATTACTCCTTCCGAAAGCTTCCGATAGAGTAGCATCGCGCTACAATGATCTGGAAGATACCCTGGCAAGAGCAAATGCTTGGATCAATGCAGGTCAAGCTTCAGGCGTCCCTATCGTCTTCATGAACATTCAAACCGAGTCGCTACTCACTAAGGTAAGTTATCATACAATTTTGGATTTTATCACTCGCTAACGTGAAATTTAAGTCGTTGAGCTGAAACATTCAAAGAAGTTTGAGAGGCAGATTGATGAGTCTTCATTTTTTCGTGTGGCAGATATCTGGTGAGACAGCTTCGTCGACTGTGAATGCAGGGTCTCTTGCTGACTTATCTAACCTAGCAAATGCAAGCCTTTATGGCTTTGAGGATTACCATGGAATAGATATAGGCGTTGTTCGAGCCGTTCGGTTATGGTATGCTCCTGTCGGAGGAGAGCTTTCTATCGAGATCAAACTAAAAGAAGAAGACTCAAAGCTTGGATTCGCCATTAGCCGTACAGAAGAGGTTCTTTTCCCTCTTTCTCTCTTACTTTAATTATTGATTATGACTCGTCTTTAACCGCGCTCGCTGAGATATCAAAAACCATGATGTTGCGGTTTAGAACGCACGACATGCCTTTTCTTGAATCTTGGCTAAATAGGTTCTTATATCGTTCAAAATTTTAGCTGATAAATTTATTATTATGTACAGGGATTTATATTCATTTCATCGGTGATTAATCAAGGAAACGTACCGGCTACGCGTTCAGGGCTAAGCAGTCTATATAAACTCGCAACAGATACTTGTAGATTATTGGTAGTTTCAAGAGTGTCAAACCAAAAAGTACTTCCATGGATGGTATCTTCAACAGGAGCAATTCGATGTTACGACACAGTTTCCTTAAGCCAGAAGCTATCTCTGCACAGACACACTAGAGTTCCAATTCTCCTTCATGTCTTCCTTTGGGACCGATCATTGGTTAATTCGAGCGGTGGAAGCAATAGATTCAGAGCATTATCTCCACCTGCGATGCAACCATTGCCATCCGAAGTTCAAATTGGTCGCTTTTCGAATGAAACTCATACACTTCCATTGCCTCCAGAAGCTTCTGATCCAACTGATATCACTAGTGAAGTTTCGCACTCGAGGCTCGAGAGAGACACAGCTGGTGAAGCCTCTTTCAGATTTCACGACTTCTCTTTATCTAGCAATTGGGTATGATATAAATTATACATATTTGGAGATTATGATTTTGTTGTTTGTTATTGTAATGTACATAAATACAAACTATATACATTACATTGGACTTATAGAACAATGAAGCATATAGAGTTGGTTATATACTGAGAAAAGAATGACCATTATTTTGTCTGTTATATATTTTTGGATCTTGATAATGTACTCTATTGTGTTGAGTAGTAAGAAATTTTCTTAGTAGTTGACTGGTTTTGAAGAGAGTAGAATTGGGATAATGTACTCTATTGTGTTGAGTAGTAAGAAATTTTCTTAGTAGTTGACTGGTTTTGAAGAGAGTAGAATTGGAATGAACAAATGTAATTTGTTGTCTATGTGAGGTTGGAATTTTATATTCCAATAATTATATGGTCCCATCTTATCTTATAAAAATAATGATATTACTTGTTTATTATTAAGGATATGTTGCTAATCTTAAGAAGCTTACTTTTTGTTTATTTAATAATAGATTCAATTTTTCATTTGAATTCAAAGAAAGTTGAAGCCTATTGAGTTTTTGTAACAATCTATAATTGTTTTAGCTAGTAGTATAGCTATTCCATACTGGAACACAGATTATATGAAAGAGTCATGACCACTGCACCCAGGCTTCAGATGCGGTGGTGACGATTCTTCAGGGAAACATGCAAAAGGTTAGAACTCCAATGTATATGATAATATTTGAATGAGGTGAAACTTTTTAAGTGTGAATCAAATCTTGAGCGTGACTCAATCATATATGTAGTATTATATTTGTGAGAGTCTCAAATAAAGACAACTTCAAGGTCCTCGCCTAGAGCGATCCTCACAGAACAAGGGAGGGGCTCGCCCTAGGGACATATGACGTGTGTACTACCATTATATCCTAAGAAGGCGTCGATCACAATTCCACGAAGAATAGATAGTCAACAATCTCTCCTAGTCATGAGTAGCTATTACCTTTACGGGTTTACTAAATCCTAAACACAAAAGACCGTGTGTGTGTGTGTATATATATATATATATACACACTTCTCCGATAAGAGAAATACAAATTTTAACTCATACAGATCATACCTTACTTATTCTTACCCTAAAGCATCACACTTGTGGACAGAGTCTCTCACCTTATGTGAGTAGGTCCTCTAAACCACCATACAACGCTTTTCGCCGCCGTGGACAAGCTTTCACCACCATACATTATAATATAATTACTAACACCTCTGAGTGCCCCTGCCCTTGGAGGGGTAACATGCAAATTTGTACTTTTTAACGAGTATAGTGGTGTCCACCGTGGACCTCCGTAAAACTTACCTGGGCCATAACTTCTTCATTACAATCACCATACTCACTATCACTCTCCACTCATGTACCTAGCCTTTTCTGCCATGGTTAACAGGAGAGATTCATCCTCTACGCTAAAAGATACCAATGGTAGTGGTGATCCCAACGCCCTGGAGGAGATGCACATTGTCATGGAAGAACTACACCATCAAAACCAGACACTGGATAACAACGTCCACTGTGACACCCCCAATCTATACCCCGAGCAATTAAGATGATAACAAATAATTAGAGTATAATTAAAATATTCATGGCATAGACAGGAGCGTCACATCAAAGTAATGAAATATAACAACCTGCTCATATAGATATGCAACAATCAGGTAGCAACATAAACAGAGGAACTCAGTTCCTAACACCCACAATTCAGATACAGAATAAAAGCGGAAAATCTGCAACTGAAATCTCATATATAAACATAAAAGTTTGTCTGTCATATACAGAGTCATACATGTACAATCCAAAAAGATATATATACACATAATCACATAACGATCTCCCCGACTACCCGGTGCCACATATCAGAGCCGACTGACAAAAGAGTGAAGACATAATCTTCACAAAAAGACCTCCAGCATCTAATCTGCAATGCCTCATAGAGCATTCAAAACAGCAGAAGGGTGAGAAACACAATTATAATATAATTGCATATAATTATGTAATAACATGAAATACGCATGCAAAACATTCTCACCACTACGTACACCATAGTTCAAATACAAAACAAAATAATTCATAACTCATGCATCCATCACAAAGGCATATCAATCATGCTCAATACATTTATTACCAATATATATATATATCCACTCATCAATCCAATTCACAAATTCCCACACATAATCAATCCATTCATGACTTATGCAAATGCACAGAGACCGACACAACGACTCTATGCATGCGGTACCATTCCATCCATCATTCTCATCATCATTAATTCACTCAGGAATTATTGGAACCATCGCTTGTTACTTAGTGTAACTCCCCGTCGGGCAAACGATGTTCCCCGTCGCTTTAGGTCCTCTTTGTGTAAGGCACACGACGTTTATGGATCGCTTTAGGTCCTCTTTGTATAAGGCACACGATCCGATCGCTATAGGTCCTCTTTGTATAAGGCACACGATCGTCTATAACGTCGCTTTAAGTCCTCTTTGTATAAGGCACACGATCGTTACAGCAGATTCCCTCTGGAATCGTTTCGTCGCTCACACCCCACAAGGGCATACGACATCACAAGGTGCATATCATGATGCATGTCATACTAATGACTCATGACAATCAAATGCACATACATATATAACCATGTGAACCATCTCAACATCAATAATCATGCATTGCAATCAAACCCAAAACAATGCATTTATTTTCCATAAGACCACAAACCATCATCACAACCTCTCATCACATGCATTCACATCATATAACAGCACACAAGCTATACGTTATATATCAAAAGCATATCGCATGATAACACATCAATTGCACACAATTACGACGGTAAAAGTCGACAAAACGACGCGTTTCCAAATTCCCGACACAATTAAATCGGCCACTAATCTCAAAACCATTTTTATAGGAAAGAACATCTCATTAGTTTCCAACGGTACTAAGAACGTCTCGATCCGAGTTACGGATCAAAAGTTATGAATTTTCAAAGAAAAGAATTTATTGACAAACAGCCAGATTCACCTGGCGACTTAGGATTTCGCCTGGCGAATCCCCCTTCGCCAGCACTTCGCCTGGCGAACTAGCGGCGAACCACCATTTTAGAAAAAACCCAAGAGTTCCAGTAGCTAACACATTTCTATCTCCCCGTTTCGCCTGGCGACTTATGATTTCGCCTGGCGAATCCCCCTTCGCCAGCACTTCGCCTGGCGAACTAGTGGCGAGACCTAATTCGCCTGGCGAATCCCCAATTCACCTGGTGAATCGCACCAGAACCAGAATTTTTCTGCTGCGGGTTACATGGTTCCAAAACCCCAAAATCCAACTTTCTCCAACCAAAATGTTTTCAATCAATCAAAACAAGTATCAACCATGTTCATACATATAATACGATCATACTACGTGATTCATATCTATTTCCAACCGCGAAAACATCAATTTCTATTCATTTTGCTCATTTCAACCTAGAATTGAAAAACTATGAGAAACAAGTAAACATTCAAACACACACATACATATTCATACACAAGCATATAGTAATCGAGTTTCACACCCTTACCCGATTAATCGTGCTTTGAAGTGTCGGTTGAATCGATTTCTTAAACTCCAAGTTTTCCTCTTTTTCTTCTTCTCACTCTCTTTTTCTCTTCTCTTTCTTTTCTCTCTTTCTAATCTCTATGTTTCTATTTTAAGAAAAACAATAATATCTAACCAAGCAAAATGACCAAAATACCCCTACGCTCAATTTTCTCGCAAACGTTCCCAAAACGCGATAAAACATAATAACGATAAACATAACATATTTACCAAATAAAAACCAAGAATAAAATAATATAAAAATAAAAATAATTAAATCGACTCGATTAAATAAATCTAACAAAAACCAGGGCGTTACATCCACAACATCAGACATCGCTAGCAAGAGTCTAATCCCCCCCAGAGTAGACGGAAGTGATGGATCCCCAACGACTCTTAGACGAAATATGGGATGCACATGTCTTTGAGGGATTCAAACCTTCCTCTCTGGCCAAGTTTGATGGGTGCAATGATCCATGTGAGCATGTCGCCTCCATCCACACACATATGATCATCAATGGGGCACCTGGCTCCCTGAAGTGCAAACTACTGTCTGGAACCTTCAGTGACGCCGCCCTTCAATGGTATATGGGTCTACTTCGTACCTCCATTTCTAGCTATCATGAGTTAGTAAAGAAACTTGTGCACCGGTTCACCGTCAGTCATCACAGAAAGATGTTTGCCCCTAACTTGTTCAATATACAACAGGGCCCATCTGAGTCACTTAGGGACTATCTCATCCGATTTAATGAAGTCAACATCAAGGTCATTCCCCCAAACCAAGAAATGTATGTGGGGGTGTTCCAAAATGGACTCAAGGCGGGACACTTCAACAAGTCTCTCGCCCATAAACCAGCGCTTTTGTTGGCTGAAGTGGTCACCATAACATAATGCTACATAAAAGGAGAAAAGAGAAACACCAAGAAGAAGGCGTGGGACGTCAAGGAGCGTGCTCCCAACGCCGAAGGTTCACACCACTAGAGGAATAGTAGTTATACCTCTCCCATCAAATACAAGACTTTATTCAAGAGAATAAGCAAGACGACAAAGAGCTTCATGCCTCTAAACACTCGTCGTGAACATATCTGGTGTGAGGTTCTTCACATGCACAACATTCCCACTCCTCAAACTCCAAAGGAGGATGTGATGGGTCCTAAACAAGGAATATGGTGCATGTTACATAGAGTTAAGGGACACCATACCGAGGATTGTTACTAACTCAAGAAAGAAATCGAGAGGTTGATCTAGGAGGGTGTAGGATGCTAATTTCGACGCCAAGATAATGATTTTAATGAAAAGTTAGTAATTCGACAAGGTAATTCGACTAGAAGGTTTTGTGATGGAGAAAGCTAGTCGATGACCAATGGCGCTCAGGGGAAGCGTTGCTAGATTTTTCTAAGTGTGAAGAATACTTTCGACAAAAAAGAAGAAATAGGCTCCTTTTCGACGGGTGTTTGAAATTCAAAATTCAGGAGGGAATTCCGTTTTGAAAAGGGACGCGTGGAACGCATCTGGCAGACGAATACATGCAGAATGCCATCTGTCGCCATCAAGAGAAATAGCTGTTATAGTTGGTTATTTCGTTTGTATATAAATAGGGGGTCTTAGTGTTAGATTTCCGTGTGTGTTCAGAATTTGTACAAATCACTCAAGAAATACTCAAAGTAACCGAGAGAGAGAGAGAAAAGAGTAATTACTGAGAAAATGTACGTTTGAAAAACACCAGTTTTCATTTCTTGCATCTAAATAGAAGTTTAAAGTTCTTCATTTACAGTTTCTTTTGCCTTTCCGCCATTTCTTACTTGCAAGTTATTTACGTTTGTTATTTATTTTAAAAGATAAAGGTTATCATTTCTGTCAAAAATACAAAGATTGATAAGAAATCATGATGAATTGAATAAACAAAAGGTTTTCTCACGAAAGTTACCAAAATTGTTAGAGCACATTGTCCTAGGATTTGTTTGATCGATCCTGTAAGTAAACTAATTTTACATAAATTAGGAGATCAGCGGTTGTTTGCAAATTTTCCAAGCAAACAAATTGGCACGCCCAGTGGGACCTTGTGCTATTAACATTTGAAAACCTTCATTTTACAGTGTACTCGTAAGAAATTTGCTTCGTCTTGTTGCATGAAATTAAGAAGTGGTAAACTAGCCATAAATAACGAAGAAAGACCCAGAAGAAGACGAGTACCCAGAATGGCAAATCCAAATCCGCCTAACAATCAGAATGTTGCGAACAATGAAATACCACCCCCCAATCCTTCGATTGGGGGCAGTATGGCCTCAATATCAGTATCAGAGGCTAATCCATCAACAGCGGGTTCGATGCCTGCACTTTCAACACCTCAGAGTGCGCCTAGTTTTTCAACTATGGGACCCCAAATGCCTCAAATGACTCCCCCCTCAGGAAGTATGTACAGACCCTTTATGTCTGGGTTTTCGATGCCACTAAATCGAGAGCAACCATATGGAATGCCAACTTCAGTAATGGAAAGTTTGCATAACGCTCCATCGGCATTTACAGACCCAACAATGAACATACCTTCGCCCTTACAAGGGTCCGGTTCTGGTGTGAACAATATAGGTCGAATTAGCCAGCCTTTAGGAACGGGGGTACCAAACTTACATGCCAAACATCACCAATAACTCTGCGCAAGTGATCAGGCAACAAATGGATGAGAGTAACCATGATATGGTTCAGATGTTGGTCCAACAAATGGGGGTTATATTCAATCCTTTGATCCAAAACACTACACAAACGAATCAACAATTGGCGGCATAGATGACGCGCATTGCTGATTTTTTCGGTGTCCCTCGACCTCCCCCGAGGGGACAGGAAGTTCAGATCCCAAGGGTAGCGGTCGTAGAAGAACCTACTATAAACCAGAGACCAATAAACGTTCCTCAGGCAGACCTACAAGACCAAGGAGCAGTGGTCGAACCACCTCGTGTCGAAATGTCTGTCCAGCAAGAACCTGCGAGGGTGATAGTAAATAGGGGTCAAGACGCTGATGATATTATGCAACGAATACGTTTTAATAACATGCCGGCGGAAAACAATTTAGCAGCCATGGTCGAAAGAATAATGGCTCGAAATAGGGTAAATGTAGGGCTGCAGAGACCTAGTTACACATCACCATTATCTGAATATATATTGCAGGAAGATTTACCCCCAAGGTGGAAAGTCCCCAAATTCACTAAGTTTTCAGGAGACACGAGTGAATCGACGGTCGAACACGTGGCCCGTTACTTGATCGAAGCAGGCGAAATAGCGCACAATGAGAACTTGAAGATAAAATATTTTCCTAGCTCTCTGACGAAAAATGCTTTTACTTGGTTCACGTCTTTGCCTGCAGGTTCGATCCATACGTGGACCCAGTTGGAGAGATCGTTCCATGAACAATTTTACATGGGGCAGACAAAGATAAGCCTGAAAGAATTGGCTAGCGTAAAGAGAAAGTTTTCAGAACCAATAGATGATTATCTGAATAGGTTCAGATTGCTCAAGGCAAGGTGTTTCACGCAAGTGCCAGAGCACGAGTTAGTCGAAATGGCCGCTAGCGGCCTCGACTATTCTATAAGAAAGAAATTAGACACCCAATATCTAAGAGACATGGCCCAATTAGCTGATAGGGTTAGACAGGTCGAAAGACTAAAAGCCGAAAAAGCTAGGGTTAATAAAAATAGGAAAGAAAGGGTGGCCTATGTCGGAGTCTGTGAGGAGGATGACGAAGAAGAATCGTCAAATTTTGATGAGCAAGAGGTAGATTTGGCAGAGTTGAAACATGGCCCACCTTATGCCTGCAAAGTTTTGGCTCCGTCGAATGGAAAAAATCCAGCCGAATCGGAGAAAAACGACAAGTTCCCTAAGAGAACTTATACGTTCGACGTTACAAAATGCGACGAAATATTTGACTTATTGGTTAAGGATAGCCAAATGATAGTACCCCCTGGTACTAAGGTGCCTCCTTTAGAACAACAAAAAAAGAGAGGTTTTTGTAAATATCACAATTTTTTGGGTCATAAAACGTCTCAATGTTTCCTTTTCAGGGATCTAGTCCAGAATGCAATAAGAGATGGAAGGCTCAAATTCGGCGACAAGTCGAAGTCCCAGGCTAAAGTGGATTCAAACTCCTTGCAGGTGGTGGAAGCCCACTATGCTGAGCCATCCGTAGTAAACATGTTTGAAGTTGCTGAGAGCTTCGACAATACCTTGGACATGAAGAAAGCTGCTGATGGTTTTGACAACATGAATATGGTGGAGGTTGCTGAAGACCCCGCTGACAAAGTTGACATGGTCGGAGACATGACTGATGGTGTGGACCGGTCAATGATGGTCAAGATTGCTGAAGATCTTGGCGCAAAGAGCATCGAGAACTACATTGCTGAGGCCACTGAGGGCATCAACAACGAAATTACTGAGAGTTTCGAGAAAGTCAACAACGAAACTACTGAGGGTTTCGACAAAGACAACAATGAGACCACTAAGGGTTTCACCAAAATCAATAAAGGAACTATTGAAGGTTCTTACAAATAAGCTGCTGTTGGGATTCTCCGAAGAACCATGGAGGACCTGAAGGACAAAACTGTTGGATTCATCACCCCACAAGTTGCCAGGAGTCCACTCCCAAAGGTTCTGTCGAAGAAAATCTCTGAGGATTTCAATCGAATGAAGAAGGAGCATGAGGTCGATGAGGGCCTCACCTTGAAACTGAAAAAGTTGGGCATGGATGCAGAATCACCGGCCAATATAATCATGGTCGAAGTAACTCAGGACGCTGCAATGCAAGTTGACGAAGAACGTCGACGGGAGGAGTACCAGAAAGTGGCTTACCCAAAAGAGGAAAAAAATCTGGCAGATTTTATTCATAGATGCCAGAGGAAGAGGTCTGAGGTGATGTTGTGCCCTCGCTGTAGTGTTGTCTTCGACAAAAAGGCAGCACAAAACTTAGAAGGAATAGAGAGGGCAAGAAAAAGAGGAAATTGGAAGCCTGCTGGAGAGAGGTTCGACCCCAAGAGAGGGAACCAAAACGGAGAGAGGTTAGGCAAAAAACGCCCTAACACGTTCAAACCAACAACCAAGGCTCCAGATGATAGATGGGTGAATCCAATCCGACAAGCCCAGGGGCAAGGAAAATGGAAGGATTTTGAAGTGCAGAGGGGATCCTCTATGTCATACAGAAAGGAAATCCAGAAGTCCAAAAGGGTGACTTACCCTTCTGAGAATTATAAGGGTAAGAACCCTATGACGAAGTCACAATGGAGGAGATTCCAACGTCGAAAGAAGGCTGAGAGGGAGGCTGCAGGAAAAGACAAGCCAGAAACTAGCAGCAACGTTCAAACTTCGACCCAGATGGAAGAAGTGAAGCCTAATAATCCACCCACTGCTCCAGTGTAAGAAGCGGTAAAGGAGGAAGTAACCAAGGATGACGAAATGACAGATGATTTTAACTCAGAGTCAGAAGCATCATTCGATGTGACATGTAATGTCGTTTCAGTGCTCCCTAGGGAGTATGATCAAATTATGGAAATCGAAGAGGAAGAGGAAGCTTTGGAGGTCGAAACGGCCAGACACATGCCCGTTTACTACTATATCATGAACAACGGATGCGTCGAAGAACAGAACGCATTTTTTGAAAGGCCAGATGACTCAATGAAGAACCACCTTAAACCCCTATTTATAAAAGGGAAAGTTGGCGATGTAGGGGTGAATAAGATTCTGGTCGATGGGGGAGCGGCTGTCAACTTGATGCCGCACTTTATGCTAAAGAAAATTGGAAAAGATGATTCCGATACCAAACCTCACAATATGGTATTGTCGAATTATGAAGGGAAAGTAGAAACTACTATGGGTGTCATTCAGGTAGACTTAACAGTTGGAACCATTACGAGGCCAACTATGTTTATGGTGATTGCGTCGAAAGAAAACTACAACCTTCTCCTGGGTAGAGAGTGGATACACGGTATTGGTGCCGTCCCTTCGTCAATGCACCAGCGAATAACCATCTGGCGCGCAGACGGCATAATCGAAAATATAGAGGCAGACCAAAATTATTTTTTGGCCGAGGTAAACCAGGTGGATAGGAGGGGTTTCGACAGGAATCTGGCTCACATAGCTCCTTGTAGCCCAGCCACCTTCGACATGATGCCAACGAATAATGCTTTTTGCTCATTATACCTTCATCCTACTCACATAGCTCCTTGTAGCCCCGCACACATCCAGCCAACTGGCTGGGGCAGGAAATTCAGTGACAATGAGTGAGTCACTAATTCTTGAAAAGATCGCGGCTTACGTAGCCGAGAACAAACTCAAAGCGGCCTTAAAGGCCAAAGTAAAGTATATGGCTGTCGAAGCCAATCAAATTGAAGCAGATCGACAAGGTCTCGAAAAGGATTCAAATTGGGATCCTCCGGATAAAGATCAAGGTGATTTGCAGAATCAGAGGCTTGACGCGATTTATGACAACGAACCGTTGGGCTTCGAAAAGGATCCTTTAGCATCAAATACCAAGATGATGGCACAGGATCCACTTGAAGAAATCGACTTGAGATCAGGGGCAGAGAAGCGACCCACTTATATCAGCGCGAAAGTAAGCCCCCAACTCAGGGTCAAAATAGTCCAATTGTTGAAAGAATTCAAAGATTGTTTCGCATGGGACTACGACGAAATACCTGGGTTGGATAGGAGCTTGGTCGAATTAAGGTTGCTAATAAAACCTGGGAGGAAACCTGTGAAGCAGACTCCAAGGAGATTCCCCCCAGAAATCCTCTCGAAAATTAAAGAAGAAGTCGAAAGACTTCTCAGGTGCAAGTTCATCCGTCCAACCAGGTATGTCGAATGGATTGCTAACATAGTTCTTGTAATAAAGAAAAATGGCAAGTTGAGGGTATGCATTGATTTTCGAGACTTGAATTCAGCTACCCCAAAGGATGAATATCCTATGCCAGTGGCGGAAATGCTTGTCGATTCCGCCGCGGGACATGAGTACCTTAGTATGCTTGATGGGTATTTTGGTTATAATCAAATCTTTATTGCTGAGGATGATGTCCCAAAAACGGCGTTTCGATGCCCTGGAGCCTTAGGCACATACGAATGGGTGGTAATGCCTTTTGGTTTAAAGAATGTTGGGGCAACATATCAGCGAGCAATGAATTCAATTTTTCACGATTTCATTGAGGATTTTATGCAGATTTACATTGACGATATTGTTGTTAAGTCTGTTTCAGAGAACAATCATATAGACCATCTTCGACAATCCTTCGAAAGGATGAGGAAGTTTGGTCTGAAGATGAATCCTCTCAAATGTGCGTTTTGTGTGCAGGCGGGAGACTTCCTAGGCTTTGTGGTCCATAAGAAGGGGATCGAAATCAACCATAACAAGGCCAGGGCAATAATGGAGGTGAAAGCACCATCTACAAAGAAGGAGTTGCAGTCTTTACTTGGCAAGATCAACTTTCTTAGAAGGTTCATCTCCAACCTTAGTGGGAAGACGCAAGCCTTTTCTCCTCTACTTCGACTAAAGAAAGGTGATTTCGAATGGGGGCAAGAGCAGCAGGATGCTTTCGACAAGATCAAGGAGTACCTAACGCACCCCCAATCTTAGTGTCACCTTGTAGAAGTAGAAGTATGAGGTTGTACATATCTGCATCGGACAAGACTTTAGGGAGCATGTTGGCTCAGGAGGACGGGAATGGTGTCGAAAGAGCCATTTACTACCTCAGTAGGGTCTTGAACGATGCGGAAACTAGATATAGTGTGATTGAAAAGTTGTGTTTATGTGTGTACTTTTCTTGTATGAAATTAAAGCACTATATAAAACCAGTTGATGTTTACGTTTCTTCTCATTTCGACGTTATAAAATATATGTTATCTAAACCAATCTTGCACAGTCGAATTGGAAAATGGGAATTAGCATTGACTGAGTATTCTTTGACATATTTGCCTTTAAAGGCTGTCAAAAGACAAGTAGTGGCTGATTTCATAGTCGACCACGCTATAAATGAAGAGTCTTTGAATTATATTGAAATGGAACCATGGAAGTTGTACTTCGACGGTTCTAGTCATAGAAATGGAACTGGAATTGGGGTTCTTGTTATTTCTCCTGACAAAATTCCAACAAAATTCAAGTACAAAGTCGAAGGACTCTGCTCAAATAATGAGGCAGAATATGAGGCTTTGATAACAGGACTTGAAATCTTGTTGGAATTGGGGGCAACTCGGGTCGAAATAATGGGCGACTCTGAGTTAGTCACAAAGCAGATAACAAAAGAGTACAAATGTGTTAAGAAAAATTTAATCATGTACTTTGTAATAGCTAATCGACTCTTAAAAAGGTTCGATATGGTTACGATTCGACATGTCCCGCGGATAGAGAATCAGGAAGCAAATGATTTAGCGCAGATAGCTTCAGGGTACAGAGTATCAAAGGAAAAGTTACGAAAAGCCATTGAAGTTAGAGGAAGAGTGGTCTCAGCAAGATTATCCCCGTCAGATTTGGAAACAATAAAGCTTGGATACGCTGACGAAGAAAATTTCAAAATTTTTAACATAGACGACTCAATGACTGGAGATTGGAGAAAGCCTATAATAGAATACCTGCAAAACCCAACAGGACCAGTCGAAAGGAAAATCAGATATCGAGCTTTGAGTTATGTGATCTTGGGAAATGAACTATTTAAGAAAACTCTGGAAGGAATACTACTGAAGTGTTTAGGCGAATCAGAGGCGTACATAGCATTGTAGAATGTACACAGTGGGGCATGTGGTGCACATCAGACAGGCCATAAGATGAAATGGTTATTATTCCGACAGGGAATGTATTGGCTAACTATGTTAAAGGATTGCGTCGAATACGCGAAAGGATGTCAAGAATGCCAGGTACATGCAGGGATACCACATGTTCCTGCAAGTGAATTACATTCTATAATAAAGCTTTGGCCTTTTAGAGGTTGGGCTTTGGATCTAATTGGAGAAATTCGACCTGCCTCTTCAAAAAGCCAGAAATTTATTTTGGTGGGAATATATTATTTTACGAAATGGATTGAAGCCATACCCTTAGTGAACGTGGATCAAGAAGCAGTGATCGAATTCATTCGAAAGCATATTATTTACAGGTTTGGTATCCCAGAGACGATAACAACGGATCAAGGATCTATTTTCACGGGAAAAAATATGCAAGAATTCGCGAAGGAAATGGGTTTCAGACTCCTCACATCAACACCTTACTACGCTCAAGCCAATGGTCAAGTCGAAGCTGCAAATAAGGTTATAATTGGCTTAATAAAGAAGCACGTGGGAAGAAAACCAAAGAGTTGGCACAAAACGTTGGACCAAATTCTATGGGCTTGTCGAACCTCGCCTAAGGAAGCTACAAACACTACGCCTTTTCGATTAACGTTTGGCCATGATGCGGTCTTACCAGTCAAAGTATACTTGCAGTCAATAAGGATACAAAGACATCATGAAATTCCATCAGATACATATTGGAATATGATGATGGACGAATTAATGGATTTAGACGAAGAAAGATTAACAGCGTTGGACTTACTGAAAAGGCAAAAAGAAAGAGTGGAGAGATTCTACAATAAAAAAGAAAAAAATAAAGCTTTTTCGGTTGGTGATTTGGTGTGGAAGGTGATTCTCCCCATGGATCGAAAAGACAGACTTATGGGAAAATGGTCCCCTAAGTGGGAAGGACCTTTTCAAATCATACGAGTATTTTCCAATGGCGCATATGAAGTCGAAGAATTGGATACAGATAAGCGTATATTAAAAATAAACGGAAAGTATTTGAAAAAATATAAGCCCACATTACAAGAAGTTAAAATAACAGTCGAATAATTATGCAAAAAAAACAAGCAATATGGTGGATAGAAAATCTTTCGCCAAATAAAATGGCTCCAATGTCATTACAAAAAAGAGCCTTAAAAGGCCAAACAAAAATATTACAAATATTCAGATAGGAAAAGACTCTTTCAGCTTTTCAAATTTCGACTTCTGAATTTGGAGATGACGCTCACAAAGTGCCTTGCCTTTCGAGAGCTCCTCAATTTCCTCACCAAGTTTTCGGGACCTATCAACATGATGCACACCAACTTTAAGTTCTTTACGGATTTCCTCTTGGTCGATGTGTTGCAGTTCTTCTTGACGCTTTTCCACCTGGGAAATTTTGCTTTGAAGAACAACAATTTGCTTCTTCCACTTGAGGATGTTCTCACCACACAAAGTTGCTTCTTTCTTATTTTGTTCAGATACTTTTTCTAGTTCAGTTACTTTGTTGGACGAATTGGAAGCAGCATCCCACTCAGCAAGTTGGGTTTCTGTCTTATTTTCGAGCTTCTTGGAGTAATCTCGAAGCCGATTAAAGTCAGTCACCACAAGATCTATTAGGGTAGTGAGGTCCAGCACCACATCAGTAACTTCAGGGGGAGCCTCCAGGACATTGATTTGCTTCAAGATTTTCTTTAGATCAAATTGAGCAGATGAGTCATTCTCTAGAAGTTGAAATAGGTTAATGTTGAGAATTTTTTGTCGAATATTTGCCAGCGATTCGTCCACGGATTTGGCATCAGAAGTAGTCCCTGAAGTGGTCGAACTACTAATGGTAGTATCAGCAAAATTGTAGCGGGAAATAAGCATGGCCTTTAGGTACTCAAAAGTTCTTTGTACCTTCAGATTTTCAAGCTCCTCGTGAGAAAGTTGGGTCGAAGTTGTCGCGGTCAAAGCAGTTTTATTTGTTTTACCAAGGTCTTCTTTGTCGCTTTCTTTCTCTTCGTCCGTAGCAGCTGTGGGAGTTGGCGGCCTTTCGCTTACTTTTTCTTCCTCCTCTTCGCCATCAGTTGCAACCTCCTCATCCTTCTCTTCGTTAGCAACTTGTAAGTTGAGGGGAGATTGGTCTTCAGGTTCATTACTTGTGATAAGCGCTGCAGTAGGCATCACAGTATCCCCACCAGTGTCGACTAAGTCGTCAGTCTCAGGACCAGTTTCTTCTTCCACTACGTCTGGAATTTGTTCAGAGATAGCAGTGGGCTGGTTTACTTCAGTAGCTGACTCCTTTGTCGAATCCTTAGAAGAAGGTTTGGAGGCGCTGGTTGGCTTGTAGGTAGGATCACTACTGGTCTTTGGGAGAACTTGGACCATGGGATGCCCATGAGTATCGACAAGGACCTGAAAGATAAATAAATCAAGAAAGGTAACACAAGTAAATAGCCTTTTCAGCGTCGAAAGAAAAAACCATACCTTGGGAGTTTTAGTCTTCAGGCTAGAGCTTTCGCTTTCTGCTGGAGCAGGGGTAGTTTCCACGCCTGGATTTTTGAGTGGAGTTTTTTCTAAAATTCTGGAAGTAGGAGGTTTTTGTGGTGGAGGTTTGGTTGTTTTCTTTTTCTTCTTGGTAGGCTTTACTTGGTCTGGTGACTCATCACCATCATCAGTGTCGGCAGCTTTGACTTCATGTTCTTTCGCTTTTCTTTTCTTAGGCGTCGATGGCGGTCTTCGACTGCCCTGTGGAACAAGAGAAATTTTATTAGAATGTCAGAAAATGAGAAAACACGTGGTGACCTAAAAGAGAAGTAAAGTAATACCTTCGCCAAAGGCGTCTTGGTAGTGTCTTTTTGGGGCTCTGTATCTCCAGCAGTTGTTGCTTCGCCAGTGGTTGGTTTTTTGGTCGAAATCTTGATAGCTAGAAAAGAAAAGAAGAAAAGGGTCAAGCGTAACATAACATATATATGTTTAAGTAAATGAAAGTGAGGTTGAACTTCTTCCCATTTTTCACACCTTCATATATAGGAGTTTCCATGCGAACTTGTTCTATGCCAATATGAAGGTGGCCTTTGAAATTGTCCAAGGTATACTTAGTCGGAACCACCCGCTTAGCACGTTTCTGGTATTCTTGGCGAAGAATTTTCATAGAATCCCCACAAGTGAACCAATCTGGAAATGGAGGGCTAAAAGCCACACCAAATTCAGCAGATGGAAGGGGGGAAATTTTGGTCGGTAGAGGTTAAAAGCTACCTCATAACGTTGTTCTGGTCGAACATACGCAGGTAGTTTTAACTCATCCAGTTTTCTGGTAAATTTTTCTTTCAAAGTCACAGCTGCTTCGCTTATGGTTCGACTAAGTTCATTAGGCCTATAGGCAGTTTCAAAGTATTTATGGAAAGCTTGGATTTCTTTGACGTGTCGAGAAGTACCTTTCTTTGTCTTGTCCTGCACAAGGGCAAAGGCTCTGGTCAGTTGAATGGTGAAAGAATCCACATTAAAAATTTGAGAATCATAATAGGCCCACCACCATTCGTCAAACTCTTGAGTGCAAAAGAAGCTGGGTCGAAAGACCACTGGTTGGATTTCAACCAGATTCGAATACTTCGCCAGCAACTCAGAGCATTCATCTTCAGTATGAGTCATATTATAGTGAATCAAAGAGCCTTTTCTGGAAAAGAGGGATTTTGGTATTATTTGTATCAACCCAAACTGTCGAGAAACCAGATTGGGCTGGTAATTGACAAGGGAAACCTTTAGTTTCGAAGGACCAAGTTTGGAAACTAAAAGTCTAGGAGTAAGAAAAGATTCCCAGACATTGAGAAATTTGTCTTCCAGAGATTTCGACTCAAGGGGAAGTTTTCTGGTAAACCATGCAGGTCCAACCTTCCTATCAGCAAAAGGAGCCATGTTGGGCGTAAAATTGTAACGTTTAGCAAACATCATAACATAGCTGGTAAAGGTTTGGTGGAGGCTCAGACCTTCGTCATGGGGCGTTAGTTGCGCCAAACGAAGGCCTTCGACTCTTCTGTCCCCTAGAGTAGCTGCGTCCACAGTTGACTTATTGGGAAGGGAGGCTTCGAAGGTGGCATTGAGCCACAATTGTAAGAGCCGGATGGGTCCTGATAACAGCAGAGTTTTCTTCTCCTTAATATTCTTCAGGGCGGTAACCCCTTCGCCAAGAGATTCATAGAGGTTCGCCAAAATCATCTCGCTAAGACACAGCCGGTGTCCAGCGTGAAGCTGATTTGCTATGGTGATGTAGCGCTTCGCCACTTGGAGAGATCTGGAGCAAAAGACGCATCTCGACAGCCAAAGGGCCAGGAAGGCTACATGCTCTTGATCAGATACTTCTTTAGTCTCCTTATCATGATAGTTGGCAATGTAGGGTGTAAAAGTGGCTTTGTTGGTGTCGAAGCCTATTGAATCGTCGGATAGCAAGTTTGGATCATAATCGACTCCTAAGGGACTTAAGCCAGTAATGGCAGCTATGTCGAAAAGGGTGGGAGTAATCATCCCACAAGGAATGTGGAAGATTTTATAAGTGTTTTCCCAGAAATAAAGGGAAGCTAGAAGCATGGAAGGACAATATCCTGGCCCTAATTTCGACAGCTGAATAAGATAAAAAAATACCCATAGTTTTCCAATCATTACTTTTAACCTTCTCTATTTTTCCAACCAAGCTAGGTAGTCAGAGGGATCTTTCGACAAAGGGCAGGATCTAAAATTCTAAAATTATTCATATACTCTAAGTTTATGACTTCTTCAGAGGGGGTCCCTTGGCCATCCACTTTGGACTTTTCGTCTATAATTTTTTCCTTATCAGTTCTAGGTCTAACCCCGTTCGCTATGGGTTTGTAACGGTGATAGGTTGGAAAAATTCTTGTACTTTAGCCGGGTCTAATTTTAAGTCAGGCAAAGGTCCTAGCATGGCATGGGATTTACCAGAAATCAAGATAGGAATGAGTACATGGGATTGATGGATGCAGCGTTTCTCCTCTTCATTGGGAGGTTCCGGAACATATTCTTGATTTCCCACCACCTTGGGACCAAAGATTCTTTCTACTGGCGCTAAGCTGTTGGATTTCCGGGAGTCTTTACTTGTGATTTTAGGAGTAGCAGACAACGCCATTGATGATTACAGAAGTAGAGGAAAATGGAGAAGATGAAGTGTGAAGGGAGTTTTTAGTTTGGAAAGTGAAAAGGGTGAAAAAATGAAGTTTTTTACTTATATATAGATGGAGGAATGGAAGCGGTTAGTATTCAGAAACTTTAATGGAAAAAATAGTGAAAGGATTATGGAACACGTGGAGGTTTTGAAATGGATGATTCAGACGGTGGCAGTTATGTTTTGACCCACGAACTGCTAGGGGTTAGAGTAGGAATGGTGAAGATCTCAAAACGTGGGCTGATAAGACGTTTGAGAAAAAGCGTGATGATGATTTTAACACTTCCAACGTCTAGTAAGGTGAATAGTCACTTCCACGATCTATTGGCGTCGAATGACATTGACAAAGAAATGTTTTTTTTTCCTGTTGTCGAAAATACATTTCTTGGGGGGCAATTTGTAGGCTGCTAATTTCGACGCCAAGATAATGATTTTAATGAAAAGTTAGTAATTCGACAAGGTAATTCGACTAGAAGGTTTTGTGATGGAGAAAGCTAGTCGAAGACCAATGGCGCTCAGGGGAAGCGTTGCTAGATTTTTCTAAGTGTGAAGAATACTTTCGACAAAAAAGAAGAAATAGGCTCCTTTTCGACGGGTGTTTGAAATTCAAAATTCAGGAGGGAATTCCGTTTTGAAAAGGGACGCGTGGAACGCATCTGGCAGACGAATACATGCAGAATGCCATCTGTCGCCATCAAGAGAAATAGCTGTTATAGTTGGTTATTTCGTTTGTATATAAATAGGGGGTCTTAGTGTTAGATTTCCGTGTGTGTTCAGAATTTGTACAAATCACTCAAGAAATACTCAAAGTAACCGAGAGAGAGAAAAGAGTAATTACTGAGAAAATGTACGTTTGAAAAACACCAGTTTTCATTTCTTGCATCTAAATAGAAGTTTAAAGTTCTTCATTTACAGTTTCTTTTTCCTTTCCGCCATTTCTTACTTGCAAGTTATTTACGTTTGTTATTTATTTTAAAAGACAAAGGTTATCATTTCTGTCGAAAATACAAAGATTGATAAGAAATCATGATGAATTCAATAAACAAAAGGTTTTCTCACGAAAGTTACCAAAATTGTTAGAGTACATTGTCCTAGGATTTGTTTGATCGATCCTGTAAGTAAACTAATTTTACATAAATTAGGAGATCAGCGGTTGTTTGCGAATTTTCCAAGCAAACAGAGGGACACCTTAAAAAATACGTGAAGGGTAACTCTTACCATGGGTCTCGCGAGGCCGAGATAACGTAGGAAGCTCCAAGCCCAATAAAGCAAAGGAGACATCCCAAGGAGAAGGCAGTAAAGTTGTGCACCATACACTTAACACCATACCGAGAGGATTCACTAAGGGCAGAGAGACTAGCTCTACCCGTAAAAGAAACACTCACTAAATTCTGTATATAGAAGATCTACCCAATATTGAAGGTGAAGGTGATCATGAGGCACCAAAAGCCATAACCGTCTTCTCAGTGAAAGATACAGATGGTATTCGCCCTCACAATGATGACCGTATGGTCATTACCCTCATATGTGATGAATAGGAGATTAAAAGAGTTCTCATACACAAAGGGAGTTCTACAGAGATTCTGTATTGGGAGACATTTGAAATACTCTTCCTTGACCCAGAGGACTTAAAACCCTTCAAAGGTTCGCTGGTTGGTTTCTCTGGCGAACATGTACAATTAAAAAGATACATCACCCTAAAGACCACTTTTGGAGGTTAGAACCAAGCGAAAGAAATAAAGTTCAGGAATTAGGTTATTCATTCCCCCTCTTCCTACAATATGATTATAGGGTGACCAAATTTTAACCAACTGGGCACCGCCTTGTCAACTTTGTATTTATGCATGAAGGACCCGCTCTCTAATGAGCGAGTGAAAGTTATCCAAGGAGATTAGGAGATCTCCAGAAAATGTTATGCACAAAGTCTTTAGTTGAAAAACGTATTCACTCTAGGCATGAAAGCCAGGAAAGTGAACTCTGGAATAAAGTCGCCAAGAGAAACCTGCAAGGGCGAGGAGGCTCCCCTTTCAACCAGTGAGGATATCGAAGAATTAAGGCCCATAAGGAATGCCCTCTGGAGCCACCTAAATTGAGGTTGTTTATTTGTTCTTTACTACTGTTTAGTTATTTTGCTGGTGATTTTTATAGGCGAGTATTGCATCTCTGCCATTTGCAAGGACAAATTATTTTGCGGGTGTACTATTTTCCCCCTACGCTTTGTGTAGGGCAAGAGTTTTAATGAGACGCCTCATTTTATTATTTCAGAGGATCTGTGTTTGCTGGCTATTCTTTTTTTTCCAGGAAACCTAAAATCTCGAGAGAAGATCTCCCAATTAAGAGACCAAAGCGCTTAATCCCTAAGTGAGAACATTGTCGCCCTATGAGACGATCTAAATGTTGGATCCCTAAGTGAGATCCTTGCTGCCCATTTAGGTGATCAAAATGATGGATCCCTAAGTGGGATCCTTGCTAGCCATTAAGGAAATTAAAACTCTGAATCCCTAAGTGGGATACTTGTCGCCCATTGAGGCGATCAAAATTTTGGGTCCCCAAGTGAAATCTTTGCCTCTCATTAAGGTGATCAAAATGCTAGATCTCCAAGGGGAATCCTTATTGCCCAATAAGGCTATCAAAATGTTGGATACCCAAGCACAATCCTTGTCACTCTAGGAGGAGATCAAAAGGGTGGATCCCTAAGTGAGATCCTTGTCACCCATTGAGGTGGTCAAAACGGTGGATCCCCAAGCGAAATCCTTAGTGCTCATTGAGGCAATCAAAACGGTGGATCCCCAAGAGGAATCCTTGTCGCCCATTGAGGCGAATAAAATGCTAGATCCTCAAGAGGAATCCTTGCCTCCCTAGGAGACGATCTAAACGCTGGATCCCTAAGTGGAATCCTTGTCGTCTATTGAGGCGATAAAAAAATTGGATCCGTAAGTGGGATCATTGACACCCTATGAGGCAATCAAAATGCTGGATCCCTAAATAGGATCTTTGCCGCCCCAAGAGGCAACTGAGATCCCAGACCCCTGACAGAGATCCTTGTTCGGTGGAACATGGGGTCTTCATGGAAGATCTCAGCCCGAATGAAGGCAATATAAAGTTTCATACTCTACCAACAATCGTGATAGGGAAAATCTCATGGCCCCTAAGGTAAATCATTATACCATAGAGCACAAATATAAAGATAAGGTTACATTGATGACATTCAACAAAACATGGATCCACTCAATATTACAAAATAGGGTATATTACAAAAGATCAAAACACGAGGAACTGTTCATTATCCACTAGTCGACCATCCCGAACCACCTAAAAGGGAACCATCGAACTTAAGTTCAGATTTGGGTACATGAAGACAGCCTGTCTTCTCGCTCTCTCAAAATGTTGGGTGAAGATGGACACAACTTCTTCCTTGAGTAACGAGACTTTGTCCTCTAAACTCTCCCTGGTTCTACGGATCTCCTTAAGTGACTACTTTAGGTGCCTCACCTCTTCAAACTCGGTGAGAGCCGCAACAACTATTTCCTTGGTGCGTGCCTTCACAACATCACAGTTTTCTCTCGACACCCTTACTGCCGCTTCGCCTTAATGTGAAAGTCTCGTGGTGCAACTTACCTTAGACTATAGTTTTTGGATAGTGTGGGAATGTTTCTCCCTTTGAGATTTCCCCACAAGAAGACACCTCAAGAGTTGGACTTCTAGCAGGTCAGATAGCCCAGTGAAAGACATGCTCAGGAGCGACTGATAATCACCAGGAAAGTTCTCCGAGATGGAGAAGAGGCGATCAGAGAACTCGACAACGTTAGAATACGAATAAGTGATTAGCTAATGTTAACTCTGGATAACCAAGTAAACACTTCTGAAGAAAATAATCCATATTTACTCTGATAAATTCATTCCTCATTTTCACTAGAATTTGAAGTTTATCTTCAAGGCTCTGAACTCTGATCAAGCTTCAAGACATATCATATGCGAAGCTAATGGTTTAGAGAAATAATGATTGAAAGAATATCCCTGATAATTTTACATTCAAGCGGAAAAATTAAATGTTTCCTCAAAGGACAAACATGTTGGAATTATTAGGGAATGTACTACTAACGGTACTTGATGTTTTACGACTCGACCTTGTACCATTATTACATCTGTGGAATTGAAGAAGTTTCAAATTCTATCCTCCGATAGTATTATTCATCATCTATATAAAGAGGACAAAGGAATTGTGAAAAACGACGAACAACTTATAGAAAAACAAATATAATCATTCTTGTAATCACATATCTTTGTAATGTAACTTTGAGTTATTCCTTGAGGGACTAAGTTTAGTCTGTAGCCTCAAGAAGTCAATGACAATTAGTCTTTGAGTTTTCCTTAAGAGACTAAGTTTAGTTAGTAGCCTTGAGAAGTCATTGATAGTTGGTCTTTGAGGTTGTAATCTGATTGATTAGTGGATTAAGTCCTTGTGAGAAGGCAAAATCACTCTGGCGAGTGTGGACTGGACTAACCTAGTTAGCGGGGAACCAATATAAAAATAATTGTGTATTTTTATATTTGTTGTTTGTGATTGATTTAAGAAAAATATGTCATATTAGAAACCCAATTCAAACACCCTTTTCTTGTGTTTCTTGTACCTTCATCATTGAATTAGATTCTAACCAATAAAGAGTAAGATACGAATAATAGGCTGCATAAACCTCGAAAAACATTGATTAATGTAAGTTGTTTTCCAATATAACTTAATTTTTCATATTATCATTTTCTAATTCAATTCGAAGCTTATATATTTAGTGAAGGGTTGGTAAAACACTCAAACTACATAGGATATAATAAATTCATCTTCTAGGACGTGTTGGAGGGACGAAATGATAGATGCAATGTACACAGAATAACACAAACAAAAATATTTATCAACAAAAACATAAACGTACTTCAACATTCATCAACATACTCCAACATTTATCAACATACTTCAACACAAACAATAATATATATCAACAAAAATAACAACTTACTTTAACATAAACAACAACATTTATCAATAAAAATAACAATATAAAAACTATAATTTCATCTTAACAACAAGAAAACAACAAACCTATGTTGGACCAAGACAAATGTTTCATGTATATTTTAGACAAGAAAAACTAGAAAAACAAGACAGATATTTTGATCAAAACCGACATTATAACTCATAAAATGTTTCACAAAAGTACCTTTCATTGAAAAGATATGTGGAAAATAAAGACAAAGAATTGAGGTACTTATTTCGTCTTGCAAGGAACTGTGTAACCTTCCCCTGATTCATACTAGTTGGAAATGTTATGTTTGAGTTTTGAGAGTTTGGGTTAGGCGAGAGAAGTTTGGGTTTTCTTTGTGCGCAGTCTGTTCTGAAGTGATAAAAGTTAGCTTTTATAGGTAATATATTTCACCCTAATTGATAAAATAAACCATGGTGAATTGTCACTAAATTTCACCACAGTTGTGAATTTGGACTGTGGTAAAAAAAAGTTTAATTTTTGTTTAAAAATAGATGTTTAGGGAACACACTTATTTTTAAACCAAAAAATGGAAAAATGATGGTTCAAGGATTCGAAGCGTGCAACCATTTACCTATCACCATGGTTGGGAGTATGGAATGTGGTGAAAAGTGTTTTAATAAATGAAGGTGCCTAAATAAGAGTTATTACTTCGTTTTATTATATGAACGAGGTAATAAGATGTTACGAAATGTATATTTTGTAGTAGTGACGAGCTTCATGTCCGAAGGGGTTACAAAAAAGAAGCGGTCCTGAAAAAGCTGAAGTTTTGAAAGAAGTCCAAATTTGCGAACAATCGACACCAGATAGATTAAACCTCTGCCCCCGTCTGGGTCGTCTGGCCACGGTGGCATTTGAAGAGATGAAATAAGAGGATCACAAAAGGCTCTCCATTCAAACATTCACACCAATATTGGTATACATTCACGTACGTTAGCTTCTGTTTGCCGTGAAAATTGGTAAACAACCGCTGATCTTCCAAATCTAACTTTGGTGACTCACAGGATCGATCAGATTTATCCTAGGACATGTGCTAACAATTGATCTAAGGCGCATTCTAAGGAAATAAGTACTTCGACAGAACTCATAAAGAAAGTTGGTTGAAAGAACAATCAAGACAATGTTTTTAAAATGTTAAGTTAAAAGACTGAAAAAAGGTAAAAAAGAAAAAGTCGAAGGCGTGCAGTAAAGGTTGAAAACTATAGAAAGTGCAGAAATATAACTTGCGTTAAATATGAGATAAAAGCTTAACGAAAAGTTGAAGTAAATTGCATTGAAAGATAAATGGTGTTTACATCACGTATATTCTCACAAGACCCTTTTCTCAATACGCGGATACTTTGAGTGAATTTGGAGTTACTTGTACAAAGTGAACACCACACCCCGAATCCTATTGCTAGAACCCTTATTTATAATGCCTAAAACTAACTGTTATAAACTGCCTGAAATAATAAATGAATGACAAGTGTCGCATTGCATGCTTCCATCACTTGGATGTACGCCACCTGTCCTTCTTCAAGAGTGAACCACGGTAACTACTCCCTCCTTTATTTGAATTTGAATTCCCATCGTCGGACATCATCAGCATTCTCGGTCGAAGGTGCCCTCTTCGACTCTTAGAAATATTTTCTAAGTCCCCAAAAAGACATCCTTTCCTCTTACGAGCACATTCGACTTAAACCTATCACACAGATCCTGTCGGAAGCTTCTCTAAACCTCTTCAAGAGCTTAACATTCCCATCAACACTTCCAACTTCATATAGGCGTCGAATTTATGAGCTAACAAATTGCCCCCCAAAAATGTATTTTTCGACAGTATTGCAGAAAAGGGCATTTTTTGATAGTGTCCGTTCGACGCCATCTTTCGACCATGCATAAGGGTCCAAACAAAACTGATTAACCCACGTTCCAAGAAACTATTCAGTTTCTTTTCAATCAAATTTATGACATCACAGCCAATTATGATTATGACTGAAACGTCCCCTCGGTAATCACATCAAGCCGCAAATCACCATAACCTCTCCTATAGTCTAGGAGATCGTGGACATAGGTGGCAACTGCCACCGCCTCTACTTTGGCTCCTGGGAGGACACGTGTCCCACTAGCCTTAGCTCCTTAATGATGATTAGTGAGCCCTTTAGTGTTTCCAAAGCACTTTATAAATAGTTTCTTCAGAAACTACTTTTATTTTCTTTTCCACTCCCAAGTATCCACTACGCACCTTCTCCTTTCTTCCAAAACGTTCAACCCTTCACCTTCAACAAACTCTTTTCTTCAAATTTTTTCACCAATGGCTTCTTCAATTGCTACTACTCAAGACCCAAAGAAAACCCAGAAGCTCAAAGGACAAAAAGGTGTATCACTACTCCCTCCATTCGCTACATTAAATGGACCCAAGGTGGTAAAGAATCAACAATTCATCCCTGAGCCTCTCAAGGACGAGAAAAGACACATCTACGAATCCCAAGTACTGATTCCTATCACCGTTTCTGGGAAACCATTAGCTTTATCTGGTCCTTTATCTTCTTTAGATACAGATTATATAGCTATTAGTGACTTCTTTCCATCATATTGTAAAACCAAACCTCTTGGGAAGAAAGACAAAACTAGGGCAACATCTGAACCCCATGATAATGTAGCCCTAAAGAACCTGGATTTGAAGTATCTGAATGATGGGTCTAGGCTGTTTAGGGCTACCCCGTATTTTAAGGATTCTGACCTCTATTTGAACTAGTTAACCAAGTTAGACAAAGTGAAAGCAGAAACTTGGAAGAACTTAGGAATCTATGACTTAATTATGATGTTGAAGACTGTACCCGCTTACTGTCCGACTTTACTGGCATCCTCTTTGTATTTTTGGGATAGTACCCATTATACCTTCCATCTCCCTTGTGGGATGATGACGCCCACTCTGCTTGACATAGCTGCTATCACAGGGCTAAAGCCTCATGGGTTAGTTTACGACCCTGAAATAGATGCTCTAGACACCATAGGGTTCGCCACCACCAAACACACTTATACTCATTTCATGAACCACTATCACGACAAGCAAACTGACACAGTCGAGGATAAAGAGCATATAGCATTCCTGGCTATGTGGCTTTCTCGCTGCTTATTCTGTAGCAAATCCTTGCAGGTGGCAAGAAAATATCTGACTCTAGGCAATCAACTACACCTTAGTTGAGGCATTTGCCTAAGCGAAATGATATTAGCTAGTCTATACGAGTCTTTGAGCGAAGGTGCTGGTCGTCTGAAAGACCAAGAGAGAACGGGAACTGATAACACGAAAATGTATCATATATTTGCCTTGATTTACGACTAATAATTATGTTATTTCAGTCCAAGTGCCGATTATTCCGCAAGTATTCTAGTGTTTTCACAGGTATTTCATTGTCCAAGCTAAAAAGGAGCAAAGTAGAGAAACATGAAGAAAAGAGTAGAAAACAGGAAGAAATGTCAAGAAAAAGAGCAGAAAATGTAAAGTGGTGTGTGTGACGACCGTCACACACTCACCACGACCGTCACACAATCCAAAAGCGCACCACGCTCGTCACACAGTCATCACGACCGTCACGCGCACCAAAGTAGTTATTACGTTCAGAAATGCAGACGTGGACAAAACATACCAATGCACACGCACGATCAGCACTTCCTACATTCTCTCAACTTCAGTTTCAACTCACTTGAGCCAGTCTCCCTTAGACTTCTCAACCACCAAAGGTTGTGCTCCTATATTTTCTCCAACGTTAAGGCAATGCTTTGGCTATAAATACAACATGGATTGAAGAGCAACGAGGGACACCATATAGAGAATTTACCCGAATTGCTGCAGAATTTATTTCTGAACTTTTACTTTCTTTGCATTCCTTGTTTGTTTCTCGTTCCCATTCCTTATTTACCATCACTTGAATTAGTATTAGTTTCTCACATTGAGGAGCTATTGCACCATAGTTAGAATTTTGTTTTCAATCTTGCCTTCATCATTCGTTATTCCGATACATTGAGCAAAAGCCTACCGACTTGTGGAGGAATTGCGAGAACCGACTTATTTCATATTTATCAGGTTTTTATTCATTATCTTAATAATAGCATTATCGTTTTCCTCATTGCAATAATTAATTTACTGTTTCGCAATTTATTTTTATGCATGTTTATTTTAATTAATATGTCTAGCTAAATCCGATTTATCGGTATGTAATTAAGTTAACCGGAATGGATTCGATAATTCTAAGCTAAAATCATAAACAACGTATTTTCTGGCCACGATTTCTTAATTAAAATTGGACTTTTGTTACGAGAGTAAAAAGGTAGTAAAGGTTAGGATCAAGATCCATGAGAGTGTGAGATTTTAACCGGATAGCTGAAATCGGGCATCGGTTTTAAAAACAGCGAGAGCGCTTTAAAGTTAATTAGACTGTATTAGTTTTCAAAAAGTGTTTTTAAACTCAAATGGGCTAGCGAGAGCAGATATTATGATTTAGGAATATAGTCCGAAGCAAGATCCACGAGAGTGTGAGGTGAGGGCTTTTAAACTGATATTTTCTACAGAAATATAATGTGACTCATTTTTATACGCTTAGGTTTTATTGAATCCACGATGGTATACTAAGTTACGTACCGATATCCTTATATCAACTAGTTTATTCTAAAAATTTAGATTCCCTTTAGTTTCCCTTTTTGAACTTAAAACCAAAACATCTTCGCCTTAGCTAAACACAGTAACAAACCGTAGCACTAGGTTGATTATCAGGTCTCTATGGGATCGATATCTTTATTAATACGCGATAGGCTGTGCACTTGCAGTTAGTAACCGTTAGACTCAGAAAGTCCGCTGATCAATTTTTTGTCGCCGTTGCTGGGGAACTTTGATTTAGTCAATAGTGTGATTCTTTATTACGCAGTATAGACTAAGGCAACAAATCTTATTTCCCTTTTTCTCGATTGTATGCCAAGTACTCGCTCACAAAGCAAAGACTTACAACCACCAATTTCCGAATTAGAGCGTTTCTTACATTTAAGACACAGAATACTTGAGTACCAACACAAGTATAATATTCCCGATCTTCTCGCTCATACTCTTGAACCAGTCAAAGAACGAAACATGGCTGATGGACCACAGAACTGTCCTCTTAAGTATTATGCTACCCCATCTGAGCAAGAACCACACAACAGCATTGCTGCCCCCGCTATCAACCAGAACGATTTCGAGTTGAAACCCTCATTCCTGTCAGCCGTACAACAACATCAATTTTATGGAAATCCTACGGACGATCCAAATGAACATTTGACCAAATTTGTGCAGTACGCAGACACAGTGAAGGCAAATGGTGTGACTGCAGACGCAATAAGACTACGTCTTTTTCCTTTCTCATTAAGAGACAGAGCTTAGGCTTGGTTGCAATCCTTGCCATCAAATTCCGTCACTCACAACAAAATGTTAGAAACCCAAATCTCACAATTGGCTCAACAACAAGCAGTTACCGCTGCCCCAGCTGGAAACCTTCCAGGTCAAACTCAAATTAATCCGAAGGGACATGCAAACGCTATAACACTTCGGAGTGGAACAGAACTAGAAGGACCCACTGACCCAAGAGTCGAAAATCCAGCCATGTACCAAAAGCCTAGTAAGGAGTCTGAAAAGGAAGGCGAACCAAAGGAAAACGAGAAGGAAGATAATGGCAAAGAGGCCGAAGAGAAAGAAGAACCATATGTGCCTCCACCGCCTTATAAACCACCTATCCCGTATCCCCAAAGATTCGCTAAATCTAAAAACATAGGCCAATTTAAGAAATTTGTTGAACTTCTGAAACAATTAAATGTCACAATACCTTTTACAGAAGCAATCACACAAATGCCCTCATATGCTAAGTTCCTAAAAGAAATATTAACTAATAAGAAAAAGCTCGAGGATACTGAAACCGTTATACTTACTGCAGAATGTAGCGCTATAATCCAAAACAACATGCCTCCTAAGCTAAAAGATCCTGGTAGTTTCTCTATACCATGTGTGATTGGAAAGTTTGTCATAGACAAATCTCTCTGCGATTTAGGAGCCAGCATCAGTTTAATGCCCTTATCTATTTGTAAAAGGCTCAACATGGGAGAGCTGAGACCAACAAGAATGTCTGTACAACTAGCTGATAGATAAGTGAAATTTCCTCTAGGAATGCTAGAAAATGTTTCAGTACGTATAGGACAATTCTATATTCCTACAGATTTCATAATCATGGACATCCAGGAAGACTCAAACATCCCTATCATTTTAGGAAGACCTTTCCTAGCTACTGCCGGAGCCATCATAGATGTGAAAAAAGGAAAACTGACTTTTGAGGTTGGTGAAGAAAAAGTAGAATTCATTCTCTCACAATTTTTCAAAGCAACTGCTATAGAAGATTCGTGCTGCTTCCTAGATATAATTGACGAATGCGTTAAAGAAATGGAAAAACACCAAAACACGCGTCCTGAAGTGCTGAGAATTCCGATGCCACCAATTTTTGAAGATGATAATTGGCGTGGTGAATACCAAGATAATGATCTAAGTGAATGTCTCGCACTCACTCCTGACCCTATGCCTTGCCCAAAGAAACCAGCCGTAGAACTGAAAACATTACCCAAAGATCTAAGGTATGAATTCCTAGATACGGAACTCGAACGACCAGTTATAGTCAACGCAGATTTCGGACAAATAGAAACCAAGAAATTATTGCATGTCCTGAGAAAGTACCCGACTGCCTTAGGCTATAACATCTCAGACTTGAAAGGAATAAGTCCCTCTATCTGTATGCATCGCATTATGCTTGAGGAAGACTGTAAAACCTCTAGAGAACATCAAAGGAGAATCAATCCCATTCTGAGTGATGTCGTTAAAAGAAAAGTGCAAAAGCTATTAGAAGCAGGAATCATATACCCAATATCAGATAGTGAATGGGTTAGCCCAGTTCATGTGGTACCCAAGAAAGGAGGTGTTACAGTCATCAATAATGAAAAAGGCGAATCTGTAGCACAACGTACTCAAACCGGATGGAGAATGTGTATCGATTATAGAAAACTAAACAAAGCCACTCGTAAAGATCATTTCCCTTTACCATTCATAGATCAAATGCTTGAACGTCTGGCTAAACACTCCCATTTTTGCTATTTAGACGGATATTCAGGACTCTTCCAAATTCCTATCCATCCTGAAGACCAAGAAAAGACTACTTTCACATGTCCCTATGGAACTTTTGCCTACCGGTGAATGCCTTTCGGATTATGTAATGCACCCGCAACATTTCAGAGATGCATGATGTCCATCTTCTCTGACTTCTTAGACGGTATAATGGAAGTCTTTATGGACGATTTCTTTGTCTGTGGGGAAAGTTTTGAAGGATGTATATCAAACCTCGAAATGGTGCTCGAACGATGTGTAAAAGTCAACTTAGTGCTCAATTGGGAAAAATGCCATTTCATGGTTCGACAAGGAATCGTGCTAGGGCATATAGTATCCGACAGAGGAATCGAAGTCGACAAAGCAAAAATAGAAGTAATAGAAAATCTCCAGCCACCGAAAACCGTTAGAGAAATAAGAAGTTTCTTAGGACACACCGGTTTTTACCGACGTTTCATTAAAGATTTCTCTAAGATAACCAAACCCCTAACTGAGCTGTTAATAAAAGATGCTGAATTCATCTTTGATGACAAATGCTTGGATGCATTTCAAACACTCAAGCAAGCTTTAATATCAGCACCCATTATGCAACCCCCAGATTGGAATAAACCATTTGAAATCATGTGCGACGCTAGTGACTATGCTGTAGGTGCAGTCCTAGGACAAAGGAAGGACAAAAAGCTTCACGCAATCTATTATGCCAGTAGAACCTTGGATCATGCACAAATGAACTACGCCACCACAGAAAAGGAACTCTTAGTTGTCGTGTTCGCATTAGATAAATTTCGTTCCTACCTAGTAGGAGCAAAAATAATCATCTACACCGATCACGCCGCAATCAGGTACCTATTAAGCAAGAAGGACGCCAAACCGAGACTTCTGAGGTGGATTCTACTCCTACAAGAATTCGACTTGGAAATCAAGGACAAGAAAGGCACTGAAAATGTAGTAGCTGACCACCTGTCAAGAATGGAAAACATCCAACCAGACCAAGTACCTATTAATGACGATTTCCCTTATGAAAGACTCTTAGCCCAATTAGAAAGCAATACAATAGAACAATCCCTGACTTATACTGATACAGAAACTAATGAAGTGGTAGAATCTGTTTACACTAAAACCACGCTGCCATGGTATGCTGACTTTGTCAACTATCTAGCACCTGGAGTACTGCCACCTGATCTAACCTATCAACAAAAGAAGAAATTCTTCCATGACCTTAAACACTATTATTAGGACGAACCACTTCTCTTCAAGAGGGGCGCCGATGGTATTTTCTGTCGTTGTGTACCCGAAGATGAGGTGGAAGACATAATTTCTCATTGTCATTCCGCGCCCTATGGAGGGCACGCGAGCACTTCAAAGACTTGTGCTAAGATTTTGCAAGCTGGCCTCTTTTGGCCTACTCTATGGAAAGGTGTCCATATCGCAGTTATAAATTGCGATCGGTGTCAACGCACTGGTAACGTCTCTAGACGCGATGAAATGCCTCAAAAGGGCATTCTAGAAGTAGAAGTCTTTGGCGTGTGGGGAATAGATTTCATGGGACCACTTCCGTCTTCTTTTGGTAACCAGTACATACTCGTCGCTGTCGATTACGTTTCCAAATGGATCGAGGCTGTAGCTTCTCCTACAAATGACACACGAGTAGTGATAAAGCTCTTTAAGAACATAATATTTCCTAGATTTGGTGTGCCAAGACTCGTCATTAGTGACGGTGGCTCCCATTTCATATCTAAAATATTCGATAAACTGCTATCAAAATACGGAGTCAAACATCGTGTGGCAACACCATACCATCCACAAACCAATGGACAAGTCGAGGTTTCGAATAGAGAAATAAAACAAATTTTAGAAAAGATTATCGCTACCTCTAGGAAGGATTGGTCAACTAAACTTAATGAAGCTTTATGGGCTTACATAACCGCTTACAAAACCCCCATAGGAACCACTCCATTTAAGTTAGTTTATGGAAAATCTTGTCATCTGCCGGTAGAAATAAAGCACAAAGCCTATTGGGCTATTAAAACCCTCAATTTAAATTACGCTGCTGCAGGAGAAAAACGAATCTTAGATTTGCACGAATTAGAAGAACTAAGACTAGATGCTTATGAGAACGCCCGCATATATAAAGAAAGAACTAAGAGATGGCACGATAAGCGCTTATCTAGAAAAGAATTTAGTGTGGGAGACGTCGTGCTCCTATTTAATTTGAGACTTAAGCTTTTTCCAGGAAAACTTAGATCTAGGTGGTCCGGACCCTTTGAAATTTCTAAAGTTTTTCAAAGTGGAGCGATAGAAATAAAAGGAAGAAATAGTGAACCATTCATAGTAAACGGGCAACGCTTAAAACATTATCATAATATTGCAAACAGAGACTATTTGAATAGTCTAAGACTTTTAGAGCTGCCTGCTCATCCCTATAACTAAATTATCACTAAGCTTTCGTCAGGCTTATGACGTCAAAAACAGCGCTTAGTGGGAGGCAACCCACGAGATTGTTTTCTTTCCTTTTAACTTTCTTTTATTTTCATTTCTTTTTAAATTTATTTACATTTTTCTTAAGTCTATTTTTATTTCTTTTTGTTTCCCTTTACCTTCTTAATCTTATTTTCATTACTTTTTCATTTTTATTTATTTTCATTTCTCAAAAATTTAAAAATTTTATGGAAACTGCTTTGCTGATCTTATAATTACATGCTACAGGATTTTAAAGTCTTTCTACCTTCTTCCTTCTACATCTGCTTTACTTTTCCGACTAACTGTTAAGATGGATAACGAAGACACCATGGTTGTGCTATTCAGGGACGCTGTCCAATGGCACCGCTATGAGGTTCTCTCTCGCAGACCCATGACCTTAACCAAATTTGCCCATGGACCTACCATGATTGCCTTAGGTATAGGAGATAGCATAGACTTTATATTTAGCCAGATAGGATGGGAAGGTTTTGCTAGAAAGAAATATCCAACTTACCACAGGCTGACCCTAGAATTCCAAAGCTCATGTCCTACAACCCTAACTATGGCATATGATTTAATAGGGGTAACATAACCTTTAGGCTATTTGGATACACGTGCCGCTTCAACATTAGAGAGATTGCGGACCTGTTGGATTTCCCCAATGAACCCGACGTTTTTACTACGGCACATGAAGATTTGGTAATGGAAGATGAACTGGACCTTTTCTGGAGTAGTATTTCAGGACGACGTCATCATGACCCGCATCCTATGGTGTCCACTAAAATTCATAACCCGTCCATTAGATACTTCCATATGATTTTAGCCTTTACCCTTTTTGGAAAAGCCGAGAATGACACCCTAATCTCTAGAGATGAGCTTTTTATCATGTTTTGTGTGTTTCAATCCCGACCCGTTAATGGAGCCACTTTTATGCTTGACAATCTCCGCAGGATTGCTCGAGCTGATCACGGTCCCATTTTGATAGGTGGCCTCGTAACAAAAATTACTGATACCATGGGATTTAGAACATGACTTTCCCAAGTAAACCCTCTAGGCGGATATAGGCCAATGAACACAACTTTCTGTTTTGACCGTGGACTCATTAGAAATCGTGGACCACCCCCGTTTCAACTCCTGATCAATAATGAAGTTGTTTCACACTTTACACTGCTTGATCACGAGCGAACTAGTGTGCACAACCGCCACAACTGGCTGTATGATTTAGATGAGCCCCAACCTGAAAGAGATTTTGAAAGTCACATGTCTGACATTGAGACCGACCCTGAAACTCCTCCTCACTATCATGATTACCCTGAGCATCCCATGAGAAATACTTACACTGTCCCTGTAACGCCCCAGTTTTTGTCAGTTTTATTTAATCGAGTCTATTTGATTATTTTATTATTATATTATTTTATTCTTGACTTTTATTTGGCAAAATATTATTTTTCATCATTTTTTATATGTTATCGCGTTTTGAGAGCGGTTGCGAGATATTTGAGTGTAAGGGTATTTTGGTCATTTGGGTAGTTAGATATTTTATTATAAATAGAAATAGAAAGAACGAAAAGAGAGAAAAAGAGAAAGAGAAAAGAAAAGGAGAAAGAGAAGAGAAAACGAGAAAAGAAGAGGAAGAGAAGAAAGAAGAGGAAAAAGAGGAAAATCGGGAATTCATCCGTTTAAAGCGCGATTAATCGGGTAAGGGTGAGAAGTTTCAATTATATCTTGCTTGTGTATGTATATGTGTGTGATTGTGTGAATGTTTTTCTTGTTTTTCATAATTTTTCAATTCTAGGTCAAAATGAGAAAAATGATTAGAAATTGATGTTTTTACGGACGAAAGTCGGAATAAATCGCGTAGTAGAGTCGTGTGATGTTGGGTCGTGATTTAGTGTGATCGTTTGATTGAATCGAGTTGAATTTGTAACTTTTGAGTTTTTGATATATATCGATGTTTTTGTGCAATTGATGTTGTGATTGAGTAAAAGTGTTTGGATATGTCTGGTAACATTGGTATAGGTTGATATTTGATCGGGTAAGGATAAGAATTAATCGGAAATGGCTATTTGTGTGTTTTCGAGTGGTTTTGAGCGAGTTTGGAGTTGGGATAAATTGATAGAATTATGTTTCAAAATATTTCAAAAATGGAAAATGTGTTAGATGGCTTTTTAATGATGGAAATATTGTAGTATATTGAATTCTGAGATCGCAGCTTTTTACGGAATCGAAATCGGAGGTCCGGAAGTCATTTAACGATCGAAAACTGAGTTTTTAACAAATTCTGCGCAGTATGCGTCGACCTGAAGGACTTTTGCGTCGACCTAAAGTGCTTTGCATCGACCTATGGACTCGACCTGAGCATACTCGCAAGTGATGAAAATTTTCCAAAATGTCCGATTTTGTTTTCTTCATAACTTTTGAACCGTAAGTCCGTTTTGACCCCCGTTTGAAGCGTTGGAAAGCTAAGGAAATATTCTTTCTATTAAAAATGGTTTGGAGGGTAAAAGATGATTTAATTAATTTGTGTTTTTTTGAAAAATAGTCGGGTTGTCGGGTTTTCATCGCGTTAATTGTGTGCGGATGATGTGTTATCATGCTATATGCTTTTGTTATGTAACATGTAGCTTGTGTGCTGTTATATGAGGTGAATATACATGATGAAATGTTGTGATGATGGGTTGTGGCCTTATGGCAAGTATGTGCATTGTTTTGGATTAGACTTCGATGCGTGATTAATGATGTTGTTGTGTGGTAAAATACATTGTTTGATTGAATATCAATGTATGTTGTTATGATATGTTGTGGGTAGCCTTTGTGGTGTGAATCCCTTGTGGAAGTAATTGTGATTGCATGATTGTTGTGGTTTGTGGTTTGTGGTGAAATGCATTGTTTATGTGAAATTCAATGTATGTTGTGTGGTGGCCTTTATGGTTTGAAATGCATTGTTGAATTGATTTGCAATGCATGAGTGTGATGATGTTAATTAATTCATATGGTTGAATTGTGAATGTATGGAATTGATGAGTTAAAATATATGCATGATTATGGTTGCATATATGTGTGAAGGTGCATTTGATTGTCATGAGTTCTTGTGTGTCAAGCATCATGATATGCATCTTGTGGGATCGTGTGCCCAAGTGGGGTGTGAGCGATCCATAAACGTCGTGTGCCCATGTGGGGTGTGAGCGACGGATTGATTCCTGAGGGAATCTGCTATAACATCGTGAGCCTTAAAAATAAGAGGACTGAAAGCGATCTGATTGGATCGTGAGCCTTAAAAATAAGAGGACTGAAAACGATGATTATAGACGATCGTGAGCCTTATACAAAGAGGACCGCAAGCGATCAGATCGTGAGCCTTATACAAAGAGGACTGCAAGCGATCCATAAACGTCGTGAGCCTTATACAAAGAGGACTGCAAGCGACGGGTGAACATCGTTGGCCCGACGGGGTGTTACTTCTAGTAACAAGCGATGGTTCCAGCAGAGTTCCTGAGTGAACTAGTGATGAGAATGATGGAGTCGGTACCACATATGCATTTGCATAGAGTCGTTGTGTCGGTCTCTTTGCATCTGCATGAATTATGATTGCATTGTTTATATGTGGAAAATCATGATTTAATTGATTACGTGTGAGACATTGTGATATGCATTTGTGATAAATGTATAATGCATGATTAGTATGCAATTGGGAATGGAGTAATTGTGTAATTGAGCTTGTGAGAGCATTTGCGAATTGATGTGCATTCGTGTTAAATGCATTGGATTATGAATGATATGTTTTGTGTATAAACATATGCATTATGTGTGAATATGTGATTAGGTGAATATAATCTATATATGCTTTATGTGTTGGCATATGATAATTGTGGTGAGAATAACTATGCATGTGAATTGTTATATATTGGCATATTATTATGCAATCTTGATTTTAGTTGTTATTTCTCACCCTTCTGCTATTTTATAATGCTCTACGAGGCATTGCAGATTAGAGTTGCTGGAGGTTTTTTTTGTGAAGATTAGTCCTCCGTTCTGTTGTCGGTCTTGGTGTCTGCTCTGATACGTAGCACGGGAGTCGGGGAACGATTATATATATATGTATACATTTGTTGAATGTATTTTGTAGTACTTTTGTGTATATAGTTGATGTTCTAAAATGATTTATTTTGTAAAACAAGTCGGTTATGGATCTTTCCGCTTTATTCCATAATTGACCTTTCCCTTTATATGGAAAAAGTTTCCCTTTGAGGATATTCTATTTTATGCTATGTATCAAATTTATGAGCAGGGATTGTGTTTTCTTTCTTTAGGTGTGACATCCCTGTTTCCTGTCGGAAAAATAAATTTTTAATTACTCTGATTTATTTATGTATTATTTATTCGCGATGGGAATTGGGGTGTTACATAAGTGGTATCAGAGCAGGTCGGTCCGTCCGGCCAAGTTGTTGAGTTAGTTGGTGTGACAGTTGAATACTGTCAGTGTTGTTTGTCCCTTAGTACGTGATATGTGTGGGAAACACTGTCAGTACTTTCGGGTTTTTCTAGTCCTTTGTCTTCAGGTGTGAGATTGAGATAAGTGGGGGAGAAGCTGGAACTTCTCCAAGTTGCTTCAGGCGTGGAGCGTTGGCTCAGTGTGTTGTGAATTGCAAGAGTGTAAGTGTTGTTTAGACAGTGTTGTTCCAGATTTTGGAGGGGTTGTGGAGGTAAGGTTTTTGTCAACTAAGGAATTGTGCCTTAGGTAGTTTTGTGCGCAGGATGTAAGAAATGCTATTATAGTTTGGTGAAGACGGTTTATGCCCCATCATGATTGTCGGCTGTCTATTGACAAAATGAGGAACTGATCACCCTTAATCTCTTATTGATAGTAGACGGAAATTATGTTGGATGGAATAGGCGTGTCTTTCCGGCTTTGATAGTGTGTGCAATGAATTGTTTGGAATTAAGCAAATGATTACGGATTGTTTTGATGAGTTGATGAAGATTCTTATACTGGAAGATGGGACGGATTAGAGGCTTTGGTATGTTGGTTCAGTTGGGAAGTTTTGAGAGAGAATGATTGGGCATCGTTAATGTTTGTTCTCAGAGATAAGAGTGTGAACTCAAATTGGACGAAGGTAAGGATTTGAGGTTTGGATCTGCTAAGTAAGTAGAAGAACTTTTAGGAAGTGAAACTCAGATTGAACGAGCGGTTGGAAGATTTACTGGAAAAAGGGATTGGTGAGACCAAGTGTGTTGTCTTAGAGAGCTCTAGTATTGATAGTAATACAAGGAAGTGATGATTGAATGGAATAACAAGCATGATGTGTATGAAGGTATTGAGACTATGGAAAGCAAAACTTAGAGTTCTTGTGAGGTTTGGAGTATTTGGAATTGTAGAGCATCAATGGAAATTTTGAGAGAACCTTTAGGTATGGATGTAATATTTAAGAGTTCTTTTTGGTTGGTTGTTGCTACATGTTGGGATTTATGGAATTTGGACGGTCAAGAGAAGAAATTGTGTATGGATTACTGACAGTCGAATAAGGTAACGATTGAGAATAAGTGTCCACTTTCGGGAATAGATGATTGGAATGGTTTGGTTGAGTTTGATTGAAATTACATTTGTTTGGCACGTTTGATAAGGATAATGAATTTTGTGGGGTAGAGGAATCATATCTTCCATATTTATTTGGATAAGTTCGTAAGGGCTTTGATTGAGAATGTTCGGATTTGTTATAAAACCCAGAGGAAGAATAGGTAGAGTGTTTGAGATTTGAATTACAAGTGTTGAAAAGAGACGAAGTTTTATGCTAAGTTATTCTAGTGAGAATCTTGGTTGAAAAGGTTAGTTTTCTTGGATACGTTATTTCAGATGAGAGTATGATTATGGATCCATCGGAAGTAGATGTAGTTCTATATTGAGAGGCTCTGAAGTTGGTTAAGGAGATTAGAAACTTTTGATCTCAGTTGGTTGTTACTGCAGGTTATGGAAGACTTTGCTAAGTTAGTACTTCTGTTATCTCAGTTGACGCGCAAAGGGCAAGTCGTTTGTTTTGGATGTTCATTGTGAGGAAAGTTTCAGAGAACTAATGTAGAAGTTGTCTATGGCTCCAGTTTTGATTCTGTGTGATCCTGTTCACCCGTTTGTGAGGTTTTGGGATGTGTCTTTGATGAGTTTAGTCAGTGTGTTAATGTGAGAGGGTAAAGTCGTGGTTTATGCTTTACGACAATTGAGGATTTATAAAATGATCTGTATTATTATGGATTTGGAATTAGTTGCGGTTATATTGTGTTGGAAAATTTGGAGGTATTATTTTTATAGTTCTCGGCCCGAAGTGTTGGGTAATCGCAAGAATTTAAAGTACTTGGTTGGTTTGAAGGAATAGAGTATGAGACAATGAGGATGGTTAGAATTTGTGATGAGTTATGACTTTAATTGGAATTCGTGGCGAGTTATGAATTTGGCTTGGATTATCCTTTGGGGAAAAGCTGAGGTTGTGTCTGATGAGTTAAGTCGAAAGTTTCTATGTATGTCTGTTTTGATGGTCCGAGAATTAGAATTATTTGAGCAGTTTAGAGACTTGTGTCTGGTGTGTGAGATAACACAGAAGAGTCTGAGGTTAGGAATATTAACTGTGAACAGTGGTTTTTGGTGAATATGAGAAAGAGTTAGACTTTAGACGTGAGATTGGTAGGTTTGATGGTTACGAGTAATCAGAGTGTGCAACGGAAGCGTGAGGTGGCATGATTCGTATATGCGTGTGGGACTGGTAAGAGTTCATAGGTTGAACATTGGGAATATGTAGGAGTGTTGAGACCATTGGACATTTCAGGATGGAAGTGATATGTGAAAGGTTTAACTATTATCCATAAGCTACTATGTAGATGGATGTTTTGGTCATATGTTCGATTGGTGAATCGTAGCATTGTTGTAATAAGGTTGTGTGACAAGGATGTTGGTATTCTGGTTTTGTTGATGTTGTTGAGATGATGTGGTGTCGTGGAACTTGTGTTCTTGTTTGTGTCATTGCCTCTTTCCTATCGTGTTGGTTCGAGTGCGAGTAGCTAATTCCTGTGTGGGGAGTTAGGGGAGTGTTACCTAGGGTGAGGGTAACGATCTTGTTGTGTTTCGGTTCAAGAGTGAACCTGTGTGTTGGTATCGTGGTTTTCCTTGAGTTGTGAGTTGGTCGTCAAGTGCATTGTATGGGCTTTGCATCTTGTCATTGTAGTTGTCGTTGTTGTCGTGTCGTTGTAGTAGTTGCTGTTGGCGAGGTGGTTTGTCAGTTTGTGTTACTCGTGGTGTGCTTTTGTTGGCATGTTGTTTGTTGGTCGGATGCGAGAGTTGTGTTCGGAGTTGTTCGTCTCAGTATATTTTCGAGGACGAAAAAGTCTAAGTGGGGGAGAGTTGTAACGCCCCAGTTTTTGTTAGTTTTATTTAATCGAGTCTATTTGATTATTTTATTATTATATTATTTTATTCTTGACTTTTATTTGACAATATATTATTTTTCATCATTGTTTATATTTTATCGCGTTTTGAGAGCGGTTGCGAGATATTTGAGTGTAAGGGTATTTTGGTCATTTGGGTAGTTAGATATTTTGTTATAAATAGAAATAGAAAGAAAGAAAAGAGAGAAAAAGAGAAAGAGAAAAGAAAAGGAGAAAGAGAAGAGAAAAAGAGAAAAGAAGAGGAAGAGAAGAAAGAAGAGGAAAATCGGGAATTCATCCGTTTAAAGCGCGATTAATCGGGTAAGGGTGAGAAGTTTCAATTATATCTTGCTTGTGTATGTATATGTGTGTGATTGTGTGAATGTTTTACTTGTTTTTCATAATTTTTCAATTCTAGGTCAAAATGAGAAAAATGATTAGAAATTAATGTTTTTAAGGACGAAAGTCGGAATAAATCGCGTAGTAGAGTCGTGTGATGTTGGGTCGTGATTTAGTGTGATCGTTTGATTGAATCGAGTTGAATTTGTAACTTTTGAGTTTTTGATATATATCGATGTTTTTGTGCAATTGATGTTGTGATTGAGTAAAAGTGTTTGGATATGTCTGGTAACATTGGTATAGGTTGATATTTGATCGGGTAAGGATAGGAATTAATCGGGAATGGCTATTTGTGTGTTTTCGAGTGGTTTTGAGCGAGTTTGGAGTTGGGATAAATTGATAGAATTATGTTTCAAAATATTTCAAAAATGGAAAATGTGTTATATGGCTTTTTAATGATGGAAATATTGTAGTATATTGAATTGTGAGATCGCAGCTTTTTACGGAATCGAAATCGGAGGTCCGGAAGTCATTTAACGATCGAAAACTGAGTTTTTAACAAATTCTGCGCAGTATGCGTCGACCTGAAGGACTTTTGCGTCGACCTAAAGTGCTTTGCGTCGACCTATGGACTCGACCTGAGCATACTCGCAAGTGATGAAAATTTTCCAAAATGTCCAATTTTGTTTTCTTCATAACTTTTGAACCGTAAGTCCGTTTTGACCCCCGTTTGAAGCGTTGGAAAGCTAAGGAAATATTCTTTCTATTAAAAATGGTTTGGAGGGTAAAAGATGATTTAATTAATTTGTGTTTTTTTGAAAAATAGTCTGGTTGTCGGGTTTTCATCGCGTTAATTATGTGCGGATGATGTGTTATCATGCTATATGCTTTTGTTATGTAACATGTAGCTTGTGTGCTGTTATATGAGGTGAATATACATGATGAAATGTTGTGATGATGGGTTGTGGCCTTATGGCAAGTATGTGCATTGTTTTGGATTAGACTTCGATGCGTGATTAATGATGTTGTTGTGTGGTAAAATACATTGTTTGATTGAATATCAATGTATGTTGTTATGATGTGTTGTGGGTAGCCTTTGTGGTGTGAATCCCTTGTGGAAGTAATTATGATTGCATGATTGTTGTGGTTTGTGGTTTGTGGTGAAATGCATTGTTTATGTGAAATTCAATGTATGTTGTGTGGTGGCCTTTATGGTTTGAAATGCATTGTTGAATTGATTTGCAATGCATGAGTGTGATGATGTTGATTAATTCATATGGTTGAATTGTGAATGTATGGAATTGATGAGTTGAAATATATGCATGATTATGGTTGCATATATGTGTGAAGGTGCATTTGATTGTCATGAGTTCTTGTGTGTCAAGCATCATGATATGCATCTTGTGGGATCGTGTGCCCATGTGGGGTGTGAGCGATCCATAAACGTCGTGTGCCCATGTGGGGTGTGAGCGACGGATTGATTCCTGAGGGAATCTGCTATAACATCGTGAGCCTTAAAAATAAGAGGACTGAAAGCGATCTGATTGGATCGTGAGCCTTAAAAATAAGAGGACTGAAAACGATGATTATAGACGATCGTGAGCCTTATACAAAGAGGACCGCAAGCGATCGGATCGTGAGCCTTATACAAAGAGGACTGCAAGCGATCCATAAACGTCGTGAGCCTTATACAAAGAGGACTGCAAGCGACGGGTGAACATCGTTGGCCCGACGGGGTGTTACTTCTAGTAACAAGCGATGGTTCCAGCAGAGTTCCTGAGTGAACTAGTGATGAGAATGATGGAGTTGGTACCACATATGCATTTGCATAGAGTCGTTGTGTCGGTCTCTTTGCATCTGCATGAATTATGATTGCATTGTTTATATGTGGAAAATCATGATTTAATTGATTACGTGTGAGACATTGTGATATGCATTTGTGATAAATGTATAGTGCATGATTAATATGCAATTGGGAATGGAGTAATTGTGTAATTGAGCTTGTGAGAGCATTTGCGAATTGATGTGCATTCGTGTTAAATGCATTGGATTATGAATGATATGTTTTGTGTATAAACATATGCATTATGTGTGAATATGTGATTAGGTGAATATAATCTATATATCCTTTATGTGTTGGCATATGATAATTGTGGTGAGAATAATTATGCATGTGAATTGTTATATATTGGCATATTATTATGCAACCTTGATTTTAGTTGTTATTTCTCACCCTTCTGCTATTTTATAATATTCTACGAGGCATTGCAGATTAGAGTTGCTGGGGGTTTTTTTTGTGAAGATTAGTCCTCCGTTCTGTTGTCGGTCTTGGTGTCTGCTCTGATACGTAGCACGGGAGTCGGGGAACGATTATATATATATATGTATACATTTGTTGAATGTATTTTGTAGTACTTTTGTGTATATAGTTGATGTTCTAAAATGATTTATTTTGTAAAACAAGTCGGTTATGGATCTTTCCGCTTTATTCCATAATTGACCTTTCCCTTTATATGGAAAAAGTTTCCCCTTTGAGGGTATTCTATTTTATGCTCTGTATCAAATTTATGAGCAGGGATTGTGTTTTCTTTCTTTAGGTGTGACATCCCTGTTTCCTGTCGGAAAAATAAATTTTTAATTACTCTGATTTATTTATGTATTATTTATTCACGATGGGAATTGGGGTGTTACAGTCCCCCCTGCTAACATACATGCCACTCTCGAAGCCTTCCGCACTGCACTTCAAGATATGAGAGATGAACTTCAACTTATCCGTCTTGACGTTGTAATGGATACCGCTGTCAAAGAGTTTGATCATCTGAACCAAGCTGTGGAATCTTTGAAGAAGCAACGTAGCTAATTCTGTCACAATGCATTTTTCCATTTAATTGCTTTTCTTTTAATGTTTTAGAGCCATTTACTTTACCGTCTATTTCTTTTTAATGTCAAGGAACAAGTTTATTTTAGTTAAATTTCAACTTTATTACTCTACTGCAATGTTATTTTGAGTACACTGTTATGAATTTCCAATTTTAAATAAAGTATTCAATTCGTGTTTATTGCTTGTGGTTGAGTTGATGATATAATGTTCCTGCTTATCTTAATCTATTTCTGTCACTTTATATGCATTCTAATGTTTATCTCATATTCTACTGCTATTTATAATTGCCATATCCAATATATATAATATGCCAGATTTTATCTAGTTTCTGTGAGAATAGCAGATTTTGTGAGCGTGTCACACGGCTTACGACCGTGACGGGTTCGTGACGAGCGTCATACTTATTTTAACGCGCTCTCTGTTTATAACAGAGACCCTGTTCTCTTCATCTTCTCTTCTCTTCAAATTCTTTTCAAATGAACCACTATCCTTTCACTCTCCTTAACCGTCCCACTCACATTACTCTCCATAACCACTCACATTTAATCCCAATTTCTCTCCAACACTTCATATTTCCAAACCCTCTTATTTAAACCTCACGAAACACTCTCATTCTCCCAGAACAACTCTTACCCATACCCACCTCCTCCATTAAACCTATTGCGCTTTGCATGCACCATGTCCAGACGCACAAGACAAGCTCCTGACCTTTCCACTGTTACATTCAGAGAGGGAGAAGCCGGAGACCGCCAAAGATCGAGTTACATCAGCTTCTTCCAACGCTCTTTTCAACCGACGCGGTACGTCCACATTGCCAGCCTTGAAGAGTTGGGTATGCTAGAAGGTGTACGTTAGATGCTCCAAAATGCCGGTCTATGGCTGCTCTGCACACAAGGGCAGCCTACCTACGAAGCTCTGACTCTGGAATTTTTGAGCTCATTTTCTTACGTTACACCTCCAGGAGAAACAAACCAACTTTCTGGTGTAGCTAGATTCCGCATGTTTGGCTCTGAGTATTCGGTGAGCCAAACCCGACTTGCCCAAATGCTTGGATTCCATCATGGCGAGAATGTACATTACCGTTTGCCTAACGATGCCTGGTTCCAGGAAGCTTTCGACCTATGAAATCGACTTACAGGTGTAGCTGCTTCGAGCTGGGACAGCCTCAACGCTACTTATATTCATAACCCAACAATACGGTATTTCCACAGAGTTCTAGGACACACAATTTTTGCAAGGGACAACAACCACAAGGTAAACTCCAAGGAGCTCTTTTTCCTTCGCTGTGTGCTCTATCCTGAACCAATTAATGCATCTCTGTTCCTTCTGTCGCACATCCACGCCAACTGTGCTAGAGGTTCTAAACCTTTCTACTTCGGAGGTATTGTAACTTCTATTGCACTCGGCCTTGGTCTGGAAGACAACCTCACTAATCTACCTTCCATACCACCTGAGTCCCTGGATACCGAGTATTGTCGCTTCTCCCACCTTATCAAAGCAAGGGCGGATGGACGATACCATCCAGTGGTCCGTACCGAAATAATCAGGAGCATCATTATGCCATGCAGAGACCGCATCGACCCTCAAAGACAAGAAAACTGGCTTTTTGATCTCCGTGCTCCTGAGCCTAATGTGGCTGCTCAAGAAAACCAAGATAATGAAGTAGTCGATGAAATGGAGCAAGACATGGATCATCTACCTCATGAAAACCCACCACCTCCTACCCAAGATGCCTCAACATCCACCGGACGTCGTCGCCGCGCCACTCCAGAACAAGACCCCGTCACTAATGAAGAAATCTTAAGGGGCATATGGCTACAAAACCAAATGGCTGCCCAAAGAGAAGAACAACAACATAGGCAGCACAATGAGATGATGAGCCTAATGCGACAAATCCAACAGGGGCAAGTCCACCAAGGACAACGGATCGACGGTATGATATAAGAGATGGGTGCCCTGACGCTACGCGTGCAAGACCTGCATGATTATATCCATCACGTAGGCATCCCAGATCATGTAGTCCAGAATGGACGCGCTCGCACCCGAGGCAGAGGACGTGGCCCTCATTAGGTTTAGATTTTATTTTTGTTTTATCTCTTTTTGTAGTTTCTTTCCGCATTTATATCGAAACATTGAGGACAATGTCCGATATAGTGTGGGAGAGGTACCTTTTATTTTCCCTTATGTATTCCCTTTCCGCATTTCCTTTCGAATAAAGAAGCATTTATATGAAATTTTCGTACATTTCAAAATTTCCCCACTTTATTCAGCTATAACAAAAAATTTTATGATCATTGCACAACTTAACATACAAAAAAATAGGCTATGTTAAGAAATCAAGAAAAATTTAACAAGATTGATACCGTCTTGACACCTTAGACCTCTTGCATATGCGAGATCAGTTTCAATACCCATTATACCGATACCCTCAGTTCTAGTTCTAAAGTAACCCCAAGTAGTTTATATTAGCAGTCAGCACCGTCTTAAACACAAACCACGTGGAGAGCCTATGAAGATAAGTGTTTGATTCCGAATTATTAAATATCTTTCGTATGCTTCGCTGTTGTGGAAAAATTAAAAAAATTCACCAAACCTACGGTTGCAAAAGTATTACGAAGAGAAAGAAAGAATCCATTGTTGGTTGGTTCAGAGGAACCTGGTGTTGCACCCCAAAATTTGCCCTCCTTACTTTTTACTAACTGGCTTATGTTTCATTTCATTATCATGTATGCATATCATTAGCATGGGGTCAAGGTGCTTGAGGCAATCCAGGAAGGTCATATCTGGTCCATCACTTCATCAAGGGTTCACAGGTGGCAAGGGATCTCAAGTGGATTACTCCCTCCTAACCAGTGCATGAATTAGGGTTTTGAGATCCTTGGGTTTATTGCTCCAATGGGCAAGCTCTTTGGGTTTTTATCATCAACAAATGGCATATCTTATCTTTGTTGGAGAGGATACACATCATATTCAGAGGAATTTGAATTTGGAGACTGTGCTATTTCCTCCTAGACTGAGGGTACCAAAACTAGGGTTTGCTATAAAGTCAGTTTATTTCTGATTTTTTGGGCAAGACTTGATTCCATGGTATTCCTTGGGTCCCTGAGTATCTAGGAGTGGAAGATTGTCCATCAGTTTGATTCAGGAAAGGTTCAATCGGTCAATGGATTGAAAATCAGTTAACTTGGTCAAAAAGTCAACTGTGGTCAACACAAAGTCAAACCTCAAGATTTTTTGTCAACATCAAGATTATGGGGTGAAATTAATCATTTGATCAAGGGTCGATCATGATTCATCAGGGAAACCTCAGAATCATCAAGAATCAGGAGTTACTAAATTAGGGTTTTTGTAGGAAAAGTCAAATGTACTTTGACCAGGCATAACTTCCACATACTTCATAAAAAATTCCTCAACAAAAGTCCATCTTGAAGGAAATTTAATTCCCTACAACTTTGTGTCTCACAAGCTAAGTCCAGAAATGCTTCATTTGGGAGATATGAGCCAAGACATTATAGGTCATTTTGAAAGTCAACAAAAGTCAACCTTCTTCATAAGCTCATAACTTGAACATGGAAGATAAAATTGACATGGGACCAAAAAGGTTGGTTAGAGGACATCTTGAGGTTTCTAAAAAGCATTAATTTGAATTGAGGAGCTAAAAATTGAAGGAGTTATGCTTAGTCAAAGTTGGGCCATTTTGAGGAGGTGCACAAAGCAAACTATGCCTAAAATCCAAATTTTGACAAATGGGCCATAAGTTTCTTAAACCAAACTCAAACATAAAGCCATGCACGACCCAAAGAGCATATATTTGATTTTTTCTCATTTTATTTTATTTTTATTGGATTTAATTAGTTAAAATTCAATATTAAATGAAATAATGCAAAAATCATTAAACTTGGAATTACCCAAGCCCAAGTCATTGTCAGAAGAAAACCCTAGTCTTTATAAGCCAATTCATGCTAGGGTTGAGGTGGAGGTGACATTTAGAGGATTGGAGCATTCGAACCCTAAAGCATTATTTCAACAAAACTCACGATCCACAAGGAGTTTCTCCAGAATTCTTCCACAAAGCTTCTCTTGGTAGTCCATAGAGTGCAAATCAATTACCATTCGCAGCCAAAAGCAAAGTTTGAAGGTATGCCATCTCCGGTTTGAAGGATTTTGAAGGATCCTAAAACTCCAATTTTTTACGCGAATATTGTTGTGTTTTCATCACTGATCGTTCTGATATAATCAGTTTTAATTATGGATGTGTGGCTGGCTTGGAATATTGATTTAAAGTTTTATGCCCTAATGGTTTTTCATTCGTTTTTTATTATACACTAACAATTTGAAAATTTTAAGGCCATATTTGGATTCCTGACGTTTTTCTGGTCAAAATAGTGTACCTGTTTGTATTTTCTGGAAAATTGCACGTTGCAGCTCACCGGAGAGGTGACCGGAGCCCCAGCTCCGGCGGCTGCCGGAGACACAGTACGGCGAGGGGAATTTAAGGAGGAAGAGACAATCCTGGCCATTCATTGCCAGATCCAACGCTTCACATGCAGCCACTTGTTATTTTTTTTATGTTTTTATTTTATTAATCGTGTGTGTTTCAGCTTGGGGGGACTACCGTGCGTCTGCCAATCATGGTCCTTGGTCACGGTAGACTTTAGATCAGGCGGCCATTAATGTGACAACACATAAATGAAACATGTGCGACGCACATGGGAGGGAGTAGGATGGTCCAACTTTTATTTTTTTTTATTTTTTTTTTGCTGATGGGCGGATGGCTATATGCACCCCTGTCTCCGGCCCAATTCCAATCTCAACGTATTTCCCTTACTCACTGCACCCCCCAGGGTTTCTATTTTTTTATTTTTTTTTCTGACGGATTTAGTGGACGGGCTTCACTATTCGCACCCCCGTTTGGCCCATTTTAATTGTTCCAACATGTTTTTCTACTTAACACACCCGCACGTTGTATTTCATATTTTTTTATTTTAATTATTGTTTCATTTTTGTTCCTAATTTATAAAAATGGTAAATTACATTTAAAAATCCCTATAAAATTAATATATCATCTTTATTATGTTATGAAATTTTTACAAATTTTATTTTTTTGTTTTTATTTTATTTTATCATTTAAAATTAATTGTTTCATTGAACTTCTTTTTAATCACACATCTCATGCACGCATCAATTTATTTATTTTCATTCTCCTCATCTATAAAACATTTTTCACTCGTTCTTTTTGCATTCATTCACTAACATTCTAAAGTGCTTAAAAATATTTTCTTGCATTTTTTAAATATTTTTCGTGTTGTATTTAGGTCCTTCTCTTTGGCACATTGAATCCTATCCCTCACTTGAGTTTTGTATGACCGTTTGAATGGCTAACACTTTGGATTTTTGCAGGGACTTTTTATATGTTGTTTGCCTCTTGTTAAGGAACTTTAATGATTAAGTTGGAAATTTTAGGAATCATCTTTCTAATTATTGGAGTTATTTTCACTTGAGATGTTCTTGCAGGCGCATCTTTGACCTTATGTGATTACCTTGTTTGAAAGGCACTTGTGCCATTTATTTTGGGGCTGTTCTTTGTTTCTTTGATTCATGTTTGGATTATTATTATCATTGTTTGCCGTTGTTTGATTTTCATTCACCTCATTTCTCTTATTCACGTCTGTTTCTCACTAACCTTCTATGCAGGATCAAGGTAAGTTCCTTAAAGGTATGGATAAGTATCCATGGTTACCCTTACCTTTTTCTTTCCTATCTTTATCCCTTAGGGTTTAGGTTGAACCTCACTAACCGTAGGTCACCCATGCATGATGACTTTAGGATTCATAGTCCCCTTTAGAGTTACCCTTGTGTCTTCTCTCTTCTCATCTCAAATCTCTTTAAAACACTTAATAATAATAAGGTGTATTGCGCACGAGCCTTAAGTATGGGGAATGAGAAATGAGGGGCTTCCTCTCATCTTTCTAGAGTGCTTAGCGAGCGTCCTGTCTTGGGACGATGCGTTAAGTATTCGCCCCTGTGCCCTAGACTTTGGTGCAATGCAGCTTAGGAACTAACTTAAGCCACTTCTGTCCTAAAAAACACAAACCTACCTCAAAATTTTTTGTCCTTCGGGACCTTCAAACTTAAAGGATATTTTCAAAAAGGGCACGTTACCCTCCGTCTGAGACGCAAACAGGCATCGACCCTAACTGCCGGACGCGAGCTTAACGTCGCTCATAAAAAACACAAAAGAACTTGGTCCGAACTACGTTGACTCTGAATTCCCCATTGCACAAAGGGGGTACGTAGGCCTAGGACGTCGACGTCCTACCGAGTTGGTCTTTGTCTTTCCCTCTCCATTTTAGTACAACCCTAGATGATGGTATAACTTACCCTTAGAATAGACAACAAACGTGGATCCCATCGAGTACGATGGACGCGTGGGGTGCTAATACCTTCCCCTCGCGTAACCGACTCCCGAACCCAGGCTATGGTTGCGATGACCATTCCTTTCCCTCTTCCTAAGGTTTATGCAATGTTCCCTTTCCCTCTCTTGGGATAAATTTACACGGCTGGCGACTCTGTTTTTTCCGCGCCACTCTCGCGTTTGTACCTGGATGAAAATCCTGGGAGCGACAGCTGGCGACTCTGCTGGGGACTTTGGTTGACCTATGCTGGTCCATCCCTAAGCGAGTCAGTCCTAACGCTTGCTTGTCTTTGTTCTTTTTGGGTGTTTGGTTTTGATTTGCTTTAATTGTTGTATTTTTATTTTTTTACCGCATTTTCTGCATTTCATTTTCTATTATTGTCATACTGCTGTGCTGTGCTGGCTGTCTTTGTTTTGCAGGTTGGGTGGGTTTGAGAGCTAAGCCCAACACCAAGGCTTGAGAATACCCTAGGACTAGAGTGGAAATTAGTGGGACCTACGTGCCCGCTTGGTACGTTTGTGTGTTCATGAAATTCACAACCAGACGAGGCTATCTTGGGACGCATTCTAACGCGTGTGTCTTGCGCATGTTGGGGTGTTGATCTAGAGAGCTGTCGACTCTGGTGACCGATCATTGAGGACCTTAGTGGAAACATCCCTCTTTATTGGTGACAGTGGCAGACCACATCCTGTGGTAAACCCATTCGCACCCGAGGGCCCGCTTTGGAACTTGCATAGGACGGCCCCTACGTTTTGAAGAGAATCAGCGGAGGCACTCCTCGATTGACTTTAGTACTGTACCCCGAGGAATGAATGCCCCTCAAACGTAAGGATAATTTAGCAAAAGACGCTTACGAATAATATCATCACAGTCCCTTCGATATAAAGATCATAGTCCCTCGATGACCCTTCAAGTTGCCTACAAAAAATGATCTTGTCCCTCGATGACCCTACGGAAAAATAATGGTAGTCCCTACGAATTTCTAAGGTATCCTTACATGTTGCCTCCTATGACCATTTGATGACCCTTCGCTGTCCCTCCACATCTAATAGATAGGACTACCTACCCACTAATGGTATGGATAGTGCTATCTCTCAAGGAAAATGATAAGTACAAGAAAGACCTCATAAATTAAGGGTAGGTAACTTTTAAATGCTCGCTCACAACTCAAAAAACAAATACTTTTCACACCTCACACTTTCAAAAATATTTTCAAAAACAAACACTTTGTATACGTTCTTACACGAATTATTACAAAGTCAACTTTTACGAAATATTTTCTAAACACACACCACATTTCAAAAAAAGCAAGTTAAAGTGAGCTAGCAATTAAGAGCCCGTAGATAACTACGGATGAAAAGGGGTGCTAACACCTTCCCTTTTCATAACTTACCCCCCCGAATTCAAAAATCTTTTCAAAACGGTCTTCCCTGTTCTTTTCACCTTTCCTAAATTGGATAAAAGAAAAGTCGGTGGCGACTCTTGCTAACCGCAACATGTTTTGCGAGAAACAAAAGTAAAAAGTCATTTCTCCACCGTACTATTGTTTCTCGACCTCAGTGCCAAAGTTGAGGACCTTTCGCCTTGGAGAATCAGTTGAGGCCTCCTCGATTGATGATGATGCCAAACCAGAAATGGTGAACGTAGCATCATTTCTCGACCTGAGAGCCCGGGATACTGAACATCCTAGTACCTACACGTGAGAGGGGATGGGTGTTTGCAGGTTTGCAGGTAACCGAGACCTTCAACCTACCCTTATTCTGGATTTCTCATCAATGTCTGATTATGTGGGTTCCTCAGTGGTTCAGAGTTCTGGTTTTCTGGTTTCTCGTTCAGCTAACAGCACAGCACACCCAGCAGTGTGCCTTGACCCCATGTTTGCATGAGCATATCATTTTTCTTGCATTCTGACGTGTTTGACATTTTTCAGGGCTTGCATCTTACTCTTGATTCCGGTTTTCTGAGGTTACTTCAGTATGGATGTTCAGAGAAAGAAGACTGTTGCCTATTCGTTCCCAGAGCCGACTTTGACACTGATTCACAAATTGATTAATATGGCTGGTTCCAGAGTTCGTACAGAGTTCAGTGGAAGGCATGGAAGACTTCTGAAATTTGTCTATAATATCTCCCAGTATGAGAAGGATGCCATTCACACACTTCTTCAGTTTTACGACCCGCCTCTGCGTTGCTTCACTTTCCCGGACTACATCTTGGCTCCGACGTTGGAGGAGTTCTCATTTATTTTGGGAATTCCTATTAGTCATGATATAGTTTTATTTTCTGAAGAACACCCCAGTACAAAAGATATGTCTGTTGCTCTTCACATTAGTGAGCCTGTTCTTAACAGTAATATTGCAGAAAAACAAGGAGTTAAGGGTTTCCTATTGAAGTTCCTATTTGATCAAGCTTGTATACATGTCAAAGAGAAGAACTGGACTGCTTTCCAAGCTATTCTAGCTGTGTGTATCTATGGGATTATTTTGTTTCCGAATATTCCTGATCTGGTGGATATGCACACCGTCAGGATCTTTATGTCGAAGAATCCTATACCTACCTTGCTAGGTGATGTGTACCATTCAGTTCACTATAAGAATGAGAATAGGCGTGGGAAAACTGTGAGTTGCTGTGCGCCGCTCTTAGCTACTTGGTTTTTGACTCGTCTCCCTGAATCTGGCGCTTTCGTTGATACGAAAGATTCTCTGAAGTGGTCTAAGAGGGTTATGGGCTTGACTGCTGATAACATCGTTTGGATTAATCGTGACTTGCTAGGAATGGAGATCATTTGCAAATGCGGAGAATTCCCTAATGTTCCCTTGATAGGGAGGAAAGGTGGAATTAACTATAATCCCTCCCTAGCTATCATACATTTTGGCTATCCTTTGAAGAATCCACCCGAAGAGCGAGATGTCCGAGAATCCTTATTCTTCAATGGTATTAAGGATCAAGGGTTGATAAGGAAAGTGGTGAATGCTTGGAAACAGGTGACTCAGAAGGGTAAGATTCCATTCGGGAAAAGTAACAATCGGGCTTTCCATCCATATAAAGAGTGGATTAAGAAGAGAGCAGAAGAGGAGCTTCTCCCATTCCCGGTGGAACCACCTCTGTATCCTTTGGTGATCGAGCCTCCTACCACCGTTGAGTTGGAGAAGTATAACACATTATGGGCTGAAAAAGAAAGGTTGCGGGAAGAGAATAGTGAGCTAAAGAGAGAGATTTATCATTGGAAGCATGAACGGGGTGAAGCTATTCATACCGCCAAGTTAAAGACAGAGCTCCTTGCTAAAGCAGAAAAAGAGCTTGCTGACATGGTTGCATTCAGGGAAAGAATGAAACAAGCTTTGGATGGTATCAGTAGTGTTCTCAGGTCCAAGGAGGAGGAATTGGGCAAGGCTTTGTTAAAGATTCACAGGTTCAATGATCACCAAGAAACTGCCATGGCTGAGAATAAAAGAAAGGAAGATGCTTACCTAGCTAAGATTGATCAGTTGAAGTCTACGCTCAAGAAGAAAGACGCCGAGATTCTATCGGGGATATTCAAGAGACAAGCTATCCAAGATCAACTCAACAAAGCTATAGCCTCCATAGAGGAATTGAAAGTCCAAGCTGAAGTGAAGAAACCTAGACATGAGGGTCCTAGCATAGATGGTGCTACTGGAGAAGACGCTTGGGAGCTACATTGCCGATACTTGGATGGGATCATGCACAGGAGAGACCTTCTCATTCAAGGGCTAATTCAGAGGCCGAAGCATCCCGACACCAGAAAGCTGTTCGAGGAAGTTCAAAACTGGTGCAGAAAGCATAGTGGATGGGGAGGATTGACTCTTGTAAACCTTGATGACATGCCTTAGTTTTCTTCCCTCTTTTATTGAATGTGGATCACCACCAGGCTTGTTGGTTGGGACCTATGGTTTTTGTATTCAGACTTGTTATCTCAGATTTGTGGTTGTTGACATTCGGCTTTTCTCTGGTTTTCTTAATATATGAGCAGAAGTTCCATTATATCTTGTTATTAAACCAGAATCAAGGGGTGGATCGCCTTGTGAATTTTCAAACACGTCCATTTGCATTTGCATATTCATAATCATTTTGCATAATCATTTTGCATGACAAGTGTTTATTTCCGGTGTTCTTATCTTGTTCTAATCTCGGGATTTCAGATCAGCACATTCACCAGTATTTTACCAGACCAAATCAGAAGAGAATCATGGAACGAATCCAAGCTGAGTTGAGGGAAATGCAAAGCCAGATGGGGTAATTTGGGGAAGACATGCTCCAGGAGCAGAAAATAATGAGGGAGGAGATCAATCAGTTGAAGACTTAGATGGGTTTGGTCATGGAAATGCTGAATAGGGTGTTGAAGAAGGAAGACAGTCCTGTGCCCGCTTCCACAGCAGAGGTTCTCATTTCTCCCACCTCCTTGGGGTCTCCTCTAGACCATGGATTGCCTCGTAGATCCTCTCCACCATCTGAACTTTTTCATCAACAACCATTTTTTGAGGAAAAGTTTGAAAAGAAGTTTGACCAGATTCTGGTGCCATACGCTCAGTTGCTTCAGCACCTGCTCAAGTTTCAGCTGATTGAATTGATTGCTGCGGGACCTCCACACACCAAGTTTCGTATGGGTTCCAATGTCCATGATAGGTGTGAATTCCATTCAGGGGCGCCTGGTCATAATGTTGAAGATTGTAAGATGCTCAAGTACAAAGTCCAAGAGCTCATTGACTCAGGGGCAATCAAGTTTACATCAGTTGGCACTGGTAAACAAAGTGATGTTACTCCCAGTGTTGCAAAGGGACTAAGAACTCCCTCTTTCGCCAATGGATCCACCTCGCGTCAGGGATCCCTTCCACAACCCTTGTTTGTGCCTCAGCCGAGTGCAGAAAGGAAAGTGCAGGGCCAGACTGGGCGCCCAAATCAGCACCGACAACAGAATTATCGGCAACAGGGGCAACCGAGACCAAGAGGGCCCAAAAGGATAATTGATCCTGTTCCTATCCCGTATAGTCAGCTGTTTTCGCGCCTGCTCAAGAAGTCTCTGATCCAAGCAAGGGGTACCGCGCCAGTACCGTACCCTATTCCTCTCGATTATGACATGACTGCTAGGTGCGAGTTCCACTCGGGAACGTTCGGGCACACGATTGATGAGTGTAATGTATTCAGGCATAAGGTGCAAGACCTGGTAGATTCAGAGATCGTTGTATTCACCGAAGATGATATGTACATCAATGGAAGTCTCCTCGCTCAAATGAACACTCAGTCTGCAAGTACGTCCAGGCAGAATTAAGCTTCCTCAGCAATGGCAATCTTCAGTTTCTTTACTGCATTTTCATTTATAGTTTTTATTTTTTGTTAAAGCATCTTATGTATGCAAGACTTATTTGTTTTTATGATGATATTAATGCAATGAATATGTTTTCCTTGAAGTAATCCATTCGTATTCACTCTTAAATGTTTATATGCACTGCAATATCAATTTTTCTTGTTAAGAACTCTTGAGGGAGGATGACGAAATAAGAACGCAGGTCTCTAATGGTACGCTTTTGGATAGAACCCTGTTGAGGATGTACAGGCATTGTTTCAAAACCATAAACACTGGAGAGATAAGGAGATAAACCCTCGTTAACCCCTTTGTGCCTCGGAGTAGGAATTTCTTTCGTACGAAAAAACCCTCATATTTAACCCAGGGGCAGGGTAGGCGTCAGCTAGTTTGACCGAGCGCTCAAATTCCAAGGAGAGTGTGCAAGAGATATGAAACCCCGATGGTTATCCGTCAACAACTAAGGAGTGAGGCAGTCACAACCCTTTCAAGCAAGTAAGACAACCAGTGTCACACGCTTTGTTCAAAAGGGGAATAAAAAGAGAAAACCCGCTAAGTCGAAGCTTGAGAACAAGTGACTTAGGCAAAAGTTAGGGCGTCCCGCTGGACTTCAAAATCGAAAAAACTCAAAAGAGTCAGTCCAGGCAAAAATTAGGGATAAAAAAAAAGAGAAAGAAAAAGCGAAAGGCGAAAAGAAAATCCCCGATAAGAACGAATTCGTGTGATTACAGACAAAAGATAAAAGGGATGACTGTCACTCTAAAACCTCCTTAGGGGTCAAACCATTAGTGGCATAGGTTCCTTGAAGATCATAAATCTTTCGAGAAATGAGCGTTTGGGTCAGATTAACTGAACATAGGACTGGAGAACATCACGAAGAGTGGGTGGGCACCGATAAACTTTGAGCCATAAATCCTTTTTTCTGAAACCGTGAACCAGACCACGTTACAACCCTCTAAAGTCCTAATTGAAACAGGGTTTATTCCGAAGGCGTACTTCAACAGGACAGCGTTCCTGACTCCTATAAGTTGTGTTAATAAGATTTGTTGGTATTGCATGTGCGCATTGTTTTGCCATTCAAAAATCAAGGTCGCGTCCCAGCTAGCGATTCGTTCACAAGGTTGGGCGACGCATTTTCAATAAAAACTTCAAGGTTAACATGAGTGTTGCATTATAATTCTCATAGATAACTTGTTCTGTTTGCATACATGTGCCTAAGCATCAATGTAGCTTACACAGTGAAAGTCAGTCAAGAAGCTTGATCCTGCCAAGTTGGGTTGCTTGAAAATTCCGAAGGACAATCATATCAAGAGGCATGCTGCCAAGAGACTCAGTGTAGAGTGGGCTCTCCTAGTAAGTCGTGTTAAGATGGAGCCAATCTGGGGCAGTCACGTCGAGAGGTCCCTCTGAAATTCAGTTATTTTGGGGCATTCATTCTAAGATCAGGGGCAAAGTCACTTCAAGGCTCATATTGGGACAGGTCACCTCCAGAGCGTGGGAGATTATCCACTCCTGAAAATGGTTAATTGAAAGCACCTCTTCAAGGCAGAATATTTCAGGTCGTTGCAAATCCCTTTCGAAGTAGTGTACTTTATGGATTATGAAGACTGGGGAAGTTATGTCGAGATATGATAAATCTCTCCAAGAGTTTGAAGACCCTGGGGCAGTGCGAACGCCCGGTCTTCTGTAAAATCCTCTTGAGGTGACTTCTTCCATTAGACCTGGTGGTCTGGGGCAAGTGGAAAGTTCAAAGGGCCGTCTATGACCTTAGAAACAAGTCAGGATTGAAGGGCAACAGGATCGTACTTCCCCAGCAGCTTACTCTCCCCAGCATTGAGGTTGCACTTTCCTCAGCAGAGCAGACCTTCCCCAGCAGGAGACTTGAGAAGTATTTTCTCAGGAGCAAGACATTATTTCCCCACAGAGTCTGAACGCTTATTTTCCTCAACCAGTCAGGAAATGTTTTCCTCAGCAGCAACGGTGCGACCTGATCCTCAACAGATAAGTAAGCTTGATAGATGTCAGCATTTACCGTTCCCCCAAGCAGAGTTTGGTGGTGATCCTCGCAACAGTTTGTCCAACAGGGGTTGACATCCCTAGCAGATTTTAAATCCAAGTGATATCTGGCACTCTTCTGATTCGGGCTGTGGCCTCCCCTTTCAAAGAGTTACGTATAATCCCCAGTGGAGCAGATGTTCAGTTGGAATTTCATCCCCAGCAGAAGTTATTGATCGGAGTGATCCTTCTCAGCAGAGTTCGTGGATTCAGAGGACAATTTATTTTTGTCATCAGCTGAATTGGTATTTCCTCTCCGGCATTTATTTTGCTGGAGGGACCCCTTTGCATATCATAAGCATTTGCATCGCATCATCAAAAACATGGCATTTTCATTTGCATTCGAAGCATAAGCCAGGTTTGATACTTTCTTTGCCAGCAGGAGATGGCATCACTCAGGAGATTTTGGAGGGACGCGTTCCTCATACTTGTATTCCCCGACAGAGTCTTTTATTTAGACTTCTTCTTCCCTAACGGAGTCGTCTTACCAGTAGGTTCTGAAACGAGGAGGTTTAAAACAGAAGTTTTGTTTTCACGTTATCCCCAGTAAAGTCCACTTTATGTTGGTTATCCGTTGCGGGTGCAATTGAGGTTGTGTTCGTTTTGTGGGTGCGATTGAGGTCATATTCGTATTTGTGGGAGTGATTGAGGTCAGTCTTCCGTTGCGGGTGCAATTGAGGTTGTGTTCGTTTTGTGGGTGCGATTGAGGTCGTATTCGTATTTTATTTATGGGAGTGATTGAGGTCAGTCTTCCTTCGCGGGTATAATTGAGGTTGTATTCGTTTCGTGGGTGCGATTGAGGTCGTATTCGTATTTTTATTTGTGGGAGTGATTGAGGTCAGTCTTCCTTTGCGGGTGCAATTGAGGTTGTGTTCGTTTTGTGGGTGCGATTGAGGTCGTATTCTTATTTTATTTGTGGGAGTGATTGAGGTCAGTCTTCCTTTGCGGGTATAATTGAGGTTGTATTCGTTTTGTGGGTGCGATTGAGGTCGTATTCTTATTTTATTTGTGGGAGTGATTGAGGTCAGTCTTCCTTTGAGGGTATAATTGAGGTTGTATTCGTTTTGTGGGTGCGGTTGAGGTCGTATTCGTATTTTATCTGTGGGAGTGATTGAGGTCAGTCTTCCTTGGCGGGTATAATTGAGGTTGTATTCGTTTTGTGGGTGCGATTGAAGTCGTATTCGTATTTTATTTGTAGGAGTGATTGAGGTCAGTCTCCCTTTACGGGTATAATTGAGGTTGTATTCGTTTTGGGGGTGCGATTGAGGTCGTGTTCGTATTTTATCGGTGGGAGTGATTGAGGTCAGTCTTCCTTTGCGGGCGATTGAGGTCGTATTCGTTTTCTTGTGGACATGATTGAGGTCATATTCCCTTTTTCCAGCACGCTCCGTCTCGTTGTTCTCATCACTAGCAAATTTATGGGGTTCTTTCAGTATTCAATCCCCGTGTATCCTGGAATGTCTGAGAGCCGTTGCTATCATACCACTCAGGACCAAGTTGATTGAATAGGGGCAGCTGTTGCACCCCAAAATTTGCCCTCCTTACTTTTTACTAACTGGCTTATGTTTCATTTCATTATCATGTATGCATATCATTAGCATGGGGTCAAGGTGCCTGAGGCAATCCAGGAAGGTCATATCTGGTCCATCACTTCATCAAGGGTTCACAGGTGGCAAGGGATCTCAAGTGGATTACTCCCTCCTAACCAGTGCATGAATTAGGGTTTTGAGATCCTTGGGTTTATTGCTCCAATGGGCAAGCTCTTTGGGTTTTTATCATCAACAAATGGCATATCTTATCTTTGTTGGAGAGGATACACATCATATTCAGAGGAATTTGAATTTGGAGACTGTGCTATTTCCTCCTAGACTGAGGGTACCAAAACTAGGGTTTGCTATAAAGTCAGTTTATTTCTGATTTTTTGGGCAAGACTTGATTCCATGGTATTCCTTGGGTCCCTGAGTATCTAGGAGTGGAAGATTGTCCATCAGTTTGATTCAGGAGAGGTTCAATCGGTCAATGGATTGAAAATCAGTTAACTTGGTCAAAAAGTCAACTGTGGTCAACACAAAGTCAAACCTCAAGATTTTTTGTCAACATCAAGATTATGGGGTGAAATTCATCATTTGATCAAGGGTCGATCATGATTCATCAGGGAAACCTCAGAATCATCAAGAATCAGGAGTTACTAAATTAGGGTTTTTGTAGGAAAAGTCAAATGTACTTTGACCAGGCATAACTTCCACATACTTCATAAAAAATTCCTCAACAAAAGTCCATCTTGAAGGAAATTTAATTCCCTACAACTTTGTGTCTCACAAGCTAAGTCCAGAAATGCTTCATTTGGGAGATATGAGCCAAGACATTATAGGTCATTTTGAAAGTCAACAAAAGTCAACCTTCTTCATAAGCTCATAACTTGAACATGGAAGATAAAATTGACATGGGACCAAAAAGGTTGGTTAGAGGACATCTTGAGGTTTCTAAAAAGCATTAATTTGAATTGAGGAGCTAAAAATTGAAGGAGTTATGCTTAGTCAAAGTTGGGCCATTTTGAGGAGGTGCACAAAGCAAACTATGCCTAAAATCCAAATTTTGACAAATGGGCCATAAGTTTCTTAAACCAAACTCAAACATAAAGCCATGCACGATCCAAAGAGCATATATTTGATTTTTTCTCATTTTATTTTATTTTTATTGGATTTAATTAGTTAAAATTCAATATTAAATGAAATAATGCAAAAATCATTAAACTTGGAATTACCCAAGCCCAAGTCATTGTCAGAAGAAAACCCTAGTCTTTATAAGCCAATTCATGCTAGGGTTGAGGTGGAGGTGACATTTAGAGGATTGGAGCATTCGAACCCTAAAGCATTATTTCAACAAAACTCACGATCCACAAGGAGTTTCTCCAGAATTCTTCCACAAAGCTTCTCTTGGTAGTCCATAGAGTGCAAATCAATTACCATTCGCAGCCAAAAGCAAAGTTTGAAGGTATGCCATCTCCGGTTTGAAGGATTTTGAAGGATCCTAAAACTCCAATTTTTTACGCGAATATTGTTGTGTTTTCATCACTGATCGTTCTGATATAATCAGTTTTAATTATGGATGTGTGGCTGGCTTGGAATATTGATTTAAAGTTTTATGCCCTAATGGTTTTTCATTCGTTTTTTATTATACACTAACAATTTGAAATTTTTAAGGCCATATTTGGATTCCTGACGTTTTTCTGGTCAAAATAGTGTACCTGTTTGTATTTTCTGGAAAATTGCACGTTGCAGCTCACCGGAGAGGTGACCGGAGCCCCAGCTCCGGCGGCTGCCGGAGACACAGTACGACGAGGGGAATTTAAGGAGGAAGAGACAATCCTGGCCATTCATTGCCAGATCCAACGCTTCACATGCTGCCACTTGTTATTTTTTTTATGTTTTTATTTTATTAATCGTGTGTGTTTCAGCTTGGGGGGACTACCGTGCGTCTGCCAATCATGGTCCTTGGTCACGGTAGACTTTAGATCAGGCGGCCATTAATGTGACAGCACATAAATGAAACATGTGCGACGCACATGGGAGGGAGTAGGATGGTCCAGCTTTTATTTTTTTATTTATTTTTTATTTTTTGCTGATGGGCGGATGGCTATATGCACCCCTGTCTCCGGCCCAATTCCAATCTCAACGTATTTCCCTTACTCACTGCACCCACCAGGGTTTTTATTTTTTTATTTTTTTTTCTGACGGATTTAGTGGACGGGCTTCACTATTCGCACCCCCGTTTGGCCCATTTTAATTGTTCCAACATGTTTTTCTACTTAACACACCCCCACGTTGTATTTCATTTTTTTTTTATATTTTAATTATTGTTTCATTTTTGTTCCTAATTTATAAAAATGGTAAATTACATTTAAAAATCCCTATAAAATTAATATATCATCTTTATTATGTTATGAAATTTTTACAAATTTTATTTTTTTGTTTTTATTTTATTTTATCATTTAAAATTAATTGTTTCATTGAACTTCTTTTTAATCACACATCTCATGCACGCATCAATTTATTTATTTTCATTCTCCTCATCTATAAAACATTTTTCACTCGTTCTTTTTGTATTCATTCACTAACATTCTAAAGTGCTTAAAAATATTTTCTTGCATTTTTTAAATATTTTTCGTGTTGTATTTAGGTCCTTCTCTTTGGCACATTGAATCCTATCCCTCACTTGAGTTTTGTATGACCGTTTGAATGGCTAACACTTTGGATTTTTGCAGGGACTTTTTATATGTTGTTTGCCTCTGGTTGAGGAACTTTAATGATTAAGTTGGAAATTTTAGGAATCATCTTTCTAATTATTGGAGTTATTTTCACTTGAGATGTTCTTGCAGGCGCATCTTTGACCTTATGTGATTACCTTGTTTGAAAGGCACTTGTGCCATTTATTTTGGGGCTGTTCTTTGTTTCTTTGATTCATGTTTGGATTATTATTATCATTATTTGCCGTTGCTTGATTTTCATTCACCGCATTTCTCTTATTCACGTCTGTTTCTCACTAACCTTCTATGCAGGATCAAGGTAAGTTCCTTAAGGGTATGGATAAGTATCCATGGTTACCCTTACCTTTTTCTCTCCTATCTTTATCCCTTAGGGTTTAGGTTGAACCTCACTAACCGTAGGTCACCCATGCATGATGACTTTAGGATTCATAGTCCCCTTTAGAGTTACCCTTGTGTCTTCTCTCTTCTCATCTCAAATCTCATTAAAACACTTAATAATAATAAGGTGTATTGCGCACGAGCCTTAAGTATGAGGAATGAGAAATGAGGGGCTTCCTCTCATCTTTCTAGAGTGCTTAGCGAGCGTCCTGTCTTGGGACGATGCGTTAAGTATTCGCCCCTGTGCCCTAGACTTTGGTGCAATGCAGCTTAGGAACTAACTTAAGCCACTTCTGTCCTAAAAAACACAAACCTACCTCAAACTTTTTTGTCCTTCGGGACCTTCAAACTTAAAGGATATTTTCAAAAAGGGCATGTTACCCTCCGTCTGAGACGCAAACAGGCATCGACCCTAACTGCCGGACGCGAGCTTAACATCGCTCATAAAAAACACAAAAGAACTTGGTTCGAACTACGTTGACTCTGAATTCCCCATTGCACAAAGGGGGTACGTAGGCCTAGGACGTCGACGTCCTACCGAGTCGGTCTTTGTCTTTCCCTCTTCGTTTTAGTACAGCCCTAGATGATGGTATAACTTACCCTTAGAATAGACAACAAGCGTGGATCCCATCGAGTACGATGGACGCGTGGGGTGCTAATACCTTCCCCTCGCGTAACCGACTCCCGAACCCAGGCTATGGTTGCGATGACCATTCCTTTCCCTCTTCCTAAGGTTTATGCAGTGTTCCCTTTCCCTCTCTTGGGATAAATTTACACGGCTGGCGACTCTGTTTTTTCCGCGCCACTCTCGCGTTTGTACCTGGATGAAAATCCTGGGAGCGACACCTGGTTCTGAACTCGGTAGGGCGAGCTACGGTTCGATCCCCCATAACCTACGATTAGGATATATATATATATATATATATATATATATATATATATATATATATATATATATATATATAGGGTTACCACACTTGTGTACCAGACCCCGTGCTAAGAAGGATCAAAGTCACTAACCGGCTACTCCACTACGTACGTGTAAAGGCAAAGGGTTTCATGTGATCGCGCTAGAATGAAACCGGGTGAAATAGATACGAGAAACTTTAGGTTGAGCTATAATAGAATGATTAGAACTGACTTGTGTAGAGGGGGGTCTATGATTATGCTTGTTGCTTGTGTCACTAATGTATCTTTATTTCTTTACTTGAGTATCCATCATCTTAAAAAAATGCCTTACAAAACATTTTCAAAACAAAAGGTATGTCATGTGTGTGTGGTTGATAAAACTTGTCCGACATTCTTACTGACTAATTGCTTGAGGACAAGAAAAGATTCAAGTGTAGGGGAGTTTGATAACACAAAAATGTGTCATATATTTGCCTTGATTTACGACTAATAATTATGTTATTTCAGTCCAAGTGCCGATTATTCCGCAAGTATTCTAGTGTTTTCACAGGTATTTCATTGTCCAAGATAAAAAGGAGCAAAGTAGAGAAACATGAAGAAAAGAGTAGTAAACAGGAAGAAATGTCAAGAAAAAGAGCAGAAAATGAAAAGTGGTGTGTGTGACAACCGTCACACACTCACCACGATCGTCACGCAATCCAAAAGCGCACCACGCTCGTCACACAGTCATCACGACCGTCACGTGCACCAAAGTAGTTATTACGTTCAGAAACGCAGACGTGGACAAAACATACCAATGCACACGCACGATCAGCACTTCCTACATTCTCTCAACTTCAGTTTCAACTCACTTGAGCCAGTCTCCCTTAGACTTCTCAACCACCAAAGGTTGTGCTCCTATATTTTCTTCAACGTTAAGGCAATGCTTTGGCTATAAATACAGCATGGATTGAAGAGCAACGGGGGACACCATATAGAGAATTTACCCGAATTGCTGCAGAATTTATTTCCAAACTTTTACTTTCTTTGCATTCCATGTTTGTTTCTCGTTCCCATTCCTTATTTACCATCACTTGAATTAGTGATAGTTTCTCACATTGAGGAGCTATTGCACCATAGTTAGGATTTTGTTTTCAATCTTGCCTTCATCATTCGTTATTCCGATACATTGAGCAAAAGCCTACCGACGTGTGGAGGAATTGCGAGAACCGACTTATTTCATATTTATCAGGTTTTTATTCATTATCTTAATAATAGCATTATCGTTTTCCTCATTGCAATGTTTAATTTACTGTTTCACAATTTATTTTTATGCATGTTTGTTTTAATTAATATGTCTAGCTAAATCCGATTTATCGGTATGTAATTAAGTTAACCGGAATGGATTCAATAATTCTAAGCTAAAACCATAAACAACGTATTTTCTAGCCGCGATTTCTTAATTAAAATTGGACTTTTGTTACGAGAGTAAAAAGGTAGTAAAGGTTAGGATCAAGATCCACGAGAGTGTGAGATTTTAACCGGATAGCTGAAATCGGGCATTGGTTTTAAAAACAGCGAGAGCGCTTTAAAGTTAATTAGACTGTATTAGTTTTCAAAAAGTGTTTTTAAACTCAAATGGGCTAGCGAGAGCAGACATTATGATTTAGGAATATAGTCCGACGCAAGATCCACGAGAGTGTGAGGTGAGGGCTTTTAAACTGATATTTTCTACAGAAATATAATGTGACTCATTTTTATACGCTTAGGTTTTATTGAATCCACGATGGTATACTAAGTTACGTACCGATATCCTTATATCAACTAGTTTATTCTAAAAATTTAGATTCCCTTTAGTTTCCCTTTTTGAACTTAAAACCAAAACATCTTCGCCTTAGCTAAACATAGTAACAAACCGTAGCACTAGGTTGATTATCAGGTCTCTGTGGGATCGATATCTTTATTACTACGCGATAGGCTGTGTACTTGCAGTTAGTAACCGTTAGACTCAGAAAGTCGCAATCAGGAACCTCCTGCTGTCAGGACCCTTTTGGTTGCTTCAACTTTGGCTTAATGCCACTTTTGAAGCCAGCCTCCCCAACAAAGGGCCTGTGGACGAAGAAGCTGCGTAGATTAAGGAGAGACGAGTCGAATGGGTTCGACTGGTGCAACTGACCCCAAACGAAGAAGGGCAGTCACTCAGGGCATCCTTCTCTGGTTTCGTCAAAATGTTTGCTAAGCGCTATGAGTTCACACCAAGGATGGCGCCCTTTGCTGAACGAAAATATGGCCCTGAATGGTTTACCAGGCCCTTTCCTCCTTCGTTCAAAAAACATGAAGAAGAATCACAGCGTGTCTGGGAGGCATTCCTCATCCCTCGACTTATTGTTCATCGACTCAACTTGCTAAAGGGCCAAACCTCTCTGATGGCCTATCAACCAAATATTGTCTCTCGACAGTTTGGTTTAGTCCAGACTCTACCCAAGTGTCTGTACGAGAAGAAAGTCCATGTTATCCTCCTCAACACTATTTATGATGCCATAGAGAGTTCGACACACCTTGCGCGACATGCTCATCGATCACTCCTGACTCCCGTCTACTTTGAACCTTCTCATCTCTGCACCCAAGAATTCCACGACTGGTGGTCGAAACATTATGCTACAGAATTCCTTGATGTCTCCAGCTTCGCTCAGTTGATTGACTAAGCTTTTGTTGATGTGCAGGAGAAGATCAAGAAAGGTAAATCCGCTGATATTAAGGAGATTCAGGCCTTCCAGAAGTACTTTGAAACTGTTTATCGACCAGACGATATTAGTCGAACCGTCCGCGAAGCTGCAGTTATGCTAAAGGAGAAATTTTTAAAGAAAATGGAGAGTTTGAAACTCCCTTCATATGTTACTCCTGAGAAACGCTATGAAGTGGCTTTCGCACTATTTCTTCCAAAGACTCCTCAACTGCCATCTGCTGATTTTGGAGTGGCTCTTGCCCCTCTATTTCCAGATTGGTTCATCTGTGGAGACTCTATAAAGATCCTTCGCCAGCAGTTGAAACCCAAGGCTCAGCGGGTGGTTCCGACTAAACATACGCTAGACAGTTTCAAAGGACACCTTCATGTCGGTATCGAAGATGTTCGCATCGAATCCGAAATACATGAAGGTTTGGATTCTTCGATTTTATGCTCTTTCACTTGAACTTTATAATTACTGACATGTGGTAACTTAGCTTGTTTTGCAGCTGTACCCAAAAAGAACACCCCTCAGCACCTGATCGAAGCCAAAGGCGAAGGAAGCAAGGTACATCACACACCTTTTCCTTTCGTTGATTATTCTTTCTCCCCCTAATGCTTCTCAATTTCAGGCTTCTCGCAAACCACCTGTCATACCCCAAATTTTGACCACTAAGATGTCCCATCATTGTGAAAATCATCATCACAATATGGAGGAACCATCATACTTCATCAGTCTCCCCAAAGATGGGTGAGCATCCACTACAATCAAAATTAGGGTTTCAAGCCCTCTCAGAGCCTTAGACAAAGGATTAATCAAGGAATGACATGATCTTCAACTTGTCTAACCTCTCAAACATCCACAATGGATCAAAAGGACTCCCACTTCATGGATCAAGCACAAGGCTGCTCCCTTCTAGGTGAATCAAGTCTCAAGATCGACAGTATCACCAAATTAGGGTTTTGGTCGACCAGGGCCTCCAGATGGAAATTTTTCATCTGGGCACAAGCCAATGATCCAAAACATAACCTAATATACTCCATGGAACCTCATGGACCCAAGCATCAAGTCAATTTTGCTTCAGGGGATGCATTCATCAAAAATCAGGAATTAGGGTTTCTTGACCTAATTCACCCCTAAGTTGACTTTTAGGGCCAATCATGAGCCAAGACCTCAAGAGAGGGTTTGAGGGTCTCTAATGAACTATATTGATCCATTTGGAACAATGGATTAATCCAAGAAGCTTGAGCAACAAGTCTCAATTTCATCTGCACCACAATTAGGGTTTCGCGGGAAAAGTCAACTGTAACTTTGACTTTTGACCTGGACATGCTCCCAAGCCCTAGGACATGAATCAATATACCCTATGACACCCATGGAACATGTCCATCAAGTTTGATTTAGGTCAAGGACATGATTTCATGAAGAATTGCACAGTTTGGAATTCATCTGATAAAAAGTCAACTGTGCACAAAAGTCAACTTTGACTTTTTGAGATTTTTCACCAAAATGGATTTTTAACCCTAAAATGATGTCAATGTATGATTTGAATCATCATTCATCAAGAAAAATCAAAGAAAGCGGGATAACTTGTAAAAGTGGTAACCATAAAAACTTAGAAAAATTTCCAAGTTATGGAAAAAGTGACACTAATGTGCCAACTTTGGAGGACCATAACTCCTAAACTACAAGGCCATTGTTCCCCATTCAAAGCTTGATTTGTAGATCACATTTCCCTCTACAAAAGCTTCATACTGACCTATGTCCAAATTCCTCATGGATTTTGAGTTATGGAGTGATCAAAATCAAGAAAAGTCACTTTGTTCCAACACTTAGTGAAAATTTCACTAAGTCAGATTTTACCTTACTTTTTGCCAAATGTAGGGGGATTTTTCACTTGGATTCAAAAGAGATCAAAACCAAACATGTTCAAACAGTTGTTGTATCATGTAAGGGCTTTCCAAAATGGCCAAGAACATTACCAAATTCAATTTGAGTCATGAGATATGACACTGGCAAGTTGCCTTGCTGAAATCTGCCAAGGCAAGGCAGATTTTTACACTTTTGGTCGATTTGCCAAAATCAGCCAAATCCAAATGCTCCTATCCACTTGGACACATCTGAGGATTGAATCTAAAGGGGACAATCACTGAGCCAAGCCTCCAAAGTCTTTGGAACAAGAAATAGCATGTTGAACCTAGAATTGCCAAAATAGGGACAAGACTCCAATTTTGGATTGGAGCAGTCAATGGAAGCATCAAGGTGGCATGGAATGAGCCATTCTCAACTAAATTCAGTCAATACTTATCCAAGACCAAGGGAACCAGCAGCCTGTGCCCTAACCTCTAGTCAATGGCTAGAGGAGACTTGGATTTTCATTTGCCAACATTGGCCAAACCTACTCAGCAGTTGCCATTCACTATTCCTTGCAAAACAAACTTGCTCTACTATAAATAGAGCTCAATTGTGATCAGTTTGAGTACACCAAAGCCATCAAACAGATGCTTTCCTCAAAATCTCTTCTTTCACTCCAATTTTGCCTTCTAAGGCAAGTCACTATCGGGTTTTGAGTTTGAGAGCTTTTCCAATCAAACCAATCACACACACACACACCTCATATACATCATATAGAAGTGATCCAAACACTCACATAACATCTGGAACACAGATTTCACAAAATCACCAGCCAATTGCTCAAGTTCTTGACAGATTTGCAGTTGGGGTACCATCTCAAGTTCCAGATCATTTCAATCCATTCCAAGCATTCATACACACTCCATGGCACCTAGGGAAGCTATCCAGATCATTGGAACCTAGCTGTAACACCTCCAACACAAATCACGATCACCAGCTGCAAGTGGTAAGCATGAGCTCTTCTAACTCTATGATCCATGCAATTTTTGATGCACAATAATTTGGTCATATGTTTATAATCATGCATGGAATGTTTCCCCTCAATCAATTGCATTGTTTGAATCGTGTATCAAAAATCCTAGCCTTCATGCAGAAATTAGGGTTCTTGAGGATTCTTCGTGATTTCTTGTTTTATGCTTAATTTAAATGAAATTAATTGTCATAGACATGATCGTGAGGTTGAAACGAGTTGATTGGTATGTGGATTGCATGATATAATCAAGTATTCAGTGAGATTGGAGAGAAAATGCAAATTTGGGCAAACCCAGAACACGCGCGTTGTAACGCCCAAATATTTAATTATTTATTTAATTGGATATTTATCTAATTGTTATGAATTATTCGGTTGATTTTGGTGTTGCGGCGAATTAAGTCGTTAAGTCGGAATTTTTAAGTTGGTAAGTCGGAGAAATAATATTAGAAATAATATTAAAGTCGCGGAATAATATTAGTAGTAATATTATCGTAGTTGGAGTGTGTTCGGTTAAGTGGGCTTGGTCTCGTGTCGGAATTAGTAATTTAAGGGGTGTTTGCTTTAGGCCCAATAGATATTATAATTGAGTATTATTATTTTAATAAAACAAATGAAACAAAAGAAATAGAAAGAGGGAAGTTAAGGTCATCAGTTAGTGGAAGTGGAAGAGAAAAGAAGAACGTGAGAGAAGAAGAAGTTGCGAGAGAGAAACCGCTGCCGGTGACGAATTTCCGAAACCCGATCGATCGTCGAGCTGCCTTCAATCCAAGGTAAGGGTGGGTTCGATTATTATAACTGGGTTATGATGATTGATATGTAGGGTTGGGGCTATATGGATTTCTACTATCTGTGTTGAATTTGTGATGTTGATTCTGATAAACTTACAGTGGCCTTTGGTGAAATCGTGTTGAATATAAATTGTGTATATTTCTGTTGTTGATATTGTGTTGCTTGGGATTTAATAGTTGGTGTATGGTGTGATTGAGTTATTGAATCGAAGCATGTTTTTTCTTAGAAGGTGAAGTAATCTGGGCAGAAAAATATAGCCGAAAAATATAGCAGGTATGAATGAATGAAGGAAATTTGGAACGGGGGAGGAAGAAAGAAATTTGAGGCGGGGTCCTCACCAGGTGGGGGTGGGCGCCTCCGATGAAGGGGGGTGGGCGCCTCCAATGAAGGGGGTGGGCGCCTCCAATGGTTTTTGGGAAGTGGGGCCTTCACTTTAATTGCCATGCTAAGATGTACATTATCATGTATGCTACCATGTTTTTTTAATTAATTGTTTTTAGGAGTTGTTTATTAATGGTGGTCCTTACGGAACTGTTGGGAACAGGGCGAATGGCCACTTGATTCCTACATCGTTCCAGCTTCATGATAGGTAATAAATATTGGCTACTCACTAAGTCAATGTGATAATAAACACCCATTTTAGTAACAGGACTTAGGGTAGTTGAGTATCACACTGGTTGCATATAAAAGTTACTGCTACTTATTCATGGCTGAGGTAATAGATCAAGATTTATGCATCACTTTTTATTACACTTAAGGATTGGCAAATTGGTTATACGTGTTGAATTAGAGAATTCACCAAATTCATGTGATAATAAATTATGCACTGGTAGTAATAATTAGTAGAGATACAGGATATAATATCAGTAGTAGAATTTTGACAGCAAAATGGAACAATAACAGTAAGCAGAATTTTGACAGAAAATTGGAATTGTAGTGATATGTTGCAGCAGTGGTTTAACTGAATTAATAAATTAATCAGTATCAATCAATAACGGTGAAACAATATTGTTTTAGTCGGTTTAGCCGGTTTAGGCGAAAAAACTAGTTGTCCGGAATTTAACGGAAATTGTCGGGGTAAGTCGGGTAATTTAGTAGGTGGCTTTGGTTGAATTGTTTGGTTGAAACTATGTTGAAAAAGTGGAATTTCAGGTACAGCAGTTGAGTCTTAATGTTGTTCTGGTACACGGACGAATTTTAAGTTGAAGGCGTAATAGCCAAAGTTGATTAAGTGTTTATGTCGAAAAGTTGCTTTGTTGTTTAAGTTGATTATGTTGTGGAAGTTTGAGTTGTGTTGTTGTTGATTAAGTTGTAGGTCGAATGACCAATGTTGTTTGAGTTGTGTTGTTGTTGATTAAGTTGTAGGTCGAATGACCAATGTTGTTTGAGTTGTGTTGTTGTTGATTAAGTTGTAGGTCGAATGACCAATGTTGTTTGAGTTGTGTTGTTGTTGATTAAGTTGTAGGTCGAATGACCAATGTTGGATTAAGTTGATGCTATTGATGCATGTTTGAGTTGTTGTTTCGTTGTTGTTGTTCTGGTTGTTCTTGTTGATGATGTAGTTGATTGTATGCCTTTGATAATTGTCGCATACATTGCATTCATGAGTCGGGGCTGTATGCTCACACCACGTTGGCCTTGATGGCATTGATTAAGTTGGCCTTGATGGCACCACGTTGAAGGCTTATGCCTTGTTGAAATGCCTCGATAACCTGGCATATGTTTAAGTTGGGAGTTTTACTCCGATGGTACCACATGCATGTGCATAGTTGTGTCACATTTTGAGTCGTTGTGAAGTTGTTGTTGTCCTTGATTCGTTGTTGTTGTGAAGTTGCCGTTGTGGTGAAGTTGCCGTTGTTGTGAAGTTGTTGCTTGTTATAAGTTGTTATTGCTATGTCTTGTTGCTTGATATAAAATTACTAATGTCGTGAGCTGTCGTTATATGTGTTGTTCTTACTATAATTTGCATCCTTTATGTAAGTTGTTGGTATATGTTGTTATTTTTCTGTCAATACAAGTTGGGGTTGCCATTAAGTTGCTTATTTCTGGTTGTTGCATGACTGTCGTATGAAGCGGTGGAATTTATATGATTCTAATCTAGCATATTAATTATCATATTTTGTTTATAATATTCGTTATCTCACCCCTTCTGTAATGATGTTACCTATTATGGGTAATTGAGCAGGTACTCAAGAATAGCTGCAGAAGTTGAGGTATATTGTGAAGTCGTAGATGCTGTTAGCTCGAGTTGGTCTTGCTCTGATACGTAGCACTCGGGGGGAAGAATGATTATTGTTTATTTGTTGTTATTAAAGAGTTGTTGTTTCAAAGTTGTTTTGAGTTGGACATGAGGTTATGTCATTATAAGTTGAATTATGTGAAGCCGCTTATTAATAAAAGTTGTTTTGTTTTCAAAAGGATAATTCAGGTTGTTATCAGTTCATCCGAATCAGTGTTATGTATCTGAATTATTTGTGATTAATAGAAAAGTTGTTTTCTGTTGAAAATGTGACATCCTGTTTATGTTGAAGAATTTTTAAAATGAAAACTCTGATTTTATTACTTATCCGCCGGGTAGAAAGGGGGTGTTACATTAGTGGTATCAGAGCAGGTCGGTCTGTCCGGCCAATGTTGTCTAATGTTGTTTGTCCCTTAGTACTCGACATGTGTGTGAAACACTGTCGGTACTTGTTTGTTAGTTTCTAGTTGTTGTCTGCAGGTGTTGGTTTGAAACAAGTGGGGGAGAGACTTGTCTCCCGGACGCGTTGTTAGTATGTAGAAGTTGGTTCAAGGTGATGTTGATAGCGAGGGTGCAAATGATGTTGGAGCGATGTTATTGCGGACCGGCGAGAGTTTGGACTCGCGAATCCATATCGGTCAAGTTGGAGATGTGCGTAGAGTCTGGACGGTGAACCAAAGATGATTGAAATTAAGGAATTATTCCGAATGGAATGATGAGTTGGTGGATTAATTCGGTAAGTTGTATATCTTGAGTATAGTTGGATTAAAGTTGAGTGATTTTCGTAGTTGGACGAAAAGGAGGATGTTGGGAGACCTTGGAAGCAAGAGAGGGAAATGGAACTTATGTTCATCAACCTCAAATTCTGGTTTTTGTGATTTTGGAGCAGCTGTCAGTAAACGAGGTATAACTTTTGACTCTTGATTCGGATGGAAGCGGTTCTGGACTTTTTGGAAAGCTTACGAAATTCCCTACAGTTTCCATATAAGATTTGTCTTCAGGAAGTTTGTGAAGAGGGAGAAAAGTGCGTTTTAATATTTGGGTCTAATGCTGATTTTTGGAAAATTCTGCATATGGAAATTTTGAACCAGTCCCGTTGTAAGGATGATAACTTTTTACTCGTAAGTCGGATTTACGCGATTCTTGAAGTTCTGAAATATACACAAAATTCTCTTCATTTTGGAATATGATTTTGTGATTGGGAGATCTGTATTGAAGGAGATACATATGGTTGAAGTTGAGCGACATTTGCTGAAAAAAATTTGGAAGGATGAAAACAAGTGTGGAATATTATTAAGAATAAAGTGTTGGTATTTGTAAGATGTGACTGTATCAGAGAATACTTGGAGATGCAACTTATGTTGAATGAGGATGATTAAGACGATGATGTTAAGTAAAGGTAATGTTGAGAGAAATGTGAATGTTGATTTGTGTTGCTAAGAATTTTCACCTTGGTTGAAAGTTGTAATTGGAGCAACCTGAATTTGATCGTTCTCAATGTTGTAGTGATTTTGGTGTTGGAAAAAAAAATATTTAAAGTCGTATTGTACTATGAACGTGCATAAGAGGATGCGTAATGGATTTTGAACGTTTTTGTATCGTTGACGAAGTTGAACCTAAAGAAACTAAGAGTGGCATTGGTAAGCCTTAGAAAGTTGGCGGAGCATTATGCTTACGGACTTTGGGCACAAGTTGAAGTACGCTATTGTGTTGGGTACTGATGATTTATTTCACCGTTATGGTTGTCGGCTGGCTATTGACAAATTGAGGAACTGATCACCCTTAATCTATTGTTGATGGTAGACGGAATCATAATTGATGGATAGATGTGTCGTGCCAACTAGTATAGTATGTACGTTGAATTGGTCGAAGTCAAGCCAAGTGCTTGAAGGTTGTTTGTTTTGCTGATACAAGTTCATATGTTAGAATATTAGTTGAATTTAAGGATGACAGCACGAAGCTGTGTTTGATTGATGAGTAGTATGGGGACTCACAGTCGAGTTTTAGATAACTTGAGTCGTTGTTTGTGATGAAGCGATTGGCTAGTATGCCTTAAGGTGTATGTATGGAGTATGAAGCGTATCTTCCATATTTGTTGGATGAGTTGGAACTGGTGTTTGTTGCAAATGTTTTGAGCTGTTGTAAAATCAGAGGAAGAACGCGTAGAATATTTAAAGGTTGAGTTGTGATTACTAAAAGAAGTTAAATTATAAGTTGATTGGTAAAAGTGGAGTTTTGGTTGGTAAAGATGATTGATCTTGTTGAATTTAAGTGGACTCAGGTGTCAAATGTTGTTGTAATGTTGTTATGCACCTGAGGTGATTTTGGGAACTATGTTGATAAAAGATAGTAAAGTTGTAATTTATGTGTGGTGTTAATGGGGAGATCCCGAAGAGTTAAGTCGAAAGTCTTGGTATTATGTCGATTTTGATGATTGGAGGTTGGAGGTCAACTGAGTAGAGTTAGTACCTTGAAAGTAATCAGAGTGCGCAGCGAACGCGTAGTGTATTGCGGTTGTTCAGACGTGAATTGTACCGATGTTGATATTTGGTTACGTTGATGTTGTGTTTAAGTTGGTATTCTTAAGTTGTTGTGTTCTGGTTCTTAAACCGGTAAATTCTTAAGTTGGTTACTTCTTGTGTTACGATGTTAGTTGTCAATTGCATCACTTGGGTAATATTCGCGTTGTTGTCGCCGTTGGGGTTAAGAACCGTTGTTTGTGTTATATGTAGAGTTGCCTTGCGAGGACGAGATTTGATTACTCGGAAGAATTAAGTTGTTGGAATAGTCGTGTCAGAATAATGTGTTTCTCGTAAACTTCACGGAGTCTATAATGATGATATTATGGTTGTTGGTGATGGGGAGTTGTGCGTATATTCGTGAATTAAGCTGTTAAGTCGACGTTATAATTTTGCTCTCTTTGTCATGATGTTGTTGTTGGTTGCTGTAAGTAAGAAGTAATATTTCATGATATGACGAAGTTGATTTTGTTGGCTATGTTGATGTCACTATAAGAGTGATACGACGATATGAAGTAGAGTTGTGGATATTTTGTTGATAATTGACAAACGTTTGTAGATGGGAATGAGATTGTGTATGAGTCTGAGTGTCGAAGATGTTGATAGGATGACGATGTGATGTTGTATATCCAAGCATAAGTGTGTTGTGGTTGTTACTACGGTGAAAGTTGATGTGCTGAGATATTGTTGAAGTGGTTGTTAGTTATTAACGATTTTGTCGTGAAGATGTTGAATGATTAGCAAGTGAGTTTGGATTTAAATCGTATTGAGTTTTATTATGTCGGAAAGTCATGATCGAAGTGTTGCAAAATGCGACTTGAGGATTCGGGAGTTGGATGCGGAATTTGCGTTAAGAGTAGTAGTATCGAGGAGATTTTCGAGGACGAAAATATTCTAAGTGGGGGAGAGTTGTAACGCCCAAATATTTAATTATTTATTTAATTGGATATTTATTTAATTGTTGTGAATTATTCGGTTGATTTTGGTGTTGCGGCGAATTAAGTCGTTAAGTCGGAATTTTTAAGTTGGTAAGTCGGAGAAATAATATTAAAGTCGCGGAATAATATTAGTAGTAATATTATCGTAGTTGGAGTGTGTTCGGTTAAGTGGGCTTGGTCTCGTGTCGGAATTAGTAATTTAAGGGGTGTTTGCTTTAGGCCCAATAGATATTATAATTGAGTATTATTATTTTAATAAAACAAATGAAACAAAAGAAATAGAAAGAGGGAAGTTAATGTCATCAGTTAGTGGAAGTGGAAGAGAAAAGAAGAACGTGAGAGAAGAAGAAGTTGCGAGAGAGAAACCGCTGCCGGTGACGAATTTCCGGAACCCGATCGATCGTCGAGCTGCCTTCAATCCAAGGTAAGGGTGGGTTCGATTATTATAACTGGGTTATGATGATTGATATGTAGGGTTGGGGCTATATGGATTTCTACTATCTGTGTTGAATTTGTGATGTTGATTCTGATAAACTTACAGTGGCCTTTGGTGAAATCGTGTTGAATATAAATTGTGTATATTTCTGTTGTTGATATTGTGTTGCTTGGGATTTAATAGTTGGTGTATGGTGTGATTGAGTTATTGAATCGAAGCATGTTTTTTCTTAGAAGGTGAAGTAATTTGGGTAGAAAAATATAGCCGAAAAATATAGCAGGTATGAATGAATGAAGGAAATTTGGAACGGGGGAGGAAGAAAGAAATTTGAGGCGGGGGCCTCACCAGGTGGGGGTGGGCGCCTCCAATGAAGGGGGTGGGCGCCTCCAATGGTTTTTGGGAAGTGGGGCCTTCACTTTAATTGCCATGCTAAGATGTACATTATCATGTATGCTACCATGTTTTTTTAATTAATTGTTTTTAGGAGTTGTTTATTAATGGTGGTCCTTACGGAACTGTTGGGAATGGGGCGAATGGCCACTTGATTCCTACATCGTTCCAGCTTCATGATAGGTAATAAATATTGGCTACTCACTAAGTCAATGTGATAATAAACACCCATTTTAGTAACAGGACTTAGGGTAGTTGAGTATCACACTGGTTGCATATAAAAGTTACTGCTACTTATTCATGGCTGAGGTAATAGATAAAGATTTATGCATCACTTTTTTATTACACTTAAGGATTGGCAAATTGGTTATACGTGTTGAATTAGAGAATTCACCAAATTCATGTGATAATAAATTATGCACTGGTAGTAATAATTAGTAGAGATACAGGATATAATATCAGTAGTAGAATTTTGACAGCAAAATGGAACAATAACAGTAAGCAGAATTTTGACAGAAAATTGGAATTGTAGTGATATGTTGCAGCAGTGGTTTAACTGAATTAATAAATTAATCAGTATCAATCAATAACGGTGAAACAATATTGTTTTAGTCGGTTTAGCCGGTTTAGGCGAAAAAACTAGTTGTCCGGAATTTAACGGAAATTGTCGGGGTAAGTCGGGTAATTTAGTAGGTGGCTTTGGTTGAATTGTTTGGTTGAAACTATGTTGAAAAAGTGGAATTTTAGGTACAGCAGTTGAGTCTTAATGTTGTTCTGGTACACGGACGAATTTTAAGTTGAAGGCCTAATAGCCAAAGTTGATTAAGTGTTTATGTCGAAAAGTTGCTTTGTTGTTTAAGTTGATTATGTTGTGGAAGTTTGAGTTGTGTTGTTGTTGATTAAGTTGTAGGTCGAATGACCAATGTTGTTTGAGTTGTGTTGTTGTTGATTAAGTTGTAGGTCGAATGACCAATGTTGTTTGAGTTGTGTTGTTGTTGATTAAGTTGTAGGTCGAATGACCAATGTTGTTTGAGTTGTGTTGTTGTTGATTAAGTTGTAGGTCGAATGACCAATGTTGGATTAAGTTGATGCTATTGATGCATGTTTGAGTTGTTGTTTCGTTGTTGTTGTTCTGGTTGTTCTTGTTGATGATGTAGTTGATTGTATGCCTTTGATAATTGTCGCATACATTGCATTCATGAGTCGGGGCTGTATGCTCACACCACGTTGGCCTTGATGGCATTGATTAAGTTGGCCTTGATGGCACCACGTTGAAGGCTTATGCCTTGTTGAAATGCCTCGATAACCTGGCATATGTTTAAGTTGGGAGTTTTACTCCGATGGTACCACATGCATGTGCATAGTTGTGTCACATTTTGAGTCGTTGTGAAGTTGTTGTTGTCCTTGATTCGTTGTTGTTGTGAAGTTACCGTTGTGGTGAAGTTGCCGTTGTTGTGAAGTTGTTGCTTGTTATAAGTTGTTATTGCTATGTCTTGTTGCTTGATATAAAATTACTAATGTCGTGAGCTGTCGTTATATGTGTTGTTCTTACTATAATTTGCATCCTTTATGTAAGTTGTTGGTATATGTTGTTATTTTTCTGTCAATACAAGTTGGGGTTGCCATTAAGTTGCTTATTTCTGGTTGTTGCATGACTGTCGTATGAAGCGGTGGAATTTATATGATTCTAATCTAGCATATTAATTATCATATTTTGTTTATAATATTCGTTATCTCACCCCTTCTGTAATGATGTTACCTATTATGGGTAATTGAGTAGGTACTCAAGAATAGCTGCAGAAGTTGAGGTATATTGTGAAGTCGTAGATGCTGTTAGCTCGAGTTGGTCTTGCTCTGATACGTAGCACTCGGGGGGATGAACGATTATTGTTTATTTGTTGTTATTAAAGAGTTGTTGTTTCAAAGTTGTTTTGAGTTGGACATGAGGTTATGTCATTATAAGTTGAATTATGTGAAGCCGCTTATTAATAAAAGTTGTTTTGTTTTCAAAAGGATAATTCAGGTTGTTATCAGTTCATCCGAATCAGTGTTATGTATCTGAATTATTTGTGATTAATAGAAAAGTTGTTTTCTGTTGAAAATGTGACATCCTGTTTATGTTGAAGAATTTTTAAAATGAAAACTCTGATTTTATTACTTATCCGCCGGGTAGAAAGGGGGTGTTACACGCGTGTTCTTGGCGCCATTTTTTCAAAATTTGAATATTTGAATTTTGTGATTTTATTTAATTGATTCAAAAATTAATTTCTCTCAGAGTTTTAATGATTTTGAGTTGATTCTTTTTTTAATAATTCACAAAAATGTTAAAATATTTTATTTTCCAAAAAAATCCCAAAAATATTATTTATTTTGTATAATTGATATTTTTGCAAAGAATTAATATTTTAATTGTTTTTGACATTTTAAATATTTTTTCCACCTTGATTTTGCAACTTTTAATGCCTTCTAATTATTTTGTAGGTCAATACTTAATTTTTGAAGCATTAATCCAAGATCACAATTTGTTTTCCATATGTTAAACAATTTTGATCATTTTAATTGAATTTTTATTCAATTAAATACATTTTTGAAAACAAATTAGGGTTTTTGGATTAATTCAACCCTCATAAATCATATTCAAAACTTTTTGGGCCTCTAATAGAGTGTAAGACCCAATCCTTTTTTTGACCAAATCATTTTTGGGCCTCAGTGTATTGTATAAGTCCCGATACCGTCAAAAACAAACGGCGCGATCGTCGCCCTTTTGAAAAATAAACCTTTGGGCCTCTCCTTGAGCTATAAGACCCATTCAAAACTTTTGGGACTCTATTAGAGTGTAAGACCCAACCCCCTTGTACAGAAAACTTTTTGGGCCTCATTCGTTGTATAAGTCCCTCTGTACATTTTCAAATAAACGACGCAATCATCGCCAGTTTAAAATTAATCAATTGGGCCTCTCCTTGAGCTATAAGACCCATTCAAAACTTTTGGACCTCTAATAGAGTGTAAGACCCAACCCCCTTTTAACCAAAACAATTTTGGGCCTCACTTATTGTATAAGTCCCTCTGCGTTAAAAGAAAATCTCGGCGCGATCGCCATTTTAAACGAAAAACCATCTGGGCCTACCCTCCTGTTATAAGCCCCACTCTTTTTCTTTAAAACTTTTTGGGCCTCTTGAGAGAGTGTAAGACCCATCCCTTTGTACGGAAAACCTTTTTGGGCCTGAGTCACTTGTATAAGTCCCTCTGTACAAATTCAACAGTGCGCTCACTGATAAAACCCTGGGCCTCTCCTTGAGCTGTAAGCCCCAAATCTTTCTTTTTCAAAGTACTTTCTCCTTTGATTTTGAATATACTGTTGTTTTCAATCTTTCTTTGTTGAACAACTAACCAAACAGCATGGAAGCTCTACAATAGAGTAAGTATTTAAATGCTTTCATTTGCCGCTTTCATATACATATAACTGTATTGTGAGGCTGTTTCGTTGTAAGTCTTCTTTCATAAACTCATATCAACTGTGTAATAATAGTATAGATATTTAGAGTTTCCCCGGCAACTACGTCTAGAACTAGGTGACGCCGTTTCGTTTAGTCGTAGAAATAGACAACTAGATCCTCAATAGGATCACCAGATACAGTCTTCTCTTCGGCTGTCCTCATTAGGAATTGTCAAGAAATTCTACTCCCAGAGATGAATGTATTCTCCGTGAATGGCATCTTTGAGTTTCTTCTGAATTCTCGAACTTTCCTGACTTGATCTATTCCTTGTGAATAGCTTGTCTTGAATTTCTCGGGGTTTGGGGACCCACGGGCTTCTTAAAAGCACCGGCCTCCTCTTGGGCATCGTACAAGGACCCACAGGCTTCCTAAAAGCAACCCCGCCTCCTCTTGGGCTTCGTACAAGGACCCGCCGGCTTCTTAGAAGTATTCACAGCCTCCTCTTAGGCTTCGTATAATGATCTCTTCCTCCGGGAATGATAGCCTTCTCTTGGGCTTCGTACAAGGACCCGTCGGCTTCTTAAAAGTTTCCAGCCTCCTCTTGGGCTTCGTACAAATTGTCCCGACGACCTCCTAGAGGTATAGGAACAGAACTTAGTCATCTGCATAGAACAGTCCTTTCGAAGAGTCTACTACTGTTTCTCAAAGCATAGTACAAAAGATGAAACTCTAGACACGGACAGTCTAATATCCTTGAGTCTCAAAGACATTCTCAAGTGACCCCTTCGTTAAATAGGAAGGAAACCCGTAGACTCGGAGAGTCTCAATACCCTTTGGATTTCCCGTTTCCTTAAAGAATAAGAGATAACCCTGATCCTCGCATCAAATCCTTGAGTACATCATTGCTCATATAAGAACTGATTTTCTCTTTAAAAATCAGTATATTGGACCTGTCACTCAACTGAACAGTCGCCATAGCCTCCTCTTAGGCTTTGTATAATGATCATTCTCCAGTGAAGTTAGCTTTCTCTTGGGCTTTATACAAATGATTCTCCCCAGAGGAGTCAAACAATGTTTAGCCTCTCTCTCGGGCTTTGTACGAGACACATAAGAGACTCCCTCGTTGAGTCAATCACCCTTTCGCCTCCATCTCGGGCTTTATACGAGATACAAAAAGGTTCTTATTGAGCCAACCAAATTTTAGCCTCCATCTCGGGCTTTGTACGAGATACAAAAACTCTCTTGTTGAGTCAAATAGCCTCCATCTCGGGCTTTATACGAGATACCAAAAGACTCCATCATCGAGTCAAAACCTTTTAGCCTCTCTCTCGGGCTTTGTACGAGACACATATTAGCCTCCTCTTAGGATTTGTATAAGAAAACCACTGGTTGATCCAATCAACCTTTTAGCATCAAAGTTGTGCCTCGTTCACAGTACACAAACATTAACAACTCCTTCCCCTTCATCTAATTGGTGTAAGCGGCAAGCCTCTGGATTATTTACATCTATGCCACTGTCCCTCTTTTAGCATGAGAAATTCCTAAGGAAAGATAACATTGCTCTACACTGAGTTAAAGTCTTCTCCTTCAGGTTAAAATCCCCTATAAAGGAAATTATGGCATTGCCGGATTCACATATCCCGGTTAAAGTAATTCTCCTTTATAAACAGTTGTGACATACAACCCCCTCTTTAGAGATGACAAATTCTCTCTAAAGACAACACCTTTTAGCTTCATATCTTGGGCTTTGAACAACATACAAACCACCTTTTCGCTTCACGTCTTGGGCTTTGAACAAGACACCAAAACAACCATTTCCTCCCATAGAATAGGAGGAACTACGAACGCTCTGATTTCCCTGTTTCGGTAAACGGGAATACGTAGGCATAAGATTGAAAGAAAGATCTTAGTGAGCACACTAAACAAAAACCCAAAATCCCATACTCTCACATATCTATCAAGAAGCATCCGTCCTAACATCTAAACCTCTCACCACTTTTAAAAAAATACACCCGATAGAGACCCCGAATCTTGGTAGCATCTGTAACCTAACAGACCGCTGTTTAACCTCAGTATGCAAGCAGGGTTAATTTGAGACATCTATTTCCCTTCCTTCATCAGCTTTAATAGGATAAAAAATTAATCGAGCTGTAGATACCAAAGAGCGGTAGTGCTTCGCAACCACATCCAAAAATCGCTCGCTACACCACCTCCGACACCTCAAAGGAAGCCAAAGAGGGGTACTGCCCAAATTATCTTCGATTCCGAGGATGAAGACCAATCTCCTCCTGAAGATTTGAAACTCAAGAAGAAGAGGAAGCCAAGCCAAGAATCTGGTGCTGCTGGTGGCCAATCTGAGCCTACAACGGCTAAAGTCCCCAAAAAGACCACTGCTACGAGTAAAGCTGCAGAAGCCCCATCTGGAACCGCCTCTAAACCAGCTGTAGGTCATGATGAAAGCAATAACTCTAGCCCTGATGCTGAAGGAGTCAAGGTAACTTGTCATATTTTTCTTTAAATAAAAACTTATTGACCTTGTTTTCCTTAATCTGACTTGCTTCGATTTGATTCAAGCTGATGCTAGTGGTTCGAACCCACCGGTGGATAGTCCTCCTTCTCCCACCACCCTCCTGAATAGCCAAGGTGAGCCCACATACCATCCCACTTCTGACTTGGGCTCTGGAATGAGTTCACTAGGTGAAATTAACAAGCCTGGTTTTGAAACAACTCCCCCTTCGCCAGCAAAGACTGCTACCTAGCAGTCTCAAACAGATGGCTCCGACCATGAGGCAGACGATGTTCAGCAGGATCCTGACACAGAAAATCCAAAATATGCTGCCATGGATGAAGACCCACCCTTGGTCGATGAAGAGAGCTCCCCAAATGACGAACCCATTGGGGCTGCCAATGTTAACCCAGAAGGAGAGGAAGAAATGGAAGAAGATGATGATGAGACCATGCACAAATCTGAACTTGATGGCCATGATGATGACAATGAAGATGAAGACAAAATGGACAAAGATGAAGAGGAGGAGAATAAAGGTGAGGAGGAGAAGGCTGGAAAATGACCTATCAACGAGCCAACCCATGTCGAAGCCATTACTACCCCCACACCTACTGCTGCGACGGAAGGCAAGGCAGCCTCAACTGTGTATGGAGTAGGACTTTCTGAAGAGGAACTGGATACCTTGAAGACTAGCAACCCTCGTGAATACACAAAGATCCTTCTTGGGCGTTGAGGAAGCTCATCTGATAAAACTCCCAGTGCTTCGACTACCTCTAGGGATCCGCCTTCAAGCAAGCCTGAGGACAATATCCTTCTGAAGATTAAAAACAAGATCTTTAAGGGTGACCTTTTCACACTCTTACAGATGGATGATGTCACTCATATCTCTTTGAAAAGTCTCCTCCAACAAGTTGACATTCACGCTATTTCTCTAGAATCTGCCAACGTCATCTTAGAGCTTGGCACTGTGATTGACCAAGTCCATGGTGACCTCAAACGCCTGCCCCAAATCGAAAAGGCCATTTCAACCAAAGCTGGAAGTGAGGCTGCCGCTTGGACTGCTGCCATTGATTCTGAGAATAAGGTAGCCAAATTGGAGGAAACAAAAGAAAAGAACAAGCAAGAAATCACCTCCAATGAAGAAAGTATTGCTTCCTGGGAGCGAAAGATCAAGAAACTTCGAGCCAAGATCTCAAAGGCCAAAAAGAGTAACGCTGAATTGTCTGCCTTCGATGACTCTGGCTTGTCGAAAGAGCTTGAAAATTCCATAACTTTTGCTGAAAAAGCTCAACGATTGGAGAAGGAAGTTGCACACTTAAAATTTGACAAGGCCTTATGTGAAAAGCGTCTTGACCTCCAAAAGTCGAAGTACTTGAAGATGAAGGAGAATCTCCCCTTTTAGCTTGTTACTCTCTTTGTAATTTTTTAATTTGATGCTCTATGGCCCTTTGAGGCATTTATATGTAATGACTACTAAGCCATTTTGGCATTCATAAATACCATTATTGGCTTTGCCCTTGTTATGTCGAATTACTCCTTAACAATTTTAATTTCTTGAAGTGCTGATTTATATTTTTTCAAATACTTGCCATTTACTTTCAAGATTCTTTTATCCTCATTTAATTCTTCAACTTTATAGGCTCCAATAGAAAATACTTGCATAATTTGAAACGGGCCTTCCCATTTTGGGGACCATTTGCCCAAGGCTCTAACCTTTCTCCACTCTTTTCTTTCGTCTCTTCAAAATTTCTAAGGCTTTAAGTCGTTCTTCGTCCAGATCTACCAGTTCGTCTAACATTATATTCCAATAAAGCTCAGAGAGAATTTCATGATGTCTCTGAATCCTAGCCGACTGGAGATATATCTCAACAGGTAACACTGCATCATGACCAAAGGACAATCGAAAAGGAGTAGTGTTGGTTGCTTCCTTGGGAGAGGTTCGACATGCCCATAGGATCTGGTCCAATGTCCTATGCCAATTTCTAGGCTTCTTTCCCACATGTTTCTTGATCAGACCGATCAGCACTTTATTAGCTGCTTCGACTTGACCATTAGCTTGAGCATAATAAGGTGTGGAGGTTAGGAGTTTGAAACCCATCTCTTTTGCAAACTCCTGCATCTTTCGACCCGTAAAGACTGATCCTTGATCTGTTGTGATCGTTTCTGGGATTCCAAACCTGTAAATGATGTATTTTTGAATGAACTCGATCACATCCTCTTGATCCACATTTGGTAAAGGTACCGCCTCGATCCACTTTGTAAAGTAGTCAATTCCTACCAAAATGTATCTCTGATTCTTGGAGGATGTCAGTTGAATCTCTCTAATCAGATCAAAAGCCCAACCTCTAAAAGGCCATGGTTTGACTATGGAATGCAACTCACTTATAGGGATATGCTGTATGCCAGCATGAACTTGACATTCTTGGCAACCCTTGGCAAATTCAATGCAGTCTTTTAGCATCGTAGGTCAATACATACCTTGTCGAAACAATAGCCACTTCATCTTATGGCCTACCTGATGTGCCCCACATGCCCCACTATGGACAGTCGAAAGGACCAGATATGCTTCTGTTTCACTAAGACATTTAAGTAAGACCCCCTCAGGGGTCTTTTTAAACAATTCATTGCCTAGAAGGACATAACTTAAGGCTTGATACCTAACCTTTCGCTCTATGGAAGCTGTCGGGTTTTGCAAGTACTCGACTATAGGCTTCCTCCAGTCTTTATCCGTCAAGCTGTCTATTGCAAAAATCTCGAAATTTTCTTCATTAGCATATCCAAGCTTTGTCACTTCTAGGTCTGATGGGCATAATTCAATAGATACCACTTTGCCTCTAGCTTCGATTGCCTCTTGTAAATTTTCCTTCGAAACCTTATACCCAGAAGCAACCTGAGGCAAGTCATTGGCCACTTGATTTTCCAGTCGAGGTATGTGTCGAATGCTTACTACTTCGAATTTCTTCAATAGTCTGTTGGCCACTACGAAGTACATGATAAGATTCTCCTTAACACATTTGTACTCCTTTGTAATTTGCTTTATGACCAACTCCGAGTCTCCCATTATTTCGACTCGAGTTGCCCCCAATTCTAACAAAATTTCAAGTCCAGCTATTAAGGCTTCATACTCAGCCTCGTTGTTGGAACAAAGTCCTTCGACCCTGTACTTAAATTTTGTTGGAATTTTATCCGGAGAAATAATTAGCACACCTACACCTGTGCCATCTTTATGGCTGGAGCCATCGAAGTATAACTTCCAAGGTTCCAATTCGACATAATTCAACATGCTTTCGTTTATGGAGTGGTCGACTATAAAGTCTGCTACCACTTGTCCTTTAACCTCCTTCGGAGGCTTATACGTTAAAGAGTACTCAGTCAATGCTAGTGCCCATTTCCCGATTCGACTATGCAAGATAGGTTTAGACAACATGTGCTTAATAACATCGAAATGAGACAAAACATAAACATCATCTGGCTTTATATATTGCTTCAATTTTGTACAAGAGAAATACAAGCATAGGCATAATTTTTCTATCATGCTATACCTAGTTTCCGCATCATTCAAAACTCTACTGAGGTAGTAAATGGCTCTTTCGACACCATCCTCATCCTCTTGAGCCAACATGCTCCCTATGGTTTTGTCTGATGTAGCTATGTACAATCTCATACTCCTATCCATACAAGGTGGTGAAAGAATTGGGGGATGACTCAGGTATTCCTTGATCTTGTCGAAGGCTGCCTGCTGCTCCTGCCCCCATTCGAACCCATCTTTATTGAATCAAAGCAATGATGAAAAGGCCTACGTTTTTCCGCTTAGGTTTGATGTGAATCTTCTTAAGAAATTGATCTTGCCCAGCAGTGACTGTAGCTCATTTTTTGTTGATGGCGTTTTCGCTTCCATGATGGCCTTGGTCTTGTTCTGGTTGATCTCGATCCCCTTTTTATGGACCACAAAGCCTAGAAAATCCCCTGCCTGCACACAAAACGCACATTTAAGAGGATTCATTTTAAGACCATGCCTTCTCATCCTTTCAAAGGAGTGTCGAAGATGGTCTAAATGATTCTTCCCTGAAACAGGCTTGACCACAATATCATCAATATATATTTGCATGAAAGTCTCTATATAATCATGGAAGATTGAGTTCATTGCTCGTTGATATGTTGCCCCAGCATTTTTGAGGCCGAAAGGCATCAGCACCCACTCGTAGGTGCCTAAACCTCCAGGGCAACGAAAAGCTGTTTTGGGGACATCATCTTCAGCAATGAATATTTGGTTATAGCCAGAGTACCCATCTAGCATACTAAGATACTCATGTCTTGCGGCGGAATCGACTAGCATTTCTATCACATGCATAGAATACTCATCCTTAGGAGTTGCAGCATTTAAATCTCTAATGTCTATGCAAACTCTTAAGGAACCATTCTTTTTAATAACAGGTACAATGTTAGCTAACCATTCGACATACCTGGCAGTGCGGATAAATTTGCATCGAATGAGTCTTTCGACTTCCTCCTTTATCTTCAAGAGAACCTCTAGGGCAAACTGTCTTGGATTCTGTTTGACTGGCTTCTTCCCAGGCTTGATCGGCAACCTGTGTTCGACCAACTCTCTACTCAAACCAGGCATTTCATCGTAGTCCCAGGCGAAACAGTCTTTAAACTCCTGTAACAACTGGGTAACTTCGACCTTAAGTTGTGGGTCAAGATTGGCACTAACATATGTTGGCCTTTTAATCACCCCTTCTCCTAGGTCGATTTCTTCCAGTGGATCCTGAGCTAGCATCTTAGTGTTACTTGCCAGCAGATCCTTCTCGAATCCCAAAGGCTCATTGTCATAAATGGCGTCAAGCCTCTGGCCTTGCTCTACACCCTGAACCTTATCAAGTGGCTCTGGGTCGAAGTCCTTACCAGGACCTTCTTGGTGGAATTTAGGATTGGCTTCGCCAGCCATATATTCGTTAGCAGCCTCCAAAGCCGCTTGTAGTCTGGTTTCAGCCACGTAGGTCAAAATTCTTCTCAATGCTTCGAACTCAGTCATTATCACTGAATTCACTCCCCCACCTCGTGGGGTCTACTGCAGGCTCACCAAGGTATGAAAGTCTTTCCCTTGGCACCTCCTTATCCCAACGGAAACCCTCGACGGGATGTAAGTACAATGAGCAAAATGTCTCGTCGTCTAGGACAAACTCAAAATCTGCTGGACCACAGGGGGCAATGTGAGCCAAATGTTTGTCGAACTGACGTCTGTCTACATGGTTGATTGGTGCTTTAAAATACCCCTGGTCAGCTTTAATGTTTTCGACTATGCCGTTTGGCCTCCAGATAGTGATGCGTTGATGCATCGAAGATGGCACTGCACCAATGTCATGTATCCACTCTCATCCTAAGAGCAGATTATAGTTGGCTTTTGTTTCTACTACCATGAAGACAGTAGGCCTAGTGATTGTCCCCACTGTTAAGTCGACTTGTATCACCCCCAGAGTAGAGCTAACTTTTCCTTCGTAATTTGAAAGAACCATGTTATGTGGCTTAGTGTCAGTATCATATTTGCCAATCTTGCTCAGTAAGAAATGTGGCATCAAGTTCACTGTTGCACCATAATCGACTAATATTTTATTTATTGGCACGTTCTCCACCTTGCCAGTAATGTAGAGGGTCTTTAGGTGACCCTTCATTTCCTCTGTGGGTCGCTCGAAAAAAGCATTTCGCTCTTCGACACACCCATTGTTCATAATATAGTAGCATACCGGCTTGTGTGCTGCCATCTCTGCCTCAGTGCAGGCATCTAAATCTTCAACTTCTGTGAGCTGGTCGAACTATCTGGGCATCACAGACACCACATTGACTATAATGTCAAGAGAAGCATCAGATTCAAAGTCGAAGTTGTCTGTCATTTCGTCATCCTCTTCGACAGTCTTCTCAGGTTTATCCTCTTGAGAGGCAAACAGTTTTCGTCCTACAGGTATTTTTTCAGCAGCCTTTATTGGATTCCCTCCATTATTGTCAGTAGGGATATTAGTACTAGACTCTCCTTGATCCTTCGATTGGGCCTCCCTAAGAGCATTCCTTCGACGTTGCTCTCTCCTCCATTGAGATCGCGACAACGGGTTCTTCCCCTTATAATTTTCAGAGACATATGCCGATTTGTTAGAGGTCTGAAACTCCTTTCGATACTCTATTGAAAAGCCTCTGCCCACATCAAACTTCTACCATTTTTTCTGACCTTTTTCCTTTCCTTCGACAGGTTTCATCCAGCTCCCTATCAGTGCATTGCTTGTTGGTTTGAAGGTACTGGGTCTGGCCCCTGGGAACTGTGTTTTTCCTCCCACTTGTTTTGAAGAGGACCTTCTAGGGTCGAAACCCTTTTGACCATGAGATGCTCTCTGCTCCCTTCTTTCTTTAGCCATCCTAATCCCTTCAAGATTATGAGCAGCCTTTTGATCGAAGATTGCACTGCATCTGGGGCATAACATGATGCATGATCCCTTCTTTTGGCAGCGGTGAAGGAATTTAATGATAGTTTCATCCTGTTTTGGATACGCCACTTTGTTACGCTCTTCTTGGCGGCTTGCTTCGTCCACCTCCATGGTCTTATGTTGCATAATCTCGACCATATTTATGTCCATGTCGACATCAGTACTAAGGTTCAGATTGCAGAAGTCCACATCAAGGCCCTCAGCAGCCTTATCCATCTTAACGAAACTCTCAGTAGTCTCTTTAGTAACTAGCATCATGTTGGAACTCTCATTGATCCCATCATTTAAGCCCTCAGTGGCTTCGTCGAAGCTATCAACGGCCCCTCTCATGAGTTTCTCCATAACATAAATATCAAGGTCTTCAGTAACCTTGGTTAACACAGCTTTGTTGGCGAAATCTTCAGTAATTTCCACCATATTGACTGAACGGTCGAAGTCATCAGCAACCTCAACCATATGTACCTCTGGCTCAGCATAATGAGCATCTGCTGTTTGCAACGGGTCGGAGTCAATTTTCATCTGACCTTTGCTCTTCTCTCCGAATTTCAGACTGCCTTCCTGAATAGCATTTTGCACCAGATCCCTGAAAAGAAAACATTGAGAAGTTTTATGACCCAAAAAATTATGGTACTTACAAAATCCTCTCTTTTTTCTATGTTCTAAAGGCGGCATTTTAGCGCCAGGAGGCAATATCATCTGCCCATATTTTACCAACAAATCAAAAATTTCGTCACATTTGGTGATATCGAAAGTGTATGTTTTCTTGGGAAACTTATCATTCTTTTCGGATTCGCCAGAATTTTTTCCAGTCGAAGGGGCTAACATTTTACAAGCATACGGAGGGCCTTGCTTTAACTCAGTAACGTCTACCTCACTCTCGTCAAAATATAATGGTTCTTTATACAAACCTTCGACATCCTCATTATATTCAACATAAGCTACCTTTTTACCCTTATTGAACTTAGCCTTTTCGTCTTTCAGACGTTCTAACTGTCAAACCCTATCAGCCAGTTGGGCCATATCTCTCAAATACTGGGTATCCAATTTCTTTCTAATAGAGTAATCAAGGCCACCAGCAGCCATTTCGACCAACTCATGCTCTGGAACTTGAGTAAAACACCTAGCCTTAGGTAATCAAAACCTTTTTAGGTAATCGTCTATTAGCTCAGTAAACTTTCGTTTTATGCTAGCTAACTCCTTCAAACTAATCTTAGTTTACCCCATATAGAATTGTTCATGGAACAAGCGCTCTAACTGGGTCCAATTACAGATTGAGTTAGGAGGTAAGGTTGTAAACCAAGTAAAAGCATTTTTGGTGAGAGAACTTGGGAAGTATTTTACCCTAAGACTTTCGTCATTTGTGATCTCTCCAGCCTCGATCATATACCGGGCTATGTGTTCGACAGTAGATTCAGTTGTATCTCCTGAGAACTTGGTAAACTTTGGGACCTTCGTCCTAGGAGGTAATTCTGATTGCAGGATATAATCCACTATGGGTGAGGTATAGTTTGGCCTAGTAAAGCCAAAATTCACCCCATTTCGAGCCATTATTCTTTCGACCATGGCTGCTAGGTTGTTATCCGCTGCTATGTTGTTACGTCAAACCTGTTGTACAACACGGTCAGCATCTTGGTTTCTATTCACTATCACTACCCCTTGTTCCCCTTCTTCAGGAATTGGCCCTTGGTTCCTAGGTGGTTCGACTATGGGGAGTTTGACTCTAGGGGGTTCTAGGTTGGCCTCAGGCATAGTATCTAGGTTCCGCCGTGGGATATTCTCCACCACAGTCGCACCTCGTACAGGGGCCGAAACCCCCATAAATTCTGCCATGCGTGCCAGTTGCGCTGCTAGTTGTTGGTTAGTTTGGGTAGTGTTCCGAATCAGAGGCTGGAAAATTTCCCCCATAGTTTGAGACAAAGTTTGTACCATTTGTAGGTTACTCTCATCCATTTGTTGTCTTAAACATGCTATAGACGTGTTTGTCAGACTAGGACCTTGAGTGGAATATCCTATACCTACACTTTGACTATTTCGACCCACATTTATCCCAGATCCCGATCCTTGTAATGGCGAAGACATTACATTGTCTGAGAATACTGGGGGGCATTTTGGAGGCTTTGCATTATTGACGTTGGCATTCCATAAGGTGGATTCCTTGGTAAGGGTTGTGAAAATCCTGGAGGGGGAAGATGCCTAAGTGTCGAAGTTCCTCCTGGTGGAGTTTGGGGATTAGATGCTTGTGGCCCAACGTACTCCAAAATAGGTTGAGTGTAAGCCTTTATATATGTCGACCCTGGTCCTGTCATTAATGGCATTGGGTCAGACATAACAGGAGGTGGGACTGGCTCTCCCGTCGAAGGAACTGGAGGTGGTATCACATCATTCCTAGACATATTTTGAGGGTTTATGTTACTAGGCTGGGCATTCGAATTACTTGACTGAGGATTAGAACCACTCCCTTGAGGGTTTGGATTGTTTGGCTGACTAGTGTTCGTCGCCATTTTTCTAGTATATCTTCTCTTTGGTCTCTCTTCGTTTGTAGTGGCTACCTTACCACTTCTCAATAAAATGCTGTCATACCCTAAATTTTGACCACTAAGATTTCCCATCATTGTGTAAATCATCACCACAATATGGGTAATCCATCATGCCTCATTAGTCTCCCTAAAGATGGGTGAGCATCCACTACAATTAAGCTTAAGGTTTCAAACCCTCTCAGAGCTCTTAGACAAAGGATCAATCAAGGAATGACATGATCTTCAACTTGTCTAACCTCTCAAACATCCACAAGGCATCAAGAGGACTCCCACATCAAGGATTAAGCACAAGGCCGCAACCTTCTAAGTGGATCAAGCCTCAAGATCGTCAGTGTCACCAAATTAGGGTTTTGGTCGACCAGGGCCTCTAGATGGAAATTTTCCCCTGGGCATGAGCCAATGCTTCAAATCATAACTTGAATTACTCCATGGGACCTCATAGACCCCATCATCAAGTCAATTTAGCCTCAGGGGATGCATTCACTAAAAATCAGGAATTAGGGTTTCTTGACCTAATTCACCCCTAAGTTGACTTTTGGGAAAAATCATGAGCCAAGATCTCAAGAGATGATTTGAGGGTCCCTAACACACCACATTGATCCATTTGCAACAATGGATTGGTCCAAGAAGCTTGAGCAACAAGTTTCAATTTCATCAGAACCACAATTAGGGTTTCGCGGGAAAAGTCAACTGTGCCTTTGACTTTTGACCAGGACATGCTCCCAAACCCTAGGACATGATTCAATACACTCTATAACACCTATGATATCAAGCCATCAAGTTTGATTTAGGTCAAGGACTTGATTTCATAGAGAATCGCACAGTTTCGAATTCATCTGACAAAAAGTCAACTGTGCACAAAAGTTAACTTTGACTTTTTGAGATTTTTCACAATTATGGTTCCTTAACCCTAAAATGATGTTAATATGTGATTTGAATCAACATTCATCAAGAAAAATCAAGAAAAGTGGGATAACTTGTAAAAGGGGTAACCATAAAAACTTAGAAATTTTTCTAAGTTATGGAACAAAGTGGCTAGGGTACCAACTTTGGTGGATCATAACTCCTAAACCACAAGGCCATTTTATCCCCATCCAAAGCTGGATTTGTAGCTCTCATGGCCCTCTACAAAAGCTTCAAACACAACTCATTCTAATTCCTCATGGATTTTAAGTTATGGAATGATCAAAATCACAAAAACTGAAAATGTCAATTTTTTCCAACACTTAATGAAATTTTCACTAAGTCAGAATTTGCCTTACTTTTTTCCATATGTAGGGGCATTTTTAACTTGGAGCCAAAAATATCAAAACCAATTATGATCAAACAGTTGTTGTATCATATGAGGGCTTTCCAAAATGGCCAAGAACTCCATCAAAGTCCACTTGAGCCATGAGATATGACAATGCCAATATGCCTTGCTGCAAACTGTCATGGCAAGGCAGATTTGGGAGTTTTGCTCGATTTGCTCAAATTTTGCAAAGGGGAAGCAACTCTATCCATCTGAACACCTCAAGGGGGGACCAAGGAGGAACCAACTCTGATCCCAAGCCTCCCAAGTCTTTGGAACCAAAAGTAGCATGCCAAACCTAGAAATACCTAAAAGAGTGACAAGACTCCAATTTTGGATTGGAGCATTTAATGGATGCACCAAGGTGGCATGGACTGAGCCATTTCCAACTGAATTCAGTCAAACTTGCAGCATTTGTGATCACTATTCCTTGCAAAACAAACTTGCTCTACTATAAATTGAGCTCATTTGTGATCAGTTTGAGTACACCAAAGCCATCAAACAGATGCTTTCCTCAAAATCTCTTCTTTCACTCCAAAATTGCCTTCCAAAGCAAGTCACTATCGGGTTTTTAGTTTGAGAGCTATTCCAACCAAACCAATCACACACACACACCTCATAAACATCATATAGAAGTGATCCAAACACTTAAACAACATCTGGAACACTGATTTCTCAGAATCACCAGCCAGCTGCTCAAGGTTTTAACCAAGTTGCAGTTGGGATACCATCTTCAGTTCCAGATCATTTCCATTCATTCCAAGCATCCAGACACACTCCATAGCACCTAGGGAAGCTGTCCATATCCTTGGAACCAAGCTGCAACACCTCTAACACAAAACACGATCACCAGCTGCAAGAGGTAATCATGAGCTATTCTAACTATATGATCCATGCATTTTTTGCTGCACAATAATTTGGCCATATGTTCATAATCATGCATAGAGTGTTTTCCCTTAATCAATTGCTTTGTTTGAATCGTGTATGGAATTTCTGAACCTTCATGCAAGTTTTAGGGTTCTAGAGGTTTCTCTTTGATTTCTTATTCCATGTTTAAAATAAATGAAATTAAAGACCATAAACATGATCGTGAGGTGAAAACGAGTAGATTGATATGTAGATTGCATGATATCATCAAGTATTCAGTGAGATTGGATAGAAAACGCAAATCTGCAGAAACAGAGGGTGGCGTGTGTTCTTGCCATGTTCTTCGCGCCATTTTTGAACATTTGAATATTTGAATTTTGTGATTTTATTTAATTGATTCAAAAATTAAGTTCTCTCTGAGTTTTAATGATTTTGAGTTGATTATTTTTTTAATAATTCACAAAAATATTAAAATATTTTATTTTCCCAAAAAATCCTAAAAATATTATTTATTTTATATACTTGATATTTTTGTAAAGAATTAATATTTTAATTGTTTTTGACATTTAAAATATTTTCTCCCTCTTGACTTCTCAAATTTTAGTGATTTCCAAACATTTTGTGGATCAAAACCTAATTTTTGAAACATTAATCCAAGATCACAATTTGTTTTCCACATGTTTAACAATTTTGATCATTTTAATTGAATTTTTATTCAATTAACATACATTTTGAAAACAAATTAGGGTTTTTGATTAATTCAACCCTCATCAAACTTTTTCAAACTCTTTGGGCCTCTAATAGAGTGTAAGACCCAACCCCTTTTGTAAATACACCACCTTTTAGGCCTCAGTCATTGTATAAGACCCACTGTATTTTCAAAAACAACGGCGCGATCGTCGTCTTTTTTACAAAAAAAATAAACTGGGCCTCTCCTCGAGCTATAAGTCCCAATTCTTTTTCTGAAAACCTTTTGGGCCTCTAATAGAGTGTAAGACCCAACCCATTGTTTGAAACCAAAACCTTTTGGGCCTCAGTGTATTGTATAAGTCCCGATACCGTCAAAAAGTTCAGCGAGATTGTCGCCTTTTAAAACAAAACCTTTTGGGCCTCTCCTTGAGCTGTAAGCCCCATCACTTGTACAAAAATAACTTTTTGGGCCTCTAATAGAGTGTAAGACCCAATCCCCTTTTAACCTAAATCATTTTGGGCCTCAGACATGTATAAGTCCCTCCGCGTTAAAAGAAAAATCTCGGCGCGATCGCCAATTAAAAAACCAATCATCTGGGCCCACCCTCGCGTTATAAGCCCCATTCTATTTCTTTAAACACACTTGGGCCTCTTGAGAGAGTGTAAGACCCATCCCTTTGTACATAAAACCTTTTTGGGCCTCAGTCACTTGTATAAGTCCATGTACAAAACAACAGTGCAATCACTGATAAAACCTTGGGCCTCTCCTTGAGCTGTAAGCCCCAACAATCTTTCCAAAACACTTTATCCTTTGAGTTTGAATACAATATTATTATCAAAGCTTTATTTGTTGAACAACTAACTAAACAGCATAGAAGCTCTACAACCTAGTAAGTGTTTACCCGCTTTCTTTACCCGCTTTCATATATATATAAATTGTATTGTGGGGCAGCTCACTGTAAGTCTCCTTTCAAAAAATTTTATATACTTGTCATATACCAACTATGTAATATTAGTATAGTTATTTATAGTTTTCCCCGACAACTACGTCTAGCACTAGGTAAAGCCCTGTTGGTCACTCTTAAATACAAACAAAACTAGATCCCCATAGGATTACCAGATACAGTCTTCCCTCCTCTTGGGGTTAAACAATATGGAGACGTGAAAGGCAGCATTCTCAGTGAACCCTTTTTCAGACTGTCACCCTTAGAAATTATCATAGAGACTCTACTCCCCAGAGATGATCTTTTCTCCGTGAATGGCATCTCTTGAGTTTCTTCCAAATTCTCGGACTTTCCTGGCTTGATCTATTCTCGGTGAATGGCATGTCTTGAACTTCTCGGGGTTTGGGGACCCACAGACTTCCTAAAAGCATCCCCTCCTCCTCTTGGGCGTTGTACAAGGACCCTTCAGCTTCTTAAAAGCTCTCATGCCTCCTCTTGGGCTTAGTACAAGGACCCAGAGACCTCTACGGGTATAGGAACATAACCTAGTCATCAATTTCCTAGAGCTGTCTTTCTGAGTCAAGTGTCAGACCTGTTAATGGGTTGACCTTTATCCCTTAACGAACCAGCCTTCTCTTGGGCATCATACCAAGATCATTCACTATCTGAGAATTGATTTCTCAAAACATCCGTAGACTTGGTCAGTCTCAATACCCTTTGGATTTCCCATTTCCTTAAAACAAGAAATAACCCCGATCCTCTGATCAGTGCCAAAGCACAACCATACCTTTAAATCAGTCCCTTTATAAGAACTGATTTTCTCTTTTATCCAACATACTGGACCTGTCACTAAACTGAAACAGTCACCAGCACACTAGCCTCCTCTTGGGCTTTGTACAATGATTCTCCCCAGCGGAGCTAACCTATTCACACTCTCTTGTTGTGTATAAAAGACTCTCTTATTGAGTCAACCACTTTTAGCCTCCATCTCGGGGTTCGTATGAGATACAAGAGCACTCTCTTGTTGAGTATAAAAGACTCTCTTGTTGAGTCAACCACTTTTAACCTCCATGTCGGGCTTCGTACGAGATACAAGAGCACTCTCTTATTGAGTATAGAAGACTCTCTTGTTGAGTCAACCACTTTTAGCCTCCATCTCGGGTTTCGTACGAGATACAAAAACACTCTCTTGTTGAGTATAAAAGACTCTCTTGTTCAGTCAACCACTTTTAGCCTCCATCTCGGGCTTCGTACGAGATACAAAAACAATCTCTTGTTGAGTATAAAAGACTCTCTTATTGAGTTAACCACTTTTAGCCTCCATCTCGGGCTTCGTACGAGATACAAAAGCACTCTCTTGTTGAGTATAAAAGACTCTCTTGTTGAGTCAAACCCCTTTTAGCCTCCATCTCGGGCTTCGTACGAGATAAAAATCACTCTTTTGTTGAGTATAAAAGACTCGCTTGTTGAGTCAAACATTTTCAGCCTCCATCTCGGGCTTCGTACGAGGTACAAAGACTCTCTTGTTGAGTCAAACACCTTTAGCCTCCGTCTTGGGCTTCGTACAAGACACATACAAAAGCACTCTCTTATTGAGTCAACCCTTTTAGCCTCTCTCTCGGGCTTCGTACGAGACACATAAAAACACCCTCTTGTTGGGCCAATAGCCTCCTCTTAGGCTTTGTATAAGGAAACCCCGGTTGAGTCAATCAACCTTTTAGCATCAAAATTTGTGCCTCGTTCACAGTATACAAACATCAACAACTCCTTTTCCCCCCATCTAATTGCTGTAAGCGGCAAGCCTCTGGATTATTTACATCCATGCCACCGTCCCTCTTTTAGCATGAGAAATTCCTAAGGAAAGATATCATTGCTCTACACTGAGTTAAAGTCTCCTCCTTCAGGTTTAAAATCCCCTATAAAGGAAAATTATGGCATTACTGGATTCACATATCCCAATTAAAATAATTCTCCTTGATAATCAGTCACCCAACAGTTGCGACAAACAGACCAAAAACCCCCCTTTAGAGATGACAAATTCTCTCTAAAGTCAAAACCGTTTGGCTTCATATCTTGGGCTTCAAACAAGATACAAATAGACCCTTCAGCTTCACATCTTGTGCTTTGAACAAGATACAAACACCTTTAGCTTCACATCTTGGGCTTTGAACAAGACACCAAAACAACTCTTTTTTTTCCTCCCTATAGAATAGGTGGAACTACGATCGCTCTGATTTCCCTGTTTTGATAAACGGGAATACGTAGGCATAAGATTGAAAAAAAAAATTAGCGAGCACACTAATAAAAAAACCCAAAATCCCGTACCTTCATACATCAATCGAAAAGCATCAGTCTTAAACCTCCCACCAATTACCCGGGCACTATTTTAACAAAATAACCTAAGAAAGACCCACAATCTTTGTAGCATATGTAAACCAACAGTCATCTGTTCAAACTCAGTTTGCAAGCAGGGTTAATTGGAGACATTTATTTCCCTTCCTTCATCAACTTCAATAGGATAAAAAATGAATCGAGCTGTAGTACCCCAAAGTGATAGTGCTTCGCAACCACGCAAAAACTCGCGCTACATAAAAATGGCGACTCTGCTGGGGACAACCATTGTATGATCTTGTTTCTTAGGTAGAAACCATAGACAGTGCCGCAGCAGATTGGTAACCACAGTGGGAGGCATTCTTTCTTGCTTTCCCAAGGAACGAAACCCTAATTTCGTGTCACAGAAATGACAGCTCTGCTGGGGTGTCATTGTCTATATAGGATCATAAGACTAGAGGTCTAGGATGATTAAGACAAATATATATACTGCTTTTCCTAATTGTTATATGTGTTTATTTTTCTGCTAATGGGAATGCGTGTGATGCCGCATGTGGACAGATTGAGTATACACCTAAGATAGGTGATGGCAATGCGGGTAATCTTACTGGGAGTGAATTCCAGTTAAGAGCCCCCTATCGACCATCAAACTCAGTGGAGACTCCCTTTGCAGATACATTGCCTATACGACTTCGGTTGTTGAAAGTAGTGTGGTCGACTAGGTTATCTGAGAAGCTGAGGTTTTTAGCAGACTTAAGCCACTTTGTGGTGCGGAAGCTATCGGAAATAGTTGTCACGTGATACTACCCTCATCTGAGATTGCTCTAAGATACATCACCTAGCACGGTTCCCGGCCCACTGATGTTATCTCAAAGGGAATCAATGATTTTGAGAGATAGGTACAAAAAATCACCAGTATAAACCTTTTTTTGGGGGGGGGGGGGGGTAGAGCCTTGACTTCATGACCCCGACTCTTTGATCCCATGTTTTCCTATGTTTTTGCGTGCTGCATTCATACATTCATTTAAAAAACATAAAAACAAAGAAAATCTTCTCTTCTAATCTCTCTTTTTTCTTATTAAACTGAGACAATGATTGTAAATGTCAGAGAAAAGAGATTGCGCTAATGGATTTCGGTAGAAGGAAAACTCATAAGTACACCTTTAAGTTTCCAAAGTTGGAGGATTTGAGAGGTTTGGTGAGAATGATCACCAACCACGAGGCTTTCAGAGCCAAGTATGGAGGACTGTTGTCCTTGTTAAGGGTCCACGTAATTGAAGGAATCCTGTCCACGTTAATCCAGTTCTACGATCCGGTCTATTACTGTTTCACATTCCCGGATTATCAGCTTGCACCAACGCTGGAGGAGTATTCTCACCTGACTGGTTTACATATTACTGATCAAGCTCCCTTTTCTGGACTGGAAGAAATTCCAAAGGATCAGACCATTGCAAGAGCAATTTATTTGGATGAGTCAGAAGTCAGGACTCACATGACCACTAAGGGTGGAATCCAAGGTTTGTCAGCCCAGTTCTTAACAAAGAAAGCCCTGTACTTTGCTAGTATAGGGAATGTGGCCGCTTTCGAGAGCACCTTTGTTTTGCTCACCTACGGGTTATTTTTGTTTCCCAACATCGACAACTTTGTAGATCTCAACGCTATTATGATTTTCCTGATTGGAAACCCCGTACCGACCTTACTCGCAGATGCATATCATTCGGTACACTTAAGGAATTTATACAGCAGAGGAATGATCACGTGCTGTGTACCCCTGCTTTACAAATGGTTCACTTCCCACTTACCCAAGTCTGCTGCATTTTGGGATCAAAAGAATACTTTACGTTGGTCGCAGAGAATCATGTCTCTTACCAACTCTGACATCGATTGGTACAATCGAATCTACGACGGGATCAGGATCATTGACCATTGTGGAAATTTCCCAAATGTACCCCTTATAGGACTAAGGGGGGAATCAACTATCATTCGATTCTCGTTCGTCGTCAATTCGGATACCCGATGAGGCACGTCCCACGGAATGCTCATCTGGAAGGTCTTTTCTTCAAGGAAGGAGAAAATGACAGGGCACTAAAGACGAAAATAGTGCACGCTTGGAAACACGTTCATAGGAAAGGACGAGAGTCTCTAGGGAAACCAGACTGTGTCTCGATGGAGCCTTATCTCCATTGGGTACAAACTAGAGCTCTCAAGCTGAGGATGCCTTACCCTCGTCAGGAAGTTCTTCCATTAAGGGACTCTGCCCTTTATTTTATGTCTGAGACGGAAAAACTTTAAGTTACTCTCAGCAAAGTTCAGCAGGAGAAGAGGTCTTGGAGGAACAAGTACCGTATTCTCAATGTGGAGTGCAGGAAAATACAACAACTGTTAAGAGAAAAAGATGCTCTGATTGAGATTTTAGAGCAACATGCTGTAGAAAATCAGGATGACCAAAGGAATTTGCTCGCTCCTTTCACTTGGCAAAGGAATGACAACCCGACAAAAGGTCGAAGAGCCCCGGTCAAAGAAAAAGAAAGTACCAGAACCAGTGCTTGAGCTCTCCTCCGAGAGGACTCAGGATCCATTAGTTTAGGTTTCCTTTTTCAGCACTTTGTAATCTACTGTATTTCCATTTCCGCAATCCTTTGAATTCAATAAAATGGGGTTTCCCCACTGTTTGATATTTTCAATCTAATTGTCGAAGTTTACTTTGAATAAACAAAAATAATTAATAAAATCATTGCATTGCATTCATCATTCTCGCATAACGCATTCTTCTTACCTACGAATCTCATGTTTGCGTCTCAATTCTAGAGTCAAACTGTCTCATTCATACAATACTCGGGCCAATCGTCAGAAAAAGATGGATGATCTCGAGGAAGAGAACAGAGAGTTGAGAGAAGAGATCGACACTCTGAAAGAGGATCTGAGAAAGCTTCATAACGACATGCAAGCTCTAGTAGAAGCTTAGATGCAACAACAAAGGACTGTGATCTCAGAGATCACATCAACGCCCATAGTGGAGAAGTATGATCCTAGGTAAAAAATGCCGAAAGATCGTCCCTGGGGCATGCCACTTAACTATATCCCAGAAGGATATGTTCCACCGATCGCTGAGGATTAGGGAACCGCAGCAGGAGCCGCTGGGCCTGAAGGTTACAAACTTCAGGGAAGCAAAGATGCCAGGGGCATGACAGCAACTCCTGAAGGTTACAAACTTCGGGAGGCACCGAGAGTCTTGGCCATAATGACTATACCACCGCCCGTGGTACACACTGTCTCGGAAGGACAGATTCCCCAGATACCTTCTGGTGGAAACGAAAGCATGTTCGACAGAATGAATGAGTTCCAGGAACAGTTCCTGGAAATGCAGAAAGAGCTGCAAGCCCTTCGCGGTCAGGATCTATTTGGAAAGGACGCCGCAGACCTTTGCTTGGTCCCAAATGTGAAAGTTCCACACAATTTCCAAGTGCCTGACTTTGAAAAATACAAGGGTAACTCTTGCCCTCAAAGTCACTTAGTGATGTACGATCGGCGAATGTCAGCTCAGACAAAGAACCAGGAACTATTGATTCACTACTTTCAGGATAGTTTAACCAGTGCCGCATTAAAATGGTACATGGGTTTAAACCGCGATACGATCGGCACGTTCAGAGATCTTGGCGCTGCTTTCTTCCAACAATACAAATATAATCTAGACATGGCACCGAACAGAGATCAACTCAGATCGATGTCACAAAAGGACAAGGAAACCTTTAAAGAATACGCTCAAAGATGGCGTGAAATTTCCGCTCAGATTTGTCCACCTCTTGAGGAAAAAGAGATGACAAAGATCTTCTTAAAGACCTTGAGCTCATTTTACTATGACAGAATGGTCTCTAGTGCACCCAGTGACTTCACCGAGATGGTGGGCATGTGAGTTCGTCTTGAGGAAGCAGTCCGAGAAAGACGTTTAGTAAAAGACGCTGGATTATCAAGTTGTACAAAACGATACGGTAGTGCTCTCCCTAAGAAGAAAGAGCAAGATATTGGGAATATCTCTCTCAGAAAGCAAAGGCGACGTTACCAACCAGTAGCAGCTGTAACTCCTGCTATCAATCTCGCGCCTGTTCCTACGTATCAACCTCAGGTTGCACAGAGCCAACCTAATCAACATTCTCTTCAGCAGACTCGTCCGCCGTACAACAACAACCGTACAACACGACCACCAGGGTTCGACCCTATACCCATGTTGTACGTAGAATTTTTTCCGTTACTACTAGTCAAGGGGCATGTCCAAATCAGGTCTCCTCTTACAGTACCGGAAAATCTGCCTTTTTGGTTCAAAACGGATCAGACTTGTCCTTACCATCTAGGAGGACCAGGGCATAACATAGAAAACTGTCTCAGTTTCAAATCCGATGTGTAAAAGCTTGTTAGGAGCGGGGTCTTATCTTTCAAATATATGAATCCAAATGTTCTCACAAACCCGCTGCCTCAACACGAGAAAGTTGCAGTCAATTTGATAGAGGAAGAGTCTAACAACACCTATCAAATTCACGATGTACTCTTGTTAAGGGCCAACTTGGTCAAGATGCATTGTAGACAGAGTGGATATGGCCATGTGCCACCTCATAATTATCACCAGTGTGATATCTGCTCTAAAAACAATCAAGGATGTTCTGTGGTGCAATCGGCTCTACAGGAACAATTGGATCTCGGATAGATCCAAGAGCATCGAGTTCGTGGAGTCAACATGACCTATACGAATTCCAACATCATTCAGAACCACGAAATCCATGTAATGAATGTCAACTTGGTGGCGATGCACTCAAGGCAAAGCCAGTATCATAATCTGCCGCGTCACGATTATAATTCCTGTCTGACTTGCTCGGTAAACAAACAAAGATGCTCGTTTGTACAAGAGGCCCTCCAGCATCAGATGGATCTTGGATGGATCCAGGACTACCATGATAGGAATCCCTATCAGATCAACATGATTCAAATCTTCGATATTCGCTTGATGAATACCAGCTTGTTAGAGTTACATGCCAGGCAGGTCCAACTCGGTTTTCTCACTTCACATGATTACCAGAACTGTAAAGGATGTTGTGAGAGTAACCAAGGGTGCGCTCTCGTTCAAAGAACTTTACAACACTTGTTAAACCACTGGTGGCTTCCAATCTATCTGGATGAAGACACGCAACAAATCAGTGTGCATAATGGAAACCCTACTCGGCATCAAAATCAGGATGTCCGATCTATGGAAACAAACCTGGTAAGGTTTCACTGCATTCAAAGTGGGCGTGTCCAGGTGCCACCACACAACTATGAATGTTGTAGAGTCTGCTCGGAGAATAACCAAGGATGATACCTCGTGCGAGGAGCTCTCCAAGGTCAGTTGGATCGTAAGGAGATTCACCCATACCTAGCTTTGGGGTCCGTTGACTGGACACCAGACTACTTTGCAGATCAAATCAGAGACGTGGTTGTAATCTCTAACCCTGAGAGGAACAAGGATGTTTGTACCATCATCCCTCTACTGGACGAATCAAAGGTTCTTAGCAAGGAACTGATTGAAGTTACTTATGACAGTCAGAAAAATCAGAAGGCTCCTGTAGTTATCTATTTGCCGGGACCAGTACCGTATGAATCGGCTAAGGCAATCCCTTACAAATACGGTGCAACGATAATTGAGAATGGAAGGGAAATTCTATTACCCTCCGTCGTGAATATTGCAGACATCAGTCGTGTAACACGGAGCGGTCGAATCTTCAACTGAGGAGTTGGAGAACCTAACAGAGAAAAGGAACTTCTAACAGAAGTTCCTAATTCTCCAGTCCGTCAGTCTAGTGATCCCGACCTTTCAAACAACAACAATGAGATGCTGAAGCTCATCCAAAGGAGTGAATACAACATTGTTGATCAGCTGTTACAAACTCCTTCAAAGATCTCTGTGCTATCACTTTTACTCAGTTCGGAAGCCCACAGGGAGGCTCTACAGAAAGTCTTAGAGCATGCCTTTGTGGAACAGGATGTGTCAATACGACAGTTCGATAGCATCATCTCTAACATCACTTCCTGCAACAACTTAGGATTCAGTGATGAGGATTTGCCAGATGGGGGCAAAAGTCACAACATGGCACTAAATATCACAGTTAACTTCCAGGACAATGCTTTAGCCAGCATACTGGTAGACACAGGATCGACCATCAACGTTATGCCAAAGTCCACTTTAATGCGACTATCATTCAAAGGATCCCTGATGAGGGGCAGTGAGGTCATCGTCAAAGCCTTTGACGGATCTCAGAAAGCAGTTATCGGTGAAGTCGACCTTCCCATAACTATCGGTCCTCACACTTTCCTAATCACTTTCCAGGTCATAGACATCCGGGCAGCGTATAGCAGTTTATTAGGAAGACCTTGGATACACCAGGCTGGGGCAGTCACTTCGACGCTGCACCAAAAACTAAAGTTCGTCAAGAACGATCAACTCGTCACGGTCTGTGGGGAACAAGCCTTGCTCGTGAGTAACTTATCATCGTCTACTTGTGTAGAACCCGAGGAGGTTATTGGAACTCAGTTCCAAGCACTGTCGATGAGCAATGAGAATCAATCGGAGAAAGGAAACTCGATTTCCTCGTACAAAGATGCTCTCGAGGCGATCAAAAGTAATAACGCGAAAGGGTGGGGACAACTTGTCATTCCCACTGATAACAAAACAAAGAAGGGTCTTGGTTTTTATTTAACCTGTACCCAGACTGCTACCAACGATGAAAGTCTTCATCCCATTCAGGACTTCTTCCACAATGGAGGTTTCCTTCACCCAGTGTCTCAAGCAGTCCATACCATCAACGAGGAGGATCCCTCCGATACAGATGAGGAATGGAAGTCCTATCATAACAAGGACGGTTATATGTCTCAGGGAGAGGTGCCTACGCCATTTTTCTATCCCGCACAGAGTCCGAGATTTATACCCAGGTAAGACGTCGAAATGATATATGGAGATTGTGATCCGGAAGGATGCCGTGCTTCGCCAAATTCATTAGAGGAAGACACTCCGATGAAATACAACCTTGACCACGACTATTATGGCCCAATGGATGGTTTACCTATCTGGCAACCGTACCCAGGAGACTCGGGGCAAGAAAATCAGCCAAACAATGAAAATCGGCTGAGCGTCATTGAACAGAATACCTGTGTCCCCACCATGTCATGGGATCAACACTCGGGTCATTCAGAAAATATCCAGTGCGACGATGAATTGGCAAAGCTTGCCGGACTAGAATTCATCAACTATGCTTTTCCCGAGGTTAACGTCATCGAGAGGGATGACTCCTCCAGTTCCAAAGAAGTGTGGGACACCTTGGGACAACCCAGTGGTAAATACGACTTCATGGTCAAATACACTGCTCTTGAAAGCTCTCGCATCACGCTCGAAGACATTCAGTCAACTGGGTGGGGAGATCCACTTGAGAGCATAAATACTATACAAAATATAACTGAGGAGTCCTCCTACGACAACTCTGCCTGAGAGACGGTTTCTAATGATCCAGCTCCGCCAGAAATTAGCGTTATTTCTGAAGACAAATCAAGGAAGGTACCAGACTTTGTGATTCACCGAGGAGTTCGCCACCAATGGGTTGCTGTCGATGTTTTAAAGATTGTTCATAAGTCAAAGTAATTGCCGTCTTTAACCTTTCACCCTGCCCAGGTGAAACAGATGTTTTGATAGGGCTCACTTTCTGTAAATATCCCTCTTCGCTTCGCCCAAAGTGACAAAGTTATGTTTTATAGGGTTGTAGTTTCAAGAATCAACTTGTTCATAGATAAAATAACGTCGTTCTGTAATTTCTGCAGTTATTGCTGTTTTCTCTTTTCGCTTTTTCTGAAAATGGTAATCCTAAAAAACAAATCAATCATAAAAACAAGCAGTTTTCAAAGAAAAAAACACTGCATGCACTCTTGCATTCTCTCTATCTCTTCCAAACACAAGTCATCACATTATGTATATTGCTTGTTTTAAACCCCGTTGAAACATACGATCCAATGCCTTCTCCCAACTTTGAGTTCCCGGCATTTGGGGCTGAAGAAGAAGTTGACAACGAAATTCCAGAGGAGATCTCTCGATTACTCAGACACGAGGAAAGGTCCATTGAACCTCACAAAGAGCCGTTGGAAACGATCAACGTGGGTTCAGAAAAAGAGAGAAAAGAAATCAGGATTGGGGCACTTCTCAGTCCAACTGCCAAAGAGAGTTTAACAAAGCTTCTCAGAGAGTTTCCCGATGTATTCGCTTGGTCCTATCAGGACATGCCAGGGTTGGATACCAGCATCGTGGAACATAATCTACCATTGAAGTTGGAATGTCCACAGTGAAACAAAGACTGAGGTGGACTCATCCAGACATGGCCATCAAAATCAAAGAGGAGGTACAGAAACAGATTAATGCGAGTTTCCTCGCCATGTCTGAATATCCACAATGGTTAGCCAACATCGTACCAGTTCCAAAAAAGGACGGAAAGGTCAGAATGTGTGTGGACTACCGAGATCTGAACAAGGCTAGTCCAAAGGACGACTTTCCCTTACCACACATTGACATGCTGGTTGACAGTACAGCAAAGTTCAAAGTTTTCTCCTTCATAGATGGGTTCTCGGGCTATAATCAGATTAAAATGGCGCCGAAAGACATGGAGAAAACTTCGTTCATTACCCCATGGGGTACCTTTTGTTACAAGGTAATGCCGTTCGGTTTGAAGAACGCCGGGGCAACCTATCAAAGGGCCATGACTACTCTGTTTCATGACATGATACACAAGGAAATTGAGGTATATGTCGATGACATGATTGCAAAATCTAAGACAGAAGAGGAGCATGTGACCCACCTGTCAAAACTATTCGAGCGGTTGAGAAAGTATAAACTCCGTTTGAATCCCAACAAATGCACCTTCGGTGTCCGTTCAGGGAAACTCTTTAGGGTTCATCGTCAGCCATAAAGGAATTGAGGTTGATCCTGACAAGGTCAAGGCCATTCAAGAAATGCCTTCTCCGTAAACTGAAAAACAAGTCAGAGGATTCCTGGGACGTTTGAACTACATCTCCAGATTCATATTCCTCATGACCGCGACATGTGCGCCAATTTTCAAATTACTCAAAAAGAACCAGGACTGCGTTTGGACAGAGGACTGTCAAACTGCCTTCAATAGTATCAAGGAATACCTGTTGAATCTGCCAATCCTGTCACCTCCAGTGGAAGGAAGACCACTGATCATATACTTAACAGTCTCGGAAGACTCCATGGGCTGTTTACTTGGCCAACAAGACAAAACGAAAAGGAAAGAGTCTGCCATCTACTATTTGAGCAAGAAATTCACTGACTGCGAGACTCGCTACACTATGCTTGAGAAAACTTGTTGCGCTTTGGCTTGGGTAGCCAAACGTCTTCGCCAGTACATGATTCGTCACACCACTTGGTTAATCTCCGAAATGGATCCAATCAAGTATGTCTTTGAAAAACCTGCTCTCATGGGAAGGATTGCCCGTTGGCAGATGTTGTTATCAGAATACGACATCGAATACCACGCTCAAAAAGCCGTTAAGGGAAGTATTTTAGCCGATCATTTGGCTGATCAACCGATTGACGATTAGGAACTAATCGGGTTTGACTTCCCATACGAAGATGTCATGTATCTAAAAATGAAAGACTGCAATGAACCGCTACCCAGTGAAGGTCCAGAATCAGGTTCCCAATGGGGACTTATCTTTGACAGAGCTGTCAATCATTACGGAAATGGAATTGGGGCAATCATCATAACACCTCAGGGTACCCACATTCCTTTCACCGCCAGACTTACGTTCAAGTGTACAAATAACGAGGCCGAATACAAAGCTTGTATTATGGGTCTCGAGGAAGCGATCGACTTAAGGATCAAAAACCTGGATGTATATGGCGACTCAGCCCTGCTTATCAATCAAATCAAAGGAGATTGGAACTATACCAATCAGGACTTATCCCTTACAAAGATTACGCAAGAAGGTTGTTACCCTTCTTCAACAGAATTGAGTTTCATCATATCCCTCGTGAAGAGAATCACATGGCTGATGCATTAGCCACTCTCTCTTCCATGATTAGTGTAGGTCAATGGAATAACATACCTAAGATCGACATAATGCGCCTTGAAATGCCCGCTTACATCTTCACGATTGAAGCAGTCATAGATGACAAACCTTGGTATCATGATATGAAAAGCTTCCTTCAGAAACAAGAGTACCCGCCTGGGGCACTAAGGAAGGACAGAAAAACCCTCAGAACACTGGCTGGCAGCTTCTTCCTGAGTGGTGATACACTTTATAAGAGAAACTTTGACATGGTCTTACTCCGATGTGTAGACAGACCAGAAGCAAACATGTTGATAAAATAAATTCACGAAGGATCCTTTGGCACTCATGCTAACAGACACACAATGGCGAGAAAAATTCTGAGAGCAGGGTACTACTGGTTGACCATGGAATCCGACTGCTACAAGTACATGAGGAAGTGTCACAAGTGTCAGATATACTCCGACAAAATCCATGTATCGCCTACACATCTCAAAGTTCTCTCTTCCCTATGGCCTTTTTCCATATGGGGAATCGACATGATTGGCATGATTGAACCCAAGGCTTCAAACAGACATCGGTTCATCCTGGTAGCCATTGACTACTTCACCAAATGGGTCGAAGCAGCGTCATACGCCAATGTAACCCGACAAGTGGTGGTCCCATTTATCAAAAACAATATCATTTGCCGTTATGGTGTTCCGAGCCAGATCATTACAGATAATGGATCTAACTTGAACAATAAGATGATGAAAGAGTTGTGCGCAGAGTTCAAGATCGAACACCATAACTCATCTCCCTACCGGCCTAAGATGAACGGAGCGGTAGAAGCGGCTAATAAGAACATCAAGAAGATAGTTCAAAAGATGGTTATAACCTATAAAGAGTGGCATGAAATGCTACCCTTTGCTCTTCACGGTTATCGCACATCTATCCGCACTTCAACAGGGGCAACCCCTTTCTCTCTAGTTTATGGCATGGAAGCAGTGCTCCCCATCTAAGTAGAGATCCCATCAATCCGGGTATTAATGGAAGCTAAGCTAACAGAAGCTGAATGGTATCAAAGTCGACACGAGAATTGAATCTGATCGAAGAAAAAAGAATAACGGCTCTATGCCACGGTCAGTTGTATCAGCAAAGAATGAAGAAGGCGTTCAACAAAAAAGTTCGACCTCGTGTCTTCAGGAAAGGAGACCTTGTGCTCAAGAAGATACAATTATTTCTCACTGATTCCCGGGGTAAATGGACTCCGAATTATGACGGCCCCTACGTGGTCAAGAAAGCTTTCTCAGGCGGCGCCTTGAGACTTCCAACCATGGATGGAGAGGAATTTTCCTACCACACAAATGTTGACGTAGTCAAGAAATACTTCGCCTAAAAAAAAGCGTCTCAGTGGATTAAAAACCCGAAAGGGCGGTCCAGGCAAAAATTAGAGACATGATAAAAAATCATCCCGGTGGGTTGGAAATCTCAAAGTACAATCCAGACAAAAGTTAGGGATAATGGCAAGTAACTACATCTGATCAGTTCAACTCCTCAGCAGTAATGCCACCCATTTAAAGAAAACTCCAGTCAAGGTCATCTTCGACAGAAGCTCAGGATGTCCCGAATTCAAAGTTGGTATAAGGATAGTGGTCGTTATGTTTCACTGTAGCCCTTTTCCCTTAAATTACCATTTTCAAACTTTGTAAATACTCTATGGAATCACGCGCTTGGCTGATTTCCATCCTATCAATAAAATTTGAGCCCTTGTGCTTTTGTTTGCAATTCTTATTTGTTTTAGCTTTACAGAACGACATTTTAACATGATCAACGGTTCTTGAAATAAAACAAAAATGAATTTACTTGTAAATTTTTTCTGCTTTTAATAAAGATGGCAAATTCTTTTGACTGTTGAACATCGAAAGAACATCGATTGAGTCTCCAAAAGTGTTCGAACCTCAAAGTGCAGAATCAAAGTACTTCTTCTAAGCCAGTGCGCCTGAATGAAGGATCAGCTGTATCATATACGACTTTCCCCTCTGATACCCCGGCAGAGTTCTTATCTCCTAAGCCCGACCAATGGTTGTCCCCGCAGGGAATATCTCTCCTCAGCAAGGCAGAAATGCTATCGTGAACCATTGATACTTTTCATCCCCCGCAGTGGCCGAGTATTCAGTCTTGTTCATCTACTAGTCTGTATGTCGCGTCAGTTTTGTCAGCATAAACATACATACATCATGCATTGTTGATTTGCATTCACATTCATATTGCATCACTATCACTCTAGTCGGTCTTATCTCCTAGTGATAACAGTCCTCTCAATCGAGTTGTCAGTTCTTTCCTCGTCAGGAAATGTCGCGTCTGAACAATCTCTCTCCTCCAGTTTATTTATGGATTAGAGTTGGTTCCTCGACCACTTTGATAACTTGAACCTCTGAAGGACCAGAGAACTTTCGACAAACATCACTCTTCGCTAGTGAAGATGATATCTCGGCTTTCCCAGATTCAGGAAAATCCCCAGAGAAAGCCTCTTAATCAGAGATTCGGCAGTACGACAGTTTTCTCCAAAAAATTCGCTGACTAAAAGGTCATCAGCACCTCAAAATTGGATCACATCATATGGCATTTCTCCGAGAAGATCCCGAGAAAAGTATGATGCAATATCCCCAAGCAAAAGCAGACTCTCAAGAGACTCATTTTTCCCAGATAAAGTCGAAAAATGGCATCTCCAACAGAGAAGTTTGTGCACCTCTACATCTCAGATGACTGGGTTCCCCAGCAAGTCGAACATCAGATCTTTTTTTATCAAATGGCATCTCCCCAGGAAAATTCGGCGAGAAGTTTGAGGGAAATCGCTACACATAGCGTCCCTTGTCAATAAAGCTTGTTGACAAAAGAAACTGAGACCAGTTCCTTGGTAGGAAACCAGGATCGAGGGGAAGTTTACATCAGAAACTGAGGCCAGTTCCTTGGTAGGAAACCAGGATCGAGGGGAAGTTTACATTAGAAACTGAGACCAGTTCCTTGGTAGGAAACCAGGACCGAGGGAAAGTTTATTTCAGAAACTGAGACTAGTTCCTTGGTAGGAAACCAGGATCGAGGGGAAGTTTACATCAGAAACTGAGACCAGTTCCTTGGTAGGAAACCAGGATCGAGGGGAAGTTTATTTCAAAAACTGAGACCAGTTCCTTGGCTGAAGACGAGGATCGAGGGGAAGTTTACCTTTTCTAAGCATCATTGCTTAGCAAAAGAAGAAGGATGTGTGAACTGCCATTCTTAACCACCATCAAAATTTCGGGTATTCCGATATTTAATCCTCTTGCACTCCGAATGCTTGAATACCTTCGCCATTCACACCTTCGGGTCCAAGAAGATTAAATAGGGGCATCTGTCATAACCTAAATTTTGACCACTAAGATTTCCCATCATTGTGTAAATCATCACCACAATATGGGTAATCCATCATGCCTCATTAGTCTCCCCAAAGATGGGTGAGCATCCACTACAATCAAGCTTAGGGTTTCAAGCCCTCTCAGAGCTCTTAGACAAAGGATCAATCAAGGAATGACATGATCTTCAACTTGTCTAACCTCTCAAACATCCACAAGGGATCAAGAGGACTTCCATATCAAGGATTAAGCACAAGGTTGCAACCTTCAAAGTGGATCAAGCCTCAAGATCGCCAGTGTCACCAAATTAGGGTTTTGGTCGACCAGGGCCTCCAGATGGAAATTTTCCCCTGGGCATGAGCCAATACTTCAAAGCATAACTTGAATTACTCCATGGGACCTCATAGACCCCATCATCAAGTCAATTTAGCCTCAGGGGATGCATTCACTAAAAATCAGGAATTAGGGTTTCTTGACCTAATTCACCCCTAAGTTGACTTTTGGGACAAATCATGAGCCAAGACCTCAAGAGATGATTTGAGGGTCCCTAACACACCACATTTATCCATTTGCAATAATGGATTGGTCCAAGAAGCTTGAGCAACAAGTTTCAATTTCATCAGAACCACAATTAGGGTTTCGCGGGAAAAGTCAACTGTGCCTTTGACTTTTGACCAGGACATGCTCCCAAACCCTAGGACATGATTCAATACACTCTATAACACCTATGAAATCAAGCCATCAAGTTTGATTTAGGTCAAGGACTTGATTTCATAGAGAATCGTACAGTTTGGAATTCATCTGACAAAAAGTCAACTGTGCACAAAAGTCAACTTTGACTTTTTGAGATTTTTCACAATTATGGTTCCTTAACCCTAAAATGATGTTAATGTGTGATTTGAATCAACATTCATCCAGAAAAATCAAGAAAAGTGGGATAACTTGTAAAAGGGGTAACCATAAAAACTTAGAAATTTTTCTAAGTTATGGAACAAAGTGGCTAGGGTACCAACTTTGGAGGATCATAACTCCTAAACCACAAGGCCATTTTCCCCCATCTAAAACTGGATTTGTAGCTCTCATGGCCCTCTACAAAAGCTTCAAACACAAATCATTCCAATTCCTCATGGATTTTAAGTTATGGAATGATCAAAATCACAAAAAGTGAAAATGTCACTTTTTTCCAACACTTAGTGAAATTTTCACTAAGTCAGAATCTGCCTTACTTTTTTCCAAATGTAGGGGAATTTTTCACTTGGATCCAAAAAGTATCAAAACCAATTATGATCAAACAATTGCTGTATCATATGAGGGCTTTCCAAAATGGCCAAGAACTCCATCTAAGTCCACTTGAGCCATGAGTTATGACAATGCCAATATGCCTTGCTTCAAACTGTCATGGCAAGGCAGATTTGGGAGTTTTGCTCGATTTGCTCAAATTTTGCAAAGGGGAAGCAACTCTATCCATCTGAACACCTCAAGGGGGGGACCAAGGAGGAACCAACTCTGATCCCAAGCCTCCCAAGTCTTTGGAACCAAAAGTAGCATGCCAGACCTAGAAATACCTAAAAGAGGGACAAGACTCCAATTTTGGATTGGAGCATTTAATGGATGCGCCAAGGTGGCATGGACTGAGCCATTTCCAACAGAATTCAGTCAAGACTTATCCAAGACCAAGGGAACCAGCAGCCTGTGCCCTAACCTCTAGTTAATGGCTAGAGGAGACTTGGATTCTCATTGATCAACATTGGCCAAACCTATGCAGCAGTTTCCATTCACTATTCCTTGCAAAACAAACTTTCTCTACTATAAATAGATCTCATTTGTGATCAGTTTGAGTACACCAAAGCCATCAAACAGATGCTTTCCTCAAAATCTCTTCTTTCACTCCAAAATTGCCTTCCAAAGCAAGTCACTATCGGGTTTTAAGTTTGAGAGCTATTCCAACCAAACCAATCACGCACACACCTCATAAACATTATATAGAAGTGATACAAACACTTAAACAACATCTGGAACATTGATTTCTCAGAATCACCAACCAGCTGCTCAAGGTTTTAACCAAGTTGCAGTTGGGATACCATCTTCAGTTCCATATCATTTCCATTCATTCCAAGCATCCAGACACACTCCATAGCACCTAGGGAACCTGTCCATATCCTTGGAACCAAGCTGCAACACCTCTAACACAAACCACGATCACCAGCTGCAAGAGGTAAGCATGAGCTCTTCTAACTCTATGATCCATGCATTTTTTGCTGCACAATAATTTGGCCATATGTTCATAATCATGCATAGAGTGTTTTCCCTCAATCAATTGCTTTGTTTGAATCGTGTATGGAATTTCTGAACCTTCATGCAAGTTTTAGGGTTCTTGAGGTTTCTCTTTGATTTCTTATTCTATGTTTAAATAAAATGAAATTAAATACCATAGACATGATCGTGAGGTGAAAACGAGTAGATTGATATGTAGATTGCATGATATCATCAAGTATTCAGTGAGATTGGATAGAAAATGCAAATCTGCAGAAACAGAGGGTGGCGCGTGTTCTTGCCATGTTCTTTGTGCCGTTTTTGAACATTTGATTATTTGAATTTTGTGATTTTATTTAATTGATTAAAAAATTAATTTCTCTCTGAGTTTTAATGATTTTGAGTTGATTCTTTTTTTAATAATTCACAAAAATATTAAAAAAATTTATTTTCACAAAAAATCCCAAAAATATTATTTATTTTATATACTTGATATTTTTGTAAAGAATTAATATTTTAATTGCTTTTGACATTTAAAATATTTTCTCCCTCTTGAATTCTCAAATTTTAGTGATTTCCAAACATTTTGTGGATCAAAACCTAATTTTTGAAACATTAATCCAAGATCACAATTTTTTTCCACATGTTTAACAATTTTGATCATTTTAATTGAATTTTTATTCAATTAAAATACATTTTAAAAACAAATTAGGGTTTTTGATTAATTTAACCCTCATCAAACTTTTTCAAACTCTTTGGGCCTCTAATAGAGTGTAAGACCCAACCCCTTTTGTAAATACACCACCTTTTGGGCCTCAGTCATTGTATAAGACCCACTGTATTTTCAAAAACAACGGCGTGATCGTCGCCTTTTTAACAAAAAATATCAACTGGACCTCTCCTCGAGCTATAAGTCCCAATTCTTTTTCCGAAAACCTTTTGGGCCTCTAATAGAGTGTAAGACCCAACCCCTTGTTTGAAACCAAAACCTTTTGGGCCTCAGTGTATTGTATAAGTCCCGATACCGTCAAAAAGTTCGGCGCGATCGTCTCCTTTTAAAACAAAACCTTTTGGGCCTCTCCTTGAGCTGTAAGCCCCATCACTTGTACAAAAATAACTTTTTGGGCCTCTAATAGAGTGTAAGACCCAATCCCCTTTTAACCTAAACCATTTTGGGCCTCAAACATGTATAAGTCCCTCCGCGTTAAAAGAAAAATCTCGGTGCGATCGCCAATTCAAAAACAAATCATCTGGGCCTACCCTCGCGTTATAAGCCTCATTCTTTTTCTTTAAACACATTTGGGCCACTTGAGAGAGTGTAAGACCCATCCCTTTGTACATAAAATCTTTTTGGGCCTCAGTCACTTGTATAAGTCCCTGTACAAAACAACAGTGCAATCACTGATAAAACCTTGGGCCTCTCCTTGAGCTGTAAGCCCCAACAATCTTTCCAAAACACTTTCTCCTTTGAGTTTGAATATAATATTATTATCAAATCTTTCTTTGTTGAATAACTAACCAAACAACATGGAAGCTCAACAACCGAGTAAGTGTTTACCCGCTTTCTTTACCCGCTTTCATATATATATAAATTGTATTGTGGGGCTGCTCACTGTAAGTCTCTTTTCACAAACTTTTATATACTCGTCATATACCAACTGTGTAATATTAGTATAGTTATTTATAGTTTTCCCCGGCAACTACGTCTAACACTAGGTAAAGCCCTGTTGGCCACTCTTAAATACAAACAAAACTAGATCCCCATAGGATAACCAGACACAGTCTTCCCTCCTCTTGGGGTTAAACAATATGGAGATGTGAAAGGCAGCATTCTTAGTGAACCCTTTTTCAGACTGTCACCCTTAGAAATTATCAAAGAGACTCTACTACCCAGAGATGATCTTTTCTCTGTGAATGGCATCTCTTGAGTTTCTTCCAAATTCTCAGACTTTCCTGGCTTGATCTATTCTCGGTGAATGGCATGTCTTGAACTTCTCGGGGATTAGGGACCCACAGGCATCCTAAAAGCATCCCCGCCTCCTCTTGGGCATTGTACAAGGACCCTTCGGCTTCTTAAAAGCTCTCATGCCTCCTCTTGGGCTTAGTACAAGGACCCAGAGACCTCTACAGGTATATAAACATAACCTAGTCATCAATTTGCTGGAGCTGTCTTTCTGAGTCAAGTGTCAGACCTGTTAATGGGTTAACCTTCACCCCTTAATGAACCAGCCTTCTCTTGGGCATCATACCAAGATCATTCACTATCTGAGAATTGATTTCTCAAAACACCCGTAGACTTGGACATTCTCAATACCCTTTGGATTTCCCATTTCCTTTAAATAAGAAATAACCCCGATCCTCTGATCAGTGCCAAAGCACAACAATACCTTTAAATCAGTCCCTTTATAAGAACTGATTTTCTCTTTTATCCAACATAGTGGACCTGTCACTAAACTGAAACAGTCACCAGCACACTAGCCTCCTCTTGGGCTTTGTACAATGATTCTCCCCAGCGGAGCTAACCTATTCACACTCTCTTGTAGAGTATAAAAGACTCTCTTGTTGAGTCAACCACTTTTAGCCTCCATCTCGGGCTTTGTACGAGATACAATAGCACTCTCTTGTTGAGTATAAAAGACTCTCTTATTGTGTCAACCACTTTTAGCCTCCATCTCGGGCTTCGTACGAGATACAAGAGCACTCTCTTGTTGAGTATAAAAGACTCTCTTGTTGAGTCAGCCACTTTTATCCTCCATCTCGGGCTTCGTACGAGATACAAAAACACTTTCTCGTTGAGTATAAAAGAATATCTTGTTGAGTCAACCACTTTTAGCCTCCATCTCGGGCTTCGTACGAGATACAAAAACACTCTCTTGTTGAGTATAAAAGACTCTCTTGTTGAGTCAACCACTTTTAGCCTCCATCTCGGCTTCGTACGAGATACAAAAGCACTCTCTTGTTAAGTATAAAAGACTTTCTTGTTGAGTCAAACCCCTTTTAGCCTCCATCTCGGGCTTCGTACGAGATAAAAATCACTCTCTTGTTGAGTATAAAAGACTATCTTGTTGAGTCAAACATTTTCAGCCTCCATCTCGGGCTTCGTACAAGGTACAAAGACTCTCTTGTTGAGTCAAACACCTTTAGCCTCCGTCTTGGGCTTCATACAAGACACATACAAAAGCACTTTCTTGTTGAGTCAACCCTTTTAGCCTTTCTCTCGGGCTTTGTACGAGACACATAAAAACACCCTCTTGTTGGGCCAATAGCCTCCTCTTAGGCTTTGTATAAGGAAACCCCGGTTGAGTCAATCAACCTTTTAGCATCAAAATCTGTGCCTCATTCATAGTATACAAACATCAACAACTCCTTTTGCCCCCATCTAATTGCTGTAAGCGGCAAGCCTCTGGATTATTTACATCCACGCCACTGTCCTTCTTTTAGCATGAGAAGTTACTAAGGAAAGACAACATTGCTTTACACTAAGTTAAAGTCTTCTCCTTCAGGTTTAAAATCCCCTATAAAGGAAAATTATGGCATTATTGGATTCACATATCCCAGTTAAAGTAATTCTCCTTTATAATCAGTCAACTAACAGTTGCGACAAACAGACCAAATACCCCCCTTTAGAGATGACAAATTCTCTCTAAAGTCAAAACCGTTTGGCTTCATATCTTGGGCTTCAAACAAGATACAAATAGACCATTCAGCTTCACATCTTGGGCTTTGAACAAGATACAAACACCTTTAGCTTCATGTCTTGGGCTTTGAACAAGACACCAAAACAACTCTTTTTTTCCCTCCCCATAGAATAGGAGGAACTACGATCCCTCTGATTTCCCTGTTTTGTTAAACGGGAATACGTAGGCATAAGATTGGAAAAAAAATCTTAGCGAGCACACTAATAAAAAAACCCAAAATCCCGTACCTTCATACATCAATCAAAAAGCATCAGTCTTAAACCTCCCACCAATCACCCGGGCACTATTTTAACAAAATAACCTAAGAAAGACCCACAATCTTTGTAGCATCTATAAACCAACAGTCATCTGTTCAAACTCAGTTTGCAAGCAGGGTAAATTGGAGACATCTATTTCCCTTCCTTCATCAGCTTCAATAGGATAAAAAATGAATCGAGCTGTAGTACCCCAAAGCGATAGTGCTTCGCAACCACGCAAAAACTCGCGCTACACATGCAACGAAGCTTTTTAAGAAGGAAACTATGACTGAAGATTTTCAAAAATTTAGAAAGATCTTTATCAAGTTAGCACAGTCCCACTTGGCGTGCCAATTTGTTTGCCGTGAAAATTGGTAAACAACCGCTGATCTTCCAAATCTAACTTTGGTGACTCACAGAATCGATCAGATTGATCCTAGGACATGTGCTAACAATTGATCTAAGGCGCATTCTAAGGAAATAAGTACTTCGACAGAACTCATAAAGAAAGTTGGTTAAAAGAACAATCTAGACAATGTTTTTAAAATGTTAAGTTAAAAGACTGAAAAAAGGTAAAAAAGAAAAAGTCGAAGGCGTGCAGTAAAGGTTGAAAACTATAGAAAGTGCAGAAATATAACTTGCGTTAAATAGGAGATAAAAGCTTAACGAAAAGTTGAAGTAAATTACATTGAAAGATAAATGATGTTTACATCACGTACATTCTCACAAGACCCTTTTCTCAACACGCGGATACTTTGAGTGAATTTGGAGTTACTTGTACAAAGTGACCACCACACCCCGAATCCTATTGCTAGAACCCTTATTTATAATGCCTAAAACTAACTGTTATAAATTTCCTGAAATAATAAACGAATGACAAGTGTCGCATTGCATGCTTCCATCACTTGGATGTACGCCACCTGTCCTTCTTCAAGAGCGAACCACAGTAACTACTCCCTCCTTTATTTGAATTTGAATTCCCAGCGTCAGACATCATCAGCATTCTCGGTCGAAGGTGCCCTCTTCAACTCTTAGAAATATTTTCTAAGTCCCCAAAAAGACATCCTTTCCTCTTACGAGCACATTCAACTTAAACCTATCACACAGATCCTGTCGGAAGCTTCTCTAAACCTCTTCAAGAGCTTAACATTCCCATCAACACTTCCAACTTCATATAGGCATCGAGTTTATGAGCTAACAGCTTCCAGAATTAAGTTGCGATGGATCCATTACCAAATGCTTTAGAATTTTTATCTCAAAGACAGTAAAACGGAGACAAAGACCCATATAGAGAAGGTGAATTCATAGAAGGGAATGACGCAGTTTCCATACTTGTCGCATATTATTTCATCCTCAAAGAGGTTCAAGGTTCCCCAATAAGAAGGTGGACCCACTTATGTAAGGGCTTTATCAAGGCCACCCACTTTCGAAAAATCATAAGTAGCAGAAGAATAGACAAAATCCATCTATGAAGATGGATTATTCTTCTGGGACTTGTGAGTATTTTTATGTGATTTCTTGCCCATAATGTGTTAACTTTTAATGTGTAAAGAAGCAAAACGTCAAAGAGAAAAATAGTTGTTAAACTAAGAAATGAACCAAAGAAAGCAGCACTGACTCTACAAAGATTATAATCTTGCACGCAAAAAGAATACACCAAGTGCATCTAATCACTCGCACGTTGCACTCAAGTTTTTAAATTCTTAAAATCCGTAATGAGAGCCCTTTCAAAAAGATGTTTGGAAGCATGGAGAATTAAATGCATGCATCCCCAAGAAAATGAAATGTTTCCTTTTCGTCCGTCCGAAAGCAATAAGAGGAGTGGTCGGCATCCCAGGATGACGTAACAAAATGTCGCCCTGCTACGTGCGAACAAGAGTTTGGGGACAATTGTTCTGGGCAGGCCATATCGATCCCATCCAACCACCATTACTACAAAATACACGGTAACATAATACTACTACGGTTATGCTTTCCACCATTGTAATATCGTAAACTGGATGCGCCTGATAGATTTATTATTTTTTTGAAAGTTATTTAATCATGGTTGAGATAAACAACCGTGGTGATAAAGTAAGTGTTACAAGCTTCGAATTCTAGCAACTACATTTTTTCTATTTTTCCTATTACAAAAAGCGTGTGTCACTTAAGTTCATAAATAAATAAATAAATGAAAACTATTTAACCACAGTTGGATATAACAACTGTAATAAAAGGTTTTCTTGATAAATTTAAAACAAAACAAATTCATTATTTGCTTCATAACATGCCATAAGCGAACCAGCGAACCAGAGACGACAATGATAGCGATATCGAAATCTTCATCTTCATAATCTTCGTTCATTTAAATCTCCATTCTTGATAATCTTCATTATCTTCATTTTTGGTCTCTTCCTCTTAGAAGTACAATATGTTTGGTGCAAACTTTACTCTCTTCCTCGTCTTCCTAATTCTTTATAATCTTCGCTATCTTTATTCTTGGTTGATTTTGTGGTCTGTTTCGTGCAAAGTTCATATGCTTTATATTTTGTTATCGGATTTAGCAGTGAACAAAAATATTATAACTTTGCTACAATGGATTTCCATATGCTTAAGATTTACAGTTGTATTATTGTTATGAATTTGCTTTAGTTTTTCGATATGATTTAGGTTTAGATTTTTTTGTGCCATTGACAATATTGTTTTGATATAAATTTCAGAATTTAGTATGGATCGTAGTTGGATGAAAGCTGATAGATTAGATCCCGTATATGAGAAAGGAGTTCTTGAATTCCTTGAACACGCTGATCAAAATATTCCATACAATAATGGTATCTTTTATTGTCCTTGTGTTAATTGCGGGAATATAAATAAAGGTACAAAGGATGAGATATTTCATCACCTATGTTGTGATGGTATATGTCAAAATTATACAATATGGACGTGGCATGGTGAGGTAGAAAAAAAGCAAAACAGGGAGTCACAAAGTCACGAAGTTGATGAAGATGAATATATGGATGACCGACTAGAATATATTTTTTGTGATATTGGAGAATCTTATTTTAAGAAAGCCCATATTTATGATACTTTATGTAGTGATAAGGACACCCCTTTATATAAGAGGTGCACAAGTTTTACACGATTGTTTGCGGTGTTAAAATTGTTTAATTTGAAAGAAAAAAAAAGGGTGGTCGGATAAAAGTTTCACGAAATTGCTTTATTTATAAAACAAATGCTACCAGAAGATAATAATTTTCCTGATCGTTGTTATGATGCCAAGAAGATATTGCGTCCAATGGGTTTTAAGTATATCAAAATACATGCATGCCCTAATGACTGCATATTATACAGGAAAGAGTATGGAAATTTGGATCAATGTCCGGAATGTGGGGTGTCACGTTACAAGCTGAAGGACAACAATGGTGATGACAATGACGATGACAATGTTAGTAGGAAGATTCCTCCTGCTAAAGTGTTATGGTACTTGCCAATAATTTCAAGATTCAAAAGAATTTTTGCTAATGCGAATTACGCAAAGAATATTAGATGGCACACACATGAAAGAAAATATGATGGAAACATACGCCATGTAGTTTATTCTTTGGAATGGAAGAAAATTGATTCGTTGTTTTTGGATTTTGGCACTGAGTCAAGAAACTTTAGGCTTGGGCTTTCCACCGATGGAATGAACCCTTTTGGTAATCTGAGTACTAACCATTCTTCGTGGCCTGTTCTTCTCACGATTTACAACCTATTGAAAGCTCCTAATGTTTGACAAAATTTTGGTAAAACCAAACGTTAAAGAAATAACTGCAGAAGTCAAAGATGTCGAAGAAGATGTCCTGACATCCTGATTATTACTTCAGCAGGTTTAATTCAGTAACAAATCTTTTCAAGATTTGTTTTGCTCCTAAAGACTGGATCAAAGATAGAGATAGAAAGCCCAAGACAGAAGACTATATATATATATGAAGACTTAGACCTAGGGTAAAAGCAGCCTTATGTAACAATTGTAACCTAGTTCTCTTTTTTAAAAATAAGGGTTTAGGTTTGAGAGTCGTTGGCTCTTAGGGTTGTAGTTCCCCTTTGTAATATGGGATGCAGAGAGGATGACATAGGTGCATGGACACAACCAGAAACCTGTAGGTAATGGTTGTTGTATTGTTCTTGGATGAAGCTTTGAAGCAAGTCCAAGATAACTTGAAGGTCAAGAAACCGCGACAGGTTTTGAATTGGCAGAAGACAGAGATATCACAGGTTTTGATTAGGATGTGAGTGGTGTATCTCATATCAAGGTTGTAAATCATGGAGTTTAGCCTTGGTAAAGATGTTCATGGGGTAGATGTTAGGTATAAAGTTGTAAACGGGGGAGTTTAGCTTTGTAACAGTTCTACAGATAGTGAAGTCTTCATCCTGGATTGGTATCCCCCAGATGTAGGCGAATTGCACCGAACTGGGTTAACAATTACTGTCTTATTTAACATTTTGTAATTTACAGTTTTGTTAATGTTCTTGACTGATATGTTGGATCAGATGTCATGACATCTGAGAGTGTGCAGTTTTGATATTCAAGGTATCAGTCTGCAGTTGCGCCTCCAAGTTTAAGAGATTATGCAGCACAATGTCTTGACATTTGTTAGGACATCTGCTGTCTGCATAGGCCAGAATTTCACCTATCTCCTTGGTTGTACATGAAGTGTAAATATATGTTGTTAAGTATGATGATTTCTGGACCACGACAACCTGGAAACAACATAGATGTTTATTTAAGTCTGTTAATTGAAGATTTAAGACTTTTATGGGAGGAAGGCGTTGAAGTTGATGATGCATATTTTGGTGAAAATTTTAAGATGCGTGCAATGTTATTTTGCACAATTAATGACATTTCTGCATATGGTAATTTGGCTAGATATAATGTCAAAGGACACAAAGCGTGTACTATTTGTGAATCTAATACCCGTTATCACTAACTTGAGTTTGGAAAAAAGACAGTTTACCTCAGGCATCGAAAATTTCTAAAACCCGATCATTCTTATCGTAGATTGCGGAAGGCTTTTAATGGAGATCAGTTGTTTGATATCGTTCCTAAACCTTTAATCGGGAATGAAGTTTATCAACGACAAAAACACATTAATTTTGTCTTTGGAAAGAGAGAGAAAGAAAAAGGGCCAGTTGAGAAAAATATTTGGAAAAAGAGGTCTGTGTTCTTTGATCTTCCATATTGGTCAAGTCTCGATGTAAGACATTGTGGAGAAAAATGCGTGTGATAGTTTGATTGAAACACTTATAAACATTCCAAGAAAGACTAAAGATAGTAAGCAATCTCGCCTCAATATGGAGGAGATGGGTATACGAAAATAATTGGCTCCAATAGAAAAAGGGAAAAGAACTTATTTGCCTCCGGCTTGTTACACTCTATCTAAAAGGTAAAATAAATGTTTTTGCGAGTGTTTACATGGTATCAAAGTTCCCCAAGGTTACTCATCAAACATCAAGAAACTTGTATCAATGAAAGATCTCAAGTTAATTGGTTTGAAATCTCATGATTGTCATGTCTTGATGCAAGTTGCAACAACTTCTACCAGTGGCTATCCGTGGCATCCTACCAAAAAAATGTGAGAGTAACTATAGCCAGATTGTGTTTGTTCTTCAATGCCATATGTAATAAAGTTCTTGATTTCAAAAAATTAGATGAATTAGAAGATGAAGCTGCCATAATCTTGTGTCAATTGGAGATGTATTTTCCTCCATCATTTTTTGACATTATGGTTCACTTACTTGTTCATCTAGTCAGAGAAATCAGATTTTGTGGTCCAGTTTATTTAAGGTGGATGTATATAATAGAGAGATGCATGAAGATCTTTAAAGGATATACGAAGAATCATCACTGACCGGAAGCTTTGATTGTTGAAAGGTACATCACAGGAGAAGCTATTGAATTTTGTACAAACTATTTATCGGAAGAAGAGTCTATAGGAATTCCAAAGTCTCGTCATAATGACACTGAAGGTAGAGGTATTCAAGGTTCAAATGTTAATTCAATGGCTCGGGATGTAGTTATTCAGGAAAATTTCTATATATTGTGAAATTCTGGCATAGCAGACAGCAGATGTCCTAACACATGTTAAGACATTGTTATGCATAATTATTAAATAAGAAGTAGAACAACAGACTGATTTCCAAAAACATCAGTAACTGCAGACACACAGATGTTTCGGCATCTATTCCAACATGTTAATCAATAACATAACAGAATGATAAAAGAACACAACAATTGTTTACCCAGTTCGGTGCAATTCACCTACTCTGGGGGATACCAATCCAGGAAGAAAACTCTACTATCTGTAGTATCATCATAAAGCTAAACTCCTTCGTTTACAACTTTATCTCCTAATCACTACCCAATGAAATCTTTATCAAATACACCTTCTTTGATATGAGAACCATGACTCACTTCCCCTAATCACAATCTGTGATATCTAAACCATCCCTGTCAATACAGAATTCTGTCAAGCATTCTTGACTAACAAGTTGTTCTGGACTTGCTTCAAAGCTTCATCCAAGAACAATACTCAACTCTTGCTTAAAAGCTTCGAGTGAGAACAATTTACAACAACCTATGTCGACCACATAGTATCAAAAGATACATGGGTGGCTTACAAACTACACAAGAGACTCTCAAAACCCTAAGCCCTTATGTAGCACCGACGGATTGTTGTTGTGTGTGCTCTCTCTTTTAGGTCTAGAAGTCCTTATTTATAGACTCTTGCAGTGTGGGCTTGTACTCTTCAATCAGGTCCAATCTTCACGTTTTAAATCAGCTGCAAGATCTTCACATAAAAATAGGAACAAATCTTTTATAGTTTCCTAAAAACTCTTAAAGATCCTTTTTATGAAATCCAATTAAATCTGGAAGTGCTCCTAATAAATCTCCTTGACTTGCGCATAATGATGAGGTATATCTAAAATATTCTCATCAAATAAAATTAAATCTGTCAAGAGATATAAAACTGCAGCGCCTGCTGTACCAGACAAAGATGTCATGACATTGTCTTCGACATCTGTCTGGAAGTCACATAACAGCAAAACAGCAACACCTGCTGTACTGATGTCTGAGCAACCATGTCAGGACATCTTACCCAACATCTTGCTGTAAACTATTTTTAGCCAAAATGTAGCCAATCAAAGACCTAACGATCTCCCCCTTTGGCAAATTTTGGCTAAAACAACCTTTGGATAGCACATCTAGCTCCCCCTGATGGAAGCAACCAAAGAACACTACTACTACTTACTTCTCCCCCTTTTTAGCCATAATATGCCAAACCAAGCAACTATGCATTTAAGGGCAATCAACCAAAAGCAAGCAAGTCAGTAGCAGTACTCCCCCTATCATACACAATTAGTCATCCCCCTCAAAGGTAAACCCCCACACATCAGAACACATGCAGCGGAACAACAGAAGAAGCAACAACACAAGCAGAACAAGCATGAAAAACTATCATGCTCCTCCTAAGTAGTTGCATACAGCAAGCAACCACAAATACTACTCTCCCTGCATTTAGAACCAGTGCTCTTTTGTAAGTAGAACACCTTGTTAATGAATGGAAAACATAAGACGCGTCTTCATGTCTTCAAGAGCTCACTCTTTGTTCAACCCACTTACTGAACACAATCATCCTTTGTACCATTGCTTCTTCTGACAAGAAACAATATCCACTCACATGATTCCCCATGATCATCATCATGCTCACTGTGAGACCACACTAGGATCACCATCCTATAACCAACAAACTCTTGGATTGAGATCAAAATCGCCATTGATCCCTCTTTTCCTAGACCCATCCATACACCAAATGAATTCCTCCTGAATTCTCATGCATAGATATCCATGATCCTTGAGATAAAAGCCAATTGACTCTGGAATGCTCCACTTTCCTCGAAGAGATACCATACCTCTTAGTTTGTTAGCTTCTTCACGATGTCAGATATCGAACACATACTTCAGAACTTCTCAGCTTTCCAAACTAATCCACTTCTCTCTAGCATGACTTGTAGCAGAGGCGGTATCCCCTCCACAAGTTTTTTAAACTCAACATGAGTCAAACAACTGAATAGACACCCCATAATCTGAGACAGTCATTCCTTCATAATTCTCCCATATGATAACCTGGAATACTTCTGATTCAACTGGTGAATATCCACTTCTATATTCTGAACGCATCAAAATCCAGACCTTCATGTAATCAACCCATGATTTACTTCAGTCTTACTAAAATCCTCCACATCAGACTTCCAAGACAGTCCTTCTACTTCATCATTCTCCCGTATGACAAAATAAATACTTCTTAGACACGATGTGAATACCAAGTTCCACACACAGAACTCATAATCCTTCTCCAAGGATAACAAACCCAGGTGATGTTCTAACATCAATTAGGACATCCTTCACATATCACAGACACCACACACCATGGTTCTTGATATACTCCACTACTGGACTTACTACTGCATAGTAATCCAACTAAAGACCTTCAAACAACACTGCGCCACCAGCTTGATGAATAAGAACTCCAGATAACCAAAGAGAGAAATAAACTCTCTTCCACCACAAGAGGGGAATCTTTCATAAACTGAGAACTTCTACCACAAGCTCCAAGATAGACAAGAATCAATACCTCCTTAAGTCTTCAACCAACTACCCTTATTCCCAAAAGTAATTAGTTCCAAGACACTCCTCAAGAGTAATCAAATGCCACTGTTTGATTATCTTGATTTCTTGAATCCACATATGAAAACAACTAAATGCCCCTTTTTGACTGCCTCATCATTCTATAATTCAAATATGAAACCAACCAAATGCCACTTTTTGATTGATCTCACCCTTCTTTTGAACTCCCACAAGATACACTGATCCACCAATGAAATCTGATCTTCAAGTCACATAATTCACTTACTCCATATCAAGCCATCTTGGACACCAAGTCTTGGACATGTAACATCTTCTCCTACTTGCAGCTCCTGCAAATTGCTATGAGACAGACCTTTTTGAAGCATCCATAACTTCCATTTTCCTGTAGATCAAATTTTCTTAACCTGATGTGCCACATCACCAGCTGAGATCCCGATGTTAAGCATGATGTCAGAACATTCTGATACGACATCCAGCTGCTGAATTCAGCTCCTTCTTCTGCCACTTAGAAGAACCTCCTCCTTTTAACAGAACAAGAGTTCCATGCTCTCATAGACTTGATTCAACAACCAAGTTTGAGTATACAACCTTCATCCTGCTTGATTATGTCACAGGTATTCCATTCAAGCTCACATTCTGCTTTGAAACTCCAAAGAATTCACACCTGCCACGTCTGATTCTTCCAATGATAAGAAGTCACAGACTACACCATAGCTATACCAAAGGATGCCACTTTCCTTGAGTAGAGCAGTCTGTAGGAAGTCAGAGATAATGGCCACTTAACCTTGACCTCCAAGATGAGCAAGATCACATGCTCCTATGTACCTAGATCAGAAATAAACTAACCCAAGCTGTGCCATCACCAACACCATATTCTGGACAAGTCTCTTGCCAGGACAATTTCCAGATAAACATCAGATGCTTCTAGTAACAACTTGAACACACCTGCTGCACTCCAATACTTCTTAGATAAGAAATAAACTGATCCAAGAACTCTCCATCAAGATTATGATGTCTTCTTCTTCATTTTCAACATCACCATTGTCTAGACCAGTTTCTTGCCAGGAAACTATCCAGAGATCAGATGCTTCTGCCACACCAAACTGAATCAGATACTTAGGTTAACACCCAAGAGAAATAGATCCAAAAGCTTATGCAGTACCCCTCCCATGATTCTTCACAAACCAGATGAAGAGATGTTTCAACATCTTGTTGAACATCAGCAATCTTGACTTTCATGGATAATCAATTAAATACTTGTGAATTCCACAAATAGCAATTGGTCTTAAATCCTTGTCCAATAAACCTTCTTCACTGTTATAGCTATACTCCAACAGATCACTCCATGAATACTTATCAAGTATTCAATCATTGCAAGTATCTTCTTTGACAAAGTGTTGAGATACCAAGGTTGTCACCCTTGACTCAAGTAACTAAGATTCTCTCTGAATGAACCCTATTTACCTCAACAGTTCTAAAATCTCAATTTAGATTGGATCCACCCTTAGGGTTAAGAGAGATGAATCCTTCCTTGCACTTTTGGACGGTGAAAATAAATCACCTCCACTTTCTTCAGGTTTATGTTTCACAGCAACACCCTCTAGTCTGAAGAATAACTAGAAGACTCCAGATGCACGACTGATATGCCTTTATGAGTGGACTTGAGAAAATTCTCAAGTATCTTTGAGAACTTAGCCGATCAATAGTTTATCAAACTCCTAGAGCATGAACTTGATAAACCTAATCTCAACTCCCCTTCTCTTCAACTGACTTCAAACTGCACAATGGAAACAAGCTTCCAAGTACCAAGTCACCATAACAGACATCTACTAACAACTCCCTCCATTCCATCGCTCCCGACTTTGGAATAAAAAGATGAAGATATCTTCAAATATAGAGGCCGACGATTGAGATCTTCCACCATCTGTCTTCCGTAACAACTCCAGAACCCCATAAACTCCAGAGCTCTTCCATCATAAACATATGAAGCGGAACCACCAAGGAACAAATTCAGCTTTTCCTAATAAGATGTCAAAACATCTTATAAGACACCCCAACAAGAGAACTAGGCACTTCGCCTACAGTTGTTGTAGATCCTCCTCAGCAACATGAATAACCATCGGGTTGTTACCTTCGATCTAGAAAATCCACCCCATCCATTAATACCCTTGAGTATGTCTGAGTTGATTGATCTGATCTCCAAAACTCCTCCTTGTTTAAATGCCAGAGAGTATTTCCTAAAGATCTCATCCAGAAACAGACTGGATGCCTGCTCTGATACTAATTGAAATTCTGGCATAGCAGACAACAGATGTCCTAACACATGTCAAGACATTATTCTGCATAATTATTAAACAAGAAGCAGAACAACAGACTAATTTCCAAAAACATCAGTAACTGCAGACACACAGATGTTTCGACATCTGTTCCAACATGTTAATCAATAACATAACATAATGATAAAAGAACACAACAATTGTTAACCCAGTTCGGTGCAATTCACCTACTCTGGGGGATACCAATCCAAGAAGAAAAATACACTATCTGTAGTATCATCATAAAGCTAAACTCCCCCGCTTACAACTTTATCTCCTAATCACTACCCAATGGAATCTTTATCAAAGACACCTTCTTTGATATGAGAACCACGACTCACTTCCCCTAATCAAAATCTGTGATATCTAAACCATCCCTATCAATACAGAATTCTATCAAGCATTCTTGACTAACAAGTTGTTTCGAACTTGCTTCAAAGCTTCATCCAAGAACAATTCTCAACTCTTGCTTAAAAGCTTCGAGTGAGAACAATTTACAATAACCTGTGTCGACCACATAGTATTAAAAGATACATGGGTGGCTTACAAACTACACAAGAGACTCTCAAAACCCTAAACCCTTATGTTGCACCGATGGCTTGTTGTTGTGTGTGCTCTCTCTTTTAGGTCTAGAAGTCCTTATTTATAGACTCTTGCAGTATGGGCTTGGACTCTTCAATCAAGTCTAATCTTCACGTTTTAAATCAGCTGCAAGATCTTCACATAAAAATAGGAACAAATCTTTTATAGTTTCCTAAAAACTCTAAAATATCCTTTTTATGATCCAATTAAATCTGGACTTGCTCCTAATAAATCTCCTTGACCTGCGCATAATTATGAGGTATATCTAAAAGATTCTCAACAAATAAAATCAAATATGTCAAGAGATATAAAACTGCAGCGCCTGATGTACCAGACAAAGATGTCATGACATTGTCTTCGACATCTGTCTAAAAGTCACATAACAGCAACACCTGCTGTACTGATGTCTGAGCAACCATGTCAGGACATCTTACCCAACATCTTGCTGTAAACTCATTTTAGCCAAAATGTAGCCAATCAAAGACCTAACATATTGAATAATATTGAAGAAGTTCAATCTTACATGGTGTCATACCCTAAATTTGGACCACAAGATTTCACATTGTGAAAATCATCACCACAATATGGATGTACCTTCATGCCTCATCAATCCTCTCAAAGATTGTGGAGTATTCACCTCAACCAAAGATTAGGGTTTTGAGCCCTTTCAAAGCATCCAGGCAAAGGATCAGTCAAGAATTGACATGATCTTCAACTTGTCAAACCTCTCAAACATCCATGAAGGATCAAGAGGTCTCCCACATCAAGAATCAAGCACAAGAATGCAACATTTCAAGTTGATCAAGCCTCAAAATCATCAGTGTCACCAAATTAGGGTTTTGGTCGACCAAGGCCTCCAGAGAGAAATTTTCATCTGGGCATGAGCTAATACTTCAAAACATGATTCAAGAAGCTCAAAGGGACCTCATGAGTCAAATCATGAGTTCAAAATAGCCTCAGGGGATGCATTCATAAAAAATCAGGAATTAGGGTTTTCTTGACCTAATTCACCCCTAAGTTGAATTTTGGAGCAAGGAATGAGCCAAGACCTCAAGAAATGTTTTGAAGACCTCAAATATCTTATATTGATCCCCTCACAAGTTTAAATTGACACAAAGAACTTGATTCAAGAGCAATATAAAGACTCACATTCATATGGACCACAAACTAGGGTTTTTGAGAAAAAGTCAACCCCACCTTTGACTTTTGACCAAGACATGATCTCAAACCTTGGGACCTGGTTCAAGACACTCTAAAACACCTATGGAATCCATCCATTAGGTTCAATTTATCCTATGGACTTGATTTCATAAAGGATCACATAGTTTGAAATTCATCTAATAAAAAGTCAACTGTGATCAAAACCAAGTTTGACTTTTGAGATTTTTTGATAAATATGGCCTCTTCAAGTCAAAACAATGTTAACTTATGATTTGGACCATGATCAATTAAGAAAAATCAAGAAAAATGAGGTTACTTGAAAAAAGGGCAACCTTGAGAAACTTGAATTTTCACTAAGTTATGAAAAAAAGTGATTTTTACCCAACTTTGCAAGGCCATAACTTGTGATCCAAGCAACCATTTTCTTCCATCCAAAGCTCATATGATAGGTCTTGTTACATACTACAAGTTTGTCAACTACACCACATTCCAAATCTTCATGGATTTTAAGTTATGGATTGAGCAAAATCACAAAAATTAAGAAGTGAACATTCTTGACACTTAGTGAAAATCTGCCAAGTTTTTTCAGCTTTGGACACCAATGTTCAAAGGCACTTTTCATCATGATCCAAGATGAATCAAGACCAAATGCAAACATCAAATTTGAAGTATGATATTTGGGATTTTTAAAAAGTAAAAGAGCCTCCCATGATTCAATTTGAGCAAGAAGTTATAACCCTCACAAAATGGCATTTTCACCCTGGTTTTCCAAGGCAGATTTAGCAACAACACATGATTTTGTTGTTTTGGTAACTTTGCAAGCCTTGTCACCATGTAAGACAAACATCTAAGATACAATGCACTTGTTATCAGCATAGGAATCATAACATAGAGCCTTGCAAGTCAAGAAACTATCTCTTAGGCATGTGACATTCAATTTTCAAATCCAAAAGCTCCAAGTTTGTCATGAAGCATTAAAAGGATGCCTAGAGGTGGCATGTATCAGTCCATAACTATCCAAATGAGTCAAGCTTAGTCCAAGAATCAGAAGACCATAGGCCTGTGAGTTCAGTTCAAGTCAATGGCCAGAGGAGACTTTGGACTCTTAGCCATATCCATTGGATAATAGGATGAACCAGCCCCCATTTACTATTCCTTGCAAAACAAACTTCCTCTACTATAAATAAAGGTCATTTGTGATTGATTTCAACACACCAAAACATCAGAATACATGTTTTCCACCATTTCCCTCTTGAACCTCAAAAATCCATCTTTCAAGAAGTGAGAATCGTGTTTTGAAATAGAGAGTAATTCAGCTTAAACCAATGGTTCTAACACCTCATATACATCATATATGAATGATCTAAACACCTAAACAACATTTGTAACACCAGATTCATCAAGTTCATACCTCACCCCAAAGCCATATGCAATTGGAGTCGTGCCCACTGATCCAGAGGTTTTCAATCCATTCCAAGCATCTCAACACACTACTTGAGGTCCAAGGAAGCTGTTCAGATCATCGGGACACTTCTTTAACACCTACAACTGAGGATTCGAATTCCTCTTACAGAGGTAAGCCTGAACCCTTCAAACTTCATTATCCATGCATCATAAATGTGTTTTCAAGTTACCAACATGTTTCTGCACTTATGTAGAGTGTTTTCCCTCAATCAATTACTTTGTATCTATCGTGTATAGAATTTCATGGTGTTCTTGCAAAAACTAGGGTTCATCTGTTCATCACGATATATCTCACTCCACACTTAAAGTAAATGAAATTAAATACCACCATCATGATCCTTGATCAAAAGCGAACAAGTTGGATGTTTATTTCGTTTGATTTCATTGCGTAATGAGAGAGATAAGTGAGCTTTTGCAAATCATCCATGGCGGGCACACAAGAGGAAGAAGAAGGAGCCGTTGGCGCCCTTTTTCAAATATTTGAATTTTTAATTATTTTAATTATTTCTTAATTAATTTCAAAAATTCATATCTCTCTCATTTTTAATCTTTTTCAAATGATTTTTTAAACATAAATCCTTTACATATTTAAATATTTTATTCCACAAAAAAATCAAAAAAGTATTTTATATTTGATATATTTTTGAATTTTATAAAGAATTTTATTTTAATTGTTTTTAAACATTTTAAATAAATTATTTCTCTTGATTTTCAAAACCAATTGAACTTAAAACAATCATGTGAATATAAAATCTATTTTCAAACATTTATCAAAGTTCACAACAAGTTTATTAAATATATTTGATATTTTTGTATCATTTTTATTTAATTTTCTTTGAAAAAATGCATTTTTATTAAAATTAGGGTTTTCCTTTTGATTTTAAATCTTAAAACTTTCTTTATAATCATTTTTGGGCCTCTAATAGAGTGTAAGACCCAACCCCTTTGTAAATAAATAATCTTGGGACTCTGTCATAATGTAAGTCCTAGTACGATTTTTAAAAATAACGGTGCGTCCATTGTTTTTCAAATGGGCTTCTCCTTGAGTATAAACCCCATTTTTCTTTCAATAATCATTTTTGGGCCTCTATTAGAGTGTAAGACTTAAACCCCTCTATGTACATAAATAAATTTTGGGCCTCTGCTAGAGTATAAGTCACATAACGTCTTTCGGTATCGTAGTACAATCATTGTTTTCAAATAAATCATTTGGGCTTCTCCTTGAGTATAAGCCCCAATATTTTGTACATAAACCTTTTTTTAAACAATAAGCAACCTCCATGGGCCTCTCCTAGAGTTGTAAGCCCCATACATCTGTTTTCAAAATCATCTGTTTGTTTTAAACTGGTACTAAGAGGAGCATTATTCCCGGTGAAACTGCTCTTAGACCACTTGGGCCTCTCTTTGAGTTATAAGCCCCAAACTTTCTTTTCATTCAAATAATAACAACTTTAATTCAAATTAAAATTCAAAGTTTTCTCAAAAACTTTCTTCAATTTCTCTAAACCCTAATCATACAGTTGTAATCAATACATTTTGGGCCTCTTTTCAGAGTGTAAGATCCAACACCTTTTCAATTAAATGCATATTTGTTTATATACCTGTTAATTCACTTATCTGTATATACTTTTGCATATCTGTTTAAGTTTCCCAACAGTAGGTCCATCCTCAGTTCACACTCAGGATAAACAGTAGGATACTCATAACTTAGTTCAATAACTAGTTCCCCCATAGGAAATTCCCTCAATACAGTCTACCTCATCTTGGGCTTTCTTTAATATGGAACAAATAAAGACATTATTCCAGGTGAAACTTTTCTTAAGACTATCAAAACTTAGAAACATATAAAAGAAATTCATTTCCCCAGAGAGGATTAATTCTCGGTGTAACCTCTTTTGAATTTCTTCAAACCTTAAAGTTGTTCAATAAAGAAAGAATTATTCTCGATGAAACCTTTCTTGAACTTTTCTTAGGCTTGGACCCGCCAGGCTTCTTAGAAGTTCCCCACAGCCTCCTCTTGGGCTTAGTACAATGACCCACAGGCTTCCTAGAAGCATCCCAACCTCCTCTTGGGCTTAGTACAAGGACCCAAAGGCTTCCTAAAAACATAGGCTAGAATTCATTCATCTCTACTAGTTCAATCCTCAAGAAAGTTAAAACTCTAGAATATCTAACAAGTTAAGAGTTGATTTTCATCTCTAGAACCCACAGCCTCCTCTTGGGCATTATACAAAGATCTCATTTCAACTAGAGTCTACCTCTTCTTAAGAGACTTGGGTAGTCTCAGCCTCCTCTTGGGCTTTATACAAGTAGACTTGGAAAGTCTCACCCTCATAGTCTCCTCTTGAACTTCATACAATAACCCCCAGGATTCCTAAAAAAGACATAGGACAGATCCTGATCATCTTTACCAATACATCATTTCCCAGAAGAGTTAAAATCTCTAAGGTGTTCAAACTCATCTTTAAATCCCTTCTGACCCCCAACAAGGCTTGACTTTCACCATAAAAATCCCCATCCAAGGTCAATTTACCATCAACAAATCCTCAAAAGAATCAAAGCCTCATGGCATCTGATAAATCAGCTTTGCTTAAATCACCAGCAAGAGTGAGTCCCCTTTTGGATTCCCCAACACAGTTTAGACTTTCTCCTGGGTTTCAATAATCCTCAGCAAGAGTCAGCCTCCTCTTAGGCGTCATATAAGGATTCCCCCAGTCAGCCTCAATCTTGGGCTTTATACAAGACAAATATCATACTCCCCAGTTGAGTCAGTTCTCTATACTTAAACTCTCTAGCTTCATCATCTTATGTTTCAAACAAGATGCTTAAATAAAACATCTCCCGTGGAGTCAGTTTTCAACCTTTTTAAGCCTCAATCTTGGGCTTTATGCAAGACAAATAACATTCCCCCAGTGGAGTCAGTTTCTTTTAGCTTAAATCTTTACGGGAAGACGTAGGCATAAGATTGCGAAATCTTAGCGAGCACACTAATAAAAACTCTTAGGTCAAGCACCTTCCCCAAAACAATAAAAAACCCAGAAAAACAACAAAAGCATTTCCTCAGTCCTCCCAAAGGAGAAACTTTCCCAATCAACATCATATAGACTTAAGAAAGCATTTCAAATAGTACAAAACATATGCAAACAAAGGTTCCTATAGATTACTATAGATACTCTGAGTGTTAATAGCTTCCCTTTGTATAACCAAACCCCGATCCCCGATCTCTTAGCATCCATTAAAGAAAACACTTGAGTGCAGGGTTAGTTTAAGATATCTTCCCCTTCCTTTTCAGCTTCATCGCGTCACCAAAAAACCGACGCTACAGAAAATGGCGACTCTGCTGGGGAGTTTTAGGATTAGATTTCCTAAGAGGTTTAGGCCTTGCTCTGCATTTTTTTCTACTATTTTATTTACTTTCTTGTTTTTATATTATTTGTTGTTATATATCTGTCTATTTGCTTACTTGTTTAAATTACCGTTATCTGGGAATGCGATTAATACGCATGTGGTGAGTCCGAGAGCAGATTAAGATAAATGGTGGCATATTCAGGAAGGCTTATAGAGAGTGAGTCCCGACCAAGCTAACTTGAAAGTCCGCCGAACCAGTGGAGGTACCCTTTTGGAATTACTAATGTTGAACGAGCAAGTCTTGAAAACATTACTTTTTCCATTGGGCACCCTTGAAACTGAGGATTAGTAAACATTTAACCACTTGACCATTAGGTAGTGCGGTAACTATCGGGAATAGTTAATACGCGATACTACACTAAAAAAAGTTTCATCTTGGGGATATTACTGCTCTCATGAGTCAGTCGGTTTGCTGTTAATATTCTCAAGAGGGGTCAATGATTTTGGGAACCTTTGTTAGAACCCGTTCTACAGGTACAAAAATTAGACCCTAGTACACACCTTGGGGATGGGTAGATCCATGACTCCATGCTCGTGACGAAGAACCCCTAAACCCATGTTTTCAAATCTTTTTGTTTGCTGCATTCATGCATCCATGCATTTCATTGAAAAAAAAAATTTAAAACCAGAAAAAAATCTTTTTCTAAAAAGAACTAAAACAATCGTTGCAAATATCAGAGGTCGTACAATGAATTTTGGTAGAAGAAAAACACACAAGTGCACCTTCAAAGTTCCAACACTGGAAGACCTAAGGAAATTAGGAAGGATGATTACTAATCCCAAAGCTTTCAGAGCTAAGCACGGAGGACTGTTGTCTCTTTTGAAGGTCAGCATGGTGGAATGAGTCTTGTCTACATTGGTTGAGTTCTATGATCCAGTATACCACTGCTTCACATTTCCGGATTATCAGCTCACACCGACACTGGAAGAATACTCTCATCTGGTTAATTTACCTATCACTGATCAAGATCCATTTTTGGACTAGAATAAATTCCAAAAGATCAAGCCATTGCAAGGGCTACCTCATTGGAAGAGTCAGATATCAGAACTCACATGACCACCAAGGGAGGAATCCAGGGTTTACCAACTAAATTCCTGATGGAGAAAGCCTTATACTGTAAAGTATAGGAAACATAACTACTTTCGAGGATGTCTTTGTTCTGCTCATATATGGGTTATTCCTCTTTCCCAACATTGACAACTTCGTCGATATTAATGCTTTCAAGATATTTTCAAATGGGAATCCAGTCCCAACTTTGCTCGTAGATGCTTATCATTCAGTACATTTAAGGAAATTGTACAGTGGAGGAATGATCACATGTTATGTACCATTACTCTAGAAATGGTTTATTTCCCACTTACCCAAGTCTGTTTCTTTTTGGGATCTCAAGAGTGGTATGCGATGGTCGCAGAAGATTATGTCGCTTACCCATTATGACATAGATTGGTACAATCGGATCTATGATGGAATAAAAATCATCGACAAATGTGGAAGTTTCCCCAATGTACCCCTCATTGGTACTAAAGGAGGGATAAACTATAATTGAATTTTAGCTCGCTGTCAACTTGATTACCCGATGAAGAATGTACCACATAACATTCATCTAGAAGGTCTTTTCTTCAAGGAAGGAGAAAATGACAGAGCACTAAAGAAAGAAATTGTGCATGCCTGGTAACATGTTCATAGGAAGGGAAGAGAGTCCTCAGAAAGACCAAATTGCATCTCTGCAGAACCTTACCTCCGATGGGTACAAACTAGAGCCATCAAATTGAAGATTCCTTACCCCCGTCAGGAAGTTTTTCCCCTGAAAGAGTCCATTCTTTACTTCATGAATGACACGGAAAAGCTTCGGATCGCTTTCAACAAAGTCCAACGCGAGAAGAACTCTTGGAAGAACAAATACCAGATTATCAGCTTGGAATACACAAAAATCCAAGAGCTTTTAAAGGAAAAGGATGCTCTGATTGAGATATTAGAGCAACATGCTATAAAAAGTAAAGAGAAATGAAGAAATTTGCTCTCTCCTTTCACATGGCAAAGGATCTTCGACCTGACAACGATTAAAGAGGCCCGATCAAAGAAGAGAAAAATCCAGGAACCAGCATCTGAGCTTTCTTTAGGAAGAAATAAGGGTCCATAGGCCTAGTTTTCCTTCTTTCACTTTGTAAAATAATGTACTTTTCCCTGTAAGATACTGTAAGCTTTTGAGTTCAATAAAAGGTTTCCACCACTGTATGATATTTGCAACATAATTGTTAAAAGTTCTTTTGAAAACAAAAACTAAAAAGATCATTCTCATTCTTTGCATATCATTCATCATTCTTGCATAACACATCTTTTTCATTGAGTCACACACATGTGTCGCACTCAAAGTCATTTAGTGATGTACGCTCGGAAAATGTCTACCCAGACATAAAACCAACAACTACTAATCCACTACTTTCAAGACAGTTTAATCAGTGCCGCACTCAAATGGTACATGGGTTTAAACCGTGCCAAGATTAGTACTTTCATAGATCTTGGGGCAACTTTTGTTCAACAGTATAAATGCAATTTGGACATGGCACCAGATAGGGACCAGCTTAGAGCAATGCCCCAAAAAGATAAGGAAACCTTCAAGGAGTATGCTCAGAGATGGCGTGAAATCGCCGCCCAGATCTGCCCTCCTCTCGAGGAGAAGGAAATGACAGAAATCTTCCTAAAAACATTGGGCTCATTTTATTATGACCGAATGGTTGCAAGCACACCTGGTGACTTCACCGAAATGGTGAACATGGGAGTACGCCTTGAGGAAGCGGTCCGAGAAGGACAATTGGTCAAGAATACAAAACCGTCCAGCAGTACTAAAAGATACGGTAATGCTTTCCAAAAGAAGAAAGATCAAGATATCAGTAATATCTCTCAGGGTAAGCAAAGACGAAGGTATCAACCTCGGCAGGTAGCGGCAGTAACTCCCGCCATCAACCCAGTACCAGCTCTGACATATCAACCTCAGATTGCTCAGAGCTAGCTAAGTCAACAATAGTATCAGCAAAGGCACCAACAACCTCTTCAGTAGGCTTGCCCGCAGTACAACAATAACAATCGTACTACAGGATCACCAAGGTTTGACCCCATACCAATGTTGTATATAGAATTATTTCCACTTCTGCTAGCTAAGGGGCACATTCAAACCAGGACTCCTCTTGCAGTACCAGACAATCCACGATTTTGGTTCAAGGCAGACCAATCTTGCCCTTACCATCAAGGGGGACCAGGACATAACATTGAGAATTGCCTCAGTTTTAAATCTGATGTACAGAAGCTCGTCAGAAACAGGGTCTTATCTTTCAATGATACGAACCCAAATGTTCCGACAAATCTGTTGCCACAACATGAAATGACTTTGGTAAACTTGATAGAAGGAGAATCCGACAACAGTCATCAAATTCATGATGCATGCCTACTAAGAACAAATCTGGTGAAAATGAATTGAAGGCAGAGCGGGTATGGCCATGTACCATCTCACAACTATCACCAATGTGATATCTATTCTAAAAATAATCAAGGATGTGTTATCATACAAGCAGCTCTTCAAGAGCAGATGGATCTAGGCTGGATTCAGGATCACATGATTCGTGAAGTAAATATGGCCCATGCACATCCAAACATTGTTCAAAATCATGACATCAACGTAACGAATGTCAATTTAGTGGCGATGCATTCAAGACAAAGTCAATACTACAATTTACCACTTCACGATTACAATGCTTGTTCGATTTGCTCAAAAGACAATCAGGGATGCTCTTTTGTACAAGAGGCCCTCCAGCGTTAAATGGATCTTGGATAGATCCAAGACTATCATTAAAGGAATGATCATCAGGTCAACATGATTCAGATCTTCGACATTCATTTATTGAATACCAGTCTAGTAGAATTGCATGACAAGCAGGTCAGACTTGGTTTTCTGTCCCTGCATAATTACCAAGATTGCAAAGAATGCTCCAAAAACGATCAAGGTTGCGCACTTGTACAAAGAACTCTTCAACATCTGTTGGACCATTGGTGGCTCCCAGTCTACCAGGACGAGGACACACAACAAGTTAGCATAACCAACGGGAATCCAGGCAGACACCCAAATTGTGACGTCCGCTTGCTGGAAACGGATTTGGTAAAGATGCACTACATACAGAGTGGATACGGTAGGGTGCTGCCTCACAATTATAAACGATGTCAAGTATGTTCAGAAAATAACCAGGGATGCTACCTCGTGCGAGCAGCTCTCCAGCATCAGGTAGACTAAGGGGAAACCCAATTACACCTGAATTCTCAGTCAACCAACATGGTGCAAGGATGCCTCCTTGGCCGAAACAAGGTCCAAAGACTACTAGATAAAAGGACTATCACAGTCTCCGATAAGAAATAACCTGTTAATTATGGAATTAACAAGGATGTTTTCACCATAATTCCTTTGCTCCAGGAACCAAAGCGCGTAGAAATTCCTCTGGACAGTAGAAAAGTTCTCAACTTGGAGCCGATTGAGGTTACCTATGACGGTCAAAAGACCCAAAAAGCACCTGTGATAATCTACTAGCCAGGACCAATACCATACAAGTCGGAGAAAGCTATTATGTACAAGTACGGTGCGACTATAATAGAAGATGGAAAAGAAACTACACTGCCATCCGTTGTCAACATTGCTGATATCAGTCGGGTCACCCGAAGCGGTCGAATCTTCAACAGAGGAGTTGGAGAAACTGCAAAAGAAAAGGAACCTCAAGCTGAAGTTCCTAGTCAACAAATTGGTCAATCCAGCAGCACGAAGCCTGTGAAAAATAACGATGAAATGCTAAAGCTCATCCAGAGAAGTGAATACAACATTGTGGAACAATTGTTGCAAACTCCTTCTCGGATCTCCATTTTATCTCTCTTGCTCAGTTCAGAAGCTCACAGAGAGGCTCTACAGAAATTTTTAGAACAAGCCTGTGTAGAACAAGACGTGAAAGTGGGTCAATTTGATAGCATTATTTCCAACATCACTTCCTGCAACAATTTGGGTTTCAGTGATGAAGAACTTCTAGAGGAAGGCAAGAACCATAACTTGGCACTCAATATCACGGTCAATTGTCAGGATGATGCTTTAGCCAGCAGACTAGTAGACACATGTTCATCTTTGAATGTCATACCAATGTCTACTTTGGTACGACTATCTTTTTAATGTACTCCGATGAGAGGCAGTGAGATCATCGTCAAAGCCTTTGACGGATCCAAGAAAACAGTTATCGGCGAAGTCAACCTTCCCATAACCATTGGTCCCCACACTTTCCAAGTCACTTTCTAGGTCATGGACATCCGAGCAACATACAATTGTTTATTAGGAAGACCTTGGATACATGAAGCAGGGGCCGTCACTTCGACACTTCACCAGAAGCTGAAGTTCGTCAAGAACGACAAGTTGGTCATAGTATGCGGAGAACAAGCTTTAATTGTGAGCAATCTATCATCATTCTCCTATTTAAAACCAGAGGAGGTTGTTGGAACTCAATTTTAAGCACTCTCGGTGAGCAATGAGAATCACCAAGAAAAAGGAACGTCAATTTCCTCGTACAAAGACGCTCTACAAGTAATGGGAAACAATGATATAAAAGGACGGGGACAAGTTGTGATTCCTGTTGATAACAAGACAAGAAAAGGTCTCAGTTTTTCTTCAGCAGTTACCAAGACTACAAAAAGGGATGAAAGCTTTCATCCCATTCAAGATTTCTTCCATTGTGGAGGCTTCCGCCACCCAATTTCTCAAGAAGTCCACACCATCGAGGAAAATAATTCTTCCGATACAGATGAAGAGTGGAAATCCTATTTTATCGATGAAGGTTATATATCTCAGGAAGAAACATACATGCTATTTTACTCTCCAAAGCAAAGTCCCAGATATATGCCAAGATCATATGTCAAAATGATCTACGGAGATTGCGATCCTGAAGGATGTCATGCTCCACCCTACTCATTAGAAGAAGATACTCTAATGAAAGACAGCTTTAATTACAACTCATATGATTCCTTGGATGATTGGCCAATTTGGAAACCTTACATGGAGGACTCAGGGTAAAAGATTCAGCCAGATAATGCATATCTGCTTAATGACCTTAAGAAAAATACACCTGTTCTCCCAGAGTCATGGAATCCTTATTCGGAACATTCCGGAGATGTCAAACGCTACGTTGATGAATTTGCAAAGATCGCAGGACAAGAATTTATCAACTTTGCATTTCCTGAGGTCAATGTCATTGAGGAAGATGACTCATCTATCCCCTCAGAAACTTGGTGAAATTCTGGTACCAGATATGTGATGTTACGTGTGATGTCACAACAACACACTCTGCAATGGATAATGTAAAACAACAGAAGAGAACACAAAGAATTGTTTACCCAGTTCAGTTAAACAACTTACTCTGGGGGCTACCAAGCCAGGAAGGAATTTCACTATCATTAGAATTAATTTACAGACTCAACAACCCAGTTGACATCTCCTAAACTTAATCTCTACCTAATGAACTTTCTACCTAAGAGACCACTTAGGTATGAGAACACTACTCACTTCCTAAAACACCTCAAAGATCACACTTTGAGAAACACCTTGATCCTGCTTACAAGCTTTGATCAAGGAACAACACTCTCTTGCTTCACAGCTCTAAGAGAGTACACCTTACAATTCACCAATTCAACCTAGAATGGTTTACAAAATACTCGTACAAAGACAATGATTGACACTTAGTCTATGCTTTCTCTCTCTTCTGTACTTTCTTCAAAGGTTTGATGCGCTTTATATAGCAATTTGATTTGGACTTGGACCTGCTACAAAATCTGACCTGATTTTTTATTTAAAACTGAATCTTCAAAACAGATTTTATCTCCCAAAATCTTCTTCAATCTTCAGCCTTTAACCACTCCTACAAATCTGCATCAAATCTGTTTGCAACAGAAAATATCTCCTCCAAGATACTCGCATCCAATAACTCTAACAGATCTCCCAAAATCCAGCTAATACGCTTAACCCTAAAAACATCTCAAACCTGATGTTTTACTGATCTGCATATCTGATGTCATGACATCGCATATGACATCAGACTTCAAAACATCAACAACTTAAACACCTAACATTATCCAATTTTAAGACTCAATGTTAAGACATCACCCATGTGACATCAACATTGAACAACTTTGTTTTACCAAAATTCTAGCCAATCCAAGAGCTAACAATCTCCCCCTTTGGCTAATTTTGGCTAAAACAAACTCTGCAACATCAGAGACTTCAACAGTGGATAAAAATTAGTATAAAACTCCTAGCAGCACTTCTTCAAACAGCTTCAAAATGCTGCACACACATCATCAGCTCACAACAATAATGGTCAAGCTCCCCCTAAAAAACTGAACCAAGCTGAGCTGTTCAACCAATCTCCCCCTCAACTTCTGCACTTCTGCATCACAACTAGCAGCACTACTTGGCATGGGCTAACTCTCCCCCTTTTTAGCCACAATTGGACAAACCTCAACTTGAAGTCCTTCTAACAACCAGTTAGTCCTAATCTAGCTCTCATTGTCAGTCTAAAGTCAGCATACAAGACACGACAAATCATAGAACATAAAAAGTGCTTAACAAGCCACAATATTCAAATTACATAATTCAGTGCAGAACAAAACAACAAAAGCAAAAAAAACTATTGTCTAGCAGAAACAACTAAAGAACTAATCTTCATCAGAGCTAGGGCCATCTTCACCATCCTCACCATCTTCCTCAGAATTGACATCTACAGCATTGACATCATCATTATCATCGTGTTCCAAGGAATGGATCAGCTTCTCAATCTCATTCTTTCTAGTCATGCTGATACTGATCACAACATCCAGATCCTTAGAAGCAACCTTCAATTCTGCAAGCAAATCAGCCTTGGTACTTTTCTTCTTGTTCCCAGCATCTGATGTTGAGACAATGTCTGGAACATGACTCCCAACAAACAATTTTGGATGCAGAGATAAAGTAGACTCCCTCTTGTAGGCTGTGTCTGAACTTGTTAATATGCCAGGATGTTGTTTCAGAATTACCCCACAAATAAGAGATGGAAATGCTATAGGCATTTTGATAGCATTAGTGGTGGTATGTTTCACAGTCTGTTCAAAAATATATGATCCATAGTCAAATTTCTTCTTAGTGCCAATAGCATAAATGAACCTTCCTAATCCCACAGCTGTTGTGGTTTTATGATTAGTAGGCACCCAATTTGCAGCTCCAATTCCATGCGAGATAGCATACTTAACACTAAGTTTGCTAGTTGGCAGTTTTCCTTTCAAGGGCCACACCTTAACTTGACCAGCAGTTATTTCCTTGCAGACATCATTATCAGTGACTTCTAGCTCTGTAAACTCTTCTTCTTTTCTTCCTAGGTAATTGTTGATAACCTCAGGAGAGAATTTAATACATTTGCCTCTCACAAACACTTTCATGAAATCCACACTTCTTTTGTCAGAAATATTCATAGGAATATTGACCATAAATTCCTTAACCAGACTGTCATAACACTTGGAGAACCTACAAACAGTCTTCATCATTCCAGCAACCTTTATCACCTCTATGACTTCTTTAATTTCCATAGCCTCTTTGCCAATCTCTCTTTTAAGAGCAAATCTTCTTTGACAAACAAATTTCCACATGGAAGCACTGCTTGCATAATGGAATGAAATGTTGTCAATAGGAACATCAGGTATCTTGTCAGTAATTCTCTTCAAGATTGACTTTCTCACAGGAGTGATGTCTTGAACATCATCCTCAACATCATACTCTGATTCAGATTCTTCCACAAGCTTCCTCTTCCTGGGATTCACATCAACTTTGCTCCATGTTTTTGTAGGACCAACAATAGAAGTCTTTTTCTTCTTTCCTTCAGCTGACTTCTTTAGAGAAGATTCCACATTCTTTCCTTTCCTTGTTTTCAGTCTCTTGGAAAGACTAGGAACAACATTTCTAATCACTTCATCATCAAACAGATCAACAACATTTACCACATCTTCATTCTTCTTTCCACCAGGGCTAGTTTCAGCATTCCTTTCAGGCGATGTTCTGACATTTGTTTCAACATCAGCTTCCTCCTGAACACCTTCTTCTTTAACACCTACTTCAGCATCTTCAATGACAGACATAGCTAGTCTGTGAAGATTTGTAGCAGCACTTTGCATGTCCTCCTTTTCAGCAGGCATTTGTCTAAGGGGAATAGAAATGCCTTTTACAGATAAACCCTTATCCAAAATCTTGGTGGCAATCTGATTAAGACTGCGATCAACATCAAACCTCTCCTCAACAGCTTGAGGGGTGGAAGACTTAGATGCAGATTTATCGCTAAAAAGTACACTAGTGACTAGCCTCTTAGTTTCATTATCATTAAATTTAGTTCCAGCCCTTTTGGGTTGAAGTTTGGAAGGTCTTGACTTTCCAGATTCAGGAACCATCATGGAGATGGGTTCTATATTCAAAGCTTTTTCTGCAGAGCCCTCTTCTGTAGAAACCCTAGCTTTATCTCGCGATGAACTTTGTGGGGCAGATTTCTTAGATGGAGATGATATATGTTTTGACATTGTTCCTATGAAGCACTTTAGATTCAGAGATGAATGGAAATTTCTGTTGAAGGAGAAGGAGATGAATAGATTAGGGATATGAAGTTTGATGAAGCGCGAGATGGCTATAATAGGAAATGATTGCCTAAAGTGTGGAGCCTGATTTTGTGGGTCACTTAAACACCAATCAATGATTTTCTCCCTCCAAAATAACTTTCCTTTTAAATTTTTAAATGGATTCACACCACAAGTTATTAACCCTAATTGACCTTTCAACATGCTCAGACTTTCACACTTAATGTTACAGTCTGATGTCACAACATCAACCTGAACATCACCAGATGAGCTGACCTCTTGAGGTACCCATTGATAACAATTATCTCTGGATCTGACTCCTTTCATAACTACCTCATTTTCCTCATTAGTTATCAAACACTCATCTTTAGTGTAGCTAACCTTATATCCATCATCACAGAGCTGACTTATGCTAATCAGTTAGCACTCAACCGTTATACAAGAAGCACATTGTCAAGATCAGGTCCATCATGACACTTCACTTTTCCAACACCTTTTACCACCCCTTTCTCTCCATTTCCAAAAGTAACATCAATTGAGGAGCAAGAATTGACATCCACCAATTAGTTTTTGAATCCAGTCATGTGCTTTGAACATCCACTGTCAAAGTACTATCCATCCTTAGCAGAGTGTCTATCTGAAATGTGAGCCAATAGACATGTAACCTCAGCTTTAGGAACCCATTGTTTAATAACCTTGGGCCTGTTATCCTTCTGTCTAGGTTGAGGGACAGACTTGGGATAACCATGAAGCTTGAAGCAAGAAAATTGCATATGTCCAAATCTTCCACAATAGAAGCACCTTACTTTTTCTTCTCTGAAGTTGTTAAACTTCCTGCCCCCTTGATGATGAAACTGTTGTGGCTGCCATCCATAGTACTGGTTCTGTTTTCTTCCATAGTTTGTCTGTCTCCTGTAGTGAGGATTCTGTCTCTTAGGCTGTCTTCTATGATGATGTGGCTTCCTTCTTCCATAATGATGAGGCACAACATTCTTATATTCAAAACCATACATATTCCCCTGATGTTGAGACATCTGATGAAACATGTTTTGTTTAAACCTAGAAGCCTGCATGCTCCTATGGTATTGAGGAGGCATAAACTGCCTAGCTCCATAAGTATGTACCTTCCCTTGATGAGGACCATGAGTATACCTTTTCCCAACATTTTGTGGCTGTTGGTGAGCAACCTGCTTGGGTTTAGGATTGTGTCTCTTTTTGTTATGGTGAGACATTGGTTGAGACATGTCCTTTTTGGTTCCTGAAGTACTAGCTTCAGTAGAAACCTTCTCCTCAGCAATAAATCCTAATCCAGTCTTGTCTCCAGCTACCTTTTCTGCCTGAAGGATCTTATCAAGAGTATCAGATCCACTGTTCAACATTCTCACAGATTTTGTCATTTGATCAAGTTCAGATTTAACCAATAAGACTTCATTTTCAAGATCAACTTTAACAGTCTCAAGCTGAACAATTTGTTTCTTTTGTTTTTCACTTTCTTGACAAACCTCTGCACTCTTCAGACATAACTCTTGATAGGAGGCTGCTAACTCCTCAAAAGTCAGTTCCTCATCACTTGATTCTCCATCAGAAACACAAGTTCCTGTCAATGCTCTGACATGCTTGGCTAACTCGTCTTCACTTTCACTGTCAGTCTCAGACCAGGAAACAGTCATGCCCTTCTTCTGCTTCTTAAGGAATGTAGGACATTCTTTCTTGACATGTCCATAATCTTCACACTCAAAGCATTGAATCCCTTTGTCTTGAGCAGTCTTCTCTTCATCCTTCTCTTTTGACTTGCTGATGTCAGAGGAGATGTTCTTAACATTAGGTTTGTAGTTCTTATTCATCCTCTTGAAAACCTTGTTAAACTGTCTTCCCAGCATAGCAATGGCCTGAGACAACTCCTCCTGAGATTCAACGCCATTCCCTTTCTTCTCTTCTTGAGTATTGGATGGCAAGGCTATACTCTTGGCCTTCTTTTCAGGTTCCTCCTTATTCAGCCCTAACTCAAAAGTTTGAAGTGATCCAATAAGCTCATCAACCCTCATTTTGCTGATGTCTTGAGCTTCTTCAATTGCAGTCACCTTCATCTTATACCTCTTGGGAAGGGATCTAAGGATTTTCCTCACCAGCTTTTCTTCAGTCATCTTCTCTCCAAGAGCACTAGAGGCATTAGACAACTCAAGAATACTCATATGAAAGTCATGAATAGTTTCATCTTCCTTCATCTTTAAACTTTCAAACTTTGATGTCAGAAGTTGAAGTCTTGACATCTTAACCTTTGAAGTTCCTTCATGAGTGGTCTTCAAGATGTCCCAAGCTTCCTTAGCTACTTCACAGGTATTGATCAACCTGAATATGTTCTTATCAACTCCATTGAAGATAGCATTTAAAGCTTTGGAATTTCCAAGGGCAAGCTCATCTTCTTCCTTGGTCCATTCTTCTTCAGGTTTCAGTTTTGAGCTGCCTTCTTTTTCTTTCCCACCATCATCTTTCTCAACAACAACAGGTGCTTTCCATTCTTTTATGATAGCCTTCCAAGCCCTGCTGTCCAAGGATTTCAAAAAGTTAATCATCTTTGGTTTCCAATAATCATAATTAGAGCCATCCAAAATAGGGGGTCTATTCACAAATCCACCAACTTCCTTGTCCATCTTACCAGAAAGTATCAGCCCTAGATCTCACCCAGATGCAGAGCAGGATGCCTGCTCTGATACCAATTGAAATTCTGGTACCAGATATGTGATGTTACGTGTGATGTCACAATAACACACTCTGCAATGGACAATGTAAAACAACAGAAGAGAACACAAAGAATTGTTTACCCAGTTCAGTTAAACAACTTACTCTGGGGGCTACCAAGCCAGGAAGGAATTTCACTATCAGTAGAATTAATTTACAGACTCAACAACCCAGTTGACATCTCCTAAAATTAATCTCTACCTAATGAACTTTCTACCTAAGAGACCACTTAGGTATGAGAACACTACTCACTTCCTAAAACACCTCAAAGATCACACTTTGAGAAACACCTTGATCCTGCTTACAAGCTTTGATCAAGGAACAACACTCTCTTGCTTCACAGCTCTAAGAGAGTACACCTTACAATTCACCTATTCAACCTAGAATGGTTTACAAAATACTCGTACAAAGACAATGATTGACACTCAGTCTATGCTCTCTCTCTTCTGTACTTTCTTCAAAGGTTTGATGCGCTTTATATAACAATTTGATTTGGACTTGGACCTGCTACAAAATCTGACCTGATTTTTTATTTAAAATTGAATCTTCAAAACAGATTTTATGTCCCAAAATCTTCTTAAATCTTCAGCCTTTAACCACTCCTACAAATCTGCATCAAATCTGTTTGCAACAGAAAATATCTCCTCCAAGATACTCGCATCCAATAACTCTAACAGCTCTCCCAAAATCCAGCTAATACGCTTAACCCTAAAAACATCTCAAACTTGATGTTTTACTGATCTGCATATCTGATGTCATGACATCGCATATGACACCAGACTTCAAAACATCAACAACTTAAACACCTAACATTATCCAATGTTAAGACTCAATGTTAAGACATCACCCATGTGACATCAACATTGAACAACTTTGTTTTACCAAAATTCTAGCCAATCCAAGAGCTAACACTTGGGATACCTTAGGGCAACCAAACGACAAGTACGACTTTCTAGTGAAGTACACTACTCTCGAAAGCTCTTGCATCAGATATGAGGACATCCAGCCAACTGGATGGGGAGATCCTCTTGAGAATGAAAGTACTGTTGAATATGCCATATAAGAGTCCTCTTATGATAACTCTGCATGGGAAGAAGACTCTAGTGATCCAACTCCACCAGAGATCAGTGTCATTGCCGAAGACAATCCTGGATGGAAGATACCAAACTTTGTGATCCACAGAGGAGTTCGTCGCCATTGGATTGCATTCGATGTCCCGAATGTCGTTCATAAATCGAAGTAATTGCCGCGTCTTTGTTTTGACCTTTCACTTTGCCCGGGTGAAAGGATGTTTTATAGGGCTTACTTTTCTGTAAATGTCACTCTTCGTTTCGGCCAAAGTGAAAGAGTTTTCTTTTATAGGGTTATGTTTCAAGAATCGACAAATCATGAATAAATGACGTCATTCTGAATTCCTGCATTTATTGCTATTTTCACTTTTCGCTTTTTCCAGAAAATGGTAATCCTAAAAAACAAAACAAAATAAAAACAAACGTTTTAAAAAAAATACACTGCACAAACTTTTTCATTCTCTCTATCTTTTCTGAAAAGGATCATCATGTTATGCCTTCTCCCAACTTTGAGTTTTTGGTATTTGAAGCCGAAGAAGAAGGGGACGAAGAAATTCGAGAAGAGATCTCCCGACTACTCAGACATGAGGAACAATCCATTTAGCCTTACAAAGAGCCGTTGGAAACTGTCAATTTGGGTTCAGAAGAAGAAAGGAAAGAAGTTAAAATTGGAGCACTGCTCAACCCAACTGTCAAAGAAGGCCTGATAGGACTTCTCAAAAAGTTTCCAAATGTGTTTGCTTGGTCCTACCAAAACATGTCAGGGTTGGACACTAACATCGTGGAACATCACTTGCCCCTGAAACCAGAATGTCCACCAGTCAAACAAAATTTGAGTAGGACTCACCCTGACATGGCCATCAAAATTAAGGAAGAAGTGCAGAAACAAATAGACGCAGGTTTCCTCACCACATCAGAGTATCCCCAATGGCTAGCCAACATAGTGCTAGTTCCTAAGAAAGACAGAAAAGTCAGAATGTGCATAGACTACATGGATTTAAACAGAGCAAGTCCAAAGGATGATTTCCCCTACCACACATTGACATGCTAGTTGACAGAACAGTAAAATTCAAAGTATTCTCCTTCATGGATGGATTCTCGGGCTATAATCAAATCAGAATGGTGTCAGGAGACATGGAAAAAACTTCATTCATCACCCCATGGGGTACCTTTTTCTATAAAGTAATGTCGTTCGGTCTGAAGAACGCAGGAGCAACTTATCAAAGGGCTATGACAACTTTGTTTCACGACATGATGTACAAAGAAATTGAAGTGTACGTCGATGACATGATTGCCAAATCTAAAATAGAAGAAGAACATGTGGAGAATTTGTCAAAACTATTCAAGCGTCTGAGAAAGTACAAACTCCGCTTGAATCCTAACAAATGTACATTCGGTATTTGTTTAGGAAAGCTCTTGGGATTCATCGTCAGCCAAAAAGGAATTGAGGTTGATCCCGACAAAGTCAAGGCCATTCAAGAAATGCCTGCTCCAAAGACTAAAAAACTAGTAAGAGGATTTTTGGGACGTCTGAGTTACATCTCAAGATTCATATTCCTCATGACCGCGACATGCGCGCCAATTTTCAAACTACTCAGAAAGAATCAAAACTGAATATGGACAGAAGATTGCCAAAAGGCTTTCGACAACATCAAAAAATATCTGTTGAATCCACCGATTCTGTCTCCTCCAGTGGAAGGAAGACCACTAATCATCTACTTAACAGTCTTGGAAGACTCCATGGGTTGTGTGCTTGGCCAACAAGACGAGATGAAAAGAAAAGAGTCTGCCATTTATTACTTAAGCAAGAAGTTCAAGGATTGTGAAACTCGATACACTATGCTCGAGAAAACTTGTTGCGCTCTGGCTTGGGAAGCTAAACGTCGTCGCCAGTACATGATTTGTCACACTACTTGGTTAATCTCTGACATGGATCTAATCAAGTACGTCTTTGAAAAGCCTGCTCTAACAGGAAGGATTGCCCATTGGCAGATGTTGTTATCAGAATACGACATCGAGTACCATGCTCAAAAAGTCATCAAAGGAAGTATTATAGCTAATCATTTGGCTCATCAACCGACTGACAATCAAGAAATGATCAAATTTGACTTCCCAGACGAGGATGTCGTGTACCTAAAAATGAAAGATTACGATGAACCGCTACCAAGCGAAGGTCCAGAGCCAGGTTCCCAATGGGGACTAATATTCGACAGAGCTGTCAACGCTTATGGAAATGGAATTGGGGCAATCATTGTTACACCTTAGGGTACCCATATTCCTTTCACTACCAGATTGCCATTCAAATGTACAAACAATGAGGTTGAATATGAAGCTTGTATCATGGGTCTCGAAGAAGCTATTTACTTAAGGATAAAGAATTTGGATGTGTATGGAGACTCAGCCCTGGTTATAAATCAGATCAAAGGAGAGTGGAACACATATCAATTGGGATTTATTCCTTACAAAGACTACGCAAGAAGGTTGTTACTCTTCTTCAACAAAGTTGATTTTCATCACATTCCTCGTGAAGAAAACCACATGGCTGATGCACTAGCTACCCTATCCTCAATGATTAGTGTGATTCGATGGAACGACGTACCCAAGATCGACATAATGCGCCTTAATAGGCCTGCTTACATATTTGCAGTGGAAGCAGTCATCGACGACATGCCATGGTATCATGATATCAAGTGCTTCCTTCAAAGACAAAAATACCCGCCTGGGGCATCGAGAAAAGATAGGAAGACCCTCAGAAGACTGGCTGGCAACTTCTTCCTGAACAATGATGTGCTCTACAAGAGAAACTTTGACATGGTTTTGCTCAGATGCGTAGACAGGCGTAAGCAAACATGGTAATGAAAGAGATTCATGAAGGATCTTTTGGCACTCATGCCAATGGACACACAATGGCAAGAAAAATTCTGAGAGCAGGATATTATTGGTTTACAATGGAATCCCATTGTGATAAGTGCATGAGGAAATGTCACAAGTGTCAGATATACACCGATAAAATCCATGTACCGCCAACGCTTCTCAAAGTTCTTTCTTCTCCATGGGGTTTTTCTATATGGAGAATTGACATGATTAGCATGATTGAACCCAAAGCTTCAAACGGACATCGGTTCATCCTAGTAGCCATTGACTACTTCACCAAATGGGTTGAAGCAGTATCATACACCAATGTGACCAGACAAGTGGTGGTCCGATTTATTAAGAAAAATCTCATCTGTCGTTATGGTGTTCCAAGCCAGGTCATTACTGATAATGGATCGAACCTAAATAACAAAATGATGAAAGAATTATATGCTGAGTTCAAAATTAAACACCATAACTCACCCCTTACCGGCCTAAGATGAATGGAGCGGTAGAAGAAGCTAACAAAAATATCAAGAAGATCATTCAGAAGATGGTTGTAACCTACAAAGATTGGCATGAGATGCTAGCCTTTGCTCTTCACGGTTACCGTACATCTGTCTGTACTTTAACAGGGGCAACCCCTTCCTCTCTAGTATATGGCATGGAAGCAGTGCTCCCCATAGAAGTAGAGATCCCATCAATGAGAGTATTGATGGAAGCCAAGCTAACGGAAGCTGAGTGGTGTCAAAGTAGATACGATGAACTGAATCTAATCGAAGAAAAGAGAATGACAACTTTATGCCATGGTCAGTTGTATCAGTAAAGAATGAAGAAGGCGTTTGACAAAAAGGTCTGACCCGATGTCTTCAAAGAAGGAGACTTTGTGCTCAAGAAGATACAATCATTCTTCAATGATTCCAGGGGTAAATGGACTTCGAATTACGATGGCCCCTATGTTGTTAGGAAAGCCTTTTCAGGAGGTGCCTTGAGACTCGCGACCATGAATCGAGAAGAGTTTACCTACCCCACGAATGTTGATGTAGTCAAGAAATACTTCGCCTAAATAAAAAAATGAAATGAAAAAAAATAATGTCTCGTTGGACTGAAAACCCGAGAGGGCGGTCCAAGCAAAAATTAGAGACATAAACAATGATCATCCCGATGGATTGAAAACCTGAAATGGCAATCTAGGCAAAAGTTAGGGATTCATGGCTAGTAACCGCATCCGACAAGATTGGCTCCCCAGCGGCAACGTCATGCGTCAGGAAAACCTGGATCAGAAGTCATCTTCAGCAGAAGCTCAAGATACCTAGAATTCAAAGTTGGTAGAAGGATAGTGGTCATTATGTTTCAATGTAGCCCTTTTCCCTTTAAATTACCATTTTCTAAACCTTGTAATGCTCCATGGAATCACGCGTTAGGCTAATTACCATTCTATCAATGAAATTTTGAGCCCTTGTACCTTTTGTTTGCAAATTCTCATTTATTCTGCTTCGCAAAATGACATGTTTAATATGATTAACATTCTTGAAACAAAAACGAATTTACAAAACGGAGATTTCAAATTTTTACTTCTGCTTTTAAAATAAAAGATGGCAATTTCCTTTTGATTACTAAACACAAAAGGGGATATCGACGGATTCTCCGGAAGTGATCAAACTTCAAAATGCAGAATCAAAATACTCTTTGTGATCAGTACACTCTGAATGAAGGATCAAATGCTTCAGGTGGAATATCCCATCTGTCATCCCTGGTGGAGTTCCTACCTCTGATAACCAATGATTGGTTTTTCTCCCTAGAAGAATCTACCCTTGAAAAGAAAGAACGGGTTTCTATCCCTAGCAGGTTTGTACCTCCGGAAACCAGAACAAACACAGGAATCCCTGTTCCCAAACAAAAGTACTACCTTCAAAATCTCCAGTGATACCCCCACCTCCTAGAGTGGCCGAGTATCCAGTTGTGCTCATCATCAGTCCGTATGTCATGTCTGTTTTGTCAGCATAAGCATTTCATACATATATCGTGCATAATTGATTCATATTCATATTGCATCACAATCACTTTGGTCATACCCATCCCAAATGATAAATGTCCTCTCTCCATTAGAGTTGTCAGTTTTCCTTTCTACGTCAAATAGGATAAAATCCCAGTTTGCGTTCTTTCCTCATCAGGAAATGTATCATCTGAACAATCCCTCACCAGTTTATTCTTGGATAGAAATTGATCCTCGACCGCTTTGGCAACTTGAACCTCTGAAAGGCGAGAAGGCATTTGGATATACACCTTTAGAACATCCCTCTTCGCCATTGAAGATGATATTTTGCTTTCCCGGATTAAGGAAAATCCCCCACGGAAGCTTCTCAACAAAAGACTCTTGGCAATATGGACTTCACATCCTCCAAGAAATATCTACCACTCGGCAAAACAAAGAAGCCTGTCTTTGCCCCATAAATTCCAATAACCCGACAAATGACAGACTTTCTCTGAGAAGTTTGTCCTACTTTTAAAGAGGTCATCATCACCTCAAAAATTGAATTACATCACAGGCGTCTCTCCGAAGAAGTCTCCAAGGGAAGTATGATGTAACCTCTCCAAGCAAATGGCATCTCCACACAAGAGAAGTTTGCATACCTCTACAGTTCAGACAAATGGTTATCCCCAGCAAGTCTGACATCAAATCTTTTTCCATCAAATAGCGTCTCCCCAATAAATCTCGGCGAGAAGTTTGATAAAATCCTCACGGATAAACATTCCTTGTCAAGAGAAGAACTCGACAAGAAGAAACTAAGACCAGTTCCATGGCTGAAGACCAGGATCGAGGGGAAGTTTATTACAAGAAGAAACTGAGACCAGTTCCATGGTTGAAGACCAGGACAGAGGGGAAGTTTATTTAAAAAAAACTAAGACCATTTCTGTGGCTGAAGACCAGGATCGAGGGGAAGTTACACCTTTTTCTAAGTAAGATTACTTAGTAAAAGAAGATGGATCAGCAAAATTGGGAATTTGCTACCATTCACAACAACAATCAAAATTTTGGGAATTCTAATATTTAATCCTCTTTTACCTTGAATGTCCGAATGTCTTCGTCATTCACACCTTCAGGTCCAAGGAGATTAAATAGGGGCATCTGTCATACCTTAAATTTTGACCACAAGATTTCACATCATTATGCAAATCATCACCATAATATGAATGTACCTTCATGCCTCGTCAATATTCTCAAATATTGTGGAGCATTCACCTCAACCAAAGATTAGGGTTTTGAGCCCTTTCAAAGCATCCAGGCAAAGGATCAGTCAAGAATTGACATGATCTTTAACTTGTCAAACCTTTCAAACATCCATGAAGGATCAAGAGGTCTCCCACATCAAGAATCAAACACAAGAATGCAACATTTCAAGTTGATCAAGCCTCAAGATCATCAGTGTCACCAAATTAGGGTTTTGGTATGAAAGCTCCTGTGGTTTGACTAAATTTTGGTTAAAACTTAATGAAGAATGCTGCAGAAAAAGATGTCGAAGACAATGTCCTAACATTCTGACTCGACAAATATACCAGGTTCTAAATCTGGTGCAAGAATCAAGGAATGATTATAGCAATGGATCAAGGGATCAATAAACAGAAGATTCGAAGCCCAAGGAAATAGAAGAGTATAAAAGAAGACTAAGACCTAGAACTGAACAACTGAACCTATTGTAACACTTTTGTAAAATAGAAAATAGGGGTTAGGGTTTTGAGAGTCATAGGATTTCTGGTAAGTCTCCCTCTGTATCGATTTGATACATTGTGGTAGACATAGGTACTTGTACAGATTCAGAAACCCGTAGGTAATGAATCGTGTATTGTTCTTGGATGAAACTTTGAAGCAAATCCAAGTTAACTTGTTAGTCAAGGATGCTTGACTGAACTTTGTATTGGAAGGGGTGTCTTTTAATAGGGATGATACAGTTATGGTGTAGTAACTGTTAGATAATCACAGGTTGTGATTTAGGGAGTTAGATGGGTTTCTCTTATCAATTAGATGTGACTTCTAATGATAAAGTATTCATTGGGTAGTGATAGGTAAGCGTGGGTGTTTACTGTAAACCTAAGGTTGTTTGCATAAAACTATACTACTGATAGTGGAGTCTTCTTTCTGGATTGGTATCCCCCAGATGTACGTGAGTTGCACTGAACTGGGTCATCATATTCCGTGTTGTTTATCATTCTGCAATTTACAGTTTAGTTTTGATTAACATGTTGGAAAAAACATTTGTGCGTCTGCAGTTCTGATATTCAAGGTATCAGTCTGATGTTCTGTTCTTATTTAAATAATTATGCAGAACAATGTCTTGACATGTGTTAGGACATCTGATGTCTGCTATGCCAGAATTTCAATTGGTATCAGAGTAGGCATTTTGTCTGTTTCTGGATGAGATCTTTGGGAGATACTTTCTCGCGTTTAAATAAGGAGGAGTTTTGAAGATCAGATCAATTAACTCAGACATACTCAAGGGTATTAATGGATGGGATGGATGTTCTGGATCGAAGGTAACAACCCGGTGGTTGTTCATGTTGCTGAGGAGGTTCTACAACAACTGTAGGAGAAGTGGCTAGTTCTCTTATTGGGGTGTCCTATAAGATGTTCTGATATCTTATTAGGGAAAGCTAAAGTTGTTCCTTGGTGGTTCCGCTGCATATGTTTATAATGGAAGAGCTCTGGAATTTATGGGGTTCTGGAGTTGCTACTGAAGACATATGGTGGAAGATCTCAATCATCAGCCTCTATATTTGAAGATATCTGCATCTTTTTATTCCAAAGTCGGGAGCGATGGAATGGAGAGAGTTATTAGAAGATGTCTGTAATGTTGACTTGGTACTTGAAAGCTTGGTTCCATTGTGCAGTTTGAAGTCAGTTGAAGAGAAGGGGAGTTGAGATTAGGTCTATCAAGTTATTGCTCTAGGGATTTGATAAATTATTGATCAGCTAAGCTGTCAAAGATACTTGAGAATTATCTCAAGTCCACTCATAAAGGCGTCTCAGTCATGCATCTGGAGTCTTCTAGTTATTCTTCAGACTAGAGTGTGTTTTTGTGAAACACAAACCTGAAGAAAGTGGAGGTGATTTATTTCACTATCCAAAACAGCAAGGAAGGATTCATCTCTCTTAATCCTAAGAATGGATCTAATCTGAATGGAGATTTCAGAACTGTTGAGGTAAATAGGGACCGTTCAGAGAGAATCTTAGTTACTTGAGTCAAGGGTGGCGGCCTTGGTATCTCAACACTTTGTTTGTCAAAGAAGATACTTGCAAAAGATTGAATACTTGATAAGTTTTCATGGAGTGATCTGTTGGAGTATGACTTCAACGGTGAAGCAGGGTTATTGAAAAAGGATTTAAGATCAATTATTATTTGTGATATTCACAAGTATTTAATTGATTATCCTTGTATGTGAAGTTCAAGATTGCTGATGTTCAACACGATGTTGGAACATCTCTTCATATGGTTTGTGCAGAATCATGGGAGGGGTACTGCATAAGCTTTTGGATCTATTTATCTTGGGTGTTGACCTAAGAATCTACTTCAGTGTGGTGTGGCAGAAGCATCTGATCTCTAGAGAGCTTCCTGGCAAGAAACTGGTCTAGACAGTAGTGATGTGGAAGATGAAGAAGAAGACATCATAATCTTGATGAGTAGTTCTGGGATCAGTTTATTTCTGGTCGAGGAGTATTGGTGTGCAGCAGGTGTGTTCCAGTTATTACTAGAAGCATCTGATAATTATCTGGGAAGTGTCCAAGCAAGAGACTTGTCTAGAATATGGTGCTCGTGATAGCACAACTTGGGTCAGTTTATTTCTGATCTAGGTACTTAGGAGCATGTGATCTTGCTCATCATGGAGGTCAAGGATAGGTGGCAATATCCGTGACATCTTAAAGACTGTTCTAGTGAGGGAAAAGTGCATTTTCTTGGTATAGCTATGGTGTAGTCTATGACTACTTCTCTTCTGAAGAATCAGACATGGCACGTTGAGTTCTTTGGAGTTTCAAAGCAGATATTCATCAAGGTGTGAGCTTGAATGGAATACCTGTGACATGATCAAGCAGGATGGAGGTTGTCTACTAAAACTTGGTTGTTGAATCAAGTCTATGAGAGCATGAAACTCTTGTTTTGTTAAAGGGAGGAGGTTCTTCTAAGTGGCAGAAGGAGGAGCTGAATTCAGCAGCTGGATGTCGTATCAGAATGTTCTGACATTAAGCTTAACTTCAGGGTCTTAGTTGATGTAGTGGCGCATCATTGTAAGATAAGTTGGTCTTCTAAGAAGTAAATGGAATTAACACTTCAAAAAGGTATATCTCATGCAGTTTGCGGGAGCTGTGGAAGGAGAAGATGTTATATGTCTAAGGCTTGGTGGATCCAAGATGTCTTGCTATGGAGCAAGTAGTTCATGTAACTTGAAGATTAAGTTTCATTGGTGGATCAGAAGATTATCTGAAACTCTGAAGAAAAGTTAAGATTAATCAAACAGTGGCATTTGGTTGATCTTCATTGTGCATTTAAGCAGGGTGCTTGGAACTAATTACAATTGGATAGAAGGGTGGTTGGTTGAAGATGTAGGGAGGTTCTGGTTTAGGTCTATCTTGGAGCTTGTGGTAGAAGTTCTAGGTTGATGATGGAAGATTACCTTTTTTTGGTGGATGAGAGTTTATTTCTCTCTTTGGTTATATGGAGTTCTTGTTTATCAAGCTGGTGGCACAATGTTGTTTGAAGATCTTCAGTTGGATTACTATGCAGATAGTAAGTCCAGTTGTGGAAGATATCTAGAACCATGTTGGTTGGTGTCTATGATATGTGAAGGATGTCCTAACTGATGCTAGAACATCTTCTGTGTTGGTTATCTGATCAGTGGTTTTCATACGTTATTTTGCTATTTGTTTTAGTTACTATTTTGTTATTGTTTATTTGTTTTATATCTCTTTTACCACATTTTATGCCTTGGTTGTGTTCTTTAGTGTTTTCAGGTTCACATAAACATTCAGGAAGAATCGGAGCAAAAAATCGAGAAAAATTGTAAAATGCTGAATGAAATTGGATTGAAGACAGTGGGCTGACACGGGTGCCCGTGTCGCCTGACACGGCCCGTGTCAGTAGGTCTGGAGCAGCATGTATTTGAAATTGAAGAGTTGGGCTAAAGTCAGAAAGCTGACACGGGTGCCCGTGTCAGTACACCTGTAGGGGAGAAATATTTGCGCAGAGAGTCAGAGGGCTGACACGGGTGCCCGTGTCAGCAGGCCTAGGAGAGACAATTTTGTGATTTTTCTTATTTTCTGAGTTAAGTGTCCTGAGGGGTATTCTGGGTATTGCACACTGTTATGTTTGATCTGGAACTACTTAGGCTAGGTTTTGAGGAAAAAAGGGGACTTTTTTACTTGGACGAGAAATTTACGAGAATTTTATGCGATCAAGGAGATTTGGAGGAGACGGTCGATCATGAATGGAAGCGATTGAATCAGTTTACTCCGATCAAATTGTAATGTCTATTTCTAAATTTCTTGTTGTTTTTATTTTGAATATTATGAGAGGCTAAACCCCCCAATGCTAGGGGGTGTCCCTAAATTGTTATGTAATGAACATCTTTTGAATTATTCATTGAGATTATGTTTTCTTGCCTTAATCTTTTGTTATGCAAATTATTTAACATTTTTTGATCGGTTAAATTGGGAACGATTTACGATTAGGGATTTGGCTTGAAAAACTAATCCATTGATTTTGCATAATAACATTATGGTAGATATTGCCTAGGAATGGCGATATCCTGTAGTGACTTATAAAACCTTGTCAGAACTATTGATTGATGTTCTTCCTTGACTGCTAAGGAATTAGGGTCAAGGGAGAATATCAAAGGTTTTTCGGTTAAGGAATTTAAGAAAAATATTTGAGGGTCAAGAAAATTAAGGTTTTGAGGCATGTGTCTTTGATGATAATTTAGGGTTCTTACTGAGCAATTTATACACCTTTCCCTAGCATATTTCCTCATAATCGTTAAAAGCACTTTTTTATTGTTCTGCTTATTTTATATTGTTATTATTTCTATTGTCAACCCAAACAAACCCCCAAAAGTCATTTTTGTTTAATTGAAATAACATCGACACTTAAACATTATACGCAGTCCTCGAGAGACCGACTCTGGGGGTAACCCCACTTATTACTACATCGTTAAAATAGTACACTTGCTATTTTATCGATCAAGTTTTTGGCGCCGTTGCCGGGGACTGCCAAATTATAAGTTCGTGTGTTAATTCAATTGAAATTTTGTCACTATGTGACTAAAATTTTATTTTTCTGTTATTTTTTTTTTTAATTTTTATTTTATAACTTTTGGATTATTACTGTTTTTGCTAATCTGCGTCTAACATTTTTATGCGAGGAGACCCCTCAGTAGCTTTTAATTTTGACGCAGAAATCAAAAGAACCTTACAAGCTCGACGTAGACGAGCAAGACTGGCAGCTTCAGAAGCAGAACCGTCAGTCCAAACACCAGAAGAAGAAAAAGTTTCTGTTCACTCAGAATAACCAGATTCAGGTTCAGAAACAGGTTCAGAGGCGGACAGAGATACTGTGATTATGGCTGGAAATCAACCAGCGGAGAGACTTCTGGGCGATTACGGTGGGGCAAATGCAGCGGCTGGTAGGTTGACCATTGTGAACCAACCGGTGAATGGGCCGAATTTCCAGCTGCATCCTAGCACCATCACTCAAATTGAGAGGAGACCTTTCATCAGAAAGGTTAATGAAGATGCCAACAAACATCTGCAAAGATTTCTGACTATGAGCACCACTCTCAAAATTGAGGGGCACACGGAGGAAGCAAAGAAGTTAAGAATGTTTCCTTTCACTCTGGAGGAAGAGGCTGAAGAGTGGTTCTACTCGTTACCTGCTGGGAGTATTACCACTTGGGAAGAGATGGAGAAGTAATTTCTGAATGAGTATTTTCCAGCTTCTGTTTATATTCAAAAAAGATATAATATTGTGAACTTTAAACAGAAGGACAGAGAATCTCTCGGAGACGCATACAAGAGGTTCAAGAAGGTTTTGGTAGCCTGTCCGACTCACAACATAGATCAAACTGAGCAGATGCAGGTGTTCGTCAATGGCCTCCGGATGAAAATAAAGCAACTTATTAATACAGCTGCTGGTGGATCATCCAACTTCACCACCGCAACTGGTATCAAGAAAATTATTGAAGCTATTGCAGCCAATGAACATTTAGAGTTATATGATCGAAGTGTGAGTAAATTTGAGGGTGTGATTGATTTGAAGTTGAATAATCAGGATGTGAAGGTAGAAGATCAGATTGTTGCGGAAGTTGAAAGAAGGTTAAATGCTATGAAAGTAGGTACTCAAAGTGTGGCACAAGTTCAAACTGGTCAACCCATGAGTTGTGAGATCTGTAGTGGACCCCATTACACTGCACATTATGTTGCGACTCCGCAACAAATTGAAGAGATAAAATTCCTGAAGCAGAATAATCTCTACACTCAAAATTATAATCCAGGGTGGAAGAATCATCCTAACTTTTCTTGGAAAGATCAGAATTAACAACAATACCCACAACAGCAACAAGCTCCCCAAAAAGCACAATGGGAGATTGCCATTGAGAAGATGGCCGCTCAAAGCTTCCAATTTCAAGAAGAGACAAGAAGTAATCTAAGGAACACAGGTGCTTCCATTAAAAATCTTGAAGTTCAGATGAGCCAGATAGCACAACAATTAGCAAGTTCTCAGACACCAGGCGCCCTCCCAAGCGCCACGATCCCCAATCCGAAGAATCATGAGAATGTCAATGTTGTTACCACAAAAAGCCAGGAAGTTGCAGAAGAAGAAGCCAGGCCAATCGAAGAGAAAAGAAAAGAAGCGGTTAAGTCTAAGATCAAGTTACCGTACCCCTCAAGAGTGACAAAGAAGGAGACACAAGAAAAAGACTTTGAGAAATTCAGCTCATTGTTAAAAAAGTTAGAGATTAATATGCCTTTCTTTGAAGCACTTGAACAAATACCTCTATACAAGAAATTCATGAAGGAGGTCATTGGAAAAAAGAAACCTAGTGGAGAGGAGGTAAAGAGTCTAATTAAGGAGAGTAGTGGGGAATCACAAGGTAGGAGAATTCCAATCAAAAGGAAAGATCCGGGTTCTGTATCAATCCCCTGTACCATAAAGGACAGGACTTTTAAGAGAGTCTTAATTGATTCGGGTGCTAGCGTGAGTCTCATACCCCTCTCAATTTTCAAAAAGCTGGGTATAAAGAAAATAAGTGAAACAGGAACAAATCTAAAGTTTACCGACCTCACAACCAAGTGGTCATACGGGCTAGCAGAAGATGTGCTTGTGACCATTGATAACTTCACCTATTCAGTAGACTTTGAGATCATTGATCTACATGAGGATGAGGAGTCGACCATCATACTAGGTCGACCATTCTTGATGACTAGTCGGTGCAGTGTGGACATTGAAGCTGGTACTCTAACCTTGAAATATTTTGAGGAGGAAAGAACCTTAAAAGTGTTGGAGCTCGAGTAGCAAGGTCAAGAGGATAGTAATCACCCCTTAGTTGGAATGATCCGAATAGTGGGAAATAGCAAAAGCTCAATACCACTTCTTGAAAAAGTCTCTGGAATAATCCATCAGGTTGCAGCATCTGAGTCATCTTTTGCACCTAGCAAGACTCCAACATCCAGTCAAGAAGTCAATAAGAGGAAGAAGCATCAAAGAAAGAAGAGAAAAAAACATCAAAGGAAGAATGTGGAAGTTGGATGTGAGTTGAATCACAATGTAGCTCTTAGTCCTGAATCTGACCTGTGCTCTGTTGCGGAAGGGTCAAGCAACAAAACGTGTAAGCTGAAGTACCCCCATAGCATTGGGGAGTAACCCGTCGAGCCATGCGACGTTAAACGAAGCGCTACATGGGAGGCAACCCACGCTTGTCTGATTAATTATTTTCTATTTGCTGTTTGTTTTTGTTTTGGTTGCAGGAAATAATTCGGATCCTACATGTGCAAACGATGATGTAGCAGTGGTGTGGCATTACCGTCAGCATCCTGAATCAGGATCTTTGTGAGTGACCTCTCTCGCTCTTGTTCTAACACATTGGGGTCAATGTGTAGTTCAAGTTTGGGGGAGGATTTACTGCTTTTAGTTTTTCCTCTTTGTACGGGTCATGTGTGTTGTTTTATGAAAACCTCTCTGAATTCTCCCCGAATTAGAACCGTCAAAATTTTTCTTGTGAATACTGTGATTTTGAGATGGTCAAGAAAGTATATTGAGTTTGAGGGAAGAGGAGTTAGAACTAGGGACATTGGGAAAGTTTGAAAACTTAGGAATGACCCGAACACCCTAGATTCCCCGGAGTAAGAAAACGAGTCCAAGGTGTGGATTTGTGCCATAGTACTTGGATTTGAGAAGTATTCCCTGATTAGTTCATAGTGATAGTCCGACATGACTAGAAAGAATTGCATGTATAAGATTGATTGATAGAATGACTTAAGGCACCAAAAAAGTGAATAATGGCGATAAAGACAACTAGTCCTTCTAAGTTGGGTAACCCTCACCCGGTTACTTAGCCTAACGGCGGTTGAGTCTCAATTGTCGTTCCAAAGTGGACTAATAAACGCCAATGAGCGAGAAAAAAAGAGATAATGATGCCTAGAAAAACTTTCGATCAATCTTGTACATGTGAGGGAAAACAAAAAAATGCCTTAATCTGATTATCCGAATGAAAGGAGTAGAAAGTCGAAGAAAAGATTTAAGCCCAAAGCATAGTTGGAGAGGTAACCGAAAAAGGGGATATAGGTCTGTGGTTTTACCGCGATTTGTGTTTGTGTAATACCTTCGTTAACAGATGATTACCAAGAGAACTAGTTTTCGTCGATCGGAACAAAGGCTCACGTATGAGTACAGACATACCTTACCTTCACAAGTCTTTCATTTGATATGTATCGTTTGATCTGAAATTTTTATGCAAGCTTGTTGCTTGAGGTCAAGCAACAGTTTAAGTTTGGGGGAGTTTGATCAGTGGTTTTCATACATTATTTCGCTATTTATTTTAGTTACTATTTTTTTATTGTTTATTTGTTTTATATATCTTTTACCACATTTTATGCCTTGATTGTGTTCTTTAGTGTTTTCAGGTTCACATAAACATTCAGGAAGAATTAGAGTGAAAAATCGAGAAAAATTGCAAAATGCGGAATGAAATTGGATTGAAGACAGTGGGCTGACACGGGTGCCCGTGTCGCCTGACACGACCTGTGTCAGCAGGTCTGGAGCAGCACGTATTTGATATTGAAGAGTTGGGCTGAAGTCAGAGAGCTGACATGGGTGCTTGTGTCAGCTGACACGACCCGTGTCAGCACACATGTAGGGGAGAAATATTTGCGCAGAGAGTCAGAGGGCTGACACTGGTGCCCGTGTCAGCTGACACGTCCCGTGTCAGCAGGCTTGGGAGAGACAATTTTGTGATTTTTCTTATTTTCCGAGTTAAGTGTCCTGAGGGGTATTCTGGGTATTGCACACTGTTATGTTTGATCTGGAACTACTTAGGCTAGGTTTTGAGGAAAAAGAGGGGACTTTTTTACTTGGACGAGAAATTTATGAGAATTTTATGCGATCAAGGAGATTTGGAGGAGACGATCGTTCATGAGCGGAAGCGATTGAATCAGTTTACTCCGATCAAATTGTAATGTCTATTTCTAAATTTCTTGTTGTTTTTATTTTGAATATTATGAGAGGCTAAACTGAAGGTGTGAAAAACGCAAGAAAGGGGGGGGGGGGTTGAATTGGTTTTTCAAAATAAAAATTGTTTCTTTAAAATAAACTCCTTTTATAAGACTCTTTCTTTTAATACTTAATAACCTATGTTGAGAACAAAGAGATGAACACGTTATGTTTATACTAGTTCACTTGAGAAACACTCAAGTTAATCTAGTCCACCCGCCGAGGTGATTTTGCCTCTCTTAACGAGGTCTTAATCCACTATTCAATCAAATCAGTACAATGCACTAGCCAAAATGCTGGTGACTAACACAACCTCTAAAACTCTCAAGTTTTAGACTTCTCAAGTAATACAACCTCACAGGTCTTACTCAAGGAACAACCTCTAAGACACACGTCCTAGACTTCTCAAGAAATACAACCACACGGTCTTTCTCAAGGAACAAAAACCTAAGTTTGAATAAATTTCGTTTACAGACAAGTGCTTCTATACAAGCTGATATTGTAAACACGTTTCGACCAAAATGACTTAAGAAAGATTTCAGTTAGAAAGAGTATTGCAGTAGCGTTCGTGTGTGTCTTTCTTCAAGTCTTTTCCTTCCTTTTATAGCCGTGTAGAAGAGCCGTTGAAATGTAATCATTATAGCTAACTAGGCTGGCGGCTAGAACCGTGAGGACAGATAAAAACTTTTGCATGTTGCGCGTCCTGTTTTTGTCAGAATATCTTTGATTGTACCGTTGCACTGTTACCAAGATATTTTTGCTTTGTATTGAGGTACAGCTGTACTATGTAGCTTTGTCTTCTTGGCTTCTCAACTTCAGAGGCATTTTATAAGCATGAGTAAGAAGGGAAAACATAGCTTGGTTCTTGAGATTATCAAGTCTTCGAATCCTCAGAACAGCGTCTTCAGAGTCTTCAGCACTTGGTCTTCAGAACCTTGTTCGCTTGATGCGTTGTCTTCATATCTTCAGAGGCTTCTGATAGTATCTGGTTGAAGCATGAGTAGAGACTTGATTTGGTCTTCAGAACCTTGATCAGAGAGCATAAGTCTTCAGCATCTGGACTTCGTTCAATTAGAACCTTTGTCTTCAGATCTTTAGAACTCGTCCCTTTTTTTTTGTATCAGAGTCTTGTGAATCTCAGATTATCTTGAAATGAGTTCTGCTTTTCAAGTGTATAGGCGAAGTATTTTCCTTTAAGCATTGTGTTCGCACCAATTTGCGGAAGCATAACCTGTTTGTTAAATTCTCACAAATAACAAACATTAGTTGTACAAAATTGTTCATACAGAAATACTCATTTGATATCATCAAAACTTAGAGAAAATATTGCAGAACCAAATCTTGTTCTCACAATCTCCCCCTTTTTGATGATGACAAAACTATGTATTTTGATGACACAATTTATATATATATATATATATATATATATATATATATATATATATATATATATATATATATAATATAGGGAAAATAATAGATTCTAAAGATAGCTTATCCTTCATATGAAGTGCTCCCCCTGAGTCTTAAACTTGATGAATTTCTATGTTGGGCTCCCCCTGATTTTACTAGGTCATGAGCTCTTAGTCTTGATTCTCTTTTCAGCAGAGTTCTGATTTTCTTAATGAAGCTTGATTTGGATCAGAATTCCTGAAAAAGAAAAACACTCTAATAGAAATAACAGTTTATCTGTTAGCATGTAAACAACGTTGTTTTTCAGAGATTGACTATGGAAACAAAATATCACATTCATATTACTTCTCCCCCTTTTTGTCGTTGATCAAAAAGATTAGTGGTGAAAGGGTGAAAAACAAAGATCAAAGAAAAACATAAAGATTAGGTGCTTCCAGAGGTCATCTTGTCCCATATTTTCTGAAGCATGCCCTGAAGATTAGCATTGACAGTCTTTTGTTCCTCAAATTTTTCTCTGAACTTCTGTTGTTCTTCTCTGATTTCTCCAATTGCGCTTTCCAAATGCTTAACAGCAGGATCAAATGTAGAAACAACTGCAGCACCTTGATTGGCCCTCTGAATGGCTTCAGCTTCTTGTGTTATTCTGGCTTCTTCAGCAACCTTTTCTGCAAGAAGTCTTGCTTCCTCAGCAGCCTTTTCTTCAACTTCTTTCTGCTTTGCAGCCAAGAACTTAAGTACCCTGATCCGTTCTTCAGCTTCTACTCTTTCCTTCGCCCGTTGAATTCCAGCAGTGATGGTGGCATCTGAGAAGCTTACAATTCTTACCAGTTTACTATCCAACCATTTCTGGAAGATTTGACAAGAGCTTTCAAGCTCCATAGGCTTGTTACTTGTGCTAAATTCTGCTCTTAGGTTCGCAAACTTCCTTAATGCCTTGTTACAAAATTGCCTTGTGCATTCTTCAAAAGATGTTGGAGGTGGTACATTATAGATAACCAACGCAAGGTCAGGCTTGGCAGAATTTGTTTCAGGTGGTGTTTGCTGAGATGAAACGATCTATAGTGTCTGAGCCTATTAGTGATTTAGGGGTGACAATCTCTAGAGATTCAGAGATTGGGTTTATGAAACTTTGTTCATTTAGCTGAATGGTTGACGAGGTTATTATTGAGGTGTATGTAGGAATAACTTCAGACAAGATAGGGGTACTGATTGATGAGTTGGGTGAAGATTGGATAGTGGTAGTTGGAGGAGGAATTGAAAAAGATGGTGGTTTAAACTTCACCTGTGGATTGGAGGTAGGAATGACGGTAGTTTGAGATGATGGTGCAGTAACAGTCTCAGTGACATTCATGGACCCCGAAGAATTAATAGCCGATTTATTGATTTTCTCAAGAAGAGGAGATTCCAGTCTAGAAGTTTTGGAGGTTTCAGTTTCATCCTTTTTCTTCTTCTTAGGCTCAGCATCCTCTTCGGTTTGCTTCCTCTTACTCCTGGTGATGTATTTAGATTTAGGGACGACATCTTCAACTCTTGATTTTGGCATGTCATGCCCTTCTTCTCTCATTATAGCCACAAATGAAGCAATTGTTGTTGGATTATCTTCTTTTTTATAGTAGGGGTAGTTCGTTACTGGACATCTATTTTTGATCACAATCTCCTGAGGGATAGATATGGGTTTCACATCAACACTTGTAATCATTTTCATATGCTTAAGGTTCACAGCATTGAAAGCTTCTCCTACTTTGCCAGTCAGATAATCTGTGTATTTAGCTTCCTTGACTAGATACTCCACTAGGTCGTTTTCAACAAAGATATCAGAGAGAAGTCTTCCAAAAGGAATGTAGTTTAAAATCTTCCTATCCGGTGAAGCTATTGTTCTTGTCTTGCGCACCATGTCTCTCAGGTAGTAGAATAAAATGGATGGAAGACTCATTTTTGCATTCTTGTGCAAGTAGTACAGCATGTACTTTTGATTTGTGTTGAAGAAATCTGTAACACTCTTTGCAGGTCTTGGATTGATACATCTAAGAATAATTTTATGCCAGATTCTCAAATTGTCACGCAGATTCTTGCTTTTGTACTCTGTAGTTCCAGGTTGACAATTTTTGAAGATTGCTTTGTTGATGATAGAGTCAGATATTTTAGTTTTTCCATTAACTCTTTTTCCTTCCAAGAATTGCATCCCTAGTAGGTCTAAAATAGATTTTTCAGTGATAATGATCTTTTGATCCATAACAAAAGATACAACATGAAGATCGTCTGTTTCAGCGTGTCTCCAGAATTCCTTTACTAGGTCATCAAAGGTTGGTCCTCTAAGTCTGTCAAAGTAACTTTTCCACCCTTGAGTATTTAGTTGATCAGTTATGTTAAACCCATTATCGCGAAGATTGCCGAAGTCGACATCTAGCTCTTTCAGAATGATTAGTTCATCTGCATGCACAACACAAGTGACAGAGGAATTTCTCTGTGTTACATGGTTTGCATCGATAGTGGGAAGAGATAATGGAGTTGAATCGATCGTCGCGGTGGTCGCGGAGGTTGTAGAAGGTGTAATAGATGAAGATGGTAGCTCTTGAGAGGGATTCAATGACGCTTCAAATTCTTTGGAGAGGAGAACAGTTTCTCGTTGAATGATGTTTGTCATGATGATAGGTAAGACCAGAGAGGATGAAAATAGGGATTTGAGTTGGTTTGAAGGAGATAGAGAAAGAAAAACGATAAGGGTTTTTAGGGTTCGTAAAATGTGGAAGTGGAAGTGAAGTGGCATAAGTTGGTTTATAAGGTGTTTTTGAAATTTGCAAAGTCGAAACCACAGTATTGGGAGTTAAGAAATTAATGCAATTATGATTTTAAGTCAATCCCAAGAAAATTAGTGTTCATTTAATTTGAATAGATATAGTGAATTAGATATAATCTAATCACATGCAAAAATTATTTTCTAATGACACGTCAGAACCGAAAAAAAAAATTTATCAGAGCTGAGACACGTCTCACAATAGTGGTTCTGATGATTTTAAAAATATTTATTCCTTATGACTAAACATATTGGGTTCTGAAATTATCTCATTCTGAACAGTACTCCATTTTCAGATGTTTTAAAATAATTTGAAATCTATCTTCAGCTAAGGGTTTTGTAAAAATATCAGCCTATTGATGGTCTGTATCAATAAATTTTAAGCATAAGGTTCCCTTCTGAACATAGTCTCTGATAAAATGGTGTTTTATTTCAATGTGTTTAGCCCTAGAATGTAAAATTGGATTTTTACTTAAACAAATAGCAGCAGTATTATCACAGAAGATAGGAATACTACTCTCATATATCTGATAGTCTTCCAGCTGATTTTTCATCCCAAGCATTTGAGTACTGCATAGAGAAGCAGAGATGTATTTAGCTTCAGCTGTAGAGAGAGCAATTGTAGATTGCCTCTTGCTTGACCATGAGATTAAGTTGTTCCCTAGGAACTGACAGTTTCCAGATGTACTTTTTCTTTCCAATATGTCTCCAGCATAGTCTGCATCACAGTAACCAGAAAGAGTATACTCTGATGTTTCTCATACATCAAGCCAAGGTTAGTTGTTCCTTTCAGATACCTTAGAATTCATTTAACAGCGGTTAAATGAGATTCTCTTGGATCTGATTGGAATCTAGCACATAAATGTACACTGAATAATATATCGGGTCTAGAAGCAGTTAGATATAAGAGAGAGCCTATCATACCACGATAGAGCTTCTGACAAACCTTAACTCCTGTTTCTTCTTTTCCCATTATACATGTTGGATGCATTGGTGTTTTAGCTGTATTACAATCCATCATGTTGAATTTCTTCAGAAGTTCCTTCGTGTACTTACTTTGATGAATGTAAGTGGCTTCTGGTTTCTGATCGATTTGAATTCCCAGGAAGTACCTTAACTCACCCATCAGACTCATTTCAAATTCTGCTTGCATTAACTTTGAAAATTCTTCGCATAAAGAGGGGTTAGCAGAACCAAAAATGATATCATCAACGTAGATTTGAACTATAAGAATATCATTCTTATATGTTTTACAGAAGAGAGTTGTGTCAACCTTTCCTCTGGTGAAATTGTTTTCTAAAATAAATTTGCTCAATCTATCGTACCAAGCTCTGGGAGCTTGTTTTAAACCATAGAGTGACTTTTTAAGTTTAAAAACAAAATCTGATTTTACTGAATTTTCAAAACCAGGAGGTTGTTTGACATAGACTTCTTCTGATATATAACCATTTAAGAATGCACTCTTAACATCCATCTGATATAGGGTGATGTTATGATTTACTGAAAAGGAAATTAATAACCGTATTGCTTCAAGTCTGGTGACCGGAGCAAAGGTTTCGTTGTAATCAATTCCTTCTTGTTGACTGTATCCTTGAGCAATAAGTCGTGCCTTGTTTCTGACAACTTCTCCCTTCTCATTTAGCTTGTTTCTGAATACCCACTTGGTTCCAATAACATGAACATTCTTAGGTTTTGGAACTAGATCCCAAACATCATTCTTTGAGAATTGATCCAGTTCTTCTTCCATAGCCAGAACTCAGTCCTTGTCCATAAGAGCTTCTTCAACTGTAGCTGGTTCGATTAACGACACCAGTCCCAAGAGTGTTTCTTCTGATGGTCTGAAAGCTGATCTGGTTCTGATTGGAGCATCCTTGCTACCCAGAATTAGTTCCTCAGGATGAGAAGTAGACATTCTTCTTTTCTTTTGATGCGGAGTATTCGGAGTTACATTAGTGGTATCCGGCGTAGGATCTTGCTGGTCTTTAACTTCATCTGCCTTTTCTTTAGGTTTTGAGAAGCTAATTTCCAAATCTGCAAGTTTTTCAACTAGCTATGACTTTTCAGAGTCAGGCTTGTCATCGAATCTAACATGAATTGATTCTTCCATAATCCTTGATTCTGTGTTATAAACTCTATAGCCTTTTGAGCGTTCAGAGTATCCTAACAGCAGACACTTCTGTGCTTTGGAGTCAAACTTGCCAAGATTCTCTTTAGTATTAAGTATAAAACAAGTACATCCAAACGGATGAAAGTAAGAAATATTGGGAATCTTATTCTTCCACAATTCATAGGGAGTTTTATTCAAGATAGGTCTAATAGAGATTCTATTTTGAATATAACATGATGTGTTAATTGCTTCTGCCCAAAAGTGCTTAGCCATGTCAGTTTCTTGGATCATGGTGCTAGCCATTTCTTGTAAAGTTCTGTTATTTCTTTCTACAACTCCATTTTGTTGTGGAGTTCTAGGACAAGGAAAATCATGGGATATCCCATGTGAATCAAAAAGGTTTTCAAAGTCTTTGTTTTCAAATTATCCACCATGATCACATCTAACTTTGACGATTTTGCAATTTTTTCTCATTTTGTACTTGAGCGCAGAAGGAAGCAAACACAGAATGTGACTCATCCTTGTGTTTTAAGAATTTCACCCATGTCCAACGACTGTAATAATCAATGATGACTAGTCCGTATTTCTTACCATTGATAGAGGTAGTTTTTACTGGTCCAAAAAGATCAATGTGAAGAAGTTCTAACGGTTTAGAGGTGGAAACAATATTCTTTGCTTTAAAAGAAGTTTTTTAAAACTTGCCTTTCTGACATGCTTCACAAAGAGCATCTGAAGAGTACTTTAGATTTTGGCAAGCCTCTGACAAGTCTAAGCTTGTTCAGCTGAGAAATTCTTCTCAAGCTAACATGACCAAGACGTCTGTGCCAGACACATTGCTCTTCATTTACAGAAAAAAGACATTTTACATTTTGATGTTTTAAATCTGATAATTTAATTTTGTACGTATTATTCTTCCTCTTTCCGTTGAACAAGACAGATCCATCCTTTTGACTTACAGCTTTACAGGATGTTTGATTAAAAATAACGTCCTAACCATTGTCACTAAGTTGACTAATTGACAATAGATTATGCATTAGACCTTCAACTAACAAAACATTATTAATAGAAGGAAGCTTACCATTTCCAATAGTTCCGGAGCCAATAATTCTTCCTTTCTGTGTTCCTCCGAAACCGACGACACCTCCAGGCTTAAGTTTCAGATCTTGGAACATATGCCTTTCTCTCGTCATGTATCGCGAGCATCCACTGTTCAGGTACCATGACTGGTGTTTCAATGGTGCCATTAAGGATGTCTGCAACATAAATTATCTTATTCTTAGGTACCCATTTTGTGGGTCCTTTCACATTAGTTTTTCCAGAGGTTCTGACACCTTTGGACTTCCTTATATTAGGATAATAGTGTGGAACTTGTGCATATTGTTTAAGTTTAGGATTTTTCTTCAGTTTCTGTGTTTGTGTAGTGATAGATTGTGAACCTTTTTGTTCAGAACATTTCAAGATAGTGCCAGAGGGCACAAAATGTTTGGACAGAAGTATTATCTTGATACTCATGGTCTAATCATATAGATGTGATGGTCCTGAATATCCCAGACCTCTGTTACCATTTCTGCTGACTCCATAGATTATTGAAGCCATTTTGCTTCTATCTATGCTCTTAGCGAGAAAGTGTTGGAAAGCTCTATCATACTTGGCTACTTCATTAGTATTGGTTATGTTAGAGTTGATTTCTTCTTCTAACCTAGAGACTTTACTTTTTAATACAGTATTTGAATTTTCTAGAGAAATTAGTTTTTCATTTAATTCAAAGATGGTTTGTTTGCTTTTAGTAAGATCTTCTGAAGGAACCACACGAGTCTTTTTCATAGTTTTGTGTTTTCTTCGAAGAGTTTGATATCTTTCCATAAGTTCATATAATCCTATTTCAATTTCAGAGTGAGATAGGGAAGAAAGTACCTCTCTTTCATCGTCAAAGTCTGAAGGTTCTCCTTCTGATAGATCATCGGTGGTTTTAACCATGAATGCTACGTTAGCACGTTCTCCATCAGAATCATCTTCGGACTCTGAATCATCCCAAGTTGCCATAAGACCCTTTTTAGCATTCTTAGGTCTTTCATCTTTCTTAACCTTTGGACAATCATTTTTTATATGTCCAGGTTCCTTGCATTCAAAGCACGTAACGTCTCTTCCATAAGTTCTCCTTTGACCATATGTAGACTCAGATCTTCTTCTTGGTCCTCTGAACTTATTTCTTCTGTATTTCCATAGTTGACTGAATTTTCTTGATATGAGAGATATGTCATCTTTATCTGATTCTTCCACTTCCTCCTCTGCTTGATACGCCTTTTTCTTTTCAGATTTAGCTTTTAGAGCAATGGATTTGCTTTTCTTTTGAGGTTCATCTTCTTGGAGCTCTATTTCATGACTTCTTAAAGAACTGATTAGTTCCTCAAGACTTATACTATTCAGATCCTTTGCTAGTTTCAAGGCAGTCACCATTGGTCTCCATTTGACAGGTAGACTTCTGATAATTTTCTTGACATGATCAGCAGTAGAATAGCCTTTGTCCAGAACTCTGAGTCCTGCAACAAGCATCTAAAATCTTGAGAACATGGTTTCCACAGATTCATCATCTTCCATCTTGAAGACCTCATATTTTTGAATTAGTGCAAGAGCCTTCGTCTCCTTGACTTGAGCATTGCCTTCGTGAGTCATACGAAGAGAGTCAAAGATAGACTTTGCAGTTTCTTTGTTTGTAATTTTCTCATATTCTGTGTAGGAAATTGCGTTTAACAGAATCGTTCTTCCTCTATGATGATTTTTATAAGTTTTCTTCTGTGCATCTGTAAATGCACTTCTATCAATCTTTTTGCCTGCGGAATCTACAGGGTGACTGTAGCCATCAACTACCAGATCCCATAGATCTAAGACAAACGACAAAAAGTAACTTTTAATTCTATCTTTCCAATAGTCAAATTTTTCTCCATTAAAGATAGGAGGTTTTGCAGTATAAGAATCTCTTTCATTCACAATAACACTTGTTTCAGGAGTTGGTGCAGTCATTGTTTTTCACACTTGGATCGGTACTGAACACTGTTAAGTGCTTGATAAAAATTCAACCTTTTTATCACCTCAGAACCGGAGCTCTAATGCCAATTAAAGGTGTGAAAAACGCAAGAAAGGGGGGGGGGGGGGTTGAATTGGTTTTTCAAAATAAAAATTGTTTCTTTAAAATAAACTCCTTTTATAAGACTCTTTCTTTTAACACTTAATAACCTATGTTGAGAACAAAGAGATGAACACTTTATGTTTATACTAGTTCACTTGAGAAACACTCAAGTTAATCTAGTCCACCCGCCAAGGTGATTTTGCCTCTCTCAACGAGGTCTTAATCCACTATTCAATCAAATCAGTACAATGCACTAGCCAAAATGCTGGTGACTAACACAACCTCTAAAACTCTCAAGTTTTAGACTTCTCAAGTAATACAACCTCACAGGTCTTACTCAAGGAACAACCTCTAAGACACACGTCCTAGACTTCTCAAGAAATACAACCACACGGTCTTTCTCAAGGAACACAAACCTAAGTTTGAATAAATTTCGTTTACAGACAAGTGCTTCTATACAAGCTGATAATGTAAACAAGTTTTGACCAGAATGACTTAAGAAAGATTTCAATTAGAAAGAGTATTGCAGTAGCGTTCGTGTGTGTCTTTCTTCAAGTATTTTGCTTCCTTTTATAGTCGTGTAGAAAGAGTCGTTGAAGTGTAATTATGATAGCTAACTAGGCTGGCGGCTAGAAGCGTGAGGACAGATAAAAAATTTTGCGTGTTGCACGTCCTGCTTTTGTTAGAATATCTTTGATTGTACCGTTGCACTGTTACCAAGATATTTTCGCTTTGTATTGAGGTACAGCTGTACTATGTAGTTTTGTCTTCTTGGCTTCTCAACTTCAGAGGCTTTTTACAAGCATGAGTAAGAAGGGAAAACATAGCTTGGTTCTTGAGATTATCAAGTCTTCGAATCCTCAGAGCAGCGTCTTCAAAGTCTTTAGCACTTGGTCTTTAGAACCTTGTTCGCTTGATGCGTTATCTTCATATCTTCAGAGGCTTTTGATAGTATCTGGTTGAAGCATGAGTAGAGACTTGATTTGGTCTTCAAAACCTTGATCAGAGAGCATAAGTCTTCAGCATCTGGACTTCGTTCAATCACAACCTTTGTCTTCAGATCTTCAGAACTCGTCCCTTTTTCTTTTTGTATCAGAGTCTTATGAATCTCAGATTATCTTGAAATGAGTTCTGCTTTTCAAGTGTATAGGCGAAGTATTTTCCTTTAAGCATTGTGTTCGAGCCAATTTACGGAAGCATAACCTGTTTGTTAAATTCTCACAAATAACAAACATTAGTTGTACAAAATTGTTCATACAGAAATACTCATTTGATATCATCAAAACTTAGAGAAAATATTGCAGAACCAAGTCTTGTTCTCACATAAACCCCCCAATGCTAAGGGGTGTCCCTAAATTGTTATGTAATGAACATCTTTTGAATTATTCATTGAGATTATGTTTTCTTGCCTTAATCTTTTGTTATGCAAATTATTTAACATTTTTCAATTGGTTAAATTGGAAACGATTTACGATTAGGGATTTGGCCTGAAAAACCAATCCATTGATTTTGCATAATAACATTACGGTAGATATTGCCTAGGAATGGGGATATCCTGTAGTGACTTATAAAACCTTGTCAGAACTATTGCTTGACGTTCTTCCTTGACTGCTAAGGAATTAGGGTCAAGGGAGAATATCAAAGGTTTTTCAGTTAAGGAATTTAAGAAGAATATTTGAGGGTCAGTAAAATTAAGGTTTTGAGGCATGTCTCTTTGATGATAATATAGGGTTCTTATTGAGCAATTTATACACCTTTCCCTAGCATATTTCATCATAATCGTTAAAAGCACTTTTTTATTGTTCTGCTTATTTTATATTGTTATTATTTCTATTGTCAACCCAAACAAACCCCCAAAAGTCATTTTTGTTTAATTGAAATAACATCGACACTTACACATTATACGCAGTTCTCAAGAGAGCGACTCTAGGGGTAACCCCACTTATTACTACATCGTTAAAATAATACACTTGCTATTTTATCGATCATTATCCTAGGAGTAGGATGCTAAGTTCTGAGCGTGGAACATGACACTCACATCTTGTCTAAGAGGTATTTATCTTTTCATACGGGAGAATGATGGGTAAAGGATTGTCTTGGAAGTCTGATGTGAATAGGACATGCTAGAAGTGGATTAGTTTGGTGCTTGTGGAGAAAATGGGCTGAAGATTTCTGGAGCACGTGTTTGATGTCCTTCAAGTGAAGAACATCTGTGTGAGCTAGCAAACTAAGGGGGCCTGTGTGTCTCATTGAGGAATGTGAAGCATTCAGATTCAATTGGGTTGTATCTCAGGGAGCAAGGAGATCTATACATGAGAATTCAGGAGGAATTCGTGTGGTGTATGGATGGTTTCTGGACGAAAGGGATCAGTGGAGCTTTGATCTTAATCCAAGAGTTTGTTGGTTATGGTACACAGATGCGTTCCAGGTACTCTCACTATATGATCATGAAGTTGTCATGGGATATCATGTGGTGATTTTGGGTGGTTCTTGCTGAAGAAGCATATGTTGAGAAAGATAGGGAGAGAACTTCTGTCTGATTAATGTACTGGTGTGGTACATAGTTTGCTTGAGGGTCAAGCATTAGGTGAATGCATTCAGCAAGTGTGTTGAACAGAGGGTGCGCTCTTGAAGACATGAAGATGCGTCTTATGTTTTCCATTCATTTAGGGTGTTCTTCTGGCAAAGGAGCACTGGTTATCTACAACAGGGGGAGTTAGACTTCTGTTCTGGATATATGGCTGTAGTGGTGCAGATTGCCTATCAAGATTATTTGTGATGGATTGCCTTAGGTGGGGTTGATATGTCAGACGAGATGTTGTGACATTGGTCTACTGGTTAAGTTCTGGGTGAACTTATCAGGTTGTTCTGATTCTGTCATTGGGGTGTCAATGAACTGAATCAAAAGAGATACGAGTACCTTGGGAGTGTTCTGAGAGTCATTGGTTGTTTATGGGAGAATCCATTTTTCTTTGCAGAAGTAGATAAGGTCTCTTAAGAGTCTTTGCTACTAACTGAGAAATGGTTAAAGAAATGTCTAAACATCTTGGTCAGTTACTCTAGGTCTTCTGGTTGAAAGTGATTAAATAGTTACTACAAGAGGAACTAAACAAAGTCTGACAAGATGTCAGAACATTGGTTAGGATGTATGGTTTTGCTCTTAATTGCTTTGGACGGTGGATAAATTGTGTCTTAAGGAACACATATTAAATATGTGTTTCGGAAAATGTGTATTCCTTGAATGGTCCTTGTTAAAAGGAAGAAACAGTCAAATACGGTTTGACCGGTGCACTTTTGTCTTTGAAGGTACTCTATTTCATTTAATGCTCTCATTGAATAGACATGTGTTACTTCCAATGGTTCGTTACATCCTAAGAAAAACGCTCTTGTATATAAAGGGTGTTCTCGTTCTCACCTTGTCGCAGGTTGTCTTTTCAGTTGTGCTGGGTTCTCATGGGGTCTATCCGTTTTTGGGTTAGCTAGGTTTGGGTATGGGTTTGTCTTGGACATGTTTGTCAATTTTTGGCTAAAAAGGGGAAGAAAAGTACAAGGGTTGAGTTTGCCCTTGCAGTTGGTTTGCAAGGATGTTGGACATAATGTTTTGACATTCTGAGTGAGTCTCAGGTTTCTTGCCATATGTTCTGAGTCCTTCCTTCGTGCCCTGTATTCTGAGTTACCCAGGTTGGTGTTTAGTTGCTTCAGTTGCAAAATTCTTCCCCCCAGATGAGGAAGTATAGATTCAACATGATTGATGTCACATCAGTATTCCAATCATAACCGCCACTAAGGGTGAAGAGACGTAAGGAGCACCCTGGGTTTATTATCCAAATGAAGTTTTAGCCAAAATTTGTCAAAAGGGGGAGATTGAAAGCTCTTGTGGTTTGACTAAATTTTGGTTAAAAATTAATGAAGAATGCTACAGAAAAAGATGTCAAAGACAATGTCCTAACATTCTGACTCGACAAATATAGCAGGTTCTAAATCTGGTGCAAGAATTAAGGAATGATTATAGCAGTGGACCAAGGAAACAGAAGAGTATAAAAGAAGACCAAGACCTAGGACTGAACAACTGAACCTATTGTAACACTTTTGTAAAGTAGAAAATAGGGTTTAGGGTTTTGAGAGTGTAATACCCCAAATTTTGACCACTAAGATTTCCCATCATTGGGCAAATCATCATTCTCCCCAAAGATGGGTGAGCATCCACTACAATCAAAATTAGGGTTTCAAGCCCTCTCTGAGTGCTTAGACAAAGGATCAATCAAGAAATGACATGATCTTCAACTTGTCTAATCTCTTAGACATCCACAATGGATCAAAAAGGACTCCCACTTCAAGGATTAAGCACAAGGTTGCTCCCTTCTAGGTGGATCAAGTCTCAAGATCGACAGTGTCACCAAATTAGGGTTTTGGTCGACCAGGGCCTCCAGATGGAAATTTTCATCTAGGCACAAGGCAATGATCCAAAACATGACCTAATATACTTCATGGAACCTCATGAACCCATGCAGCAAGTCAATTTTGCCTCAGGGGATGCATTCATCAAAAATCAGGAATTAGGGTTTCTTGACCTAATTCACCCCTAAGTTAACTTTTGGGACAAACCATGAGCCAAGACCTCAAGAGATGATTTGAGGGTCTCTAATACACTATCTTGATCCATTTGCAACAATGGATTGATCCAAGAAGCTTGAGCAACAAGCCTCAATTTCATCTGCACCACAGTTAGGGTTTTAAGGGAAAAGTCAACTGTAACTTTGACTTTTGACCAGGACATGCTCCCAAACCCTAATACATGATTGAATATACCCTATGACACCCATGGAACATGTCCATCAAGTTTGATTTAGGTCAAGGACATGATTTCCTGAAGAATTGCACAGTTTGGAATTCATCTGATAAAAAGTCAACTGTGCACAAAAGTCAACTTTGACTTTTTGAGATTTTTCACCAAAATGGATTTTTAACCATAAAATGATGTTAATGTATGATTTGAATCATCATTCATCAAGAAAAATCAAGAAAAGTGAGATAACTTGTAAAAGGGGTAACCATAAAAACTTAAAAAATTTTCTAAGTTAAAAATAAAGTGGCAAGGGTACCAACTTTGGAGGACCATAACTCCTAAACCACAAGGCCATTTTTTCTCATCCAAAGATGGATTTGTAGCCCTCATTATCACCTACAAAAACTTCAACTACAAGTCATTCCAATTCATTAAGGATTTTGAGTTATGGAATGATCAAAGTGGTTGAAAAGTGAAAATGTCACTTTTTCCAACACTTAGTGAAATTTTCACTAAGTCAGATTCTGCCTCACTTTTTGCCAAATGTAGGGGGATTTTTCACTTGGAATCAAAAGAGATCAAAACCAAACTTGTTCAAACAGTTGTTGTATCATGTAAGAGCTTTCCAAAATGGCCAAGAACATTGCCAAATTCAACCTACACCATGAGATACAACATTGCCAAGTTGCCTTGCTGAAATCTGTCAAGGCAAGGCAGAATTTGCAACTTTGGTCGATTTGCCAAAATCAACCAAATTCAATTGCTCCTATCCACTTGGACACCTCAGAGGATTGAATCTAAAGGGGACAACCACTGAGCCAAGCCTCCAAAGTCCATGGAACAAGAAATAGCATGTTGAACCTAGAATGGCCAAAATAGGGACAAGACTTCAAATTTGGAATGAGGCATTCAATGGAACCATCAAGGTGGCATGGACTGAGCCATTCTCATCTGAAATCAGTCAAGACTTATCCAAGACCAAGGGAACCAAAGCTCTGTGCCCTAACCTCTAGTCAATGGCTAGAGGAGACTTGGATTTTCATTTGCCAACATTGGCCAAACCTACTTACCAGCTGCCATGCACTATTCCTTGCAAAACAAACTTGCTCTACTATAAATAGAGCTCAATTGTGGTCAGTTTGAGTACACCAAAGCCATCTAACAGATGCTTTCCTCAAAATCTCTTCTTTCACTCCAATTTTGCCTTCTAAGGCAAGTCACTATCGGGTTTTGAGTTTGAGAGCAATTCCAATCAAACCAATCACTCACACACCTCACATACATCACATATGAGCTGATCAAACACTTAGATTACTTCTGAAACATCAATTTCACAAAATCACCAGCTGGTTGCTCAAGGTTTTAACCAAAGTGCAGCTGAGGTACCATAAAATGATCCAGCCAATTTCAATCAAGTCCAACCATCCAAACACAATCCATAGGGTGTAGGGAAGCTGTTCAGATCATCACAACTCATCTGTAACACCTCCAGATCAAAAATCACTTTGAACTTGCTGTCACGACTTGGAGGTAAGCACATGCTTGGGCATCTCTCAATCTATGCATATTTCCTCGCACAATAATTTGGCCATATGTTCATAATCATGCATGGAATGTTTTCCCTCAATTAATTGCATTGTTTGAATCGTGTATCAAAAATCCTAGCCTTCATGGAGAAATTAGGGTTCTTGAGGTTTCTTCGTGATTTCATGTTTTATGTTTAATTTAAATGAAATTAAGTGTTATAGACATGATCGTGAGGTTGAGACGAGCATAATGATATGTGGATTACATGATATGATTAAGTATTCAGTGAGATTGGATGGAAAACGCAAATCAGCCAAACCCAGAACACGCGCGTGTTCTTCAGCTGTTCTTGGCGCCATTTTTAGAAATTCAAATATTTGAATTTTGTGATTTTTGTTTAATTGATTCAAAAATTAATATCTCTCTGAGTTTTAATGATTTTGAGTTGATTCTTTTTTTAATAATTCAAAAAAATGTTAAAATATTTTATTTTCACAAAAAATCCCAAAAATATTATTTATTTCATATAATTGATATTTTTGTAAAGAATTAATATTTTGATTGTTTTTGGCATTTTAAATATTTTTTCTACATTGATTTTGCAACTTTTAATGCTTTCTAATTATTTTGTAGGTCAATACTTAATTTTTGAAGCATTAATCCAAGATCACAATTTGTTTTCCATGTGTTAAACAATTTTTGATCATTTTAATTGAATTTTTATTCAATTAAATACATTTTGAAAACAAATTAGGGTTTTGGATTAATTCAACCCTCATAAATCATTTTCAAAACACTTTGGGCCTCTTGAGAGAGTGTAAGACCCATCCCCCCTTGTACAAAAACTTTTTGGGCCTCACTCATTGTATAAGTCCCTCTGTACAAGTAAACGGCGCGATCGTCGCCCGTTTAAAAAATAAAAATCATCTGGGCCTCTCCTTGAGCTATAAGACCCATTCAAAACACTTTGGGCCTCTATTAGAGTGTAAGACCCAATCCCCCTTTTAACCAAAACATCTTGGGCCTCACTTATTGTATAAGTCCCTCTGCGTTAAAAGAAAACCTCAGCGCGATCGCCATTTTTAAACGAAAAATCATTTGGGCCTACCCTCGTGTTATAAGCCCCACTATTTTCTTTAAACCTTTTTGGGCCTCTTGAGAGAGTGTAAGACCCATCCCTTTGTACGGAAAACCTTTTTGGGCCCCAGTCACTTGTATAAGTCCCGCTGTACAAAGTCAAACAGTGCGCTCACTGATAAAACCCTGGGCCTCTCCTTGAGCTGTAAGCCCCAAATCTTTCTTTTTCAAAGCACTTTCTCCTTTGATTTTGAATATACTGTTGTTTTCAATCTTTCTTTGTTGAACAACTAACCAAACAGCATGGAAGCACTCCAACCGAGTAAGTGGTTATCGCTTTCATTTACTGCTTTCATATTATAAACTGTATTGTGGGGCTGCTCACTGTAAGTCTCCTTTCATAAACTCATATCTACTGTGTAATAATAGTATAGATATTTCGAGTTTCCCCGGCAACTACGTCTAGAACTAGGTGACGCCGTTTCATTTATTCGTAGAAATAGACGCCTAGATCCCCAATAGGAGCACCGGATACAGTCTTCTCTTCGGCTGTCCTCCTTAGGAATCGTCAAGAAGCTCTACTCCCCAAGATGAATGTATTCTCCGTGAATGGCATCTTTGAGTTTCTTCCAAATTCTCGAACTTTCCTGACTCGATCTATTCCTTGCGGATAGCTTGCCTTGAATGTCTCGGGGTTTGGTACCCACTACGGTCATAATCTTGGACCTTAACTAAGGAACCCTCTTTAAAAGCTAAAAGTCGCTGGATAGTAAACCTCGCACGTTTACCAGTGGTTTTTATCTTTAAAAGAGTTATCTCTCCTAATGGAAAGGAGATGATAGACCCACGGGCTTCTTAAAAGCATCGGCCTCCTCTTGGGCATTGTTCAAGGACCCACAGGCTTCTTAGAAGTATTCACAGCCTCCTCTTAGGCTTCGTATAATGATCTCTTCCTCCGGGAATGATAGCCTCCTCTTGGGCTTCATACAAGGACCCGTCGGCTTCTTAAAAGTTTCCAGCCTCCTCTTGGGCTTCGTACAAATTGTCCCGACGACCTCCTAGAGGTATAGGAACAGAACCTAGTCATCCTCATAGAACAGTCCTTTCATAGAGTCTACTACTGTTTCTCAAAGCATAGTACAAAAGATAAAACTATAGACTTGGACAGTCTAATCTCCTTGAGTCTCAAAGACATTCTCAAGTGACCCCTTCGTTAAATAGGAAGGAAACCCGCAGACTCGGACAGTCTCAATACCCTTTGGATTTCCAGTTTCCTCAAAGAAAAGGAAACAACCCCGATCCTCAGATCTAACCCATGAGTACAGTGATGCTCATATAAGAACTGATTTTCTCTTTCAAAATCAGTATACTGGACCTGTCACTTAACTGACACAGTAACCTTAGCCTTCTCTTGGGCTTTGTACAATGATTCTCCCCAGCGGAGTCAAACAACGTTTTAGCCTCTCTCTCGGGCTTTATACGAGACACCAAAAGACTTCATCGTCAAGTCAAAACCTTATCGCCTCTCTCTCGGGCTTTGTACGAGATACAAATAGCCTCCTCTTAGGCTTTGTATAAGAAAACCACTGGTTAATCCAATCAACCTTTTAGCATCAAAGTTGTGCCACGTTCACAGTACACAAACATCAACAACTCCTTTCCCTTCATCTAATCGCTGTAAGCGGCAAGCCTCTGGATCATCTATATCCACGCCACTGTCCCTCTTTTAGCATGAGAAATTCCTAAGGAAAGATGGCATTGCTCTACACTGAGTTAAAGTCTTCTCCTTCAGGTTAAAACCCTTTCTTCGGAAATTATGGCATTGCTCGGATCCGCGTATCCCAGTTAAAGTAATTCTCCTTCTCCCTCTTTAGAGATGACAAATTCTCTCTAAAGTCGAGGTCTTTCAGCTTCACGTCTTGGGCTTTGAACAAGACACAAATAGACCTTTCAGCTTCACATCTTGGGCTTTGATCAAGATACAAATCACCTTTCGCTTCACGTCTTGGGCTTTGAACAAGACACCAAAACACCCATTTCCTCCCATAGAATAGGAGGAACTACGAACGCTCTGATTTCCCTGTTTCGGTAAACGGGAATACGTAGGCATAAGATCGAAAGAAAAGATCTTAGCGAGCGCAATCAACAAAAAACCCAAATCCCATACCTCCATCAATCAAAAGCAGTATTTCAAAATCATCAGTCCTAACATCCTAATCCTTGTTCCCCGCTAGAAACCTTCTGCCCAGGTAAAAAAAAAGAAAGAAAGAAAACAGTATTGGCGAAAATACAAATAACCAGTACAAGGCCCCCTCACATTGATAGCATTCGTAACCTAACAGACCGCTGTTTAAACTCAGTATGCAAAGCAGGGTTAATTGGAGACATCTATTTCCCTTCCTTATTTAGCTCACAATAGGATAAAAAATGAATCGACCTGTAGTCAAAGCTCAAACCGCAGAGAGCGACCAGCTCTTAAGAACCGCGTCCAAAATCGCTCGCTACAGAAAAGTGGCGCCCACCGTGGGGCTTTTCAAAGTTAGATCTAGGCACGGTCGTCCCCATTTTTCACAGAAAATTGGTGCCCACCGTGGGGCCGGTTTTTTCCTTCTTACAATTTAAACCTTGGGTAAGTCATTTTCATGGCGGTGGCCACCAACAGAAAAGTGGCGCCCACCGTGGGGCCGGGTCTTTCTAAAACATTTTTTTTCCTTTTTTCTCTTCACTTGTGTGAATACCACAGATTGGGGCTTCCGCCGGGGAACCCATTTTCTGTCAGGAACTTAGGAATCATAGCTTTATAAGTCTAGGATAATTAGGACAAATATATACTGCTTTTCCTAATTGCTATACGTGTTTATTTTTCTGCTAATGGGAATGCGGGTGATGCCGTATGTGGAAAGATTGAGTATACACCTAGAAAAGCCAACACTTTCGTAGTGCGGAAGCTATCGGAAATAGCTGTTACGCGATACTACCCTCATTTGAGGCTGGTGATCTATTCTCGGTGAATAGCACTTACTCTAAGATTGCACACAACTCGCTGGCGATCCGCTTGTTGTCTTGCTTTCCTGGGAGGAGCTGATGATAATGAGTACAAGTACAAAAATCACCCTAGTATAAACCTTTGGGGATGGGTAGAGCCTTGACTTCATGACAACGACCCTTTGACCCCATGTTTTTTCTATGTTTTTGTGTGCTGCATTCATGCATCCATTTAATAAAACATTAAAACATTCAAAAAAACTTCTCTTCTAGTCTCTCTGTTTTTTAAATTAAACTAAGACTGTGATTGCAAATATCAGAGAAGAGGATTACGCTAATGGATTTCGGTAGAAGGAGAACTCGCCAGTATACCTTCAAGGTTCCAAAACTAGGGGATTTGAGAAGGTTAGCAAGGATGATCGTTAACCCAGAGGCTTTCAGAGCCAAGCACGGTGGTTTGCTACCACTGTTAAGAGTCCATGTGATTAAGGGGATCGTGGACGCGCTCATTCAGTTCTACGATCCGGTTTATCACTGTTTCACATTCCCGAATTACCAGCTATCACCAACGCTGGAGGAGTATTCTCATCTGACTGATTTACATATCACTGATCGAGCTCCGTTTTCTGGACTGGAAGAAATTCCAAAGAATCAGACTATTGCAATAGCAATTCATTTGGACGAGTCTGAGGTCAGGACTCACATGACCACTAAGGGTGGCATCCAAGGTTTGCCAGCCCAGTTCTTGACAAAAAAGGCTCTATACTTCGCTAGTATAGGGAACGGGACTGCTTTTGAAAGCATCTTTGTCTTGCTCACCTACGGATTATTTTTGTTTCCCAACATTAATAACTTCGTCGATATCAACGCTATTAAGGTTTTTCTCATTGGAAACCCTGTGCCTACTTTGCTCGCAGATGCGTATCATTCTGTACACTTGGGAAATTTGTACAGCGGAGGGGAGATCACATGCTGTGTACCTTTGCTCTACAAATGGTTTATCTCTCACTTGCCTAAATCTGCTACTTTTTGGGATTGCAAGAGTGTCTTACGTTGGTCGCAGAAGATCATGTCTCTCACCAATTCCGATATAGATTGGTGTAATAGGATTTATGAGGGAATCAGAATCATTGACCGTTGTGGAAAATTTCCCAGCGTACCCCTCATAGGAACTAAAGGAGGAATCAACTATCATCCGATATTGGTTCTTCGTCAATTTGGATACCCGATGAGACACATCCCCCTGGGTGTTCATCTGGAAGGTCTTTTCTTCAAAGAAGGAGAAAATGACAGAGCACTAAAGATGGAAATAGTGCAAGCTTGGAAACAAGTTCATAAGAAAGGACGAGAGTCTCTGGGAAAACTGGACTGTGTCTCGGTGGAGCCTTATCTCCATTGGGTACAAACTAGAGCTCTCAAGCTAAAAATGCCTTATCCTCGTTACGGAATTCTTCCACTGAGGGAAACTGTTATGTACTTCATGACGGAAACTGAAAAGCTTCAGGTTACTCTCAACAAAGTTCAAAAGGAAAGAAGATCTTGGAAGAACAAGTACCACACCCTCGACGTAGAGTGTATCCAAATACAGCAACTACTAAAAGAGAAAGATGCTCTGATTGAAATTTTGGAGCAGCATGCTGTAGAGAATCAAGATGACCAAAGGAATTTGCTCGCTCCTTTCACCTGGCAAAGGAATGACAACCCGACAACGGCCCAGGAGCCCCGGTCAAAGAAAAGGAAGATACCAGAATCAACTATCATCCGATATTGGTTCTTCGTCAATTTGGATACCCGATGAGACACATCCCCCTGGGTGTTCATCTGGAAGGTCTTTTCTTCAAAGAAGGAGAAAATGACAGAGCACTAAAGATGGAAATAGTGCAAGCTTGGAAACAAGTTCATAAGAAAGGACGAGAGTCTCTGGGAAAACTGGACTATGTCTCGGTGGAGCCTTATCTCCATTGGGTACAAACTAGAGCTCTCAAGCTAAAAATGCCTTATCCTCGTTACGGAATTCTTCCACTGAGGGAAACTGTTATGTACTTCATGACGGAAACTGAAAAGCTTCAGGTTACTCTCAACAAAGTTCAAAAGGAAAGAAGATCTTGGAAGAACAAGTACCACACCCTCGACGTAGAGTGTATCCAAATACAGCAACTACTAAAAGAGAAAGATGCTCTGATTGAAATTTTGGAGCAGCATGCTGTAGAGAATCAAGATGACCAAAGGAATTTGCTCGCTCCTTTCACCTGGCAATGGAATGACAACCCGACAACGGCCCAGGAGCCCCGGTCAAAGAAAAGGAAGATACCAGAATCAGCACCCGGTTTCTCCTCAGAGAGGACTCGGGACCCATTAGTTTAGGTTTCTGTTTCTGCACTTTGTAATCTACTATATTTCCATTTCTGTAATCCTTTGAATTCAATAAAAAGGGGTTTCCCCACTGTTTGATATTTGCAATCTAATTGTCGAAGTTTATTTTGATTAAACAAAAAAAAACAATTAATATAATCATTGCATTCATCATTCTCACATCGCGTATTCTTCTTCCCTACGAATCTCACGTTTGTGTCTCGATTCTAGAGTCAAACTGTCTCATTCGTATAATACTCGGGCCAATCGTCAGAAAAAGATGGATGATCTTGAGGAAGAAAACAGAGAGTTGAAAGAAGAGATCGACGCTCTGAGAGAGGATATGAGAAAGCTTCGTAACGACATGCAAGCCATGACAGAAGCTCAGCTACAAAGAACTGTGATCTCAGAGATCACCTCAACGCCCATCATAGAAAAGTATGATCCTAGGTATCAGATGCCGAAAGATCGTCCTTGGGGCATGCCTGTTAACTATATCCCAGAAGGATATGTTCCGCCGATCACTGAAGATCAGGGAATCGCAACAGAAGCCACTGGGCCTGAAGGTTACAAACTTCGGGAAAGCGAAGATGCCAGGGGCATACTGAAGACTCCTGAAGGTTACAAACTTCGGGAGGCGCCAAGACTTACTGCCGTAGTCACGGTACCACCCCCTGTGGTGCACACTGTCCCGGAAGGACAGATTCCACAGACACCTTCTGGTAAGAAGGAAACTATGTTTGACAGAATGGATGAATTCCAGGAGCAGTTCTTGGAAATGCAGAAAGAGCTGCAAGCCATTCGCGGTCAGGATCTATTTGGAAAGGACGCCGCAAACCTCTGCTTGGTCCCAAATGTGAAAGTCCCGCACAAGTTCCAAGTGCCCGACTTTGAAAAATACAAGGGTAACTCTTGCCCTCAGAGCCATCTGGTGATGTACGCTCGGCGGATGTCAGCCCAGACGGAGAATCAGGACCTACTGATTCACTACTTCCAGGATAGTTTAACCGGTGCCGCACTCAAATGGTACATGGGTTTAAACCATACTACGATCAGTACATTCAGAGATCTTGGTACTGCCTTCGTCCAACAATACAAGTACAATTTGGACATGGCACCCGACAGAGATCAACTCAGATCAATGTCGCAAAAGGACAAAGAAACCTTTAAGGAGTATGCTCAAATGTGGCACGAAATTGCCGCTCAGATTTGTCCACCTCTTGAGGAAAAAGAGATGACAAAAATCTTCTTAAAGACCTTAAGCTCATTTTACTATGACCGAATGGTTGCCAATGCGCCCAGTGATTTCACCGAGATGGTCGGCATGGGCGTACGTCTTGAGGAAGCCGTCCGAGAAGGACGTTTGGTAAAAGACACTGGATCAACGAGCGGTACTAAAAAATACGGTAGTGCTCTCCCTAAGAAAAAAGAGCAAGATATTGGGAATATCTCTCTCGGAAAGCAAAGGCGACGTTATCAGCCAGTAGCAGCTGTTACTCCTGCTATCGGCCCTGCGCCTATTCCTACGTATCAACCTCAGGTTGCGCAGAGCCAACCTGACCAAAAATGACACAACAGCCTCTTCAGAAGGCTCGTCCTCCATATAACAACAATCGTACAATGCGGCCACCAGGATTTGATCCTATACCCGTAACGTACGCAGAGCTGTTTCCGTTACTGATGGCTAAGGGGCACATTCAGACTAAGTCTCCCCTTTCAGTTCCGGAAAATCCGCCTTTTTGGTTTAAAGCAGATCAAACATGCCCTTATCATCAAGGAGGTTCAGGGCATAACATTGAGACTTGTCTCAATTTCAAATCCGACGTACAAAAGCTTGTTAGGAGCGGGCTCTTATCTTTCAAAGATACGAATCCTAATGTTCTTACGAACCCGCTGCCTCAACACGAGAAGGCTGCAGTCAATCTGATTGAGAAAGAGACTAACAATGTCTATCAAATTCACGATGTACTCTTATTGGGGACCAATCTGGTCAAGATGCATTGTAGACAGAGTGGATATGGCCATGTGCCACCTCATAATTATCACCAGTGTGATATCTGCTCTAAAGACAACCAGGGATGTTCTGTAGTGCAAACAGCTCTACAGGAACAAATGGATCTTGGATGGATCCAAGAGCACCGAGTTCGTGGAGTTAACATGGTTTACACGAATTCCAACGTCATTCAAAACCACGACATCCGTGCGATGAATGTCAACTTGATGGCGATGCACTCGAGGCAAAGCCAGTATCATAATCTGCCGCGGCACGATTATAGTTCCTGTCTGATTTGCTCGGTAAATAAACAGGGATGCTCTTTCATACAAGAGGCCCTCCAGCGTCAGATGGATCTTGGATGGATCCAAGACTACCATGATAGGAACTCCTATCAAATCAACATGGTTCAGATCTTTGACATTCGCGTGATGAATACCAACCTGGTAGAGTTACATGCTGAGCAGGTCCGACTCGGATTCTTGATATCACATGATTATCAAAATTGTAAAGCGGGTTGCGAAAACGATCGAGGTTGTACCCTTGTCCAGAGGCACTTCAGCACTTGTTAAATCACTGGTGGATGCCAATCTATATGGACAAAGATACTCAGCAAATTAGTATCAATAAGAGGAATCCTACTCGTCGTCAAAGTCAGGATGTCCGATCAATGGAAGATAACCTAGTGAGGTTACATTGTATTCAAAGTGGACGTGGCCAGGTGCCACCACACAACTATGACAGTTGTAGCGTCTGTGAAGAAAGTAACCAAGGGTGTTACCTTGTGAGAGCAGCTCTTCAGGGTCAGGTCGATCATGGAGAAATTTGTCCATATCCAGGTTCAGGACCCATCATTTGGTCGCCGAACTACCTTGCCGAGCAAGTTGAGGATGTTATCACGATCTCTGGTCATCACAGGACCAGGGATGTTTTTGCCATCATCCCTCTACTTAACGAATCTAGAGTTCCCAACTGGGAACGGATCAAGGTTACCTATAATGGTCAGAAAAATCAGAAGGTTCCCATAGTCATCTATCTACCGGCGTCACTACCGTATGAATCATCTAAGGCTATCCCTTACAAATACGGTGCAACAATAATCAAGAATGGAAAGGAAATTCCATTACCCTCCGTCGTGAATATTGCAGACATCAGTCGTGTAACACGGAGCGGTCGAATCTTCAACCGAGGGGTTGGAGAATCCAACAAAGAAAAGGAACTTCAGGCAGAAATTCCTGATCCACCAGTCGGTCAATCTAGTAGTCCCGACTTTTCAAAAGACAAAGATGAGATGCTAAAGCTCATCCAAAGGAGTGAATATAACATTGTTGATCAACTGTTACAGACTCCTTCAAAGATCTCAGTATTATCACTGTTACTCAGTTCAGAAGCCCATAAGGAGGCTCTACAGAAAGTCTTGGAGCAAGCCTTTGTGGAACAGGATGTAACAATCAGACAGTTCGATAGCATTGTCTCTAACATCACTTCCTGCAATAATTTGGGATTTAGTGATGAGGAATTACCTGAAGAGGGTCGTCGTCATAACATGGCGCTCAATATCACAGTTAACTGCCAGGGCGATGCTTTAGCCAACGTACTAGTAGACACAGGGTCAGCCCTGAATGTTATGTCGAAGTCCACTTTGATACAATTATCATTTAAGGGCCCTCCGATGAGAGTCAGCGAGGTCGTCGTCAAAGCGTTCGACGGATCCAGAAAAACAGTTATCGACGAAGTTGATCTTCCCATAACTATTGGTCCTCACACTTTCCAAATCACTTTCCAGATCATGGACATCCGGGCAACGTACAATTGTTTATTAGGAAGACCTTGGATACATCAGGCTGGAGCGGTTACTTCAACCCTCCACCAAAAGCTAAAGTTCGTCAAGAATGATCAACTTGTCACGGTTTGTGGGGAACAAGCCTTGCTTGTAAGCAACTTATCATCATCTACTTGTGTGGAACCCGAGGAGGTTATTGGAACTCAGTTCCAAGCACTATCGGTGAGCAAGAACAATCAGTTCAAAGAAGGAACTTCAATTTCTTCATACAAAGATGCTATCAAAGCGGTCGAGAGTACCGATACAACAGGATGGGGACAGCTTGTCATTCCCATTGACAATAAAACAAAGAAGGGTCTTGGTTTTTCTGCGACCTGTACCCAGACAGCTACCAACGATGAAAGTCTTCATCCCCTTCAAAACTTCTTCCACAGTGGAGGTTTTCTTCACCCAGTGTCTCAGACAGTTCATGCTATCAATGAGGAAGATCCCTCTGACACAGATGAAGAATGGAAGTCCTACCTTAACAAGGATGGCTATATGTCTCAGGAAGAGGTGCCTATGCCTTTTTACTTTCCTACAGAAAGTCCGAGATTTATACCAAGATCAGATGTCGAAATGATCTACGGAGATTGTGATCCGAAAGGATGCCGTGCTCCGCCAAATTCATTAGAGGAAGACACTCTGATGAAAGACAACTTTGATCACAATTACTATGGCTCGATGAATGGCCTGCCAATGTGGCAGCCTTACCCAGGAAACTTGGGGCAAGAAAGTCAGCCGAGTAATGGAACTCAGCTGAGCGTCATTGAACAGAATACCTGTGTCCCCGCCATGTCATGGGATCAACACTCAGGTCATTCAGAAACTACTCAACATGAAGATGAATTCGCAACGTTTGCAGGACTAGAATTCATCAACTATGCTTTTCCTGAGGTCAACATCATCGAGAGGGATGACTTCTCCAGTTCCAAAGAAGTTTGGGACACTCTGGGACAACCAAGTGGAAAATACCACTTTATGGTCAAGTACACTGCTCCCGAAAGCTCTCGTATCAGGCTTGAAGATATCCAGTCAACTGGATGGGGAGATACAGCTGAGAGCACAAATGCTCTACAAAATGCAACAGAGGAATCCTCCTACGACAATTCTGCTTGGGAGACAGATTCCAATGATCCTTCTCCACCAGAAATCAGCGTCATTTCTGAAGACAAATCAAGGAAGGTGCTAGACTTTGTGATTCACCGAGGAGTTCACCGCCAATGGGTTGCTGTCGAGGTTCCGAAGGTCGTTCACCAGTCAAAGTAATTTCCATCTTTAACCTTTCATCCTGCCCAGGTGAAACGGATGTTTTGATAGGGCTCGCTTTTTGTAAATTTCCCTCTTCGCTTTGCCCGAAGCGACAGAGTTTTGTTTTATAGGGCTGTAGTTTCAAGAGTCGACTTGTTCATTAATAAAATAACGTCGTTCTGTAATTTCCGCATTAATTGCTGTTTTCTCTTTTTGCTTTTTCAGAAAATGGTAATCCTAAAAAACAATTCAAAAATAAAAACAAGCAGTAAAACAAAAACACTGCACACACTTGCATTTTCTCTATCTCTTTTAAACACGAATCATCACGTCATGTAGATTGCTTGTTTTATACCCAATTGAAACATACGATCCAATGCCTTCTCCCAACTTTGAGTTCCCGGTATTCGAGGCTGAAGAAGAAGTTGACAACGAAATTCCAGAAGAGATCTCCCGACTACTCAGACAAGAGGAAAGGTCCATTGAACCTCACAAAGAACTGTTGGAGACGGTAAACTTGGGTTCAGAAATAGAGAGAAAAGAAATCAGGATCGGAGCACTGCTCAGTCCAACTGTCAAAGAAAGCTTGATAAAGCTTCTCAAAGAATTCCCCGATGTATTCGCTTGGTCCTATCAGGATATGCCAGGGTTGGATACCAGCATCGTGGAACATCACTTACCGTTGAGATCGGAATGTCCGCCAGTAAAGCAAAGGTTGAGACGGACTCACCCGGACATGGCCATCAAAATCAAAGAGGAGGTACATAAACAGATCGACGCGGGTTTCCTCGCTACATCTGAATATCCTCAATGGTTATCCAACATCGTACTCGTTCCCAAAAAGGACGAAAAGGTCAGAATGTGTGTTGATTACAGAGATCTAAACAAGGCAAGTCCAAAGGACGACTTTCCTTTACCACACATTGACATGCTGATTGACAGCACAACAAAGTTCAAAGTTTTCTCCTTCATGGATGGATTCTCGGGCTATAACCAGATCAAAATGGCGCCGAAAAACATGGAGAAAACTTCGTTCATTACCCCATGGGGTACCTTTTGTTACAAGGTAATGTCGTTCGGTTTGAAGAATGCCGGGGCAACCTATCAAAGGGCCATGACTACTCTGTTTCATGACATGATACACAAAGAAATCGAGGTATATGTCGATGATTTGATTGCAAAATCAAGAACAGAGGATGAGCACGTTGAACATCTGTCAAAATTGTTCGAACGTCTAAGAAAATTCAAGCTCCGCTTGAATCCTAACAAGTGCACCTTCGGTGTCCGTTCAGGGAAACTAGGGTTCATCGTCAGCCAGAAAGGAATTGAAGTTGATCCTGACAAGGTCAAGGCCATTCAAGAAATGCCTTCTCCGAAAACTGAAAAACAAGTCAGAGGATTCCTGGGACGTTTGAACTACATCTCCAGATTCATATTCCTTATGACCGCGACGTGTGCGCCGATTTTCAGATTACTCAAAAAGAACCAGGATTGCGTTTGGTCAGAAGATTGCCAAACCGCCTTCGACAGTATCAAAGAATATCTGTTGAATCCTCCGATTCTATCACCTCCAGTGGAAGGGAGACCACTGATCATTTACCTCACAGTCCTAGAGGACTCAATGGGATGTGTACTTGGCCAACAAGACGAAACTAAACGGAAAGAGTCTGCCATTTACTATCTAAGCAAGAAATTCACCGACTGCGAAACTCGGTACACATTGCTTGAGAAAACTTGTTGCGCTTTGGCTTGGGAAGCCAAACGTCTTCGCCAGTACATGATTTGTCATACTACTTGGTTGGTCTCCGAAATGGATCCAATCAAGTACGTTTTCGAAAAACCTGCTCTCACGGGAAGGATTGCCCGTTGGCAAATGTTATTATCAGAATATGACATAGAGTACCGTGCTCAGAAAGCCGTTAAAGGAAGTATTTTAGCCGATCATTTGGCTCATCAACCGATTGACGATCAAGAATCAATCGGGTTTGACTTCCCAGACGAAGATGTCATGTATCTAAAGATGAAAGATTGCGATGAACCGCTACCCAGTGAAGGGCCAGAACCAGGTTCCCAGTGGGGACTTATCTTTGACGGAGCAGTCAATCATTATGGAAACGGAATTGGGGCAATCATTGTTACCCCTCGGGGTTCCCACATTCCTTTCACTGCCAGACTTACGTTCAAATGTACGAACAACGAGGCCGAATACGAAGCATGTATCATGGGTCTCGAAGAAGCGATTGATTTAAGGATCAAAAACTTGGACGTATATTGCGACTCAGCCCTGGTTATCAATCAGATAAAAGGAGATTGGAACACATACCAATCAGAATTGATTCCTTACAAAGACTATGCAAGAAGGTTGTTACCCTTCTTCAACAGAGTCGACTTTCATCACATCCCTCGTGATGAGAATCACATGGCTGAAGCATTAGCCACTATCTCTTCCATGATCAGTGTAGGTCGATGGAACGACATACCTAAGATCGACATCATGCGCCTTGAACGGCCCGCTTACATCTTCGCGATTGAAGCAGTCATAGACGACATGCCTTGGTATCACGATATCAAATGCTTCCTTCAGAAACAAGAGTACCCATCTGGGGCACTCAGAAAAGACAGGAAAACCCTCAGAAGATTGGCTGGAAACTTCTTCCTGAGTGGTGACACTCTTTATAAGAGAAATTTTGACATGGCCTTGCTCCGATGCGTCGACAGACCAGAAGCAGACATGCTCATGAAAGAAATTCATGAAGGATCCTTTGGCACTCATGCCAACGGACACACAATGGCGAGAAAAATTCTCAGGGCCGGGTATTATTGGTTGACTATGGAATCCAACTGCTACAAGTACATTAGGAGGTGTCACAAGTGTCAGATATACTCCGACAAAATTCATGTACCGCCATCACATCTCAAAGTTCTTTCTTCCCCGTGCCCATTTTCCATATGGGGAATTGATATGATTGGTATGATTGAGCCCAAGGCTTCAAACGGACATCGGTTCATTCTGATAGCCATTGATTATTTCACCAAGTGGGTCGAAGCAGCGTCATTCGCCAATGTAACCCGACAAGTAGTGGTCCGATTTATCAAAAACAATATCATCTGCCGTTATGGTGTTCCAAGCGAGATCATTACTGATCATGGATCTAACTTGAACAATAAGATGATGAAAGAGTTGTGTGCAGAGTTCAAGATCGAACACCATAACTCATCTCCCTACCGACCCAAGATGAACGGAGTGGTAGAAGCGGCTAACAAGAACATCAAGAAGATCGTTCAAAAGATGGTTGTAACCTATAAAGATTGGCACGAAATGCTACCCTTTGCTCTTCACGGTTATCGAACATATGTCCGCACTTCAACAGGGGCAACCCCTTTCTCTCTAGTGTATGGCATGGAAGCAGTGCTCCCCATAGAAGTAGAGATCCCATCAATCCGGGTATTGATGGAAGCTCAGCCCACCGAAGCTGAATGGTGTCAAAGTCGACACGACGAACTGAACCTGATCGAAGAGAAGCGAATCACGGCACTATGCCACGGTCAGTTGTATCAACAGAGAATGAAAAGGGCGTTCGACAAAAAGGTCCGACCTCGTATTTTCAGAAAAGGAGACCTCGTGCTCAAGAAGATACAATCATTTCTCACTGACTCTCGGGGCAAATCGACCCCAAATTATGATGGCCCCTATGTGGTTACGAAAGCTTTCTCAGGCGGCGCCTTGAGACTTGCAACCATGGACGGAGAGGAATTTTCCTACCCCACGAATGTTGATGTAGTCAAGAAATACTTCGCCTAAAAAAAACGTCTCGGTGGATTGAAAACCCGAAAGGGCGGTCCAGGCAAAAGTTAGAGACATGAAAAAAAAAATCATCATCCCGATGGATTGGAAATCTCATAGTACAATCCAGGCAAAAGTTAGGGATAATGGCAAGTAACTATGTTCAACAGAGGCAAGTCCCTCAGCAGCAGTTGCATCATCTATCGGAGGAAATCTCCAGTCAAAGGTCATCTTCGACGGAAGCTCAGGATATCCCGAACTCAAAGTTGGTAGAAGGATAGTGGTCGTTATGTTTCAACGTAGCCCTTTTCCCTATAAATTACCATTTTCTAACTTTGTATATACTCTTTGGAATCACGCGTTTGGCTGATCTCCATCTTATCAATAAAATTTGAGCCCTTGTGCTTTTGTTTGTAACTCTTTATTTGTTTTAGCTTTACAGAACGACGTTGTTTAAACTTAATCAGCGATTCTTGAAATAAAACAAAAATAAATTTACTTGTTAAAATTTTTCTGCTTTTAAATTAAAGATGGCATTTCTTTTGACTGTTGAACATCAGAAGAACATCGATCGCTTCTCCCGAAGTAAGCGAACTTCAAAGTGCAGAATCAAAGTACTCCTTCTAGACCAGTACTCCTGAATGAAGGATCAATAATGTCAGAGACCTTGTTCCATCTGACATCTTCGGCCGAGTTCTCATCTCCTAAGCCCGATCAACATAGCTCCCAACGGGACTATCTCTCCTAAGCAAGGTGGAATTGCTATTTTGAACCAACGGTACTTCTTCGCCCCGCGATGGCCGAGTATCCAATTGTGTTCATCCATTAGTCTGTATGTTGCGTCTATTTTATCAGCATATACATACATACATCATGCATTTTTTATTTGCATTCACATTTCATATTGCATCACTATCACTCTAGTCGGTCTTGTCCCCTAGTGGTAGAAGTCCTCTCAATCGAGTTGTCAGTTCTTGCCTCGTCAGGAAATACTGTGTCTGAACAACCTCGCTTCCAGTTTAATTCTGGAAAGAAGTTGGTCCTTGACCACTTTGATAACTTGAATCTCTGAAAAGTCAGAGAAAACTTTCAATAAACATCACTCTTCGCCATTGAAGATGATATCCTTGCTTTCCCGGATTAAGGAAAATCCACAGAGAAAGCCTCGTGATCAGAGATTCGGAAGCACGCCAGTTTTGCTCCAAAAAACCACTGATGAGAAGGTCATTGGCACCTCAAAATTGGACCCCATCATATGGTGTTTCTCCGGGAAGATCTCGAGAAAAGTATGATGTAACCCCAAACGAAAACAGTCTCTCAAGAGACTTGCTTTCCCCAGTAGAATCGACAAATGGCGTCTCCAAAACAGAGAAGTTTGTGTACCTCTACAATTCAGACGAATGGGTTCCCCAGCAAGTCTGACATCAAAACTTTTCCCACTCAAATGGCATCTCCCCAGGAAAATTCGGCGAGAAGTTTGAGGGAAAACCGCTACACATAGCGTCCCTTGTCAATAAAGTTTATTGACAAAAGAAACTAAGACCAGTTCCTTGGTAGGAAACCAGGATCGAGGGGAAGTTTAAATCAGAAACTAAGACTAGTTCCTTGGTAGGAAACCAGGATCGAGGGGAAGTTTATTTCAAAAGAAACTAAGACCAGTTCCTTGGTAGGAAACCAGGATCGAGGGGAAGTTTACAAAAGAGACTGAGACCAGTTCCTTGGTAGGAAACCAGGATCGAGGGGAAGTTTACAAAAGAGACTGAGACTAGTTCTTGGTAGGAGACCAGGATCGAGGGGAAGTTTACCTTTCCTAAGCATCATCGCTTAGCTAAAGAAGATGAATGCGTAAGCTACCATTCATAACCACCATCAAAATTTCGGGTATTCCGATATTTAATCCTCTTGCACCCCGAATGCCCGAATCCCTTCGTCATTCACACCTTCGGTTCCAAGAAGATTAAATAGGGGCATCTGTAATACCCCAAAATTTGACCACTAAGATTTCCCATCATTGGGCAAATCATCAGTCTCCCCAAAGATGGGTGAGCATCCACTACAATCAAAATTAAGGTTTCAAGCCCTCTCTGAGTGCTTAGACAAAGCATCAATCAAGAAATGACATGATCTTCAACTTGTCTAATCTCTTAGACATCCACAATGGATCAAAAAGGACTCCCACTTCAAGGACTAAGCACAAGGCTGCTCCCTTCTAGGTGGATCAAGTCTCAAGATCGACAGTATCACCAAATTAGGGTTTTGGTCGACCAGGGCCTCCAGATGGAAATTTTCATCTGGGCACAAGGCAATGATCCAAAACATCACCTAATACACTTCATGGAACCTCATGAACCCGTGCAGCAAGTCAATTTTGCTTCAGGGGATGCATTCATCAAAAATCAGGAATTAGGGTTTCTTGACCTAATTCACCCCTAAGTTGACTTTTGGGACAAACCATGAGCCAAGACCTCAAGAGATGATTTGAGGGTCTCTAATACACTATCTTGATCCATTTGCAACAATGGATTGATCCAAGAAGCTTGAGCAACAAGCCTCAATTTCATCTGCACCACAGTTAGGGTTTTAAGGGAAAAGTCAACTGTAACTTTGACTTTTGACCAGGACATGCTCCCAAACCCTAATACATGATTGAATATACCCTATGACACCCATGGAACATGTCCATCAAGTTTGATTTAGGTCAAGGACATGATTTCCTGAAGAATTGCACAGTTTGGAATTCATCTGATAAAAAGTCAACTGTGCACAAAAGTCAACTTTGACTTTTTGAGATTTTTCACCAAAATGGATTTTTAACCCTAAAATGATGTTAATGTATGATTTGAATCATCATTCATCAAGAAAAATCAAGAAAAGTGAGATAACTTGTAAAAGGGGTAACCATAAAACTTAGAAATTTTTCTAAGTTAAAAATAAAGTGGCAAGGGTACCAAATTTGGAGGACCATAACTCCTAAACCACAAGGCCATTTTTTCTCATCCAAAGATGGATTTGTAGCCCTCATTATCACCTACAAAAACTTCAACTACAAGTCATTCCAATTCATTAAGGATTTTGAGTTATGGAATGATCAAAGTGGTTGAAAAGTGAAAATGTCACTTTTTCCAACACTTAGTGAAATTTTCACTAAGTCAGATTCTGCCTCACTTTTTGCCAAATGTAGGGGGATTTTTCACTTGGAATCAAAAGAGATCAAAACCAAACTTTTTCAAACAATTGTTGTATCATGTAAGAGCTTTCCAAAATGGCCAAGAACATTGCCAAATTCAACCTACACCATGAGATACAACATTGCCAAGTTGCCTTGCTGAAATCTGTCAAGGCAAGGCAGAATTTGCAACTTTGGTCGATTTGCCAAAATCAGCCAAATTCAATTGCTCCTATCCACTTGGACACCTCAGAGGATTGAATCTAAAGGGGACAATCACTGAGCCAAGCCTCCAAAGTCCATGGAACAAGAAATAACATGTTGAACCTAGAATGGCCAAAATAGGGACAAGACTTCAAATTTGGAATGAGGCATTCAATGGAACCATCAAGGTGGCATGGACTGAGCCATTCTCATCTGAAATCAGTCAAGACTTATCCAAGACCAAGGGAACCAAAGCTCTGTGCCCTAACCTCTAGTCAATGGCTAGAGGAGACTTGGATTTTCATTTGCCAACATTGGCCAAACCTACTTACCAGCTGCCATGCACTATTCCTTGCAAAACAAACTTGCTCTACTATAAATAGAGCTCAATTGTGGTCAGTTTGAGTACACCAAAGCCATCTAACAGATGCTTTCCTCAAAATCTCTTCTTTCACTCCAATGTTGCCTTCTAAGGCAAGTCACTATCGGGTTTTGAGTTTGAGAGCAATTCCAATCAAACCAATCACTCACACACCTCACATACATCACATATGAGCTGATCAAACACTTAGATTACTTCTGAAACCTCAATTTCACAAAATCACCAGCTGGTTGCTCAAGGTTTTAACCAAAGTGCAGCTGAGGTACCACAAAATGATCCAGCCAATTTCAATCAAGTCCAACCATCCAAACACAATCCATAGGGTGTAGGGAAGCTGTTCAGATCATCACAACTCATCTGTAACACCTCCAGATCAAAAATCACTTTGAACTTGCTGTCACGACTTGGAGGTAAGCACATGCTTGGGCATCTCTCAATCTATGCATATTTCCTCGCACAATAATTTGGCCATATGTTCATAATCATGCATGGAATGTTTTCCCTCAATTAATTGCATTGTTTGAATCGTGTATAAAAAATCCTAGCCTTCATGCAGAAATTAGGGTTCTTGAGGTTTCTTCGTGATTTCATGTTTTATGTTTAATTTAAATGAAATTAAGTGTTATAGACATGATCGTGAGGTTGAGACGAGCATAATGATATGTGGATTACATGATATGATTAAGTATTCAGTGAGATTGGATGGAAACGCAAATCAGCCAAACCCAGAACACGCGCGTGTTCTTCAGCTGTTCCTGGCGCCATTTTTAGAAATTCAAATATTTGAATTTTGTGATTTTTGTTTAATTGATTCAAAAATTAATTTCTCTCTGAGTTTTAATGATTTTGAGTTGATTCTTTTTTTAATAATTCACAAAAATGTTAAAATATTTTATTTTCACAAAAAATCCCAAAAATATTATTTATTTCATATAATTGATATTTTTGTAAAGAATTAATATTTTGATTGTTTTTGGCATTTTAAATATTTTTTCTACATTGATTTTGCAACTTTTAATGCTTTCTAATTATTTTGTAGGTCAATACTTAATTTTTGAAGCATGAATCCAAGATCACAATTTGTTTTCCACGTGTTAAACAATTTTTTATCATTTTAATTGAATTTTTATTCAATTAAATACATTTTGAAAACAAATTAGGGTTTTGGATTAATTCAACCCTCATAAATCATTTTCAAAACACTTTGGGCCTCTTGAGAGAGTGTAAGACCCATCCCCCCTTGTACAAAAACTTTTTGGGCCTCACTCATTGTATAAGTCCCTCTGTACAAGTAAACGGCGCGATCGTCGCCCGTTTAAAAAATAAAAATCATCTGGGCCTCTCCTTGAGCTATAAGACCCATTCAAAACACTTTGGGCCTCTATTAGAGTGTAAGACCCAATCCCCCTTTTAACCAAAACATCTTGGGCCTCACTTATTGTATAAGTCCCTCTGCGTTAAAAGAAAACCTCGGCGCGATCGCCATTTTTAAACGAAAAATCATTTGGGCCTACCCTCGTGTTATAAGCCCCACTCTTTTCTTTAAACCTTTTTGGGCCTCTTGAGAGAGTGTAAGACCCATCCCTTTGTACGGAAAACCTTTTTGGGCCCCAGTCACTTGTATAAGTCCCGCTGTACAAAGTCAAACAGTGCGCTCACTGATAAAACCCTGGGCCTCTCCTTGAGCTGTAAGCCCCAAATCTTTCTTTTTCAAAGCACTTTCTCCTTTGATTTTGAATATACTGTTGTTTTCAATCTTTCTTTGTTGAACAACTAACCAAACAACATGGAAGCACTCCAACCGAGTAAGTGGTTATCGCTTTCATTTACTGCTTTCATATTATAAACTGTATTGTGGGGCTGCTCACTGTAAGTCTCCTTTCATAAACTCATATCTACTGTGTAATAATAGTATAGATATTTTGAGTTTCCCCGGCAACTACGTCTAGAACTAGGTGACGCCGTTTCATTTATTCGTAGAAATAGACGCCTAGATCCCCAATAGGAGCACCAGATACAGTCTTCTCTTCGGCTGTCCTCCTTAGGAATCGTCAAGAAGCTCTACTCCCCAAGATGAATGTATTCTCCGTGAATGGCATCTTTGAGTTTCTTCCAAATTCTCGAACTTTCCTAACTTGATCTATTCCTTGCGGATAGCTTGCCTTGAATGTCTCGGGGTTTGGTACCCACTACGGTCATAATCTTGGACCTTAACTAAGGAACCCTCTTTAAAAGCTAAAAGTCGCTGGATAGTAAACCTCGCATGTTTACCAGTGGTTTTTATCTTTAAAAGAGTTATCTCTCCTAATGGAAAAGAGATGATAGACCCACGGGCTTCTTAAAAGCATCGGCCTCCTCTTGGGCATTGTTCAAGGACCCACAGGCTTCTTAGAAGTATTCACAGCCTCCTCTTAGGCTTCGTATAATGATCTCTTCCTCCGGGAATGATAGCCTCCTCTTGGGCTTCGTACAAGGACCCGTCGGCTTCTTAAAAGTTTCCAGCCTCCTCTTGGGCTTCGTACAAATTGTCCCGACGACCTCCTAGAGGTATAGGAACAGAACCTAGTCATCCTCATAGAACAGTCCTTTCATAGAGTCTACTACTGTTTCTCAAAGCATAGTACAAAAGATAAAACTATAGACTTGGACAGTCTAATCTCCTTGAGTCTCAAAGACATTCTCAAGTGACCCCTTCGTTAAATAGGAAGGAAACCCGCAGACTCGGACAGTCTCAATACCCTTTTGATTTCCAATTTCCTCAAAGAAAAGGAAACAACCCCGATCCTCAGATCTAAACCATGAGTATAGTGATGCTCATATAAGAACTGATTTTCTCTTTCAAAATCAGTATACTGGACCTGTCACTTAACTGACACAGTAACCTTAGCCTTCTCTTGGGCTTTGTACAATGATTCTCCCCAGCAGAGTCAAACAACGTTTTAGCCTCTCTCTCGGGCTTTATACGAGACACCAAAAGACTTCATCGTCAAGTCAAAACCTTCTCGCCTCTATCTCGGGCTTTGTACGAGATACAAATAGTCTCCTCTTAGGCTTTGTATAAGAAAACCACTGGTTAATCCAATCAACCTTTTAGCATCAAAGTTGTGCCTCGTTCACAGTACACAAACATCAATAACTCCTTTCCCTTCATCTAATTGCTGTAAGCGGCAAGCCTCTGGATCATCTATATCCACGCCACTGTCCCTCTTTTAGCATGAGAAATTCCTAAGGAAAGATGGCATTGCTCTACACTGAGTTAAAGTCTTCTCCTTCAGGTTAAAACCCTTTCTTCGGAAATTATGGCATTGCTCGGATCCGCGTATCCCAGTTAAAGTAATTCTCCTTCTCCCTCTTTAGAGATGACAAATTCTCTCTAAAGTCGAGGTCTTTCAGCTTCACGTCTTGGGCTTTGAACAAGACACAAATAGACCTTTCAACTTCACATCTTGGGCTTTGATCAAGATACAAATCACCTTTCGCTTCACGTCTTGGGCTTTGAACAAGACACCAAAACACCCATTTCCTCCCATAGAATAGGAGGAACTACGAACGCTCTGATTTCCCTGTTTTGGTAAACAGGAATACGTAGGCATAAGATCGAAAGAAAAGATCTTAGCGAGCGCAATCAACAAAAAACACAAATCCCATACCTCCATCAATCAAAAGCAGTATTTCAAAATCATCAGTCCTAACATCCTAATCCTTGTTCCCCGCCAGAAACCTTCTGCCCAGGTAAAATAAAAAGAAAGAAAGAAAACAATATTGGCGAAAATACAAATAACCAGTACAAGGCCCCCCCACATTGATAGCATTCGTAACCTAACAGACCGCTGTTTAAACTCAGTATGCAAAGCAGGGTTAATTGGAGACATCTATTTCCCTTCCTTATTTAGCTCACAATAGGATAAAAAATGAATCGACCTGTAGTCAAAGCTCAAACCGCAGAGAGCGACCAGCGCTTAAGAACCGCGTCCAAAATCGCTCGCTACAGAGAGTTGTAGGCTTTTTTGTAAGTCTCCCTCTGTATCGATTTGATACATTGTGGTAGACATAGGTACTTGTACAGATTCAGAAACCCGAGGTAATGAATCTTGTATTGTTCTTGGATGAAGCTTTGAAGCAAATCCAAGTTAACTTGTTAGTCAAGGATGCTTGACTGAACTTTGTATTGGAAGGGGTGTCTTTCAATAGGGATAATACAGTTATGGTGTAGTAACTGTTAGATAATAACTGGTTGTGATTTAGGGAGTAAGATGTGTTTCTCTTATCAATTAGATGTGACTTCTAATGATAAAGTCTTCATTAGGTAGTGATAGGTTAACTTGGGTGTTTACTGTAAACCTGAGGTTGTTTACATAAAACTATACTACTGATAGTGGAGTCTTCTTCCTGGATTGGTATCCCCCAGATGTAGGTGATTTGCACCGAATTGGATCATCATATTCTGTGTTGTTTATCATTCTGCAATTTACAGTTCAGTTTTGATTAACATGTTAAAACAGATGTCGAAACATCTCTACGTCTGCAGTTTTGATATTCAAGGTATCAGTCTGCTATTCTGTTCTTGTTTAAATATTATGCAGAACAATGTCTTGACATGTGTTAGGACATCTGTTGTCTGCTATGCCAGAATTTCATGGTCGACCAAGGCCTCCAGAGAGAAATTTTCATCTGGGCATGAGCCAATACTTTAAGACATGATTCAAGAAGCTCAAAGGGACCTCATGAGTCTAATCATGAGTTCAAAATAGCCTCAGGGGGTGCATTCATAAAAAATCAGGAATTAGGGTTTTCTTGACCTAATTCACCCCTAAGTTGACTTTTGGAGCAAGGCATGAGGCAAGACCTCAAGAAATGTTTTGAAGACCTCAAATATCTTATATTGATCCCCTCACAAGTTTAAATTGACACAAAGAACTTGATTCATGATCAATATAAAGACTCACATTCATCTGGACCATAAACTAGGGGTTTGGAGAAAATGTCAACCCCGCCTTTGACTTTTGACCAATACATGATCTCAAACCTTGGGACCTGGTTCAAGACACTCTAAAACACCTATGGAATCCATCCATTAGGTTCAATTTAGCCCAAGGGCTTGATTTCATAAAGGATCACAAAGTTTGAAATTCATATGATAAAAAGTCAACTGTGATCAAAACCAAGTTTGACTTTTGAGATTTATTTGACAAATATGGCCTCTTCAAGTCAAAAACAATGTTAACTTATGATTTGGACCATTATCAATTAAGAAAAATCAAGAAAAATGAGGTTACTTGCAAAAAAGGCAACCGTGAGAAACTTGAATTTTCACAAAGTTATGGAAAAAATGTGATTTTTACCCAACTTTGCAAGGCCATAACTTGTGATCCAAGCAACCATTTTCTTCTATCCAAATCTCAAATGATAGGTCTTGTTACATACTACAAGTTTGTCAACTACACCACATTCCAAATCTTCATGGATTTAAAGTTATGGATTGAGCAAAATCACAAAAGTTAAGAAGTGAACATTCTTGACACTTAGTGAAAATCTGCCAAGTTTTTTCAGCTTTGGACACCAATGTTCAAAGGCACTTTTCATCAAGATCCAAGATGAATCAAGACCAAATGCAAACATCAAAGTTGAAGTATGATATGTGGGTTTTTTAAAAAGTACAAGAGCCTCCCATGATTCAATTTGAGAAAGAAGTTATAAGCCTCACAAAATGGCATTTTTCACCCTGGTTTTCCAAGGCAGATTTAGCAACAACACACGATTTTGTTGTTTTGGTGACTTTGCAAGCCTTGTCACCATGTAAGACAAACATCTAAGATATAATGCACTTGTTATCTGCAAAGGAATCATAGCATAGAGCCTTTCAAGTCAAGACACTATCTCTTAGGCATGTGACATTCAAATTTCAAATCTAAAAACTCCAAGTTTGTCATGAAGCATTAAAAGGATGCATAGAGATAGCATGTATCAGTCCATAACTATCCAAATGAGTCAAGCTTAGCCCAAGAATCAGAAGACCATAGGCCTGCAAGTTCAATCCAAGTCAATGGCTATAGGAGACTTTGGACTCCTAGCCATATCCATTGGATAATAGGATGAACCAACCCCCATTCACTATTCCTTGCAAAACAAACTTCCTCTACTATAAATAGCGGTCATTCGTGATTGATTTCAACACACCAAAACATCATAATACATGTTTTCCACCATTTCCCTCTTGAACCTAAAAAATTCATCTTTCAAGAAGTGAGAATCGTGTTTTGAAATAGAGAGCAATTCAGCTCAAACCAATGGTTCTAACACCTCATATATATCATATATGAATGATATAAACACCTGAACAACATCTGTAACACCAGATTCATCAAGTTCATGCCTCACCCCAAAGCCATCTGCAGTTGGAGTCGTGCCCACTGATCCAGAGGTTTTCAATCCATTCCAAGCATCTCAGCACACTACTTGAGGTCAAAGGAAGTTGTCCAGATCAACAGAACAATTCTTTAACACCTACAACTGAGGATTTAACACCTACAACTGAGGATTTGATTTCCTCTTGCACAGGTAAGCATGAACCTTTCAAACTACATGATCCATGCATCATAAATGTGTTTTCAAGTTACCAACATGTTTCTGCACTTATATAGAGTGTTTTCCCTCAATCAATTGCTTTTTATCTATCGTGTATAGAATTTCATGGTGTTCTTGCAAAAACTAGGGTTCATCTGTTCATCATGATATATCTCACTCCACACTTTAAATAAATGAAATTAAATACCACCATCATGATCCTTGATCAAAAGCGAACAAGTTGGATGTTTATTTCGTTTGATTTCATTGCGTAATGAGAGAGATAAGTGAGCTTTTGCAAATCATCCATGGCAGGCACACACGAGGAAGAAGAAGGAGCCGTTGGCGCCCTTTTTCAAATATTTGAATTTTTAATTATTTTAATTATTTCTTAATTAATTTCAAAAATTCATATCTCTCTCATTTTTAATATTTTCAAATGATTTTTTAAACATAAATCCTTTACATATTTAAATATTTTATTCCACAAAAAAATAAAAAAATAAATTTATATTTGATATATTTTTGAATTTTATAAACAATTTTCTTTTAATTGTTTTTAAACATTTTAAATAAATTATTTCTCTTGATTTTTCAAAACCAATTGAATTTCAAACCATCATGTGAATAAAACACCTATTTTCAAACATTTATTAAAGTTCAAAACATGTTTATTAAATATATTTGATATTTTTATATAATTTTTATTTAATTTTCTTTGAAAAAAATACATTTTTATTAAAATTAGTGTTTTCCCTTTGATTTTAAATCTTCAAACTTTCTTTATAATCATTTTTGGGCCTCTAATAGAGTGTAAGACCCAACCCCTTTGTAAATAAATAATCTCGGGCCTCTGTCATAGTATAAGTCCCAGTACGATTTTCAAAAATAACGGTGCGTCCATTATTTTTTAAATGGGCTTTCCTTGAGTATAAGCCCCACTTTTCTTTCAATAATCATTTTTGGGTCTCTATTAAAGTGTAAGACCCAAACCCCCCTATTTACATAAATAAATTTTGGGCCTCTGCTAGAGTATAAGTCCCATAACGTCTTTCGATATCGCAGTTCGATCACTGTTTTCAAATAAATCATCTGGGCTTCTCCTTGAGTATAAGCCCCAATCTTTTGTACATAAACCTTGTTTTAAACAATAAGAAACCTCAATGGGCCTCTCCTTGAGTTGTAAGCCCCATACCTCTGTTTTCAAAATCATCTGTCTATTTTAAACTGGTACTAAGAGGATCATTATTTCCCCGTGAAAATGCTCTTAGACCACTTGGGCCTTTCTTTGAGTTATAAGCCCCAAACTTTCTATTCATTCAAATAATGACAACTTTAATTCAAATTCAAAGTTTTCTCAAAAACTTTCTTCAATTTCTCTAATCCTTAATCATACAGTTGTAATCAATACACTTGGGCCTCTTTTCAGAGTGTAAAACCTAACCCCTTTTCAATTCAAATGCATATTTGTTTATATACCTGTTAATTCACTTATCTGTATATACTTTTGCATATCTGTTTAAGTTTCCCAATAGTAGGGCCATCCTCAGTTCACACTTAGGATAAATAGTAGGATACTCAAAACTTAGTTCAATAACTAGTTCCCCCATAGGAAATTCCCTCAATACAGTCTGCCTCCTCTTGGGCTTTATTAAATATCGAACAAAGAAAGGCATTATTCCTGGTAAAAAATTTCTTAAGACTGTCAAAACTTAGAAACATATAAAAGAAATTCATTTCCCCAGAGAGGATTAATTCCCGGTGAAACCTCTTTTGAGTTTCTTCAAACCTTAGAGCTGTCAATAAAGAAAGGATTATTCCCAGTGAAACCTTTCTTGAACTTTTCTTAGGCTTGGACCCACCAGGCTTCTTAGAAGTTCCCCACAGCCTCCTCTCAGACTTAGTACCAGGACCCACAGGCTTCCTAGAAGCATCCCAGCCTCCTCTTGGGCTTAGTATAAGGACCCAGAGGCTTCCTAAAAGCATAGGATAGAATTCAGTCATCTCTACTAGTTCAATCCTCAAGAAAGTCAAAACTCTAGAATATCCAACCAGTTAAGAGTTGATCTTCATCTCTAGAACCCACAACCTCCTCTTGGGCATTATTCAAAGATCTCATTTCAACCAGAGTCTACCTCTTCTTAAGAGACTTGGGTAGTCTCAGCCTCCTCTTGGGCTTCTTACAAGTAGACTTGGAAAGTCTCACCCTCATAGTCTCCTCTTGAACTTCATACAAGGACCCTCAGGATTCCTAAAAAAGGCATAGGACAGATCTTGATCATCTTTACCAATACATCAATTCTCAAAAGAGTTAAAACCTCTAAGGTGTTCAAACTCATCTTTAAATCCTTTCTGACCCCCAACAAGGTTGACTTTCACCTTAAAAATCCCCAACCAGGGTCAATTTACCATCAACAAATCCTCAAAAGAATCAAAGCCTCATGGCATCTGATAAATCAGCTTTGCTCAAATCACCAGCAAGAGTGAGTCCCCTTTTGGATTCCCCGCCACAATTTAGACTTTCTCCTGGATTTCAATAATCCTCAGCAAGAGTAAGCCTCCTCTTAGGCTTCATATAAGGATTTCCCCAGTCAGCATCAATCTTGGGCTTTATACAAGACAAATATCATACTCCCCAGTTGATTCAGTTCTCTATACTCAAACTCTCTAGCTTCATCATCTTGTGTTTCAAACAAGATACTTAAATAAAACATCTCCTGTGGAATCAGTTTTCAACCTTTTTTAGCCTCAATCTTGGGCTTTATACAAGACAAATAACACTCCCCCAATGGAGTCAGTTTCTTTTAGCTTCAACCTTAGGCTTTGACTAAGGCATACAAAAATCAACATCCCCACAGGTGAGACCATGAGTCCTCTCTGTAGGAGGATATCCCCTCTATACATCACATATCAAAACAAACAATCAAAACCATTTACCAGATAATTGATGTAAGTGGCACACTTGTTGATTCTAAATCCAAGCTGGAGTCCCTCCTTTATCATGGTTAAAATTTCTTTTTCATCTAACAACTGTAAGTGGTAAGCCTCTGGATTCTACACATCCAAGCCAATGTCCCTCTCTTATCATGGAAGACTCATAAGGAAAAAATGGCATTGCTCTACACTGAGTTAAAGCTTCTTCCTTCATAACATCTCTCTTATAAAGGAAATTATGGCATTGCTGAATTCCACACATCCCAGTTAAAGTAATTTCCCTTATAACCAATTACCTGACATTTGTGATGAATAGGTGAGATGTCTCCCTTTAGAGATGACAAATTCTCTCTCAGTCAACTTTTAGCTTCAATCTTGGGCTTTGAACAAGACACAAATACTCTGCTAGCTTCAATCTTGGGCTTTGAACAAGACACCAAACATTTTTTTCCTCCCATAGAATAGGAGGAACTACGATTGCTCTGATTTCCCAAATCTCTTTACGGGAATATGTAGGCATAAGATTGCGAAATCTTAGCGAGCACACTAATAAAAACTCTTAGGTCAAGCACCTTCCAAAAAACAATAGAAAACCCAGAAAAATAACAAAAACATTTCCTCAGTCCTCCCAAAGGAGAAACTTCCCAATCAACAGCAGATAGACTTAAGAAAGCATTTCAAACAGTAGAAAACATATGCAAACGAAGGTTCCTATAGATTACTATAGATACTCTAGGTGTTAATAACTTCCCTTTGTATAACCAAACCCCGATCCCCGATCTCTTAGCATTTGTTAAAGAAAAAACTTGCGTGCATGGTTAGTTTAAGATATCTTCCCCTTCCTTTTAAGCTTCATAGGATAAATACAGAAATCAGAAAGTAGCATCAAATACGGTAGGTGGTCGCGTCACCAAAAAACCGACGCTACACATGGCTACTCACAAAAGACTTTTGAAGAAAAGATATCCATGAATCAATGACAAGTTGTTGTTGATCGAGCATAACAAGAAATTCCTAGTTTGGTTTAATAAAAACATACTAAATGATCATAGTGCATCCGAGACAATTAAATGGTTGCCGTGCATACCAAAATTTAATGTGATAACTTGGAATGCATATGACATTGGTCATTATACCTTTTATACAAAATCAAAAGATTATCGTAGTACAATGAAAAATAATAGGGTTAGGGTTGAGGACGAATCCATGTATTTCTCTAGTTCGAAAGATAAGAATCCAATATTGGCATCTAGTGCGTTCTATGGTGTCATTGAGAAGATTTGGGATATTAATTATGTTATCTTCAAAGTACCTTTATTTAAATGAAAGTGAGTTCCCAATAATATTAATGGTGTACAAACTGATGACTTAGGATTCACCCAGGTTGACCTTGGCAAGGCAAACTATATGACTGAACCATTCATCATGGATTCACAAGCAAAACAAGTTTTCTATGTGACCGACCCTTCGAACACATCGGGGAAATGGTCAACCGTTCTCCGAGGAAAATACATTCCTAGCAGTGTGAAAATTTTGATATTTCTTCTACTCCTTCTTACACAACACAAGTGCCTACCAAATATGATGAAGTTGATAGAGATTGTGTGCATGCTATTCATATCGATCATAATGAAGGCATATGGGAAAATTAACAAGTATTTTATTCTTTATTCATAATTTAATGTAAGTCATTATTTCTAAGTATATTTACTAAATAGTATGATTATTTGAAATTGTAGGTGTTTAAAGTCAAGACACTAAGAGATAATACACCAAACGACAAGAAACCAAAACACTAAGATACAATTATGTGATGTTATATAATATGTTGTAGGTTGTTTTGTGCCATTTTTCTTTTGATGTAATATATATACAATGTTTGGTTCTTAATCCAATACATGGATTTGATGTAATACAATACAATTATTGTTATGATAAATTGTTGTTTATGTTCTGATACGGTTCACAAAATACAAGTTAAAAAATGGAATAATTTCAAAAAGCAGAAAAATATTATTATAAAAAGCTGATAATTTAATGACGGTTGTTAAATATGACTGTGGTTGTAGAGTGAACGTGTCCAAAATAATATATATACCAAAAAGACGCCGTTGAGAATCGAACCTGGGACCTTTAATATATTACAACGGTTAATTAAAGCAATCGTGATAATATTTCACGCGCTTTCAGATTTTCTACAACGGTCATATGAACGTGATTGTAAGTAACGCATATACAACCACACGCTACTTCACAACGGTTCGTCACGCGTAATGGTATCATTTTTCCAACTGTTGTTGTATATGTTTTCCGTAGTAGTGCACCATGGGGGGGGGACCACTTCTTGTGTTAATCATAAAGGATCTCAACTGCAAGTGCATCCAACAACTCTCCGCAATTTACTCCTATCAAATAAGGAGTATGTTATTTCTCATCTCTATGTATAGATAAGGCGACAAATTGAGGTAACAAGTTTCAAATTCAACTTTACTTTACTTTACTTTATCACATACTAACTTGAACGTTGGAGTGCTAACCTTGCAGGTCCCTCCACTCCAGCGCATCAGAAGCCTTTATCTATTGTCACCACCGTTTCTTACTCATTTTTGGTTCTTAAACAGAACAGTTTCTTTTTCTATGACCATTAACAAGTCTCAAGAACAATCATTAGACTATGTCAATTTATACTTTCCAAAAGAGGATTTTAGTCATAATCAACTATATGTTACATTTTCAAGAGTCAAAAGCAAAGAGGGATTAAAAAATTTAATTCATGACAAAGATAAACAATGTCTAGATACAACAACAAATGTTATGTTTAAAGAAGTTTCTCACAACATTTGTTTGGTACTGTAGCGGTGAAAAATTGGAGATTAAGCTATTGATTAAATTAACTCACAAAGCAAGAATCGCCACCGCACTTTATTGTTTCCAAAGGAATGGGAAAAGAACGAATAAAACCCACAAAAGTTTTAAAACAAAACTAATAAAACAAAGAGACAAGGGTAAGGGGGTTGGTTATGCAAAGGGAAGGTGTTAGCACCAAAAACATCTATAGTAATCTATAGGAACCTCTTGAAAATCTATGTTTGGCTTAAAAAGGTTGTTTGCGAAAGATTGAGGAGATGAGAAGAGATATATGTTTTAAGATTTTTTGTTTGACAAGACTTCCTGAGCCTCATGCCTACGTACCCACAAAGTGCAATGGATGATCAAAACCTTCTAGTTCATGGTAAAAATAACAAAAGTGTTTGTTTTGAATGATTTTAAATGAATAGAAATTTCATCATATTCGAGGGGAAACTCAACTTACTACCCACAATTAATGAGGAAGGAGCATTTGTGCAACACCCTTCTACCCAACAGACATTCACGAATATTATAACAACAATTATCCGAGTAAAATCCCATAAGGGCGTCACATTTCTTCATAAACATCAAGTAATAACATCCTGCTCCCTAACACGGGTTTAAAACATCAAAATAAACTTGAATACTACGCAGCGGAAAACTTCATAAGCGTCATAATTATCATAACAATCTAAAGATTTTAAAATCGAAACATCATAACATCATCAAATACCAGAACACTATGGTTCGACTCAAACGTTCCGACCCGATGTTACATATCAGAGCAAGACCCTCTAAATCGACCAAAATAACCAAAAGTACTGCAAGTAAGCTCTTCACGCACCAAAAGCTAATCCTGATCACCTGCACGTTACCCACGTGGAGGTAAAATTCAAACAGCCAGGGTGAGTAATCCTAAACCATTATACAAGATATAAGATAAGAAATAATAAGGTAACATGCATCAAATTAAACTAACATCGTTAGTAACACATCATCATCATCATCGTACGTCATTTACAGTCATGTCATCAATCACATCATTATTCACAAACACACAATGCCACATAAATATGATATGCATACACAGACTCATGCATGTGGTACCAATTCGTCATGTTTTATGGAAACTGGGCCATCACCCTCCAAAGATCCCCACTAATAGGATCGATTCTACACAAGAACCGTAGCAACGTCATACACTCCAATCCACACAATGGGATTGAAGACACCACTAGACCGAAGTCCTAAAACCGTCACTGGACCGAAGTCCTAGGATGCTATGAATGCATAATGCAAACTTCATAATCGTCATCGTCATAAAATCGTCACATCGCATCATCATTCATAAAATTAAACATCATATTATCTCATCATCGTCATGCATCAAAAGTCATCAAGGTCACACATTATCATATACATCAAAACATCATCATAATACATCTTAATTCATCACAATTTACTCATCAAAACACAACACGTCAATTACCCAAGGCCTACGAACAACAAGGCATAAGGCAGCCCAAAAAACAAGAAAATAAAGTCAAAATAAACAAAATTATTGTTCCTGATTGCCTGGAGCTCGCCCGTCGAAGCACCGCACTCGTCTGGGTTTTGCCCGGTGAAGCAGGGGCGAAGCACCTCCCCCTATAAAAAATCCAGTAGCTCACAATTCCCCATCTCCCTTTGCTTCTCTTTCGCCTGGCGAAGCCACTGGCTCGCTTGGGTGTTCGCCCGGCGAAGCTGGGGCAAAACATCTCCCCCCATATAAAATCCAGAAACACCCTTTTTCCACCTTCCCTTCGCTTCCTCATTCGTCTGGCGAGGACGGGGCGAAATCGCTTCGTCTGGCGAGACTGGACTTTCGCCCGGCGAATCCTTGCGAACCTGCAACTCTCAGTTGCGTTTCGGCACTAACTCAGACCCTAAGAGGTCTGCGATTACAACACTAAATCGACCAGTTTTCATCAGAATTCGTCATAGAACAACACAACAACCCCAATACATCATCATAGGTTTATTCCTAACATCAATTACGTCCCAAAAACCCCAAATTTTGACATGACTCGTCAAATTCCCGGAAAACCTACTACCTACATGTTTCTACTCCAATATCAAATATAATGATAAAAGATTCTCCCCATACCTTAGTAAATTGCTTCCGAAATCTCCTCGCCAAGTTCTTCTGAAGCCTTTCTGAACCCTAGCCTTCTTCTCCTTTCTTCAGAGCGGTTTCCCAAAATTTGATCGTATCCAGAATGACTTCTCACTCTCTCTAATTTCTTTTGTCCAACTTACCCCTAGGACCCCTAATACTCTTTTCCATCATTGTCCTCACTAATTCGTGCACAATTACCACTTAGCCCTTCCTTTTATTTAAAAATAATATTAATAATTTAAATAACATTGTCACATTATTCTATTATTATTATCGAAATAATCCTTAATAAATCGTATACATCTAACGTAAATCAACACACCCTTAACATCGTCACTACCCCACAATATAAATCGTTAGACATCACAATAATTCACCAAAAATTCACCAAGGTACGAATATTTATAATAAATCAATTAAATAAATATCCTACTGATTTTAGGGTGTTACAACTCTCCCCCACTTAAATAATTTCCGTCCTCGAAAATTACCTAAAGAAAACAGAGTCGGATACGACTCCTTCATCTGATCCTCGCGCTCCCAAATCCAACTCTCACCAGTTGGTCCAAACCATAACACCTTCACTAAAGATATATCTTTACAACATAGTTTCTTCATTTTTCTTCCATCTATCTGCACAGGTAATGCTTCAACGGTCAGATTATCTCTCACCTGTACGTCATCCATCTGAATCACATGTGATGGATCCAGAATGTACTTCCTCAACTGAGATACATGGAACACATCATATAAATTCGCAAGCAACAGTGGTAAAGCAATCCGATAGGCTACCTCCCCTATCCTCTGCAAAATCTGATACGGACTCACAAAACGTGGAGTGAGCTTCATAGACTTCAAAGCTCGACCCACACAAGTAACCGATGTAACTCTCAAAAACACGTGATCTCCCTCTTGGAATTCAAGGGCTTTCCTTCTCTTATCATGATAACTCTTCTGACGAATCTACGAAGCTTTCATCCTTTCTTGGATCATCTTAATCTTTTTAGCCGTCTCCTGCACAATTCCAGGTTCGAGTATAACACTCTCGCCCGATTCATACCAACACAATGGAGTCCTACACCTCCTTCCATACAAAGCTTTATACGGCGCCATTCCAATACTAGCATGAAAATTGTTGTTGTATGTGAACTCAATCAACGACATATGACTATCCCACGATCCTCCTTGATCCAACACACAAGCCCTTAGTAAATCCTCCAAAGACTGGATAGTCCTCTCTGTCTGGCCATCCATCTGCGGATGATATGCAGAACTCATCCTCAACGTAGTATCTAAAGCATCTTGTAAACTTTTCCAGAACCTCAACGTAAATCTCGGGTCTCTGTTCGACACAATATTCGAAGGAATCCCATGCAACTTCACAATTTCCTCAATGTACATCTCAGCTAACTTCTGCATAGAACGGTTAATCTTCATTGGTAAGAAATGAGCCGATTTAGTCAACCGGTCTACAATCACCCAGATCGAATTATTTCCTTTCGCAGTCTTCGGCAATCCTGACACAAAATCCATGGAAATACTATCCCATTTCCATTCTGGAATATTCAATGGCTGCATTATACCCAAAGGTTTCTGATGTTCAATCTTGGACTTCTGACAAATGAAAGAGGCGTAAACAAATTCAGCAATATCCTTCTTCATACTTGGCCACCAAAACCGTTTTTGCAAATCCTGGTACATCTTCGTAGCACCGGGATGAATACTCAATCTACTTCAATGTCCTTCTGCAAGAATACTCTTCTTAACTTCGGGAACATCCGGAACACACACTCTGTCTCTGAACCTCATCACACCATTCTCATCAATCCAGAATTCACCTCCGTTACCCTGGTTAATCAAAGTTGCCTGATCAACCAGCTTCAAATCAGATTGCTGTCCCACTCTGATCTCTTCCAGAATACCACTAGTCAACTTCAACATACCCAACTTCACACTGTCAGGAGTCTCTTCGCATACCAAACTCAAATCTCAGAATTGCTCAATTAATTCCAACTCTCTCACCATAAGCATTGACATATGCAATGGCTTTCTGCTCAATGCATCGGCCACCACATTTGCCCTACCAGGATGGTAATTCAAATCAAAATCACAGTCTTTCAACAATTCCAACCACCTCCTCTTCCTCATATTCAACTCTTTCTGATCGAATAAGTACTTCAAACTCTTATGATCGCTGAACACTTCAAATTTAGAGCCAAAAAGGTAATGTCTCCAAATTTTCAACACGAACACCACAGTTGCCAATTCTAAGTCATGCGTAGGATAATTCCTTTCATGAACTCTCAATTGTCTCGAAGCATAAGCAACAACCTGTCCATTCTGCATCAACACTCCACCAAGACCCATCTTCGAAGCATCACAATACACCATAAAAGATTCATTCGAATTAGGCAAAATCAAAACCGGAGCGGTCATCAATTTCTTCTTCAATTCCACAAAACGCTCTTCACATGCAACGTCCCACACATAAGCATGACCCTTACGAGTCAACTGCGTCAACGGTAACGCCAATCTAGAAAAATATTCTATGAACTTGCGATAGTAACCTGCCAACCCAAGAAAACTTCGTATCTCAGTAGCAGACTTCGGAGTCTCCCACTGTAGTACAACATCTATCTTAGCAGGATCAACAGTAATTCCACCACTTGAAATCACACGGCCAAGAAAACTCACCTCTTTCAACCAAAACTCACACTTCGACAATTTTGCATATAACTTCTTCTCTTTCAAGACTTGCAACACAGTCCACAAATGCTCAGCATGCTCTTCTTCAGATTTAGAGTATATTAGAATATCATCAATGAAAACCACTACAAACTTATCTAAATACTCATGGAAAATCCGATTCATATATTCCATGAACACACCAGGTGCATTGGATACACCAAACAGCATCACGGTGTATTCATAGTGACTATACCTCGTCCTGAAAGCTGTCTTCGGAATATCATCAGGCTTAACACAAATCTGATGATAACCAGGCCTCAAATTAATCTTACTGAACACACAAACGCCTACTAGCTGATCCATCAAATCATCAATTCTCGAAAGTGGATACTTATTCTTGATAGTCACCTTATTTAACTGACGATAACCAACACACAACCTCATACTAGCATCTTTCTTCTTTACTAACAACACAGGAGCACCCCACGGAGAAACACTCGGTCAAAAAAACTTATTCTCAAGCAATTCTTTCAGTTGTTTCTTCAATTCTCTCAACTCAGAGGCTGACATCCGATAAGGAGCCATTGACACTAGACTCGTACCTGGTATGAAATCAACCGCAAATTCTACTTCACGTTCTGGAGGCAAATCACTTATGCCATCCGGAAACACTTCAATAAATTTGCAGACGACAGGTAATTCGACACCCGCAGTCTCACGATCAACTTGCAAAGATGCAAACAGCGTAAACATCAAGGCTTCGTCTTCTAAGAGTCCGTCTACTTGCCTAGCATACAAGAACCTTAACTCTCCATTATCACCAAACTCAGGAAACTCCATAGTCTTATTATAACAGTTAATGTGAACATAGTTGAACTCCAACCAGTTCATCCCCAGAATTACATCGATTTGGTGTAAGGGAAAACATACCAAATCCATCACGAAACTCTTCCCACAAATCATCAAAGACATCTCGAACACACAAAAGTAGTAGTAACAGAACCATTAGCAGGAGTCTCTGTTACCATACTACTATTCATATCAGACAATTTCAAACCCAATCTATTACCACATTCAAGCGAAATAAACGAGTGAGTAGCACCAGTATCAATAATAGCGACCAACTCAACGTTATTAATAAAACAAGTACCTTGAATCAAGTTATCCTTCTTAGGAACCTCTGCACCACTCAAAGCAAACACTCTGCCATTAGTCTGAGCCGCAGTAGCAGTCTTCTTTGGCTTCTGACACTGAGTACTGGTGTGACCCTGTTCACCACAGTTGAAACAAGTCGGACCCTCATCTGTGCAGTTAGTAGCTCTGTGACCTTTCTTACCACATCTGTAGCACCTCAGCACACTATTGTTGCAAACTTCAGCATGATGGCCTTGTTCGCCACACCTGTAACACTTTGCAAAAGCGGGAGCTGCTCTCACACTTGTCTTTTTCCCATCTGAAGCCTTCTGTTTCCCATTTTCAGCTCTAGTCACATAAGGTTTTCCTCTAAACGGTCCCTTCTCTTTCTTCTCACTAAGTTACTTGTAGTGAGCAGATCGAGCTCGGCTATCCTCATCATAGATTCTACTCTTATCCACCAGCTCAGTATATCTTCGAATCTATTGGTAACTAATACCCTGCTTGATCTCTAGTCTCAGCCTATTCTCAAACTTAAGGCACTTAGACATCTCAACATCAGCATGATTATAATGCAGACAAAACTTCACCAGCGCCTCAAACTTTGTCGCATACTCTGCCACAGTCATATTTCCTTACTTCAGCTCAAGGAATTCTACCTCCTTCTTGCCGCGAGCATCTTCAGGAAAATATTTTTCCAAAAACTCTCTCTTAAACACAGCCTGTGTTATCTCGGTACATACATCCTCCAGCCTCTGAAGGGTGTTATCCCACCAATCTTCAGCTTCCTCTGACAACATATGAGTACCGAACTTAACTTGTTGAGCATCCGTACACCCTAGCACCCGGAAGATCTTCTCAATCACCTTGAGCCATTTATGCGTGCCCACCGGATCATGAGTGCCTACAAAAGTCGCCAGATTATTCCTTTAGAATTTCCCCAAAGCACGAAACTCATCAGGAGCTTCACAATTCTAATTGTTCCGAGCCATCACTTGAGCAAGTGGTTCCAATGCGTCAGTAATAACATAGTCGTTTCTCCCAACCATTGTGCATATCACCAACAAGGTTAGAAGAAACAAAACATCGACAATGTACACACACCCATCGACTGACAGGGAGCTGACATCATACAACACCTGGCCGGACAGACCGACCTGCTCTGATACCACTAATGTAACACCATTCTACCCAACAAACATTCACGAATATTATAACAACAATTATCAGAGTAAAATCCCATAAGGGCGTCACATTTCGTCATAAACATCAAGTAATAACGTCCTGCTCCGTAACACTGGTTTAAAACATCAAAATTAACTTGAATACTACGCAGCGGAAAACTTCATAAGCGTCATAATTATCATAACAATCCAAAGATTTTAAAATCGAAACATCAAAACATCATAACATCATCAAATACCAGAACACTATGGTTCGACTCAAACGTCCCGACCCGATGTTACATATCAAAGCAAGACCCTCTAAATCGACCAAAATAACCAAAAGTACTTCAAGTAACCTCCTCACGCACCAAAAGCTAATCCTGATCACCTGCACATTACCCACGTGGAGGTAACATTCAAACAGGCAGAGTGAGTAATCATAAACCATTATACAAGATATAAGATAAGAAATAATAAGGTAACATGCATCAAATTAAACCAACATCGTTAGTAATACATCATCACCATCATCGTATGTCATTTACAGTCATGTCATCAATCAAATCATCATTCACAAACATACAATGCACATAAATATGATATGCATACACAGACTCATGCACATGGTACCAATTCGTCATGTTTGATGGACATTGGGCCATCACCCACCAAAGATCCTCACCAATAGGATCGATTCTACACAAGAACCGGAGCAACGTCATACACTCCAATCCGCACAATGGGATTGAAGTCACCACTGGACCGAAGTCCTAAAACCGTCACTAGACCAAAGTCCTAGGATGTTATGAATGCATGATGCAAACATCACAATCGTCATCGTCATAAAATCGTCACATTGCATCATCATTCATAAAATTAAACATCATATTATCTCATCATCGTCATGCATCAAAAGTCATCAAGGTCACACATCATCATATACATCAAAACATCATCATAATACATCTCACTTCATCACAATTTACCCATCAAAACACAAGACGTTAATTACCCAAGGCCTACAAACAACAAGGCACAAGGCAGCCCAAAACACAAGAAAAGAAAGTCAAAATAAACAAAATCATTGCTCCTGCTCGCCTGGAGCTCGCCTGACGAAGCAGCGCGCTCTCCATGGTTTCGCCCGGCGAAGCAGCTCCCCCTATAAAAAATCCAGTAGCTCACAATTCCCCCTCACCCATATAAAATCCAGAAACCCCCTTTTTTCACCTTCCATTCACTTTCTCATTCGCCTGGCGAGGACGGGGCGAAATTGCTTCGCCCGGCGAGACGAGACTTTCGCCCGACGAATCCTTGCGAACCTATAACTCTCAGTTGCATTTCTGCACTAACTCAGACCCTAAGAGGTCTGCGATTACAGCACCAAATCGACCAGTTTTCATCAGAATTCGTCGTAGAACAACACAACAACCCTAATACATCATCATAGGTTTATTCCTAACATCAATTACGTCCCAAAAACCCCAAATTTCGACATGACTCGTCAAATTCCCGGAAAACCTACTACCTACATGTTTCTACTCCTATATCAAATATAATGATAAAAGATTCTCCCCATACCTTAGTAAATTGCCTCCGAAATCTTCTCTCTGAATTCTTCTGAAGCCTCTCTGAACCCTAGCCTTCTTCTCCTTTCTTCAGAGCGGTTTCCCAAAATTTGATCGTATCCATAATGACTTCTCACTCTCTCTAATTCCTTTTGTCCAACTTACCCCTAGGACCCCTAATACTCTTTTCCATCATTGTCCTCACTAATTCGCGCATAATTACCACTTATCCCTTCCTTTTATTTTATAATAATAATAATAATTTAAATAACATTGTCACAGTATTCTATTATTATTATTATCGAAATAATCCTTAATAAATCATATACCTCTAACATAAATCAACACACCCTTAACATCGTCAATACCCCACAACATAAATTATCAGACATCACAATAATTCACCAAAAATTCACCAAGGTACGAATATTTATAATAAATCAATTAAATAAATACCCTCCTGATTTTGGGGTGTTACAATTTGCACCATCTTGAGATGGAAGACTTTTGCTTGGATTGAAATCAACAACATTATCACTCAACATCTAAGTGGACAATGTCATCACTTCCTACATTATTGTAGAAGTTAAGGAGTTGCATCACTACAAGAACACAACTAATGACCATTCTTATGAAAATGTTTAAAAGGAAAAAGCCGCACAAAGGCACAAAAGATTTGAATGAGTTTTGTGTTTTTTTAAGTCTTTTGAAATTATTTTGATATGCTTAAATGTCTTAGCATTTATTTAAGAAAAAAGTTTTGAAAATCACTTGACAAAGTCAAGGTTTATTGAGAAAGTGGTTCAAGTTTGAAAACAAGAAGGTTTTGAAAAAGGGAGAAGCTTTTGAAAATTTAAGAAGGGGTAGAGATGAAGAGAATATCCTAAGAAAAGCAATAAAGTGGAAGTATGTTCAAGTGTACTAACCAGGATATAGCCAGCACTTAAAAAGAGTCAAGACCAATATCCCATTCATTTGGAGTAAGCCATAAGCAACATGCAAATGGACATAAGAGGATCCAGAAAAATAAAGTCACAGAGAAATAGATAAGACATCCAAGCTTGATTCAAGGCCATAGGTATTAGAGGAATTCAAGGTCTCAGGCAAGGCATGGAATTAGACGAACTTCCAAGTTTCAGTCAAGAGAACTCCAAGCATGGGAAACCCTAATTCTAAATCCATAGGTCAAGCTCCAAGTCAAGCAAAGGATAATAACCATAGTCCAAGAGAGATTAAAGTTTTTTAAGGGTTTTTTCCTTTATTAATCTCTTTAAAAGAAATGAAAACGTCCAAGTGGAGAAAGGAAAAAGAAGCATAAACATAAACAATATGAAATGTAAATGCTAAAAGTAAAGGCATAAAAGCAAAGAGTAGGAAATTAAAGGATAAGAATTAAATTGCGGAAATGTAAAGGCAATAAGTTAAATGTTAGAAGCTAGAAGTTAATCATTAGTGGTTATCGATCAATGATCGATTTATCGATTCGGGACCAATGTAGCGCTATGTTAAGCAATCGTAGCACAATCTATTAGAAAGATCATATTATGGGAGGCCGGTCAAATAAAATCTATGCATTAAAAAGTGTATTAGAGAAATAATATAGAATCATTCTCCGAAAATACACAATGCACTTGAAAAAAAGAAAAAGAAAGAAGTGGAATCAAGTATCAACAAAAATTCCAAGTGTGATTCGATAAAGCAACATATCAATTCCTCGAAGATTGAAGATGATTCAATAATCATTTAATCACATGTTTGAAGCATTGAAGATTAAACTTCTTCAAGATCTCAACTAATAAATTCTAAATTTGAAATTATCATACTCCCAAAACAAATAAAATCGATTAACAAAAGTTAATAAAAAATAGATCAAATCAATTGAATCCAAAGGACAAGAAAATGACATAAAAAAGAAGAAGAGGAAAAGAAAAAAGAAAATGAAAATAAGATAAAATAAAAGAAAAAATAAAAATAAAATAAGGGAAGAGGGGACGTAGCATGGCAGGAGGTTGTAGGACAGGTTGTGTGGGCTTCAAAGCCCAAAATCAAACATCACAAACCTCTTAAAAGAAAAAGAACCAAAAAAAACAAAGAGGAATAATCCACTTTGTCATACCCCAAATTTTTACCACTTAGATTTCCCATCATTGTGCAAATCATCATCACAATATGGATGAACCATCATGCCTCACCAAATGCCTCAAGGGTTGCTGAGCATCCACTACAGTCAAACTTAGGGTTTCAAGCCCTCTCAGAGTCCTTAGACAAAGGATCAATCAAGGAATGACATGATCTTCAACTTGTCTAAACCTCTCAAACATACACAAAGGATAAAAAAGGACTCCCACTTCAAGGATTAAGCACAAGGTTGCTCCCTTTTAGGCGGATCAACTCTCAAGATCGCCAGTGTCACCAAATTAGGGTTTTGGTCGACTAGGGCCTCCTGATGAAAAATTTCATCTGGACACAAGACAAAGATCAAAAACATAACCTAATATACTCCATGGAACCTCATGGACCCAGTCATCAAGTCAATTTGACCTCAGGGGATGCATACATAAAAAATCAGGAATTAGGGTTTCTTGACCTAATTCACCCCTAAGTTGACTTTTGGGACAAATCATGAACCAAGACCTCAAGAGAGAGTTTGAGGGTCTCTAATGAACTATATTGATCCATTTGGAACAATGGATTAATCCAAGAAGCTTGAGCAACAAGTCTCATTTTCATCTGCACCACAATTAGGGTTTCGCGAGGAAAGTCAACTGTAACTTTGACTTTTGACCTGGACATGCTCCCAAACCCTAGGACATGCCTCAATATACCCTATGACACCCATGGAACATGTTCATCAAGTTTGATTTAGGTCAAGGACATGATTTCCTGAAGAATTGCACAGTTTGGAATTCATCTGATAAAAAGTCAACTGTGCACAAAAGTCAACTTTGCACAAAAGTCAACTTTGACTTTTTGAGATTTTTCACCAAAATGGATTTTTAACCCTAAAATGATGTTTATGTATGATTTGAATCATCATTCATCAAGAAAAATCAAGAAAAGTTGGATAACTTGTAAAAGGGGTAACCATAAAAACTTAGAAAATTTTCTAAGTTAAAAATAAAGTGACAAGGGTACCAACTTTGAAGGACCATAACTCCTAAACCACAAGGCCATTTTTTTCCATCCAAAGCTTGATTTGTAGGTCTCATTACCCTCTACAAAAACTTCAACTAGGCCTAACTCCAATTCATTATGGATTTTGAGCTATGAGTGAGCCAAAGTGGCTGAAAACATGAAAATATACCATTTTCCAACACTTAGAAAAATTCTGTCCAAGACAAATTTTGTTGAAACACCAAAACTTGTGAGATCTTTTCACATAGATGCAAGCTGAATCAAGTCCAAAGTTAAACATCAATGTTGTTGCATATGTTACTAAGAATTCAAAGAGCTCAACAGCATGAATTGATTCAACTTAAGCCATGAGAAATCCATGCCCAAAGTCATGCTGCTGCAAGCTGTTTTGGAAAAATCAGTTTGCATGTTTGCTTGCCACACACGATTTTGAGCCAAAGACTAAGGATCACTATGCCACCTGTGTTCAAACCAATCACATTGCATCTGATCCAACTGATAAATCTGAGTCAAAAAGCCAAGGAATCTTCCAACTTGAAGTTCATCCACTTTGGCACATTTTGCCTTGAATTCAAAGTGCATTAATGTGGAATAGTGCATTGTCAAGGTAGCTACCCTACTCAGTCAATTTCTCTGATTAAACAACATTAAAAACATCCGAGGAATGTGGTTTTGGTCAAGGCATAGCCCTGCTCTTAGGAATGGCTAGCTTGCCTTGCTTGAGAAGAAATCCTCCAAGCCAATCCATGCAAATGTGATCTGATCCAGCAGCCATTCACTATTCCTCCAAAACAAAAGTTGATCACCTATAAATAGAGGTCCCAATGGATCATTCAACTCACACCAAATCCAGTTACAACACTGCTTTCTCTCATTCTTTCTTAAACCTCAAGTTTTCTTGTTTTTGAGTAACCACTATCGGGTTTTGAGTTGCAGCCACAATCAATCCATTCCAATTGCTCAAACACATCACATATGATGTATTTGAGGTGTCCAAACACTTAAACACCAACTGTAACACCCCAGGCTCAAAATCACTCTTCAACCAAGCCATTATGCTTCAATTTTGTAGGTGGAGGTCTCCAGCTTGATCCAAAGAATTTTAAAGTGTTCCAAAGCTTGCAACACACTCCATAACATCCATTGAAGCTGTAGGGATCACCAATTCACGACTGGAACACCACCTGGGCAAAGTTCCATTTCAGCTTGCATCAAGGTGAGCTTCAAACTCAAACTCCATGATCCATGCATATTTCCTCGCATGATATTTTTGCCATTTGATTGCCATCATGTGTTGATTGTTTTGCCTCAAGAAATTGGATCATAGACCTTATAACCATGCCTGCACGATTGCTTTTGCAAATTAGGGTTCATCTGTGTTCATCATGATTATTTTACTCCACACTGAAAATGAATAAAATTGGGTATTGCCATCTTATTTCTTGTGAAAAAACGCACGAGTTTGGTGTTTGAATCATGTCCAATGGTTTAGAGATGAGTGAGATATGGTGCTTCACGCACGGGCTCGAGGAAGAAGATGGCCATGGCGCCATTCTTCAGGTTTTCCAACTAAGTTTGATATATATATTTCACTTGCCATGTTATTAATGAATTGGCATTGCGCCCCAGCGGTTCATCAGCTGGTTTTGTGAGTATTGGCAAGCGAGAGGTTTGGGGTTCGAATCCCCCTCGCCCCAGACTTCTTTTTATCACTTTTTTATTTTGTTATTTTTCATATTATTATTTTTAATGATTTGAAAAATTAATAACTCCTTCAATTTTTATCATTTTTTATTGGTTCTTTTTGCAATAATTCACAAAAATGTTTAAATATTTTATTTTACCAAAAAATCCCAAAAATATTATTTATTTCATATATTTGATATTTTTGCAAAGAATTAATGTTTTATGTGTTTTTAGCATTTAAAATATTTTTTCTCCCTTTGTTTTCTAACCCTAATTTGATTTCAATCATTTTTGTAGGAAGAAACATGATTTTTTGGAACATTGATCCAAGATCATAATTTATTTTCACATATTTAACAAACATTGATCCTTTTAATTGAATTTTTATTCAATTAAAAATACATTTTGAAAATAAATTAGGGTTTTGAATCAATTCAACCCTCATAAATCATTTTCAAAACTTTTTGGGCCTCTAATAGAGTGTAAGACCCAATCCTTTTTTGACCAAATCATTTTTGGGCCTCATTGTATTGTATAAGTCCCGATACCGTCAAAAACAAATGGCGCGATCGTCGCCCTTTTAAAAATAATCAATTGGGCCTCTCCTTGAGCTATAAGACCCGTTCAAAACTTTTTGGGCCTCTAATAGAGTGTAAGACCCAACCCCTTTTGAAAACCAAATTATCTTGGGCCTCAGTCATTGTATAAGACCCACTGCATTTTCAAAATCTCGGCGCGATCGCCATTTCCAACAAAAAAATCAATTGGGCCTACCCTCGTGTTATAAGCCCCACTTTTTTTCTTTAAAACTTTTTGGGCCTCTTGAGAGAGTGTAAGACCCAACCCCCTTTGTACAGAAAACATTTTTGGCCTCAGTCACTTGTATAAGTCCCTCAGTACAAATTCAAACAGTGCGCTCACTGATAAAACCCTGGGCCTCTCCTTGAGCTGTAAGCCCCAAATCTTTCTTTTTCAAAGCACTTTCTCCTTTGATTTTGTATATACTGTTGTTTTCAATCTTTCTTTGTTGAACAACTAACCAAACAGCATGGAAGCTCTACAACCGAGTAAGTGGTTATTGCTTTCATTTACCGCTTTCATATACATATAACTGTATTGTGGGGCTGTTTCACTGTAAGTCTTCTTTCATAAACTCATATCAACTGTGTAATAATAGTATAGATATTTCGAGTTTCCCCGGCAACTACGTCTAGAACTAGGTGACGCCGTTTCATTTATTCCTAGAAATAGACAGCTAGATCCCAAATAAGATCACCAGATACAGTCTTCTCTTCGGCTGTCCTCATTAGGAACTGTCAAGAAATTCTATCCCCCAGAGATGAATTATTCTCGGTGAAACTTCTCTTGAATTTCTTCAAAACCTCAGAACTGTTCACTAAATGAATTATTCTCGGTGAAACTTTTCTTGAACTTTTCTTTGGTTTGGGACCCACGGGCTTCCTAAAAGCAACCCCGCCTCCTCTTGGGCATCGTACAAGGACCCACAGGCTTCCTGAAAGCAACCCCGCCTCCTCTTGGGCTTAGTACAAGGACCCTACGGCTTCTTAGAAGTATTCACAACCTCCTCTTAGGCTTCGTATAATGATCTCTTCCTCCGGGAATGATAGCCTCCTCTTGGGCTTAGTACAAGGACCCGTCGGCTTCTTAAAAGATTCCAGCCTCCTCTTGGGCTTCGTACAAATTGTCCCGACGACCTCCTAAAGGTATAGGAACAGAACCTAGTCATCCTCATAGAATAGTCCTTTCATAGAGTCTACTACTGTTTCTCAAAACATGGTACAAAAGATAAAACTCTAGATTTGGACGGTCTAACTTCCTTGAGTCTCAAAGACATTCTTAAGCACCCTTCAAGAATAGGAAAGAAACCCGCAGACTCGGACAGTCTCAATACCCTTCGGATTTCCCGCTTCCTTAAAGAATAGGAATAACCCGGATCCTTGAATCAAATCCATGAGTACAGTGTTACTCATATAAGAACTGATTTTCTCTTTCAAAATCAGTATACTGGACCTGTCACTTAACTGAAACAGTAACCATAGCCTCCTCTTAGGCTTTATACAATGATTCTCCCCAGCGGAGTCAAACAACGTTTAGCCTCTCTCTCGGGCTTTGTACGAGACACATAAAAGACTCCCTCGTTGAGTCAATCACCCCTTTCGCCTCCATCTCGGGCTTCGTACGAGATACAAAGACTCTCTTGTTGAGTCAAACATTTTTAGCCTCCATCTCGGGCTTCGTACGAGATACAAAAAATGCTCTCTTGTTGAGCCAGTCAAACTTTTAGCCTCCATCTCGGGCTTCGTACGAGATACAAAAAACACTCTCTTGTTGAGTATAAAAGATTCTTCTGTTGAGTCAACCCTTTTAGCCTCTCTCTCGGGCTTCGTACGAGACACATAAAAACTCCCTCTTGTTGGGCCAATAGCCTCCTCTTAGGCTTTGTATAAGAAAACCACTGGTTGATCCAATCAACCTTTTAGCATCAAAGCTGTGCCTCGTTCGCAGTACACAAACATCAACAACTCCTTTCCCTTCATCTAATCGCTGTAAGCGGCAAGCCTCTGGATCATCTACATCCACACCACTGTCCCTCTTTTAGCATGAGAAATTCCTAAGGAAAGATAGCATTGCTCTACACTGAGTTAAAGTCTTCTCCTTCAGGTTAAAATCCCCTATAAAGGAAATTATGGCATTGCTAGGATCCGCGTATCCCGGTTAAAGTAATTCTCCTTTATAAACCAGTCACCCAACAGTTGGGACAGACAAACCCTTCTTTAGAGATGAAAAATTCTCTCTAAAGTCGAGGTCCTTCAGCTTCACGTCTTGGGCTTTGAACAAGACACAAATAGACCTTTCGCTTCACATCTTGGGCTTTGAACAAGATACAAACCACCTTTCGCTTCACATCTTGGGCTTTGAACAAGATACAAACAACCTTTCGCTTCACGTCTTGGGCTTTGAACAAGACACCAAAAACACTCATTTCCTCCCATAGAATAGGAGGAACTACGAACGCTCTGATTTCCCTGTTTCGGTAAACGGGAATACGTAGGCATAAGATTGAAAGAAAAATCTTAGCGAGCGCAATCAACAAAAAACCCAAATCCCATACTCTCACATACCTATCAAAAAGCATCAGTCCAAACATCCTAATCCTTGTTCCCCGCCAGAAACCTTCTGCCCAGGTAAAAAGAAAGAAAACCGTATTGGCGAAAATACAAATAACCAGTACAAAGGCCCCCCCCCACATTGATAGCATTCGAAACCTAACAGACCGCTGTTTAAACTCAGTATGCAAAGCAGGGTTAATTGGAGACATCTATTTCCCTTCCTTATTCAGCTCACAATAGGATAAAAAATGAATCGACATGTAGTTTTAAGCTCAAACTGCAGAGAGCTACCAGCGCTTAAGAACCGCGTCCAAAATCGCTCGCTACAGAAAAATGGCACGCACCGTGGGGCTGGGTCTTTCTAAAACTTCTTTTTCCTTTTTTCTCTTCACTTATGTGAAAGCCACAGATTGGGGCTTCCACCGGGGAACCCATTTTTGTCAGGAACTTAAGATTCATAGCTTTAAAAGGTCTAGGATGTTTTAGGACAAATATATATACTGCTTTTCCTAATTGCTATACATGTTTATTTTTCTGCTAATGGGAATGTGGGTGATGCCGTATGTGGAAAGAATGAGTATACACTTAAGATAAGTGATGGCGATGGGGTCGACCATCAACCTCAGTGGAGGCTGACCAACGCAACCCATTCACTCTTCTAGCCAATGGGCTGGTTGTTAAGTCTGAGAAGCTGAGGAGCCAAACCCTTTCGTAGTGCGGAAACTATCGGAAATAGTTGTTACGCGATACTACCCTCATTTGAGGCTGGTGATCTATTCTCGGTGAATGGCACTTACTCTAAGATTGCTTTACAACTCGCTGGTGATCCGCTTGTTGTTTTGCTTTCCTGGGAGGAGCTGATGATAATGAGTACAGATACAAAAATCACCCTAGTACAAACCTTTGGGGATGGGTAGAGCCTTGACTTCATGACAACGACCCTTTGACCCCATGTTTTTTCTATGTCTTTGTGTGCTGCATTCATGCATTCATTTAATAAAACATTAAAACATTCAAAAAACTTCTCTTCTAGTCTCTCTATTTTTCAAATTAAACTAAGACTGTGATTGCAAATATCAGAGAAGAGGATTACGCTAATGGATTTTAGTAGGAGAAGAACTCACCAGTATACCTTCAAGGCTCCAAAACTAGAGGATTTGAGAAGGTTAGCGAGGATGATCACTAACCCAGAGGCTTTCAGAGCCAAGCACGGAGGTTTGCTACCACTATTAAGAGTCCATTTGATTGAGGGAATCATGGATGCGCTCATTCAGTTTTATGATCCGGTTTATCACTGTTTCACATTCCCGGATTACCAGCTAGCACCAACGCTGGAGGAGTATTCTCATCTGGTTGATCTACGTATCACCGATGGAGCTCCATTTTCTGGACTGGAAGAAATTCTAAAGAATCAGACCATTGCAAGAGCAATTCATTTGGACGAGTCTGAGGTCAAGACTCACATGACTGCCAAGGGTGGCATCCAAGGTTTGCCAGCCCAGTTCTTGACGAAGAAAGCCCTGTATTTTGCCAGTATAGGAAACATAACTGCTTTTGAAAGCATCTTTGTCTTGCTCACCTACGGGTTATTTTTGTTTCCCAACATTAATAACTTCGTTGACATTAACTCCATTACGGTTTTTCTCATTGGAAACCCTGTGCCGACTTTGCTCGCAGATGCGTATCATTCTGTACACTTAGGAAATTTGTACAGCGGAGGGGAGATCACATGCTGTGTACCTCTGCTTTACAAATGGTTTATCTCTCACTTGCCCAAGTCTGCTGCTTTTTGGGATTGTAAGAGTGCCTTACGCTGGTCGCAGAAGATCATGTCTCTTACCAACTCTGATATAGATTGGTGTAATAGGATTTATGAGGGAATCAGAATCATTGACCGTTGTGGAAACTTCCCCAACATACCCCTCATAGGAACTAAAGGAGGAATCAACTACCATCCGATATTGGTTCTTCGTCAATTTGGATACCCGATGAGGCACGTCCCACTGGGTGTTCATCTGGAAGGTCTTTTCTTCAAAGAAGGAGAAAACGACAGAGCGCTAAAGATGGAAATAGCGCACGCTTGGAAACATGTTCATAAGAAAGGACGAGGGTCTCTAGGAAAACCGGACTGTGTCTCAGTGGAGCCTTATCTCAATTGGGTACAAACTAGAGCTCTCAAGCTGAAGATGCCTTATCCTCGTTACGAAATTCTTCCGCCGAGGGAATCTGTCATGTACTTCATGACGGAAACTGAAAAGCTTCAGGTTACTCTCAACAAAGTCCAGAAGGAGAGAAGGTCTTGGAAGAACAAGTATCGCACCCTCGACATAGAGTGCATCAAAATACAGCAATTACTAAAAGAAAAGGATGCTCTGATTGAAATTTTGGAGCGACATGCTGTAGAGAATCAAGATGACCAAAGGAATTTGCTCGCTCCTTTCACCTGGCAAAGGAATGACAACCCGACAACTGCCCAAGAGCCCCGGTCAAAGAAAAGGAAGATATCAGAATCAGTACCTGATTTCTCTTCAGAGAGGACTCGGGACCCATTAGCTTAGGTTTCTGTTTCTGCACCTTGTAATCTACTGTATTTCCATTTCTATAATCCTTTGAATTCAATAAAAAGGGGTTTCCCCACCGTTTGATATTTGCAATCTAATTGTCGAAGTTTATTTTGATTAAACCTTAAACAATTAATATAATCATTGCATTCATCATTCTCACATCGCGTATTCTTCTTCCCTACGAATCTCACGTTTGTGTCTCGATTCTAGAGTCAAACTGTCTCATTCGTACAATACTCGAGCCAATCGTCAGAAAAAGATGGATGATCTTGAGGAATAAAACAGAGAGTTGAAGGAAGAAATCGACGCTCTGAGAGAGGATATGAGAAAGCTTCGTAACGACATGCAAGCCATGGCAGAAGCTCAGCTACAACGAACTGTGATCTCAGAGGTCACCTCAACGCCCATAGTAGAAAAGTATGATCCTAGGTATCAGATGCCGAAAGATCGTCCTTGGGGCATGCCTGTTAACTATATCCCGGAAGGATATGTTTCGCCGATCACTGAAGATCAGGGAATCACAACAGAAGCCGCTGGGCCTGAAGGTTACAAACTTCGGGAAAGCGAAGATGCCAGGGGTATACTAAAGACTCCTGAAGGTTACAAACTTCGGGAGACGCCAAGACTCACTACCGTAGTCACGGTACCACCCCCTGTGGTGCACACTGTCCCGGAAGGACAGATTCCACCAACACCTTCTGATAGGAAGGAAACTATGTTTGACAGAATGGAGGAATTCCAGGAGCAATTCTTGGAAATGCAGAAGGAACTGCAAGCCATTCGCGGTCAGGATCTATTTGGAAAGGACGCCGCAGATCTCTGCTTGGTCCCCAACGTGAAAGTCCCGCACAAATTCCAAGTGCCCGACTTTGAAAAATACAAGGGTAACTCTTGCCCTCAGAGCCATCTGGTGATGTACGCTCGGCGAATGTCAGCTCAGACGGAGAATCAGGACCTACTGATTCACTACTTTCAGGATAGTTTAACCGGTGCCGCACTCAAATGGTACATGGGTTTAAACCGTGCTACGATTAGCACATTCATAGATCTTGGTACTGCCTTCGTCCAACAATACAAATACAATTTGGACATGGCACCCGACAGAGATCAACTCAGATGAATGTCGCAAAAGGACAAGGAAACCTTTAAGGAGTATGCTCAAAGGTGGCGTGAAATTGCCGCTCAAATTTGTCCACCTCTTGAGGAAAAAGAGATGACAAAGATCTTCTTAAAAACCTTAAGCTCATTTTACAATAACCGATTGGTTGCCAGTGCGCCCAGTGATTTCACCGAAATGGTCGGCATGGGTGTACGTCTTGAGGAAGCCGTCCGAGAAGGACGTTTGGTAAAAGACACTGGATCGACGAGCGGTACTAAAAAATACGGTAGTGCTCTCCCTAAGAAAAAAGAGCAAGATATTGGGAATATCTCTCTCGAAAAGGAAAGGCGACGTTATCAGTCGGTAGCAGCTGTAACTCCAACTATCAGCCCAGCGCCTATTCCTACGTATCAACCTCAGGTTGCGCAGAGCCAACCTGACCAGCAAAGGACACAACAGCCTCTTCAGCAGACTCGTCCTCCATATAACAACAACCGTGCAACACGGCCACCAGGATTTGATCCTATACCCGTGACGTACGCAGAACTATTTCCGTTACTACTGGCTAAGGGGCACATCCAGACTAAGTCTCCTCTTACAGTACCGAAAAATCTGCCTTTTTGGTTTAAGGTGGATCAAACTTGCCCTTATCATCAAGGAGGTTTAGGGCACAACATTGAGAACTGTCTTAATTTCAAGTCTGACGTGCAAAAGCTTGTTAGGAGCGGGCTCTTATCTTTCAAAGATACGAATCCCAATGTTCTTACGAACCCGCTGCCTCAACACGAGAAAGCTGCAGTCAATCTAATTGAGAAAGAGACTAACGACGTCTATCAAATTCACGATGTACTCTTGTTGAAAACCAATCTGGTCAAGATGCATTGTAGACAGAGCGGATATGGCCATGTGCCACCTCATAATTATCATCGGTGTGATATCTGCTCTAAAGATAACCAAGGATGTTCTGTGGTGCAAGCAGCTCTACAGGAACAAATGGATCTCAGATGGATCCAAGAACACCGAGTTCATGGAGTTAACATGGTCTACACGAATTCTAACGTCATTCAGAACCACGATATTCGTGCAATGAATGTCAACTTGGTGGCAATGCACTCAAGGCAAAGCCAGTATCATAATCTGCCACGGCACGATTACAGTTCCTGTCTGACTTGCTCGGTAAACAAACAAGGATGCTCTTTCATACAAGAGGCCCTCCAGCATCAGATGGATCTTGGATGGATCCAAGACTACCATGATAGGAACCCTTATCAGATCAACATGGTTCAGATCTTCGATATTCGCGTAATGAATACCAACCTGGTAGAGTTACATGTTGAGCAGGTCTGACTCGGATTCTTAATATCACATGACTATCAAAGCTGTAAAGCGGTTGCGAAAACGATCGGGGTTCTACCCTTGTCCAGGAAACACTTCAGCACTTGTTAAATCATTGGTGGATGCCAATCTACATGGACGAAGATACTCATCAGATTAGTATCAGTAATAGAAACCCCACTAGGCGTCAGGGTCAGGATGTCCGATCAGTGGAAGCTAACCTAGTGAGGTTACATTGTATTCAAAGTGGGCGTGGCCAGGTGCCACCACACAACTATGACAGTTGTAGCGTCTGCTCGGAAAGTAACCAAGGGTGTTACCTTGTGAGGGCATCTCTTCAGGGTCAGGTGGATCGTGGAGAAATTCGTCCATATTCGGGTTCTGGACCCATCAACTGGACGCCAAATTACCTTGCCGAGCAAGTTGAGGATGTTGTCACAATCTCTGGTCATCACAGGACCAGGGATGTTTTTGCCATTATCCCTCTACTTGACGAGTCTAAAGTTCCCAACCGGGAACGGATCGAGATTACTTACGATGGTCAGAAAAATCAGAAAGCTCCCGTAGTCATCTATCTATCGGGACCATTACCGTATGAATCAACTAAGGCTATCCCTTACAAATATGGTGCAACGACAATTGAAAATGGAAAGGAAATTCCATTACCCTCCATTGTGAATATTCCAGACATCAGTCGTGTAACACGGAGTGGTAGAATCTTCAACCGAGGAGTTGCAGAACGTGACAAAGAAAAGGAACTTCAGACGGAAGCTCCCGATCCACCAGTCGGTCAATCCAGTAATCCCAACCTTTCGAAAAATGATGATGAGATACTGAAGCTCATCCAAAGGAGTGAATACAACATTGTTGATCAACTGTTACAGACTCCTTCAAAGATCTCGGTATTATCACTGTTACTCAGTTCAGAAGCCCACAGGGAGGCTCTACAGAAAGTCTTGGAGCAAGCCTTTGTGGAACAGGATGTAACAATCAGACAGTTCGATAGCATTGTCTCTAACATCACTTCCTGCAACAATTTGGGATTTAGTGATGAGGAATTACCTGAAGAGGGTCGCCGTCATAACATGGCACTCAATATCACAGTTAACTGCCAGGACGATGCTTTAGCCAGCGTACTGGTAGACACAGGGTCAGCCCTGAATGTTATGCCGAAGTCCACTTTGATGCAATTATCATTCAAGGGCCCTCCGATGAGAATCAGCGAGGTCGTCGTCAAAGCATTCGACGGATATAGAAAAACAGTTATCGGCGAAGTTGATCTTCCCATAACTATCGGTCCTCACACTTTCCAAGTCACTTTCCAGGTCATGGACATCCGGGCAACGTACAGTTGTTTATTAGGAAGACCTTGGATACATCAGGCTGGAGCGGTTACTTCGACCCTCCACCAAAAGCTAAAGTTCGTCCAGAACGACCAACTTGTCACGGTTTATGGGGAACAAGCCTTGCTTGTGAGTAACTTGTCATCATCTGCTGGTATAGAACCCGAGGAGGTTATTGGAACTCAGTTCCAAGCACTATCGGTGAGCAAGGATAATCATTTCAAAGGAGGAACCTCGATTTCCTCATACAAAGATGCTATCAAAGCGGTCCAGAGTACCGATACGACAGGATGGGGACAGCTTGTCATTCCCACTGACAATAAAACAAAGAAGGGTCTTGGTTTTTCTGCAACCTGTACCCGGACAGCTGCCAGCGATGATAGTCTTCATCCGCTTCAAAACTTATTCCACAGTGGAGGTTTCCTTCGCCCAGTGTCTCAGACAGTTCATGCTATCAATGAGGAAAATCCCTCTGACACGGATGAAGAGTGGAAGTCCTACCTTAACAAGGACGGTTATATGTCTTAGGAAGAGGTGCCTATGCCTTTTTGCTTTCCTACAGAAAGTCCGAGATTTATACCAAGATCAGATGTCGAAATGATCTACGGAGATTGTGATCCTGAAGGATGTCATGCTCCGCCAAATTCATTAGAGGAAGACACTCTGATGAAAGACAAATTTGACCACAACTACTATGGCCCAATGGACGGCCTGCCAATGTGGCAACCTTATCCAGGAAATTTGGGGCAAGAGAGTCAGCCGAACAATGAAAATCAGCTGACCGTCATTGAACAGAATACCTGTGTCCCCACCATGTCATGGGATCAACACTCGGGTCATTCAGAAACTACTCAACATGAAGATGAATTCGCAACATTTGCAGGACTTGAGTTCATCAACTATGCTTTTCCCGAGGTCAACGTCATCGAGAGAGATGACTCCTCCAGTTCCAGAGAAGTTTGGGATACCTTGGGACAACCAAGTGGAAAATACGACTATATGGTCAAGTACACTGCGCCCGAAAGCCCTCGTATCAAGCTCGAAGATATCCAGCCAACTGGATGGGGAGATACACCTGAGAGCACCAACGCTATGCAAAATGCAACTGAGGAATTCTCCTACGACAATTCTGCCTGGGAGACAGATTCCAATGATCCAGCTCTACCAGAAATCAGCGTCATTTCTGAAGACAAATCAAGGAAGGTGCCAGACTTTGTGATTCACCGAGGAGCTTGCCGCTAGTGGGTTGCCGTCGAGGTTCCGAAGATCGTTCATCAGTCAAAGTATTTACCATCTTTTAACCTTTCACCCTGCCCAGGTGAAACGGATGTTTTGATAGGGCTCGCTTTCCGTAAATATCCCTCTTCGCTTCGTCCAAAGCGACAGAGTTTTGTTTTATAGGGCTGTAGTTTCAAGGGTCGACTTGTTCATAAATAAAATAACGTCGTTCTGTAATTTCTGCATTATTTGCTGTTTTCTCTTTTTGCTTTTTTCAGAAAATGGTAATCCTAAAAAACAATTCAAAAATAAAAATAAGCAATAAAATAAAACACTGCACACACTTGCATTTTCCTCTATCTCTTCTAAACACGAATCATCACGTCATGCAGATTGCTTGTTTTAAACCCAGTTGAAACATATGATCCGATGCCTTCTCCCAACTTTGAGTTCCCGGTATTCGAGGCTGAAGAAGAAGTTGACAACGAAATTCCAGAAGAGATCTCCCGATTACTCAGACAAGAGGAAAGGTCTATTGAACCTCACAAAGAGCCGTCGGAAACGGTAAACTTGGGTTCAGAAAAAGAGAGAAAAGAAATCAGGATTAGGGCACTGCTCAGTTCAAATGCCAAAGAGAGTTTGATAAAGCTTCTCAAAGAATTTCCCGATGTATTCGCTTGGTCCTATCAGGATATGCCAGGGTTGGATACCAGCATCGTGGAACATCACTTACCATTGAGATCGGAATATCCGCCAGTAAAGCAAAGGTTGAGACGAACTCACCCGGACATGGCCATCAAAATCAAAGAGGAGGTACAGAAACAGATTGACGCGGGTTTCCTCGCCACATCTGAATATCCTCAATGGTTAGCCAACATCGTACCTGTTCCCAAAAAGGACGGAAAGGTCAGAATGTGTGTTGATTACAGAGATCTGAACAAGGCAAGTCCAAAGGATGACTTTCCTTTACCACACATTGACATGCTGGTAGACAGCACAACAAGGTTCAAAATTTTCTCCTTCATGGATGGATTCTCGGGCTATAACCAGATCAAAATGGCGCCTAAAGACATGGAGAAAACTTCGTTCATTACCCCATGGGGCACCTTTTGTTACAAGGTAATGCCGTTCGGTTTGAAGAACGCCGGGGCAACCTATCAAAGGGCCATGACTACTCTGTTTCATGACATGATACACAAAGAAATCGAAGTGTATGTCGATGATATGATTGCAAAATCAAAAATAGAGAGTGAGCACGTTGAACATTTGTCAAAATTGTTCGAACGTCTAAGAAAATTCAAGCTCCGCTTGAATCCCAACAAGTGCACCTTCGGTGTCCGTTCAGGGAAACTACTAGGGTTCATCGTCAGCCAGAAAGGGATTGAAGTTGATCCTGACAAGGTCAAGGCCATTCAAGAAATGCCTTCTCCGAAAATTGAAAAACAAGTCAGAGGATTCCTGGGACGTTTGAACTACATCTCCAGGTTCATATTCCTTATGACTGCCACTTGTGCGCCAATCTTCAAATTACTGAAAAAGAACCAGGACTGCGTTTGGTCAGAAGATTGCCAAACCGCCTTCGACAGTATCAAGGAATATCTATTGAATCCTCCAATTCTATCACCTCCAGTGGAAGAAAGACCACTGATTATTTACCTCACAGTCCTAGAGGACTCAATGGGATGTGTACTTGGCCAACAAGACGAAACCAAACGGAAAGAGTCTGCCATTTACTATCTGAGTAAGAAATTCACCGACTGCGAAACTCGGTACACGATGCTCGAGAAAACTTGCTGTGCTTTGGCTTGGGCAGCCAAACGTCTTCGCCAGTACATGATTTGCCACACCACTTGGTTGATCTCAGAAATGGATCCAATCAAGTATGTATTTGAAAAACCTGCTCTCACGGGAAGGATCGCCCGTTGGCAAATGCTATTATCAGAATATGACATAGAGTATCACGCTCAGAAAGCCGTTAAGGGAAGTATTTTAGCCGATCATTTGGCTCATCAACCGATTGACGATCAAGAATCAATCGGGTTTGACTTCCCAGACAAAGATGTCATCTATCTAAAAATGAAAGACTGCGATGAACCATTACCCAGTGAAGGGCCAGAACTAGGTTCCCAATGGGGACTAATCTTTGACAGAGCAGTTAATCATTATGGAAATAGAATTGGGGCAATCATTGTTACCCCTCAGGGTACCCACATTCCTTTCACTGCCAGACTTACGTTCAAATGTACGAACAACGAGGCCGAATACGAAGCTTGTATCATGGATCTCGAGGAAGCGATTGATTTAAGGATCAAGAACTTGGACGTATACGGCGACTCAGCCCTGGTTATCAATCAGATAAAAGGAGATTGGAACACGTACCAATCAGGATTGATTCCTTACAAAGACTACGCAAGAAGGTTGCTACCTTTCTTCGACAGAGTTGAGTTTCATCATATCCCTCCTGAGGAGAATCACATGGCTGATGCTTTAGCCACTCTCTCTTCCATGATTAGCGTAGGTCGATGGAATGATTTACCTAAGATCGACATAATGCGCCTTGAACGGCCCGCTTACGTCTTCACGATCGAAGCAGTCATAGATGACAAACCTTGGTATCACGATATCAAATGCTTCCTTCAGAAACAAGAGTACCCATCTGGGGCACTCAGAAAAGATAGAAAAACCCTCAGAAGATTGGTTGGAAACTTCTTCCTGAGCGGTGACACTCTCTATAAGAGAAATTTTGACATGGTCTTGCTCCGATACGTAGACAAACCAGAAGCAGAAATGCTGATGAAAGAAATTCATGAAGGGTCCTTTGGCACTCATGCCAACGGACACACAATGGCAAGTAAAATCCTAAGAGCAGGGTACTATTGGTTGACAATGGAATCCGACTGCTACAAGTACATGAGGAGGTGTCACAAGTGTCAGATATACTCCGACAAAATTCATGTATCGCCATCACATCTCAAAGTTCTTTCTTCCCCATGGCCTTTTTCTATATGGGGAATCGACATGATTGGCATGATTGAGCCCAAGGCTTCAAACGGACATCGGATCATCCTAGTAGCCATTGACTACTTCACCAAATGGGTCGAAGCAGCGTCATACGCCAATGTAACCCGACAAGTGGTGGTCCGATTTATCAAAAACAATATCATCTGCCGTTATGGTTTTCCAAGCGAGATCATTACTAATAATGGGTCTAACTTGAATAATAAGATGATGAAAGAGTTGTGTGCTGAGTTCAAGATTGAACACCATAACTCATCTCCCTACCGACCCAAGATGAACGGGGCGGTAGAAGCGGCTAACAAGAACATCAAGAAGATTGTTCAAAAGATGGTTGTAACCTACAAAGACTGGCACGAGATGCTACCCTTTGCTCTTCACGGTTATCGCACATCTGTCCGCACTTCAACAGGGGCTACCCCTTTCTCTCTAGTATATGGCATGGAAGCAGTGCTCCCCATAGAAGTAGAGATCCCGTCAATCTGAGTATTGATGGAAGCCAAGCTCACCGAAGCTGAATGGTGTCAAAGCCGACATGACGAACTGAATCTGATCGAAGAGAAGCGAATCACGGCACTATGCCACGGTTGTTTGTATCAACAGAGAATGAAGAGGACGTTTGACAAAAAGGTCCGACTTCGTGTCTTCAGAAAAGGAGACCTTGTGCTCAAGAAGATACAATCATTTCTCACTGACTCTCGGGGCAAGTGGACTCCGAATTATGATGGCCCCTATGTGGTCACGAAAGCTTTCTCAGGCGGCGCCTTGAGACTTGCAACCATGGACGGAGAGGAATTTGCCTACCCCACGAATGTTGATGTAGTCAAGAAATACTTCGCCTAAACTAAAAAAAAAAAAAACGTCTCGGTGGATTGAAAACCCGAAAGGGCGGTCCAGGAAAAAGTTAGAGACATGAAAAAAAATCATCCCGATGGATTGGAAATCTCTTAGTACAATCCAGGCAAAAATTAGGGATAATGGCAAGTAACTATGTTCAACAGAGGCAAATCTCTCAACAGCAGCAGTTACATCATCGGAAGAAAACTCCAGTCAAGGTCATCTTCGACAGAAGCTCAGGATGCCCCGGATTCAAAGTTGGTAGAAGGATAGTGGTCGTTATGTTTCAACGTAGCCCTTTTCCCTGTAAATTACCATTTTCTAACTTTGTATATACTCTGTGGAATCACGCGTTTGGCTGATCTCCATCCTATCAATAAAATTTGAGCCCTTGTGCTTTTGTTTGTATTTCTTATTTGTTTTAGCTTTACAAAATGACATTTTTAACATGATTAACGATTCCTGAAATAAAACAAAAATGAATTTACTTGTTAAAACTTTTTCTGCTTTTTTAATAAAGATGGCAATTTCTTTTGACTGTTGAACATCGAAAGAACATCAACCGCTTCTCCAAAAGTAAGCGAACTTCAAAGTGCAGAATCAAAGTACTCCTTCTAACCCAGTACGTCTGAATGAAGGGATCAACTGTGTCAGAGACCTTGTTTCGTCTGACACGCCTCGGCCGAGTTCTCATCTCCTAAGCCCGGTCATTGGTATTCCCCGCAGGGATTATCTCTCCTAAGCAAGGTGGAATTGCTATCTTGAACCAGCGATATCTCTATACGCCCCGCGATGGCCGAGTATCCAGTCATGTTCATCTTTTAGTTTGTGTGTTGCGTCAGTTTTGTCAGCATATACATACATACATCATGCATTATTGATTTACATTTGCATCGCTATCACTCTAGTCGGTCTTATCCCCTAGTGATAAAAATCCTCTCGATCGAGTTGTCAGCCCCCTCCTCGTCAGGAAGTGTTACGTCTGAACATTCTCTCTCCTCCAATTTATTTCTGGAAGAAAGTTGGCCCTCGACCACTTTGATAACTTGAACCTCTGAAAAGCCAGAGATAACTTTCAACAAACATCACTCTTCGCCATTGAAGATGATATCCCTACTTTCCCGGATTAAGGAAAATCCACAGGGAAAGCCTCGTAATCAGAAATTCAGCAGCATGCCGGTCTCGTTCCGAGAAGACTGCTGATGAAAAGGTCATCGGCACCTCAAAATTGGATCCCATCATATGGCATTTCTCTGGGAAGATCCCGAGAAAAGTATGATGCAAGCTCCCAAACGAATACAGTCTCCCAAGAGACTCGCTTTCCCCAGTAGAATCGACAGATGGCATCTCCAAACAGAGAAGTTTGTGTACCTCTACAATTCAGACGATTGGGTTCCCCAGCAAGTCTGACATCAAAACTTTTTCCGCTCAAATGGCATCTCCCCAGGAAAATTCGGCGAGAAGTTTGAGGGGAAGCCGCTACGAATAGCGTCCCTTGTCAATAAAGTTTATTGACAAAAGAAACTAAGACCAGTTCCTTGGTAGGAAACCAGGATCGATGGGAAGTTTAAATCAGAAACTAAGACCACTTCCTTGGTAGGAAACCAGGATCGAGGGGGGAGTTTAAATCAGAAACTAAGACCAGTTCCTTGGTAGGAAACCAGGATCGAGGGGAGTTTAAATCAGAAACTAAGACCAGTTCCTTGGTAGGAAACCAGGATCGAGGGGGAGTTTAAATCAGAAACTAAGACCAGTTCCTTGGTAGGAAACCAGGATCGAGGGGGAGTTTAAATCAGAAACTAAGACAAGTTCCTTGGTAGGAAACCAGGATCGAGGGGGAGTTTAAATCACAAACTAAGACCAGTTCCTTGGTAGAAAACCAGGATCGAGGGGGAGTTTAAATCAGAAACTAAGACCAGTTCCTTGGTAGAAAACCAGGATCGAGGGGGAGTTTAAATCAGAAACTAAGACCAGTTCCTTGGTAGAAAACCAGGATCGAGGGGAGGTTTACCTTTTCTAAGCATCATTGCTTAGCAAAAGAAGATGAATGCGCAAGCTGCCATTCATAGCCATCAAAATTTCGGGTATTCCGATATTTAATCCTCTTGCACCCCGAATGCCCGAATACCTTCGTCATTCACACCTTCGTGTCCAAGAAGATTAAATAGGGGCATCTGTCATACCCCAAATTTTGACCACTTATATTTCCCATCATTGTGCAAATCATCATCACAATATGGATGAACCATCATGCCTCACCAAATGCCTCAAGGGTTGCTGAGCATCCATTACAGTCAAACTTAGGGTTTCAAGCCCTCTCAGAGTCCTTAGACAAAGGATCAATCAAGGAATGACATGATCTTCAACTTGTCTAAACCTCTCAAACATACACAAAGTATCAAAAAGGACTCCCACTTCAAGGATTAAGCACAAGGTTGCTCCCTTTTAGGTGGATCAAGTCTCAAGATCGCCAGTGTCACCAAATTAGGGTTTTGGTCGACCAGGGCCTCCTGATGAAAATTTTCATCTGGACACAAGCCAAAGATCCAAAACATAACCTAATATACTCCATGGAACCTCATGGACCCAGTCATCAAGTCAATTTGACCTCAGGGGATGCATACATAAAAAATCAGGAATTACGGTTTCTTGACCTAATTCACCCCTAAGTTGACTTTTGGGACAAATCATGAACCAAGACCTCAAGAGAGAGTTTGAGGGTCTCTAATGAACTATATTGATCCATTTGGAACAATGGATTAATCCAAGAAGCTTGAGCAACAAGTCTCATTTTCATCTGCACCACAATTAGGGTTTCACGAGGAAAGTCAACTGTAACTTTGACTTTTGACCTGGACATGCTCCTAAACCCTAGGACATGCCTCAATATACCCTATGACACCCATGGAACATGTTCATCAAGTTTGATTTAGGTCAAGGACATGATTTCCTGAAGAATTGCACAGTTTGAAATTCATTTGATAAAAAGTCAACTGTGCACAAAAGTCAACTTTGACTTTTTGAGATTTTTCACCAAAATGGATTTTTAACCCTAAAATGATGTTTATGTATGATTTGAATCATCATTCATCAAGAAAAATCAAGAAAAGTTGGATAACTTGTAAAAGGGGTAACCATAAAAACTTAGAAAATTTTCTAAGTTAAAAATAAAGTGACAAGGGTACCAACTTTGAAGGACCATAACTCCTAAACCACAAGGCCATTTTTTTCCATCCAAAGCTTGATTTGTAGGTCTCATTACCCTCTACAAAAACTTCAACTAGGTCTAACTCCAATTCATTATGGATTTTGAGCTATGAGTGAGCCAAAGTGGCTGAAAACATGAAAATATACCATTTTCCAACACTTAGAAAAATTCTGTCCAAGACAGATTTTGTTGAAACACCAAAACTTGTGAGATCTTTTCACATAGATGCAAGCTGAATCAAGTCCAAAGTTAAACATCAATGTTGTTGCATATGTTACTAAGAATTCAAAGAGCTCAACAGCATGAATTGATTCAACTTAAGCCATGAGAAATCCATGCCCAAAGTCATGCTGCTGCAAGCTGTTTTGGAAAAATCAGTTTGCATGTTTGCTTGCCACACACGATTTTGAGCCAAAGACTAAGGATCACTATGCCACCTGTGTTCAAACCAATCACATTGCATCGGATCCAACTGATAAATCTGAGTCAAAAAGCCAAGGAATCTTCCAACTTGAAGTTCATCCACTTTGGCACATTTTGCCTTGAATTCAAAGTGCATTAATGTGGAATAGTGAATTGTCAAGGTAGCTACCCTACTCAGTCAATTTCTCTGATTAAACAACATTAAAAACATCTGAGGAATGTGGTTTTGGTCAAGGCATAGCCCTGCTCTTGGGAATGGCTAGATTGCCTTGCTTGAGAAGAAATCCTCCAAGCCAATCCATGCAAATGTGATCTGATCCAGCAGCCATTCACTATTCCTCCAAAACAAAAGTTGATCACCTATAAATAGAGGTCCCAATGGATCATTCAACTCACACCAAAGCCAGTTACAGCACTGCTTTCTCTCATTCTTTCTTAAACCTCAAGTTTTCTTGTTTTTGAGTAACCACTATCGGGTTTTTAGTTGCAGCCACAATCAATCCATTCCAATTGCTCAAACACATCACATATGATGTATTTGAGGTGTCGAAACACTTAAACACCAACTGTAACACCCCAGGCTCAAAATCACTCTTCAACCAAGCCATTATGCTTCAATTTTGCAGGTGGAGGTCTCCAGCTTGATCCAAAGAATTTTAAAGTGTTCCAAAGCTTGCAACACACTCCATAACATCCATTGAAACTGTAGGGATCACCAATTCATGACTGGAACACCACCTGGGCAAAGTTCCATTTTAGCTTGCATCAAGGTGAGCTTCAAACTCAAACTCCATGATCCATGCATATTTCCTCGCATGATATTTTTGCCATTTGATTGCCATCATGTGTTGATTGTTTTGCCTAAAGAAATTGGATCATAGACCTTATAACCATGCCTGCACGATTGCTTTTGCAAATTAGGGTTCATCTGTGTTCATCATGATTATTTTACTCCACACTGAAAATGAATAAAATTGGGTATTACCATCTTATTCCTTGTGAAAAAACGCACGGGTTTGGTGTTTGAATCATGTCCAATGGTTGAGAGATGAGTGAGATATGGTGCTTCACGCACGGGCTCGAGGAAGAAGATGGCCATGGCGCCATTCTTCAGGTTTTCCAACTAAGTTTGATATATATATTTCAGTTGCCATGTTATTAATGAATTAGCATTGCGCCCCAGCGGTTCATCAGCTGGTTTTGTGAGTATTGGCAAGCGAGAGGTCTGGGGTTCGAATCCCCCTCGCCCCAGACTTCTTTTTATCACTTTTTTATTTTGTTATTTTTCATATTATTATTTTTAATGATTTGAAAAATTAATAACTCCTTCAATTTTTATCATTTTTTATTGGTTCTTTTTGCAATAATTCACAAAAATGTTTAAATATTTGATTTTACCAAAAAATCCCAAAAATATTATTTATTTCATATATTTGATATTTTTGCAAAGAATTAATGTTTTATGTGTTTTTAGCATTTAAAATATTTTTTCTCCCTTTGTTTTCTAACCCTAATTTGATTTCAATCATTTTTGTAGGAAGAAACATGATTTTTTGGAACATTGATCCAAGATCATAATTTGTTTTCACATATTTAACAAACATTGATCCTTTTAATTGAATTTTTATTCAATTAAAAATACATTTTGAAAACAAATTAGGGTTTTGAATCAATTCAACCCTCATAAATCATTTTCAAAACTTTTTGGGCCTCTAATAGAGTGTAAGACCCAATCCTTTTTTGAGCAAATCATTTTTGGGCCTCATTGTATTGTATAAGTCCCGATACCGTCAAAAACAAATGGCGCGATCGTCGCTCTTTTAAAAATAATCAATTGGGCCTCTCCTTGAGCTATAAGACTCGTTCAAAACTTTTTGGGCCTCTAATAGAGTGTAAGACCCAACCCCTTTTGAAAACCAAATTATCTTGGGCCTCAGTCATTGTATAAGACCCACTGCGTTTTCAAAATCTCGGCGCGATCGCCATTTCAAACGAAAAAATCAATTGGGCCTACCCTCGTGTTATAAGCCCCACTCTTTTTCTTTAAAACTTTTTGGGCCTCTTGAGAGAGTGTAAGACCCAACCCCCTTTGTACAGAAAACATTTTTGGCCTCAGTCACTTGTATAAGTCCCTCTGTACAAATTCAAACAGTGCGCTCACTGATAAAACCCTGGGCCTCTCCTTGAGCTGTAAGCCCCAAATCTTTCTTTTTCAAAGCACTTTCTCCTTTGATTTTGTATATACTGTTGTTTTCAATCTTTCTTTGTTGAACAACTAACCAAACAGCATGGAAGCTCTACAACCGAGTAAGTGGTTATTGCTTTCATTTACCGCTTTCATATACATATAACTGTATTGTGGGGATGTTTCACTGTAAGTCTTCTTTCATAAACTCATATCAACTGTGTAATAATAGTATAGATATTTCGAGTTTCCCCGGCAACTACGTCTAGAACTAGGTGACGCCGTTTCGTTTATTCCTAGAAATAGACAGCTAGATCCCAAATAGGATCACCAGATACAGACTTCTCTTCGGCTGTCCTCATTAGGAACTGTCAAGAAATTCTATCCCCCAGAGATGAATTATTCTCGGTGAAACTTCTCTTGAATTTCTCCAAAACCTCGGAACTGTTCACTAAATGAATTATTCTCGGTGAAACTTTTCTTGAACTTTTCTTTGGTTTGGGACCCACGGGCTTCCTAAAAGCAACCCCGCCTCCTCTTGGGCATCGTACAAGGACCCACAGGCTTCCTGAAAGCAACCCCGCCTCCTCTTGGGCTTAGTACAAGGACCCTACGGCTTCTTAGAAGTATTCACAGCCTCCTCTTAGGCTTCGTATAATGATCTCTTCCTCCGGGAATGATAGCCTCCTCTTGGGCTTAGTACAAGGACCCGTCGGCTTCTTAAAAGATTCCAGCCTCCTCTTGGGCTTCGTACAAATTGTCCTGACGACCTCCTAAAGGTATAGGAACAGAACCTAGTCATCCTCATAGAATAGTCCTTTCATAGAGTCTACTACTGTTTCTCAAAACATGGTACAAAAGATAAAACTCTAGATTTGGACGGTCTAACTTCCTTGAGTCTCAAAGACATTCTCAAGCACCCTTCAAGAATAGGAAAGAAACCCGCAGACTCGGACAGTCTCAATACCCTTCGGATTTCCCGCTTCCTTAAAGAATAGGAATAACCCGGATCCTTGAATCAAATCCATGAGTACAGTGTTACTCATATAAGAACTGATTTTCTCTTTCAAAATTAGTATACTGGACCTGTCACTTAACTGAAACAGTAACCATAGCCTCCTCTTGGGCTTTATACAATGATTCTCCCCAGCGGAGTCAAACAACGTTTAGCCTCTCTCTCAGGCTTTGTACGAGACACATAAAAGACTCCCTCGTTGAGTCAATCACCCCTTTCGCCTCCATCTCGGGCTTCGTACGAGATACAAAGACTCTCTTGTTGAGTCAAACATTTTTAGCCTCCATCTCGGGCTTCGTACGAGATACAAAAAATGCTCTCTTGTTGAGCCAGTCAAACTTTTAGCCTCCATCTCGGGCTTCGTACGAGATACAAAAAACACTCTCTTGTTGAGTATAAAAGATTCTCCTGTTGAGTCAACCCTTTTAGCCTCTCTCTCGGGCTTCGTACGAGACACATAAAAACTCCCTCTTGTTGGGCCAATAGCCTCCTCTTAGGCTTTGTATAAGAAAACCACTGGTTGATCCAATCAACCTTTTAGCATCAAAGCTGTGCCTCGTTCGCAGTACACAAACATCAACAACTCCTTTCCCTTCATCTAATCGCTGTAAGCGGCAAGCCTCTGGATCATCTACATCCACGCCACTGTCCCTCTTTTAGCATGAGAAATTCCTAAGGAAAGATAGCATTGCTCTACACTGAGTTAAAGTCTTCTCCTTCAGGTTAAAATCCCCTATAAAGGAAATTATGGCATTGCTAGGATCCGCGTATCCCGGTTAAAGTAATTCTCCTTTATAAACCAGTCACCCAACAGTTGAGACAGACAAACCCTTCTTTAGAGATGACAAATTCTCTCTAAAGTCGAGGTCCTTCAGCTTCACGTCTTGGGCTTTGAACAAGACACAAATAGACCTTTCGCTTCACATCTTGGGCTTTGAACAAGATACAAACCACCTTTCGCTTCATATCTTGGGCTTTGAACAAGATACAAACAACCTTTCGCTTCACGTCTTGGGCTTTGAACAAGACACCAAAAACACCCATTTCCTCCCATAAAATAGGAGGAACTACGAACGCTCTGATTTCCCTGTTTCGATAAACGGGAATACGTAGGCATAAGATTGAAAGAAAAATCTTAGCGAGCGCAATCAACAAAAAACCCAAATCCCATACTCTCACATACCTATCAAAAAGCATCAGTCCTAACATCCTAATCCTTGTTCCCCGCCAGAAACCTTCTGCCCAGGTAAAAAGAAAGAAACCCGTATTGGCGAAAATACAAATAACCAGTACAAAGGCCCCCCCCACATTGATAGCATTCGAAACCTAACAGACCGCTGTTTAAACTCAGTATGCAAAGCAGAGTTAATTGGAGACATCTGTTTCCCTTCCTTATTCAGCTCACAATAGGATAAAAAATGAATCGACCTGTAGTTTTAAGCTCAAACCGCAGAGAGCGACCAGCACTTAAGAACCGCGTCCAAAATCGCTCGCTACACACTTCTCCATCACGCGGCCGGAAGATCATCTTTCTCCTTCTCTCATTTCTTCAACGCTCGACAATGCTATACCTCTTCGCCGCGCCGAAATTCATTACAGACAGCGGCGGAATTCACATTAATATTTGATTTCTACATCATTCAAACACTTCCTCGTCAGTTTGAGGAAGTGATGCGATGAAAGGTTGATTGAAGTTGAAGAAAATTTGGTTGAGTTTGAATTTTGGCAGAGATTTGAGGGGTTGTTTAAGCTTGAAGAAAAGAGTAAATGGAGGCACCTATTTATAGAGTTGAGGTAAGTGATTTGCGTTTGAAATTGGTTGTTGTTTGGCCTCTTCTTCTGCGATTTGATGTTGTCATTTGCGTGCAGACGTTTTGCAATTTTGTATGCGTCATTTCGTTTTGTTTCTTGCGTAGTTTGCGTGACGTCGTTTTGGCATTTGCAGGTTGTAGTTATTTTGCAGCTTTGGAAAGTTTGGCTTGACTAACCGTGTTTGGAAGGCTTAATGAAGGTGCGGCTCGCGTGTTTTGAATGTGTACATCGTGTTGGCTTGACGTTGTTTTGATGGCAGCTTGTTGGCATGAAGGATTGGCAACTTGGTCATGGCTTGTGTGGGGCTGAAGCTAGTGTTTTGACTTGTTATGAAGTGGCTTGGTTGTTGGTGATGGTAGCATGAAATTTGTGAAGGTGGGCCGAGATAGCTTCATGAGGGCCTTGTCTTCATATTATTATTTTTTGTTGTAATTGTTTGGTGTAATTGTATGGGTCTTATAGTATATTGTTTTTTTTTTTTTGAATATTTGGTAATGAATATGAATGGAATAAATGGTAATGGATATTTAGGAAATATGAATATTGGAATAATTTTTATGAATTAGATATTTGAAAATGAATATGGTTTTAAGAAATGGGCTTTATAATTGGTAAATGAACCAACAATGCACATATACGCCTTTACTAATTATCAACCGCCCTTTCCAAATGGTCCTTGAATTATCTTGCCCTTTTGATGAAGAAATCCACAACTAACAAACCATAGTCAAACATTTGAACTTTTCCACAAATCTCTGAATCTCTAATCAAAATGAAATAAGTTTTGAATCACTTTGAATTTGATTTGAATCAATCTTTGGGAAACTAAATCTACAGATGAACACAATTTGGACTGATGGACCCTTTGATCATGTTGAACCTAATTTTGAATCAAACTTCTCATAAATCACTGCTTTATAACTTGATGAATTCCACACAAGACAACTTGACTTTAGATACACACTGTCTGAAAAATAGCTCACTGACACGGATAACTTACAATTGAAGCAATCCCCTAATGGTTTGACCAAGATGAGGTCAAACTTCCATTTGAGTTGGATCATAACTGAATAACCACACTTGATTTGAAGGCATGCCATTGTCCTTGACATCCCTGTAAAACCCTAATCACACAAACAAAGAAAACATACAAACTGCCACATATTTTTGTATTTTGGTTAGTAATGTTAGAAATAAACAGGAAATAGAGACAAAAAGAAATACAGAGGTGTCTGGTGATCTCTTCCATGACAAATCCAGAGAAATGAGAAGTTAGGAGGATGTCATGTTTGTGATCTTGATGCATTACAAAGATGTAAATGAGGTGGGATCTTAAGAGTAAAAATTAGGGTATTGCTGGTAGGGGTGGCAAAAAGGGCCGTGGCCCGGCGGGCCGACCCGCGCACCCGCCAAAAAATGGAGGGTTGGGTTGGGATTTTGGGCCCGCCGCCCACCAAAACCCGCCCCGCTAAAACCCGCCGCCCGCCAAAGCCCGCCCCGCCAAAACCCGTCGTCCGCCAAAGCCCCCCACACCTATTCGTTCAGCTTGTCCCACCTTAAATCCGCCATTTTTTTATTTCATTTTTTTCATTTTTTTAATAGATTAATAGGCTTATTTTTACATTTCAATTAGATTTTTCACTTAGGCCCGTCCACCAAGGCCCGTCAACCCGCCACCTTGGCGGGGCGAGCTTGATTTTCATGCCCATTTCTACTTGGCGGGCTTGTCCACCCCGCCTTTTTTTTTGGCGGACTTAAGGCGGGGCGAGGCTGGCGGTCCGTTTTGCCACCCCTAATGGTTGGTATATATGCTATTTATATGCATATGTTAATTCTATATAATTTTACTATTTTTTTTTTGTCATTTCTTACTTTTTCTAACTTTAATTTTTTTTCTACAGGTTCATATTTTATCCTCATTTAATATCACAAAGTTCTTTAAGTTTTAATATATATATATATATTATGACCATACACCGTGATCTTACATGAAAAATGTTCAATCTCTAGCTTATCCCATTATATCATATATCATATCAAGTTTCTACTTCTTACAATCCTAGTCCTCACTTTTTACAAACCCATGTGATCTTTCCAATAGTTTTATTTGAGGCACACAGATTTTGTTTTTCTTACTTGTTACATTCAATCATTCATGAGCCATAACACGAGTATAGTAACTTAACCAAAATAAAGCTATGAGCAAAAGATATAATAGTACGTTTGCTTGAAAACAACATAAAAGACAAGAAACTAACAAAGTGATTTTCAATTCTTATTTGAATAGAAGAGATTGATCTATCAAGGTATTGTAAAGTAAAACAATTCATAAAAACATCAGATGAGGAATATATTCTCTTAAATGCAACAAACAAAACATGACAAAATCCAAACCCTACATATACAACAAAAGCCATACCAATATATAACATAGCTTCTAAAGCTTTAACTTTTGTAACAAGTACTTTATCCAACACTTTCAATTACATAAAGTAATAAACGATTTTGTCATTTTACACTGACAAAAAAAAAAACATGCTTGAAGTAATATCAAATATACTTAATAATTGCATGGTTATAATTTTACATACAATATTTAATTGGTTTTAACTATGTCACGAAACTGATTGATACATCACTTGTTTCTTTCAAGTTAGGCTGTGACTCTGAGAATGAAAACGATTGAAAGAAAAATATTCTTTTAGCACATTGCATGAGCTGTAATCGAGGCACATTCCCATGTTTTGTTTCTAAGGAAGGGTAAGGAAACAAAACAAAAAAATTTTACTAAGTTTTTTTATGGAAATTGTTCTTGTATGATTCCAAATTATAAGTAACTACTTGTATGGATATGGGTTTGAGCATGTGGCATTTGGACAAAGAAAAACAGCTTAGATGACCCATGTATTTCAGTGTTCATTTTATTTTTTTCTAAAGATGGGTTTCCTTGTATAACACACTTGTAACGGGGCATGATTTAAATTAGTTAGTGAAGGTACGGTTAAATAATTCTTTTGGAGTTATTATGCACCTATCACATATTTTTAATTCTATACTATAATTCAAAGAGTTGCGGGGGGGAGTTGAGGGATAGTTAGTAGGGGTGTATGCAACTTGGGTTGGACTAGATTTGCTTTAACTCATTATTCAACCTATTCAGTTTTTAATGGGTTGGATTCATCATCAAACCCGTAATTGTATTATAAAAATCGACCCGAACCAACTCAGTCATTCACGAGTTGGGTTTGGTTGGGCAAAATATATATAAAATAAATATTTTTTTCAATTTAAAAAACCTATAACACAATTCAATATAATTTTGCACATTTCTAACAATTATATTATGAAAACCATCAAATAATATCTAATACAAATTGATTCATATATATTAACACTTAATAATATAGAAAATTTCATAAAATTCCATTCTATACAATTCATAAGTTCTAAATAATTCAAAAGCAAATAAACATCACTTAGTCTTAAAATGACATAAATATATTGATCCAATATTGATCTAATAGCACCAAAATGTAAAATTCAAAAGATAACAGCAGCTGTAAAAGATTCCAGCAACAACAGAAAATTCAGCAACAACAGCAGTGAAAAATTTAGTAATAACAAAAAATCCAGGAACAGCAACTGTAAAAGGTTCCAATAATAATAATAATAATAATAATAATAATAATAATAATAATTAATTATGCCAGCAATAGAGGTTCCAATAATAATTATAATAATAATAATAATTAATTATGTCACGTTAACGGATTGGATCAACGGGTTCGTGGGTTTAGAAACTAAAACCCAATACCCGAATCAAATTTATAAGGGTTGTTACGTGTTGGGTCGGGTATACCCGTAAATGAATGTGTCCGGATAATTATTAAATTGGTTCGGTTTGGGTAGGCGGGTTCGCGGATCGACTCGCATCCATGAACATCCCTAATAGTGTGAGAGAATTTTACCTTATACCCTTAAAATCATATAGGAAACTCTCGTATTTTTGTAATACCAAAAATATATATTTTTAATTTTTTTTTGTTAAACACGTGCTAATAAATTATCTCCGACACGAAAAAATATGATAGGCCATATGAAAAATCTGATATGCATTTATATTGATATTCTAAAAAATTCAATGCGTAGCAAATTTTATCAATTTTTTCAAAAAAATTGGAATACTGGATTTTTTTTGCATGCTTGAAAAATTCAGTAGTGTTAATTTTCAATAATTGAGATTTTTCCGACCCTTTTGCAATGTTGTTATTGTATCAACAATCTTGTGTGGTCCATAGTGATTTAAAACTTATGTAAATATGCATTATATATTGTTAACAAAAACACCTCACAATAAATATTTTGAAAATGGGGAAGCGGGGAAGACCACCGAAAGGGGTGGTGTCGCCGCCGTCAACAACCACCAACAACGATACAGAAGCAAACCAGAACGAGGAAACACCACCGAACAAAAATCAAGATTCAACTGAGAAAGGAAGGCAAGGATCAATAGAGAGACAAGGCGAGGAGAAGGGGAACAATGAATCAGAAACCCTAGACCCCATAAATGACGACAATAAACAAAGGAAGTTATGGGTGGATGTAATCAGTGGCAATCGAAATCCCGGCAATGGCATGGCAATTAAATTTATCGCACCCAAAATGGTGGATGGAGTCGCAGAAGTCGTGATCGAGAAAGAAGATATTATCAATGAGGTAAAATTCTGGGATACAGCTTTAATCATGTATGTCCTAGGGGGAGATTTAAGCATGAATGTTGTAAAACAATTTATGATGAAACAATGGAACTTTGTGAAGCTGCCTGATATGTATTACAACAATGAAGGGTACTTTGTGTTGCATTTTCATTCACACAAAGAGAGAGATGAGGTACTGATGAAGGGACCATATACCATAAGGAACATGCCAATGTTACTTGCAGAATGGAAACCGAACTTCAATCTAAAAAAGGATATGTTGCGTACAATCCCAATATGGGTCCAGTTACCACAACTACCATTACATCTATGGGGCACCACAAGTTTTGGAAAGATAGCTAGTGTGTTGGGCACACCACTAATGACTGATGAATGTACTGCAAATAGATACCGCATCACGTTCGCGAGAGTCCTAGTTGAAATAAATATTACACAAGACATGATAAAGGAAATTACAATCACATATGACAAAGGAGAGAAGATGAAGCAAGCAGTCGAATACGAATGGAGACCTCCGTATTGCACAAAATGTCAAAGGATTGGCCACAGATGTGAAGAGAAAAAGCAGCATCAACCGACCAAACAATGGATCCCAAAGGAACAAAAAATACAGGAAAAGGAGAGGGAGGCAATCCCTAATGCCGATAACACGAGTAAACAGGCACAGCCGGCAAGAAGACAAGACAAAGAACCTGAGCAAAACCCTCCAAAAACCTAGAAGATACCAACTCAAGTGATAGAAGAGGATAAGGGTGAATCATGGACAGAAGTTAGACAAAGAAGCAAGGAGAATAGTAGAGATAACAAAACTGGTAAGAGTTCAGCTTTCACTCCTTATAAAGTCAAACAAGGGAATATCTTTGCAACACTAGGGGATGGATCAGCCTCAGTGTTCATAGATGATGTCCCATGATAATATCATGGAATGTCAGGGGGATGAATAAACCGGGTAAGTTTAGGGAGATAAGCTCCCGTCTCCAAAAACTGAACCCGGATATAATAGTGCTGATTGAAACAAGAGTAAAGAAAAGAAATGCAGATAAGGTTAGGAAGAAAATGAACATTAGAGGAAGGTATTTGGATAATTATGATAGGCATGAAAATGGAAGAATTTGGATATGCTGGGATGATAATAGGAAGGAAGTTGACTATATTGACAGTACAGACCAAATGATCCATTGTAAGGTTAAAGATGACAAAGGTAGGTTTCTATTCTGGATGACAGTTGTATATGCCCAAAATCATGTGAACCTTAGGAAAAAGTTATGGCAGGATATAGAGAAACTAAACTCTTAACAGCAGGGACCATGGATGCTAATTGGAGATTTTAACAATGTTATTAAAGTGGAAGATAGAATTGGGGGGAGTAAGGTTACTGAAAATGAATATGCTGATTTAAATAAGATGATGAGTAAAACTGAGTTGTATGAAATGGATAATAATGGTGATTACTACACGTGGTCAAACAAGCAAGAACGCAATGCTGTATATTCAAGAATAGACAGAATTCTGGGAAATGTTGAATGGATGCAATAGAATGTGAAATCCACATTAACAAACATGAGCCCTAGCGTGTCTGACCATGCCATGCTTGTCTGGAAAGGTCAGGAAGAGGTGCAGAAAATACCATACAGGTTCAAATTTATTAATTGCTCTGCTGATATGGATGGATTCATTGACATAGTTAAGAAAAGTTGGGACGTCCCCTTGAATGGTAGACCTATGTATATAGTTTGGAAGAAACTCCAAAGACTCCAACCCCACATTAAGAATATGAGTAAGCCGACTGATGATATCAATAGTAAGATTATCAAAACGAGAGAAAACCTTGCCAAGGCCCAAGAGGAACTGATATATGATAGATTGAATGCAAGCAAAATTGAAATGGTCAAAAATACTGCAGCAGAATTACTGAAATGACAGGAAATGGAAGAGAGCATACTGAAACAAGGGGCAAAAATCAAATGGCTGAAACTATGTGATGATAACAATAAATATTTCCATGCTTCTATAAAGACTAGACATCAGTACAATAGAATGAAGAACATCCAAAAGAGTGATGGGGCATACGTGAACGACCAACAGGGCATTGAAAATGAAGTGCTGAATTTCTATAAAAACCTGATGGGAAAGACATCAAATAATCTAGAGGGACTGGATACAAAAGCTATGAGAGAAGGTGCACAATTAAATACAGAACAAGGAGAACTGTTAACTGCACAAGTCACTGAAAAAGAAATATTAACAGCTCTTGGAGGTATTGGGAATGATAAGTCACCGGGTATAGATGGGTTTGGAGCATACTTCTTCAAGAAGGCTTGGCATGTAATTAAGAAAGATGTGATAAAAGCAATCCAAGACTTTTTTTACCAACAACAGAATGTATAAGGCAGTTAATTGTTCCGTGATCACGTTGATCCCTAAACATAATGGTGTAAAGGGAGTACGGGATTACAGACCAATAGCGTGTTGTAGTACTCTCTACAAAATCATCTCAAAAGTATTGGCGAATCGATTAACCAAGGTGTTGGGAACTATAGTAGAAGACAATCAAGCAGCATTTATGAAAGGTCAGAACATACACAACCATATACTTCTCAGCTATGAGCTGATAAAGGGGTATGAAAGGAAGACCAGCTCTCCAAGATGTTTATTACAGATGGATATTCAGAAAGCATACGATACGGTGGATTGGAAAGCGTTGGAGTGTATTCTGAATAAGGTAGGGTGTCCTAGAAAATTTACAAAATGGATCATGACTGCTGTTACTACGGTATCATATAGGTTTAATGTAAATGGATACTATACGGATGTTATGGAAGCAAAGAGAGGTTTACGGCAAGGTGACCCGATATCACCATTGGTTTTTGTCATCGTTATGGAGTGTTTAAACAGATATCTGTACAAGATGCAAGAAGATAGTAATTTCAATTATCACCCTAAATGTGAGAAGTTGAAAATTACCAACTTATGCTTCGCGGATGATCTGTTGATGTTCTCTCGAGGAGACAGGATTTCGGTGGAAATGATAATGGATACCTTCAGTAAATTCTCAAAATTAACAAGGCTGGAGGTAAATCCACAAAAATTCAAACTATACTGTGCTGGTATAAACGAGGAAACCCGACAACAAATCCTTCGCATAACTGGTTTTCAGGACGGACAGCTCCCCTTTAGATACTTAGGGGTACCTGTAACAGGAAAGAAATTATCTGCTTATCATTACATGCCATTGGTAGATCGAATTATGTGCAAGATTAAACATTGGTCGGCCAGGCTGCTAACGTATGCAGGACGTCTACAACTTATTAACAGTGTTACATTTGCACTCACTAACTATTGGCTACAAGTGTTCCCGGTCCCAAAATCTGTGATCCATAAGATAGAAAATATTTGCCGAATATTCTTATGGACAGGAGGATGTGAAAGTAGCAGGAAATCACCGGTAGCGTGGAAGCAGGATTGTAAATCCAAATGTTACGGTGGGTTGAATGTTATTGACATAGATGTATGGAATAAAACAAACCTGATAAAACTACTATTTGTTTCTAACAGTAGTATTTGTTTCGTATATTAAAAAATTTGAATCAAAATTATAATTGTGTTCGTTTAAAACATATGTATAACTTTTTTGTATAACAAAATTTGAATCAAACAATAACTTGTGCCCGTGGATTACAGTAGTATTTGTTTCGTATATTAAGAAATTGATTCAAAATTAAAGTTGAGCTCGTTTATAAGATTTGTTTTTTATTTGTATATAAAAAAATTGAATCCAAAATCAATTTGTGCCCGATGATTACAATAGTAATTGCTTCGTAGATTAAAAAATTGATTCAAAATTAAAATTGCGATCGTTTATAACAATAGTATTTGTTTCGTATATTAAAAAATTTGAATCAAAATTATAAGTGTGTCCATTTAAAACATATGTATAATTTTTTCTATAACAAAATTTGAATCAAACAATAAGTTGTGCTCGTGGATTACAGTAGTATTTGTTTCGTATATTAAGAACATTAAAAAATTGATTCAAATTTAAAGTTGTGATCGTTTATAACATATGTATTTTATTTGTATATAAAAAATTTTGAATCAAACAAAAAATTGTGCCCGTTGATTAACATAATTTTATATAATACAATAAATATTTCATATATTACGCACCAGTAGAATCATTGTGTACATTTATTTTAAATTTAATATTAATCTTAATACAAATATTATAAACAAAAGCAATAAATAAAAGAGAGAGAAAAATGTGCATCAAAATAATAAATCAAAGAAAATAATAAAGCAAAATGTACATCAACAATATTTTTAACCTTTACAACATCATAAGTATTGTTACACAAATGTAGAATAACATTGAATTAGTTCATAATTTTTATTAGTCATAAGTCACAAGTACAAGCAAAGCATCGTCACATAAAGTAGAACAAAATCTAGGTGGGTCATGAAAATGGAGTATAGACCTCTTCTTCATCCACCAAGGTCTTCAAAATGATGTCAATTTCACATGTAAAGATCTCACAGGCCATGATTGGAAACCTAAATCATAAAACAATTATCGGATGCTAAATCGGGGTAAACAAGAAAGTTGAAACATTGAAACATAAGCTCTTTTGAAACAAATTATTTGTTAACACTGCATACTTGAAGATCCGTTTGTTCTCAGCGTCGATTGGTGGTTCTTCGATAATGTAGCGAAGCAATTTCACAACCTGCTCTTCATCTCTCAAACTGAAAGAAAAAAACAGCAAATAGCAATAAATTAGCAATCATCTTTGTGTATCCAGCCTGTGCTTTATGCAATTCAGCTTACTCTCAGCTCACCTAACGCTGAAGCTAAAAATGGACAGATACAGAAAATAAGTAAAACAACAACAACTAAGCCTTGGTTTTCACTATATACATTGATCCTTCAATATCATTAGACTCTGACAAACAAAAATAAGCATCAGAATGGATGAAAATTGTTAGGGATAAAAAAGTCCATTATTTTGAACTGAACTGAAACATACAAGTTAATGAGACGACTGTTCAAGGCCTTGCATTCCTGGATTATTTCGTCTTCATCCAGAAGCTCTTCCAAAGTGTAGTTATCCTTGTCCAATAATACCTCGACCTGCAGATCATCAGCAACACAAAATGAGACAAAAGAGAAGTGTTATTGCCAAAGATAATTTTCCACGTTTTGACAAATTAGGCCATTAAGACGTGTATATTCATTCGTTCTCAAATCAGAAAGACGAGTAGCAAGAAGAAGTGAAATGTTGTTTTAACATACGTTAAATTTAAATGTTGTCCAGGTAAAAGCAAGAAAAAGCTTATTGGCAGTCCAGTCCAAAACCATGTCGCGGTGAGTTTTTACTGCCATTTCCACTCCAGCCCTAACCTTCAATGCTCTATAGATTAAAAGTGAAATATCCAAACAACAAAAAGGAAATCATACATTCAAACAACAAAAAGCTGTATTTGTAAACATGTATTTTAATAAGTATAAAATATGTGAACTATGATTGTATGTAACGCAGAAAAGGAAATCAAAAAATCAAAACCAATTTCATTCATATGAATTGAAATCTATATCATTCAAAGTAGTCCATTCAGAAACGAAAGTTACAACATTAAGAAAAATAAAACTCCTAATAGTCAAATCTAAAAGGCCTGAACGACATGAAATTGCTCCAACCGATTAGTGTTAAGTCTTCATCATCTGAATCAAACGTACGTTTCTTCCGTATCCTTCTTGCTTTGTTAATTCTCCTCCTCCTACATCTTCTTTCAACTGAGACCGACTGTATCCTCTGCACAGCTTCCTCGGGTTGGACTTGTTGGGTGTGAACTGGTTGTTGAACATCAGAAGTAGGTCTTTGAACATCTGAAGTTGGTTGTTGAACATCTAAACTTTGGTGGGTATGGACAGCATCATTGGAACTCATGTTCGTTTTCCTTCTTGAATGATGCTGGTCGTGTGATAAAATGAAGAGGAAAACGTTTATATAATGGTTTACGTTGAGATTCTAAACGTTTTTTTGGGCTGTAATTATTGGTTGGGAAGTTCAATAACCAGTGCTGGTAATTGAATATGAATGGTCAAGTTTATCATTTATTTTAAAATACATTATTATTTAATATGGGGCATTGGGAAGCAAAACAGTGTATATTGAGATTATGGGCCCAAAACCTATTTACATCAGAAGTGGTAAGTAGATTTCAAACGCATAAATATAATTTGAGTATTTCATATCTATATAATTACAAATTAAGAAACGAAAGTTTATATTTAACCATGGGATATTAGATGTGCTATTTAAAACAATAAAATGTTATGTTTTAGAAAGTAGATGTACCTTATCTATGTAGCAGTAATTCATCAGGACCAGAGTTAAATAATGTCACTACAATTAGACATAACTCACCCTTGAGAACCAATCAATCATGAAGCCCAAGAACAGAAGCTCACCTGAAAATACAGAAAGAGCATTTGAGAAAAAAATACACCAGCCATCGGGAAACTAAAGATTGGTTCACCATGTAGATCATTTCGTATAAGGAAATTAAATACCAAACCATTAAGAATACAAATAGCAGAATTTCTGCATTCCACATCTTTCAGTCTCCCAGCATTGATACTCAATATATAATGATGACATAGCCACTTAGCAGAATTTCTGCATTCATCCCTCCACTTTTAAACATTCAACAATACAGTGAGAATCTTCTTTTGTTAGAGTTATTGGATGGCACTGACCTTCTGCTTAGCAATACATTATCGGCATGCTATGACATTTGAGTAACCTTAATGAAAAAAGAGAACATAAATTGCTATTAGTGACTAAATTAAGTGTATGATTCATATTCTGGCTGCGAAAATAGACATTATGCCATTGAGAAAATAGTTAAATGAAAAACGAACTACAAAAAAGTTAAGTAGAATAATATCAACTTATCATACACTAAGCTTGATGTTTGCATCCATGACAAAATCTAATGTTTATGCAGTAGTTTTTTTAGAATCAGGAGATTGCATGCATTTCCATTGCCAATTCAACATCATTCCTCCCTCTCAAACATCCATGACAACTGCAACAACATTCACACAAACATTAATATCCAAAACTCAATAGGTCCAGGATATGTGATTATTGATAACCTGTAACAACATTCATGACAACTGCAACAACATTCACACAATCATTAATATCCAAAACTGAAAGGAGAACCTTTATGACTAACAAAAATTTCAAAATCAACTGTGAACAAAAAACAAATACATACCAGTCTATCATCTAAACACATAAACACTAACATTATCTCCCACATATTTTCAAACCCATAACATGCTTTGCGGCAACAGAAACCTTCCTTACCTATTTTCACATCCATAATGAAGCTTTACTGAAAATTGACAACACACAATACAAAAATGTCAGAGCTGCGAGAAAGAAAAAGATTCATAAAACCTACCTTCATTTTTGTCACAGTGAAATCGTAAAATCAGAAAAATGAAGAAACACAAACCCTTTAATCTTTAGCACAGTTTTGTAGATCTGTAGCACACTTTTCTCCATGTAGATCATTACAGCAAATTAAACCACATCACCTTGTTTTTTCATCCTTTCTTTTCTGTAATCACAAAACAAAACGAATATATCAAAAACATAAACAAAGACAACGATTCATCAAACCTAACTTTATTTTTCTCACAACGAAATCCTAAAATCAGAAAAAGAAGAAAAATAAACCCTAAAATTTGAAGCACAGTTTTGTAGATCTAACAGATTTATCAGAAAAACAAACCCTAAAGCCTAAAATCAGAAAAAGAAGAAAAAGGATAAACAGATTTATCAAAATCATGAAGATTGACGAAGATGCCGACTTACCAGAAGACCAAACAACTAACCTTCCTCTCATATTCTTCTGCTTTTGCGACCATTTCCATGCACAGCACCATCGTGCCGACACAAATCAATGACGAATACGAAGAGGAGAGACAAAGAAAGAGAATGTCACGGTGATAGTGAGAAAGAGAAAGAGTGAAAGAGAAAGCGTGAAAGAGAAAGGAAGAGGAGGGAGACAAGAAACCTAAATGTCAGAAACTATTAATTAAAGTTAACTATTAGAAATGATATAATTGGAATAGAAGTAAATGACATCATTATTTGAAGCAATTGTAACCAACAAAGACTTATAACAATAACTATATAGTTGAATTACAATAATGTGACATCAATAGTTGGAAAAAGTAATTTTTGGACACTTTTTGTTCTTCACATTAGGATGTGGCATTAAAAGAGGAAGGGGCAAAGAAGTGTTTTTCAGAGCCCTTACTTTTCTTATATTATAGATACAGATTTTTGCCTTGATGAAAGAAATCGAGTAAATCAAGAGAAATCACAAATCAATTTTCAGTAAGGCAAGTCTACAACCCATTAATAACTTACGAAATTTCCACCATATGAGTATTTTTTAGATTTTATCAATCATGGGAAACCAAATAAAATATTTGTGAGAATTCTCCCTAATCGAAAGATCAAGATAATTAAATGGTGTATTACCAATGCAGCAATGCTATTCATACACTATAATCTTACACCAATACATACACCGTATACACTGTTCACCGTATTTATACGGTGAACAGTGTATTTTTTTAATAAAAAAAATATTTTTGAACAGTGTTATAAACAGTACGTGAACAGTGCTTCGTGAACAGTGTTTGTGAATAGTTCTTTAAATTGTAAAACAAAGTTGGTTAATGGAGTATAAAAAGTTGATTAATAAAGTTATGAATTTGGTTAATGAACGCCCAGATATTAAAAATAATTTTTAGTAGTAAAACAAAATTGGTTAATGATCGGAAATGACCAGAAAGAGATCGTCGCGGCCTTCGTGTAGGGCAAATGCAGCTGCTTGTTGGAGAAAAAAAAAGGGGTGGAGGTACCTGCAAGGTACTCCGATGCCAAAGTAAGTATTTGGTCAAAGAAAGGGGAAAACAAGTAAGAGAAGTCAAGTATATGATTCGTGATACCTGCCCCTCTCAAGTGAGGGGGTTTTTATAGATAAATGGGTGGCGAGCAAAGCGCGTGGTCTGCTAACTGTTCCCGCAATATCCGGTGAGGTGGCTGGACGCGTGACTTATTCTGCGCATGAGGGGGACACGCCCAACGGTCATATAGTGCCCAACGGCTATATTGTGCATACTGGGCCTGTTCGCCAGTTATATTGGATTGGGCCTGGCCCTTAAGGGCAGGAAGCCCTGCCCAGTCCAGAACAGGAGCCCCCCAAGTCATTGCTCTGTTGTAGAGTAATGACTTAGGCAACTGTTACTCGTACCGTCGGGCAGGTAGTAGATCGCATGGAGTGCTTCATTCGTGCCCCTCGACGTGGTCATCAGTCTTTAGCGTGAAAACGATGATCAGGACCCGCAGCGTCTTCGGAGAGATGGTTGTTTTTTGATGAACATCTCTGCTCGGAAGCGTTCACTTTGACGAGGAGGTTTGCTCGTGGGGCCAAGCGTTGTTGCATTTGTGCGCCGACCAGATATGGTCGTTAGCTACTAGCACGCGGTGTCGACCAGGAGTTTCGTCATCCTCGTAGAAATGAGGGTTTCTGCTCGTAGACTTGTACGGATGTGTTCGTTTTGACGGGGAGTCTTGCTCGCGGGAGTTCAAGGTGATGGGAATTTTTTTGCGCTGAACCAGGCGAAGAGTTTTTGTGACACGTGGTGCGTATTTATAGCCTTTGTCAGTCCTAGGGGCGTATAGGCTATGATGACCTTCACGATCCCCCACGATCTAATGGTTATAAAAAAGGTGGGGGGACGGTTTCATTTTCATAATTTCCCAAGTTTTTCACTCTTTGCTCTCGCTTGCTCTGCAATTTGTCTTCGCCGGAGCTTCTCTTCGCCACCGTCAACTTCTTCTACTTGTAAGTTCCCTCTTCCCGTTCATGTATTTTTATGAGTTTTCCGGTAGAAATTCATGTTTTCCGGTTGAACTTCATATGTTCTTTGATGAACACATGAATCCCAGGAAACTTTATGAAGAACATGATGAACTTTATGAATTTCTAGAATTTTGTAGAAATTGTTAGCGTAGATCTTTGTAGAATCTGGTTAGGTGTAGAATTTAGTTTGTAGTCGGGCACTAGGCCTGTTCGGGACATTGGAGTGAGTTTGGGACGACCACGCGTCCTCGCATGTGCCTCTGTGAGTCCTGGTCGTAGGGACCTTCTGTCTAAGTTAATTGTAGGCATTTTAGACGAGCATATGGTTGTCCTCGGGTTCGTTACGCCCTTTCACTTGATCAGTGGTGGAAGGGTGGATTTGATCATGGACGTCGAATTCAATTCTCTTCCTCTGCTTTTCAGGTGGAAATGGCTGAACCCCGTGATGACGTTGTGCCTGACGCCCAGGAGGTACCCGAGGATCCCGGTGTGTCCACCGACTATTCGAATATCAAGGTCACGAGAGGGGACCTTGATTGGCTTGGACACGAGCCTTTGTCTTTTCGATCAACCTTCTCCGAGGAGGAGATACGGGATTTCGACCTGTTGGAATTGCGCGACGAGGATACTCCACGGGCCTGGAAAGCTTTTCGTCCCGGGGAGCACGATAGAATCTGTTCCGCGTACCCGGGACTTCGCTTTCCCATGTACGAATTTGTGTTTACGAAGGCCAAGATGCGTCTTCCTTTCACTGATTTCCAATCATCTTTGTTCACCCACTTGGCGTTGTGCCCGTCCCAGCTTCATCCGAACGCTTTGGCTTTTATAAGGGCCTTTGAGTTGGTGTGTCGTTATCTACAAATCGGGGCGACCACGGACCTCTTCTTCTGCCTCTTCCAGATTCAGCGGAGCACGGCGGGGTCGAAGCAGAGTTGGGTGTCGTTCAAGCAGTAGAATAGGCTGTTCTGGCCGTATTCTGATTCGATACGCAACTTCAAGGATAGGTTTTTGGTCGTGAGGCCTATGACTGAGGAGGCGAGAAGGAGCATCTCGACTATCGAGAGGGTGATGGTGGATGGTCGGGAAAGGGATAGTGTGGTCTCCATTTTCCCTTTGGAATGGGTCTTTACCCATTTTAGACGCCGAACAGATCAGTTCCTGGTGAAGCATGAGCAGCTTTGCCCGGCTGATAAGGAGTCGTACCGGATCCTTCATGCTTACGTGGAGAGCTTCTCTCCGGCCTACGTCGTCGATCGGGACGGGAATCAGCTGGTCGGGGAGGATGGCCCTGTCCGAGCAGCTAGATATATTAATGTCAAAGCTCTCCTTGAGTGTGATAACGATGACGATGCTATGACCTTGCTTGGTACGCTTCACAGTTTTGTTTTATCTTTTTACGTTCTTCTCGTCCTGACTTGTTGTGTGTCTTCGCAGGTATGATGGCTGATATGCGAGAACGTTTGATGAGGTCGCAGGCGGCCAAAGTCCATAGGAAAGCGACCGCAGGTGCCAAGACCGGTGCAGCCAAGCAGACGATGATGGAGAGTTTTACCGCTGGACCTTCCCCTGACCCGGAGAGAGCCTCAACGTCGCTGACCCCGGAGAGTTCCCATAAACGGAAGAGAGATGCCGCGGGGACTTCTGTGGCCGCTGGTCCGGGCGGGTCTGGCGTCGGACACCTTATTCTCCCCGCCTGTTATACTCGTCAGGATTTGTTCGCTGAAGGGGATTCGATTGAAGTCCATGAGTCTGAAGGCGTGGCTATCCTGAACGCCAATTCTAAAGCGAGGAGGAAACAGTTGTGCCAGGATGCGGCGAACATGTTTAGGGTTCTTGAAGCTGCCCTTGTCCTCGCAGATGACGAAGCTGCTACTCGGGCGAGCCTTGTGACATCTAAGAACAGAGTAGCCGAGCTGGAGGTAGAAAACAACCGGCTGTTTAATGATTTGAAATAGTTCGAAGGTCACCAGGAGGCCAGAGTGCTGCTCCAGGAGGAGGTGACTCAGCTAAAGCTGGCCGTGCTCAATGCCGACGAGGAGAGGAAGAAGATGCAGGTGAGGATCGCTGAGTTGGAAGGTCTGACTTCAGCCGTTCAGGACGAAAACGATGATGAGCAAGCCTTGAAGTCGCGGGCTGATCTGATCGGGAGGATCAGGATCCTTGGCGAGGACAACCTAAAAGCGGATGAGTTCGGCTTCAACGTGGCAAAAGAGCAGATGGTGGCCCTCAACTCCGACGTTCAGCTCCTGACAGATGGAATGGGTCTGTTCAACACGGTAGTGGACGACAAAGTTGTCCCCGCGGAGGAGGAAAGTGAAGTCGTAGGGTAGGACTTTGTTTTTGGCATGTTTTGTGGGCCTGCGTGCCCTTATGAATTTGTATTTATCACTTTGTATGGGCGCTGCCTCTTTTTTGTATTTGTGACATTATCTGGCCGTGGCCGGTACGTTAATATATTTGGATTTTGTGGACGTTGTATTGTGAATTTGCTCTGTTTGTTTATATGTATGTGCGTGCTCGGATAAGCGAGGAACCTACCGAGGAGGGCGACGTGGTTCTGCCCGTGATGAGACTAGGACTTCGTTTGAGGTACTAGTCTCATAGGCTTGGACTGTTCCCATCGCGAGCTGGGTGTCCTGCCTGAACGGTGCCGCAACGGCGGAGCTCGGTTGAGGTATCCCCGTTGTGCGCAGGATCTGCTCGTTCAATGAGCAGAAGCTGGCCGGCGTTGTAATGCGTGTCATGCTTCACCAGGGCATGATACGAAGGTCGCGCAATTCTCCCTGTTTTTGGTTGATTATGTCGGCGACTTATCTATCCTCGTAGTTAAGGACTTAGCTATAGTATTGCTTGAGTTTTTCAGCATTCCATGGTCGAGCAAATTGTTTTTCGTCCAGTGTTTCCAAGTAATACGCTCCCGTGCCCGTTTTGGACTTGACCCTGTAAGGTCCTTCCCAGTTCGCTGCCAGTTTCCCTTCGCGAGAATCCTTCTGGTTTCTGCGTAGGACCAGGCTGCCCACGGGAAAGTCACGTTTTATGACTCTGGCGTCGTGTCGCAACGTTATTTGTTGTTTCATCGTGGCCTCGCGGAGGGCAGCCCCTGATCTTATTTCTTCGACCAGATCGAGCTCCTCGCGTAGAGCCTCGTCGTTCATTTCTTCGTCGAGGGGAGCTTCTGTCCTTCTCGAGGGTTCCCTTATCTCCACCGGTATTACCGCCTCTGTTCCATACGCTAGTCGGAAAGGGGTTTCCCCGGTGGTGGAGTGAGGTGTCGTCCTGTACGTCCAGAGGACGCTGTGGAGCTCCTCGACCCACCTCTTCTTGGCCTCGCCTAGTCTTCGCTTCAATCCGCGTAGGATTACTCTGTTCGCGGCCTCCGCTTGCCCGTTGGTCTGGGGATGCTCGACCGAAGTAAAGTGTTGTTTCGTTCCCAATTTGGCGACGAAGTCTTGGAATTTTTTGTCCGTGAATTGGGTTCCGTTGTCGGTCACGAGGGCCTGCGGTATCCCGAATCTGGCGAGGACGTTTCTTTTGTAGAAACGCAGTATGTTGAAGGCTGTGATCTTGGCGAGCGCTTCGGCTTCGATCCATTTTGTGAAGTAGTCGACGGCCACGATTAGGAATTTATTTTGATAAGATCCCATTGTAAAGGGGCCTAGGATGTCCATCCCCCACCAGACGAAGGGCCACGGCGAGGAGAGGGTCTTCAACTCGTTGGGGGGTGCCAAATGCATGTCCCCGTGGCGCTGGCAACGGTCACATTTTTGCACGTGCTCCTTGGCGTCTTGCTGCATGGTCGGCCAGTAATATCCTGCGCGCAAAGCTTTTCGAGCCAAGGATCTTCCCCCTAAGTGTTGTGCGTTGATGCCCTCGTGGATTTCTTGTAGGATTTCGGGTACCTGGGCCTCGTCGACACACTTTAATAGGGGAATGGAGAACCCTCGTCGGTATAACTTGTCCTCGACCAGTACGTACGAGCAGGCTCGTCGTTTAATTACACTGGCTTCCTTACTGTCTTCGGGAAGTTCCCCATTGGTGAGGTAATTGTATACCGGGGTCATCCAGCAATGGGGGTCTCCGATGACGTTAACATCTACCAGGTTGGACTTTGTAATGCTCGGGCTGACCAGTGTTTCTTGTATGACAGATTTGTTTCCGCCTTTTTTCCTGGTGCTGGCTAATTTGGAGAGGATGTCTGCTCGGGTATTCTGTTCGCGCGGGACGTGCTGGACTTCCCATGCTTTAAACTCCGCCATTTTGTCTTTTACCACGGCCAAGTATTCGGCGAGTTGGCCGTTCTTTGCCTGGAATTCTCCTCGCACTTAAGATGCCGCGAGTTGGGAATCAGTGCAGATTTTTATTTTCTTCGCGCCGACGTCTTTGGCTAGTCGTAATCCTGTGAGGAAGGCCTCATATTCGGCTTGATTGTTGGATGTATTGAATGAGAGGGTCAGGGACACTTCGATCAGGGTTCCTTCTTCGTTTTCGAGTATTATTCCTGCTCCACTGCCCGAGGGGCTTGATGCGCCATCCACGTAGATGGTCCACCTCTGTGTTCCTCCCGGGGGGGACGGTTCTGGGGTCATCTCTGCCACGAAGTCGGCCAGGACCTGTGCCTTGAGGGCTTTCCTCCCTTCGTAGTGAACGTCGAACTCGGCCAGTTCGAGGGACCATTTTAGCATCCTGCCCGCCATATCTGGTCGGGTTAATAGTTGTCTAATCGGCTGGTCGGTTCTGACAACGACAGTGTGTGCCAGGAAGTAATATCTGAGTCTCCTCGCGGCGATTATGAGGGCAAGGGCTACCCGTTCTATCTGCGTGTACCTAACTTCGGGTCCTTGTAGGGCTTTACTGGTGAAGTAGATGGGTTTCTGTCCGGTAGTAGTTTCGCGAATAAGTGCTGCACTTACTGCTTCGTTGGCCACAGAGAGATATAGGTATATGGTTTCCCCGCGGTCTGGTCGTGACAATACTGGTGGGGCAGATAGAGCTTGTTTGAAATGGGCGAGGGCCTGCTTGCATTCGTCTGTTCACTCGAAATTCGCCTCCTTCCTAAGTAATTTAAAGAAGGGCAGGGCGTGCTGGGCGGACTTGCTTACGAAGCGAGCAAGGGACGCGAGCATCCCGTTTAGGGATTGTATCGCCTTCTTCGACCGCGGCGTGGGGAATTCTACGAGTGCCCGGCATTTGTCTGGGTTTGCCTCTATTCCTCTTTCGGTGAGGTAAAATCCGAGGAATTTCCCTGCTCGTACACCGAAGGTGCATTTTTCTGGATTAAAACGCATTTTACACTTTCGAGCTTGGTCGAACACCTTGCGCAAGTGGGTGGTGTGGTCGGATTCCTCTTGGGATTTGACGATCATATCGTCCATGTATACTTCGAGCATGTCTCTGATTTCTGATCGGAAGACTTTGTTCATCATGCGCTGGTATGTGGCCCCGACGTTTTTTAGTCCAAAGGGCATTACGTTATAGTAATAATTTCCCGAGGGGGTCATGAATGCTGTGTATCTCTTGTCCTCGTCGGCCATTGGGATTTGGTTGTATCCCGAATATGCGTCCATGAAGGACAAGAGCTTGAAACCGGTGGAATTGTCTACGAGCTTATCTATGCTCGGCAGTGGATATGCGTCTTTCGGGCAAGCCCGGTTGAGATCGGTGTAGTCAATGCATATACGCCACTTTCCATTATTCTTTTTAACAAGTACAATATTTGAGAGCCAGGTCGTATACCTGGCCTCGGAAATAAAATTTGCCTCTAAGAGGTCTTGTACAAGTTTTTTGGCAGCCTGTGCCTTTTCCTCGGACTGTTTCCTTCTTCACTGGGCGACGGCGCGGGCAGCTGGATCGATTGTCAAGTGGTGACAGGCAGTTTCTGGATCCAAACCGGGCATGTCTGCTGCACTCCAGGCGAACAGGTCGGCGTTGTCGTCGAGACATGCTTTCATCTCCCTCTTTACCTCTTCGGGGAGGCCAGCGCCGATCTTCACTCCCCTGCTGGGGTTGTTACTGAAGGTGATGACCTCGAACTCTCCATCTGGGACTGGTCGCAGAGGTGCAGGCGAGGGGGAGCGCGTTGCTCCCGAGTTATTATCCTCGCCCCGATCTTCGGGTCCTTCAGCGAGCCTGCTGTCGAGGTCGATGGTGTGTACGGGAAGCGTGGGCTTCTTCTCTCGCTGTCCATCTTCGGCTGGAACTTTGTCTTCCCTGGTGCGTTTCGTTGACTTTGCGGTCACCGCGATCTGGTTCTGCCCCCTCGTGGCGGCCTCGAAGCATCTGCGAGCAGCCTCGATGTCGCCGTGTAGTGTTGCAACGTGTCCCTTCTCAGTGTAGTACTTGAGCTTGAGGTGGACCGTAGAGGGGACGGCAACGAGTTCGGCAAGGGCTGGTCGGCCGAGGATGCACTGATAGAGTGACGGGCAATCTATGACCAAGAACTGCGTCTTGATCGTCCTCGACGCCTCTTCTTCGCCAAACTTGACTGGTATCTCTACGTAACCCCACGGTCGGGCCGTTGCTCCGTTGAACCCTTGGAGATCAAACCCTACGTACGGGGAGAGATTAGACTTATCCAGTTTCAGTGCGTGGAACAGGCTGGAGTACATGATGTCCACGGAACTGCCTTGGTCGACCAGGATTCTCCGCACATCTGTTGATGATAACTTGGCCCTAATCAGCAGAGGGATGTGGGAATTCGGGGATCCCCTGGGGAGTTCTTCCCGGTAGAATGTGATTGGTTGTGAACGCCCTTTACCTTTGCCGATCATGTACAACTGGTCGGGGCTGCTGTCGATCAACTGTTCAAACTTTCGTTTGATGGAACCGACCGTGAGCTCATGGTACCCCCCACATGAGATAACCATGGCTATAGGAAACGCTTCCCAGGTGCTGTGCATGAATGCCTGGGAAGTCGGGTCGATGTGACTTGGGATGAAAAAGTCCTCTGGTCGGCTGATGGACATTGTGACCTGTGGGGGAGGACTGGAGGGTGTTGACTCTGTTTCTTTATTTTTATCAGTCGCGTCACGTCGAGAGGATTCCCCCTTCTTCACGTACTGTTTCAGATGTCCCTCTTTGATGAGGATTTCTATAGCGTCTTTAAGGTGCACGCAGTCCTCTATTACGTGCCCGTGGCTACGATGGAAACGACAATACTTGCTCTTGTCGACGTTCCCTTTGGCCGAGGTCGGTTTAGGGAACCAGACACCTCCTTGTTTGAACTCGGTGTTGATACAGTCGGAGAGAATACGCTCGCGTGAGGTAGTGAGCACAGTGTATTCATTAAATCGGCCAGCTGGCCCTTTGCCTTCACGAGGACGCTCCTCCCGTCGCTTCTCCTTGCCTTTACGGGATGGCTCCGACTCCTCCTTTTTAGGTGCTCGGGGTGCTTCCCGATCTCTGGCATCCCGGGCACGATATGCGGCCTCCTTCTCCTCGTAGCGGATGTAATCTTTGGCCATGTGGAGAAGCTCTGTCAGCGTTCGAGGAGCTTCGATGCCGACAGCTTTGCGGAAGTCGCTCTTCGGGCGGAGTCCTTTCTCGAGGAGGTATTTCTTCATATGGTCGGAAGTTCTGACTTCCACTGCCTCCTTATTAAACCTCTCAATGTACTCTCGCAGAGGCTCTTCTCGGCCTTGTATGATGGCTTCTAAAGTTGCCTCCGTCTTTGGATGTCGTCGGGAGGCTGTGAAGTGGCGGGTGAACTGGCCTTTGAGGTCGCGCCAGGAGGAGATGGATCCTCGAGGAAGTCTTTTGAACCATGCCATCGCACCTTTCCTCAAGGTGATGGGAAATATTTTGCACCGGATGGCTCCGGAGACACCATGGTACTGGAGCATAGCTTCGATGTTCTCTAGGTGCTCATGAGGATCTGATGTGCCATCGTACGTTACCAGCGTGGGAGGTTTCACTAGCCCGCGGGGAATCCGGGTGTCTACGATGTTCCTCGTGAACGGGCCTTGAACTTCGTCGTCACTGCTAGAGCTGTGAGAGAATGATGAAGAAAGGTTGTGGTCGCGGCTTTGACTGTGGCGAGGAGAGTGTCCGCGTATATGCCTGTGCTCGTGCTTGTCCGAGCGTCGATGTCTTTTGGGAGCATGGGAGTGCCTAGTTGTCCTAGGAGAACGACGATGCCGGCGAGCCCGGTCGGGTGTTGGACTCCTTGATCTTGAACGTTCCTTGACCGGGGAGGGGCTATCACGTCTCCGCTTTGAGCGATCTCGCGGAGGCGGGGAGAGGTCCAGCGTCTCCGAAGCGTGGTGCTCTTGAAGGGCGCTGATCTTTTCTCCCTGCTGGATGATGAACCGATTGGAATTGTTCAGAGAGGCGATGAGCGCCGCGGTGGTCGGATCAGCGCCTTGAGGAACCGGAATGGGCTCGAAGGAAAGTTCCACGGCTTGCGCTCGTGGTCTTTGTTCGTCGGGCTTTGGGGAAGCCGGTCCACCGTTGCGCTGGACGTTCTCGGATGGGACGTTCCCGACGATAGCGTCGGTACGGGCAGCGGTGGTCAGGGTTCTTGGACGTCACTCTTAACGAAAGCCATGACGATCTGGGATTTTGGAGAGATGAAAGCTTTGGTCTTTTGGATGGAAAGATGAGGGATCTTGATTCGAAAAGACGGGGGAGCTGAGTTTCCCACAGACGGCGCCACTGATCGGAGATGACCAGAAAGAGATCGTCGCGGCCTTCGTGTAGGGCAAATGCAGCTGCTTGTTGGAGGAAAAAAAGGGGTGGAGGTACCTGCAAGGTACTCCGATGCCAAAGTAAGTATTTGGTCAAAGAAAGGGGAAAATAAGTAAGAGAAGTCAAGTATATGATTCGTGATACCTGCCCCTCTCAAGTGAGGGGGTTTTTATAGATAAATGGGTGGCGAGCAAAGCGCGTGGTCTGCTAACTGTTCCCGCAATATCCGGTGAGGTGGCTGGACGCGTGACTTATTCTGCGCGTGAGGGGGACACGCCCAACGGTCATATTGTGCCCAACGGCTATATTGTGCATACTGGGTCTGTTCGCCAGTTATACTGGATTGGGCCTGGCCCTTAAGGGCAGGAAGCCCTGCCCAGTCCAGAACAGTTAATGAAAAGTAAAAAGTTGGTTATTGAAGTTATAAAGTTGGTTAATAAATGTTCAGATATTATAAGTATATTTAGCAGTAAATAAAGTTGGTTAATACCGTGTAAAACGTTGGTCAATTAAGTTATGAAGTTGGTTAATAACACAATTTCATATCAGTATTATTTAATTCAAAAATAAAAAATAATATTGTTTTATATATTTTTTTGAAAATATATTTAATATTATAATATTTCACTGTTCACCGTATTGGTGAACAGTGAAATACAGTGTAGGTGTAGGAAATGGTGTAAGAATATCATTTTTGTTACCAATGTTATAATTGAGGAGACTCACAACTACTACATCCAAGAATAAGGAACATTAACACCTACCAACAAGTTTTTATGGAAGTTGATTTTGAGGCATGAAATTAACTCAAACTATTTTAAGTTAGCTTTGGTTACTCTAATGTTGACCCTACTCTTCTCATCTAAAATCAATATATCATTTACAAACTGCATATGATATTTTAAAATGGTTGACATGTCAAACCTACTAGTGAACAAACCATTATTGACGGAAGTTTTCAGCTTGAAGTTAAGAGTTTGGCAAGCATAAGAAATAAGAAGGGAGAAAGTGGTTCGTTTTGCCAAGCATCTATTCCATCTAAATTCTTACGTGGGACATCTGTTAACAGGAAATGAAGTTGAACTAATCACTTTATAATTCATTTCCTCCACTTATAAAAAATGCATTCTAATCATGCTTTCTTCTATGTAACACAATTCAATATAGTCATATTCCTTTTCGAAGCCCGTCGAATAAGGTATTTCTTCATATTTTAGAATCATTGACCATTTCATTAGAGATAAAAATATCGCCAAGAATGTTATGATCCTTCACAAAAGAGGATTAAATGTCTAAGATGAACTCACCAATAACAACTTCATTTTGTTTGCTAACACCTTAGTAAAAACTTTGTACATGCAACAAACTAAAAAAAGTAACTTAACAAGTTGATAATATGTTATGATTTATTAACAATATTTACCTCTAAATTACAAACTATATGATGAACAATAAACCTACATCATTATATTTTTATATTGAAAAATATATTATGAATTTGTTATCATGCCAAACGATTTCACGCTTATATTATTATTATTATTATTATTATTATTATTATTATTATTATTATTATTATTATTATTATTATTTCTTTTTAAAATTAATTGTTATATACTTTATTTATTTGTAATTTTTTATTTTGATCTCTTATATTAATTTATTATTATAATTTTTAAGACATAATCAAATTGAATATTATATTTAGTAAGAGATTAATTGAAATATACTGTCAGTGTAAAACTACTTTACACTGACATCCAATTAAAATGAATCATTTTGACACATGAGAAGAGAAAAATATGGAAGAATTAGTTATTAAAATAGTTTAGTTATAATTTATTTATTTTTACACATAATTCCATAATTATGTGTCAAAATGATTCATTTTAATTGGATGTCAGTGTAAAGTAGTTTTACACTGACAGTGTATTCCAATTAATCTCATTTAGTAATTAGTATTTTATGATATATATATATATATATATATATATATATATATATATATATATATATATATATATATATATTAAAAATTAATTTGATAATTATACATTTAAAAAAAAATTGATTCAAATTATTCAAACATAATCAAATATTGAAATCACTTTTATTTAGTGTATGCAAACATAAAGTAGTTTACACTCATCTTATTTTTAATTAAAATTAACTTTATCAAACTTAATTATGTCAACATCAATTTCTGTTACCACATAATCAAACACCTAATTATAATCCTAATTTACATAGTTATTGTAGAATATGTTGAGGAAAACATACATAAAGAAAAATAAAGAAAATAAAGGAATACAACAACAACACAAAAATGTAATGTAGAAACTTCAAATCAGAGAAAAAAAACATGGTCATTGTCAATAGGGATGACAATAGGTAAGTTGAGTTAGGTTTTGCCAAGGCTAAACCTAAAATACTAAAAATATCAAACCTTAAACCTGATTTGTAGTTTGTCATGAGCTTATTTTAAGGCATGGGTCTGATTTGTTCGAATGTCTGATTGTTCTGTTAGCCTACTTAAAAACTTATATTATTTGAACAAATCTAAATAAGCAATTTAATTAATATTTATATGGACTAAAAAACTAAAAAATCATTGATACTAAAAATTTGTTTGCATTAACTTATCTTAACTTATCTAGTAACATAAGTTTTATAAGACTATTTGTTTAGGAAAACTTATGAAAACAACTTATTGTTAGATCATCAATTTGGAGGCCACTATGAGCAAGAATTTTTACATTTAGGCATTTCTTTATGAGCCAAACACCTTGTGAGACACACACCATATACTCGCTCAAAACCTTAAGGTGATAGGTGTATGGGTTCTCATGCTTATAAAAGCTCAACGCCACTTTTCTAATCAATGTGAGACTTCCCCACACTTTTTTTCTCAATGCCTCTTAACTCACTTGCTTTTCTAAACACTTCCCCTCAAGTGTGAGTCTATCAACAATCCCCCCCCCCCTTTCAAGTGGAAGCTCTTTCATCCACATACACTAGTACATGCATTGAAATTCTTTCAATGGGACATGTGTCTTACTCGTCACCATGTGGGGAGGACTTTCGATACAAGTGAGTTGGTCTTTCACTCGAACCAAAGGCTCATGATACCACAGTTAGTTCATCAATCTTTGAGGGTCAACATGAGGGAGCATTTACATTCATTTGAGTCTTTCTTTATAAGCAGCATACCTTGTGAAAGACACACACCACAAACTCACCCAAAACTTTAAGGTGATTGGTGTGTGGGTTCTCTCAATTAAAAAATATTCAAATCTCCACTTTTCTAATCAATGTGCAACTTCCACGCACTTGTTTCTCAATACTTTTCAACTCACACTTGTTTTTCTCAACATTCCTTCTCAAGTGTGAGTCTATCCACAATTCTCCTTATCAAGCGGAAGCTCTTTCATTCACTTACACTTTGTATCGTTGTTGACACTTTTTCAACAGGATATGCCTCCTACCGACCACCATGTGGGGAGGACTTTCAATACACGTGAGTCGGTCCTTCACTCGAACCAATGGCTTTGGATACCACTATTGTGTCATCAATTTTGGGGGTCACCATGAGGGAGCATTTATACATTGGGACATTTCTTTATGAGCAACACACCTTGTAAGAGACCTGTCACATACTCACTGAAAACCTTAAGGTGATAGGTGTATGGGTTCTCTCACTTATAAATGTTCAAGTTTCCACTTTTCTAATTAATGTTGAACTTCCCCACACTTTGTTTCTCAACAATTCTTAACTCACACTTTCTTTTCTCAACACTTATGACATTGTTCATAACTTGTTTTCATCCTATTTTCATAAGTTTTTCTAAGTTTTATTTTTGTGTTTTTATTCAAAGTACAATATATAATAATAATAATAATAATAATAATAATAATAATAATAATGATAAAATTATTCATATTTGTTTAAATAGACAGTTCTGATAGGTTGATAAAGGATTTTTTCATGGCTTAAGGCCTAACTCTTTTAACTAAATAAGCTTACAAAAAAACCTAGACATTTTCTATTTTAAAATAGTCTGGCATGACCTAGACTTGTGTAAGCTATGTCTGAAGGTGTGAGAAAGACACAAGAAATGGGGGTTTGAATTGTGTTTTAACTCTTACTAAATTTTCGTCTCTTATCATTAACGTGCAAGAGATTTATCAGAGTTGCTTGAGAGACTCTGACTTGTGTAACATCATTCAGATCGTGCTATGCATGAAGCATAAGCGATAAGGCGAATCTGAATTAGTAATGCTTGAATCATACTTGCAATGCGGAAGCTCATCAGAGTTTGGTTGCAAGGTTCTGACTATTGATACACAAACATAAACAATCAAACAAAGCATAAATAAGAGTAAATAACACACAATATATCCTAGTTCACTTGAGTCATTCCCAAGCTAGTCTAGTCCACCCTTCCAAGGTGATTTCGCCTTGAACACAAGGACTTAATCCACTATAACCAAATCCGATTACAGATGTACGGGCAACAGCCGGTGACTAACATCCTGCACAACCGCAGCTGTGACTAACCCACAATGAACCGTTCAGGGATTCAACTTAATGAATATAACGAACATTGACCTAATAGGTTCCAATCTCGCAAGATCTACTATCAGGATTTCACAGCTAAACGTTCAAGGATTCGACTTAACGAATATAACGTTTATTGACCATTCTTCCATGATTTTCAATGAGTTCCATCAGTGATCTCACAAGAGTGTGACCCTTAATTGGTCCTCTTTGAGATATGACTATCATTGACCATATTTTAGGATTTCCACAATGACCCCAAGTCATTGTCTTCTCAAGTCTCCGATCACACTGATCACTTGAGGAATCCTAATTCACATAGAATTAGTTATTTTGGAGATTACATAAATTGCTTCTACATAAGCAGATAACTCCTAAGTTTAAGTACAAATGAACACTCAGTGTTCTAGCAAGATATGAGCAGCAGTTCCTTGCTGTCTTTACATTCTACAAAGTTGTATGTTGATTTGTGTTGCAGATATCCTTAATGGCGCCATTGAAACACCAGTCATGGTACCTGGACAATGGATGCTCGCGACACATGACGGGAGAAAGGCATATGTTCCAAGATCTGAAACTTAAGGCTGGAGGAGTTGTCGGTTTCGGAGGAAACCAGAAGGGAAGAATCATTGGCTCCCGAACTGTTGGTAATGGTAAACTTCCTTCTATAAATAATGTTCTTTTAGTTGAAGGTCTAATGCATAATTTGTTATCAATTAGCCAACTTAGTGACAATGGTTATGACGTTATTTTCAATCAAACGTCTTTTAAGGCTGTTAGTCAGAAGGATGGATCTGTTCTGTTCAATGGTAAAAGGAAGAACAATACTTACAAAATTAAATTATCAGATTTAAAACATCAAAATGTAAAGTGTCTTTTGTCTGTCAATGAAGAGCAATGGGTCTGGCACAGACGTCTGTGTCATGTTAGCTTGAGAAGAATCTCACATCTGAACAAACTTGGACTTGTTAGAGGTTTGCCAAATCTGAAGTACTCTTCGGATGCTCTTTGTGAAGCATGTCAGAAAGGCAAGTTTTCAAAAACTTCTTTTAAAGCAAAGAATATTGTTTCTACCTCTAGACCATTGGAACTTCTTCACGTTGATCTATTTGGACCAGTGAAAACTGCTTCTATCAATGGTAAAAAATATGGACTAGTCATTGTTGATGATTACAGTCGTTGGACATGGGTAAAATTCTTAAGACACAAGGATGAGTCACATTCTGTGTTTGCCTCTTTCTGCACTCAAGTGCAAAACGAAAAGAATTGCAAAATCGTCAAGGTCAGAAGTGATCATGGTGAAGAATTTGAAAAAAAAGATTTTGAAAAAAATTTTGATTCGCATGGGATATCTCATGATTTTTCTTGCCCTATAACTCCACAACAAAATGGAGTTGTAGAAAGAAAGAACAGAACTTTACAAGAAATGGCTCGCACCATGATCCAAGAAACTGACATGGCTAAGCACTTTTGGGCAGAGGCAGTTAACACAGCATGTTATATTCAAAATAGAATCTCCATAAGACCTATTTTAAGTAAAACTCCCTATGAATTATGGAAGAATAAAATTCCCAACATTTCTTATTTTCATCCTTTTGGATGTATCTGCTTTATGTTAAACACTAAAGAGAATCTTGGCAAGTTTGATTCCAAAGCACAGAAGTGTCTGTTGTTAGGATACTCTGAACACTCAAGAGGCTACAGAGTTTATAACATAGAATCACGGATTGTGGAAGAATCAATCCATGTCAGATTCGATGATAAGCTTGGCCCTGAAAAGTCAAAGCTAGTTGAATAGTTTGCAGATTTGGAAATCAGCTTTTCAGAACCTAAAGAAAAGACAGAAGAAGTTAAAATTCCAGAAGTTCCTACTTTCGATATCATTGATGTATTGTCTGATACTCCACAACAAAAGAAGAGGAGAATCTCAACTTCACACCCTAAAGAACTGATTATGGGTAGCAAGGATGCTCCCATCAGAACCAGATCAACTTTCAAACCCTCTGAAGAAACGCTTCTGGGATTAGTATCGTTAATTGAGCCAATGATAGTTGATGAAGCTCTTATGGACAAGGACTGGGTTCTGACAATGGAAGAAGAACTTAACCAATTTTCAAAGAACAATGTATGGGATCTTGTCCCAAAACCTAAATATGTCCATGTAATTGGGACTAAATGGGTATTCAGAAACAAACTCAATGAAAAGGGAGAAGTCGCCAGAAATAAGGCACGACTTGTTGCACAAGGTTACAGTCAACAAGAAGGGATAGATTACAATGAAACCTTTGCTCCAATCGGCAGACTAGAAGTTATACGCCTGTTCATTTCCATTTCAGTAAATCATAACATCATCTTATATCAAATGGATGTTAAGAGTGCATTTTTGAATGGTTATATATCAGAAGAAGTGTATGTCAAACAACCTCCTGGATTTGAAAACTCAGAAAAATTAGATTTCGTTTTTAAACTAAAAAAATCTCTCTATGGTCTGAAGCAAGCTCCCAGAGCTTGGTACGACAGATTGAGCAATTTCCTCTTAGAAAATAACTTCACCAGAGGCAAGGTTGACACCACTCTCTTTTGTAAATCATACAAAAATGATATACTCATAGTTCAGATTTATGTTGATGATATTATTTTTGGTTCTGCTAATCCCTCTCTATGCGAGGAGTTTTCAAAGTTGATGCAAGAAGAATTCGAAATGAGTCTTATGGGTGAGTTGAAGTTCTTCCTGGGAATTCAAATTGATTAGAAACCAGAGGCTACTTACATTCATCAAAGCAAGTACACTAAAGAACTTTTAAAGAAATTCAACATGATTGATTGTAAAATAGCAAAGACTCCAATGCATCCAACATGCGTCATGGGGAAAGAAGAAGTAAGTGGTAAAGTTTGTCAGAAGACCTATCGTGGTATGATAGGCTCTCTTTTGTATTTAACTGCTTCTAGACATGATATTTTATTCAGCGTTCATATGTGTGCTAGATTTTAATCAGATCCTAGAGAATCTCATTTAACTACTGTTAAAAGAATTCTAAGGTATCTGAAAGGAACTACTAACCTTGGCTTGATGTATGAGAAAACATCAGAGTACACTCTATCTGGTTACTGTGATGCAGACTATGCTGGAGACAGATTGGAAAGAAAAAGCACATCTGGAAACTGTCAGTTTCTAGGAAAGAATCTGATCTTATGGTCAAGCAAGAGGCAATCTACAATTGCTCTCTCTACAGCAGAAGCAGAGTACATTTCCGTTTCTCTATGCAGTACGCAGATGCTCTGGATGAAAAATCAGCTAGAAGATTATCAGATACATGAGAGTAACATCCCTATCTATTGTGATAATACCGCTGCTATCTGTTTAAGTAAAAATCCAATCTTGCATTCTAGGGCTAAGCACATAGAAATTAAACATCACTTTATTAGAGACTATGTTCAGAAGGGAACTCTATGTTTAAAATTCATCGATACAGGCCATCAATGGGCTGATATTTTTACAAAACCCTTGGCTGAAGATAGATTTCAATTTATTCTGAAGCATCTGAAAATGGATTTTTGTCCAGAGTAAGATCGTATCAGAATCAGATGTGTTTAGTTAGAGTCTGAAGAAATTAGATTTTTTTTTTGATACACTTGTTTAATCTCAGTTATCAGAAGCTACTTCGGTCAGAAATGTCTCTGATCAGATGGAAACTCTTGAGTTGTCCAGATTCTGAGAATATCAAAACGTGTCACTTGAATTAGAAGATGATTAACGCGTGTAACCTCGGTTATATCCAAATCATTACATCTATTTTAAAGTCTACAATGAACAATAATCTTTCTTGGGATTGATTTAAAATCATAATAGCGTTCATTCTTTAACTCCAAACACATTATTTTAACTTTTCAAATTTCAAAAACACTTTATAAATCTACTCACACTACCTCACATTCACTACCACACTTTAAGAAACCCTAAAACCCCCAAATTGCTTCTCTCTCTCTCAACTGCTCATCTATTGCTCTCATCTCGATCAATCACAAACTTCATCATGATGAATCACATTCAAAGAGAAACCGTCAAATTCTCCGAAGAAATTGAAGCATCTTTGAATCCATCGAAAGGATCATCATCTTCATCAGTTGTACCTGCTACCACCTCCGCAACCACTGCAACTGTTGCGTCGACTTCATCCTCTCCTCCTGAGATTGATGAAAACCATGTTACTCAAAGAAATGCCGCAGTTACGTGTGTACGTCCTGCGGATGATCTAACTGTTCTCAAGGAACTGCATGTGGATTTCCAGAATCTTACAAACAATGGGCTTGATCTTTCTGCCGAACTCGAATGTCAAGGATGGAATAACTACTTTGAAAGGCTTAAAGGTCCTATCTATGAATCCCTTGTAAAAAACTTCTGGAGAATGGCCGATACTGACGATCTTCATGTTGTCTCTTTTGTTATGGAAAAGAGGATTATCATTACTGAAAAGTCAATTTCAGATCTTCTAGGAATGAAGTTCTTGGAAGGAAAACGAGTCTATGGAAAGCTCAAAAAATCTGACATTGCCATCAGCAAAGAAATCTTTACGAACTATCAATCTATGAAAACAGATTATAAAAGTGTAGACTTGCATGATAAACTGAGAATGTGGCACAAGATCATTCTTGGTTGTATCAACCCAAGACCCCTGAAGAGTTTCGCAGACTACTTCAATACTACTCAAAGGAACATGCTATACTGATTGCATAAAAAGAAGAAAATGAATTTGCCCTTCATCCTGTTTTCCTATCTAAGAGACAAAGTGCGCAAGTCCAGAACAACGACTTCACCTACAAAGAAAATTCCAACCTACATTCCTTTCGGAAGATTGCTCTCTGACATTTTTGTTGAAAGCGACCTAGTGGAGTATCTGATTAAAGAAACCAGATACACAGAATATTTGGCTCCAAGCATTGGAGAATCTTTAAATGCCACTACCCTGAAAAATATGAAAATAATCAAAGATATTCAACTTAAACCTATGGTTATCCCTCATGAAAGTGTGATACAAAGCAGAATTCAGGTGAAAGACTATCCCTCTTTTCACAGCTGTGAAAACAAGGAAATTATTGTTGTAATGGAAAAAGAAGGACAAGACGTGTCTAAGGTCAGAATTGAAGAAGTTGAGCCCAGTAGAGGAAAAAGGAAGCTAATCGAAGAGGATCCTGAACCCAAGAAAAAGAAGAAGGCTAACAAGTCAGGAACCTCCAAGACTTCTGCTCAAGATTCTCACTCAGAAAGAACTAGTAAGTCTGCCATCACTTCTTCTGTTTCAATAGTTGACGCTGAACCTGTTACTGTTTCATCATCGTCTTAACAAACTACCTTCATTCAAACCTCAAATCCACAAGTCAGCTTCAAGTCACCATCGTTTTCAATGCCACCAACAACAACCTCTATTCCTATATTTGAAACAACTATTATTCCACAAATTTCCTTTCCATCAATCAGTACACCTATCCAATCCAAAGCCTTTCCTACATACACTTCATCTACAACCACCTCACTCATCCAACCAGATATACTTGTCTCACCAATGTCCTACGCTTTTCATCAGAAAACCATTGTTGAATCCTCAATCCAACACTCTTATCCTTCTGAACCAGCATCTGAAGAAACGAGAGTTAACCCCTTGAGATTGCGACTTCTGAATCTCCTTCAGAATTAGAAACTTTTAGGCTATCTTCTCATACTACTGAAACCAATTCATCTCAACCAAATCTTGAACCCACTCAACCTGAAATTGCTTCATCTGATGAACCCAACCCTTCTGAAATAAGTTCTGCTGAATCCAACCTGGCCTTGGTCATCTATGAAAGACCCCCTCCAAAAACCATTGATGAATGTATTAGCAAATTTCACGAAAAGGCGTTGGAGAAAGTAGCAAAGCTACTAGTAGATGCCAAGACAAGTGTCAAGCTTGTGGAGCATGTAAATTCTTGGGACGCATTTCAGAAGTGGTTAGACTCTGAATTTGAAAGGATGTCTAGGTTCTGTGAAGCTGCTAAAGCTGCTAGAGTTGAACTGGTGAAAGCAAAAGAAGAGACTGAGGAAAGGATAAGAAAATTCAATCTTCTAATGACTAAGCAAAGAGAGGCTGAAGAAAAGGCTACTGAAGAAGCAAGACTTCTTGCAGAAGAAGAAGCCAGATTGGAAAAAGAAGCTGAAGCTATAGAAAAAGCTAAGCAAGACACCTTAGTTGTTTCCTCACCTGAACCTGATGTGGTGCGTTTGGAAAACGCAATTAAAGAAATCGGAGGAGAACAACAGATTTTCAGAGAAAATTTTGCAGAACAGAAGGTTGTCAATGCAAATGTTCAGAACTTACTTCAAAATAGTTTGGAAAAAATGTCCTCTGGAAGCACCTAGCTTTTCCTTGTTCATTTTGGTTCTATGACTTTAGGATTTAGGACTTAGTTTTTCACCCTTTGTTCACAAAACTTTTTTTGATTATGACAAAAAGGGGGAGAAGTAATGAATGTGAAATTTTGGTGTTATAGTCAATCTCTGAATAACAAGTTGTTTACAGTCTAACCAGTAAAATGTTATTTCTGGTAGATGCTTTTCTTTGTCTTTCTTTTCAGGAGTTCTGATCTGATTAAGCATCATAAAGTCGATAAAGAAATCAAAAATCAACAAATTAGAATTTTTTGATGGTTCTGAGATGACGAACTAAGTTCGTGTCAAACTCTGAAGGATTAAGTTTATAATTGAATCAAGACTATGAAGATTTCAATATCTGACCATTTTGAATCAGGGGGAGTCCATCTCAAAAAATTCACAAGTCAAGATATTTAATCTTCACCCAGTCTGAGATTCAGGGGGAGTATCTCATGTGAAGGATAAGTATTTCTTAACCTTCTTATTTCGATTACCCTTATGTATGTACAAAATTGTGTCATCAAAATACATAGTTTTGTCATCATCAAAAAGGGGGAGATTGTGAGAACAAGAGTTGGTTCTGCATTAATACCTCTGAGTTTTGATGATATCAAACAAGTATGTTTGTATGAACAATTTTATAAGTCTAATGTTTTTTATTTGTGAGAATCTAACAAACAGGTTATGCTTCCGTTAAAAGGCATGAATATGTTGTTAAAAGAAAATACTTCGCCTACGCGTTACACTTGATGTGCTATATGACAGAAATTGCTTCAGGAGAATCTGAAGATTGCAAGACTCTGATATAATATGTAAAGAGAACAAGTTCTAAAGTTCTGAAGACTGAGGTTCTGATGAACGAAGTTCAGTTACTGAAGACTTACCCTCTTTAGATAAAAGCTCTGAAGACCCAACTATAGTCTCTACTCATGCTTCAACTAAATACCATCAGAAGCCTCTGAATATATGATGACAACATTCTAAGCGAACAAGGTTCTGAAGATCAAGTGCTGAAGACTCCGAAGGCGCAGCTCTGAGGACTCCAAGACTTGAAGATCTTAAGAACCAAGCTATGTTTTCCCTTCTTGCTCATGCTCGCAGAAGCCTCTGGAGTTAAGAAGATTAGAAGACTAAGCAACAAAGTACAACTGTACAACGGTACAAAAGAAGATATCTTGGAAACAGTGCAACCAATACTAATGAAGATATCTTGACAAGACAGGACACAAAAGTTTTATCTGTCCCAACGTCTACATCAAGCCGCCGTCAGTCTAAAACACTATGATTACTTTTCAACGGTTACTTTTACTCGGCTATAAAAGGACTTGAGACTCAAGGAATAATTAGAACTTCACCGATTCAAATACGCTCTATTTGCTATTATCATTCCAAAAGTCATTTTCTGTGCTGTAAAATAGTTTACATATTCAGCTTGTGCTAGAAGCAATACTTTGTAAACAAAACCTTTTTCAAACTGTTGTTTGAAGTTCCTTGAGAAAAACCTAGTAAGGTTAGATTTCTTGAGAAGTCTAGGACTAGTGAGAGTCTTAGAGGCTGTTCCTTAAGAGAGACCAGTGTGGTTAGATCTCTTGAGAAGTCTAGGACGGGTATCTTAGAGGTTGTTAGTCACCAGCAGTTTGGCTTGTGCATTGTATTAAAGAAACAATTTTATTTTGAAAAACCAATTCAAACCCCCATTTCTTGTGTTTTTCACACCTTCAATTGGTATCAGAGCTCATAATCTTCAGAGTCTTCTGAAACAATTTCTACTTTTCAGCAGAATCATTTTAGCACATAAATAGAACAATTCTTTTCTAATAACTTAGCCACGCTATTTATCAGAAACAGAACCTGTTTGTTAGATTCTCACAAATAACAAACATTAGACTTATAAAATTGTTCATACAAACATACTTGTTTGATATCATCAAAACTCAGAGGTATTAATGCAGAACCAACTCTTGTTCTCACAATGTCGTAGGTCTCCGTAAGTTAGTCTAACATATTTTCACCCCTAATTGTCAAATGATAACCACATAATAACAATATGTAAAAATTGTTACAACACATAAACTATCATCAACCACTCACCTGACCCTCAGTACATTCACCCTCCAAAATAAATATTTTCTCTGTCCCAAAACATAAGAGAAAAATAAAAATCACACTTATTAAGGAAAACATAATAGTTTGACTAAAGTTTTTTTGTGATATTTTTTAAATAAATTGCTTAAAAAGATATTAAAATCATTTTAATTGGTTGTTTGTTATAGAAAAGACGTGTATGTGTGTGTGTGTGTGTGCACGCGCGTGCGTGTATGCCTGTGTGTGTGTGTGTGTGTGTGTGTATGCGCGTGTGCCCGTGTGTGCGTGTGTGTGTGTGTGTGTGTGTGTGTGTGTGTGTGTGTGTGAGAGAGAGAGAGAGAGAGAGTAAATTAAATGCAACTTACATTTAATTTCACCTTTAAAAAGATGAAAGTTGTTTTTTTCTTATATTTTGGGACAAGAAAAATGCATTTTTTGTTATATTTTGAGATGAAGGGAGTATTTAACTACATCTCACTATACTGTAACACAAGAGAATAAGAGAAAATTTTTAAATACAAGTTTAAAGTGCATTTGACTAGTCCAATTTGTAATTAAGATCTATAGTCTATTATATCATCTTGGATTCAATCTTTATTTACAAATTAAGTTATGTGTGACTACTTCAATATGTATATTTTTAACAAACACCAATAATTTGCACCTTGATTGAAAGTGACACAACAACTTTCATCATTTACCCATACAATCTTAGTTTAAAAGAACTATTCTCTTACACCATAAATAGTATAGTCACTTATAACTACAGCCCTTAAGAATTTTCACATTTTCTTCACAAACAATCATAGTTCAAAATCTATCATACTCCAAGGGTATATTTTAATTGAAACTAAATCACTCCAAAAATTTTCACATGTCAAAATTTAGGCTGAAAAATTATGGTACAACTTTCAAGTTAGCAGGAAACACACATTGCATAAATACCTACTCATGTTAATCCCCTAACAATAGTTCATTGTTTTCCATAAAAACAAAAAAGTCAGGAAGACACACTTCTCAATTTTTAGAGAAAATCACCAGCTCCTAAAACGAGGGAGACATTTATAGCATTTAACTCATAATAATTTTTCTAATGTTTCTCCATCATGACACTTATTATTAACATGGCTAAGCTATTCACACTTCTCAATTTAAGATACATTAAATAATTAAGGGTTAATAGTCATTTACCCCCTACAATATAGACAAGTTTTGATTTACCCCCCTTTAAAAAAATAATTTTGGATTACCCCCCTAAAATTTTGGGGCACCCCCCTAAGCGTGTAAAAACCAAGGGGGTAAATAAAAAAAATATTTTACAGGGGGGTAATTTTTCTACCTGGGGGGAAAAAGACTTAGAATTTTAAAATTTCAGGGGGGTAATCCAAAAAACTTTTTTTAAAGGGGGGTAAATCAAAACTCGCCTATATTGCAAGGGGGTAAATGACTATTAACCCAATAATTAATGTATCTGATCTATATATAGTCCAGATCCATTAATTATTTAATGTATCTAAAAAGTAAAATTTGTTTATAATATGGAACGGAGGGAGTAAGGTTTTCCTCTAACTACAAATTATGAATTTGATGAAGTATTTTCCCCACTTTTCAATCTTTTAAAAATAATTTTACTAGAAACTTCTTCAAAATTCAAGGTTTCATTTCCATAAATCAAAACATGTTTAATATGCTCATAGAAAAATGGAAGAGAACATATCAACTCAAAGCTTTGTCATCATCATCAATATTGACTCCAATAGTTTCTAATTAGGAAATAATACCATTTATGACATTCGGATGATCATATACTTTCGTATTTTCAGCCATGCGCAAGTTATGAAATTTCTCATTCAACAACAACCAATTCGAAATACCTTTTCCTTGATATAACCCTTCAAGTTTCTCCCAAAGTTCTTTTGTTGACGATGTATCAAGAACATTCGCAAAATATGTATATTATACTCAGAAGCTGGGTCGACCTTATAGGTGTGCAAGGAGTGACACCGCACAGGGCCTCTAAATTTAATGGGCCTCACATTAAATAAGGAGACTTAATATAAATAAAATATTAAATAATATATAACACATATAACAGTTTCTAATATTATCCTATGATCAACTGAGCGGTGGTGATAGCATAATATTATTTGAAAGTAACCGTATGTGGGTTCGACTTCCACGTTTTCATATTTTATGTATATTTTTTATTTTAATAAAAAAAAAGTATCACATGAAATCGTCTTATTTATTATTGCAATTAATTTCATCAATTTTTTCCTTATTATTACACAGTATAAATATAAATTATTGAAGTAAATCCCTTATATCCTACCCAGTACCCACCTAAAGCTGCACTGTTTAATTTTATTTTTAAAAAATATTTTAAATTTTTAATAAATTATTTATTATTTTTTATTTAATTATTATCATATAGAATGTAAATTAAATTATTAGATTTTAAAATTTTTGGCTAAAATACAATTTTTGTCCCCCTGTTTGTCAAAATTCACGGTTTTGGTCCCTCCATTTTGTTTTTTAACAGTTTTGGTCCCCCACTCCAATTTTGGCCCAAAAAAGTGATGAACAGTACCTGGTCCGTACATGAACAGTACATGTTCGTACATGAACAGTACATGAATAGTGAGGGGTGGGGGACCAAAACTGTTAAAAAACAAAATGGGGGGACCAAAACCGTGAATTTTGACAAACAGGGGAAGCAAAACTGTATTTTAGCCAAAAAATTTTAACTTATTTTAGCCTAACTTTTTTACAAGTTTTTTCACTAATTTGTGAGATCTGTAAAAATTTGGAAGTTTCTTATTACACTACCTATGTTTCTTAGGCACCACATGAATTTCCGTTTTTGCCCCCATTTTCCAGATGTGCACATTCGGACGCACCATTTTTTTAAAACGTTGATTTGTTCCGGATGTGCATATCCGAAATGACAAGTTACGCAGCTTCCGGGTGTGTAAATCAGGTACGTATTGAGCGTGAACGTGTCCGGATGTGCACATCCAGAAAAATGCCTGGAACTTATTCATTTGAAAAACGCATATTAAGAAGTAATAATAACATTTAGGCTTAAATGCATTTTTGGTCCCCATAGTTTAATTTTTCTAAACAATTGATCCCCCTTTAAAAAAATCCAGCTTTTAGGTCCTTTGTTTTGATTTTTTTGGGAAAAATTTGGTCCCCTCCCAGTTTGGCATATGTAGCGCTCCAAATAATGACATGACAATGTTTTTGTTGACCATTATTTTTTATTTTCAATGACATGGCAATGATGACTAGATAATTTATTAATTAATACTTTTTGAAGAGTAAATTAATATTTTTAATTAAGTTATATTTAGAAATTTTGACTGAGTGTTTATTTTAAATATTTTTTTTTATTTTTTAAATTGATTAATGTAAATATTTAAATAACTTATTTGGGCCTTAGACTCCAAGCCCATACAACATTTATCCAATCCACAAACAATTGTTACTTATTGTTTATGTGAGTAATATAAAGGTTAAAATTATTTGTAAATACCCAAATTCGGATGTTTCAATGTCGTACACGGGATGCTTGCTAGCAACAGCAACACACTTCATCTGTGCATCATGTGCAGCCTCCACTATTAGATTCGAGTTTCCAAACACAATGCACTTTTCAGGTATGAAGTTCAAAAGCTGGGCTGCATATGCAAACATTTCTGGATCGGGCTTTCCCCTGTGAACATCCTCGGTTGCAACAATAACATTGAAGAGTCAAAACCATAGAATGCCCTAGCCAAAAAATGAAGCTCTACAACTCGTGACATAAATTCAAAACAAGACGACCATTTAAAGTGAAATTTCACGAAGATCATGAATATGCCACCAGTTTTTGCTCATATCAACTGGTCATGAAGATATTCATGCAAACTCAACATGCTTCAAAAAGGATTCATGCTTATTTCATGACATTTACGCAAGAAGAATGACAACTAAAAATGGATTCATGATCAGGAAAGCATGACAATCATGTTAGCATCAAGAAACTTGAGAAAAGCTCACGAAATTAACGGTCCCGTAGTGATCAAAGTGCTCTGAAAATGAGCTTCGTTCTCACTCCACAATGCTCCGTTTGCTTTGATCTTCGTCACGTTCTCTTCCTTGATCTTCCTACTTGAGATCTGGGCAAAGAAACAAGCTTGAGGCCTTGAGAATTGAGAGAATAAACTTGCTTTTGGTGAGGGCTTGGACTGAATTGTGTAGCATTTTCTTGGCTTTTCAAGCTTGTGAAATGCAGTGTCTATTTATAGAGAACATGATGAATAGTGTTAGTAACATGATGAATAGAAGTGGAGGAGATGCTTTAATATAAGTGCTTTAATACAAGTGCTTTAATACAAGTTGTCTTGCAAATGTGTGTTTGAATTCCTGCCTGAAACTCACTAGCATGGCTTGCCGAGACTTGCTGCAGTAAGTTGTCTTGCAAATGTATTAGTCCCACATCGTTTTCTTTAGAAAAAAATTTAGTGTTTATAATACTAATTCATGCATTATATTTTGAATTGAAAACTGAATGCATGGATAATAAAGGATAGACCCAAAATCTTCATTTTAAGTATAGTGACTAATTAATTAAAAAAAACATAATTAAAATTATTAATTAATAATTATTAATAAAAAAATATTAATTAATATATTAACCCAATTAATTAAAAAAAACATATTAAAATTATTAATTATTAATTATTAATTAAAAAATATTAATTAATATATTAACCCAATTACTAATTTCAAGTAATTAAAATATAATGAATATGATTTTTTATTTAATCATTTTCATAAATTATAATTCACATTATTGATGTGGCATTTGAGTCATCAAAATTGGTCAACAAAAACATTGTCATGTCATTATTTGGAGCGCCACATATGCCAAACTGGGAGGGGACCAAATTTTTCCCAAAAAAAATCAAAACAAGGGACCTAAAAGCTGGGTTTTTTTAAAGGGGGATCAATTGTTTAGAAAAATTAAACTATGGGGACTAAAAGTGCATTTAAGCCTAAAATTTATTTTAAGAAGTAATAATAACATTTATTTTAACAGAAGGTTAGAGCAACAAATGCCTGGAACTTTATATTAGAGCAACAAATGCTTGGAACTTTATATCAAAACGCAGGGTGACCACATGTTCTGTATCCAAAAGTTGTCTAGTAGGTCTAACCCATATTTAAACAAAATAACGGTCGTCCACCTATGGTGGCAAACATGACCTGTAACCATAAGTTATATATCCAAAAAGGGCATTGTGAATATCCGAACTCCCAAATCTATCCTCGAAGATTGTAGGACAAATCAAGATCAACAGTAAAACATTACTTCTTTGACGTTATCCAAGATAAATGGCCGCAGAGTCGACACAAAGTTGGTGGTACTCCTATTACCATTTGCAGAACCAAAATTAGAATTTTCGACTTCACTTATGTAGCATCGAGCGCGAAAAGCTAGCAAGTGTGCATAATAAGCAGGAGGAACTGCATACAAGATGATTTAGAAAAAACCAACTCGAACCTGTAAAATATAATCCTTTTAGGCTTAAACCCAGTTGATTTATAGAAAGCCACACGCCACCCCCCTGAAAATTAAAAGAAAATCAGCTATGTCTCATCATGAGGAATCTATTGTTATTTTAAAGATATCTTGAATTATCTCCTCGCAATGAACCTGAGCAGAAACAATTCCTCTGTATCTTGTGACCCAAAGTCAGTCCATTGATGCCACCACCTTACAAAAAGTTACACATAAGTTATGGAGAAACACAAAGCTTACTGCAGCTATAGAGAAACACAAAGTTACACATATGCTTTATTCTACATAATACAACAAAACCTTATGATTTGATTTAGACTAGACAAAAAACTTACCATATGATTTACCCTTAAAATCAGGCAAAATTATGATCAACAATTGAAGTCTTCCCTCCTGCTAGTCACCGTGAGACGCGACCGTTCGCCGATATATTGAGAATTTCATTATAGTAGTAATAATGAAATAATCTTCTTATTCAATATTCATTAATGCGACGATATATTAACATCTGCGACCAACCAACAAAACTGATTTTAAAAAAATAAATAAAGTTCTGCTATTTTTTCGGATCTGCAGATCAGGAATTTTTCCTGATATGCACATCCGGAACAAATCAACGTTTTAAAAAAAATAGTGCGTCCGGATGTGCACATCCAGAATCAGAGGGCAAAAACGAAAATTTGCGTGGTGCCTAAGAAACATGGGTGGTGTAATAAGAAATCACCAAAAATTTTAATTTTACATATTGTCGGTTATTAATTAAAACACTTTGTTATTAAAATTGTCGAAATTGTTCAAATAACTATTTCCTTTCATTAAATGGTATGAACACTTCTATAAATCGAAGATTGTAAGAGGAGAAAAATGTGAAAAACTAAACCTCGATTAGTTAAATTTTTACCAATATTTTTATATAACTTTTTTCTATATATATTTAATTTTATTTACAATTTAAATGGAATATCATTTTTTTTAATTTATTGTGTTTTTATTTATTAAAATCTAATTTTAAAATAGAACCGGGACTCCATTTTGTTAGGGCCACGTGTCCATGTTAGAAAAGTTTTTTTTACTACTTGCCTAATTCGAATTATATCAACACATTTTTATCTTGAATTTTTCATAAGGAAAAATTGATCCTTTCATCAAATATCACTAAGTCAAATTTTACTGCACTTGAAAATTTTGACATTGCATAATCAAATCAGACAAAGTTTTAGTTATTGATCATACTAAAAAAGTTTATACTCCACCAATCCAAAGCTCTTTATGTGTAATCCTTTAAAATTAATGTAAAATTGTGCATGAATATAACCACACATGTAAACTAGTTAGTTGGAGCAATTCCACTACATACAAGTGCCATAGATAATCATGTCGTTTTATCAAATTATATAAATTGGTGGGATTTCGGGAAAAATTTGAAGGATCAAAATACACTTAAAATGTAGAATAAAATGAAGAGAAGAAAAAGAGTAAAGAAAAAAGCTAAGTGAATGAAGATTCAAGAAGAGAAAGTGAGGAATCAAATAAAAGAAAGCAGAAAACAAATTAAAGAAACATTTTCACAAATTTGATTTTGTTTTATTTACTTTATGTCTTGTTGTGTGGTCAACCAATTGATTAACCTAACCAAAACATCGCATTGTGATGAGAACAAAATCAATATTTGGTAGTTAGCAAAACACTTAAACCTTTTCCAACCACTGCATTCGTTTTATATAGTCAAAACCAAACAACAAATATTATTGTCTCTAAAGCATATCTAAACTACCTACTATGAATTATTTCCAACGTTTTATAATAAGTAGTACTTGCTTATAATCATTTCACGTATTAAGAAATGATTAGTGAATAAAACTGAAAACATAATTAATTTTTAAACAATTTATTTCTCGAAAGTGACATTGAGTATAAAATAAGTGGAGTATTGGTCTATTTTTCCTTGGTGATAGAAAATTGCAGAATTGAATTTAAGCAAGAAAAGACACTTTTTGCATGTGGTAGTTTGACAAACCTAACCTAACTACCCTTACTAGCTGGGTTTTGGGATCTCAATTTTCTTAACGTGGTTACACAATTCTATTGTCCTACCTGGAATTCCATTTCCAATACTCCAAAGAAAATATTATTCTCCACCTATATAGGGATTAGGGACTAGTAATTATTTTAAAACATGCTACAAAAACCTTTTCGACCGAAAAATCTAAGACATCGCACGGCTCGATAATTATTATTGAGAATTTCTTATTACACCGCACTTGTTTCTTAGGCACCAACTGAATTTTCGGTTTTGTCCCTTTATTTCGGATGTGCACATCCGGACGCACCAATTTTTTCAAAATTTATATTTTTTCCCGGATGTGCACATCCGGTAAAAGATCTTATTTGCAAATCCGCAAAAAATGCTGAAGCAGAACACCAAAACCAGAAATGTTTCTCACATTCATAAAATAAAATCGGGATTACATTGAGAAAATCGGCATGGGATCGACAGAAATTTAAATATTACAAGATCAATAGCCCGGTGGACGCTTGCACATCTCTAAGATGTCATCGACCGTTCTTCGGATTTTGACGGTCGTCTCGAACTCGATCGGAAATTGTTCCTCGTAACCCAAATAAGTTTGTCACATCGATCTAACATCGTCTTGATTCTTGAGCTCAACAAGGATGTAAGCGACGTTCCCTTCGTTGTCAACCGAAGGTGAACGATACTGAAGCTTCGCAACTTTCCGTTTGTCTCCGTAAGGTAGGAGATGTTCGATGTCGTCAATGATTTGGTCGAGGGGGATGTCCCTCGTTATCGTAAACTTTTGACCGCGTGTTTTGCCGTCGGTGAAGGAGACAGTTGCGGCATACCAACGGAGTTTGATTTGATACAATTGAGACATTTTGAGGTTTTGTGAAAGATATCAAATGAACCCCCTAATTTATAGAAAAGTTAGGGTAAAGTTATTTCTGCCCAAGTTCGTTCCGGATGTGCAGATCCGGGCAAACCCTACAAATATCATTTCCGGATGTGCACATCCGGAAATTGTCCGGATCTGCAAATCAGAATGTTTTACTCATACAATTTTAAAACAGAATTGAACAGCTTATGCAGTCACTTGGAATACTTTCAGTGCAATAAAATTTGTAAGTGTATTAAAAAGACATATGGATAAAAATACAATATATTTCACTTCAATAATGTACATTGTGTCGTATGATTATACAAAAGAGTTAAAGCAGAATTCTCCATCTAAATCTATTGGAGCTAGAACTTTCGATTTTTCCGCATTTGATGCCTTTTCAATTGCGTGCAATCTTTCGAATTCAAGCTGTCTTTCGACAAAATTATCCGGCCAAGACTCGGCAATTGCGGTTGCATGCGTCGCCCATTGCGGTGATTTAGGTGGTATCGGGCATCCGGGTTTCAAGATAACTTGTACGAAATGTCTTTATTTCGCAAGCCATCCGATACACATGATGCGATCATTTGGATTCGACGGAGGTGCGGTGTGCAGTGGGAAATAGGTTTCCGAAACAATGGAAGACGATACTTGTTTGTCTTGTAGGTGCTATCGAGAATGAGCACTGTCGAGAACGTGTTGAACAACTTGATGGAATCCGGATGAGTCCAAAAAATATCTCGGACCGTAATTCCATCATCGCGATATCTGTACCGAGACACGTAATCGTTGTCCTCCAACACTTTCAACAGTTGTTGCATCTCACTCCTATCTCCCCTAATTGCCTTGTTCGTTTGATACCGAATGTTATACACTTGCTTTATGTTTGCAACATTTTCGGGATCTTTCAGTTTCAACGTCGCAAGTATATTCTTCGGTTGGACAAGGTTCAAGGTCATGTCGGCTATACATGTCTTCTCTTTCGCCTTGAGCCGGCATACACTTGGATGACCTTGTAGCTTTGAGCACATTTCGTGGTTATGTATACCACAACAAACGGTAAATATCCATTTCTTGGAAACTAACATGTAACCACCAATCTTAAATGGGCACTCACATCTTCTAGTTCCGGTCTCGTCTTTCTTTAACTTCCGTAGAGGTGCTTGATATTTTCCGCTTCTTTCGCACCCTAAAATTACAAAAGCTTGTCTTCTATCCGACCCATTATCCGATCTCCCGATATTTACACCGAAGGCGAGCTCAATAGCCGTCCTACGAATGTATGCGATCATGCTTTCACGATCATCAAAGTCTTGCTTGTTGTTAAAGTCACCGCCGACATCAACCGACTTTACGAGCATACCTTCATCTTTCGAGGAAATCGGCGCAACTAATTCTTTTGCCATGTTATCGGGATGCACCATCTCTATTTATAAACAAGAATAGAACAATTAATATGTATAAATAAGATTTATTCAAAAATGCTGAAAACTTAAATTAATTAGCTTCAGACATTTTTCCGGATCTGCACATCCGGAAACGTTCATGCAAAATTCGTTCCGGATGTGCACATCCGGAAGTAGCGTAACTTGTTTTTCCAAAAATGTAGGTTGATAATGTGAGCAATGTAGTGGATGAAGTTGAATGTTTACCTGAAATTCAGTCTTTCCTTGCTCCCTTTGATTTGTTGCACCAAAAATTTGAACTTTTTGAGTGAGAAATGGGATTGATGAAATAGGGTTTTTTGAGTGAGTGTGGAAGAAGAAGGTTGATTATGGGAAGGGGGAGTGATCATGCAGCTTTAAATATTTCAGAATGTCGTCCGGATATACAGACCCGGATACACTCCGGATATGCACATCCGAAAAAATGTTTAAATTCTTCTGGATCCGGTGCGTCCGGATTTGCACATCCAGAATTAGGGGGCAAAAAAATAATTTCACATGGTGCCTAAGAAACTTGGGTGGTGCATTAAGAAACCCTCTTATTATTTTTACTTTTATATAGTTTTTTTTTTATAAACACATACTCCTTCCATTCTCTTTTATAAATAAATTTTGATTTTTTAAATTTATTAAATAAATGATGTATTTGAACAATATATAAATTAAATATATTAATTATTTAATAAATTTAAAAAATTAAAATTTGTTTATAAAAAAAAATGGAGGGTATATTTATCTATAATTTTAAAATGATAGGTTTATGCGCTTTTTCACTTATAAAGAATTAATACTCACTTTTTAATTAATGTAGACTTTCATCGCACTTTATTTTTCAATACTTCTAATTTATACCTATTAGTCTCAACACAATCATGTCTCCCTTTGTTCTTTTTTAAGAGTTATTTTTAGGATAATTTTTTATTTCTTTTTAATTGTCACTTGTAAAGTTTGATGAAGTATTAATTGTACTTTTGTCAAAATTATCCATATGTATTTATTGTAGAGAGAGAAAAAGTAAAATAAATGTAATAAATAAACAGGAAATTATAGGTAAAAGGAGAATTATAATTCAAAAAGTAACAATATTAATTAGTTTGATTGATATGTGTAAAAAATAAAAAAATGACACTTAAAAATGAACGGAGGTAGTACCATTGTTGGATCAATAATTATTTAGGGTTCATCATAAGAGAGCATTTTTTTTATTGATGTTGTTTTTGTATAAGTAACACATCTTATGAGAAACATAACACATATTCATTTAAAATCTTAATATGATGTATGAATTATCTCAATTATAAATTGTTCAATATTCATTTTTCTAATCAATATGAGACGTCTTCACATTTTATTTTTAACACTTTAAACTCATATTTACTTTTTTAACATTAAACTCAGATTTGACTTTTATTAGTGGCGAATCTTATCTAAAATATTAAAGATTGCAAAAAAATATAATTTAAAAATTATATCAATAATAATTTATTTTTATTTTATTTTAAAAAGTTTTTCTCATAAAAAATATCTATTTTTTTATTCAATGATTGTACCACTCTTAAAAAATACACATATCAATTACTATTAATTAAAGAATAAGAACTTAACTTTTATATAACATTGATGAAATATGCACAAATTAATTATCAATTTTATATTCTTTTTTTTAAAATAAATATATTTTCTTTGTTAAGAAAAGTACAATTAAATTGCCAAAAACATTTTTCTGTTAAATTAACTAAATTGGTAACTATATAAGAACATTATAAGTGTGTATTTTAATTTTAACATGTGTGTGATATTCTACTTATTCATATTTAGAATGTGAAATTTCATCCAATATATAGATTATTTGACGAAAACAAATTGCCAAAACAATAAAATATAATTAGTCTAACACCAATACAAATAATTATCTAATATAATGGTTATTTCCAAACAACCATGATATCAAAAATTTAAGAAACATTATATAATTAGTTTGAAGTACAAAGTTAAAAGTATCAATTGATAATAAACAAGAGAGAAAAATTATTTTCAATCTAATATTTTTTTTTTTCGAATTAAATATAATTGATTTAAGGATTTTTTATCTCAAATTTATTTTAAGTAATTTATTGTAAAGTAATTTATTGTAAAGTAATTTATTGTAAAGAAATATTTTATGAATTAAATTTATTAAAAATAATTAATTTAATATAGTTAAAAAAATTTTAAACCAACTTATTGTTGAACCTTTAGAAATAAAACACCTCTATGGGTTTCATATAACAAGTATATTAAAATATAAAAAAAAAAACAGTTGTGCAATTTATTTCTAAGCTAGTCAGGTAAAAAATGCAACAATAAATACATACATTTGTTTACAGCAATGCTATTCATACACTATAATTTTACACTAATATCTACACTGTTCACCGTATTTATACGGTGAACAGTATATTTTTTTAATAAAAAAATATATTTTTGAACAGTATTGTGAACAGTACGTGAACAGTGCTTCGTGAACAGTATTTGTGAATAGTTCTTTAAATTGTAAAACAAAGTTGGTTAATGAAGTATAAAAAGTTGGTTAATAAAGTTATGAAGTTGGTTAATGAACGCCTAGATATTATAAATAATTTTTAGTAGTAAAACAAAATTGGTTAATAAAAAGTAAAAAGTTGGTTATTGAAGTCATGAAGTTGGTTAATAAATGTTCAGATATTAAAAGTATTTTTAGCAGTAAATAAAGTTGGTTAATAACGTGTAAAATGTTGGTTAATAAAGTTATAAAGATGGTTAATAACACATTTTCATATCAGTATTATTTAATTCAAAAATAAAAAATAATATTTTTTTATATACTTTTTTAAAAATATATTTAATATTATAATATTTCACTGTTCACCGTATTGGTGAACAGTGAAATACGGTGTAAATGTAGGAAATGGTGTAAGAATATCATTTTTGTTTGTTTAAATAAAGTATAAACAATTATCTAAATAAAGCATAAACAATTATCTATCATTTGGCCATGGGAGGCTGGTTGAAAATTACTATTTGATTTCTGTTCAGAACTGGGCAGGCGTTTGGCCCACAGAAGGGCAAGGCTTAATCCAGTCCAGCTCTTGACAAGGCCCAATAGCCAGAAACTAGCCGTTGGGCACAATATGATCGTTGGGGACGTCCCCCTCACGCGCTTGACAGTTCACGCGACCAACTGCCTCCCCGAATCTCACGGAAGCAGTTGGACCAGGTCAAAGGGTCACGCGCTTAATCCTCCACCTGACAGTCTTCCATTGGTCGACCAGATATTTCGGCCACATGGGGGACCTTGGCCCCACGCTGGGGGTTACTTCTATAAATACCTTCTCACTTGAGAGTGTCAGGTTTGATCATTATTCAATACTTGAACTCATACCTTAGTACTTGCTTTTCTCTCTTGTCCAATCACTTACTTTGGCATCGAAGTACCTTGCAGGTACAATCCCTTTTTCTCTCCTACAAGCATCGGCACCTGCCCTACGTGAAGGCCACGACGATCCAGTCTGATCACCTCAGATCAGTGGCGCCGTCTGTGGGAAATACAGCTTCCTCGTCTTTTTTGATTCAAGATTCCTCGTCTTTTTCACCCAAAAGACAAAGCTCTCTCCAAACCTCATTCGATCATCACGGCCTCCAACAGGAACGATGATGCCGGTCAAGAACCTGCCGTCGTCGTTATCGCTGATAACACCGATCACCTCGTCCCCGAAGCTACCTTCTCGGAGACAGATCATCTGGATGGAAAGACCGCCTCTCCTACCCCCGATGATGTGAAGCCGCGCGCCCAAGCTGCTGGTCCCATTTTTGAGCCTATACCTGTCCCTCAAAACGCGAATCCAAGCACTGCTGCCCTAATCGCCTCCCTCAACAGGTCCAACAGGTCCAACTTTCTGATCTTCCAACAGGGCGAAATGATCAGCATGCTCGAACACGCCCTCCAAGTGCAACGTCCATTGCAGAAGCCCAGCAGTCCTTCTCCGCGGCCGCAATCTCTTTCTCAGAAGCGTAGGCGAGACAGGTCCAGGCGTCTTTCTCCCGACCGGAGACGCTCAAGATCGGAGGAGCCCGATTTAGAATTCGCCAAATGACGACACTGATCTCCCCTGTGGAGATCCAGACGCTCTCCCACTCCGAAGAGGACCAGACCTTTGAGGAACCATCACGAGCACTGCAAGTCACGCAGACATTCTCCCCGACGCAGCAGAAGCCGCGAGCGCAACACTTCCCCCTATCGGTCATCCAGCGTCAGCAGTGACGACGATGTCCATGGGCCCCTATCTCAAGAGATCATGGACATGCGCATCCCTCGCGGATTAGAGAAGCCACCTCCCCTGGCCACTTACGACGGGACCACTGACCTAGGAGAGCATATAGAAAATATCGAAGCCATGCTCCACTATCATAACTTAAGCGGGGCTATTAAATGCAGGTTGTTCCCCATCACTCTCAGGAAGGGGGTCATGGCCTAGTTCAAGTGGCTTCCCTGGGGTTCGGTCATGTCCTGGAAGGATCTAAAGAGCCAGTTTGCCCGCCATTTTATCGCCTCCCGGCGACCTCCCAAGTCGGAGGCCATGCTGGAGGCCATTATGCAGGGCAAGGATGAGCCCTTGCGTGCGTATATTGAGCGTTTCAACAAGGAGGCTGTTGAGGTCCACACGACGGACTACATGAAGAAGTATCTCCTCGAAAAAGGGCTGAGACCGAAGAGCGAATTCCGCAAGGCGGTGGGCATAGAGCCTCCTTGCACCCTGGCCGAATTACTCCGTAAAGCTCAGTCATATATACAATACGAGGAGAAAGAGGCGACATACAAATCCCGGGACTCTAGGGATCAAGAGAGTTCCCGGGCAACAAAAAAAGACGAATCAGAGGCCCCCAGGCACGATAAAGATAGACGAAGAGACGATCTTCCTCGTGAAGGCAAGGGACCCGCTGGTCATTTTACAGAGTATACCCTGCTGACGGCTCCCCGCGAGCGCATTATCTCCGAATGCATCAACGCGGAGTTCAAGCAGGGAGGCGTCCGGTTCCCCAAACCAACATCGTCCAAGGGCAACGCGGACAAGAGTAAATATTGCTGCTTCCATCGTAGCCACAACCACGTGACCGAAGACTGCGTGCACCTAAAGGACGCTATTGAAATCCTCATCAAAGAGGGTCACCTAAAGCAATATACGATGAAGGGTGAATCCTCTCGACGAGAGACTTCGGAGACCAAGAAGGAAGCAGAGTCCACGCCACCCAGTCCTCCTTCTCAGGTCGCTATATCCATCACACGGCTAGAGGAATTCATCATCCCCGGCCATATTGGGTATCCTCCTCAGATATCCGCGCACAGCACCTGGGAGACCTTCCCGACGGTCATGGTTATCTCGTGGGGGGATACAGCGAGCTCACAGTGGGGTCGGTCAAGAGAAAATTCGACCAGCTCATCGACTGCAGTCCCGACCAGCTGTCCACTCTTGAGAAGGTTCGAGAGCATTCCCAGTCGATTACGTTCTATCGTGAGGAGCTGCCTGGGGGTTCCCCGAACTCACACATTCCTCTGCTCATTAAAGCGAGGCTTGTCAACACCGATGTCCGACGGATCTTGGTCGACCAGGACAGCTCTGTGGACGTCATGTACACCGGCTTATTCAGAGCCTTGAAGCTGGACCAGAAGAACCTGTCATCATACGTAGGATCCGACCTGCAAGGATTCAACGGGGCAACCGCCAGACCCTGGGGGTACGTGGAGCTTTCGGTCACTTTCGCAGAAGAGAAGGCGTCGAAGTCGATCAAAACTCAGTTTTTGGTAATTTATTGCCCTTCACAGTACCAATGCATCCTCGGCAGACCAACCTTAGCGGAGCTGATCGCTGTTCCTTCGACCGTTCATCTCAAGATGAAGTACTATACAGAGAAGGGCCACGTCGCAACATTGCACGGGGATATAGAAGCTACGAGGAGGTGCTTTGAAGTAGCTACCCGAGGACAAAGCTCGATCGGTGCAGCACCCAAGGCCGCCAAGCGGGAAAGAGAGGAAGATCATCCCGACGAGGCCAGCCTGACAAGAAGCCAGCTCTCCCTGTGCCCATCATCCACCTCGATAGCCAGATTTCTGAAGAGAGCGGGGACTCTAGTGAAGGCACATCAACGGGGACAAGCAGTTCTTCTGTAACTGCCCTCATGCGCCCTACCTCAGATGGGGAGTTCGAGGTCATCACCTTCGGGGCCAACCCGAGCAGAGGGGTGAAGATAGGCGCAGGGCTGCCCGACGATGTAAAGTAGCAGTTGAAGACATGTCTGGAGGACAATGCGGATTTGTCTGCATGGAGTGCAGCGGATATGCCCGGCATGGACTCTGAGACCACGTCCCATCAACTGACCATTGACCCAGCTGCTCAAGCCGTCGCACAACGCAGGTGCAAGCAATCCGATGAGAAGGCACAGGCTGCCGAAAAACTTGTACAAGACCTCTTAGAGGCAAAATTTATCTCGGAGGCCAGGTACACAACCTGGCTGTCCAATATTGTACTTGTCAAGAAACATAGTGGAAAATGACGCATGTGCATTGATTATACTGATCTCAACCGGGATTGCCCGAAGGATGCTTATCCTCTGCCCAGCATAAATAAGCTCATAGATAATTCTGCAGATTTCAAACTCTTGTCCTTCATGGACGCCTATTCGGGATACAACCAAATCCCTATGGCCGAAAAGGACAAGAAGTATACGGCGTTCATGACTTCGTTGGGGAACTATTACTACAACGTAATGCCCTTCGTTCTAAAAATGTTGGGACCACGTACCAGCGTATGATGAACAAGGTCTTGCAATCAAAAATCAGAGACATGCTCGAAGTATACATGGATGATATGATCATGAAGTCCCGAGAGGAATCCGATCACACAGTCCACTTGCAAAAGGTTTTCGACCAAGCGGGGAAATGCAAAATGCGTTTTAACCCAGAAAAATGCATCTTCGGCGTGCGGGCGGGTAAGTTCCTCAGATTCTACCTCACCGAGAGAGAGATAGAGGCCAATCCTGACAAATGTCGGGCATTCGCCATACAATCCCTCAACGGGATGCTCGCTTCACTTTCTTGCTTCGTGGCTAAGTCTGCCCAGCACGCTCTGCCCTTCTTTAAACTCCTCAGAAAGAAGGCCACATTCGAGTGGACTGAGGAATGTGAGCAGGATCTGACCCATCTTAAGCGAGCCTTGTCCGAACCCCCTGTGCTTTCACGACCAGAGTGCGGGGAGACTACCTGTATCTCTTCGTCACCAGCGAAGCCATCAGCGCCGCACTCATTCGTGAGACAACGAATGGGCAAAAACCCATTTACTTTACGAGCAAGGCCTTACCAGGGCCAGAAATAAGATACGCACAAATAGAGAAGGTCGCTCTCGCCCTCGTCAATGTCGCGAGAAGGCTCAGGCATTACTTCTTGGCCCACACCATAGTAGTGCGTACGGACCAGCCCATAAGACAGCTGCTTTGTCGACCAGACATGGCCGACAGAATGCCCAAGTGGTCCTTGGAGCTGTCAGAATTTGACATCCACTACGAGGGCAGGAAGGCCCTCAAGGCACAAGTCCTGGCCGATTTTGTGGCGAAGATGACACCACCATCGTCCCCACCAAACAGAATGCATAGATGGACCATCTACATGGACGAGGCATCCAGTTCCACGGGTAGCGGCGCAGGCATCATCCTCGAGAACGAGGGGGAAATCCAAATTGAAGTATCATTAGTCATATCCTTCCCTACGTCCAACAACCAAGCCGAGTACGAAGCCTTCCTCGCAGGATTACGGCTGGCCGCTGACTTGGGCGCTAAGGAGGTAAAGATCTTCACTGATTCCCAGCTCGTGGCATCTCAAGTACGAGGAGAATATCAGGCCAAAAATGATCAGTTGGTCGAGTATCTGACGCTGGTGATGGAAAGAATTACTAATTTCGACGCGTGGGAAGTCCAGCACATCCCTCGCGAACGAAACACGCGGGCATATGTCTTGTCGAAACTGGCTAGCACCAGAGACAAAGGTGGTAACAAATCTGTCATACAAGAGATACTCGCTCGCCCAAGTATCGAGAAACCATTAGAGATACTCGACGTTAACGCCATTGGAGACAGCCGCTGCTGGATGACCCCAGTGTACAATTACCTCACCACGGGGGAACTGCTCGAGGACAGCAAGGAGGCCAGCGTGACTAAATGAAGAGCCTGCTCGTACGTACTAATCGAAGACAAACTCTGTTGATGGGGATTCTCCATCCCCCTCCTAAAATGAGTTGAGGAGGACAAGGTCCCCGAAATTCTCCAAGAAATTCATGAGGGCATCAACGCGTAACACTTGGGAGGGAGATCATTGGCACGAAAGGCCCTGTGGGCAGGATACTATTGGTCGGCCATGCAGCACGATGCTAAGGAGCATGCCCAAAAATGTGACCGATGTCAGCGCCACGGGGACATGCACTTGGCGCCTCCTAACGAGTTGAAGACTCTATCCTCGCCTTGGCCCTTCGCCTGGTAGGGGATGGATATACTCAACCCCTTCACAGTGGGGTCTTATCAAAACAAATTTCTGATTGTGGCCATCGATTACTTTACGAAATAGATCGAAGCCGAAGCTCTCGCCAAGAGCATCGCCTTCAACATACTTTGTGACCGACAATGGAACCCATTTCACGGACAGGAAGTTCCAAGACTTCGTCGCCAAACTAGGCACGAAGCAACACTTCACTTCTGTCGAGCACCCCCAGACTAACGAGCAAGCAGAGGCTGCGAACAGGGTAATCCTTTGGGGTCTAAAATGAAGGCTAGGCGAAGCTAAAAAGAGGTGGGTCAAGGAGTTACACAGCGTGCTCTGGGCCTACATAATAACCCCACACTCCACCACCGGGGAAACCCCTTTCCGACTAGTTTACAGAATCGAGGCGGTGATACCGGTGGAGATCAGAGAACCTTCTAGATGAACGGAAGCTCCTCTCGACGAGGAGATGAATGATGAGGATTTAAGGGAAGAGCTCGACCTGGTCGAAGAAATACGGTCAGGAGTAGCTCTCTGCGAGGCTTCTCTAAAACAAAAAATAACCTTGTGCCACGACGCCAAAGTCATAAAGTGCGACTTCCAAGTGGGCATCTTGGTCCTACGCAAAAATAAAAAAGATTCACGTGAGGGCAAGCTGGCCACAAACTGGGAAGAACCGTACAAGGTCAAATAAAAAACAGGCACCGGCGCCCACTACCTCGAATAGCTAGACGGAGAACCGTTTGCTCGACCATGGAATACTGAAAAGCTCAAATAATATTACAGCTAGGACCAAACATCAAGTCGGACTAACTGCCGACGAGATCACCCCCAACGGGGAGACGACTCGGCCACGGGACCGTGCCTCGGTGCAAGCACGATCCCTCGCCTTACAATGTCAGCCAGTTTCTGCTCATGGGACGAGCAGACTCTGCGCACAACGGGGATACCTCAATCAAGCTCCGTCGTTGTCGGACCATTGAGGCAGGACACCCAGCTTGCGGTTGGAACAGTCCAAGCCTATGGGATTAGTATATCTACCGTGATCCTAGTCCCATCACTGGCGAAACTACTTCGCCTCATCGACGAGTCTCCCAAACTGTCGAGCATAACAAGAACAAGTCAAGCAAAGCGTCCATACTTAGCATTTAAACAATAAAAGCATACATAAATAAATGTAACGAAGACAATGCCAAATGCAAAATATTTATATAATTTCGGCCACAAGGCCAGAATAAGTCAACAGTACAAGAAAGGGGTTGTGCCCGACAAAATGTTACACATCAAAAGGCACGCAGGCCCACAAAATACAAGTACAACTTCAAAACAAAAACTAAACTGTATCGCCAGGAACCTCTGGGGGAACCACCTCGCCATTGACAACCACATTGAGAACGTCCATCCCCTCGGTCAGCAGCTAAACGTCGGAGTTGAGGGCCTTCAACTGCTCCAAAGTAGCATTAAAACCAAACTCTGTTGCCCCCAGATTATTCTGCTCAAGAAAAAGGATCCTCTCGACTAGGTCCTTCCTCGTCTTCAGAGCTTTCTTGTCATCGGTCTCATCCTGACCAACCGTCGACGATTCCTCCAGCTCAGCTATCCTCTCCTTTAAGGGGGCATTCTCATCATTTACTTTGGTCACCTCCGCCTTCATCTGGGTTACTTCCTTCTGAAGTTCTATCTTGGCCTCCAGGTTGCCTTGAAGCTTCTTCAGATCATTGTAAATTTCCGCGTTTTCCAGCTCCAAGTCAAAGATCTTAGCTTTCGCCCTCTTAAGGTCGGTAAGCGGAACCATCTCCACGTCCCCGAGGGCCAAAGCCGCCTCCAGTACTCTGATCATAGTCGTCGCGTCCTGACAGAGAAGCTTCCTCCGCACCTGAGGATCAGGGGACAGGATGACCGAAGCATCAAGTTTAGGAACAGCGATAGAGCTCTCCCCGTCAAAAATTTTCCCCTGGAGATAACAAGGAGGCAGAACGAATCTTCCCCTAACAAAACCACCCGAGCAACCAGCCGACGAAGAGCCAACATTGTCCTGTTTCCTCTTATGAGTCGTGTCCGGAGTTGGAGGGGTTAAGGTGGTCCCCGGGGCAGAGCCAGTGCCGCCCGCAAACTTTTCCATTGTTGCTTGCTGCTTCACAGCACCAGTCTTCGGCACTAGTGGAACCTTCTTCAGGTTCTTGGTCGCTTGGGACCTCACCAGACGCTCCCTCATGTCTGACATTTTCCCTGCAAACATAAAAGAGGAGGTCAGTACGATTGGGCGGAAATTTTAAACATGGGCAAAGGAACAAGTTATATCGAGGAGATGGAACGCAACATCGTCGGTTTCACACTCAAGAAGGGCCCTAGTGTTAATATAACGAGCCGCCCGAGCAGGCTCTCCGTCCTCCCCGAACAACTCTTTGCCATCCCTGTCCACCACAAAGGCAGGCATGAAGGTTTCAACGTAGGCATGCAAAACTCGATAGGACTCCTTGTCCCCGTCACAAAGCTGCTTGTGCTTGATGAGGAACTAATCGGTCCTATATCTGAAGTGGGCATACACCCACTCCAAAGGGAACTTTGACACAACCTTCTTAACTCGATGACCATCAACCTCCATGGTCTCAAGCGTAGAAATGGATCTCCTAGCCACTTCAGAGACGTGTTTCACGACCAAGAACTTGTCCTTAAAATGTCAGACAGATTCTGAGTACGGCCAAAAGAGCCTGCTCTGCTGCTTGAATAACACCCAGCTTTGCTTCAGGCCCACTGTGCTCCGCTGGATTTGGAAAATGCAAAAGAAAAGGTCCACGGTCGCCCCGACCCTCAAGTAACGGCACATCAGCTCAAAAGCGCGAATAAATGCCAATGCGTTCGGATGGAGTTGGGCAGGGGACTGTTCCAAGTGGCAGAAGATGGCCTCCTAGAAATCGGTGAAGGGCAGGCGATACTTCGCCTCCACAAAGGTGAACTCGTACATGGGGAACCGCATCCCCGGATATATCGGACATATTCGATCGTTCTCTGTCAGGCAGATAGCTCTCCAATGCACCAGTGCACCCTCAGCCTGGTCTTCTAGATAGGAAAACTCTCGAGCTTCCTCTTTAGTAAACGTCGACCTCGTCGACAAGGGTTCATGGGCGATCCATTTAAGGTCTCCCTCAGCTACGTGGACGTTGGCATAATCTACGGGCTGCTCCGCCTCCTCGTGCGCAGCCCCAACGTCTGGTACAATCCCTTCGCGTTGGTCAGCCATTTCACTTGAAAAGCAGAGGAAGAAAAAGTGAATTCGACGACAAAGATCAAATCCACCCTTTCACCACTAGTCAAGTGAAAGGGCGAGGAATAAGTCAAGGATAACCTCGAGCCCTGGTCGACCTCGACAGAATGTGGCGATGTCACTTCCCCCACATCGGGGACGAGTCTTCGCGACTCTACGAAGACTCCGCGTGAAAACCAAAGTTTCACGTCGGACAAGTCTAATGCCCGACTACAAACCTAAAACTAATCCTAACCAGAATCTAGAAAGATCTACACAATCCTACGCAGTGTTCATGGACATTCATCCCATGTTCTTCGTGTACTTCACGTTCTTCATGAATTTTCCAGAAATTCATGTGTTCATCGAAGAAAACATGAACATTCAACCGAAAAATTCATGCAGATTTCCAGAAATGAAGAACACCATAGGAATTGCAGAAGGAGGTGAAGAACTTACTTGAGAAATCAAAGGAAGAAGATGAAGATTGACGGTGGCGAAGAAACTCTGGCGAGAGCATAAGTTGCAGAACAAAGAGGTTTGGGGAGAAGAATTTGAGTGAAGTGTTCAAATGAATCCCCTCTCCCCTCTTTTTATAAGCATTTCCTCACTTGGGAAGCGTAAAGGCCATCATAGCCTAGGCCTGACAGAAATTGAATGCACCACTACGTGTCAGAAAGGGAATCTTCGTTTGGAATTCTCAAAGCTAGACATTACATTCACCAAGTCTTCTGCTATCTCCCGGGCACATCTTCCTCGACAATACGCGTAACTCATGTCCTTGTCAGAGCTCGTCGACATAAAAATTCCACTTCGGCGGGCATACTTCCTAAACCTGGTCGACATAGAAATGCCATTTCCGCGAGCATGTAGTTGCATACGAAAGGCTTATTGGGCTGGTTAGGAACCAATGTCGACCACCTCAACATTAGAACCGGTGAAGGGCATGTCCCCTAACATTATTATTCACATGTGACGGTCCCTGAGGCTATCTCAAGTCATCACTCTTCCTTAGAGCAAAGACATGGGGGGGCTCCTGTTCTAGGTTGGGCAGGTGCTTGGCCCACATAAGGGCAAGGCCCAATCTAGTACAGCTCTTGGCAATGCCCAATAGCCGGAAACTAGTCGTTGGGCAGAAACTAGTCGTTGGGCAGAAACTAGCCGTTGGGCACAATATGACCATTGAGGACGTCCCCCTCACGCGCTTGACAGTTCACGCGACCAACTGCCTCCCCAAATCTCACGGAAGTAGTTGGACCAGGTCTAAGGGTCATGTGAGGGATATTCTTCTAGCTACCTTGTTTTAATGATGTCAACAAACATATTAGATTGTAATTTGAGCGGTATCACTTCACGTGTCGGGCATATAGCGTCTAACCATTATCGTTCATATGTCTAGATGCATATGATCTTGTCCTCTCCAAAAATAAATGTCCACTATCGTTTTAGTTGTGTCTAGTATGTGTTTCTGATCTTGGTCTGGTGAAAATGCTCAGAAAAATTAAATTTCCTGAAAAATTGCACTTCATGCGCTGACCCTTCCAGTCCATGCGCTAACCCCAAATTTCATGCGATAACCTCCAAAACTTGCGGGAAAGCGCACAATTCAGTGGACACTAAAATCTTCTTTTATGCGTCGACGCATGAAGGCTGGAGGTCGACGCATGACTTCAAATTCTGCATTTTTTTTCACTTAATTTCTTTTCTGTTATTATTTTTGTTGGTCATTTTTTTATATAAATAGTTTTGGTCATCCTTTTTATTCTAAAAAGAAACGTGAAAGATATATGTCATTTATCTCTTCATCTTCATCTTCTTCATTGAGTAAACAAGCAATCACACATAATTGTAACACCCCAAAATTTGCTCTTTTGTTTTGAGGCTAACTGGCTTATGTTTCTTTGCATTTCTTGCATTAGCATTTGTGCATAACATTGTTTCTTAGCATGGGATCAAGGTACTTGGTTCATCTCAAAGGAATCTCAAGCCTCAAGGTGTTTTGTGGAGGCCATCATATCTTCATAAGATCAAGAGTGGCAAAGGATTTCAAGTGAATCTTTCCCTCCTAACCAGAGGGGCCAAATTAGGGTTTTTGGGTTCAAAGAGCTTCTTGAGAAAACTTTGTGGATTCAAGCATGCTCTCATGGGTTCCATATGCTCTCAAACACTCATAGAGGAAGGCTTGGCTAGTGGTTCATTGTGGAAGATGTTCAGTGGATCAGTTGCTTGTGAACCAAGAAAAGTCAACTGTGAGGAGGAAAGTCAACCATGGAATTTTGAGGTCCTCTTCATGATTTTTAAGGTCATATGCCCTCATATGGTCCTTAAATGTCAAGGTTCATGTCATTCATCAAGAATCAAGAGTTTGTGCAAAAGTTACTATTTTTGGAAAATGACCTATAATGTGAAATTTCCATTTTTGGCAACTTTTCAAACCATCTTCAACTTGACTTTTCATCATCAAATAAGCTTCAAATGAATTTTCCTCAAACATAAAAGTTGAAGATCTCTCTCTCCCATTTCCAAAAAGTACTAGATTATCTCCATACCATTTGTGGTTCTCAAGTTATGATCAAAAGAAGGCAAGGTGCTTTTTAGGATTTTCACATGTATCCATTTTTCCACCTTTTTCATTTTGGCTCAAAATGACTTGTAATTGTTCCTAATGCTTCAAGTCACATTGCCATATTCAAGTACACTCCATGAGGATCATTTTTGACCCTTGAATCAAGTGGATACGTGCCATGAACTTCACTTATTTCACAAAATGCAAATTTGCAAGATGGATCAAATCTCATGAATCAAGTCATTACAAAGCCCAAACCCAATTCAGATGTGATCAGCAAGTAAAATGGAGATGAATCATGCTTATTCCATGACCTTTGCACGTGTGGATTAGTGGCTTCATCACAACTTGCATTTTTGCAAATTACTTTGGATAGCCTTAATCAAGAGATTAACTAAACCCTAATCATGCTCAGAGGTCTAACCAAGTGTATATAAGGAGACTCACACGTTCATTCACACCTCATGCACTCTCATTTGCTCAGAATTCCAATTTTTGCTCTCACTCTTTCTTTCTTCGAAACTCACTCTCCTTGGAGTTTCTTTGAGATTTTATTTCACATTCTTGATCAGTGAAGTAAATAGAGCAAGAATCAACCATTGATTGAACTGAGAGTGAGTTTTTCATCAGATTCATTTTTGGAAGGTTCAAGTTCAAACCTCAAGATCTAGCACGATTCCAAACTCTAATTGCATTTATTTTGCAATAAGAGGTTCTAAGGAGTAGATCTGCAGCTTCCAGAGGGTTTTCTTGGTGTATTTTAAGCTCTGCAATTCTCAGGTTAGTGTGAAATTCATCATCATATAACTTGATTTTATGGTGTGCATTGTGTTCTTTGAGAGTTGCTGATCATCCTGAAGTAATTTGATTTGATTTTGGACGTGTATCATGGCTGTATTGTAGATCTAAAGTTTTTAGATCTAAACTTTATCTCTTCGATTCTCCTTGTGTGTTGATGATCTGTTGAAATAAACTGCATATTCTTGATCCTTGTTGAATTCTGACTCGAATGGTGGTGGAGTTGTAAAATTATGGAAAAAATTTGTTAGATCTCCGTTCAGTGTCGCCGGAGGAGACGACCGGAGCCCTAGCACCGGCGTCTGGTTTATTTTCAGATGGATTAGGGTTCTGAGGTAGAGGACACAATCCTGTCCGTCCATTGTTTGATCTGATGGTCCACAATCTGCCAACACATTAGAATTCCACGTGCATCTCACGTGATTTATTTTCTCATTTTAATCTGTGTGGTTGCATCCTTATGTTAATTACCATGTGCTGTGAATCCCGGCCTTTGATCATGTATGATTGTTGATTACGTTGACTGTGTGAGACGCGTTGGATTGATCTGAAGGATATTAACTTGGCAGCGCATTAAAAATGTCATGTGTTACTCACGTGAATTTTATTTTGTTCAGTTGGTGCTTTTTGTATGGTTCCCTCTGTTAATTATCATGCGCGTGTTAATCTGAGCCTTTCATCTGGTTTACTTTGGTTTTGTTAACTACGTGTGAATCATTGGATTGATCTGATGGCAATGAAGGAGTCAAAAAGGTTGACTCTGAGTCTAGGGTGAGAAGCGTTTTGGGCTTCTTTGCTTTTCACACCCTCCTTTTGATCCATCCCAACTTTTTCAACGTGGAATTGTTGCTTGTTGCACCCCTGGGTTTCATTTTATTCCTTTTTTATTTTACTTTTTGTTTCATTTTGCTTTTTATTTTTTAAAAATAGTTGTATGCATCAGAAAATTATGAAAAAAATGATGAAGCATATTTGGAATTTTATAAAAAAATTTCAAATTTTATTTTCCATTTTTGTTTTATTTTGTGCATCTGAATTAATTGTTTGGTTAATTTTCTTTGTGAATTTCTTCACTTGTGCACCTTGCCTTGTTGATTTTTGTTCTCATCATTGGTGTATGATTTGCATCCCATTATTTTTGCATATTTCAGAGGACGTCTTGAGGTCCTTAAAAATATTTTTATCATATTTTTAAACTCTATGCATATTGCATTTTAGTCTCTCTATTTGTGCATTGTTCTTCTTTGTTCTTATGCAACTTTGAAACATTGTTTGAGGTACTTAACTTGTGAATTTTTGTGTGATCTTTTGGTATATTGCTGGCTTCTGACTTAGGTCACTTGGGTTTTAATTTCACAATTTTTGAATGTCATTTGATATATGTTTGATTATTTGTGCTTAAGTGAATTATGCATGATCATCTCTTGACATCTCTTAACCCTAATTGTTTTGCCATGCCTAATTGTTTGAGTTTCTTTATGATTCTTTGCATGAGTATTTGAAATGATGTTTACCCCTGGTTGAGGTCCCTTGTGACCAAATTTTTCAATTTGTGGATCATGTTTGAGTATGTTTTAAGTGCTTGAACTTTGGCTTTCTTTTGTGGACTTTCTTTGGTGCATAATGTTTCATGTTTTGATCTTCTTTTGCACATGAGAATTGTTGATGATGATATGATCTTGGTTCTGACCTGTTTTCATCTTCATCTTATTTTTCTCATTTCATCTTGATATGAAGTTCATTGGTGCTTAATTGTGCATTTCATATAAGTATGCTTGCATTCTTTCATGATTACCTTTGCATGCTTACTTGAGATGTTTTGCATGATCGTTGAGACTTGTTTATTGAGATAAGTTGGATATACTTGATATGATGTGCTTGCTGCCCTATCTTGTTTCTTATCTTATCCTTCTCTTTCTCATTCTTCTCTCACTCTCTTTTACCCATGAATCTCAAGACTTGTTTAAGTCTTGGATTCTCTCCCTTTAGAGCTACCTAGTCCAACTTAATTTTTGATTAAGGTTGGAGTAGGATTAGCATTAGGTTTTAGGTAGTCGTCCCTCCTAAGCCTCACTAACCATAGGTCATCCATGCATGATAACATTAGGACTCTTAGTTTCCCTTTAGAGTTTCCTTTGGGTCTTCTCTCTTCTCATCTCAAAGCTTCTTGAAAACACTTAATAAAGATAAAGTGTATTGCGCACGAGCCTTAAGCGTGGGGAATGAGAAATGAGGGGCTTCCTCTCATCTTTCTAGAGTGCTTAGCGGGCGTCCTGTCTTGGGACGATTCGTTAAGTATTCGTCCCTGTTCCCTAGACTTTGGTGCAATGCAAGTTATGAACTAACTTAAAAAACACTTCTGTCTAAAAAACACAAAAACAAATTCAAATCTTTTTATCCCTCGGGATGTTGGGTTTCAAATTTCATTTTCAGAAAAGAGCTCGTCGCTCACGTAAAAAACACTTACCCATTCGTGGTCGTACCCACGAACTACATTAGCTCTGATTCCTCTTTCTCGTCTGATTAAGGATATGTAGGCACAAGACAGCGATTGTCTTGGCGAGCAACCTTCCCCCACAGTTCCCGTCTGAACTATGTTGACTCTGACTTTCCCATTGCACTGAGGGAGTACGTAGGCCTAGGGCATCGAATATGTCCTACCGAGTTCGTCTTAGTCACCCCCATCCCCGTTTTCTTTTGTTCAGCCATAGATAGTAGGACAACTCACCCTCCGTTTAGACAACAAGCGTGGATCCCATCGAGTACGGTGGATGCGTGGGGTGCTAACACCTTCCCCTTGCATAACCGACTCCCGAATCCGGACTATGGTTGCGATGACCATGTCTTTCCCCCTTTCTCTTCAGGTTTATGCAGTGTTTCCTTTCCCTCTCTCGGGATAAATACACATTGCTGGCGACTCTGTGTTTTCTGCGCCACTCTCGTGTTTGTACCGTTGGATGTGAATCTTTCGGGAGCGACAATAATCATCTTTGTTTGTGTCGCCCATTGATCGAAGTGATAACGTTCAGAATTTAGGAAGTGTAATCTTCATCTTCTGGGTTGAGAGTTTGGCAGGTGTTTCTTGAATAAAACCAATTAGTTTTTCCCTCCAAGAATCGGATAGATTTTGGGGGTTTTTGTATAAACTGTTCTTTCTACAGGGATTCGGCTGGGCGAAGGTAACCGGAAATTGGCGCAATTGTTTGGTTTAGTAGCTGTAATCAGAGGATCGTAGAAAGGAGGTTTGGGTTCGAATTCTTGGTAGACCGCAATTGACTGAGTGAAGGTAACTGAAGAACGGTGGTTTCTTTTGGTTTAGTAGCGTGGGACGGTAATTGGATCAACCATATTCGAAGCACTTGATTCATCTTGAATCAAGGGAAGAGAAAATTCTGCATCAACGATCGAAGACGTTCGAGGGTTTGGATGTTCATTGTTTTCTCTTGTAATAAACAATTTGTAACAACTATATATATATATCTCAATTCCATTTGTGGAGTTGGGGGCAGACGTACCCAAAGTGAGGACGATTGGAGAACTGCCTAATCAAATCGCGTTTGTTCTCTCTTTCCTTAACTCTTTTACAATTCAGTTCGTTCGAATTTGTGAAGTCGCAAGTCATCGAAATTTCTGTCGTAGAGTAATTGTAAGCTGATAAATTGTTTTTTTAAACTGATACAATTCCTTGAATTGTATCTTAGAGCAGCTTTACATTACCCTCCACTGAAATTCTGCACTTAGTGTGTTTACGCACACTAGGTGTTTGATAACTTGTTTCAAAGCAAGACTCGAACACATTGCTTTAAATTGCTTATCACTTTACCTCATTGGATTGGAATATACATCAACCAAGTGATATTTTGTTGATTGCGTATCTTAAGTGTAATATTCAAAACTGAATTTTTCTCTTCCGTACTCATCCGTGATATATTCGTGCATATCCGATCCTTTTGGTAGAAGGTTCGTTGTAGACGTTCTATCTAGTGGTAGCTTCCGTTTAAACAATTTTTTAAAAACAAATTTTGTAAACCATTTGCGTGTAAAACTCAAGGGATCTATTCAACCCCCCTTCTAGATCAATAGCCATCGTCTAACAAGTGGTATCACGAGCTCCGGTTAATTCTGGTGCTTCGATAAAACTTCTTGGATCATGGCGAACGAACCTAAGGGGGCTTATAATAGAGCTCCAGTTTTTACAGGCAAAAACTACAGCTACTGGAAGGATTGTATGCACGTCTATATTAATTCCTTAGATCAGAAGGTTTGGAACGTTATTTTAAACGGTCCCATGGAAATTACTATGACTAACGCGGAAGGCGTTGTCGTTCCTAAACCCGAAGCTCAATGGAATGAGGAGGACGAGAAAAAGTACAACTATGATTGGAAGGCTCGTAATATGATCATCTCCTCCTTGGGAGTCGATGAGTATTATCGAGTCTTCCATTGTCAAACGGCAAAAGCCACGTGGAATGCTTTACAAGTAGCCCACGAAGGCACTAATGATGTTAAGTTGGCTCGTATTAATACACTAACGCAAGAGTTTGATTTGTTTTACATGAAGCAAGGGGAAACCATTGCGGATATGCAAAAATGATTTACTCACATCATCAACAAATTGCATGTTCTTGGTAAACCAATTCCAAATGAGGTTTCTACTAACAAAATTCTGAGGTGTCTTACCAGGGAATGGTAACCGAAGGTCACCGCTATCAAGGAGGCCAATGATCTTGCTACACTAGACCTCACAACACTCTTTGGTAAACTCAATGAGCATGAGCAAGTGCTCATTAGCTTGGATAAACATGAAAAGAGTATCAAGAAAGAGAAGGAAAAAGATACGGAGAAGAAGTCGATAGCTCTTAAGGCTTCTTGTTCAAAGTCCACACATCAAGAGCTAAGTGATGATGAAACCAATAATGACAAAGATGAAGAATCCGGTGATGATATGGGCTTATTTGTGAAGAGATACAATAGATATGTTCGTAAGAACGATATTCAACACTCGGACAGAAATCTAGTCAAGTTTAGGAAGCAATCTAGAAGCGAAGGAAACAAAAATGGCAAGGTAAAAGGTACGTGCTACAACTGTGGAAAATCCGGGCACTACAAGCCGAATTGTCCATCTCTAAAGAAAGACAAAGATAAGGATAATAACAAGAGTCACTCAAACAAAAAGTCCAATAAGTCTCGACGAGCATACATCGCTTGGGAAAGCGATAGTGAGTCGGAGAAAGATGATTCCTCAAGTGACGAAAGTGAATCCGTTAACTTTTGTCTTATGGCACGCCACAACAAAGCAAAAGAGGTACAAAGTCTTGAGACCACCGAAAAAAGATGGGTTCTGGATAGTGGCTGCTCGAGACACATGACCGGAGACATATCTCTTTTTATCGACTTTGTGGCGAAGAAAAAGGGGTTTGTCACCTACGGAGATAACAACAAGGGACAGATTCTCGGCAAAGGTAGTGTAGGTAACCCCTCATCTACTACTATCTCTGATGTGCTACTTGTGGAAGGCCTTAGACACAACCTTTTAAGCATTAGTCAACTATGTGACAAGAATTATAAAGTATCTTTTTCAAAGGATTGTTGCATAGTTGAAGATAGTGACAAAAAGAATGTGTTTAAGGGCTTGAGGGTGAACAATGTCTATATGCTAGATTTAAATGAGGTATCGTTAATTGGAGACAAGTGTCTAGTCGCTATGAATGAAGATTCATGGCCGTGGCATAGATGGTTGGCTCACATCAATTTTGATTTGCTGAACAAAATTATCTCTAAAGACCTAGTCATCGGTTTGCCCAAAATTAAATTCACAAAGGATCACCTTTGTGATGCGTGTCAAATGGGGAAGCAAACAAGGATCTCATTCAAATCTAAAAACATCGTTTCAACTATGAGACCCCTTGAGCTCCTTCATATGGACCTCTTTGGACCATCTAGAGTTAAAAGTCTAGGTGGTAACTATTATGGGCTTGTTATAGTCGATGATTTTTCTAGGTTTTGCTGGACAATTTTCTTAGCAAATAAGAGTGATACTTTTTCGGCCTTTGAACGATTTGCTAAGTTATCTCAGAACAAGTTAAACACAAACATTGGGTCAATTAGAAGTGACCATGGGGGTGAGTTTGAAAATCATTTATTTGAAGCATTTTGTGATTCCAATGGAATTGATCATAATTTTTCCGCACCACATACCCCTCAACAAAATGGGGTAGTGGAACGTAAAAATAGAGTTTTGGAAGAACTTGGAAGGACTATGATCAATGATGGTGGATTACCAAAATACTTTTGGGCCGACGCCATAAGTACGGCTTGTTATGTTTTGAATAGGGTGCTCATCCGACCTATTCTAAACAAGACTCCGTATGAGCTTTTAAAAGGACGTAAGCTAAACATATCTCACCTTCATGTATTTGGTTGCAAATGTTTTGTGTTAAACAATGGGAAAGAGACTCTTGGTAAATTTGATGCCAAGGCCGACGAGGGTATATTTCTTGGATACTCTCAGTCAAGTAAAGCATATAGAATTTATAATAAGAGGTTACGCATAGTTGAAGAGTCAGTTCATGTTACTTTTGACGAGTCTTATTCGAGAAATGTCGGAGAAGGTAGTTCTTTTCATGGTGCAGGTGTACCTACTGAAGACATACTCAAGGACACTGATAAGGGAATTGATCAACCTGAAGCAGTGCGTATTGAGGAGGAAAAGGATCACCAACCAGTGAAAAGTCAGGATGATCATCATGCTAATAAAGATGAACTTCCTTCATCTTGGAAGTCTTCAAAAAACCATCCAATTGACAACATTCTCGGTGATATCTCTAAGGGAGTAACTACTCGCTCTAAACTTAGTAACTTTTGTTATTACTCTGCTTTTGTCTCCCAAGTTGAACCTAAAAACGCTAAGGAGGCGTTACTCGATGAGCATTGGTTTCTATCAATGCAAGATGAACTAAATCAATTCTGGAGAAATGAGGTTTGGGACCTTGTCCCCCCTCCGCGAGATCATCGAGTAATTGGCACCCGATGGGTGTTTAGGAATAAACTTGATGAAAATGGAGTAATAACGCGTAACAAAGCTAGGCTTGTAGCGCAAGGCTATAACCAAGAGGACGGAATCGACTATGAGGAAACTTATGCGCCGGTTGCCCGACTCGAGGCCATACGCCTTCTACTTGCCTATGCTTGCACAAAGAACTTTAAATTATTCCAAATGGATGTTAAAAGTGCGTTCCTTAACGGATACATAAATGAAGAGGTTTATGTAGCCCAACCTCCGGGTTTTGAATCCCACGAATATCCTAATCATGTCTACAAACTTAAACGAGCTCTGTACGGACTTAAACAAGCCCCTAGGGCTTGGTATGAAGGTCTAAGCAAATTTCTACTAGATCAAGGGTATTCAAGAGGAAAGGTTGACACAACCCTCTTTATTAAACGTCAAGGAAAACACTTAATTTTAGTACAAATTTATGTTGACGATATCATATTTGGGTCTACTAACATGACCTTGGTCAAGGAGTTTTCTAGTTTGATGCAGGGGGAGTTTGAAATGAGCATGATGGGGGAGCTTAACTATTTCCTCGGATTGCAAATCAAACAACTTGAAGAAGGCACATTCGTGAGTCAAACGAAATATTGTCTTGAGTTACTAAAACGTTTTGATATGCTGAACTGCAAAGCAATAGATACTCTTATGCCTACAAGTGCTAATCTTGATCGTGACGAAAAGGGTAAGGATGTTGAGGTAAAGAAGTATCGAGGTATGATAGGGTCTCTTCTTTATCTTACCGCATCTCATCCCGATATAATGTTTAGTGTATGCATGTGTGCAAGGTATCAGGCACATCTCAAGGAATCCCACCTAAAGGCAGTTAAGCGCATACTCCGATACCTCTCTGGTCCAAAGTATGGGCTGTGGTATTCTAAAGGTAGTGTTTGTTCCTTAGTTGGCTACTCCGATTCCGACTTTGCCGGGTGCAAGTTGGATAGGAAAAGTACTAGTGGCACGTGTCACTTTTTCGCAAATTCCTTGGTGAGTTGGCACAACAAGAAACAGGTTTCCGTTGCTTTGTCAACAGCCGAGGCGGAATACGTTGTCGTCGGTAGTTGTTGTGTTCAAGTCTTATGGCTTAAACAACAATTACTTGATTTCAACTTAAAACTTGAACGTATTCCAATTTTGTGCGATAACACTAGTGCGATTAATCTAACTAAGAACCCTGTACTACATTCACGCACCAAGCATATCGAAATACGCCATCATTTTCTTAGGGATCATGTAGAGAAAGGTGATGTTATTTTTGAGCATGTTGACACTAACAATCAACTTGCTGATATTTTTACAAAACCATTAGCTACAGAGCCTTTCTTTCACATCCGTAGGGAACTTGGCATTCTCGATATCTCGGATCGTGCTTAATAATCCTTTAGAGTAGTGATCTTCACATATATACATGCTTGCTTATTCTTTTAACTAACAATGCAAACGGATATTTAGCCATATGTGAGGGATCTTATCGTCATGATGATCAAGGTAATATCGTTCTAATTTATAGGTGTTTATCAATATTTTGTGCCATATTAATTACTCTAATCTTAATGTTTATTGCTTTTTGAGCACTTATCGTTCATGTGGATGTTTTGTTCTGTATGTGTATATGTCTATTTATCTGGTTAGAACTTAAAAATTTGCAAAATTTCACTTCTGTATGTTCATGCGTCGACGCATAGATTCATGTGCTGACCTAGTAAATTTTCGGGATAACGCACAACCACATGTTCAACTTTTTTCAGAAATTTCATGAATCATGCGCCGACGCACAGATTCATAGGTCGACGCATAACTTGACCGTTCAGACTCCCTTATTTACTGGGACGTGTGCGCCGACCTAGTGTTGTTCATTTTCCCTACATATTCTCATTGCACATTAATCTATGGTTATTGCATGTCATCTCATTAGACTTTGTGGTCAATCTCTCCCTATCCTCCTCCATTAAACCTCATCAATAACAATTACTCTCCACTAAATCCTCATCAAAACCCTAGAAATCAAAAACCCACCAAGAGAAAATCTTCTATATTACTGCTACAAGGTTTTCTAAGGGCTGCACATATCTCCTCTTCACTCTCAGCGAAAAACAAGTGTCATCATCCTCTTTCAACTTTTCTTCAATCATGGCTTCAAGAAGAAACCCTAGTAGAAAGGGAACAAGAGGATCATCTTCACAATCAGCACCAACCAGAACATCATCATCTTCACAACGGGTAACCTTTAAGTCTTTAATTTCTGAAAGGCTAACTACTCCTTTTGAGGAACTATTTTCTAACCGGGCTGTTATAAGACAACATGGGTTTTATCCTCTGATGGGTCCATATTTTCACATTCCTGATATTTCTGAACTTATACATTTTCAAAATCTTAGTGAATTTGTAGAATGTGATGATAAGTATAGTGAAGATTTGACTCGGTTGTTCTATTGTGGGATCAAGGGCAAATTTCATGGGGCTGAATTTAAATTCTCTATGAATAATACAGAATTTGAAGTGACCAATGATGTATGGTCTACACTTTTTGTATTGGATACTGATGACACTCTCCCAAAAGTTACTGATAAAACCTTTGTTCAGAACTATGAGTTCAAAACTACTCTGAATTCGATGCTGCGGGAACCGTATTCAGATGATTTTGTGGCAAGTGAATTATTTCCTAAAAGTGTCACTACCGGCCATCTAAAATTCAAAGACCGTATTCTTCAGTGGATTGTTGCTTGCATCTTGAAGCCTAAGAAAGGAGGATACTCAAGAGTTGAGCAGGCAGAGGTTCACCTCATCTATATTCTCAAGAATAGGATCAAAATTAACTGGCCTTATTATTTTGCTTATAGGATGTTCGTTACTCGCAGCTCCCACAAATTTCTGGCACTTGGTTATGCGTCTGTTGTTGCAAACATTTTGAATCATTTTGATGTTCCTATTCCGCAGATTTGTCACATTCATATAACCGCTGAACAACAATTTCTTGCCAAAACCCTTTCCATGATGGGTTACTTTTGGCATTCACGTAAGAACAAGTTCTTTTATCGACCAAGATCCACCCATCTTGAACATGATGAACCGGTTCACCTTGAAGGAAATGATGATGAGGGCATTCCAGAAAATGCAAATCAAGCTGTTAATGATGAAGATGTGGGCATGCAAGAAGATGTGGTTATGCAAGAAAATATGGCTATGCAAGAAGAGGACAATGAGGCATGGATGGGATATCAACCTGAAGAAACTTCTGAAAATCAGGGTTGGGGTCAGTGGCAACAGAATTGCTGGACTGTGCGTGGAAGCGCCTATGTGCCTCCAACCTATGGTGAGGATTATGAATGGCATCAACCTGAAAATTCGGCTCCTCCAACTCCACCGTCTCAGCATGATCAGCAGGGTTCTGAAGAAATTCTGGCTAGGTTAAATGACTTGACTCTTCATCATCAAGAATTTCAAGCTCTGCAAGATACTCGTTACTCTGCTCAGCAAGAACAGTTCACCAATTTGTCAGAACAAGTTTCATCTCACATTACCAACTTCAACAATTTTACCAACGCCGCTATGAATCGTTTCAATCAGATGGACGCCAACTTGACTAAACAAAACCAGAACCTGGCAAATAGTCTTGGAAACCTAAATAGTGCGTTGATTGAACTCAACCTACATCTAGAGGACCTTCCACCACCAAGCCAATACTATAGGGGAAGAAGTCATCCATTCAGGGGGAGAAGACCATAGAGCTTAGGGCATTATGTTTCATTTGTGTTTGCATTTATGTTTTGTGGTTTGGTTGTTTTTTTTTCATTGCTTAACTTTTACGTGTGCTTCCGTTTGTTTAAACTCTTCCGGAGTGAATGTTTTGCTTGTATGTTTTTGTTCCTTATTTAATCATTCCTAAGTTTACATTAGCGGTATCATATGTGGATGCATGTTAATGTTTGGTTGTTGCAAATATATGATGATCCACTACGTATTATACTACGTTATTTTGACCACCGTCTTTTCTTCTTTTTGATGTTGTCAAAGGGGGGGAATAATAACAAGCAGAAATTTTCTTAACCAGATGTCAAAGACAGGGGGAGCTTTGTTCACTCTCAAATTAGATATCTCGTGACAACTAAGAAAATGTTGCCACCATCAAAAAGGGGGAGTATGTGAGGGATATTCTTCTAGCTACCTTGTTTTAATGATGTCAACAAACATATTAGATTGTAATTTGAGCGATATCACTTCACGTGTCGGGCATATAGCGTCTAACCATTATCATTCACATGTCTAGATGCATATGATCTTGTCCTCTCCAAAAATAAATGTCCACTATCGTTTTAGTTGTGTCTAGTATGTGTTTCTGATCTTGGTCTGGTGAAAATGCTCAGAAAAATTGAATTTCCTAAAAAATTGCACTTCATGCGCTGACCCTTCCAGTCCATGCGCTAACCCCAAATTTCATGCGCTAACCTCCAAAACTTGCGGGAAAGCGCACAATTCAGTGGACACTAAAATCTTCTTTTATGCATCGACGCATGAAGGCTAGAGGTCGACGCATGACTTCAAATTCTGCATTTTTTTCACTTAATTTCTTTTCTGTTATTTTTCTGTTATTATTTTTGTTGGTCATTTTTTCATATAAATAGTTTTGGTCATCCTTTTTATTCTAACAAGAAACATGAAAGATATATGTCATTTCTCTCTTCATCTTCATCTTCTTCATTGAGTAAACAAACAATCACACATAATCATCTTTGTTTGTGTCGCCCATTGATCGAAGTGATAACGTTCAGAATTTAGGAAGTGTAATCTTCATCTTCTGGGTTGAGAGTTTGGCAGGTGTTTCTTGAATAAAACCAGTTGGTTTTTCCCTTCAAGAATCGGATAGATTTTGGGGGTTTTTGCACAAACTGTTCTTTCTACAGGGATTCGGCTGGGCGAAGGTAACCGGAAATTGGCGCAATTGTTCGGTTTAGTAGCTGTAATCAGAGGATCGTAGAAAGGAGGTTTGGGTTCGAATTCTTGGTAGATCGCAATTGACCGAGTGAAGGTAACTGAAGAACGGTGGTTTCTTTCGGTTTAGTAGCGTGGGATGGTAATTGGATCAACCATATTCGGAGCACTTGATTCATCTTGAATCAAGGGAAGAGAAAATTTTGCATCAACGATCGAAGACGTTCGAGGGTTTGGATGTTCATTATTTTCTCTTGTAATAAAAAATTTGCAACAACTATATATATATATATATATCTCAATTCCATTTGTGGAGTTGGGGGAAAACGTACCCAAAGCGAGGACGATTGGGGAACTGCCTAATCAAATCGCGTTTGTTCTCTCTTTCCTTAACTCTTTTACAATTCAGTTCGTTCGAATTTGTGAAGTCCCAAGTCATCGAAATTTCTGTCGTAGAGTAATTGTAAGCTGATAAATTGTTTTGTTAAACTGATACAATTCCTTGAATTGTATCTTGGAGCAGCTTTACATTACCCTCCACTGAAATTCTGCACTTAGTGTGTTTACGCACACTAGGTGTTTGATAACTTGTTTCAAAGCAAGACTCGAACACATTGCTTTCAAAGCAAGACTCTAATTGGTTTGGCAATAACATTACCTGTAAGCTGGGAAACTGATTAAATATTGACTTTTCCAAGCATGAATGGCTTGTTGTTGATTCTCTGAGATCGCAATTTCCTAGTTTATTTGATTACGTGCAGGTTGCTAGAGTAAAGGTTTGTGGACTGGGTCAATGCAATAATGACGCTTGAAAATGAAATATTAAGTTCAATTATGAGCATCTTTGAGGTTCACTAAGGAGTGATTGTAAAGATCTTTAGAATATTCTCTTTAATGCCAAGCTCAATCCTGTCATGGATGATGTTTTCGTCTGGTGGCGTCATGCAGGTTTTTTTGTTAAATCCGCTTTCTCCATGATAAAATCACTATAACTTTTAGGTTTCTACCCCGATCCCGAGTTGTTTATGGCTTTGAATAGTTTATGAAAATCATATTCCAAGCAACATCTAAGTCTTTCCTTGGAGATTCCTTTTTAATAGGCTTCAAAGGAGGGATACATTTTTTGTTATTTATATATCACAGACACCCGTTTTAAAAGACTTGCAATGCTTGAAAACTATTGTACATGGCTCATATTAATGAGATAATTATGAGTTGTTGAGATAACTATAGGTTATTGAGAGTATAAATCATTGTTGAGATAATTGTGTGTTGTTGAGATGATTATAGATTGTTGAGAGTATAACTCATATTATTGAGATAATTGTGGGTATATATAATTGTTTGTTGAGGAAAACTGTGGATTAGGGTTTTAGATAAACTAAAACCTATTCTATATATATATATATATATATATATATATATATATATATATATATATATATATATATAACACACACTACTACAAAACACCAAACAACAATGACAGGTTTACAACAGATTCATTTACACCGTTGTAATAGGTTATATTGTTCGCATCAGTGAGTAGCAGGATTTATTACTACGGTTGTCTAATAACACCGTAGTAATATATGATTTGTAGCAAGCTTCGATCCCCAGCAAATACACGTTTTCAATTTTTTAGACTACATTAAGAGTGTGTCACTGAAATCCATTATTTAAAAATTAAATTGTAAATGATTTTATAACGGTTAATATACCAACCGTTGTTATAGAACTTAAATAAATTGAAAATTGAAAATTATTTAACCAAGATATTTAACCACGGTGTTACTAAACAACCGTTGTAAAAATTGAAAATTGCATTACGGTTGTAATTTCTAACCATGATGAAAAGTGATATTTCTTAGTATATAAGCGAACGTATCTATCATTCACTACATAGTAGTCGTTTCTCTCAAAAGAAAACCCTAACATATTTCACTCTTCCCTCTCATAACATAACTCTAAACATACTTCAACCTTCAGATACATCTTCACTAATCGCTAACTTCAGGTTCGTTCATTACACTTATGCTTCGATTTCGTTTACTTGTCTTGTTAAAAATGGGTTCTAATTTTTTTTTCTTGAATGTTCTTATTTTTTCAGATCCATCATCACCACCTTAACAAATACAAGAAGTATACTTTCGCTATTTTACATATGGGTTGTGTAGCTATGAAGAAAAATACAAGAAGTATGAAGCTATTGTGTTAACTTCATTCGCCTTGTACTTTTTTTTCATAGCTTCATGAACTAGATGAAATAGGAAAGTGTGTCAGCAAATCCTTCCATAAAGTTTCATCGTATTTTTTTTTCATTCTTTTCCATAAAGTTTCCATCAAATCTTTCCATTAAAATGTCTCAGCAGTCCGGCTGTAGCCATGGAAGCAGGTCCTCAAATCGTTCAAGGTATGTATGCAAGTGTGGTTTCAACGCTCCGTTGATGACGACATTGACCAACTCGAACCTAGGCCGTCGTTTCTATGGTTGTGGGATGTGGGATGTATAAGATTCAAGGATACAAACAATGCTCTCACTTTGCTTGGTTGGATGACGAGATGGATCCTAGAGCAAAACAAATAATTTCTTCACTAGTAAAGAACTTGAATGAGGAGAATGGAATGGTTAACACCTACAAAGCCAAGGAGGTCGAATTGATGTTGAACGTGAAGATCCTGAAGAAACAGTTGAAGATTATCTGGATTTTTTATTTTTAGTATTCATTGCATTTGTTGTAATGATGAATTAGGTTATAGTTGATTAGGTTTGTATGTTTATTGATGGTGTAATGGTTGATGTATTTGTTACATAATATTCATGTGATGATGTATCATGAATATAATACAATTATTAATATTATTATAACTTTATCACAAATCTGTGTTGTATTTTCTGCTGTGATATGGTGAGCAGTAATATAGGTTAAAAATTGATATAAATTATAAAAGCAGGATATAATTGTAAATTCTGCAGAAAATTTTACAACGGTTATTTATCATAACCTTTATAATAACTCGCGCGCTGCTGGGAATCGAACCTAGGACCATCACTTTATCACTGCTATTTTTTGGATAAACTGTTGTGATAGGGTGCGCACTTTCCAGTTTTTTACAACGGTTACAAAGTTATAATTGTAAGTATCATATATATATATATATATATATAGGGTTAAATATACAAACCCCCCTGCAATGTTAGCGAGTTCTCATTTTAGCCTCTGACAAAGTTTTTTTTTAAAAACCCCCTCATCTTAATTAGATTCCCTCACTTAGGCCCCTGACTGCCACATTGCAGCAAAGATTCCTTTCTATTGCTTGCGTGGCAGTCCACGTGACATTTTTAATATTATTTTTTGATTTTTTGATTTTTTTTAATTTTTTAATTTAAAATTTTTTTAAAATTTTTTTTTAATTTTTTTAATTTTTTTAATTTTTTTAATTTTTTTTAATTTTTTTTACGTTTTTTTTTGTTTTTTGTATCATTTTTATAATTTTTTTTTTAATTTTTGTTTCGTTTTTATTTATATATTTTTTATTTTTTTACTTTTTTTTTATTTTTCATTTTTGGACCTAATTTTTATTTTTAATTCTATTTTAAACAAATTGTGATTTTAAAAATTAGTTTAATTAGGCCACAAACAAACACACACACAAGCCCATTATAACTCCACTTTTTATGGCCCATATATTATTTCATTTGTTATATGATTGACAAGTAACATATATAAACACTTTTATTTAGTAAATAGTTTTCGATGTGGGACACTTGTGAGTATTAGTCTTTTGGACTCTTCTCTTTGGATTCAAGATAGATACAACATCCTTATCCTCCCCTTACATGCACATTCATATGTTCTTTGTACATGTTTGTTGTTGTTGTTGTTGTGGTGTTGCTACATTATGTGTGTGAGTGATATATGGTGTTAAAAAGGTTTAAAATGGTTAATAAGAGAAAGATTTTTTTGAAGGTGGATTATAATGAAGTTGATAACTTTTTATATTGTATGAACATAACTTATGGTGTGAACATGGCAGTAGCAAGTTACCATTTTCATGAGGATGTGGACGGTTGTGTTATGGTTATAGTATAGATATGATGGTACAATATGGTGATGGAGGTTTGGAGAATGATGAAAGCTTGAGATTCTTGTTTATTAGGGTGTGTGGTATTGTTGTGTTGTGAGTATGCTTTGTATTGAGTTTTGGATGGTTGATGAGTATTGAAAACAATGGAGAAGAAATGAAACAATACTGTAGCGAAAAAAGAAGAAGAAGTGGAGAGAGGTTATAAAGATGGTTGATGAGTGTTGTAATATAAGGGAAGAAGTATGTGGTGTTTGTGTTCTCCTCTCAAATTATTAACATATATGAAGTGTTTTTGCTGGTAAAGTTTCAACAGGTTTGAAGTGTTTTCAATGTCCCACATCGGTTGGTTAGGGGGCACCACTAGTGTTTATAAAGAAATCACTCATAAGTATTGTTGAATTGAAATTAGTATGAGAATAAATGGATTAGTATGATAATAAATTGAAATAAATGGATTAGTATAATGAAACTAATTTTTAAAATAACAATTTGTTTAAAATAGAATTAAAAATAAAAATTAGGTCCAAAAACAAAAAATAAAAAAAATAAAAAAATAAAAAATATATAAATAAAAACGAAAAAAATAAAAAAAAATTATAATAAAAACAAATAAAAAAATTAAAAAAAATTAAAAAAAATTAAAAAATTAAAACAAAAAAAATAAAAAATAAATAAATAAATAAATAAATAATAATAATAAAATAATATTAAAAATGCCACGTGGACTGACACGCAAGCAATAGAAAGGAATCTTTGCTGCAATGTGGCAGTCAGAGGCCTAAGTGAGGGAATCTAATTAAGATGAGGGGGTTTTTAAAAAAAAACTTTGCCAGAGGCTAAAATGAGAAATCGCTAACATTGCAGGGGGGTTTGTATATTTAACCCATATATATATAACCACACTCTACATAACAACGCCTGGTCCTGCGTGGTTATATATTTTTCCTAACCGTTGTTAAAGGTCTGTTTCGTAGTAGTGATATATATATATATATATGGCTTGTAAAACTATAATCCAATGAAGCAATTTACAAGAAATAAATAAATGGAACTATAGCTACTCTATAGTCGCAGACGTAAGCAATTTGGTCAAACTGTGTGAACAAAGCTTTTGCGTGTTTCTCTCTACTTTGATATGTATTCGCGTTACTATTCTGACAATTAGTATCAGAGTCTGGTTGGCTCGGTGGGGGGGCAAAATTGGATCCTAGTGTTGATTAAGGCTAGTGATGTGTGAGACTCACACTTCTAGGGGAGATTGTTATCCAAGAGATGCAAAATTTGAAGTGATTCGGTTCAACAAAACGGCAATTTCGGTTTATGGAAAATGAGGGTTAAGGGTTTGTTGGGTCAATAAGGTTTACAGAATGTGGTTTGTGATGAGAAACCGACGGACATCACAACCATTGATTGGAATGAAATGAAAGAGAAAGTCGCAGGTTTGATAAGACTTTGCGTTTCTGATGACATGATGAATCATATCTTGGACCTCACAACTCAGAAGGGTGTTTGAAAAAATTGGAAAATCAGTACATGTGCAAGACGCTCATGAACAAATTGTTCATGAAGCAGCATCTTTATAGCTTGAAGATGTAGGAAGGAGGCGATTTGCAAGTTGATGTCAATGTTTTCAACAACATCCTTGATGATTTGACACGATTTAGTGTGAAGGTTGATGATCAGGATAAAGACATTATTTTGTTGTGCTCTTTACCAAACTCTTATGATCACTTGGGGACATATCTCATATATTGGATGGAAACAATTACACTAGATTCTATTTCTTATACTCTTTTACAACACGCACAACGTCGCCAAAGTGCAGAGGAAGGTGTATGAAGTTTAGATGAAGGTTTGTTTGTGAAGGGAGGTTAAGATTGTGGTAAAGGCAAGGGTAATCCAGTGGGTTCTAGAAAGAAAAAGAGGTTCAAGTCCAAGGATAGAAAAACAATATAATATTATGCTTGCAAGAAAATAGGCCATTGGAAAAGGGATTGTCCAAACAAGTCAGGCAATAGTAGTTCAACAAATGTAGTTAAGTCTGATACTTCCTATATTGAAGAGTAATTTCTTTGTGTTTCATCTACAAAGTGCATTGATGCATGGATTCATGATTTTGGGTGCTCCTACCATATGACGTCGCACCAAGAGTGGTTCAACTCTTTTAAATTAGGTGATTTTGGTTTTATCTATTTAGGTGATGATAAAACTTGTACCATCACTGGAAATGCGAAAATTAAAATTGCTTTGGATGATGGTGGCATGCGCACGTTGAATGGGGTGCACTATGTTCCAAAATTGAGGAAGAATTTGATTTCTCCGGGTAGTCTTCAAGTAAATGGTTGTCCATTTCGGTCAGATGGTGATGGAGATTTCATGAGGGTTAGCAAGGGTGCAGTGACAATGATGGCGACAAGAAGGACTGCAGACAACATTTATAACTTGTTGGGGAAGTTTGGGGAGCGAAGTTTGGAAGTGTTAATGGGTTAAACATTCGGGGTCCAAGAGACCTTGATGCCACATATCCACCCAAAAACTTAAGGGAATGGGGGTATGAGTCACCTCTCTTATAAACCCAACATTTCCTCCATTCTTAGTCGATGTAGAACTTTAGCACTTTCACATTTGAAACCCAAAAATCACCTCCACAAGTGTGAGTCCCCCACATCACTAGCCTTTATCCATAATAGGATCCACTTCCGCTCCTCCACCAAGCCAACCAGGCTCTAATACTACTACTACTACAAATAACCCTATTTTACCTAGGACGCGAAGTGGATTGTACCTTGGTTACCCAGACGAGGTAACGAAGGGAGGCATGAAATATTTCCACCTTACCCCTAGGTTTTTTTATAATAACTGAGGGAAAAAGGGTTAAACATGAAGTGAGTTCGATCCCTAGCAACCGTGTATTTTTATTTTTAAAAGGTGTCACTTTACCTCTTGATTATACATATATATTATATAATATACAAAGTTACTTATTTTACATATTTTTATCATTTCAATCTACAAGTATAATCTTCATCTCTGTTAGAATCATCTTCATCACTATAAATCTGGGATGGCAAATACTTGTATCCAACTCCATTTGAACCTTGTGGAAGAACAAATGTTGGGTATTGCATGCATTTGTTTCTGATATAAAATAAATAAAAAAGATTAGATAAATAAAATAAATTTGCAGTTATATGATCATAGATTATGTTAGAAAATAAACCTTGAACCATATTTTTTTCTGCATTTGCAATTCATCACATAAATCTTTGGAAAAGTAAATACACTTTCACCAACCACATATTAAATAACCCTAATTTTTTCTGCTCTTGTAATCTATCACAATGATACTTTTACTTTGTAAAATATCATGGCGCTCTTATTAAAACGTAGAGGGTTTCACAACAACGTTTGGGTTTCTTGTGGATTCACTACTATCAAATTTCAATATTCATAATGCTTTTATAATGGGGGTTTTAGGTTTCACGAGGATTACTAATGGTAGTGTCTTGAGTGTTGATACTCATTAAATAGACGACAAAGATTTGTTTAAGAACAATGAAGAAACACACTTATATTTTACCTCAATAAATATGTTCCTATAAAATATTTTACCTCAGTTATTACTAAAAACCGAGGTAAAATGTATTTCTGTGTAGATAAAAAATACAATAAAATATGTTCCATCCCAAGCACCACATACCTCTCGGTTTCTACTAAAAATCGAGGGGAAAACCTTTTTTTAAGTTACATTGTTTACACAGAATATTAAAATAAATTGTTTAACAAATCTAGATTTTGACAATGGATTATTGGAGAACAACAAACCTTTTAAAATTTCTGATAAATTATATGTTCTTACCAACATAAATTATTTTTCTGCACTTGCAATCCATCCCAGAGTGATTTCATTATCTTAAGCAAATATTTTCATGGAAAATTATTTCACATGAAAGAAAACAATATGATTGTGTTTAGGAGTAAATTTCTCAATGCTTTCTTTGATTGACAACTTAGGAAAAACATTGAAGATTTTTTATGTCTTGCAATCCATCCCAAAGAATGAAGTGTACAAGTTTGGAGCGGCTACATATAACTTAGGTTTAGGGTAAAATCTGATTGACGAGTGATTTTATAGTAAAATCTGATAATCTAATCCCTCAGTTATTAAATATAACCGAAGGAATAGATCATTAACTTTAAAAAATAAAATAAAAAGAAAGGCAACAATTTTAAAGAAATAAAAATATAAATTGTTGTTGCTGGGATTCAAAGCATGTCCTGATTTCTCTTCTTGATATAAAAATATCAATATACTTGATTTCAATATTTTGTCATCAAAGATAGATAAAGAACATCTTTTTCACAATCTCCCCCTTTTTCATGATGACAAAATATATTGATATGAAGTTTTATATTGATACTTTATTGCTCCCCTATCATGAATATCTTCCCCTATCTTGGATATCTTCCCCTTTAGTTGCAATTTATGCCTTTGTCTTTGGTATCCTGAAAAACAACAAAGACAACCATCTCTCTTCTCCCCCTTTTTGACATTATAGAAAATAAATAGAGTAAAACCCAAATAATCATAATATAAGAGAAATTATACAACATATATAAAAATACATATCTTATTTACAAAAATTTTATGTCAATGTTGATATCAAAGTAATGTTCTTCAAATCATCTTTAATCAAATAAAAGTTTTAGAACTACCATATCATATGATTTTGTATCTTTAAAGATCAATCTTGAATTGAAAATACTAGCATATGATCTTTAAGTACCTACAAAATAATTAATAGCATTTTCTAGGTACCCAATATTCATTGGGTTCTCTTGGGTTAGATCCGTTTGTCACCCATACATATTCACGGTAAGGAATACCATAATTTCTTATGTAGCAAGCAATAGAAATATGTCATTTTGTGTTACAATAATAATAAGTAGGTCTAAAAGCATGAATCCTTTTATATACATAAAAGTTATTTCTATCATAAGGCCTTTTCTGATGATTTACAACATGTACTTTCTTCGATTCTTTATTTTTGAATTTGCTAGTAGCCTTTACAAAGATAGTTTTACTTGAACCAGGTTTATATAATTAGAAAAGTCAAATCCATATTTATTACTTGAATATCTTTGACTACTTAACACATTTTCTAAACCAATTTGACATTTTTCATATTTCTTGATCACTTGATTTTGTTCAATAATTTTTTATTCATGATCTTGACATTTATTGCATGTAGATTTTTGACTTTTTTGTAATTCCACTTTTGTGTCATTAGCCACACTTTCTAGATTTAAAATAGTTTTCTTTTGTTTTGAGCATTGTCTAGAAAGTTTCAAAATTTCTTCATGTAATTTATGAAAAGCATTTTGTAATTCATCATATAAGGTCTATCATCAATTTCAGAATCACTAACCTTGTGTTCTTCATCACTTGAATAATGTGATGTCATTAATGCCTTGTTTGCTTGATCTTCATATGAAGATGAACTTATTTTATTGTCATCCCATGCTACATATACTTTCTTTGGCCTTTTGTCCTTGTTGCTCTTGAATTTATTCTTCTTTTGAAGTGTATGGCATTCACTTATGACATGTCCATTTTTTCACATTTAAAGCAAGTAACCTTCCTTTTTGGTTCTCCTTTCCGACTCATTTCTTCTGTCCATTCCTTCTTTAAGAACTTTTCAAATTTCTTGACTAGAGAATCATCTTCATCACTAGTGGATTGAGATTTATCCTCTAGATTACTATCATAGATTTTGATATTAGTCTTTAGGGAAATAGTTTTTGAGTTATTTTCATTCTCTTCATATTTCTCCAATATTTCAAGTTTTATCTCATGTTCTTGTAATTTACCGAACAATGTTGCAGAAGACATTTTAGAAAGACTCTTCTTTTTTTATATTGCAGTCACATTCACTTGTCATGCCTTTGTTAAAGATCTAAGAACCTTGAGATTCAATTCATCATTTGTAAAATATTTTCCAATATCCATCAAGTGATTTGTTAAGTGAGCGAATCTCTTTTTTCAAATCAAGAATTCATTCACAACGCTGCATTCTAAACCTTTCATACTCTTGTGATAAAATGTTTATTTTAGATCTTTTTACCTCTACCATTCCTTTGTGTCTTACTTCTAAAGTATGTCAAATCTCCTTTATTGTCTTACAATGAGATATACGAAAGAATTCATCCATACCTAGGGCTGATTAAAGCATGTTCTTTGCCTTCTGGTAAAATAGGACTTTATTATAGTCATTATCATCCCAAGAGCCTTTCACTTTTACATGTTATATATCATTGATGACCGTCTTAGGAACGTTTGGACCATCTTCAATAGCATACCATATTTCTTCTCCTTGTCTTCAAGATATGTTTGCATGCGAATTGTCCAGAAATCATAATGTTCACCAACAAAACATGGAGGTTTGTTGTTACTGCCACCATCTCTAAAAACTGTATTAGCGAAAGCCATCTTTTCGGATCGATGAGCAGGTTACCCTAACCTGCTCTGATGTTAATTGTAAGTTCATAGTGCAATCTAAGAGGGGGTGAATTAGACTTGTTGGATTTTTTTTTCTATTTAATGCAAGTTCCTTATCTTTTTAATTTCCAGGAAACAAGTGATGTATTGCATTTAGTTAAGAATGATGTTATATAGAAAATTAAAGTGCAGAAAAGTAAATGACACAAGTAATTATACTAGTTCCCATTTTCAACCAAGGGTACATATAGTCCTCTCACACCTCGTGACAGATTTTCACTATTTTTAGATCTTTGTACAAGCATACCACTACGACTTCTCTTTCAATCTTATAACAACAATAAAGAAGCACACCACTTCCTTGATTTCTAAACACCAATAACTATTGTGGGCATTGAATCACCTCGATTTAAAGGACTTTTCCAACAAATAGAAAGACACCCCTTCCTATTTGTAAACACTTAAAGAAATTACAGCCACTTTCTTGCATACAAAAATCACCACACACTTGGTGAATATTAAAGCAAACATAATACATTTTATACAGACAAACTTTGCAGCAGACTTGATAAATTTGAGATCTTTGTTGGTTTTCTGATAACTTGAAAATTTAATCTTATTCTTTAATGAATCATTAAAGAGTATATAAACATTTAAGTGTTCAAGTGTTTTTATTAAACTTTTTCACAAATGAATGAACATTATGCAAGAAAAAGTTTCTCTGTCAAATATGATTGACACTTAAAACAGATGAAAATTGTTCATGAAAAAGGTGATTTGAACAATGAAAATTTTGGTTATTTATATATGACAAGCACCCTTTTTAAAAGACTTACAATGCTTGAAACTGTTGAATATGGCTCATATTAGTGAGATAATTATGGTTATTGATATAACTATAGGTTGTTGAGAGTATAACTCATTATTGAGATGATTAAGAGTTGTTGAGATAACTATAGGTTGTTGAGAGTATAACTCATATTATTGATATAATTATGGATATAGATAGTGGTTTGTTGAGGAAAACTAAGGATTAGGGTTTTAGATAAACAAAAACCTAGTATTATATACATGGATTGTAACACTGTAATCCAATGAAGCAATTTACAAGAAATAAATAAAGGGAACTATAGGTACTCTATAGTCGCAGAAGTAGGCAATTTAGCCTAACTGCATGAACAAAACTTTTGTGTGTTTCTCTCTACTCTGATCTGTATTAGTGTTATTGTTCTAACAATTGGTATCAGAGCCTAGTTGGCTTGGTGAAGGAGCGAAAGTGGATACTAGTGTGGATCAAGGCTAGTGATGTGGGGGGACTCACACTTGTGGGGGAGATTTTTATCCTGAAGATGCAAAATTTGAAGTCACCCGGTTCGACGAAACATAAAATTTCAGTTTATGGCAAATGAGGGTTAAGAATTTGTTGGTTCATCTAGGTTAACAGAAGGTGCTTTGTGATGAGAAACCGACAGACATCGCAACTGTTGATTGGAATGAGATGAAGGAAAAGGTCGTAGGTTTGATAACACTCTGCGTTTATGATGACATGATGAATCATATCATGGACCTCACAACTTTGAAGGATGTCTGGGAAAAATTGGAAAATCAATACATGTCCAAAACGCTTATGAACAAATAGTTCGTGAAGCACCGTCTCTATATTGTGAAGAGACAGGAAAGAGTTGATTTGCAAGCTCGTGTCAACGGTTTAAAAAACATCCTCACTGATTTGACACAACTTAGTGTGAAGGTTGAGATGAGGATAAATCCATTATTTTGTTGTGCTCTTTATCAAGCTCTTATAACCACTTGGTGACCACTCACATACGAGAAGGAAACAATCACGTTGAATTCTATTTTTTCTACTCTTTTGTAACACACACAATGTCGCCAATGTGTAAAGGAAGGTGGAGGAAGTTTAGGTGAAGATTTAATTATGATGGGAGGTCAAGACCGTGGCAAAGGCAAGGGTAAGGCAGTGGGTTCCGGAAAAAAATAGGTTCAAGTCCAAGGACAACAAAATAGCAGAATGTTATGGTTGCAAGAAAATAGGCCATTAGAATAGGGATTGTCCAAAAAAGTCCGAAAAATAGTAGTTACACAAATGTAGTTCAGTATGATTGTTCCTGCAGTGAAAAGGATTTGCTTTGTGTTTCATCTGCAAAGTGTACTGATGCATGAATTATTGATTCTGGGTGCTCCTACCATATGACACCGAACTAGGACTGATTCATGTCTTTTAAATTGGGTGATGATAAAACCTGTGCCATCACTAGAAAGGGGTAAATTTAAATTGCATTAGATTATGGTGGTGCGCGCACGTTGTGTGAGGTGCATTATGTTCTAGAATTGAGAAATAATTTGATTTCTTTGGGTACTCTTCAAGCGAATGGTTATTCATTTCGGTCAAATAGAGATAGCGATTTCTTGAGGATTAGCAAGAGTACAATGACAATGATGACGACAAGGAGGACTGCAGGCAACATTTATAACTTGTTGGGGAAGTCTGGAGAGAGAGGCCTGGAAGTATTAATGAGTTAAACATCCGGAGTCTATGAGTCCTTGATTCCACATATCCACCCAAAACCTTAAGACAGTGGGGGTATGGGTCACGTATCTTATAAACCCAACATTTCCTCCACTCTTAGTCGATATGGAACTTTAGCACTTTCTAAAAATACCCCCCACAAGTGTGAGTTCCCAACATCAATAGCCTTGATCCACACTAGGATCCACTTCTGCTCCCTCATTGAGCCAAGCAGGCTCTGATACCACTTGTTAGGGAAGTTTGGGGAGCAAGGCCAGGAAGTCCTAATGGGCTAAACATCTGGGGTCTAAGTAACATTAATGCCACATATCCACCCAAAACCTTAAGGAAAGGGGGTATGAGACACCTCTCTTATAAACCCAACATTTCTTCCATTCTTAATTGATGTGGGACTTTACTTTCACACTTGAAACCCAACAAAAACAATCAGAAATAATTTGCAATGCTTCAAGAAAATTATTCATGAACAAGTGCAATGAAAAGGTTTTGAAAAGAGTCAGAATTTTTCAACTGTCTACAGGTGACAATGTATCGCCCTACCATGTCAATAGATTATTGTAGCTTCAACGTTCGAATTTATAGAAAAATACACTATGACAATACATTTCCTATACTCTGACAATCCATTGCTTCAAGCAAAACGTGGAAAGATCAATCAATTGCTAAAGGATGTCAATTGATTGTTATAGTGTTGATTTCCAAAATGCGCTTGGCAGAGATATTGAACAATCATTTTCTACCTCATGTCAATTGATTGCTTCAATGAAAACATACATTTTTTTGCTAAGTTTAAAATATGTAGAAAGGTTGATGCAAAAACATTTAGGAATGGTTTAGATGAATATGCTTGAGCACCTAACATATATACATAAATGAAATGTCGTACGTGATCTTCATGATTCAATTCTTTGATTTACAAATCTTATCCAATCTTGATACTAGATTTCAATATTTTTCTTCTTTGATTTCTCTTCTAAGATAAGCTTTTGTTTTCATCAAAACTAAGCTAAGATAGATGAAGAACATCTTCTTCACAATTAAGCCCAAAGTTATTTAAGGTTTGTTATTTAGTTTGTTATTTTAGTCAAGTCACTTAGGTGTATAAATAGACACTTTGTAATTCAGTTTTTAACAATTCAATTCAATAATATTTTCCCTTATTCTCTCTCTTTCTCTCCTCGCTAAAAGTGCCTCACGCACTAACAAATTGGTATCTAGAGCTCCGGTTAGATTCCTGATCGTGTTTTCAAGAATCACACGTCAGAGATCGTGTTTCCGAGATCGTGGGTTATTGTTGTTGATTAATCGCTGCAAAGCTGAATGGTAACAGAAATTTACCAAACTCTCTTCCAACTCTTGATGGCAAGAATTGGCTTCGATGAAGTAAACAGATGCAATCTCTATTTAGTTTTCATGAAACCCTAGAAGTGGTTACTAATGGCATTCCTGCGCTTGGTGAAGATGCAACTGAAGCACAGAGAACCGCTCACAAGGATGCCAAGAAGAAGGATTGCAAGGCGGCGTTCTACATCCAATCGGCGGTTGATGCAAATAACTTCGACAGAATCGCTCATGTTGAATCGGTGAAGGAGGCGTGGGATATTATGTCAAAGTACTATGAAGGAGGCGAGAAAGTTAAGGTTGTCAAGTTGCAAACTTTGCGACGACAATATGAATTATTGTGAATGGGAAAAGATGAAAAGATTGCAGGCTATGTGTCGAAGGTGTAAAAACTCGTCCATCTTATGAAGGCTTGTGGTGAAACCCTAACTGATAAGATGATAGTTGAGAAGGTAATGCACACATTGACTTCTCACTTTGATCACGTTATCATAGCTATTCAAGAATTCAACAATCTTGAAACCCTAAAATTGGAAGATTTGGTTGGTTTGTTGGAAGTGCGTGAGATTAGGATTATCGAAAGGAAAGGAGTTCAAGACTCAATACAAGCACTGCAGGCGCAATCGTGGAAGAAGAATGGTGGTTCAAACAAGTTCAATGGAAAAATTGACAAGACTCGGGGAAATAAGTCTTGGTCGAATCCTCACAATAATAAGATTTATGATAGAACTTCTGAATCCTCGAAAAGAGGAGAAGTAAATTCCTATCAGAAAGACAAAGTAGATAAAAGAGGTGTGCAATGTTATAACTGTGAAAAGTATGGTCACTTGGCCAAGAATTATTGGTACAGGAAAGACAAGGGTTCGACAAAAGGCAAGGACGAGGGAGAAAACCTTGCACATCAAGATTTGGATGATTCTGATGATATGGTGGTTATGGCTGCAGTTGTAGATGACCATATCGAATCTAAGATCTGGTTCCTCAACTCAGGCTATTCGAATCACATGACTGGTAAAAGAACATGGTTAGTAGATTTCGACGAGTCGAAGAAGAGTAAGGTGAAACTTGTCGATAATATCTCATTGCCAGTAAAAGGTACTGGCAACATAGTTATTCAAATGAGTAATGAAGCAAAAGCCTTGATCAAAGATGTACCCTATGTCCCTGGAATAAAGTGCAATCTGCTAAGTGTTTGACAACTGGTCAAAAAAGAGTTCTCAATGGTTATGAAAGATAGAGCCTTAGAACTTTTCGACATCTAGAATAACTTGGTTTTGAAATCTCCTCTGTCGAAGAATATAACATTTAAGACCATGATCAGTTCTACTGAGGTACAATGTCTGAAAACAGTTGTCGATCGCAAGAATAGTTGGTTGTGGCATCTGGGGTTTGACCATCTGAACTTTAGGTCGCTAAATTAACTTATCACTCGAGATATGGTAACTGGTATACCAAGTCTTGAGATGCCTGACAAACTTTGTGAAGGTTGTCTAGTCAGAAAGCAATCCTGGAAGTCTTTCATTTCGACTATGCCAATGAGATCATCTTGTATACTCGAACTTGTACATTCAGATGTATGTGGTCCTTTTGAAGAGCATACCATTGGTGGAAACAAGTATTTCGTCTCATTTGTCAATGAGTACAGTCGAAAGCTCTAGATCTATGTGATCAAACAAAAGGACAAAGTATTTGAAATCTTTAAGAGATTCAAGATACTTGTCGAAAACCAGGGTGAAAAGAAAATTAAAGTTCTGCAAACACATGAAGGTGGCGAATAAACATCCAAAATATTTGAAGCATTCTGTGTAGAACATGGTATTGATCATGAGATAACTGCTCCTTATACTCCTTAACATAATGGAATAGTAAAAAGAAGAAACAGGACCATCTTGGACATGGCGAGATGCATGCTGAAGCAGAAGAATTTTCCAAAGTCCTTATAGGGAGAAGTTGTTTCGAATTCCGTTTATATTCTGAACAGGTGCCCTACCAAGAAGGTGAAGAACAAGGTTCCTAAAGAAATGTGGAGTGGCAAACGACCATCAGTGAGTCATCTGAAGGTGTTTAGCTCTATTTTCTACAAGCATATTCCTGACTCTAGGAGAAGGAAGCTTGATGATAAGAGTGAACATATGATTCTAGTAAGATATCACAAGACTTGAGCGTACAGGTTGTTCAATCTAATTAATTAGAAGATTGTGATGAGTCGAGACATTGTGATTGATGAAAATTCTTCCTGGGATTAGAATTCTGGTAATGCAATTGACAAGCCACTGATGAGCTACGATTTCGACGAAGCCAGTAATAATGTCGAAGTCGAAGATATTGTTGATACTCCAGTCGAAGAAGAAGTCGAAGTAGTTGCTGACATTCTCGACACAGTCGAAGAGGATATGGCTGGCACAAGTCAGAGACCTCAAAGAACTAGATCTCGTCCAGCAAGACTTCAAGACTATAAGTGGTTAGTGATGATGAAGTCACAATAGATGGAGAACTAGTCCATTTTCTTTACTTGCAGGTGCTGAACCAATCAACTATAACGAAGCCATCAAAGATAAACAATGGAAGTCTGCTATGGTCGAAGAGTTACAAGCAAGTGAAAGAAATAACACATGGGAGTTGGTCGAATTGCCAGCTCATACCAAAGCTATCGAAGTAAAGTGGGTGTTCAAGTTGAAGCACAATACTGATGGGTCGATAGCAAGGCATAAGGCGAGATTGGTAGCTCGAGGATTTCTCCAGAGCGAGACTCGACTACTCTGAAGTATTTGCACTTGTCGCAATATTGGAAACGGTTCGACTAGTGGTGGCCTTGGCATGCAAGCAAGGCAAGTCAACCTTTTACTTAGATGTGAAGGCAACATTTTTTAATGGACCTTTAGAATAAGAGATGTATGTCACACAACCTCTAGGGTTTTTCGGAAGAAGCAGATAAAGTATACAAGTTGCACAAAGCGTTTTATGGTCTCAAGCATGCACCTAGGGCATGGAACAAGAATATCGACTCATACTTGGTCGAATTGGGATTCGTAAAATGCAAATCTGAGTTTGGTGTCTATGTTCAAATTGTGGCACAAGATATAACAATAATCTGCTTATATGTTGATGACTTGCTAGTAACTGGAAATAACCTGAATAACTTGTCGAAGTTCAAGGAGCTGATGAAGAAGGAATTTGAAATGTCGGATATGGGAAAGTTGTCATACTTCCTAGGCATCTAATTTCAAAGGTCGAAGCAAGACATGGTGCTACATCAAGCAAAGTATATCAAATAGATGCTCAAGAGATTCAGAATGGATGATTCGACTCCTGCATCTTCACCTATCGAACCAAATTTAAAGTTGGAGAAGCATGGAGAGGAAGACAAAGTCGATGCAACTTTGTTCAAATAGATTGTCGGATCTCTAAGATATGTGTGTAACATTCGACCTGATATATGTTTCTCAGTCGAATTAGTGAGCAGATACATGAGTGAACCAAAGGTGTCACACATGAAGGCTGCAAGAAGAATCCTGAGATAGTTAGAAGGATCAGCAAACTATGGGATTTTATTTCGACGAGACTCTGAAAGCAAAGAAGTTATGGTTACTTGTTATTCAGATGCTGAGTGGTGCAGAGATAAGGAAGATTAAAGAAGCACTACTGGATATTTCTTTCAAGTATTTGGTGCCCCAATCTCATGGTGCTCGAGAAAGCAACCTGTGGTGGCACTATCATCATGTGAAGCGGAATATATAGCAGGATCCTATGCTGCATGTTAAGCAATTTGGATCAGATCAGTATTTGAAGAAATGGAAGTCGGAGTGAAGAAACCTTTTGCGTTGCAAATCGACAACAAGTCTGCCATAAATCTAGTGAAGAATCCAGTTCTGCATGGAAAAAGTAAGCATATCGAAGTTAGATTCCACTTCTTAAGGGAAAAGGTAAATCAAGGTGAAATTGAAGTTAGACACTGCTCAAGTGAAGCACAGTTGGCCGACATTTTCATTTGAGGGGGAGTGTTGGGAATAATATAACAAGTGTGAGTAGTATGGATAATAGTCACACATTGGTTAGGAATGTGGTGACTTGAGAATTTATAAGTGAGAGAACCCATACACCTATCACCTTTAGGTTTTGGGTGAATATGTGGTGTCTTTCTCACTTGTGTTGCTCTTGGCCTAATATTCAATGCTCCTTAAATAACTTCTCCAATGGTCGACCTTCCGGGCATAAAACCAAATTGATTCCCCGTGACTTTAGACTTTTTTCTTAGTCTCTGTTCAATCACTTTTTTCATAACTTCATTGTATGCTCAAGGTTTCGACAGATCATAATGTTGTTGATATGATCACCAAGACGCTACCCAGTTGTAAGTTCTTCCACTGTATGCAGTTAATAAAGCTGTATAAAGAAAACTAGTTTGTTTCTTAATGTTAGAGTTAGATCCAAGGTGGAGATTCGTAAGATATTGGGATCTAACTCTAGTTAGCATGCCATCAAATTTTTCTCACATGTTGTTGTCGAAGACCTACATGCTGTAGTCGAATTGTGTTCTAGTATGTAGTTGTCGAATTGGGCCTTGTGTTAAGGATCTAATTGTTTAAGTTAGCTTGTACCCTAAGTTAGCTTGTAATGGGTAATTTTTAAAAATCCCATTAGTTTAGTATGTTAGGTTTTATTATAAATAGCATACTAGTCTCTCATCTTGTGGTGTGGCAAATCCTAATTAGGGTGAGAGGGTTATTTGTTATTCTTGAATACTTGTAATCTGTTTTATAGATAAAGTAAAGAATAATAGTTATAACCAATCCTTGTTGTTCTCCTTGTTTCTCCTTAACCCTAACCCTTGTGTGTTTCTTGATCATAAAGAAATCGTTTATACTTTGTTCCAAGGCATCAATTTCATAACACAATTCATAAGACATAAATAAAGGGAACTATAGTTACTATATAGTCGTAGACGTAGGCAATTTAGTCTAACTACGTGAATAAAGCTTTTGCCTATTTCTCTCTACTCTAATTTGTTATCACATTACTGTTCTAACAATTAGTATTAGAGCATGGTTGGCTTGGTGGGGAGCGGAAGTGGATCCTAGTGTGGATCAAGGCTAATGATGTGGGAGACTCACACTTGTAGGGGAAATTGTTATCCTATAGGTGCAAAATTTGAAGTGACTCAGTTCGATGGAATGGGAATTTTTGGTTTATGGAAAAGGAGGGTTAATGATTCGTTGGCTCAACAAGGTTTACATAATGCACTCTGTGATGAGAAACCGATGGACATTACAACCGTTGATTAAAATGAGATGAAAGAGAAGGTCGCATGTTTGATAAGACTTTGTGTTTCTAATGACACGATGAATCATATCCTGGACCTTACAACTCAGAAGGATGTTTGGGAAAAATTGGAAAATAAGTACATGTGGAAGACGCTAATGAACAAATTGTTCGTGAAGCAACGTGTAGACTGAAGATACAGGAAGGAGACAATTTGCAAGCTCATGTTAATGCTTTCAACAAATTTCTCATTGATTTGACACGACTTGGTGTGAATGTTGACGATGATGATAAGCCATTATTTTGTTGTGCTCTTTACTAAGCTCTTATGATCACTTGGTGACCACTCTAACATACGGGAAGGAAATAATCACAATGGATTCTATTTCTTCTACTATTTTGCAACACGCAAAACATCGCCAAATTGAAGAGTAAGGTGAAGGAATTTTAGGTGAAGGGAGGTCAAGACTGTTTCAGGTGTAAGGGTAAGCTAGTGATTCTGGAAAGAAAAAGAGGTTCAAGTCCAAGGACAGAAAAACAACAGAATGTTATGGTTGTAAGCAAATAGGGAAATGGAAGAGGGATTGTCTAAACAAGTCAGACAACAGTAGTATAACAAATGTAGTTCATCATGATAGTTCCTTTAGTAAAGAGGATTTGCTTTGCGTTTCATCTATAAAGTGCATTGATGCATGGATCCTTGATTTTGGTTGCTCCTACCATATGATGCCACATTGGGAGTGGTTCAAATCTTTTAAATCAGGTGATTTTGGTTTTGTCTATTTAGATGATGATAAAATTTGTACCATCGCTGGACATGGGAAAATTAAAATTGTTTTGGATGATTGTGGTGTGTGCATGTTGAGTGAGGTGCGTTATGTTCTAGAATTGAGGAAGAATTTTATTTCTCTAGGTACTCTTCAAGCGAATGGTTATTCATTATGATCAGATGGAGATATAGATTTCATGAGATTAACAAGGGTGCAATGACGACAAGGTGGACTGTAGTCAACATTTATAACTTTTTAGGGAAGTCTGGGGAGCGAGGTCCAGAAGTGTTGATGGGCTAAACATACGACGTCCAATAGACCTTGATGCCATATATCCACCCCAAACCTTAAGGTAATAGGGGTATGGGTCACCTCTCTTATAAACCCAATATTTTCTCCATTCTTAGTCGATGTAGGACTTTAGCACTTTCACACTTGAAATCCAACAATCTTGCTCACAAGTGTGAGTCCCCCACATCACTAACCTTAATCTACACTAGGATCCATTTCCGATCCCCCGTCGAGCCAACCAGACTCTAATACAACTTGTTGGGAAAGTCTAGGGGGCGAGGTTCGGAAGTGTTAATGTGCTAAACATCCAGGTTCCAAGAGACTTTGATGCCAGATATCCACCAAAACCTTAAGGCAATGCGGGTATGGGTCACCTCTCTTATAAACCCAAAATTTCCCATATTCTTAGTCGATATGGAACTTTATAACTTTCACACTTGAAACCTAACAAAAGCAATCAGAAATAATTTGCAATGCTTCAAGAAAATGATTCATGAACAAGTGCAATAAAAATGTTTTGAAAAGATTCAAAAAATTTCAAATTTCTATAAGTGACAGTCAATTGCCCTACCATGTCAATCGATTGTTGTAGCTTCAATGTTCAAGTTTATAGAAAATTACACTATGACAATCCATTGCCTATACTCTAATAATCCATTACTTCAAGAAAAAAGTGGAATGATCAATCGATTGCTAAAGGATGTCAATCAATTGTTATAGTGTTGATTTTCAAAATACGCTTGGCAGAGATAATGAATAATCAATTGTTGTCTCATGTTAATCAATTGCTTCAATGAAAACATACATTTTTTTTGGTAAGTTTAAAAGATGTACAAATGTTGATGCAAAAACATTTAGGAATGGTTTAGATGAATATGCTTGAGCACCAGTGTCGGCCCTGAGGCAACGCAAACAGGCCTACTGCCCAGGGCCTCCAAATATTGGGGCCTTAATTTTTTTATTTGGATAATTATATATATCAGGTCCAACAAATAAAAAATAAGCTAATAATAAAAATCAATTTTATTCCAAAACCCCTCAACTTCTTTCACGTTTCCAAAATCAATTTTATTCCAAAATCCTTCAACTTCTCTCACGCTTCCAAAATCAATTTTATTCCAAAACCCCTCAGCTTCTCTCACGCTTCCAAAATCATTTTTATCATTGCTTCAGCTTCAGCATCACTGTTTCACCTTCACAGTTTCATAGCTTCCTCCAATCATGTTTTCTTCTAATCAGGTTTTCACTATCCTACTTTAAGGTGTGTATTTCTTTTTTTTTTCCTTTACTTTTTTTAGGTTGAAAGTAAATATAGATTAAAACTGAAATAGAATAAAGGTGTACTGAATAAATTATTCGGTTAGAATTAGATTACTATAAAATTGAGGTAGTAATTGTTTTAGGTCAAATAATTGTATTTGTATAGAACAAATAGAACAAATAATTTTTTAGGTAGTAATTATAACTTGTATAGAATAGAAAAAATAAAATACTGTAACTTAAACTTGTACTATTTATTGAATTTATTGTATAGAACAAAAGATATTGTAACTTGTAATAGGTAATTTTTATAACTTGTAATAATAATTTTCTAAGATACTGTAATTGTATTAGGTACTGTAACTTGTAATAATAATTTTCTATAACTTGTATTAGGTATTTATATTATTATTTATAAATGTTAATTACTTAATTTTATTTATTAATTATCTCTTAATTTCTTATTTATCGGTTCAACTTCAACGTTGTGGAATTTATCGGTTCAACTTCAACGTTGCGGAATTTATCGGTTCAACTTAAACGCTGCAGGATTTATCGGTTTGACTTTAACGTTTCAGGTTCTAAATTTGTTTTCATTATTTTTTGATGCCTCCTAAATTGCCTCATAAGATTAGAAAGTTTGATTATGGTTGTGAGAAGCGTAAGAAAACGAAAAGACTTGATGAGTTAGCTCAATCTCAATCAGGAGCCCTTGATAAATTTATTATTAAAACACCACAAATTCATGTTGAAAATCAGAATATTGATGTTGAAATTATTGATAATATAGAGGAAAATGCTAATGTTCATGCTACCGAAAATGATAATTTAGATGCTGAAAATATGGGGGAAATGCTAATGTTAATGCTACTGAGAATGATAATTTAGATGCTGAAAATGTTGATGTTGAAAATGTTAATAATGCTAATGACAATGGTGAAGATATAGATATATTTGATCCAACAAAATGGGATTATCTTGAGTCTAAAATGGTTGATTTATTATCAATAAAAGGTCCTAGAAGAGATTTGTCTATTGTGAAGGGTCCTAAAGATAAATTATCTAGATGTTTTTACGACTAATTTGTATACTAGAAATTTACCAAATGGAGAGAAATGCGATAGAGATTGGCTTGTTTATTCAAAAAAGTTTGATAGAGTATTTTGTTTTTGCTATAAAATGATTAAAAGAGGGATTGGTAGAGCTCAATTAGAAAATGAGGGTTTTTGTACTTGGAAACATGTTGGTGAAAGACTAAGAGAGCATGAGGCAAGCATGGAACATGTTCACAATATGACTACTTGGTATGAGTTGCGTAAAAGAATGCAAAATTTTCAAACTATTGATAAAACAACTCAAAGGTTGATTGAGAAAGAAAATGAACATTGTAAAAATATTTTAAAAAGAATTATTTCAATAGTGACGTTTCTTGCTAAACATAATTTGGCCTTTCGTGGTTCTAATGAGAAATTGTACCAAAATAGTAATGGAAATTTTTTAGGGTTAATTGAAATGTTAGCTGAATTTGACCCAATTGTTCAAGAACATGTTAGACGTATTTACATATGATAATCTTCATGTTCACTTTCTTGTGCATAAAATTCAAAACGAGATAATACTTTTGCTTGCTTCTGCAATTAAAAATGAAATCATTAGAAAAATCAAACAAGCAAAGTATTTCTCAGTGATACTTGATTGTACTCCTGATATTAGTCACCAAGAGAAAATGTCTTTGATAATACGATATGTGGATGTTTCTTCAAATTCTATTAGTGTTGAAGAATCTTTTTTAGGATTTTGGAATGTGAATGATACATCTGATCAACGGCTTTTTGATGTTTTACAAGATGAATTGAAAAAACTTGATCTTGACATATTTGATGTGCGGGGACAAGGTTATGATAATGAGTCAAATATGAAAGGAAAACATCAAGGTGTACAAAAACATTTTTTAGACATAAATCCAAGAGCCTTTTATACTTCTTATGCTTGTCATAGTCTTAATTTGATATTGTGTGATATGGCTAACTCTTGTGGTAAAGCTAAAGATTTTTTTGGAGTTGTTCAACACATTTATACTATTTTTGCTAATTCTACTAAGAGATGACAAATTTTAAAAGATAATGTAAAATGGTTGACTCCAAAATCATTGTCATCCACTCGTTTAGAGAGTCATGTAGATAGTGTCAAAGCTATAAAAACTCAAATGTCAGGTTTTAGAGAAGCTTTATTTGAAGTGTCAGAAAAGGATCTTGATTTTAAAATAAGAAGTGAAGCTAAATTCTTAGCAACAAATGAGCTTGGTGATTTTGAATTTTTAATGGTCATAATTATTTAGTTTCAAATATTTTCCGCAATTAATGTGGTTAGCAAGCTCTTACAATCAAGGGATATGGTTATTGATGTTGCTATACAAAAAATAACGGAGTTGATTTAATTTTTTAAGGAATATAGAGAAACCGGTTTTAAAAATTCCTTGAATTATGCTACAGAAATTGCCATTGAATTGAATATTGATTCAGTATTTCCTCAAAAGCGTATAATTCGAAGAAAAAACAGTTTGATGAGAATTTGAATACCCCGCCAGTTGAGATATCTAAAGAGGAATATTTTTTAGTTAATTATTTTCTTTACCTTGTTGTTCAAGCTATTGTATCTCTTAATAAGAGATTTGAGAAATACCAACAATATGAAATTGTTTTTGGTTTCTTGTTTACTTCGCAAAATTTACAATCATTGGACAATGCAACTTTAGAGTCTTGTTGTAGTCATTTGGAAGAGACATTGAAACATAATGAACAATGTGATATTGATGGGAAAGAATTATGTGTGGAGTTAAGGTCCCTAAGGGATATATTGCCTGTAGAAAATATTGGACCTATTGACATATTAAGATTTTTGAAAGGTATGGATTTTTTTCCTAATACAATTATTGCATATAGAATTTTATTGACTATTCCTGTGACAGTTGCCTTTGCAAAAAGAATTTTTTTCAAAATTGATGTTGTTGAAATTTTTTTTTTTGAAATCTTGGTATCCGACTAATCCAAGAGGGACCAATCCCACCGTCCACTAGCGGGGGGCCGTTTAAAATCGGAGCAAAGCTCCGTATGGACTGGCCCACACAAAGGTTGATTGCACCTAGTAGGATTCGAACCTGAGACCTTGAGAGGAGCACACTCTTAAGACCCAAGCCTCCACCACTAGGCCAACCCTTGGGGGTTGAAGTTGTTGAAATCTTACTTGCAGTCTACCATGTTACAAGAAAGGCTTAATTAGTTAGCATTGATTGCAATTGAGAATGATTTGTTGGAGAATATATAATATGAAGACTTGATTGAGGAATTTGCATCAAAAAATGCTAGAAGGAAGGCTTTTTTTTAACTTGCTAGAATATATTTTGATGATATTGATTAGAATATGACTTTTTTGTTATGTTAGTTGCACGGATAAATGAATATTTGTTGTTGTTGATGTTATTTACAATTTACATAAATGATGTTTTTATTTAAAATTATATTTTTTGCTAGGGGTCCATTTATATTATTCACCCCGGACCTCTAAAAAGTCAGGACCGGCCCTGTTGAGCACCTAACATATATACATAAATGAAATGCCATTGGTACCTCAATTTTCATTATCCAATCTTGATACTTGATTTCATTCTTTTTCTTCTTTGATTTCTATTCTAAGATAAGTTTTTGTCTTCATCAAAACTAAGCTAAGATAGCTTAAGAACATCTTCTTCATAATTAAGTGCAGTCTTTTTGGTCCATCTGATGCTGCTCTATCACTCGACTTAATAGATAGTTTGCTTACATGGTCGACCTCCCGGGCATAAAATCAAGTTGTTTCTCAGTGACTTGAGACACTTTTCTTAGTCTGTGTTCAATCCTTATTTCCATAACTTCATGGTATGACTCATAGTTTAATCCCTCCATAATTTGCATAATTTGGTATATCCTCTTTATTTTTATAGGTTGAAATTAAAGTGTTTCTCCTCCATTCATTTGGCATTTGTTTTGACCTCATAATCTCTTCAAAGAGTTTGGTTAGCCTCTCAATACTTCTATCTCCAAAAACTTTTCACACTTCAATAGACATGTTGTCTGACCAAACCCCATACTATTATTCTTATTTTCAACGCTTCTTTTTGTTGGGGGGAGTTTACTAGGGAGCATTGATACATAGTGTAGGACTAGGCACCTTTGTGAGAGACCCACCACTTATCCACCTAAAACCTTAAGGTGATAGGTGAGTGGGTTCTCCCACTTATAAATGCTCAAGTCACCACATTCCTATCTAATGTGGGACTATTTCCCCACTTACTCTCACTTACTTATATTATTCCAATACTCCCACCTCTTATTAGGTATTTCGAATACACCTCTTCCTTGGGCTTTTCGATTTCAACGGAACACATGATACCATGTTAGGGGAGTTTTACACTAGGGAGCATTGAATATTAGACCAAGAGCAACACAAGTAAGAGACACACCACATATTCACCCAAAATCTTAAGGTGATAGGTGAGTGGGTTCTCCCACTTATAAATGCTCAAGTCACCACATTCCTATCCAATGTGAGATTATTTCCCCACTTACTCACACTTGCTTATATGATTTCAATATTTTTATCTTTTGTTTTTGAATCCAAAAATAATAATAAGGGTTAAATAAGTTTTAAGTCCCTATAAATAACGCGATTTTCAATTTTGGTCCCTCTAAAATTTTTCATTAAGAATTAGTCCCCATAAAATTTTCCACCTCAATTAAGAGTCCCTAACGTTAATTTGGGGTAACGGAGGCACACGTGGCTGCCATGGTGGATTTAAAAATTAATTTATTCTGATTCCATGTATTATGACTGTGCTTCCATAAATAGGTTCAGAATGATTTTGACCTAATTGCATTTTACTCTTCACCCTTCTTCTTCTTGTTGCTTGTTATCTTCAAATGTCATCCCTCTTTCATCGCCTTGGTAAAAAAATCATCTTTCTTGCTTATTCGTCTTCGTCCTTCACTTTGGTATAAAATGTCGTCTACCTTGAGCCCAATGTCGTGTGCATCTGTGAAATCACGAATTGGGAAATATTGTGGGTGTAAGGTTCGTATGGTCTCCTATCATTGCAAAAGTGGACCAAATAAGGGAAGGTTATTCTGGAGATGTCCTTATTGGAGGAATACTGATACTTGTAATCTTTTTATTTGGGATGATGATGTTGCTGAAAAATATGGATATGTTGATGAATTTGGAACGAGCTCGGATTTGGAAATTGTCGGCTATATGAAGTCGCTTCATGAAGAAATTAAGAAGAAGAACAAGATCTTGAAGAGCAAGTATAAAACAGAGACATTTTATGGAAGATTGAAGATGTGGTGTCTTGTTGTTTCATTTGTGTGCAATGTTTATTTTCTCATGAAATATAGATGTTGATGTCCTTTGTTGTTGTTTATGTTCTTTGGTTAATGGAATGTAAGAAATTAGTGATGTAATATACTCTGTGTTCAGAAATGAAAATGGTAATTTTGATATTGTTGATGTAATCCGATTTGTTTAATGAAATGTTATTGATGTAATCTACTTTGATCCAATGTTGTTGTTATTTAACCATGTTTAGTGTAATTTTGTCGTTTTGATCTACTGTGATCATTATGAACATGAGTTGATGTAATGTGATCAAAATTTACTGTGTTCAATTTAATGTAACAAATTATTGTTTTTGTACCTTGTTTAGTGTAATTTGAATGACACAAAATGGATGCCCATAATACAAACTGCATAAAATGGTCATATGCAGTAGAATACAAACTTATGTAGCCATTAAGTTGCAGTAGAATACAAACTTCATTCCAAGTTTCACACTTAATACAAACATAGTGTATTTGAACATGTCATACTTAATACAACAAAAGCGATGACACAAAAAGGTCATATGCAAGCCATATGACAAAAGACAACAGTTTACAACCATTCTTACTACATTAGTGCATTACAAAAAAAGTTTCACAGCAGACAAGTTTCACACAACATAATCTCCAAATCAAACACCAAAAGTTTCACAGCACACAAGTTTTCACTGAGTCAAGCTCCTTTCTATGTCTTCCCACTCTTCTTCCCAGGCAGACTGACATCACTTGTGTCATCTCCAACAATAAGTACTGGATCTTTTGGATCTCTTCCTGGACCCACAATGTTACGAGTCTTAAGAGTCCTTAGCCGATCACTTTGTCTTTTTTCTGTTACAATAGCTTTCTTGGACTTCTTTTTTGGACTTAACATAGCTTTCACCTGGACAACAGTAGTATATCATCAGTATAGCAAGAAACATGGTTTTGGGCCACCAACATAAATAACCAACAAAACCAAAGCAAATCAACTAAAGTATAACATGTAATAAACTTACAGGGTCTTAGACAACAGGTTTTGGGGCACTTAAAGATGGTGCACTTGGTTTTGGTACCTTTGGTCTTGGACCAAAGAAAGTCCTTACTGCACGTTTTGCTGGAGTTACTGCATCAGTGTTTGGTGTACTAACACCACCAGTTGGTTGAGTAACAAAATCAGTGTTTGGTGTACTAACACCACCAGTTGGTTGAGTAACAGAATCAGTGTTTGGTGTACTAACACCACCAGTTGGTTTTGCAGGTGATGTATCTATACTAAGTGGTTCTATTTCTAGGATTTCATCATTTTCCAACAGGGAAGCCAATTCATCCGGATCAATACCACAGTACATCTTCATTGCCTCAGAAGAACTCACAGAATTTTGAGTAGGATTCATAGCATTCTGCACATCATTTTGCACATTATCAGTGGGTGGTTGTTAAGGAACCTTTGACTTTGTTGTTCCTTTTGGCCTACCATGTAAAATATGAAATGGCACATTATCACAAGTTTAACATACATTTATTTGCCTACAAGTTTAACATACCAGTTTATGAAAGACAAGTAAGAACTTACCCTCTTTTTTGGTCCTGTCACAACACTTGAAGTTTGGCTTGCTTGTGTTGGTGCTTCAATATCTCTTGGCAATTCACCATCAACAACCACTAGTTGTTTGTTTTTCTTGCATGTCCTCTTATTGTATCCATATTCAAAACAAACCTTGCATCTATGGCTTGTGTTTAACCTTTACCATCGTGTTTGGGATGCCTCATCAGGGTCTCTCCTACGGAGTTTCTTTGGTCTTCCAGGACCCCTCTTGAAACTTGGTGGCAGGATTTCTGGATCTGTTGTCCTTGGCCATTTATTTTGCCCATTAATAGGACAGATGACTTAATTGTAACATGCCAAATAGGTATCCTTATGATAACATTTGTTCACATACTTGATTGGATCATCTACCTTTCTATGTATGGTTGCAACTGCATGTCTACAAGGGATCCCTACCAAATCCCATAAATTACAAGAATAAGAGTATTTTGCCAAGTCCACAACAAAAGAATCTGTGAACATGACATGAGAGACTTGAAATTTCAACAATCCAGCATATGTAGGCAACCAGTTTGCACTCTTTTCTATCTCCCTATCTAACCTTCTTATTGGTTTGGACATAACTTCTCCTTTGTAGTTTTCTACCTTCTCCCTAAGAGTGGCAAACCTACCCATTAGATAGTTTCTAATCCACTCTAACATGGTAATAATAGGCTTATCCCTTTGCATCAAAATGGTGGCATTGAAGGACTCACTAAGGTTATTCATAAGAACATCACACTTAGAGTAAAATAGGAAAGCATGCTTACACCACTTATTTCTAGGTATTGCACTTAACCATTCAAAAGCATCTAGACTCACCTCCTTGATCTGATTCATCTTCTCCTCATGGGCCTCAAAATAAGTTGCCTTAGTTGCAGCCATTATGAGATCTCTGAATAATGTACCTCCTCCATACTTCTTCTGAAATTTGCATATAAATGCCTTAAACAAAATCTGTGTTCAAATTCAGGATATTCTTCCTCAAAAACCTGGACCAGTCCCTGTTAACAGCATATGCAGAACCACTTATTAATAAACAAGCAAACAAAAGAAAAGTAACAAAGAGTAGAGATATTCTTCATACCTTCTATTGATCTGATATAAAACACCACTTATTATCACTACCAATGTCATCAAGAAGCAATCTAATAAACCAACTCAAAGACTCTCTTGTCTCAGTTTCTACAACCCCAAAAGCTAATGGGAGATATTGGTCATTAGCATCTCTACTGACAACCATCTAAACCAATAAATGGCCTACTACCTAGCTTGAATGCTTTCTTAGTACCATCATATCAAGTATAACATCTTTCAAACTTTGGTGGTATACCAGAAATGTTCAGCTTGAATGTGTTTCCAATAGATGCCTTCCTCAATTCAGCTACATATGACCACAACATGTTGTATTGCTTGGCTGAGTCCCCTTCAACCACCCTTCTAGTTAGTTGTCTTGCTTTAAAAGCCCTGCAACCAGTTATCTCTGTAGAAAACCTCAACCTTACATCAGCTACCACTTCATTTAATTTCATGTCTGAGTTGTTCTTCAGCTTGTCAACTATCACTCTAGAAACCCATTCTGCATTTGCATTTTTGTTGAAGAATTTTCTGCCACACTTATACTTATGAAAGAGTGTCTTGATCCTAAAAGTAGTTGTTCTCAAAACCCTACTACATAACACAGTGTAGTCACATTGCTTTTTATCCTTGCAAACAATCCTACACCTATTTAGGTCATTTTTAGCAAACATTAGCTCTCTACCATTCAACACATTATGTTCCAACACAGCTTTCTTAAATTGTTTCAAGGATGAGAATTCCATTCCAATCTTATACTTGAATTCCTTTCTGAGCTTCTCATCTTCATTAAACCTTACCAATTGAGGCCTTTCATCAACAATGACTCCTCTACTATCAAGCTCATCAGTCATGTAATCATCTTCAATTACATGCTCCCTATCTATCTCAGTTGTGGTATGAACACTGTTGTTCACTTGACTTGTACCCTCAACAACATCAGGTTGTGTCCTAGGCACGGCAACATCAACTCCACTATTTAAACCCACACCTACATCCTCATCACCATCATGCATCCTCTCTTCTTCACTTTCTTCAAATTGAATCTCATCCAACGTACCTTCACTTGACTCACTCTCATCATCACCTTCAACATTTTCTTGACCTTTTTCTCTCTCTAATATCTTCTCCATATTTGTCTTCTCACCACTTTCCAACTTTGCCTCAGTGTAAATCTCAACTTCACAGTTACTATTCTCAGCACACACAGCTAACATATTAGCATCCTCATCATTAACAAATGGTTTTAGATCATTTTTCATACTACCATTTTCAGACTTCCACCACATTCTAACATCTTCATGGTTAAAGGAAGAGTCCATAGATTTGATTAGGTCACGAGCTTCAAAATAAGACCAATAATCTGTGTCTTGTCCACTAAAAGCATAAACATCCCCCTTCATATCTCAACCCCACATCCTTTACAAAAGACCCTTTTGTATAAAAAAACAACCTTAAACAGCCCCATACCCTACACATTACAATAACAACACAAGGGTATATCTGACTTTGCAAAATCAAAACAAAACCCTAACCTACGACAGTCAACAGTACGAAACCTAAAAAATATTTTTTCATCTAAATTATTCAAAGGAACGCACAGTACACGAGCAAGTGGGAATACAATAATGGAACTTACCTGAGGTTTGGGACCACCTCTGTCTAGGGGGAAACGCGATTGGAAACGGATACAGGGACCACCACGAACGAACGGTCGCCTTCAAAAATGAGATAGTGAAATTAAGGATTTTGTGTTAAGTGTTTCTGATATTCGTGTGGTAACATGTATTGTTATTTGAGAAGCCCACAATCCATGCCACATCACTTAAATGAAATCAGAATAAATTAATTTTTAAATCCACCATGCCTTCCACGTGTGCTTCCGTTACCCCAAATTAACGTCAGACTCTTAATTGAGACGGAAAATTTTATAGGGACTAATTCTTAATGAAAAATTTTAGAGGGGCCAAAATTAAAAATCGCGTTATTTATAGGAACTTAAAACTTATTTAACCCTAATAATAATTATAGTTTCGCTTGTACGTCTATTTCATAACCTTTTAAAGAAGTATAACTATCAAAAGCTCTATTATTGAATGGTAATGTAAAAATGGACCACTATTTCAAAATAGACCACTTATTTCAAAAAAATAACAGTACACATCTTCTTTTTTTTATTAAATATTTAATTTGGTATCAGTTTATCTGTTACTATCAATTAAATATTTTAAAATAACTTACAATCTTAAACCTCATGAAGGGTCACCACTCACCACCATCTTTGCATGGGAAAAATAACAACCACTTATAACTCTATCGTTACGTATTTAATATACACAGAATATTCTTTCCTTCCATCCAAGATGTAAAACAATGTAAGAAAAATTAGTTTAATGCAAACATTTCTTTCAATCATTTTTAAATAGTAAGATAGTGAAAGATAAAAATAATATATTACTTAAAATATATTTATAAAAAAAATAAAATAAAAAGTAGGTGTAAATTGTATTTCCGTATTTAAGTGGTCACAAATGATGATTACACATGCAAAGTGTAATGGGCACACAAAAGATCTTGTGGACAAGAATGATCCTCCATTTAAAGCTGAATTAGTACTACACCTTACATGGGGGGACATTGAGAAACTTCATATATTTGCTTACAAAGCAAACTACCTATTTTTGCTTACTCATAATATATCAATATATGTGGCCAATTTTGGTAAAATGGGTCCTCAATTATTGTAAACCATGGTTATCATAGAAATATTTAAAATTTGAAATCAACTTAACTCAAATCTACATATGAAAACAGGTTGATTGGTTAAATGAAGAATGGTTCTCTTGGTAATTTTCAATTTTATCTTATTTACAAAATTAATTCATTTATTTTAAATTCAAACAATTTTTGTCTCTTTTAATTTTTTTTTTCATAAAAAACCGATGAAATGTTTGAATTTTAATGTATACTTTTATTTATAAAATTCCACAATAATTTATAAACGATAATTTGTAATGTTTTATAAGAAATTTGTTATTTAAAAAATGAAAATATCGTTAATTTAAGTGCAAAATTATTATAAAAGATCAAAATTATTTAAATTTAAAATTAAAGAATTAATTTTATAAATCATATAAAATAGAGCAATCAAAACTATAATTAAGTTTAAATTTTATCTAACCCTAACGAGTCTTAGAATGTATAAGATGAATTATAATATTTTAAAAAAAAATTGTAATTAAATAAGACTTTAGAGTTAAACTATGCAAAAATATGACCTATACTATTTTCTTTTTTACCATCGAGTCATAATTAACATACGTAGAATCTCCAAAAAATTAATATGTTTAGATTTACTCGGAAAATAAAATGATATTTTTATTTCATTTTACTCCACCGGCAATGTTTCTTTTACCGTATTCAAACATAGCTGGATTGTGTTGCTAATAACATGTAATCTAAAATTTTGATTAAATTTAGGCAAAATATTCTTTTTAGTCCTTTACTTTTATCTCGGGCTCCATTTTGGTCCCTTAATTTTAAAAGAGATCAAGTTGATCCTTTAATTGTTCAAATAACGTCACGTTAGTCCTTTCCGTTTGCCTGTTAGTAAAAGTCAATTTTAGTATACATGTGGCGCATGCGTGTCCCTAATGTGGAAGGTGTCGCTAATGTGAAAGTTAGACTACCTTAAAAAAGAAACTGAATATTTTTTTTCCAAAAAACACATGCTGAACAATTGGTGAAGGAACTCTAGCAGAGCCATAGACGAGTGCATTAGCAGCGATTGTAGGTGAAAATGTTGTTTGAAGGTGAAATCGAAGAAACCATTATTAACTACATGTATTTTTCACGAAATTTTTCTGCAATTCTTAATTGTTGTAGTGTTAGGGTTTATGTTTAGGTGTTTATGGTTTCTGCAATCTTTCTGAAATCCATCTGTTTCTGCAATTTTATTTTTAGGGTATAGTTTGAAATGGACGAATATTTGCATCTAAAAATCCATCACAGTGGTGAATTCGTTGATGAGGAATTTAGTGTGTACGAAGGAGGAGAAGTTGTTGATTTGAAAGTAGAGGTTGAAAGGTGCCTTAGAGATTGCTGATCTTTATAGGGTGCATCTAAATGTTGATATCTATATTCAACACACTTTGTCTCAGTCTGAGTATTTTGATGGTCCCCTTGATGAGATAAAAGTAAACCACGATGACATTGTATATAAAAGTGAAGAAGTGCTTGTTACACTGTATGAAGAAGTAATTAATGGGGAGTTGAATGAATCTGAGATGAAGGAAAGTGAGGCAAAGGAAACTGAGATGAAGGAAAGTGAGGCAAATGAAGCTGAGTTGAATGAAAGTGAGGCAAATGAAGCTAAGGCAAATCATGATAATGTGCATGGATTTAAACCACAAATTGTGTTGGTTTTATGTCTCAACTGATGTAAACCATACAATTATATTTTATGCCACTGATAACAATTATGCGTCAACTGATAAACTGATGTAAACCACATTGAAACTGATGTAAACAATTCAACTGATGCAAACAAATGTTGTTCTTACATTAATTGATACAAGCTGGAAACATTAATTGATACAAACATTAATTGTTCTTACAAGCTGGAAACAAATTATCTGATAAACTTATGACATTCAAACTGATACAAACAAACTCAAATTGATACACTTGTTACAACATCCTAAATTCTAACGCCCATAAAACAATACAAAACACGCTCTTCCAAATATTTCCCATTTCACCATCTTCTTCATTTGAATTTGTAGTTCTCACAACTATTGCTTCAGTTCCTCGTTTGTAGCCCTAAGACTCTCTACCTCCATTTTCGTTGCATCAACTTCTTTTGCTAGCTTCTACAACCTACTTTTTTGCTTCTTCATATATTGGTATTTCTCATCCACCACATCCTCATAGAACCAATAAAAAAATTCACAACCAACTTGCGTAGAACCCTATGTAAATGACAAATTGTTTATATCAGAACACACTATGAAGAAGAAAAATTCAAATTCGTTCTTACCTTAAAATGTCGACATCCCTAAAATTGTTTTCCAAAATTCGTAACAGTTGATGCCCTGCGAAGAACAGTCATGTCTCCACAACAACATATGGGTTTCCATCGGAGATTTGAGCATATGTATACATTGGAATCAAAAATTACAGAACTCTTCTTATTATATTGGTTTAAACAACGCCCATAATTCATTGTTGATGATTACTTCAATTTCCATGAGCAATTTTAGTAGAGAACTCTGCAAATGAGGAACCCTATTTCGATTTGACAAAAAACGTAACATGAAAGGGAGGAAGAAGACGACATCGCAGGTTGGAAACGAAGAAGATGACATATCAAAGCCACCTCAGCTGTCAAACATCGTTTGAGTCAATGAACGGAAAGAATTTATGTGACGTTATTTAAACAATTAAAAGATCTGTCTAACCTCTTTTAAAATTAAAGAATCAAAATAAACTTCGAAATAAAATTAGAGAAAAAAAAAGATATTTCACATTAAATTTAACTCGAGCCACTCTCGTAAGGAAAGAAAATACCCTAATATTATTACTATGGAATAAAAAGTACTCTTTCATTTCATCATCACATGTGCACACTCACTCACCCCATGAATTTTCTCCCATTAGAAAAGAGACAAAGCTCGTTACAATTGAGATGTGACCCTTTCTTCCAATACCTCAATCCTATCAAATCCAACCGTTAAACACCCTTCAACAAAAACTCACACCACATCAAAAAAACATTCCACCTGCACATAAATTATCATCATCTTCAAAACACTTCAACACAAACCACTTTGTTCTCTCTATCCTCTGTCACATTTTCATGGCTCCAACCTCACAACAACAAAAACAACAACCTTTTCAACAAAACAACAATGGCAGCACTGATCTCAACAGACAAGAAATCCAAACTGCCATAGCTAAAGCAGTTGAACTAAGAGCCCTTCATGCTGCCTTAACTCAAGGAAATAGCCCAAGCCCAAGCCCAACCTCACACAATGCTAGATTTCCATCTCCTTCCCCTGTTTCACACTCTGTTTCTCAATTCTCTGCTCAAGATTACCCTGTTTTCACACCAGTAAGCAATTTTCTTTCATTTTCCACATTCAAAATTTTTCTTTTATTTCCTTCCTAAAATGGGTTTTTAACTTTTCATATAAAAAAATAAACTTCTTAGCACTTTTGCTTTATCTTGCTTTTCATGAAACTTTTCAAGATTGAGCTAATGAAACCCAACAATGATGTTCTTTTAGTTTGAGAAAAACAATGATGTTTTGAACATTTTCATTTGGAACATAAAGCTTTTAAATAACGGTCGGGATCGCATAAAGACTTTCGCGAATTCAATCGGGTGATACTCATCGCGGTCGTTGCGGTACCGGAACCTTCTGATACTGTTTTGTCGCGGCGGTTTTCGGGGTAACGGAACTTTTTTAAAACCTTATAGATGATGTTTTTTATGTGAATTATTGACAGAGTTATGAAGATGAGGCACATCAAAACCCAACAAAAAGCAGAACAATATCAGAAGGTTGGGATGAAAATGTGGTAGAAGAAGGAAACATCATAGAAAGTACCATTGTACAAGATTTCAAGGAGAAAAAAACAACCTCAATAAAGGTACAACCTTTTGGTTTTTCAACAAATCTAAACCAAGAATCTTCTCACATGTGTCCTGTTGATGATGATACAAAATCAGTAACAGGTTCTTGTGTAAATCACATCAATGTTCTTCAAACATCACCTAATGAATATTTCAAATCTAGAAGAAGAAACAGTTTGGATGATTACAAGCCCTTATCTTCTTGTAATAGGTGTAAACCTGCTTTGATAACTAGCGAATTCGACAACATGAAAAACAATAGGAGTTCTAACATTGTTGTTCCTTTGACTGATTCTCATGCTTCATTTCACACTCAAGTTAAGAGTAAAGGGATGATTGCATGGCTTTTTCCTAAGTTCAAGAAGAAGGACAAGAATAAGAATAAGAATAAGAACGAGGGTTTTGGTTTATCGCCGAATAGAACAGAATCTGAAGAGGTTTCTCAGATTTTGAACAAAGACATGGGGATTATGTCGATCGAGATGTTGAAAAGAGAGCTTATTGAAGCTCACAAGAGTAGAGATTCCGCTATAATTGAAGTTTCGGAGATGAGATCTTCGTTCGGCGAACTGAAACAAAAGCTTGAGTATTTGGAAAGTTACTGCGAAGAGCTGAAAAAAGCATTGAAACAAGCAATGCAAGCGAGAGAATCTCCGATTAGTAATGAGAAACTCGGATCACCCTTTGATGGAAATGGCGAAAATTCGATGATGCCGGTGAGTGAAGACGTAATGGTAGAAGGGTTCTTGCAGATTGTTTCAGAATCAAGATTATCCGTGAAACAATTTTGCAAGACCCTTATAAGCCAAATCGACGAAAACGATCAAACTTTGATCGAAAACTTGAACTTACTTCTTCAACCATATAAACTCTCATTGAACTCCAAATACTCAAAAGCGGTACTTCACCATTTCGAAGCATTCATAAACCAATCATTCTACCAAGACTTCGAGAACTCCGTCTTCCAAAAGAACGGCTCCTCGAAATTCCTAGACCCTAGACAAGACCGACACGCGCAATTCTCGTCGTTCGTTAAGCTACGAAACTTAAGCTGGAATGAAGTCATGAAAAAAGGTACAAAATATTATAGTGAAGAGTTCAGCAAATTCTGTGACATGAAAATGAGTTGCATAATCACTTCACTTAATTGGTTAAGGCCTTGGCCAGAGCCACTTCTTCAAGCTTTTTTTGTGGCAGCAAAATGCATTTGGTTGTTACATCTTTTGGCATTTTCTTTTACACCAACATTGGGAATATTAAGGGTTGAAGAGAATAGAGTCTTTGATGATTGTTACATGGAAGATTTGGTTATTGATAGACAAAGATCACAAGGTCCTAATAAGGTTAAGATTATGGTTATGCCTGGTTTCTATGTTCAAGATAAGGTTTTGAGGTGTAAAGTTATTTGTAGGCATAAATCTAAACATTGAATTTGGAAAATACTAGGTTTTATTTGTCTATGTGCATTTTGTTTTGATCTTGTTTAGAAACTCTTTGAATACGTTTGTAAAAGTTTGTAAGTAGTAAAGTGTATGTTGATGTGATGATGAATAAAGAATGGTTTAAATTTGTTACATAAGTTGTTGATTAGATTATGGATTTTTGGTTATGTTTTCATGTTTTGGAAGTTTGGTATGAAATTTATGTATAATATTATGAGTGGGAGTAGTTCAACAATCATTGACAAGAGTACCATTACATTTGCAAGTGGATGCATGTAAATATAACTTTTTTTTTATTTTGGTTCTTGTGTAAACATATTTTTGTTTGTAGTTCTTGTCAAATACAGCTTTTTATTATTGCCTTTGGTGTTTTGTTTTACTTCTTACAAAATCTATTTATACAGAAATTTTTTCCTACAATATTCATTTTAATTCTTATTTTGAAGGATTAAAATTAAGTATGATAGGTATTACATGAATCAAAAATAAAAAGTTGTATATTTGTAAAGACAAAATAAAAACCAAAAAAAAACATGAGCGTACTATGGCATAAACGCTCTATTTAATCAAATTCAACAATAACATTAACACAAACAAAATAATGAGAGACAAATTAATTTCTTCATCCGGTTCAACCACACACGCCATGATTTTATCAAATATGAAAAATCCTAAAACAAATCAAATTTAATCATATAGTTGTTGTTTCACAATTTTGAATAAAATTAGTTACAAAAAAAAATTATCGGATCGAGTCGCAGACTAGATTGTTCAAATGTTTCGCGGTATTTTTTAAAATTATGTAAAACAGTCGAACTACCACGCCTTTTGCACGATAAAACAATGCAGTTCGATTATATGATCATTATTTGTACGGTACATGATTGTTCTAAAAATACACCTTCTGATGGTGTTGAACCACTCAAAGATGGTGTCGAAATCACTCTTACTATCTGGATAAACCATTTGCAGATGTCGCATGCAAGCCACACGAAAATAGAAAAGAAAATTTAAGAAGAAGCGGAGTTGAGAGAGAAGATAGAATTCGGAATACAGAATTCTAGAGTGAGTTGTAAGTTATGAGAAATCCGCTATTTATAGTCAAGGATCTGATCCAAATAGAAAAAAATTACTGAAAAAAAAAAGTGAAAGAGTGGAATCGGCCCAGTCCAAACTAGTCGTTATTCACTTCATAATTTATTCTTTTTCTCACTTAACATTAGACCATTTCTTAATACACCACCCATGTTTCTTATACACCACGTGAAATTTCTATTTTGCCCCCAGATTCCGGATGTGCACATCCGGACGCACCAAATTTTAAAAAAACGCTTATACGTTCCGGATGTACACATCCGGTAACATATTATAGCTTTATTTCATTAAAATTCCGAATCTACAGATCCGGAAAAAGCGTAATTTTTTTTTTACAAATCTGTTTTGTCGGCTGGTCGCAAATGTCATTAGAAGTTATAACCCTAGAGTTTGTTATAACTTCTGATGACATTATTTATAATATCAAATTTATTTATAACCTTATATGATTACTTTTTTAACTTATATGATTAACGTTTATATTTTTTAATGTACGAAATGGTAAAAATGAGTTATTTATACCTTCAAAGACTTTTCATGTAGTGTACTAACTAGTAACTACTCTGATTCATAACCTTCCGTCGGTTCTCCACCGTTAGCCTATCAACACACTTTTCGGTGCTCCGTGCCCTTACAGGTAACCAATCAACACACTTTTTTTGCTTTTTTGTTCATCAACGTTTCATTCATTTTAATCTGTAATGCAATGCATGTTTATTTCATTGACCGAAGATTAATGGCTACACCAAAACTTCACATTGAAGAGGATAAGTTTTGACAACACTTAATCATGAATACAACTTCTGATGACATTACTGCTACTATATTAACTTGCCTTGATATATTAATCGATTTTTAAGAAAAAAATTTAAGTTACACTTTTTTCCGAATCTGCAAATCCGGTATTTGTAAAAAAAAAGCTATACTATGTTTCCGGATGTGCACATCCGGAAAACATCAGCGTTTTTTAAAAAAATGGTGCGTCCGGATGTGCACATCCGGAAACTGGGGACAAAATGGAAATTTCACGTGGTGTATAAGAAACATGGGTGGTGTATTAAGAAATGGTCTAACATTAATGATAATAAGAATATACACATTCCAAATATAGATAATTTGATAAAATTATCATTCTCTATCTTTCATTTATCACATTTTTTTAATCTATGTAAAAATATTAACTATAACACTTATTTTAGAGCATAGAGAATAAAATTAATTGAACACATTAAGTATACAAATTCCTTTGCATCTTAGGATACATAAGTTATAAGTTCGATTTAAATCACACGTCAAAAAGTTATGTGTAAATAAGAATCAAATTCTATAATCTAAATTTATAATTGACATGATTTATGTGTTTAAATTTTAAAATTCGAATGTTTGAATTCTACAATCCAAAAGTATAATTATTTACATGTTCAAACTACACTTTGAAAAAGGACATAATGTAGTGTGAAAAAAAATCAAGACATTGGCCTTACAATCAACATACGGTTAAAAGCCCAAGATAGAAATATGCAATGGAAATTTCTTATATTTCTCACATTCTTAAAAAAAATCTTTTCTCTTTTTTTCAATTATAACGTCATCAAAATTCTTTTGTTTTTTTAGACAATGTCGTTTTGGATTGTACACATGTTTAGTTTAGCCACGGCTAAGTCGCGGCAAAAATATAAGAACTATTAAATTTGCAAGACTTTTTACATTTTAGATTTTGTATCTCAATTTCTTTTTCCCTACAATATACATTTTAACTTCTCTAATTATAAGTCCCGATTCAAAGTAGATGTTTTATGCTACCTATATAATGAAAGTAATTTTTTTATAAGAAAAATGGATTAATAATGAGTAAATGGGTATTCAATTCATATAACAAGTGTTAACGTCCTATACATTCAAATTGCAACAAACTATAAAGCATAAAACCCCTAATAAGAAGGAAACTTGCAATCTAAGCAATTTCCTGGGTACACTTCCCACTCTCCCCAATATGTCTCATGTCTACAATTTTGGCATTAGGAGTTGCTCCTGATACAAACACTATAGGAAATTAATCACACGGAGGAATATAACCTAACCATTTGAATTTCCATAAATCCACCACTTTACCATTCCCTAATTTACAATTGATTCAGCTAGAGATCCAATTCAAGTCAGACAGTGAACATAGGTCCCTCCACCATATATAATCCCTCTTAGAAAAAGAAGCATAATCCAGGATCTTAGACTCCAAACCACCATATCTTAAAGTTAAAAAGGTCATACCAGATTGAGTGTATCTCTGTGAGGATTCTTCAATGGCACTTACTCAGCAAATCCAAATTGAACATTCCACGGTGCTTAACCCCCAAGCCCGTCTGCATATGGTTGACCATGTTATCTAGTTGATCTTATTCTTCTCTTTCATCCCACCCCACAAAAAATGATCTTTGGAGTTTGATGATTTCATTTAATACCACCTGTGTGGCTTTATAAAAGGAGAAGTAATATATTGGTATATTTGTCAAAACAACATTCAACATGACTATCCTACCTCCCAAGTACAATTGATGACACTTCCAAGAGGACAGTCCCATTCGAAGTTTTGTGAGTATAAAACCACAAGCTTCCTTTTTTCTAGGGTTAACTCCAACCTAAATTCCTAGAAATGAAAAGGCTGTAGAGCCAATGCTACATGTGAGAAAAGAGGAGGCACCTTGCATAAAATCTTCTTTGATATTTATACCAATGATTTTAGTTTTGAAAAGATTACACATAGGATTTCGATACGAAGATTGGCACGTCACTAAATCCATTAGTGACGAAAAACTACCATCTCTTATCCTATGTGACGGGTCGTGGAATGATATATGGATCTTGAAAAAATTAAATTTAGAGAGGGTAGTTTTTGGATCTCTAAACAGATATTGAATTCATCAGGTCTAGTGCTTTTGTCCCTAGCCCCAGACCACACCAGCTTTTTTACTTCTTCTTCAGGAAAAGGAGCTCCTAAGAAAGACATTTCTTCTGTGCTTAACTGCTGAAAATCCACTCCCTCCAAGACAGGCATCCTCAAATTATGCTCTTTAAATATGTTCTCAAAATGATGTTTAACCTCCATCTTTTCTTGATCAACTTGCTCAATCATCCATGAACTTGTAATCAGAGCAACAATTTGTTCCTCCTAACTCTCATTTTCATGATCTTATGAAAATAACTTAAATTAGTGTTCCCTTCTTTGTTCCATTTATGCCTAGATTTCTGCCTCAAGATGCTCTCTTTGTTGTGCATAACCTCCCACACCCTACTAGAAGCATATTCTCTTTGGTTACTTATTGTTTCAGGGTTCACCAGGTCTTCTTCAGCAACTAGATTAATCAGTACATTGAGTTTCTGGACTGAATCCTCCCCTCCCAGTTGAAGATAACCTATGAAGCATGGGTATTTTTAAAATGGTGAAGTACCGGTACCGGGTACGCACCCGTACCGGGTACTCGTACCGTACTCGTGATACTTTATTTTTTCTCATTATTTAATTTTGAATGAAATTTGTAGCTTTCTGAAATATCAATATAGTCTATTGGGTTAATACCCCTTTTGTCCCCTGCCATATAGGCGAAATCCCAAAAACAACCCTGTAAAAAAAAAACACAGATTTCATCCCTGCCATTTGTAGATTCCCTCGTTTTGCCTCCTGAGTAGATTTGGTCAACAAAATTGATGATGTGGCGCTGCTTTGTTGGTTTTTTTTTATTTTTTTGTTTATTTAATTACATGCGTGGCAGTTTTATTAATATTTTATTGATTGCATGTTTATTAGTTCAAAATATCAAAAGTTTAAAATTTAACCAACTACAAGGAAGTTCAAAATATCAAAAGTTTAAAATTTAACCAACTACAAGGATCAAACCCATGACTCATTGGGTGCAAGAAACATCTTTTTCCATTAGACTACAATACATAAGTTGTTATTAGTTTGTGTAAATTATATATTATACAAACTAAACTAAAGTAAATTTAATATAAACTTAACTAAACTAAATTTAGTTTAAAATAAAAAAAAAACTGTTATTTTAAAAAACTGTTATTTTAAAAAAACTGTTATTTACAATAAAAAAACTGTTATTTTAAAAAACTGATATTTTAAAAAAACTGTTATTTTAAAAAACTGTTATTTAAAATAAAAAAAAACTATTATTTTAAAAAACTCTTAATAAAAAACTAAACGAAATATATAAATATAATAGTAGTTTTAATATTAGTAATTACTAATAAACTGAAAATAAAAATATTAATTAATATTTACTTATTTAACATTAAAAACTGAATTTTATTTAAATGATTTAGTAATAGTATGTATTTTATTAAATACTGAAAAATAATATTTACTGAAAATAATGTTAAAACGTTACAAATAATAGTTACAGTAAATTGTTAAAACAGTAAATAATAAATAAATAATTAGCTACAGTAAAATAATCAATTAAATTTAGCTACAGTAAATAAATAAATAGTTACAGTAAAATGTTAAAACGGTAAATAATTAGTAAAATAGTAAAATATTAGTAAATAAATAATAATCAATTAAATAATCAGTAATATTAGTAAAATAGTTAAATATTAGTAAATAATAATTAATCAATTAAATATTAGTAAATAATAAGTAAAATAGTTACAGTAAAATAATCAATTAAATTTAGCTACAGTAAATATTTAGTAAATAATAATATAACTACAGTAATATTTAGTAAATATTTAAATTTAACTAATAAATTTCTTAAATAATAATATACTATATTAATATTTAGTAAATATTTAGAATTTAGCTACAGTAAAATAATGAATTAAATTTAGCTACAGTAAATATTTAGTAAATAATAATATAGCTACAGTAATATTTAGTAAATATTTAAATTTAACTAATACATTTCTTAAATAATAATATACTATATTAATATTTAGTAAATATTTAGAATTTAGCTACAGTGTAATATAGTATAATGTTTACAATATGTTATTTAACTATATTCTAATAATAGTTATAGTATATATAATATAGTTACAATATATTCTAATAATAATTGATCAAAATGCAAACAAATATACAAATGTATAATATGTATGTTTAAAATCAATTGAATTACAAGATATAACCTCTAGCTTAGTGGTAGGCGCTTAGGCTTTGAAATAAAGGGGGTGGGTTCAAATCCTACCTCCATCAAATTTTTGTGTTTACATGATAAAACAATTGAATATAACACTAAAAAAAGTCCACGTGGCATTTCCACATAATAATAAATTAAATAAAAAATAAAAAAACCAACAAAGCAGTGCCACATCATCAATTTTGTTGACCGAATCTACTCAGGGGCCAAAACGAGGGAATTTACAAATTAAAGGGATGAAATCTGTGTTTTTTTTACAGGGTTGTTTTTGGGATTTCGCTCATATGGCAGGGGGCAAAAGGGGTATTAACCCTAGTCTATTTATGTATTTTAATTTTTTTAATATTGTGTCTTATCATTATTTTTGGTTTTTTCAATTTTTTAGAGTTGTATTTTATTATGAACCTAATAATATAGTTTTCTATTTATACATTTTATAGATAATTTTTATTTCTTATTAACGTACCCTTATCTTAATTTTTTTTAAAAATACCGTATCCCGTACCGGTACCAGTACCTGCACCGGGTAAGTACTCGTAGCTATGCATCATAGAAGATAACAAAAAACATCCTTGTTCCAACTTCTCGGATTCTCTTTCAACAATTTCAATTTTTCTATTAACACAAATGTTGCCTTGCCCAGTATATGATTGGAATTCCAAACCTTTTCTACAAAACGAAAAAACTCTTGATGTTCCATCCAACAATTAAATTTTTTGAATGGTTTTGTTCCCCAAGTTGACACATTTCCTCTTATACAAATAGGTTAATGATCAGACAAATCCCTACTATCAAACCATTGACATTCAATCGTCCAAATAGAAACCCATGCTTTTGAGATTAAGAATTTATCAATCCTACTCATGACACTCCTATTTTGTTTAAATCAAGTGAATTTCCCTCCAAATAAAGGTACATCGACCCAATTCATAGTTTCTATGAAGTTTCCAAATTCTAACATTTCTACTATATTTACTACTAAACTTTGACATTTCCTCTCTGACTTTTTCTTAATTTTTCTTAATTGCATTAGAGTCTCCTGTAACACACCACTCTCCTCTAGGAAATGTTTTTTTACAATCACACAGTTCACTCCATAACTTCCTTTTCTTGAGAATGAAGCAAGATGAATAGACATTGACCTCGAAAATTGATCTACCTTTCCATATGACATTCATTCCAATAAAATCTTCCCCTTAAAACTAAAGTTAAAAATGAAATAACCTAGTTTCCAAATGATTATTAGGCCTCCCAATCTTCTCTAAGTTTTTCTTGAATATATTCAACTTTGGTTTCTTGTAGTAAACAAACATCAAATTGACCCTTAGCAATTATCTGATTCAAGATCCTTCTTTAGATAGAACTTTCGCTTCCTCGAATATTGTTGCATCATCTGAGCACATATAAACCCCGACTAATTTTGTTATAAACTCAACAAAAAAATTAGGGTTCCAAGCGTGCCAATGAACACTGTAAATTCTCAACCATGTAACTTTTTCCTTCCAACGTCCCTAGGGTTCCATATTCTAATTTCCTTAAACTATTGTTTTATCCAAACTTTCTTGGATTCCACCAAGTTCATGAGTTTTTCTTCCTCCCTTTCTTCCAATAAATAGATGTTTGCACCTAAAGGAGTGACTTTTATAAATAAAAAAAATATCCCTATGTCACTACTACAAAACGCGCAAACAACAACGTCAGGCTTACAACGGACTGTCTATACATCGTTGTAATAGATGCACGCTTTTTTTTTAATCTCGTTAAAAGGCTTTTAATGACGGTTAATATTCAAATCGTGGTGAAATGTGAGGCCTTTCACGACGGGTATGTTTTCAACCGTCATTATAGGTAGCGCATGGTCATGGGTTCAATTCCCAACACCAACATTTATGGTTTTTTACATATTATTTCAAAATGCCCACATCCTTTCACCACTGGTATGTTTTCAACCGTCATTATAGCCAATAATTTAGTTTTAGGTCTTGTACTTCAAAAAATCGGTTTTAGGGAAAATCGTCTCCTTTTTTAGATCTGTTTCGTGCATCTGAAGCAGAAAAATCGTGCGGTTATTAGTCCCTTACTCTAGAGGAGTTACAGGACTTCACCCTCAAAACCCCAAATTCATCTTTTTTCTAAAAAATTCTAAAAAAAATCTCAAAATTCTTATTTTACCTAATTAGATTAAATTTCGTGTTTTTAGATTTTTCTGAATTTATTTTAATCATTTTTTCCTATTTTTTCAAAATGCTGACAGACCTTTCAGAACGGGTATTTAAACCAACCGTTGTAATAGGTAGCTTTTTTTACTTATTTTTTCAAAATGATGACAGACCTTTCACCATGGGTAATTTAAACCAACCGTCATTAAAGGTAGCGTCTTGTCATGGGTTCAAGTCCCAGCACCAGCATTTTTGGTTTTTTACTTATTTTTTCAATTCTCATTACCAACATTATAGGTGGTGCACATATTGAGTTTATTCACTATCCTTAAACAAATCTTGGTCGTCCATTTAGTGATTATCAACGGCCAAGACACTACTATTAGTGATCCGCGTGAAACCTAAAACTCAGACGAACTACATCTTCTACCTCCAAACATCATCTTTCAGTTACGATACTCTATTTCTCCACTAAACCAAATTTCAGAATAAATTTCAGAACTCGAGTTAGCAATGTTAGTTATTGGTGTTCTTTTTAAATTATTTTTGTTCTTGTTATTCTTTTTTATTATTGTTGTTCTTGTTGTTATTATTGTTATTATTGTTGTTGTTTTTGTTGATGTTGTTGTTCTTGTTGTTATTATTGTTATTATTGTTGTTGTTGTTGTTGTTCTTCTTCTTCTTCTTCTTGTTCTGATTCTTTTTCTTGTTCTTGTTCTTGTTCTTGATGTTGTTCTTGTTGTTGTTGTTGTTGTTGTTGTTGTTGTTGTTCTTATTGTTGTTCTTGATGTTCTTACTATTGTTGTTGTTCTTATTGTTGTTCTTGATGTTCTTACTATTGTTCTTGTTCTTATTGTTGTTCTTGATGTTCTTGCTGTTGTTCTTGTTCTAATGCTGCAATTTTTTTTTATTTTATTAAAAGACATACAACAACGGTTTTTTTAAAATAACCGTCATTATAGGTAGTGCTAATGCTATATTTTTATTTTATTTTATTAAAAGGCATACAACAACGGGTATTTAAAATAACCGTCATTATAGGTAGCGCATTTTCCATTTTTTTACAACGGTTACTGGGCCGTCATTGTACGTACCGCATATACAACAACACTCTACATAACAACGCCTTCGCCCGCGTAATTATATGTCATTTCCAACCGTTGTTAAATGGGTTTTTTGTAGTAGTGTGTATTAAAGATATCCTAAATGTTATATGTCATTTCTGGGCTTTCTACTACACCCACATAATAAGCTTTGTTAAATCTATTCCAGTCCTCCTCGCCAACCCCGTTAAACTTAAGTCAACAAATTTTAACTTAGTCGTCTGAAGACTATAGTTCATTTCATTTGAATAAGGTGTTGTCCTAAGCTTGTGCATGATTGTTCTACGGTTTATTGAATGTATTCTTGAGAACATTCGCATAAGACCTAGGATTTTCAGTTCCACGTTTCTTACCACCTTTCTCACTCCTTTTTGAAAGATCATTTCTTTGATTTCCTCTAGTATGAAATGTTCGTACAAAAAGAAAAAAAAAGTTCCTGCAAATCTTCTACATCACCCGTTCTCATCTCCTAACTCCTCTGATTAACCATTTCCTGAATCCTTTGAAACCTTAGTATCATAGCTTAATTTTTATCCTTAAGATTCCGTCTTTTTCGCATTATCTGCATAGTCTATCATGCATTTCATCACACATAATGTCTGAATTATCAATCAGAATAAACTTGTTGGATTTACAGCCGAATCGGTCAAAGTAAAAGTCAACTGTGCGTGAAATCAGTGGATGAAAATTTTCAAAATCGAGCTTGCAAACATCTGTCATATTAATCTACGTTTCGCATGGTTTAATCTGACGTGGTTTAATCTACGTTTCTTATTGTTGTTCTTGATGTTCTTACTATTGTTGTTGTTCTTATTGTTGTTCTTGATGTTCTTACTATTGTTCTTGTTCTTATTGTTGTTCTTGATGTTCTTGCTGTTGTTCTTGTTCTAATGCTGCAATTTTTATTTTATTTTATTAAAAGACATACAACAACGGTTTTTTTAAAATAACCGTCATTATAGGTAGTGCTAATGCTATATTTTTATTTTATTTTATTAAAAGGCATACAACAACGGGTATTTAAAATAACCGTCATTATAGGTAGCGCATTTTCCATTTTTTTACAACGGTTACTGGGCCGTCATTGTACGTACCGCATATACAACAACACTCTACATAACAACGCCTTCGCCCGCGTCATTATATGTCATTTCCAACCGTTGTTAAATGGGTTTTTTGTAGTAGTGTGTATTAAAGATATCCTAAATGTTATATGTCATTTTTGGGCTTTCTACTACACCCACATAATAAGCTTTGTTAAATCTATTCCACTCCTCCTCGCCAACCCCGTTAAACTTAAGTCAACAAATTTTAACTTAGTCGTCTGAAGACTATAGTTCATTTCATTTGAATAAGGTGTTGTCCTAAGCTTGTGCATGATTGTTCTACGGTTTATTGAATGTATTCTTGAGAACATTTGCATAAGACCTAGGATTTTCAGTTCCACGTTTCTTACCACCTTTCTCACTCCTTTTTGAAAGATCATTTCTTTGATTTCCTCTAGTATGAAATGTTCGTACAAAAAGAAAAAAAAAGTTCCTGCAAATCTTCTACATCACCCGTTCTCATCTCCTAACTCCTCTGATTAACCATTTCCTGAATCCTTTGAAACCTTAGTATCATAGCTTAATTTTTATCCTTAAGATTCCGTCTTTTTTCGCATTATCTGCATAGTCTATCATGCATTTCATCACGCATAATGTCTGAATTATCAATCAGAATAAACTTGTTGGATTTACAGCCGAATCGGTCAAAGTAAAAGTCAACTGTGCGTGAAATCAGTGGATGAAAATTTTCAAAATCGAGCTTGCAAACATCTGTCATATTAATCTACGTTTCGCGTGGTTTAATCTGACGTGCTCATTTTAATTTTTCAATTGTGTTTCGATCGCGTTTTAGACGGTTTAATCCTTTTAACCGGGTAAAATTTATTTCGAAATTTGGCTAAACGCTGTATTTTTTCCGAGTCGTTTATTTTACGCTGATCATTTTGGTGTATTCTTTTTATTTTTTCGAGCAATTCGATACCGGTCCGATTATTCGCTTTTTAACCGATTTTATTTTTATTTTTAATTAATAACATTTTTTATTAATCAGATATTTTTAATCTATATTTTTTATTGTTAATTGTATTTTTATTTGATTTATTTTTTTATATATAATATTAATTTTGTTTTTTATCCATTTTAGCAAAAATAATTTTTGTTTTTTTCCTCATCTTTGTGAAACATAGCATGCATGCACTGATCAACACACATCAGTTATTATTTATTACTAACTATTATTATTTATTACTAACTATTCATTATTTTTATTTGTTCTGGACTGGGCCAGAGCCTGCCCATTAGTCGGGCAGGCCCAACCCAATACTAAACGGCCCATTAGGCCCAATCCTATCTTGTCGAGCATACTCAGATCACATTGGCATCGAGCAGAGACCTCATGACACGAGGAGAGGTCACGATTCTCCTCCCCACGTTGTAACACCCCCTTCTACACCCCTAGGCTATTAAAGCGATAACAGTTAATCAGAGTATAATTAAAAAAATTCACGGCATAGACAGAGGCGTCACATCAATTTGAAACAAATATACAACAACCTGCTCATATAGATATGCAACAATTCAGGTAGCACATAACAAAGGAACTTAGTTCCTAACACCCACAATTCAGATACAGAATAAAAGCGGAAAATCCGTAACTGAATCTTATATATATATATATATCATAAAAGTTTGTTATATACAAAGTCAACCATGTACATCCAAAAGATACATATACATTTACATAAAATCACAAACGGTCTCCCCGACTACCCGGTGCTACATATCAGAGCTGACCGACAAAAGAATGAAGACCTAAGCTTCACAAAAGACCTCCAACATCTAATCTGTAATGCCTCATAGAGCATTTAAAACAGCAGAAGGGTGAGAAACACAATCATAATATAATTGCATACAATTATATAATAGCACAACAATACACATGTAAAATATTCTCACCGCAACTTACACTAGAATTCAAATACAGAACAGCACAATGCATATCTCATATATCCATCACCAATGCATATCAATCATGCACAGTACAATTATCAACCACACATATATATATCTCAACTCATCCATTCCAATCACAATTCAACACAAAATCAATCCATTCATGATTTATGCATATGCACAGAGACCGACACAACGACTCTATGCAATGCAATGCGGTACCATCCATCCGTCAATCTCATCACTAGTTCACTCAGGAACTATTGGAACCATCGCTTGTTACTTAATGTAACTCCCCGTCGGACAAACGATCTTCCCCGTCGCTCACACCTCTTTGTATAAGGCACACGACGTTTATGGATCGCTCACACCTCTTTGTATAAGGCACACGACCCGAACGCTCACACCTTTTTATATAAGTCACACGATCGTCTATAATCATCGCTCACACCTCTTTGTATAAGGCACACGATGTTATAGCGGATTCCCTCTGGAATCGATTCGTCGCTCACACCCACTAGGGCACACGACATCACAAGAATGCATATCATGATGCTTGGCATACAATGACTCATGACATTCAAATGCACACATATCTGCAACCATCTCAATCAACAATAATCATGCTTTACCATCAAGCCCAAAACAATGCATTTACATCATACAACAGCACATAAGTCATACCATATCTATCAAAGGCATATTGCATGATAACACATCAAATACACACAATTAAAATGGTACAAGTTGACAAAACGACACCTTTCCAAATTCCTGACATAATTTAATCGGCCAACAATCTCAAAACCATTTTAATAAGAAAGAACATGTCAAAAGCTTTCAAACGCACCAAACCGCGCCTCAAACCGACTTACGGATCAAAAGTTATAAAGAAAACAAATTGGGAAAAGCTGTCATGTTCGCAGTGCGAAGCTCCTAGCGAGTCCTTCGCTTCCTCATTCGCAGTGCGAATATCCCAGCGAACCATGGCAAAAAGGAAAATGGCCTACAGTTCGCAGTGCGAGTCTCTGGCGAATGCTTAGCCAACACTTATTTGCTGCCCCATTCGCAGTGCGAACATCTGGCGAACTAAGTCAGAACTGAAATGAGGTAAGGTTCGCAGTGCGAGTCTCTGGCGAATGCTCGCCCTCCCCTTCGCAGTGCGAAAAGCCAGCGAATGCTCGCTTTCCCCTTCGCTAGGGGATTCGCAGTGCGAACCTGCGAATTCAGCAAAACCCAGCAGCGCTGTTACATAACCCAAAACCATATTTTCCCCACCAAAACACTTCCAAACAAACACATAGCTATCAAAACATAACCCAATCATGGTAACTAGTATTCTACAACATTTACACCGATTTTCAACCGCGGAAACATCGATTTCCACTCATTTATCTCATTTCGACCTATATTTGAAAACCAATGAAACTTCCACACAAACATACATAATCATACACAACCATAGTATAATCAAGTTTCGCACCCTTACCCGATTAAATCGCGTTTGAAAAGTCAGTTGAATCGGTTCCCAAATCCACAAGTTTTCTCTCTTTTCTTCTTTCTCTTCTCTTTTCTTCTTTCTCTTTTTCTTCTCTTCTTTTTCTTTCCTTACTATTTTTCTCTCTTTTCTTTCTATTATATGAAAAATATAATATCTACCCAAACAAAAGACCAAAATACCCATACACTCAAATATCTCACAAACGCTCCCAACACGCGATAAAATATAATCACGATGAAAAATAATACATTTACCAAATAAAAGTCGAAAATAAAATAATATAATAATAAAATAATCAAAACGACTCAATTAAATAAAACTAACTAAAACTGGGGCGTTACAACTCTCCCCCACTTAGAAATTTTCGTCCTCGAAAATATTACCTGAGACGAACAACTCTGGATACGACTCCCGCATCCGACTCTCCAACTCCCAAGTCAAATTGCCCTCAGCAGTGCCTCCCCACGCTATTTTCACAAGTGCAATATCCTTGTCCCTTAACCGCTTCAGCTCGCGATCCAAAATCCTCACTGGTAATGCCTCCACCGTAAGGTTCTCCCTTACCTCTACCTCATCCATCAGAATCACATGTGACGGATCCGGAACATACTTTTGAAGCTGTGAAACATGGAGCACATCATGCAAATTCGACAGACTCGGCGGCAACGCCACCCTATAAGCCACAACACCCACTCTCCCGGATATCTGGTAAGGACCAATAAACCGAGAAGTAAGCTTCTTTGACTTCAATGCACGACCAACACCCGTTACCGGCGTAACTCTCAAAAATACATGACCTCCCTCTTAAAACTCAAGATCTTTCCTCCTTCGATCATGATAACTCTTCTGTCTACTCTGAGAAGCCTTCATTTTCTCACGAATAAGTTTCACCTTGTCTGTAGTCTGTTGAATCAATTCCGGTCCAACCACCGAACTCTCACCAGATTCGTGCCAACACAACGGTGTTCGACATCTTCTTCCATACAACGCTTCAAAAGGTGCCATTCCAATACTCGAATGAAAACTGTTATTATACGTGAATTCCACCAACGCAAGATAACTATCCCAAGCACCACCTTGTTCCAGAACACAAGCCCGCAACAAATCTTCCAACGACTGAATCCTTCTCTCGGTTTGCCCATCTATCTGAAGATGATAAGCCGAACTCAATCTCAATTTAGAACCCAACGCCTTTTGTAAACTTTCCCAAAATCTCGAGGTAAACCTCGGATCTCGATCTGAAATAATGCTCAACCCCATGTAGTTTCACAATCACACTGATATAAATCTCAGCTAACCTCTCCAAAGAAAAACTGATGTCAATCGAAATGAAATGAGCCGATTTAGTCAGCCTATCCACAACCACCCAAATTGCATTATGTCCCCGCTGAGTGTTCGGCAACCCTGTCACAAAGTCCATAGAAATGCTATCCCATTTCCACTCAGGAATATCCAACGGTACCAATAAACCACTAGGCTTTTGATGTTCCACTTTCGACTTCTGACACGTCAAACATGAATACACAAACTGAGCCACATCTCTCTTTAACCCAGACCATCAAAAGATCTTCTTCAGATCCTGATACATCTTATTAGCTCCCGGATGTATACTCAAATTACTCCGGTGTCCTTCCTCCAAAATCATCCTTTTCAACTCCGAATCATCAGGAATACAAATTCTACCTCGGAACCTCAAAACACCTTTATCATCCACTTTAAAGTCCTCATTTTCACTTTTATCCCCAACCGTCATCAAGTCCACAAATTTCACATCCAATTTCTGTTTTTCGCTAACGGTCAACAGAAAATCATTAGTAACCTTCAACATACCAAGTCTCACACTGTCAGACGTCAATTCACATACCAAACTCAAATCTCTAAATGATTCCAAAAGTTCCCACTCCTTAGCCATCAAAGCAGACATATGCAACGATTTCCGGCTTAACGCATCGGCTACCACATTAGCTTTACCAGGATGGTCATTCAAGCCAAAATCGTAGTCCTTCAAAAATTCCAACCATCTACGTTGCCTCATATTCAACTCTTTTTGATCAAACAAGTATTTCAAACTTTTATGATCACTAAAGACTTCGAATCTTGCACCATAGAGATAATGCCTCCAAATTTTCAATACAAACACCACAGTCGCTAATTCAAGATCATGAGTAGGATAATTTTTCTCATGCATCCTCAATTGCCTCGAAGCATAAGCCACGACCGTACCTTCTTGCATCAACACTCCACCTAGCCCAATCAAAGACGCATCGCAATACACCACAAACGGTTCAGTAGGATTCGGCAAGATCAAAATCGGAGCTGTTGTCAATCTTCTCTTCAGCTCACTAAAACTTTCTTCACACCGAATATCCCAAATGAACGCTTGACCTTTATAAGTCAACTGGGTCAAAGGAAGTGCTAACTTAGAAAAACCTTCAATGAACCTTCGATAATATCCGGCTAAACCCAAAAAGCTTCTAATTTCAGTAACAGATCTCGGAGTCTCCCATTGTAGAACTGCATCTACTTTAGATGGATCCACAGCTATACCATTACCTGAAATCACATGACCAAGAAAACTCACTTCCGACAACCAGAATTCACACTTGGACAATTTGGCAAAAAGTCTCTTCTCCTTCAAAATTTGCAACACAATGCGCAAATGCTCCGCATGTTCCTCCCGAGACTTAGAATAAATTAAGATATCATCAATAAACACAACAACAAATCGATCCAAATGCTCGTGGAAAATACGATTCATATACTCCATAAACACACCTGGCGCATTAGAAACCCCGAACGACATCACAGAATATTCATAATGATCGTATCGTGTCCTAAAAGCCGTCTTCTGAATATCTTCCTCTTTCACTCTAATCTGATGATAACCCGACCTCAAATCAATCTTACTAAACACACAAGCACCTACCAACTGGTCCATTAAATCATCAATTCTCGGAAGAGGATACTTATTCTTAATCGTCACTTTATTCAGCTGGAGATAATCAATACACAATCGCATACTCCCATCTTTCTTTTTCACCAATAAAACTGGAGCACCCCAAGGCGACACACTTGGCCTCACAAACTTCTTTTCTAACAATTCATTCAATTGCTTCTTTAACTCTACCAACTCAGATGCCGACATTCTATATGGTGCCATAGATACAGGTTTAGTACCAGGAACTAGATCTATAGAAAACTCCACCTCTCTCTGGCGGCACATCTGAAATATCCTCAGGAAACACCTCTGGAAATTCACACACAACAGGAAACACATCAAGTGAAACTTGACTCTCCACAGTTAACGATGCAAACAACCCAAACAACTGAGCTTCATCCGCCAAAAGTTTCTTCAAATCTTTGGTAGATAAGAAGCTCGATTCCTCGTCTTCCTCAAGAGAAGGAAATCTTACCAGCTTATGATTACAATCAATATGAACCCGAATGAACTGCAACCAATTCATTCCCAGAACCACATCTAAACCCTTCAACGGCAAACACACCAAATCCATTTCAAAATCTTTACCATAAATGGTCAAAGGACAACTTAAACAAACCAAAGAAGTAGTTACTGACCCCATTGGTGGAGTATCAATAACCATCTCTCCACCCATCGAAAACAACAAAAGATTCAAACGCTTCGTGCACTCAGACGAAATAAACGAATGAGTCGCTCCAGTATCAATAATAGCAACTAAAGGCGTACTATTAATATAACACGTACCTCTGATCAGACGATCTGCACTAGAAGTCTGAGTTCCCGCCAATGCAAAAACTTTCCCACCAGCTGGAGCTTGCTTTGGTTTCGGACACTTTGTACTAACATGACCAGGTTCACCACAGTTGAAACACTTCACCACATTCCTTTTACAATCAGCTGCGATATGCCCTAAACCTCCACAATTGGAACACTTTCTCATATCTTTCCTGCATTCAAACTGGCGATGTCCTAGGTCACCACACCTATAACATCTCAGAGGACTAGACATTCCTCCCCCACTGGGCCTTTTCTCAAAATTACCTCTCTACTTACCCTTATCAGCTAGTGTTACATAAGGACCACTACGAAACTGTTGCTTCCCTTTCCTGTCGTTCACACTCTTATAGTGAGTAGAATGAGCTTTGCTATCTTCTTCATAAATCCTACAACAATCCACCAAATCTGAAAACCTCTAAATTCTCTGATAACCAATTGCCTGCTTAATCTCAGGATGCAACCCATTCTCAAACTTCACACACTTAGAAAACTCCGCAGTCGCTTCAGCATAATGTGGGTAAAACTGCACAAGCTCCACAAACTTAGCAGTATAATCAACAACAGAAATATTACCTTGTTTCAATTCCAAGAACTCAATCTCCTTCTTTCCCCTTACGTCCTCAGGAAAATACTTCCTCAGAAACTCAATGCTAAAGGCAGCCCAAGTGATCTCTTCATCAACAGCTTCCAACACATGACGCGTACTAACCCACCAATCATCAGCTTCTTCCAGCAACATGTGAGTACCCAATCTCACCTTCTGATCCTCAGCACAATCCATCACTCAGAAGATCCTTTCAATTTCCTTAAGCCAAATCTGAGCACCATCAGGATCATATCTTCCTTTGAAGATAGGCGGTTTGTTCTTCCTGAACTCATCATTCCCGGCAGCATTAGGTGCACCCTGAACAGCACGAGCCATAGCTTGCATAGCAGCAGCCAAAGCAACATCATTCCTACCAGCCATATTCTGTTCATATCCAATAACAGCAACTATGGTTAAACAAACAGCTCACCCAACCACAAACACCGACAAGGACTGACACAAACTGACACGGACTGGCTCTGATACCACTTAATGTAACAGCCCCTTCTACACCCCCAGGCTATTAAAGCGATAACAGTTAATCAGAGTATAATTAAAAAAATTCACGGTATAGACAGAGGCGTCACATTAATTTGAAACAAACATACAACAACCTGCTCATATAGATATGCAACAATTCAGGTAGCACATAATAAAGGAACTTAGTTCCTAACACCCACAATTCAGATACAGAATAAAAGCGGAAAATTCGTAACTGAATCTCATATATATATATATATATATATCATAAAAGTTTGTTATATACAAAGTCAACCATGTACATCCAAAAGATACATATACATTTACATAAAATCACAAACGGTCTCCCCGACTACCCGGTGCTACATATCAGAGCAGACCGACAAAAGAATGAAGACCTAAGCATCACAAAAAGACCTTCAACATATAATCTGCAATGCCTCATAGAGCATTTAAAACAGCAGAAGGGTGAGAAACACAATCATAATATAATTGCATACAATTATATAATAGCACAACAATACACATGTAAAATATTCTCACCGCAACTTACACTAGAATTCAAATACAGAACAGCACAATGCATATCTCATATATCCATCACCAATGCATATCAATCATGCACAGTACAATTATCAACCACACATATATATATCTCAGCTCATCCATTCCAATCACAATTCCACACAAGATCAATCCATTCATGATTTATGCATATGCACAGGGACCGACACAACGACTCTATGCAATGCAATGTTGTACCATCCATCCATCAATCTTATCACTAGTTCACTCAAGAACTATTGGAACCATCGCTTGTTACTTAATGTAACTCCCCGTCGGGCAAACAATGTTCCCCGTCGCTCACACCTCTTTGTATAAGGCACACGACGTTTATGAATCGCTCACACCTCTTTGTATAAGGCACACGACCCGATCGCTCACACCTCTTTGTATAAGGCACACGATCGTCTATAATCATCGCTCACACCTCTTTGTATAAGGCACACGATGTTATAGCGGATTCCCTCTGGAATCGATTCATCGCTCACACCCACTAGGGCAGACGACATCACAAGAATGCATATCATGATGATTGGCATACAATGACTCATGACATTCAAATGCACACATATATGCAACTATCTCAATCAACAATAATCATGCTTTACCATCAAGCCCAAAACAATGCATTTACATCATACAACAGCACACAAGTCATACCATATATATCAAAGGCATATTGCATGATAACACATCAAATACACACAATTAAAATGGTACAAGTTGACAAAACGACACCTTTCCAAATTCCCGACATAATTTAATCGGCCAACAATCTCAAAACCATTTTAATAAGAAAGAACATGTCAAAAGCTTTCCAACGCACCAAATCGCGCCTCAAACCGACTTACGGATCAAAAGTTATAAAGAAAACAAATTGGGAAAAGTTGTCATGTTCGCAGTGCGAAGCTCCTAGCGAGTCCTTCGCTTCCTCATTCGCAGTGCGAATATCCCAGTGAACCATGGCAGAAAGCAAAATAGCCTACAGTTCACAGTGCGAGTCTCTGGCAAACTGGTGCGTTACACACGTTCTCCGCGTGCTCCCCCCGCAGGGACACTTCATCAGGTAACTACCCTCCTCCGAAAGAGCCAGTCTGCCCACTCTCCAGAAATCTAGGGACAGTTACTCTAGGGCGAAGACCACATGCTGGTCTTCCCTACGCCACGTAAGCCCTGGAAGTTATTTGCATTGGGCCTAACAATCCAACCCATTGCAGACGACCGTTGGCCCAGCGTTGGGGGCACAATATAAATACCCTCTCTCCCGAGAGGGTCATGTATTCTATCATATTCTCTCACTCTCACTTTCTGTACTTGCTTACTCCCTTCCTGACTTTGGCATCAGAGTACCTTGCAGGTACACCCTCCCACCGTCTCATCACCACCAGAGTAGCGGAGCTCACGACGTTTGTTGGCCACTAATCTCCTTTTTTATCAAGTACGATCAGTGGTTCCGTCTGTGGGAACCTTTGCTCCCCCATTTTTCTCTTCGTAAAACCAAAGCAACTTCAATTTTCTAACAACCATGGCCAGTACCCAACCTAAGGCCAAGACTCCGGACACCGCCTTCGCGTAGTTCAACAACGGAGACAACCACGAGGACAATGTGGTTGTTCACGTCGAAGAAGGCGGCGAAAGGGACGGGTGTACTGCCTCCCCTTCCTCTGACGATGCGGCATACAATGCCGCCCAACAGGGCAGCATCCCAGCTGTCTACCATCCGATCCCCGCGCCACCAAATGCTGATCCGAACACGGTGGCCCTGTTCGCTCTGATCAATCAGACAAACCAATTTATCTCCCAGCAGAACGTGAGGATAGAAGCGCTCGAAAGAGGGTGACAACGATGCTCTCCCCCACGGAGACATCGTCGCCCTCCATCTCCCAGTTGTTCTCCCTCCCTGCAAATGACACCACCGGCCGACTCTCAGAGCCCTTCCCCCCAACCTGTGGAACGCCGCCCGCGCCTAGAACGACCCCAGTCTGTGGTCTCCCAGAAGCGTCATCGTTCCCCTCCTCGAAAGGAACAACAATGCTCCCCTTCCTAGAAGAGGAGCAAAGCTAACAACAAACAACCGGAGAGTCGTCCAAGGAGTTCCCCCCGACGACACGGGCCTTGTCGGGGCAACCACTGCCCATCACAATCACCAGTTAAGAGTGACGACGACGACCAGCGGACCCCACTATCCAAGGAGATTATGGAGACCCCTATACCTATGGGGATGGAAAAGCCTCCACCCTTGGGGACGTACGACGGCACCGCCGACCCCGACGATCACGTAGAGAGCTTCGAGGCAATGCTCGACTACCGGAATGTTCAGGGAGCCGTCAAATGCAGGTTCTTCCCGACCACCCTCCGAAAAGGGACCATGGCGTGGTACAAAAGCTTCAAGGTAGAGTCCATCACTGCTTGGAAAGAACTGAAGAGACAACTCTCCAGGCATTTCACTGCGTCCCGACGCCACCCGAAGATGGTGGCCTCCCTGGAAGCCATCCTCCAAGGGAGATACGAATCTCTCAGAGGTTACATTGAGAGATTTAACCGGGAAACCGTTGAGGTACCCGCTACCGACGACATGAAGAAGTTCCTGATCGAGCGGGGACTGCGTCACGGGACCGAGTTCGCAAAGGTTGTGGGCATCCATAGACCCCGCAACTTGGAAGACCTCCTCCACAGAGCCCAATCATACATCCAGTTCGAGGAGTCGGAGGCCGCCCATGTTGCCCATGACTCGCGACACCAAGAGGGCCCCCGGAGCTCCAAGGATGAAGACTCTACTGCCCCCCGACGCGGGGGAGAGAGAAGATGTAAAGGTCATCCCAAAGACTCTCACGAGCCGAGAGGTCCGGATGGCCGGTTCACGGAGTACACTCCACTCACTACTCCCCGCGAGCAAATTCTCTCCGAGTGCGCCAACTCAGAATTTCATAAAGGGGGTGTCCGCTTTCCGAAGCCGACGCCCCCCCAAATCAAACTCTGACAAGTCCAAATACTGCAGGTTCCATCGGAGCCACGGACATGTCACCGAAGACTACATACACCTCAAGGATGCGATAGAGAACCTAATCAAGGAGGGGCATCTAAAATAGTATACCAAGAGGAATGACGCCCCTCGACCTGATGCTCGGAATGCGCAAAGCGTCAAGGAGACGATCCCTCCATCTAGAGAGAACAGACTGCAAGTCGCTCTAAGCGTCACTCGGCCAGAGAACTTTTACATTCCTGAAGAAATTGAGGATCCCGCGGCAGTTCACAGCTTGTGGGAGAATATTCCCCCTAAGGACCCTATCACAACCCCTAGCACATGGCAAAGTTTCCCCACTGCAATGGTTATATCCGGTGGGGACTTCAACAAGGTCTCTGTCAGGTCAATCAAACGGAAGTTCGACGAGCTAGAGTCTGCGAGCTCGGCACAGACTGCCACCTTTGAGAAGGTGAAAGGGAAGTCAAACCACATCACCTTCTACCTCGAGGAACTACCAGGCGGTGTGCCCAACTACACCATCCCTTTCCTGATCAGGGCGCAGATGGCGAATTTTGACGTCCGCAGAATCCTGTTCGACCAAGGGAGTTCGGTGGACTTCATGTACGCCGACCTCTTCGAAACCCTCTAGCTCGACAAAAAACATCTGACCCCTTACGTGGGCTCGGATCTACAGGGTTTCAATGGCACCACCACCAGACCGTGGGGCTATGTTGAATTGATGGTCACTTTCGGGAGCGAGGACACTGTCCGACAAGTCAAGACCCGCTTCCTAGTGGTGGATTACCCTTCCCTGTACCAATGCATCCTAGGGAAAACCACTCTGGCCGAACTCACAGCGGTACCATCTACAGTCCATCTGAAGATGAAGTACTATATGGCTAGAGGTCGGGTTGTCACCATGCACGGGAACATTGAAGCTGTTAGGAGATGCTTCGAAGCTGCAACCAAGGGCCTAAGCTCGATCAAAGTCAAGCCCAAGGCCAGAGAGAAGTCAACCCCGGACGCAGTGCAGAAGCCACTCCCGTGCGTCAGTGCGGTGGACCTCGACAGTCGTTTCCCCGATGAGCAGGAAGAAGAGGGAGTAGCGGACAATGACATCTCAGCTGAAGGCAACGGGCAGTCTCTCCACCCAACACGTCCCATCCCAGATGGAGACTTCGAGCTCGTCGCCCTCGAAGACGATCTAGATAGGAGCGTGAAGATTGGCATCGGGCTCCCCGACCTGACGAAGAAGCAGTTGAAGGCATGACTCCGAGAGAACGCTGATTTGTTCGCGTGGAGCACGTCAGAGATGCCCGGCCTCGACCCAGAGGTGGCCTGTCACTAGCTCACTGTAGATCCAGCCGCTAGGGCTATAGTGCAACGTAGGCGTAGGCAGTCTCCCGAGAAAGCGGAGGCTGCTGAAAAAGTTGTAAAAGACCTCTTAGAGGCAAATTTTATTTCGGAGGCCAGGTACACAACCTGGCTGTCCAAAGTTGTACTTGTTAAGAAAAATAATGGAAAATGGAGGATGTACGTTGACTATACCGATCTTAACCAGGCGTGCCCGAAAGATTCTTATCCATTGCTTAACATCGACCAGCTGGGCGATAATTCTGCAGGTTTCAAACTTTTGTCCTTCATGAAAGCCTACTCAGGGTACAATCAAATCCCCATGGCCAAGGCCGACAAGCAGCACACCGCCTTCATGACCGAGTCGGGCAATTACTACTACAACGTGATGCCCTTCGTCCTGAAGAACGCTGGCACGACCTACCAACGGATGATGAACAAAGTCTTCCAGGGAGAGATTGGCGACATGCTAGAGGTCTACATGGATGACATGATCGTCGAATCTGCAGAAGAAGTCGACCACGCTGCCCATCTCAAAAGGGTCTTTGACACGGCGAGGAAATGTAGGATGAGGTTCAATCCCGACAAGTGCACCTTCGACGTCCGGGCGGGCAAGTTCCTCGGTTTCTACCTCACAGAGCTAGGAATCGAGGCGAACCCCGACAAGTGCAGAGAATTCTCCAAGATTCCGACACCGAACTCGAAGAAATTAATACAATCGTTGAATGGGATGCTGACCCCGCTTTCCCACTTCGTGGCCAAGTCGGCACAGTATGCACTCCCATTTTTCAAGCTTCTACGCCAGAAAGCCACGTTCGAATGGACCGAGGAATGCGAGCAAGCGCTCCTCCACCTCAAACAAGTCCTTTCACAACCCCCAGTTCTCTTGCGACCAGAGGGTGGGGAGACGTTATTCCTGTACCTCGCCATCACGAGCGAAGCAGTCAGTGCAGTCCTAATCCGGGAAACCCCTGACGGGCAGAAGCCGATTTATTTCACCAGCAAAGCCCTCCAAGGTCTGGAACTTAGGTACCAGGAAATCGAAAAGGTCGCTCTGGCCCTCGTCACCGCGGTCAGAAGACTACGACATTACTTCTTGGCCCACACGATCATGGTGAGGACCGAGCAACCCGTGCGATAACTCCTCGGTCGCCCAGACATGGCGGGGATGATGCTCATATGGTCGCTCGAACTTGCAGAGTTTGACATCCAATATGAAAGGAGGGAGGCCCTTAAAGCTCAGGTGCTGGCCGGCTTCATGGCAGAAATGACCCTCCCAGAGCCTTCAACCAACGGATCCTAAAAGTGGATAATCTACATCGACGGGGCATCAAACTCGACAGGCAGCGGAGCAGGCATCATCCTCGAAAATGGGGAAGGTATCCTGATCGAAGTCTCGCTCACATTGTCTTTCCCGACATCGAACAATCAGGTTAAGTACGAGGCTTTTCTTGTCGGGTTACGCTTAGCTGAAGACCTCGGTGCCAAAGAGGTCAAAATATTCACCGACTCCCAGCTCGTGGTCTCTCAGGTACGGGGAGCATACCAAGCCAAGAACGATGAATAAGTTCTCTTCGACGAAAGTGAATCACGTCCCGCGCGAACTGTAACACCCTTCTACCCAAAGAATATTCATGACAATGATACATAAGTAAATCAGAGTAAAATCACCAAAAAGGGTGCCACATGCTTCATAAAAACATCATAATAAACTTCCTGCTCTATAACACGGGTTTTCAAACATTTATAATAATAATTTCTTCGATAACATCAATAAATAAAATTCAAACTTCGCAGCGGAATCATAGTCTAAAAATAACTTCATTTATTTCATCAAACATAAAGACCTTTTAGTCATTGTCAAAAGTCGTCGTCAAATAAATTCAACATGTAGAAAACTCATAAAATATGTTTTATAAAACAACGCAACTTCAACTCAAGCGTTCCCCACCCGATGTTACATATCAGAGAAAGACACCTCTATTATTAACGGAAATAGAGTAAAATAACTCCAAAGCTAAATCTTCATGCGTCTACAAGCTAATCTTTATCACCTGCAAGTTACACACCATAGAGGCAACATTTCCAAGCAGGCAGGGTGAGTAATCACGATTCATTATATGAGATATAAAGAAAAGATATAAATAGGACAATAGTCATTATTATCGTCACAACATCATTTTTAAATCACAACATCATCGATCATCATTCACAAAATGTCATTTAGTTCACATCGTCACCAAAACATCACTTAAGTCATAATTATGCAATGCCACTAAATATGAATGCAAGCACATAGACTCATGCATGTGGTACCAAAACATCATATTTGATGGACACTGGGCCATCACCCTCCAAAGATCCCCACCAATAGGATCGATTCCCGTATAGGAACCGGAGCACGTAATAAACACTTCAATCCACACAATGGGATTGAAGCCACCACTGGACCGAAGTCCTAACATCATCACTGGACCGAAGTCCTAACATCGTCAACGGGCCGAAGTCCTAACATCATCAACGGACCGAAGTCCTAAAATATGCTATGAATGCATGATGCAAAACATCATAATAATCACCATCATGGATCGTGAAAGTTGCATCATCATTCATAAAAATTCATCATAAGACTTCACGTAGCATGTATAACATCAACATACATATCATCAACTTAAATCATCATAGCATCATAGTATAGCATCACTAATACACGTCAAAAATCATCATTATAGAATCATCAACACATAATCGTCCTCACATAGCATGTATATATTGAACAGGCACATCATTAAAACATCATCACAGTGTCATCAATAACATTACAACAGTATCATCAATAATATCACAGTAGTATCGTAGTAATAACACGCAAGTTTCATCATTTATAGCAAAACATCATTAGCTCGACATACAATTACACACCTTCCAACATTAATGCATGTCATCTAAATTATTTCCAGCAACATGAAATTATTATTAAATGAAAGTACATTATCTCAGCTTCACGCAACTTCAAACGGCGCGTGAATCGCACTCCCGGAACTAAAGTTATGAATTTTCAAAGTTTTTCAACAAACACCGACACTGACACCATAAAAACTCATTACACACTAGGTAATTTTAATTTCAGGACTTGAAACCATTTTTACAAGAAAGTACACTATATTAGCTTTCCACAGGTTCGAACGACGCGTCAAACGGAAGCCCGAAGCTCAAGTTATGAATTTTTGAAGTTTCACAACAATTCTGTCCCAGGATAATCGGTTACTGCATATAGGGTAATCTGTTACCCTGCTACAGAAGCACTTTTCTGCTGTATTTTTACACGAAAATCACTTTTTTTTTTCATTCAAAACCCCATTTTTTCCACAAGTTGTTTAGAACAAGTTTTAACACAAAAAATCATTTTTTCCCTTCAAAACCCCAAATATTTTTCATTGAAAACATTCCTGACTCAGTTTCGACTCTGACACGCAACCATACACAACAATGCAACAACCACCACCAACCATTCATTCAAATGCATAATTTCCACAAAAATATTATACAATTCACCATTTAATCATACAAATTTTGTCTTGTTCATCCCAATTGCATCATATTCATCATAAAACCCAAAATCCCTTAAAACCCCAAATCCACCCACATGCATCTAAACTCTATATCAACTACAATGAAAAGTCATACTCCCCATACCTTAGATTGCGATTCAAATCCCTTCTTGAGTTCTCATCGGGAATCTCTCTGAGCCCTAGCCTTCTTCACTCTTCTTCTTTCTTCAGAGCACATTCTCACCAAAATACGATCGATCAAAATAAGAAAAATAAGACTTCTCTCCTTTATTCCTTATTTGACCCTTAGACCCCTATTATGTTTTCCCCAATAAGTCCTCACTTATCCTCATTAATATTACCACCTTGGCCTTTCCATCTCTACTTCATATTATTTTAAATAATAATAATCTAAATAATGCAATCTATATTATGATTATTATTATTATAACTCCACATATAATATGACTAAAATTATTTAAATCTAAATAACTCTAATTATATCTACTTCTCACTAATACCCCACAACTTATCGTCATATCCCACGACACACATCAATAAAACCACACAATGCGTCATATAATTCACAATAATTCACCATAATCATAAATAATTAATTAAATAATTAAATAAGAATTTTAGGGTGTTACACGAACACAATACTCGAGCGGGCATTCTATCGAAACTCACAAGCACAAAGAACAAAGGCGGGAACAAATTCGTCATTCAAGAGGTGCTCTCTCGTCCGAGCATCGAGAAAACCGTCCCCGCGGCCGACGTGAATGTCATTGGAGACAGCCATAGCTGGATGACCCCGGTGTATGAGTACCTCAGCACGGGCAAGCTACCCGACGACCCTAAAGACGCCGGAGTTGTTAGGCGACGCGCATGCTCTTATACAATCGTTGAAGACAAATTATATCGATGCGGCTTCTCGATCCCTCTTTTCAGGTGCGTCGAGGAGTCCAAGATCCCCAGTATTCTCCAGGAGATCCACGAGGGGATCAATACGCAACACCTCGGCGGATGATCACTAGCCCATAAGGCGTTACGGGGAGGGTACTACTGGCCCACCATGCAGCAAGATGCCAAGCAATACGTCAAGAAGTACGATAGATGCCAACGACACGGGGACATGCACCTGGCCCCGCCCAGTGAGCTCAAAACGCTCTCGTCCCCCTGGCCGTTTGCATGGTGGGGGATGGATATCCTCGAGCCCTTCGTCGTAGGGCCGTACCAAAACAAGTACCTGATCGTCAGCGTTGATTATTTCACGAAGTGGATCGAGGCTGAGGCCCTGGCCAAAATCACGTCCCACAACATACTACGTTTCTACAAGAGGAACATACTAGCCCGGTTTGGCGTTCCCCGGGCAATTGTCACCGATAACGGGACACAATTCACGGATAAGAACTTTCAGGACTTCGTCGCGAAGCTGGGCACGAAGCAACACTTCACCTCGGTCGAGCATCCACAAACAAACGGCCAGGCTGAGGCCGCGAACAAAGTAATCATGCGAAGTCTGAAACGGAGACTGGGTGATGCCAAGAAAAGGTGGGTCGAGGAACTACACAGCGTCCTCTGGGACTACAGAACGACCCTGCACTCCACTACCGGGGAGATCCCCTTCCGATTGACCTACAGAACCGAGGCGGTGATCCCTGTGGAAATAAGAGAACCCTCGAGAAGAATAGAGTTTCCTCTCGACGTGGAGACAAACGATGAGGCACTCCAGGAGGAGCTCGACTTCGTCGAAGATATAAGGTCGGGCGCGTCCCTCCGCGAGGTCTCACTTAAGCAGAAGATAACTTTACGTTATAACAACAAAGTCATTAAATATGATTTTCAGGTAGGAACCCTTGTCCTGCAAAGGAACCAGAAAGATTCGCGAGAAGGCAAGCTCACCGTGAACTGGGAGGGACCCTACCGCGTCCGCTCAAAAATGGGGACAAGAGCCTACCGCCTAGAAAATCTACACGGGGAGGAACTTGCTCGACCCTGGAATGCTGAAAAGCTTAAGCAGTATTACTGTTAAACACTGTCCGCGATCCCTCCGTGTCGCGACTACGGGGGCGCACTAAGGTACAAGCGCGACTCCCCTCAGGACAAAAAGACAAGGGCCCGCGTTGTGTGTGCGCAAGGACCCTTTTCCGATGGGGACACATCAACCGAGCTCCACCGTTACTGTACCAATTTGGCAGGGCACCCAACTCGCGATGGGAAGCCCATGCCACGAAGCTAAGACCTCAATCAAGCTCTTAGCCTCGTCGAAGGTCGGAATATAGCTCTGACCACTTGACCAGTTCCCTGCACTGTCGAGGATCAAAAAAGTCGAGTTAAACCCCCAATTACTTAGATAAAAATGAAACAGATATATCATCAAACATACAAGCATCACACATACAAGAGAGCAAAAGACAGTGTATTAAAACTGGGCAGAAGCCCATTGTTCAAAGTACATGCAAAAAGGGTCATAAGCCCCTGGCAGGTAGGGCGGGCGAAAATTGATTCAAAATCATGGCACGCAGGCCAAACTAAACAAAGTTAAAAGAAAACGGCACGCAGGCCGAGTAAACAAAAGAAACTAAACAATAATCTCCTCCTTGATCCGGGCGTCCGTCTCCCCGTCGCCATCTTCGTCCTACCCTGGTATGACCACCTTGCCATCGACCACGTGATGGAACGGTTTGACCCTATCAAGGGCAAGCAGGACCTCCAGATTCTCAACCTCGATCTGAGCTACAACACTCTTGAAACCCACCTCGAGGCCCTCCAACCAGTCATGCTCGAGCTCACGAATCTTGGCGATCAGAGCACCACGGCCGACGAGGTGCCTCTTATCCTCTGTCTTATCCTCTGCTAGATTAGCAGCAGCCCCTAGCTCGGCAACCTTATCTCGGAGACGGTCTCGTTCCTCTTGAGCCCTCTTCAACTCCGTAATCGTCTCGTTCAGTTCGTGGAGGACGCACACGTGGTTCTCGTACCTCGTCCTGGCCTCTTGTAGATCACTTTTAGCTTTGTCCTTCTCCTTCTCGAGGGCGTTGTACTCGTCCCGCAGCTTTTGCAGTTCGGAAGCAGGGCTTGTCTCGTCATTCAAAACCAGGGCGGTCTCAAAAATCCGCACCATGGCCGCCATATCTTCAGCAAGCGCTCTCCTCCTGGCAGTTCTTTCAGTTCCCAGGATCGCCTTCACTTCAGCCTCTGTAACAGCAGGAGGACTCCCTCCAAAGAAATCCTGCTGGAGGTGACAGGCGAGTAACATGAATTTCTCGGTTGGAACAGGACCCTCGAGGTCCATGAGGACAGACCCCTCGGCGCGTGGCCTCTTGGCAGGGGTCCTCTCCGGAGTGGGAGACTGGCTGTGTTGGGGAGAAGAAGAGCCACTTCCTTCCTCGACAGGCACCGCTGTCTGTATGACTTCTTTTACCCGACCTTTACTTCTCTTTGCACCGCGGGTGGCGGCCAGCTTCAGGATGCGCTCGGTTGCATTCGACAGTTGGCCTGCCACAGAAAACAAGAAACAAGTCAGCATAAGAAAAAGAAACGGGGTGAGTGCCCGAGCAAAGCAGTGGGCCATTACCTAGAAACCTCTTGGCTTCTTCTTTAGACTTGCATTCAAGGAGGGCCTTAGTGTTAATGAAACGGGGCTCAGTCATGACCTATCCTTGGGCGTCGAGGATGAAACTTCCGTCCCTGGTTAAACATTTGGCCCGAGTAAAGCCGACGACATACTCGACCAGCTTCGTGTACGCCTCTTTGTCCTTGACACCTAATTCACCGGGCTTCATAATGTAGGCCTCCGTACCACTCTCGAAGTGCCCCTCCTCCCACTCCATGGGGAAATTAGACTCAAATATTTCCTCCCCCGTGTTGTTGGTCACAATGTTGTAGAGTGACCCCACAGCTTTGTGCTTGGCGGGCATGACATAGTAAAACATGTCCTTGAAGCAGCGGACAGAATCTAAATACTCCTTGAACAGTTTACTCAGCTGCTTCAAGGAGACCCAACTATGTTGGTCATTATCAGTTGACCGTTGCAGATGGAAAGTATGAAAAAACAGAGGGAGAGTGGCCCCTACGCCGAGATATTCATACACAAGCTCGAACGCCCGCATGAAGGTCATCGCATTAGGGTGGAGCTGGGAGGGCGCTAGACGCAGCCAGTCGAACACCCCCCGTTGGAAGTCGTTGAAAGGGAGACGGATGCCGGCCTCCTTGAACGCGAACTCATACTTGGGGAACCTTAACCCCCGGTAGCTCAAGCATATACAGTGATGCTCTCTGGGCTTAAACATCGTCTAATTCGTTTGTTCACCTATGACAACGTCCTCGACAATCGCAAAGGCATCGGGTCGTCGAGGGCGAACCGCAACCTGATCCTTAAGGGCTCTTCTCCTACCCAATCTGCAGGCGTACAAACTGACTCCTCCCCGGGTTACTGGACTGGCTCGGGCAGATCAGGTTCGGTGTCTATTTGAATAATGCCCACAATCCTCACTGCCATTTTACCTGAAAATCAGAGGGACACGGTGAATCTGACTTTCGAAATCAAATCCACCCTTCCACCGCAAGACAAGTGAAAGGGCGTGGAGGGCACCGAGCAGCCCACGTGACTCCCCCCGATAATAAGGAAGGAACTGCTCAACTAACGCGGTCCAACGGGCACGGGGCCTCTCGACGAGGAATTCATCGTTTCCCCGGGATAGCCATCGGGTCCCCGGGACATTCATCGGGTCCCCGGGATATTCCTCAGCTCCCCAAGAAATTCATCACATGTCCCCAGGATATTCATCAGCTCTCTGGGACATTCATCGCATGTCCCTGAGGCATTCATCGCAAACTCCAATGAGCTAGCGGAGTCTCCTAAAAAACCCCGAGAGTGAAGCCGAAAAACTCATGTACTCGTCGGAAAACTCACCGGTGTATCTAAACGCTACACTAAGGTCTACGTCCCTTCCCGGAAAATGAACGGTAAAATCAAGTTGTAACAGAGGGACGAGGAAACTTACTTGATGATTGGGAATGAGACTGTCGGGGAGCAGTTAGCAGCGGTGGCGGCGTTGATGTCGAACACAAGAAGGGACTTGAAGGAGACAAATCAGTTGAGCGAAAGCGTGCAAATGACACGGACTTATCTCCTATTTATAATCCTAACACGAGACTCGAGGCGTCTCTAGGGACTTGAGTTCCCCTACTACTAGCCACCCTAGGCATTGATGACTCATGCCACGTGGCACCATGGGTTCCCGCGTACGCCCCTTCGGCTTCCTACGTGCTCGCGACCTCAACACGTCCACTTCCTTCTGTCTTCCCTAGGACGTCGACATCCACCACCAGCCCGATCATTCAAGCACGAAATTCTCTTACTATCTCTTTGACGAGCTTGCCGACATTAAGTCATTACTCTAATACTTCAGAGCAACGACTTGGTGGGCTCCTGTTCTGGACTGGGCCAGCGCCTGCCCATCAGCCGGGCAGGCCCAACCCAATACTAAACGGCCCATTAGGCCTAATCCTATCTTGTCGAGCATACTCAAATCACATTGGCGTCGATTAGACACCTCATGACACGAGGAGAGGTCACGACTCTCCACCCCACATTCTCCATGTGTCCCCCCTCCCCCCGCGGGGACACGTCATCAGGTAACTACCCTCCTCCGAAAGAGCCAGTCTGCCCACTCTCCGGAAATCTAGGGATAGTTACTCCAGGGCGAATACCACGTGTTGGTCTTCCCTACGCCACGTAAGCCCTGGCACTTATCTGCATTGGGCCTAACAATCCAACCCAGTGCAGACGACTGTTGGCCCAACGCTGGGGGCACAATATAAATACCCTCTCTCACGAGAGGGTCAGGTATTTTATCCTATTCTCTCACTCTCACTTTCTGTACTTGCTTACTCCCTTCCTGACTTTGGCATCGGAGTACTTTGCAGGTACACCCCCCACCATCTCATCACCACCGGAGTAGCGGAGCTCACGGCGTTTATTGTCCACTAAACTCCTTCTGATCAGGTACGATCATTATTACTAACAATTATTATTATTATTATTACTAGCATCCAAACGGGCACGAGTCAAATGTTAAACAAGTATTTTTAATTGATTATTATCTTAATTTACTTCATAAAAGACTGTAATAGATTGTTTCATCGAAGTCTTTGTCTCAATTTCATGTTATTCTTATTGGTGTTGGATGTGTTCATGATCTAATGACACGTGCATGTCTTTTTCAATAGACCTCGAAAAAGTGTAGTGTAATTTCCATTTGATAAAATGATCTAATATTTTATTTTAATACATGCTATAAAACATAGTAACATATCATCATATAAATGTTAATTTAAATTAAACATAAATATTTAAGAAAACATGAGCAACAAATATAATAAATGATAAAACATTTGATACAAACTAAAATGCCACATCTTCATCAAGTCTTTTTAGGTTTATTCTATGTCAAATATTAATAACTTTTTTACGGCATTCACTTTGAAGGTTTTGAATAGTGTATGTCATTTTTTTTCTCTTGGACATTTCTTTTTCAATAGGTTTTAATTCAACCATTAATTGCATCCTCCACCGCTACCAGTGTCAGTTAGTCGTGTCGTCGCTACTGGTCGTACTATTGTTTGGTCGTTACTATTATTTTATTTACAATTGTACAACCTCCGGTCACTATTATAAGTAAATTTGACTTTTTTGCTACATTTGACAGTTAATGTATCTAGTCCATATATAGACTAGATACATTAATTGTCAAATGTACCAAAAAAGACAAATTTGCTTTTAATAGTGACGAGAGGGTGTATTGTTCTATTGTTGATTCATATTGTCGTTTTGCTAGATTATCCTTTTTAACTACAAATCAATGCATTGGAAAAGGAGAGATTGGAATTATGAATTTGTGAGAAAACTTTGATGGTGTTAATTAGAAAATTGGTTGTGTGATATATGTAGAAAGCAATTATATATACAGAAAGCAATTATACGACTTAATACAAATTGCCACTGGATTATAAAACTTAGTAGTTACAACCAATGTCAATTATGATAGCAATTTGTCCATAACGGTAGAACACAAAGGATACAAATCAATATTACATTAGGAAAACAAAATGAAAAATTGCTTTGTAATTATACAAATTGATGGCGTTAATAATATTAATTATGGTAGCAATTTGGCCATAATGATTGTAACTACTTTGATTTAGAAATGGTGAATGGATTTAGCAATTATGTTTGCTATAAATGTGATCCAAAAAACCACCCAGTAACTGCAAGCAGTGTTATTATACAGTTATTTGTTTTTTTTAATAATTTTTTTAATAAAAAGTAAATTAAATAATTGTTTATTTATTGTAGTTAACTAATAGAGGGTATAATAGGAATGGAAAAAGAGCAAGTCCAAAATCTTGTATCCTCTTTATATATCGGTATAGATTATTATTATTATTATTATTATTATTATTATTATTGATTTTTATTGTTAATTATTTATTATTATTATTATTATTATTATTATTATTATTATTATTATTATTATTATTATTGTTGTTGTTGTTGTTGTTGTTGTTGTTGTTGTTGTTGATGATGATGATGATGATGATTATTATTATTATTGTTACTATTAATTATTATTATTATTATTGATTATTATTATTGTTAATTTTAGTATTGATTATTATTTGCTTTTTATTTATTATTATTATTATTATTGATTTATTATTGTCATTTATAATTATTATTGTTATTTTTTATTATTGATAATTATTATTATTGTTATTATTATCTATTATTTATCATTATTATTTATTATTATGATTATTATTAGTTGTTTATTATTATTGTTATATTTGTTTATTGATTATTTGATTTATTTTTAATTGTTGAAAAGAAAATTTGATCTTTGTCCCATCGGTTTTTGGGTGTGTTGCAGTTTCGGAGTTAAAAATTAAATTAAATTTTAAAAACTGTTTAAACGCAGAGTTTTGTTGATCGGCTTTAGATAGAGTGATTCCTACATGAATTACTCTATGATTGCTTAACATAGCGCTAAATTCATTAGTTTAACTCCGATTTATCTAGTCTTTTGGCTTTCTCTTGAGACTTCTTACAATGAGACTATTGTTTATTTATAGTTTTTTATTTAGTTTTGCATTATTAATTGTTGTATTGTATTCCCATTTAACAAAATGTACCCCAATTCTCGTGAATATGTAATAAGTTTATCGCTTTCCTAGCTGTTAATTCAAATATTAAAATCAACAACTTTCAGAAAAGAACAAAAATAAATACTCGATCCTGTAACACCCCAATTCCCATCGCGAATAAATAATACATAAATAAATCAGAGTAGATAAAAATTTATTTTTCCGACAGAAACAAGGATGCCACATTTCAGAGTAAGAAAAACACCATCCCTGCTCATAAATTTTGATACATAGCACAAAATAGAATACCCTCAAAGGGAAACTTTTTCCATATAAAAGGAATGGTCAATTATGGAATAAAGCGGAAAGATCTATAACCGACTTGTTTTACAAAATGAATTATTTTATAACATCAAAATATTCATACAAAGCTAATACAAGTTATATTCCACAAATGTATACATATATATAATCGTTCCCCGACTCCCGTGCTACGTATCAGAGCAGACACCAAGACCGACAACAGAACGGAGGGCTAATCTTCACAAAAAGACCTCCAGCAACTCTAATCTGCAATGCCTCATAGAGCATTATAAAACAACAGAAGGGTGAGAAATAACAACTACACCAAGGTTGCATAATAATATGCAAAAACATATAAATTCACATACATAGTTATTCTCACCACAAGCATCACATATGATACATATAACATACCACATATACTTAACATATTATATTCATTCTTTAATGCATCATTACAACGATACAATTCTTATCACAATTCATCACACCTCATTCAATATACTTCGCAAGGCATATATATATATATATATATATATATATATATATATATATATATATATATATATACAAAACCAAGCATATTCATCACAATGCTTATCATTCAACATAAACACACATATTCATGTTTATCCATCCATGCACACCTGCACAATTCTACTCATTCCACATCAACATATACATCATGCATAATTCACCAATCCAATCAAGACCCGACAATACCACGCATCACATAACTGGGAATGACAGCATAGTCATTCTACCCCAATACATACCTCACTAGGAACGACAACATAGTCATTCTACCCTAGTGCACCTCTCATTAGGAATGACAACATCGTCATTCTACCCCAATGAATATCCCACTAGGAATGACAACATAGTCATTCTACCCTAGTGGACACCACACTAGGAACGACATCAACGTCATTCTACCCCAGTGCACACCTCATTAGGAATGACAACATAGTCATTCTACCCCAATGAGTATCCCACTAGGAACGACAACATAGTCATTCTACCCCAGTGCACACCTCATTAGGAATGACAACATAGTCATTCTACCCCAATGAGTATCCCACTAGGAACGACAACATAGTCATTCTACCCCAGTGGACACGACAACTCAATTGTACATCACTAGGAATGACATATAGTCATTCTACCCTAATGAGTACTCCACTAGGAACGACGTATAATCGTTCTACCCCAATGGACCCAACGACACACTCGCACATAATCAACTAAATCATGATTTTCCACATATAACCAATGCAATCATAATCAAGCATATATAATCAAATACTACACATTGCATATTCTTGCCCTTAGGCTACAATTCAACAACCACAACAATTACAACAACTTGTCACATGCTTCAACATCATCACATTCATGCATTGCAAAACAATTCAAACAATGCATTTCAAACCATAAAGGTCACCACACAACATACATCGAATTTCACATAAACAATGTATTTACCGCACAACAACAACATTATCACAACATCTCATCACATATACTCACGTCATATAACCGCACACAAGCTATACGTTACATATCAAAAGCATATAACATGATAACACATTATTCGCATACCAATACGACGGTAAAAATCTGACAAAACAACACTTTTTCAAAACCACAACAAATATAATTCATCTACTGACCTCCAACCCATTTTTAATAGAAAGAACATTTCATAAGCTTTCTAACGCTTCGAACGGGGACCAAAACGGACTTACAGATCAAAAGTTATGAATTTTCGAAGTTTCTTAAATTTTTCATTTTGTCCAGACCTGCGGGCTGAGCGCCCAGACCTGCGCGCTGAGCGCGAAATCTGCTGCAAGTTCAGCCTTAAAAACACCATTTTTAGACTTCCGGACATCCGTTTTCGATTCCGTAAAAAGCTGGGATCTCAGAATTCAACGTACTACAATATTTTCATCATTTAAAGGCCATCCAACACATTTTCCGTCGTTGAAATATTTGGAAACATAGTTTTATCATTGAATTCTAAATCCGAACTCGATCAAAACCGCGGAAAAACACGCAAACAACCATTCCCGATTAAATATCAACCTATACCAACATTACCAGACATATCCAAACACTTTTACTCGATCACACATCAATTTGCACAAAAACCTCAATATATATAAAAAATTCAACCGTTAGAAATTCGACTCGATTCAATCAAACGATCACGCTAAATCACGACCCAACATCACTCGACTCTACTACGCGATTTATTCCGACTTTCATCCGTGAAAACATCGATTTCTAACCATTTTTCTCATTTCGACCTAGAATTGGAATCTAGAGAAAATAACCAAAACAATCCAAGAAAACATACACATATACATATACAAGCAAGATATAATCGAAACTTCTCACCCTTACCCGATTATTCGCGCTCGAAATGGAGTTCCCGCGATTTCCTCTTTTCTCTTCCTCTCCTCTTCTTTCTTTCCTTCTCTTTTCTTTCTCTTCTTTTTCTTTTCTTTCTATTTCTCTCTAAATTTCTATTTATAAAAATATCTAACCACGGAAAATGACCAAAATACCCCTACGCTCAAATATCTCGCAAACGCTCTCAAAATGCGATAAAACATACACAACGATGAAAAATAATATATTGTCAAATAAAAGTCGAGAATAAAATAATATAAAACCAAAACCAATTAAATCTACTCTATTAAATAAATCTAACAAAATCGGGGCGTTACAATTCTCCCCCACTTAGACATTTTCGTCCTCGAAAATATAACGAGACGAGCAACTCCGGACACGACTCTCGCATCCGACCAACAAACCAACATGCCAACAAAAGGCACACCACGAATAACACAACTGACAAACCACCTCGCTAACAGCAGATACAACAACGACAAGATGCAAAGCCCATACCATGCACTTGACGACAAACTCACGACTCAAAGAAAACCAAGATACCAACACATATGTTCACTCTAGAACCGAAACACAACAAGATCGTTACCATCACCGTAGGTAACACTCCTCTAATTCCCCACAAAGGAATTAGCTACACGCACTCGATCCAACACGATGGAAACGAGACAACAACACAAACAAGAACATAAAGTTCCACGGCACCACAAGGTCTCAACAACATCAACAAAACCAGAACACCAACATCCTTGTCACACAACCATGCTACAACAATGCTACGATTCACCAATCGAACATATAACCAAAACATCCATCTACATAGTAGTCCATGGATAATATTCAAACCTTTCACCTAACACTTCCATTCTGAAACGTCCAATAGTCTCACCATTCCTACATGTTCCCAAGGTCCAACCTATGAATTCTTACAAGTCCCACACGCAAATATAGATTGTGCCACACCACGTATCCGCTGCGCACTCTGATTACTCATAACCATCAAAACTACCAATCTCACGTCCAAAGTCTAACACTTCCTCATATTCACCAAAAATCACTGTTCCCTGTTAATATTCCCAACCTCACACTCTCCTGTGTTGTCTCACCCACCAGACCTAAGTCTCGGAATTGCTCAATTAATTTTAATTCTATGACCATCAAAGCAGACATGCATAACAACTTTCGACTTAACTTTTCAGGCACAACCTTAGCTTTTCCCGAAGGATAATCCAAGCCAAATTCATAACTCGTCACGAATTCCAACCCTCCTCGTTGTCTTATACTCTATTCTTTCAGACCAAACAAGCACTCTAAACTCTTGTGATTACCAAACACTTCGAGCCTAGAACCATAAAGATAATACCTCCAAATTTTCCAACACAATACGACCACAACCAATTCCAAATCCTGAATAGTATAGATCCTCTTATGAATCCTCAATTGTTGTAAGGCATAAGCTACGACTTTACCCTCTTGCATTAACACACTGACTAAACTCATCAAAGACACATCACAATACCTCACAAACGGTTTATTAGGATCACACAGAATCAAAACTGAAGCCGTAGATAATTTCTACTTTAACCCTCTCAAACTTCCCCCACAATGAACATCCAAAGCAAACAACTTACCCTTTGCAAGTCAACCGAAGTAACGAAAACGCTAACTTGGAAAAACCTTCCATACCCTCCGGTAATAACCAACTAAAAATCCAAAAAGCTTCTAATCACCTTAACCAACTTCAGAGCCTCTCATTGTAGAACTGCACCTACTTCCGATGGATTCATAACCATAATCTTATTTGAAATAACATACCCAAGAAAACTAACATTTTTAACCCAAATTCTACCTTGAATAACTTAGCATAATACTTTGTCTCTTTTCAACACTTGTAAGTCAATTCTCAAACACTCTACTTGTTCTTCCTCCGAGTTTACAACAGATTCAAATATTCTCAATTAAAACCACTACGACCTTATCCAAATTCACGACACAATCAAATTGGCCACTAAATCTCCACCCCATTGTTACAAGAAAGAACATCTCAGTCCGAATTGCGAATCAAAAGTTATGGACTTTAGAAAAAGAAACAAGTTTTATTTTTGAAGTCCCAGATCGCGCTAAGCGTGCTCCGCCCCGCGCTGAGCGCGCTGCTCACTGCCTGGAGAGGTTCAAAATTCTGCAGAACGCGCTGAGCGTTCATCTGCGCGCTAAGCGGGCACTGCGATTTTCAGAAAAATAAACCCTTCGACCTTCCTTTCCAAAATTCACCATTTTCATCTCAAATCAATTCCAACCAGTATAACAAGTATCAACGACCCAACAAAAGGAAATCTTAATACCAATATTACATCCACACATAAGGGTTCTCTCAGGATTTCCATTAACGCTCTAAAACTCCAAAGACTCCAAACCTCAAATATTCACCTTCGTCCAATTTAAGTTCACTCTTTACTCTCTGAGAAACAGCCATTAATAATACCCGATCATTCTCCCTCAGAGATATTCCAACTTGACCAACATACAAAAACCTCGAATCCGCCTCACCTTCCGATATAAGAATCTTCATCGACTCATCAAAATAATCCGTAATCATTTTACTTAATTCCAAACAATTCTTTGCACCCACTATCAAAGCCGAAAAGACACGTCTATTCCATCCAACATAATTCCGTCTACTATCAACAAGAGATTAAGGGTGATCAGTTCCTCAATTTGTCAATAGACAGCCGACAATCATGATGGGGCATAAACCGTCTTTACCAAACTATAATAGCATTCCTTGCGTCTCGTACACAAAACTACCCAAGGCATAAATCCTTAGTTGACATAAACCTTACCTTCGCATTCCCTCTGGAACCGGGAAAAACACTGTCCAAACAACACTTACACTCTTGCAACCAACGACACACTGAGCCAACACTCCACAACTGAAGCAACTTGGAGATGTACCAGCTTCTCCCCCACTTATCTCATTCCAACACCTGAAGACAAAAGATTAGGAAACCATAAAGTACCGACAGTGCTCCACACACGTATCACGTACTAAGGGACAACCAACAACATCGACAGTATTCAACTGTCACACCAACTGACTCAACAACTTGGCTGGACGGACTAACCTGCTCTGATACCACTAATGTAACACCTCAATTCCCATTGCGAATAAATAATACATAAATAAATTAGAGTAGATAAAAATTTATTTTTCCGACAGAAACAAGGATGCCACATTTCAGAGTAAGAAAAACACCATCCCTGCTCATAAATTTTGATACATAGCACAAAATAGAATACCCTCAAAGGGAAACTTTTTCCATATAAAAGGAATGGTCAATTATGGAATAAAGCGGAAAGATCCATAACCGACTTGTTTTACAAAATGAATTGTTTTATAACATCAAAATATTCATACAAAGCTAATACAAATTATATTCCACAAATGTATACATATATATAATCGTTCCCCGACTCCCGTGCTACGTATCAGAGCAGACACCAAGACCGACAACAGAACGGAGGGCTAATCTTCACAAAAAGACCTCCAGCAACTCTAATCTGCAATGCCTCATAGAGCATTGTAAAACAGCAGAAGGGTGAGAAATAACAACTACACCAAGGTTGCATAATAATATGCAAAAACATATAAATTCACATACATAGTTATTCTCACCACAAGCATCACATATGATACATATAACATACCACATATACTTAACATATTATATTCATTCTTCAATGCATCATTACAACGATACAATTCTTATCACAATTCATCACACCTCATTCAATATACTTCGCAAGGCATATATATATATATATATATATATATATATATATATATATATATATATATACAAAACCAAGCATATTCATCACAATGCTTATCATTCAACATAAACACACATATTCATGTTTATCCATCCATGCACACCTGCACAATTCTACTCATTCCACATCAACATATACATCATGCATAATTCACCAATCCAATCAAGACCCGACAATACCACGCATCACATAACTGGGAATGACAGCATAGTCATTCTACCCCAATACATACCTCACTAGGAACGACAACATAGTCATTCTACCCTAGTGCACCTCTCATTAGGAATGACAACATCGTCATTCTACCCCAATGAATATCCCACTAGGAATGACAACATAGTCATTCTACCCTAGTGGACACCACACTAGGAACGACATCAACGTCATTCTACCCCAGTGCACACCTCATTAGGAATGACAACATAGTCATTCTACCCCAATGAGTATCCCACTAGGAACGACAACATAGTCATTCTACCCAAGTGCACACCTCATTAGGAATGACAACATAGTCATTCTACCCCAATGAGTATCCCACTAGGAACGACAACATAGTCATTCTACCCCAGTGGACACGACAACTCAATTGTACATCACTAGGAATGACATATAGTCATTCTACCCTAATGAGTACTCCACCAGGAACGACGTATAATCGTTCTACCCCAATGGACCCAACGACACACTCGCACATAATCAACTAAATCATGATTTTCCACATATAACCAATGCAATCATAATCAAGCATATATAATCAAATACTACACATTGCATATTCTTGCCCTTAGGCTACAATTCAACAACCACAACAATTACAACAACTTGTCACATGCTTCAACATCATCACATTCATGCATTGCAAAACAATTCAAACAATGCATTTCAAACCATAAAGGTCACCACACAACATACATCGAATTTCACATAAACAATGTATTTACCGCACAACAACAACATTTTCACAACATCTCATCACATATACTCACGTCATATAACCGCACACAAGCTATACGTTACATATCAAAAGCATATAACATGATAACACATTATTCGCATACCAATACGACGGTAAAAATCCGACAAAACAACACTTTTTCAAAACCACAACAAATATAATTCATCTACTGACCTCCAACCCATTTTTAATAGAAAGAACATTTCATAAGCTTTCTAACGCTTCGAACGGGGACCAAAACGGACTTACAGATCAAAAGTTATGAATTTTCGAAGTTTCTTAAATTTTTCATTTTGTCCAGACCTGCGGGCTGAGCGCCCAGACCTGCGCGCTGAGCGCGAAATCTGCTGCAAATTCAGCCTTAAAAACACCATTTTTAGACTTCCGGACATCCGTTTTCGATTCCGTAAAAAGCTGCGATCTCAGAATTCAACGTACTACAATATTTTCATCATTTAAAGGCCATCCAACACATTTTCCGTCGTTGAAATATTTGGAAACATAGTTTTATCATTGAATTCTAAATCCGAACTCGATCAAAACTGCGGAAAAACACGCAAACAACCATTCCCGATTAAATATCAACCTATACCAACATTACCAGACATATCCAAACACTTTTACTCGATCACACACCAATTTGCACAAAAACCTCAATATATATAAAAAATTCAACCGTTAGAAATTCGACTCGATTCAATCAAACGATCACGCTAAATCACGATCCAACATCACTCGACTCTACTACGCGATTTATTCCGACTTTCATCCGTGAAAACATCGATTTTTAACCATTTTTCTCATTTCGACCTAGAATTGGAAACTAGAGAAAATAACCAAAACAATCCAAGAAAACATACACATATACATATACAAGCAAGATATAATCGAAACTTCTCACCTTTACCCGATTATTCGCGCTCGAAACGGAGTTCCCGCGATTTCCTCTTTTCTCTTCCTCTCCTCTTCTTTCTTTCCTTCTCTTTTCTTTCTCTTCTTTTTCTTTTCTTTCTATTTCTCTCTCTATTTCTATTTATAAAAATATCTAACCACGCAAAATGACCAAAATACCCCTACGCTCAAATATCTCGCAAACGCTCTCAAAATGCGATAAAACATACACAACGATGAAAAATAATATATTGTCAAATAAAAGTCGAGAATAAAATAATATAAAACCAAAACCAATTAAATCTACTCTATTAAATAAATCTAACAAAACCGGGGCGTTACAATTCTCCCCCACTTAGACATTTTCGTCCTCGAAAATATAACGAGACGAGCAACTCCGGACACGACTCTCGCATCCGACCAACAAACCAACATGCCAACAAAAGGCACACCACGAATAACACAACTGACAAACCACCTCGCTAACAGCAGATACAACAACGACAAGATGCAAAGCCCATACCATGCACTTGACGACAAACTCACGACTCAAAGAAAACCAAGATACCAACACACAGGTTCACTCTAGAACCGAAACACAACAAGATCGTTACCATCACCGTAGGTAACACTCCTCTAATTCCCCACAAATGAATTAGCTACACGCACTCGATCCAACACAATGGAAACGAGACAACAACACAAACAAGAACATAAAGTTCCACGGCACCACAAGGTCTCAACAACATCAACAAAACCAGAACACCAACATCCTTGTCACACAACCATGCTACAACAATGCTACGATTCACCAATCGAACATATAACCAAAACATCCATCTACATAGTAGTCCATGGATAATATTCAAACCTTTCACCTAACACTTCCATTCTGAAACATCCAATAGTCTCACCATTCCTACATGTTCCCAAGGTCCAACCTATGAACTCTTACAAGTCCCACACGCAAATATAGATTGTGCCACACCACGTATCCGCTGCGCACTCTGATTACTCATAACCATCAAAACTACCAATCTCGCGTCCAAAGTCTAACTCTTCCTCATATTCACCAAAAATCACTGTTCCCTGTTAATATTCCCAACCTCACACTCTCCTGTGTTGTCTCACCCACCAGACCTAAGTCTCGGAATTGCTCAATTAATTTTAATTCTATGACCATCAAAGCAGACATGCATAACAACTTTCGACTTAACTTTTCAGGCACAACCTTAGCTTTTCCCGAAGGATAATCCAAGCCAAATTCATAACTCGTCACGAATTCCAACCCTCCTCGTTGTCTCATACTCTATTCTTTCAGACCAAACAAGCACTCTAAACTCTTGTGATTACCAAACACTTCGAGCCTAGAACCATAAAGATAATACCTCCAAATTTTCCAACACAATACGACCACAACCAATTCCAAATCCTGAATAGTATAGATCCTCTTATGAATCCTCAATTGTTGTAAGGCATAAGCTACGACTTTACCCTCTTGCATTAACACACTGACTAAACTCATCAAAGACACATCACAATACCTCACAAACGGTTTATTAGGATCACACAGAATCAAAACTGAAGCCGTAGATAATTTCTACTTTAACCCTCTCAAACTTCCCCCACAATGAACATCCAAAGCAAACAACTTACCCTTTGCAAGTCAACCGAAGTAACGAAAACGCTAACTTGGAAAAACCTTCCATACCCTCCGGTAATAACCAACTAAAAATCCAAAAAGCTTCTAATCACCTTAACCAACTTCAGAGCCTCTCATTGTAGAACTGCACCTACTTCCGATGGATTCATAACCATAATCTTATTTGAAATAACATACCCAAGAAAACTAACATTTTTAACCCAAATTCTACCTTGAATAACTTAGCATAACACTTTGTCTCTTTTCAACACTTGTAAGTCAATTCTCAAACACTCTACTTGTTCTTCCTCCGAGTTTACAACAGATTCAAATATTCTCAATTAAAACCACTGCGACCTTATCCAAATTCACGACACACTCAAATTGGCCACTAAATCTCCACCCCATTGTTACAAGAAAGAACATCTCAGTCCGAATTGCAAATCAAAAGTTATGGACTTTAGAAAAAGAAACAAGTTTTATTTTTGAAGTCCCAGATCGCACTAAGCGTGCTCCGCCCCGCGCTGAGCGCGCTGCTCACTGCCTGGAGAGGTTCAAAATTCTGCAGAACGCGCTGAGCGTTCATCTGCGCGCTGAGCGGGCACTGCGATTTTCAGAAAAATAAACCCTTCGACCTTCCTTTCCAAAATTCACCATTTTCATCTCAAATCAATTCCAACCAGTATAACAAGTATCAACAACCCAACAAAAGGAACTCTTAATACCAATATTACATCCACACATAAGGGTTCTCTCAGGATTTCCATTAACGCTCTAAAACTCCAAAGACTCCAAACCTCAAATATTCACCTTCGTCCAATTTAAGTTCACTCTTTACTCTCTGAGAAACAGCCATTAATAATACCCGATCATTCTCCCTCAGAGATATTCCAACTTGACCAACATACAAAAACCTCGAATCCGCCTCACCTTCCGATATAAGAATCTTCATCGACTCATCAAAACAATCCGTAATCATTTTACTTAATTCCAAACAATTCTTTGCACCCACTATCAAAGCCGAAAAGACACGTCTATTCCATCCAACATAATTCCGTCTACTATCAACAAGAGATTAAGGGTGATCAGTTCCTCAATTTGTCAATAGACAGCCGACAATCATGATGGGGCATAAACCGTCTTTACCAAACTATAATAGCATTCCTTGCGTCTCGTACACAAAACTACCCAAGGCACAAATCCTTAGTTGACATAAACCTTACCTCCGCATTCCCTCTGGAACCGGGAACAACACTGTCCAAACAACACTTACACTCTTGCAACCAACGGCACACTGAGCCAACACTCCACAACTGAAGCAACTTGGAGAAGTACCAGCTTCTCCCCCACTTATCTCATTCCAACACCTGAAGACAAAAGATTAGGAAACCAGAAAGTACCGACAGTGCTCCACACACATATCACGTACTAAGGGACAACCAACAACATCGACAGTATTCAACTGTCACAGCAACTGACTCAACAACTTGGCCGGACGGACTGACCTGCTCTGATACCACTAATGTAACACCCCAATTCCCATCGCGAATAAATAATACATAAATAAATCAGAGTAGATAAAAATTTATTTTTCCGACAGAAACAAGGATGCCACATTTCAGAGTAAGAAAAACACCATCCCTGCTCATAAATTTTAATACATAGCACAAAATAGAATACCCTCAAAGGGAAACTTTTTCCATATAAAAGGAATGGTCAATTATGGAATAAAGCGGAAAGATCCATAACCGACTTGTTTTACAAAATGAATTGTTTTATAACATCAAAATATTCATACAAAGCTAATACAAATTATATTCCACAAATGTATACATATATATAATCGTTCCCCGACTCCCGTGCTACGTATCAGAGCAGACACCAAGACCGACAACAGAACGGAGGGCTAATCTTCACAAAAAGACCTCCAGCAACTCTAATCTGCAATGCCTCATAGAGCATTATAAAATAGCAGAAGGGTGAGAAATAACAACTACACCAAGGTTGCATAATAATATGCAAAAACATATAAATTCACATACATAGTTATTCTCACCACAAGCATCACATATGATACATATAACATACCACATATACTTAACATATTATATTTATTCTTCAATGCATCATTACAACGATACAATTCTTATCACAATTCATCACACCTCATTCAATATACTTCGCAAGGCATATATATATATATATATATATATATATATATATATATACAAAACCAAGCATATTCATCACAATGCTTATCATTCAACATAAACACACATATTCATGTTTATCCATCCATGCACACCTGCATAATTCTACTCATTCCACATCAACATATACATCATGCATAATTCACCAATCCAATCAAGACCCGACAATACCACGCATCACATAACTGGGAATGACAGCATAGTCATTCTACCCCAATACATACCTCACTAGGAACGACAACATAGTCATTCTACCCTAGTGCACCTCTCATTAGGAATGACAACATCGTCATTCTACCCCAATGAATATCCCACTAGGAATGACAACATAGTCATTCTACCCTAGTGGACACCACACTAGGAACGACATCAACGTCATTCTACCCCAGTGCACACCTCATTAGGAATGACAACATAGTCATTCTACCCCAATGAGTATCCCACTAGGAACGACAACATAGTCATTCTACCCCAGTGCACACCTCATTAGGAATGACAACATAGTCATTCTACCCCAATGAGTATCCCACTAGGAACGACAACATAGTCATTCTACCCCAGTGGACACGACAACTCAATTGTACATCACTAGGAATGACATATAGTCATTCTACCCTAATGAGTACTCCACCAGGAACGACGTATAATCGTTCTGCCCCAATGGACCAACGACACACTCGCACATAATCAACTAAATCATGATTTTCCACATATAACCAATGCAATCATAATCAAGCATATATAATCAAATACCACACATTGCATATTCTTGCCCTTAGGCTACAATTCAACAACCACAACAATTACAACAACTTGTCACATGCTTCAACATCATCACATTCATGCATTGCAAAACAATTCAAACAATGCATTTTAAACCATAAAGGTCACCACACAACATACATCGAATTTCACATAAACAATGTATTTACCGCACAACAACAACATTATCACAACATCTCATCACATATACTCACGTCATATAACCGCACACAAGCTATACGTTACATATCAAAAGCATATAACATGATAACACATTATTCGCATACCAATACGACGGTAAAAATCCGACAAAACAACACTTTTTCAAAACCACAACAAATATAATTCATCTACTGACCTCCAACCCATTTTTAATAGAAAGAACATTTCATAAGCTTTCTAACGCTTCGAACGGGGACCAAAACGGACTTACAGATCAAAAGTTATGAATTTTCGAAGTTTCTTAAATTTTTCATTTTGTCCAGACCTGCGGGCTGAGCGCCCAGACCTGCGCGCTGAGCGCGAAATCTGCTGCAAGTTCAGCCTTAAAAACACAATTTTTAGACTTCCGGACATCCGTTTTCGATTCCGTAAAAAGCTGCGATCTTAGAATTCAACGTACTACAATATTTTCATCATTTAAAGGCCATCCAACACATTTTCCGTCGTTGAAATATTTGGAAACATAGTTTTATCATTGAATTCTAAATCTGAACTCGATCAAAACCGCAGAAAAACACGCAAACAACCATTCCCGATTAAATATCAACCTATACCAACATTACCAGACATATCCAAACACTTTTACTCGATCACACATCAATTTGCACAAAAACCTCAATATATATCAAAAATTCAACCGTTAGAAATTCGACTCGATTCAATCAAACGATCACGCTAAATCACGACCCAACATCACTCGGCTCTACTACGCGATTTATTCCGACTTTCAACCGTGAAAACATCGATTTCTAACCATTTTTCTCATTTCGACCTAGAATTGGAAACTAGAGAAAATAACCAAAACAATCCAAGAAAACATACACATATACATATACAAGCAAGATATAATCGAAACTTCTCACCCTTACCCGATTATTCGCGCTCGAAACGGAGTTCCCGCGATTTCCTCTTTTCTCTTCCTCTCCTCTTCTTTCTTTCCTTCTCTTTTCTTTCTCTTCTTTTTCTTTTCTTTCTATTTCTCTCTCTATTTCTATTTATAAAAATATCTAACCACGCAAAATGACCAAAATACCCCTACGCTCAAATATCTCGCAAACGCTCTCAAATTGCGATAAAACATACACAACGATGAAAAATAATATATTGTCAAATAAAAGTCGAGAATAAAATAATATAAAACCAAAACCAATTAAATCTACTCTATTAAATAAATCTAACAAAACCGGGGCGTTACAGATCCCCCGTCGAGTCTTTTTTCAAAACCAAAATCATTCTCACTTCTCAAGCATTTTTAAACCCTCAAATCATTTCATCCCATTTCATTTCAAATGCAAATAAAAACCTCGATCAACATCGAATGCCTTTTATCTAATTCAAACTAAAATACATAATCATACTTAAACACGTTTTCAAAAAGGGTGAAAAGGAAGATGGTCTAGAGCCTCTGATTCCTCTCCTCGATTGTTTGGATACGAGTTTCCTTGCTCGTCCATTCGAGCAATTGTCATCTATTAAAAACTTCTAATCTGATTCACCTCAAATCGTTTTCCTAATAAAACTTAAGTATAACTCATTTTTATAATAACTTGGACGAGAAAGGAGGTGGTCTAGAGCCTTCTATTCCTTTCTTCGAGTATTTGGATACGAGTAGCCTGAATTGCTCATTCGAGTATTTGTCGTCCGTCTAAAATACATTAACCTTAACTAAATCCTTTTACAACTAAGGATGAAAAGGGAGATGGTCTAGAGCATTCTATTCCTCTTCTCAAGTATTTGAAAATGAGTTTCCTTACTCAACCATTCAAGCAATCGTCATTTAACAAAACACTTAAAAAATCAAACTTGTTTTCCACCCTTGCGTGCCATCGAAAATATTTTTAAAAATGAGTATGCTTTATCCATATTGACGTGAAACAAACAAAGGCTTTGGTCTCCAAGAATGAGCAGTAAGTAAAGGTTTAATCACTCGATATATCTAAAGGATTACTCCTTAAAAGCAATCAACCCAGTAGTTCTTTTTTAGTAGAATTACGTAGAGTTCATCATAGCACCTGAAGATATGTAGAAGCAGGATTTTGAAATCTTGTCAGGCACCCTTTTAATAAAAAACACCCCTTTAATTTAAAAAAAAAAAAACCTTAAATCTTTCCTTTCTTTCTCTCACTCGATAAGTCGTGGAAAACAATTAACATAAGCTAACTTTCAATCGCAAATCTAACAAAGAGGTTCCCATTTGGTATAACGGATGTGAGAGGTGCTAATACATTTCCCCTGCATAGTCGACTCCTGAACCCGAATTTGGTTGCAACGACCATTTTCTTTTTTCCTTTAAGGGTTTTATCGATATTTTCCCTTTCCTCTTTTGGAATAAATAAATTTCGGTGGCGACTCTGTTCAAACGTTTTTTCTACGAGCATGAGAATGCTTCACAAAGGATTTTGTTTTTCGATATGCGACAGATTGACATAAACTTTCTACTTGCCAATGAATATGTTGTCCAATTCGGTTGCGAGTAAATCAGCGTCTTTAACCCCCAAAGAATATTATGAAACCGTACATTCATCCACGAAAATCTCTTATGGCCGAAATGATTACCTCGTCTAAGTCTCCGTAAAACTTGGACTCTTCATACATCTCTTTGTTCTCTTTGTTGGACATGTGACGTCACACACAAGAGAGGGTTGAATTGCGTGTTTCAAAAAACAATTGATTTTGAAAAAAAATTTGAATTAATTTTAGAGTTTAAAAATATTTTAGAAAAGTTTTGAAAGTAAGCAGCGGAAAATAATGTTCATAAAGTAAAATGAGGAAAGTAAAAGATGAGGGAAGAAAGAAGACACCGGGAACTATACATGTTCAGTCAAAAATGACTTAGTCATGTCCCTAAGATTTAATTTTGAGAGTATCCAATAAAACTTAAGAGCTTTTAGTAGGTTGAACTCTCATATCCCCTTATAGTAGGAAAATGAAATTTATGTATAACTTCCAACCAAACAGTAAATATGGAAAGAAGAGGTGAGTCTTCCTTCCAAATAATTAGTCGAAGCGATTAGTCTCCTTTCCACAAGAAACTTGGAATCGTTAGTCTTCAAGCTTCAAACTAAGATTTTACACGGGTTGATCTCGAACCTGGGAAAGCTTTTAACACCAGGATGAGATCACGATCTGAGCCTTGGTTTTATATCAGGCTAACCAAGAACCTGTGAGATTTTTAACACCGTGCTTATCTCAAACCGAAGCAAGATTTTAACACTCGGTTGATCTCGAACCGGAGTAGTGGCTTAGCAAATAAATTCCTCAAACCAAGCTTTTAACAAGTTTAGCTTCAAATCCAAATAAACAATCCATAAATTGATGTATTATTTAACCAAGGTAAAAAAACCCTTGGTGAATTTACAAATCTACCCTTCCAGAATTCCAAACGCCTCACTAATAGGTGTCTGGTTTAGAATGATTTTTAGATAAATTTATGATATTTTTAAGCTCTTTTCTAGATGTCTGATTGCAAAACAGCTTATTTTTAAGTGATTTTTGAATCAATGTCTATATTTAGCCTTTTTTATGTTATTGTTAGTTTTGCAGCATATTTTGTAAAAAGGGTGCGCCAAAAATCGGAACATAACACGAAGAAACAAAGAAAGTCGCGTGTTAGAAAACTTCAAGACCTTCGCCAGGCGAAGGGGTGGCGAGAGGAGGATTTCTCCAGGCGAAAGCCTGGTGAGGGGCCAAGCAATTTTGTTTTTCAATTCCAGTAGCTACTGGAAGTGCTTCGCTGGAAGATTCGCCAGGCGAAGATGAGGCGAAAGAGATTCGTATAGCGAAGCTGAATTTCCCCTGACGAGTTTAGATATTTTTCCCAGCCTTCTCTGCATTGTTTGGTCACGTGGCTGCACTTACTGGTTTCGCCTGGCGAAATTTGGAGCTCGCCTGGCGAATTTGTCTGGGCTGAAAGTGGTATTTAGGTTGTTTTGAAGATATTTTGTAAGATAACACTTTTTGGAAAGATCATTGTAACCTAGAAACACTCTTGGAGCTTAAAAACTTCATCTTTACTTATTTTTCTTAGAATCTAAAGCTTTTATACTTCAATCCTTGATCCATTGAAGATTGATGCAACAAAAGCTTTGTCTCTTACTTGTTGATTAAGCTACCATGACAATGGGTAGCTAAACACCTTTTGTGTCAAGATTAGTGGTAGGTAATCCTTTATTTTGTATGTATTGATCTTGATAAATAGTTTTTGAACCTTGTTGAGGATTAATATATGGTAAAAAACTTTGTTTGTATGATTTATACTTTGTTTTGGTTCATGATTGAGAAATATGTTCTAAGACTTGACATAAGTTTTAATCCATCAACAATCATGAGGCTAGAGATAGTTTTGAGAGTTGATGTTCATAAATATTGATCTTTTAATGTTATCATATTGATAGTTAGAGTGAGAGATCATCTAAGGATCAATATGGTAAATCTCACAACATGTGTTAGAGATAAACATGTTGAGAGGATATGTGATTATATTCATTGTTAACAAGTTCACATACTTTATCGAGTAAATACTTATGAAACAGACTATCGAACCCTAATCTTGGCATGCTTTTACCAAACGCTTTAAAACCAATTTCTTTGACCGTTGTTATTAACTTTTCATGCAAACGTTCCGTCACAAATCAACCAAACTCTTTGTTACCATAAGTTTAAAACGATTTCAACTGTAGAACGGCGGTAATATCACACAATCCATGCGGATACGATAACAAAAACCCCCCACTAAATTACATTTCAACAAAATGGCGTTGTTGCCGGGGATTGTTGTTTGATATTGCAAGCATTGCAGTAGTTGTTAAGTTTTAAGCTTTTATAACTTTTTCTTGAGCTTCTTAATTTTGTTTGGTTAAGTTTTACAGACTCTGTTTATGTGAGGAAAGTTACCTGCAGATCAACTTCTTTTCGATCCTGAGACTAAGAGAACTGCACGTAAGTTGAATAGCAAAACTAGACGGAGGAGGTAACTTGCTAAAGAAAAATAAGAAAGAGGAGAAATTTATATTTCTACACCAACACCACAGTTAACGCCAACCATGGCAGCAGCACCTCCACCACCACCTGCTTCAACGCCATACACTAACAGTCTGAGGCACATAGCTCAGTTTTCTCGCAATGCCCACAACGGGAGGCACTCCGAGATGAAGTCCGCCATCCTTGCTCTTCTATACCAAAATCCATTCATCGGTATGGATCATGAGGATCTCTTCACTCATCTTACAAAGTTTTAAGAAATTGTGGGTGCAACTGGAGCGTCTGAAACTGAAGAGGAGTCGTTGTTCAAGAGACTTTTTCCTCATTCCTTGATAGGGAAGGCGAAGGAATGGTACCTTGATCAGTCGACAATGATTATGACGGATTAGAACGTGTTGAAAGAAAAATTCCTAGAACGATTTTTTCCACATAATCGTTTTATGGAAGCAAAAATGGCAATCGCAGTTTTCTCACAAGGTGGAAATGAATCCCTCAATGAAGCTTGGGAGAGATTCAAATCCATGCTAATAAAATGCAAAGTATACGGTTTTGATGAACTTACACAAGTGCATATTTTCAGAAATGTTCTCCAACCGGTTCACAAAACCTTGTTGGATGTTACTTCGGGCGGTTTTTTAATGTTAAAAAGCATCGAGGAAGCAATTTATATTATTGATAAGATGGCACTTAACAATCATCAAGGGAATCAGAACCGTGGAACTACTAAAAAAGAAACCGAGAATGCTTGAATTGGGGACTAGCAATTTTATTCTTGCTCAAAATAAATTGATATCCCAACAAGTGGAGTTGTTAACACAATAAATGTCAAAGCTCCCTCAACAACTTAAAGAGATGCAAGACATTCCGAGCAAGAATGTGCAAATAGCCGTATGTGAATTATGCAAAGGAGATCACTCCACCGGCTATTGTCCTCCAGAGAATGAAGAAGCAAATTACATGGCAAATCAAAATCAACAACAAGGTTTTCAAGGAAGAAAACAACCTTATCAAAACAATTCTCAAAACCTTATCAAAACCCTCAAGGATACCAACCAAGAGGGAATTATCAAAATCAACAAGGATACCATCAAAATCCTTATCAACCGACACAACCTCAAGGTGGTAGTTCAAAGTTAGAAGAAACCCTCAATCAATTCATTCAAATGTCAATGGCCAACCAAAAGAGTAATGATACATCAATCAAAAATCTTGAAAACCAAGTTGGGCAACTTGCAAAACAATTAGCTGATCAATAATCGGGGCCATCTTTTTCCGCAACACTCAAACCAATCTAAAGGAGCATTGCAAAGCCATTGTGACTAAGAGTGGAAGAGAGTTGGGGGAGGAGAAAAAATGAGAAAAATGTTGATGTGAGAAGTGATGAGATTGTGGAGGAAGAAAAGAATAATGAGGTAGAAGTTGAAAAGAATGATGAGGAAGAAGTTGAAAATGAAAAGGAGAAGTTAGTTGAAAACAATTATCCTTGATGCAAGTTGTAGTGCAATAATTCAAAGAACTCTACCAAAGAAATAAGTCGATCCGGGACGTGTTACTTTGCCGGTAACAATTGGTGATGTTTATGTTGGCAAAGGCTTAACTAATTTGGGCTCAAGCATCAACTTAATTCCATTGTCTATTGTGAAGAGGCTTGGGAACATTTAAATGAAAGCAATTCGAATGACATTACAATTGGCAGACAAATCTACAACTCATCCTCATGGATTAGCTCAAGATGCGTTGGTTAAGGTGGATCAATTTTTCTGTCCGGTCGATTTTGTTGTAATTGATATGGAGGAAGACGAAGATGCTCCATTTATTCTTAGACACCCTTTTATGAAGACCGCTCGAATGATGATTGATGTTGACGACGACCTTATGGAAGTTAGAGTTCAAAATGAAGAGGTGTGCTTTAATCTTTTTGAAGCAATGAACCATTCCAAAGATAAGCATGATAGTTTCCGTATTGATGCAATGGATAAAGCTATAATGGAAGTCTCAAAGCAAGTTCACATAGCATCTCTCTTGGAAAGAGCTCTTGGTGACTCATTTGAAATACTTGCAAATGAGGAAGAAAGGGAACTTGAAGAATGCTTGAAGGAACTTGAATCTTTAAAAGAATTACAACCATGGGAAAGTGAAATGGAAGTGTTGAAGAAAGAGGCTAATGATGAAAAATCTCAACTTGAATTGAAGGTGTTGCCTTCTAATTTGAAGTATGTGTTCCTTGATAAAGGTTGTAACAAACCGGTTATCATTAGTAACATTTTGTCCGACAAAGAGGAAGACCGTTTGATTCAAGTTTTGAAGAAAAATCAACAAGCTATAGGTTGGATTCTTTCCTATTTGAAAGGAATTAGTCTGACCTGTTGCATGCACAAAATCTTAATGGAAGATGATTTCAAGCTGGTAGCTCAACCTCAGCGCCGTTTGAATCCTACAATGATGGAAGTGGTGAGGAAGAAAGTTGTGAAACTATTGGATGCCCGAATGATTTATCCAATTTCTGATAGTCTGATCGATCACCATTTCTACTATGTTTCTGTCACTTATTCGGCATCAATCCATAAAATCGGTAGCACTTTGTTTGTCTTTTCATTGTTTTTCAATTCAATTTTACTTGTAGTATTTTATTCTCGCATTTTATGATTTATTGTTTTATTTCAATTATGTTACATTTTATGCTTTGGTTTGGTAGTTTTCAATGGTTTCAGATCTGAGTGGAAAATCCCAAAGGACTCGTGCAAAGAAAATGGAAGTTCCGGGGATTTAGAAGAGTTTTTGGAATGAAGCAGAGGATGCCTGGACCTAAAATTCAACAAACATGGAAAAATATTGGGCAACCAAGTTCCTTGTCTGTACTATGTTGTAGTTCTCTTCATTAGCTTCTCGACGCTTCGAACGTGGACCAAAACAGACTTACGGATCAAAAGTTATGATCGAAACAATTTCGGTTATAAAATCCAGCAAGCTGACACGGCCGGCAGTGTTGGTTGACACGGCCTGCGTCAGCTTTGACGCTGATTTTCTGAATTTTTCCATATTTTCTCCCTATATTAAGTTGTGGGGGCACTTTGGGTATTTCCAATCGATTTGGGTGAATTTAGACTATTTAGACTTGTTTTTGAGAAGCTAGAAAGAACTTTGTACATTACGAAATATTTTACGCGAAAGTTTGATGCTATCAAGGGTTTTTGGAGAACGAAGATTGTTCATGAGCGGAAGCAATTGAAGATCGTAGTCATCCAATAATCTTGTAATGTCTTACTTTTATTTTGTAATTTCGTTTCGCACTATGAGTAGCTAAACCCCCAATGCTAGGGGGGTGTCCCTGAATTGCATTTGTAATGACTTCTATTTCCACTGTTCTATGAGATAATACTTTTTCCTTAAATATTTTGTTATGCAATGTTTTTAATGCTTTTTCGATCGAACAAATTGAAATTGATTTACGGTTAGGGTTTAGGTCGGACCACCCAACCTAACGCTTTTGCATAATAATATTACAGTAGATATTGCCTAGGAATAGGGATATCCTGTAATAACCAGATTATTCTTGATCAAATATAATGTTTGTGATTCTTTCTTGACCGCTAAGGAATTAGGGTAAAGATAAAATCTCAAAGGTTTTTCCACTAAGGAATTAGGGAAAAATAACCTTAAAAATTGGTAAGGTTTGTTTAGAGTAATGTTTCATCGAATAAGGATTTAGAGTTTTTGCAATGCATTTCATACACTTTCCCTAGCATGCTGCTCATATCTGTTAAAAAGTAGATTTTATTCTGTTAATTTTCTTATCGTTTATTTCAATTTTAAAAACAATTTTCAAAACCCATATGACCTTTTGTTTAATTGAATTACTATAAGAACTTATATTTCCTACGCAGTCCTCGAGATCGATACTGGGGATAACCCCTATTATTACTACATCGTTAAAATAGTACACTTGCTATTTTTCCGATCAAGTTTTTGATGAAACATGCTAGGGAAGGTGTATAAATTGCTTAGTAAGAACCTTAAATTATAATCAAAGAGAAATGCCTCGAATATTAATTTTACAAAACCTTAATAGTATTTTTCTTAAATTCCTTAATCAAAAAACCTTTGATATTCTCCCTTGACCCTAATTCCTTAGCGGTCAAGAAAGAACATCAAGCAATAGTCCTGACAAGGTTTATAAAAGTCACTACAGGGTATCCCCATTCCTAGGCAATATCTACCATAGTGTTATTATGCAAAATGATAGATTGGGTTTTTCAGACCAAATCCCTAATCGTAAATCGTTCCCAATTTAACTGATTGCAACAAATATTTTATAATTTGCATAATAAAAGATTAAAGTAAGAAAACAAAATCTCATTGACTAAATCAAAATAGGTTCATACATCACAATTCGGGATGAACAGGCGCGTCAAGGACGTGAGCAAACCCGACAGGGTGATATCTTGGATGAGATGTAGACCATGATGCAGCAGATGATGCTGCGATTTCCTCCCCCTCCTCCTCAGTGAGGCTTTGTGAGTCCCCTTTTATAGTTGTTCTAAAACAGTGAAGTCACTGTTTGGTTCAAGTGTGTGGGGGGGGGGGGGTTATTTTATTTGCTTTTTGTGTGTTTTATGTTCTGTTTAAGTCCTTTTGCTATTTTTGTTAATGTTGTGTGTTACAGATGGATTAGATTCGGCCGGATGAATGATGAACGAGTAGTTAGAAGATGAAAAGGCATAACCCATACTTGCTCTCCAGGAAACCCCCGAAAGTTGGTGCTGCTGAGGTGGATGATTGGACGCGACTTTCCAACACTAGACTGATACGGGAATACTATGCACCTGAGACGGAAATGAAGCAACATTACACTAGAGGTACCTTGGAATTTGTCAGTATGCCAAACATGGTGAGGATCATAAAAAGCCAAACACCTTATCATCATGAGAGTTCGTCAGGTATGTCTCTGTCACTCTTAGTTTGCATACTCGTCTGTTGGAGTTTCAATGCACACATATACACACTGAGGCACTTGTTTGTTTTTAACCCTGAGCCTTTCCAGCCTACCCTTTTATGTTATCCTTCGTTAACCTCCTCGAGCCTTCTTCCCTTTATTTCTTTATTAACCACATAATTAAACCATGAGCCCAAACACTCCCTCACCTTGCTCAGATAAGTGTTGTTGATTTTTGATCCGTGAAAAATTCTAAGTTTGGGGTTGGGATACCTATAAGAACTAGGTAAGTGCAAAAAGAAAAAAAAGAAAGAAAAGTTTTGAAAAAAAAAAAAAGAGAAAAGAAAGAAGAAAGCACTTACCTAAAGGAGGATTTAGTTTGAAGAATTCAAAAAGTAAGCTCAAAGAAACAATTGAGTAGAAACTAAAGAATCCTAGCAAAATAGTGCCTGATACCCTTGATTGTGAAACAGAACAAATAACACAATGATAAAAATGACGACACTGAGTCTGAGCCAAAAAACCACTCATTTTTCCCTTTTGTTTGTTTATCCCACCTTGTCCCTAAGCCCCGTTACAGCCATAAAAGCCCTCAAAAAGTGTGTGTTGTGTGCATATGAAAATAGATGTTATTCAAGCTTATGAGTTGACTTTGCATGCTATGATTATTGAGTGTAAACACTTTAACCCGAGAGATTTGGTGAGAGTGTGAAAAACTGACAGGTAAAGAGGTACTTTGATGTGGAAGTGTAGCGGAACGTCAAAAAAAAATCGGGTAAGAAGGAAACGTTGAAAGGAAAGTGGAAAGAGAGTCGTGAAAGATCTCAACGGCATTGTGGTAAGATAATTTTGATTAATTCGGGGGTGACCTTTCTACTGTCTCAGGCATTACTTGAGGACAAGCAATGAGATAAGTTTGGGGTTGTGATCGGTCACAATTTCTACTATGTTTCCGTCACTTATTCGGCATCAATCCATAAAATCGGTAGCACTTTGTTTGTCTTTTCATTGTTTTTCAATTCAATTTTACTTGTCGTATTTTATTCTCGCATTTTATGATTTGTTGTTTTATTTCAATTATGTTGCATTTTATGCTTTGGTTTGGTAGTTTTCAATGGTTTCAGGTTTGAGTGGAAAAGCCCAAAGGACTCGTGCGAAGAAAATGGAAGTTCCGGGGATTTAGAAGAGTTTTGGAATGAAGCAGAGGATGCCTGGACGTAAAATTCAACAAACATGGAAAAATATTGGGCAACCAAGTTCCTTGTCTGTACTTTGTTTTAGTTCTCTTCATTAGCTTCTCGACGCTTCGAACGGGGGCCAAAACAGACTTACGGATCAAAAGTTATGATCGAAACAATTTCGGTTATAAAATCCAGCAAGCTGACACGGCCGACAATGTTGGCTGACACGGCCTGTGTCAGCTTTGACGCTAATTTTCTGAATTTTTCCATATTTTCTCCCTATATTAAGTTGTGGGGGCACTTTGGGTATTTCCAATCGATTTGGGTGAATTGGGGCTATTTAGACTTGTTTTTGAGAAGCTAGAAAGAACTTTGTACGTTACGAAATATTTTACGCTAAAGTTTGATGCTATCAAGGGTTTTTGGAGAACGAAGATTGTTCATGAGCTGAAGCAATTGAAGATCGTAGTCATCCAATAATCTTGTAATGTCTTACTTTTATTTTGTAATTTCTTTTCGCACTATGAGTAGCTAAACCCCCAATGCTAGGAGGGTGTCCCTGAATTGCATTTGTAATGACTTCTATTTCCACTGTTCTATGAGATAATACTTTTTCCTTAAATATTTTGTTATGCAATGTTTTTAATGTTTTTTCGATCGGACAAATTGAAATTGATTTACGGTTAGGGTTTAGGTCGGACCACCCACCCTAACGCTTTTGCATAATAATATTACAGTAGATATTGCCTAGGAATAGGGATACCCTGTAATAATCGGATTATTCTTGATCAAATATAATGCTTGTGATTCTTTCTTGACCGCTAAGGAATTAGGGTAAAGATAGAATCTCAAAGGTTTTTCCACTAAGGAATTAGGGAAAAATAACCTTAAGAATCGGTAAGGTTTGTTTAGAGTAATGTTTCATCGAATAAGGATTTAGAGTTTTTGCAGTGCAATTCATACACTTTCCCTAGCATGCTGCTCATATCTGTTAAAAAGTAGATTTTATTCTGTTAATTTTCTTATTGTTTATTTCAATTTTAAAAACAATTTTCAAAACCCATATGACCTTATGTTCAATTGAATTACTATAAGACCTTATATTTCCTACGCAGTCCTCGAGATCGGTACTGGGGATAACTCCTATTATTACTACATTGTTAAAATAGTACACTTGCTATTTTTTCGTTCATAGTCCTTGGGTGAGTCCGGTGCAAGTTGTGCCCAAGAAGTGTGAAATTACCGTTATAAAAAATGAAAAAATAAATTGATTCCGACAAGAACTGTAATGGGTTGGAGAATGTGTATTGATTATAGGACGCTTAATACTGCTACTCGAAAAGATCATTTTCCACTACCGTTTATAGATCAAATGCTTGAGAGATTGTCGGGTCAAGAATTCTAATGCTTTCTAGATTGCTATTTTGGGTATAACCAAATCTCGGTTGATCCGGAAGACCATGAGAAGACGGCGTTCACTTGTCCCTTTGGAATTTTTGCATACCGGAAGATGCCTTTTGGCTTGTGCAATGTACGAGCAACTTTTCAACGGTGTGTGCAAGCCATTTTTTCCGACCTTATTGAAAAAATAATGGAAGTGTTCATGGACGACTTCTTCGTGTTCAGAGCTTCCTTTGATCTATGTTTGAAAATTTTGGAAACCGTTCTCGAAAGGTGTGTGGAAACAAACTTGGTGCTAAATTGGGAGAAGTGCAATTTCATGGTAACAGATGGAATTGTGCTCGGCCACAAAGTCTCCTCCAAAGGCCTTGAAGTTGATAAAGCCAAGATTGAAGTGATCGAGAAGTTGCCACCGCCAACAAATGTTAAAGGAATCCGGAGTTTTCTAGGCCATGTGGGGTTTTACCGACGATTCATCAAAGACTTCTCCAAAGTAACAAGACCTTTGAGCAATTTGCTTAACAAAGATAAGTCTTTTCTCTTTGATGATGAATGTTTAATTGCTTTTCAAATTTTGAAAGAAAAATTGATCATCGCACCCATAATCATTGCTCCTAATTGGACTCTCAATTTTGAATTAATGTGTGATGCAAGCGATTATGCGGTTGGTACGGTGCTCGGTCAAAGGAAGACAAAAAAATTTCATGCCATACATTACGCGAGTAAAGTTTTAAATGAGGCGCAAGTGAATTATGCAACCACAGAAAAAGAATTACTCGCAATAGTGTATGCTCTTGAGAAATTTTGGTCTTATCTTATTGGTTTAAAAGTTGTAGTATACACTGACCATTCAGCCATTAAGTATCTTCTTACCAAGCCGGATTCAAAGCAAAGGCTAATCCGATGGATTCTTTTGTTACAAGAATTTGATTTTGAAATTCGTGACAAGAAGGGGTCTGAAAACTTGGTAGCGGATCATTTATCCTGTTTGGTCAATGTAGAAATAACACACGAGAAAGTGAGGTCCGAGAAGAGTTTTCGGATGAAAAACTGTTTAGGGTACAAGTTAGACCATGGTTTGCAGATTTTTCTAACCACAAAGCAACCAGATTTATACCGGAAGATCTAACTTGGAACCAAAGAAGTAAATTCTTATCGGATGCCAATTTTTATGTTTGGGATGAACCATATCTTTTTAAGTTAGGTGGTGATAATTTGTTGAGAAAGTGTGTCACTAGTGATGAAGCTAAAAGTATCATTTGGCATTGTCACAATTCGCCATATGGAGGGCATTACAATGGTTTAGGAACGGATACAAAAGTTCTCCAATCGGGCTTTTATTGACCGTCGTTGTTTAAAGATGCAAACCTTCATGCGAAAAGTTGTGACATATGCCAAAGAAGTGGCGAGATTGGAAAACGGGATGAAATGCACTTACAAACTATTTTAGAAGTTGAATTTTTCGATTGTTAGGGTATCGGTTTTGTTGGACCATTTCCCCCATATTTTTCAAATGAGTACATTTTGGTTGCGGTTGACTATGTTTCTAAGTGGGTGGAAGCAATTGCCTCACCGAGGGCCGATGGCAAAACGGTGATCAAATTTCTAAAGAAAAATATATTTTCCCATTTTGGCACGCTCGTGTGTTGATTAGTGATGGCGGGTCGTACTTTTGCAATACACCGCTTGAAAAAGTTTTAGAGCACTATGGTGTAAAGCATAAGGTTGCAACCCCTTACCACCCACAAACAAATGGTCAAGCCGAAGTTTCAAATAGGAAGGTAAAAAGGATTCTTGAAAAGACCGTGTCAAGCTCTTGCAAGGATTGGTCGCAAAAGCTTGATGAAGCTTTGTGGGCGTATCACACCGTTTACAAGGCTCCAATAGGTTTAACTCCATTCCAAATGGTTTATGGCAAAACATGTCATTTACCGGTTGAAATGGAGCACAAAGCTCTTTGGGCGTTAAAATTGTTAAACTTTGATCCGAACTTGGCCGGGGAGAAAAGAAAGGTCCAATTACACAAGTTGGAAGAATTGAGGAATAACGCTTATCATTCTAGCAAGCTCTGTAAGGAAAAAGTTAAGGGGTGTCTTGACAAGAAAGTCCGTCAGAGAGAATTTCGGGTAGGCCAAATGGTTCTTCTGTTCAATTCCCGTTTGAAGCTTTTTTCGGGAAAATTGAAGTCCAAGTGGTTTGGACCATTTTTTATTAAAGATATGAAGCACTACGGTGCTATTGTGATAGAGGACTTGCAGAAAAAAGAGAGTTGGACTATGAATGGCCAAAGACTTAAAATCTATCTTGGAGGCGAGATTGATCGTGAAAATTGTGTCGTTTTTCTAGATGATCATTGAAGTCATCTTGGACCGTCGAGCTCAAACGAAGTTAAACAAAGCGCTAGTTGGGAGGCACCCCAACATTGTAAGTATTTCATATTTATTGTTTTAAGTTTTTATTCGTGTGAGAAAAGTGGTTGAAATTGGAAAAAAATTGAAAATTCTGCATTAAAGACTTGACAGCAGAGAATTCTGCACCTGGTGTAATTCGCCTGGCGAAACCAAATTTCTCCAGCCACTTGCTCCTGCTTCGCCAGGCGAAGCTGGCGTGGAATTGCTGGCTTAGGTTCTGCAGAGATAAAAAAAGAAAAAGAAAAAATATATATTTAGGGTCCACGTGGGCCCATTTTTTTTCTCTTTTTTTTTCTTTCCCTTATCTTCTTTTTCCCTTCCACTTTTTCTTTTCGCCCTTTCATTTTCACTCTCCCCTTTTTCACCTCATTTCACTCTCACACTCTCTCTCTCACACACTCATTCACTTCAAACCCTACTCCTCCTAATCCCAAATTTTCACTCTCACTCTCACTTAAGGTATGCATTCTTGTTCCAAATCTCTTTTAGTTTAATTTTTTAATATTTTTTTAATAGGGTTAAAATATCATGATGTTAGGGTTGTGAGAAAACCTTAGAACTATGGTAGGATTAGGTTTTATGTTGATCTGTAGCTGCTGATTAGAGTCACAATTGTGGGTTGAAGTCTTGAAAATGACCCCTGTCCTTTTCTGAATTTCTGGGTATGCGAAATTTCACCCGGCGAGCTTGCAGCGAGACTTCGCCCCTGCTTCGCCTGGAGAGCTTGGGGCAACTGGCCATTTTCAATTTTTTTCTGCTGTTCAGTTTTCATTTCTGTTCTTTTCTTTTTTTGCTTTAATCTTGTTTTTGCTGTTTGAATGGTGCACAAAAGGAGAAATTTTGTTGCTCTGTGTGTCTTGTCTAATTTTTTTTAGATGGATCCTAAAACTAAGGCAACTGGAGGCAAGAAGCAAAAGAATGTGGTTGGCAGCAGTTCTGGGAAGCAAAGTGAGCTTGATCTAACTCGTTTCTTGAGCGAGGTTCATGCTGCCAAATACAGTATGCTTGAAGGTCGGCAAATTTTGTCAGAGAAGAGATTTGAGATTCATCCAGAGGGACCGTATAGGAGGCTGGCTTCAATTTTCAAAAATAAGAATTAGGGGAATTTGATTAATCCTATGGATCGAATCAGCCATGAGTTGGTTCGCGAATTCTATGTGAATGCTCTCTAAACCAAAGCGGAGACAACTACGTTTCGGTTCACCACTTATGTCTGAGGCAAATAAATAAGATTCGACCGTGAGGCCATTAATGAACTGTTTGGAAAACCAAGTTCCTTAGGAATGTTTGAAAAGGATGACTATACTAAGGAACTTAGTGTTAGATGTCAAACATGCCTTATATTTCTTATTAATACTTGGAATTTTTCAACTATTTTATGTTGAATTGTTGGGTTTTATTCTTGAATTATTGTCATTCTTTAAACATTGTGAAAATACCTTTGGTGCTTGTAATTTGTGTGTTATTGTGCAGGAAAAGGCATTAAGTTATCAAAGAAGTAAGACACGAAGAAAGTGATCCAAGTTGTCAAAGAAATGAAGAAACTTCAGTAAGTTTGCTTTGCGAACTTGCCAGCGAATGTTCGTTGTGCGAGCATCTGGCGAGCTCCAGCGAACACTCCCAGACTTTGGGCAGTAAGAAAAGGCACCTAAGTTCGCTTTATGAACTTTCCAGCAAATATTCGCTGATTCAATGCTCCATCGAAGGCCTGGCGAAGGACATCACAGATGAGGCAGTAGCTAAAGGGACCTAAGTTCGCTTTGCGAACTTGTAGGAAAATAGTTCGCTTTGCAAATAATTATTCGCATTGCGAACTTATACAGAAAATCAGAGGCGGTTTAACAGATCAGAGGCACCTAAGGTGCCTATTTGGTAGTTCGCTAGGCGAATAAAAAGTTCGCAGTGCGAACTGGGCAAATTTCAAGTGATGCATAAAAGCACTTTTTGTTATTTCTTGGGATCATAACCTATTTTTTTCTCACAACATAACCTAAGTTTCTGACTTTTCTCATCCAAGAGTGATATTTCACCAAGAGAAGCTGGATTTGCATCCGATCTCGATTATGCAACGCGGATGCTTTTTCATCTCCTCACGAAACTTGTGAAATAAGCTACCATGACAATGTGTAGCTAAACACCTCTTATGTCAAGATTAGTGGTAGGTAATCCTTCATTTTGTATGTATTGATCTTGATATTTAGTTTGTGAACTTTGTTGATGATAAATATAAGGTGAAAAACTTTGTTTGTATGGTTTATAATTTGTTTTGGTTCATGATTGAGAAATATGTTCTAAGACTTGACCTAAGTTTTAATCCATCAACAATCATGAGGCTAGAGATAATTTTAAGAGTTGATGTTCATAAATATTTATCTTTGAATGTTAGCATATTGATAATTATAGTGAGAGATCATCTAAGGATCAATATGATAAATCCCACAACAAGTGTTAGAGATAAACTTGTTGAGAGGATATGTGATTATATTCATTGTTAACAAGTTCACATACTTTATCGAGTAAATACGTATCAAACGGATTATCGGACCCTAATCTTGGTATGTTTTTACCAAACCTTTAAAACCAATTTCTTTACCGTTGTTATTAAATTCTTATGCAAATGATCTATTACGAATCAACTAAAATCTTTGTTACTTTAAGTTTAGAACGATTTCAACTATAGAACAGCGACAATATCTATACAATCCCTGTGGATACGATAACAAAAACACCCACTAAAATACTTTTGAACAAAATAGCGTTGTTGTCGGGGATAATTGTTTGATATTGCAAGCATTGCAATAGTTGTTAAGTTTTAAGCTTGTATAACTTTTTCTTGTACTTGTTAATTTGTTTGGTTAAGTTGTGCAGACTCTGTTTATGCGAGGAAAGTTGCCCGCAGATCAACTTCTTTTCGATCCTGAGATTGAGAGAACTGCGCGTAAGTTGAATAGTAAAACTAGACGAAGGAGGTAACTTGCTAAAGAAAGACGAGAAAGTGAAGAAAGTTCTGTTTCGACACCAACACCACAGTTAACACCAACCATGGCAACACCACCTCCACCACCACCTGCTTCAGTTCAATGTATTAACAGTCCGAGGCACACAGCTCAGTTTGCACGCAATGTCCACAATGGTAGGCACTCGAAAATGAAGATTGGCATCCTTGCTCTTCTATACCAAAATCCATTCACTGGTATGGATCACGAGGATCCCTTCACTCATTTGACCAAATTTTATGAAATTGCGGGTGCAACTAGAGCGCCTAAAGCTGAAGAAGAGTCTTTGTTCAAGAGATTGTTTCCGCATTCCCTAATTGGGAAGGCAAAGGAATGGTACCTTGACCAATCAACTGCTATTATGACAGATTGGAACATGTTGGAAGAGAAGTTCCTAGAACGATTTTTTCCACATAATCGTTTTATGGAAGCGAAAACGGAGATCGCAGTTTTCTCACAAGGTGGAAATGAATCCCTCAACGAAGCTTGGGAGAGATTCAAATCCATGCTTAGAAAATGCAAAGGGCACGGTTTTGATGAGCTTATGCAAGTGCATATTTTCAAAAATGGTCTCCAAATGGTTCACAAGACCTTGTTGGATGCTACTGCGGGCGGATCTTTAATGACTAAAAGCGCCGAGAAAGCCATTTCTATCATTGACAAGATGGCACTAAACGATCATCAAGGGAATCATAACTGTGGCCAACCGCAAAAGAAACCAGGAGTGATTGAATTAGGGACAAATGATGCAATTCTTGCTCAGAACAAATTGTTATCTCAACAAGTGGAGTTGTTAACGCAACAAATGTCAAAGCTCCCTCGACAAATTAAAGAGATGCAATATTTACCGAGCAAGAATGTGCAAATAGCCGTTTGTGAATTGTGCAAAGGAGATCACCCCAACGGCTATTGTCCTCCGGAGAACGAAGAAGCAAATTACATGAATAATCAAAATCAACAACAAGGTTATCAAAGGCAACAACAACCTTATCAAAACAATTCTCAACAACCTTATCAAAATCAACAAGGATACCAACCAAGAGGGAATTATCAAAATCAACAAGGGTACCAACAAAATTCTTATCAACCAACACAACCTCAAGGTGGTAGTTCAAAGTTAGAAGAAACTCTCAACCAATTCATTCAAATGTCAATGGCCAATCAAAAGAGTAATGATGCATCAATCAAAAATCTTGAAAACCAATTTGGGCAACATGCAAAACAATTAGCCGATCAACAACCCGGGCTATGTTTTTCCGCAAATACTCAAACCAACCCGAAGGAACATTACAAAGCCATTGTGACTAGGAGTGGAAAAGAATTGAGCGGAGGAGACAAAAATGAGAAAAATGTTGATGTGAGAAGTGATGAGATTATGGAGGAAGAAAAAAAATAATGAGGTGGAAGTTGAAAAGAATGATGAGGAAGAAGTTGAAAATGAAAATGAGAACCTTGAAAAAAAAAAGATAAAAGAAAAAAAGAGAAGAGTCAAAAAGGGGAAGGAGAAAGTGAATCTTATTCCTATTCAAAATCTACCTTACCCTCATGTACCCACCAAGAAAGACAATGCTAGGCATTACACTCGTTTCGTGGACATATTCCGACAATTACAAATCAACAATCCGTTTTTTGAAGCGCTTGAGCAAATGCCCAAATACGCTAAGTTCATGAAAGATATTCTTACAAAAAAGCGAAGATATTCGGAGCCGAAAATAATTATCCTTAATGCAAGTTGTAGTGCAATAATTCAAAGAACTCTACCAAAGAAAGAAGTCGATCCAGGGCGTGTTACTTTGCCGGTAACAATTGGTGATGTTTATGTTGGCAAAGGCTTAATTGATTTGGGCTCAAGCATCAACTTAATTCCATTGTCTATTGTGAAGAGGCTTGGGAACATTGAAATGAAAGCAATTTGAATGACATTACAATTGACCGACAAATCTACAACTCATCCTCATGGATTGGCACAAGATGTATTGGTTAAGGTGGATAAATTTTTCTCTCCGGTTGACTTTGTTGTAATTGATATGGAGGAAGACGAAGATGCTCTATTGATTCTTGGATGCCCTTTTATGAAGACCACTCGAATGATGATTGATGTTAACGACGGCCTTATGAAAGTAAGAGTTTAAAATGAAGAGGTGTGCTTTAATCTTTTTGAAGCAATGAAGCATTCCAAAGATAAGCATGATAGTTTCCATATTGATGCAACGGAAGAAGCCATAATGGAAGTCTCAAAGCAAGTTCACATAGCATCTCCCTTGGAAAGAGCTCTTGGTGACTCATTTGAAATACTTACCAATGAGGAAGAAAGGGAACTTGAAGAATGCTTGAAGGAACTTGAATCTTTAAAAGAGTTACAACCATGGGAAAGTGAAATGGAAGTGTTGAAGAAAGAGGTGAATGATGATAAATCTCAACTTAAATTGAAGGTGTTGCCTTCTAATTTGAAGTATGTTTTCCTTGATGACAGTTGTAACAAACCGATTATCATTAGTAGAATTTTGTCCGACAAAGAGGAAGACCGTTTGATTCAAGTTTTGAAGAAACATCAACAACCTATAGGTTAGGTGAAGGTATGAAAAACACAAGAAAGGGGGGGTTTGAATTGGTTTTTCAAAATAAAAATGTTTCTTTTATGAAAACTTGTTTTTATAAGACTCTTTCGTTTATCAATAAAAATATTTTTGAATTATAACACGATAACACGTTATGTTTATACTAGTTCACTTGAGAAACACTCAAGTTAGTCTAGTCCACCCGCCAAGGTGATTTCTCCTCTCTCAATGAGGTCTTAATCCACTATTCAATCAAAATAGTACAATGCACTAGCCAAAATGCTAGTGACTAACACAACCTCTAAAACTCTCAAGTTTTAGACTTCTCAAGTAATACAACCTCACAGGTCTTACTCAAGGAACAACCTCTAAGACTACACGTCCTAGACTTCTCAAGAAATACAACCACACGGTCTTTCTCAAGGAACACAAACCTAAGTTTGAATAAAATTTCGTTTACAAACAAGTGCTTCTATACAAGCTGATAATGTAAACAAGTTTTTGACCAGAATAACTTAAGAAAGATTTCTGATAGAAAGATTATTGCAATGGTGTTTGTGTGTGTCTTTCTTCAAGTCTTTTGTTTCCTTTTATAGCCATGTAGAAAGAGCCGTTGAAATGTAATCATGATAGCTTAACTAGGCTGGCGGCTAGAAGCGTGAGGACAGATAAAAACTTTTGCGTGCTGCGCGTCCTGTTTTTGTCAGAATATCTTTGATTGTACCGTTGCACTGTTACCAAGGTATTTTCGCTTTGTATTGAGGTACAACTGTACTATGTAGCTTTGTCTTCTTGGCTTCTCAACTTCAGAGGCTTTTTACGAGCATGAGTAAGAAGGGAAACATCGCTTGATTCTTGAGATTATCAAGTCTTCGAATCTTTAGAGCAACATCTTCAGAGTCTTCAACACTTGGTCTTCAGAACCTTGTTCGCTTGATGCGTTGTCTTCATATCTTCAGAGGCTTCTGATAGTATTTGGTTGAAGCATGAGTGGATACTTGATTTAGGTCTTCAGAACCTTGATCAGAGAGCTTAAGTCTTTAGCATCTGGACTTCGTTCGATCAGAACCTATATCCTCAGATCTTCAGAACTCATTCTCTTTTCCATTTATATCAGAGTCTTGAGAGCTTCTTAAAATGAGTTCTGCTTTTCAAGAGTGTAGGCGGAGTATTTTCCTTTAAGCATTGTGTTTGCGCCAATTTACGGAAGCATAACCTGTTTGTTAAGTTCTGACAAATAACAAACATTAGTTGTTCAAAATTATTCATACAGAAATACTATTTGATATCATCAAAACTTAGAGATAAACTTGCAGAACCAAATCTTGTTCTCACAATCTCCCCCTTTTTGATGATGACAAAACTATGTATTTTGATGACACAATTTTGGTATATATGTAATGCAAAGAAAATAACAGATTCTAAAGATAGCTTATCCTTCGTATGAAGTACTCCCCCTGAGTCTTAGACTTGATGAATTTCTGTGCTTGGGCTCCAACTGACTTTAATAAGTCATGAGATCTTAGTCTTGATTCTCTTTTCAGCAGAGTTCTAATTTTCTTAATGAATCTTGATTTGGATCAGAATTCCTGCAAAAAAGGAAAAGCACTCTAATAGAAGTAGCAGTTTATCTGTTAGCATGTAAACAACGTTGTTTTTCAGAGATTGACTATGGAATCAAAATATATCACATTCATATTACTTCTCCCCCTTTTTGTCATTGATCAAAAAGATTAGTGGTGCAAGGGTGAAAAACAAAGATCTAAGGTCTTAAGGACAACAAAGACAGAATTAGGTGCTTCCAGAGGACATCTTGTCCCATATCTTCTGAAGCATGCCCTGAAGATTAGCATTGACAGTCTTTTGTTCCTCAAAGTTATTTCTGAACTTTTGTTGTTCTTCTTTGATTTCTCCAATTGCGTCTACCAAACGCTTGACAGCAGGATCAGATATAGAAACAACTGCAGCATCTTGCTTGGCCTTTTCCATGCCTTCAGCTTCTTGTGCTATTCTGGCTTCTTCAGCAGCTTTTTCTGCAAGAAATCTTACTTCTTCAGCAGCCTTTTCTTTAACTTCTTTCTGCTTTGCAGCCAAGAACTTAAGTATTCTGATCCGTTCTTCAGCTTCTGCTCTCTCCTTTGCTCGTTGAATTCCATTTGTGATGGTTGCATATGAGAAGCTTACAACTCTTGTAAGCTCACTGCTTAACCATTTATGGAAGTTTTGACAAGATCTTTCAAGTTCCATAGGCTTGGTACTTGTGTTAAATTCTGCTCTTAGGTTCGCAAACTTCCTTAATGCCTTGTCATAAAATTGACTTGTGCATTCTTCAAAAGATGTTGGGGGTGGTTTAGTATAGATGACCAAGGCAAGGTTAGGCTTAGCAGTAGGAGTATGTTCACTGATTTGTTGATCAGCAGGAGATGTCACTTCTAGAGTGTCTGATTCTATGAGTGATTCAGGGGTGACGATCTCTAGGGATTCAAAGGTTGTATCCTCAGAGATAAACTCAATACTGAGGACTTGAGATTCAGAGATTAGGGGTAGGTAGGAATGGATTTTGACGAGATAGGGGTATTGATTGATGAGTTGGGTGAAGATTAGATAGTGGTAGTTGAAGGAGGAATTGAAAAAGATGGTGGTTTAAAACTGACTTGTGGATTGGAGGTAGGAATAAAGGTTGTTGGAGATGATGATGCAGTAATGGTCTTATTGACATTCATGGTCCCAGAAGAATTGATAGCCGATTTACTGATTTTCTCAAGAAGAAGAGATTCCAGTCTAGAAGTTTTGGAGGTTTCAGTTTCATCCTTTTTCTTCTTCTTAGGCTCAGCATCCTCTTCAGCTTGCTTCCTCTTACTCCTCGTGATGTATTTAGATTTGGGAGCAACCTCTTCAACTCTGGATTTTGGCATGTCATGCCCTTCTTCTCTCATTAAAGCCACAAACGAAGCAATTACTGTTGGATTATCATCTTTGCGGTAGTAAGGGTAGTTCGTTACTGGACGTCGGTTGTCGATCACAGTGTCTTGAGGGATAGATGTGGGTTTCACATCAACACTTGTAATCATTTTCATATGTTTAAGGTTCACAGCATTGAAAGCTTCTCCTACTTTGCCAGCCAGATAATCTGTGTACTTAGCTTCCTTGACTAGATATTCCACTAGGCCATTTTCAACAAAGATGTCAGAGAGAAGTCTTCCAAACGGAATGTAGTTTACAATCTTCCTATCTGGTGAAGTTGTTGTTCTTGTCTTGCGCACCATATCTCTCAGGTAGTAGAAAAGAATGGATGGAAGACATATTTTCTCATTCTTGTGCAAGTAGTACAACATGTACTTTTGATTTGTGTTGAAGAAATCTACAGCACTCTTTGGAGGTCTTGGATTGATACATCCAAGAATAATTTTATGCCAGATTCTCATATCGTCACGCAGATTCTTGCTTTTGTACTCTGAAGTCCCAGGTTGACAATTTTTTAGAATTGCTTTGTTGATGACGGAGTCAGATATTTCAGTTTTTCCATAAACTCTTTTTTCCTTCCAGGAGTTGCATCCCTAGTAGGTCTGAAATAGATTTTTCAGTGATAATTATCTTTTGATCCATAACAAAAGATACAACATGAAGATCGTCTGTTTCAGCGTGCCTCCAGAATTCCTTTACTAGGTCATCAAAGGTTGGACCTCTAAGTCTTTCAAAGTAACTTTTCCATCCTTGAGTATTAAGTTGATCAATTAGGTTAAACCCATTATCGCGAAGATTGTTAAAGTCGACAAACAGCTCTTTCAGAACAATTAGTTCATTTGCATGCATAACATAAGTAACAGAGGAATTTATCTGTGTTACATGGGTTGCATTGATCGTGGGAAGATATAATGGAGTTGAAGCGATCGTAGCGGTGGTTGTGGAGGTGTTAGAAAGTGTGATAGATGAAGATGGCAGCTCTTAAGAGGGATTTAGTGATGCTTCAAGATCTTTGGAGAGGGGAGCATTTTCTTGTTGAATGATGTTCATCTTGATGATAGTTAATATCAGAGAGGATGAGAGTAAGGATTGAGTTGGTTTGATAGAGAGATTTAGAGATTAAGGGTTTTAGAATTTCCTTTTGAGTGAGAGTGGGAATACGAATGGTTTTTGAAATTTTAAAGAGATAAACACCGTACAGGGGATAAGTACATAAATGTAATTAAGTTTTGAGTCAATCCTAAGAAAATTGTTGTTCGTTTGATTTGAATAGATATAGTGAATTAGATATAATCTAGTCACATGCAAAAATTATTTTCTAATTAAATGACACGTCAGAACTGTCTTTAAAAGAAAAATTTATCAGAACTGAGTCACATCTCACAAAAGTGATTCTGATGATTTAAAAATGCTTGAACACATTTGGTTCTGAAATAATCTCATTCTGAACAGTACTCCATTTTCAGATGTTTTAAAATAATTTGAAATATATCTTCAGCTAAGGGTTTTGTAAAAATATCAGCCCATTGATGGTCTGTATCAATAAATTTTAAGCATAAGGTTCCCTTCTGAACATAGTCTCAGATAAAATGGTGTTTTATTTCAATGTGTTTAGCCCTTGAATTGAAAATTGGATTTTTACTTAAACAAATAGCAGCAGTATTAACACAGAAGATAGGGATATTACTCTCATATATCTGATAGTCTTTCAGCTGATTTTTCATCCAAAGCATTTGTGTACTTCATAGAGAAGCAGAGATGTATTTAGCTTCTGCTGTAGAGATAGCAATTGTAGATTGCCTCTTACTTGACCATGAGATTATATTGTTCCCTAGGAACTGACAGTTTCCAGATGTGCTCTTTCTTTCCAATCTGTCTCCAGCATAATCTGCATCGTAGTAACCAGGTTAGTTGTTCCTTTCAGATACCTTAGAATTCGTTTAACAGCAGTTAAATGAGATTCTCTTGGATCTGATTGGAATCTAGCACATAAATGTACACTGAATAATATATCAGGTCTAGAAGCAGTTAGATATAAGAGAGAGCCTATCATACCACGATAAAGCTTCTGACAAACCTTAACTTCTGTTTCTTCTTTTCTCATGACACATATTGGATGCATTGGTGTTTTAGCTGTATTATAATCCATCATGTTGAATTTCTTCAGAAGTTCTTTTGTGTACTTGCTTTGATGAATGTAAGTGGCTTCTGGTTTCTTATCTATTTGAATTCCCAGGAAGTACCTTAACTCACCCATCAGACTCATTTCGAATTCGGCTTGCATTAACTTTGAAAATTCTTCACATAAAGAGGAGTTAGCAGAACCAAAAATAATATCATCAACATAGATTTGAACTATATGAATATCATTCTTATATGTTTTACAAAAGAGAGTTGTGTCAACCTTTCCTCTTGTGAACTGGTTTTCTAAAAGAAATTTGCTCAATCTATTATACCAAGCTCTGGGAGCTTGTTTTAAGCCATAGAGAGACCTTTTGAGTTTAAAAACAAAATTTGATTTTTCTGAATTTTCAAAGCCAGGAGGTTGTTTGACATAGACTTCTTCTGATATATAACCATTTAAGAATGCACTCTTAACATCCATCTGATATAGGGTGATGTTATGGTTTACTGAGAATGAAATTAATAACTGTATTGCTTCAAGTTTGGAGACCGGAGCAAAAGTTTCGTTGTAATCAATCCCTTCTTGTTGACTATATCCTTGAGCAACAAGTCGTGCTTTGTTTCTGACAACTTCTCCTTTCTCATTTAGCTTGTTCCTGAATACCCACTTGGTTCCGATAACATGAACATTCTTAGGTTTTGGAACTAGATCCCAAACATCATTCTTTACGAATTGATTCAGTTCTTCTTCCATAGCCAGAACCTATTCTTTGTCCATAAGTGCGTCTTCAACTGTAGCTGGTTCGATCAATGACACCACTCCCAAGAGTGTTTCTTCTGATGGTCTGAAAGCTGGTCCGGTTCTGACTGGAGCGTCCTTGCTACCAAGAATTAATTCCTCAGGATAAGATGTAGACATTCTTCTTTTCTTTTGATATGGAGTATTCGGAGTTATATCAGTGGTATCAGATGTAGGATCTTGCTGATCTTTGACTTCATCTGCTTTTTCTTTAGGTTCTGAGAAGCTAATTTCCAAACCTGCAAGCTTTTCAACTAGCTTTAACTTTTCAGAGTTAGGCCTATCATTGAATCTAACATAGATTGATTCTTCCACAATCCGTGATTCTGAGTTATAAACTCTGTAGTCTTTTGAGCGTTCAGAATATCCTAACAGCAGACACTTCTGTGCTTTGGAATCAAACTTGTCAAGATTCTCTTTAGTGTTTAACATAAAACAGGTACATCCAAATGGATGAAAGTAGGAAATGTTGGGAATTTTATTCTTCCATAATTCATAAGGAGTTTTATTCAAGATAGGTCTAATAGAGATTCTATTTTAAATATAACATGCTGTGTTAATTGCTTCTGCCCAAAAGTGCTTAGCCATGTCAATTTCTTGGATCATGGTGCGAGCCATTTCTTGTAAAGTTCTGTTCTTTCTTTCTACAACTCCATTTTGTTGTGGAGTTCTAGGACAAGAAAAATCATGGGATATCCTATGTGAGTCAAAAATGTTTTCAAAGTCTTTGTTTTCAAATTCTCCACCATGATCACTTCTGACTTTGATGATTTTGCAATTTTTCTCATTTTGTACTTGAGTGCAGAAGGAAGCAAACACAGAATGTGACTCATCCTTGTGTTTTAAGAATTTCACCCATGTCCAACGACTGTGATGACTAGTCTGTATTTCTTACCATTGATAGAAGCAGTTTTCACTGGTCCAAAAAGATCAATGTGAAGAAGTTCTAACTGTCTGGAGGTAGAAACAATATTCTTTGCTTTAAAAGAGGTTTTTGAAAATATGCCTTTCTGACATGCTTCACAAAGAGCATCTGAAGAGTACTTCAGATTTGGCAAGCCTCTGACAAGTCCAAGCTTGTTCAGCTGAGAAATTCTTCTCAAGCTAACATGACCAAGACGTCTATGCCAGGCCCATTGCTCTTCATTTATAGAAAGAAGACATTTTACATTTTGATGTTTTAAATCTGATAATTTAATTTTATAAGTATTTTTCTTCCTCTTTCCGTTGAACCGGACAGATCCATCCTTTTGACTTACAGCTTTACAGGATGTCTGATTAAAAATAACATCATAACCATTGTCACTAAGTTGACTAATTGACAATAGATTATGCATTAGACCTTCAACTAGTAGAACATTATTAATAGAAGAAAGCTTACCATTTCCAATAGTTCTGGAGTGTGAGCTAAATAAGGAAGGGAAATAGATGTCTCCAATTAACCCTGCTTGCATACTGAGTTTAAACAGCGGTCTGTTAGGTTACGGATGCTATCAATGTGGGGGGGCCTTGTACTGGTTATTTGTATTTTCGCCAATGCGGTTTTCTTTCTTTCTAGGAATTTCTAGCGGGGAACAAGGATTAGGATGTTAGGACTGATGCTTTTGAAATACTGCTTTTGATTGATGGAGATATGGGATTTGGGTTTTTTGTTGATTGCGCTCGCTAAGATCTTTTCTTTCGATCTTATGCCTACGTATTCCCGTTTACCGAAACAGGGAAATCAGAGCGTTCGTAGTTCCTCCTATTCTATGGGAGGAAATTGGTTTTTGGTGTCTTGCTCAAAGCCCAAGACGTGAAGCGAAAGGTGATTTGTATCTTGTTCAAAGCCCAAGATGTGAAGCTAAAAGGTCTATTTGTGTCTTGTTCAAAGCCCAAGATGTGAAGCTGAAAGGTCTATTTGTGTCTTGTTCAAAGCCCAAGACGTGAAGCTGAAAGACCTCGACTTTAGAGAGAATTTGTCATCTCTAAAGAGGGGAGAAGGAGAATTACTTTAACTGGGATACGCGGATCCGAGCAATGCCATAATTTCCGAAGAAAGGGTTTTAACCTGAAGGAGAAGACTTTAACTCAGTGTAGAGCAATGCCATCTTTCCTTAGGAATTTCTCATGCTAAAAGAGGGACAGTGGCATGGATGTAGATGATCCAGAGCCTTGCCGCTTACAGCGATTAGATCAAGGGAAAGGAGTTGTTGATGTTTGTGTACTGTGAATGAGGCACAGCTTTGATGCTAAAAGGTTGATTGGGTCAACCAGTGGTTTTCTTATACAAAGCCTAAGAGGAGGTTAATTTCCGCTAGGAAAATCATTATACAAAGCCTAAGAGGAGGCTAATTTTTGCTAGGAAAATCATTATACAAAGCCTAAGAGGAGGCTATTTTGTGTCCGGTACAAAGCCCGAGAGAGAGGCTAAAAGGGTTGACTCAACAGGAGAATCTTTTATACTCAACAAGTGAGTTTTTTGTATCTCGTATGAAGCCCGAGATGGAGGCTATTGCTTGTTTGGCTCAATAAGAACCTTTTTTGTATCTCGTATAAAGCCCGAGATGGAGGCGAAAGGTGTGATTGACTCAACGAGAGAGTCGCTTATGTGTCTCGTACAAAGCCCGAGAGAGAGGCTAAACGTTGTTTGACTCCACTGGGGAGAATTTTGGTATCTCGTACGAGGCCCGAGATGGAGGCTATTGTAACTGTTTCAGTTGAGTGACAGATCCAATATACTGATTTTAAAAGAGAAAATCAGTTTTTATATGAGTAACACTGTACACAGGGATTTAATTTGAGGATCAGGGATATTTCCTTCTCTTTGAGGAAACGGGAAATCCAAAGGGGGTCGAAACTGTCCGAGTCTGCGGGTTTCCTTCCTATTTAACGAAGGGTGCTTGAGAATATCTTTGAGACTCAAGGAAGCTAGACTGTCCGTGTCTAGAGTTTTATCTTTTGTACTATGCTTTGAGAAACAGTAGTAGACTCTATGAAAGGACTGTTCTATGAGGATGACTATGTTCTGTTCCTATACCTCTAGGAGGTCGTCGGGACAATTTGTACGAAGCCCAAGAGGAGGCTGGAAACTTTTAAGAAGCCGACGAGTCCTTGTACGAAGCCCAAGAGGAGGCTATCATTCCCGGAGGAAGAGATCATTATACGAAGCCTAAGAGGAGGCTGTGAATACTTCTAAGAAGCCGTAGGGTCCTTGAATAATGCCCAAGAGGAGGCCGATGCTTTTAAGAAGCTCGTGGGTCTATCATCTCCTTTCCATTAGGAGAGATAACTCTTTTAAAGATAAAAACCACTGGTAAACGTGCGAGGTTTACTATCCAGCGACTTTTAGCTTTTAAAGAGGGTTCCTTAGTTAAGGTCCAAGATTATGACCGTAGTGGGTACCCAAATCCCGAGACATTCAAGGCAAGCTATCCACAAGGAATAGATCAAGTCAGGAAAGTTCGAGAATTTGGAAGAAACTCAAAGATGCCATTCATGGAGAATACATTCATCTTGGGGAGTAGAGCTTCTTGATGATTCCTAAGGAGGACAGCCGAAGAGAAGACTGTATCTGGTGCTCCTATTGGGGATCTAGGCGTCTATTTCTACGAATAAGTGAAACGGCGTCACCTAGTTCTAGACGTAGTTGTCGAGGAAACTTGAAATATCTATACTATTATTACGCAGTAGATATGAGTTTATGAAAGGAGACTTACAGTGAGCAGCCCCACAATACAGTTTATAATATGAAAGCAGTAAACGAAAGCGATAACCACTTACTCGGTTGTAGTGCTTCCATGTTGTTTGGTTAGTTGTTCAACAAAGAAAGATTGAAAACAACAGTATATTCAAAATCAAAGGAGAAAGTGCTTTGAAAAAGAAAGATTTGGGGCTTACAGCTCAAGGAGAGGCCCAGGGTTTTATCAGTGAGCGCACTGTTTGAATTTGTACAGAGGGACTTATACAAGTGACTGGGGCCCAAAAATGGTTTTCTGTACAAAGGGATGGGTCTTACACTCTCTCAAGAGGCCCAAAAAGGTTTAAAGAAAAAGAGTGGGGCTTATAACATGAGGGTATGCCCAAATGATTTTTCGTTTAAAAATGGCGATCGCGCCGAGGTTTTCTTTTAACGCATAGGGACTTATATAATAAGTGAGGCCCAAAATGTTTTGGTTAAAAGGGGGATTGGGTTTTACACTCTAATAGAGGCCCAAAGTGTTTTGAATGGGTCTTATAGCTCAAGGAGAGGCCCAAGGTGTTTTTATTTTTAAACGGGCGATGATCGCGCCGTTTACTTGTACAGAGGGACTTATACAATGAGTGAGGCCCAAAAAGTTTTTGTACAAGGGGGGATGGGTCTTACACTCTCTCAAGAGGCCCAAAATGTTTTGAAAATGATTTATGAGGGTTGAATCAATCCAAAACCCTAATTTGTTTTCAAAATGTATTTAATTGAATAAAAATTCAATTAAAATGATCAAAAATTGTTTAACACATGGAAAACAAATTGTGATCTTGGATTAATGCTTCAAAAATTAAGTATTGACCTACAAAATAATTAGAAAGCATTAAAAGTTGCAAAATCAATGTAGAAAAAATATTTAAAATGCCAAAAACAATTAAAATATTAATTCTTTGCAAAAATATCAATTATATGAAATAAATAATATTTTTGGGATTTTTTGATAAAATAAAATATTTTAACATTTTTGTGAATTATTAAAAAAAGAATCAACTCAAAATCATTAAAACTCAGAGAGAAATTAATTTTTGAATCAATTAAACAAAATCACAAAATTCAAATATTCAAATTATTCAAAAATGGCGCCAAGAACACACCAAGAACACGCGCGTGTTCTGGGTTTGGCTGATTTGCATTTTCTTCTCAATCTCACTGAATACGTAATCATATCATGTAATCCACATATCATTATGCTCGTCTCAACCTCACGATCATGTCTATGTACTTTAATTTCATTTAAATTAAACATACAACAAGAAATCACGAAGAAACCTCAAGAACCCTAATTTCTTCATGAAGGCTAGGATTTTTGATACACGATTCAAACAATGCAATTAATTGAGGGAAAACATTCCATGCATGATTATGAACATATGGCCAAATTATTGTGCGAGGAAATATGCATAGATTGAGAGATTACCAAGTATGTGCTTACCTCCAAGTCGTGACAGCAAGTTCAAAGTGATTTTTGATTTGGAGGTGTTACAGATGAGTGGTGATGATCTGAACAGCTTCCCTACACCCTATGGATTGTGTTTAGATGGTTGGACTTGATTGAAATTGGCTGGATCATTTTGTGGTACCTCAGCTGCACTTTGGTTAAAACCTTGAGCAATTGACTGGTGATTCTGAGAAATCAGTGTTCCAGTTGTTGTTTAAGTGTTTGATCAGCTCATATGTGATGTATGTGAGGTGTGTGAGTGATTGGTTTGATTGGAATTGCTCTCAAACTCAAAACCCGATAGTGACTTGCCTTAGAAGGCAAAATTGGAGTGAAAGAAGAGATTTTGAGGAAAGCATCTGTTAGATGGCTTTGGTGTACTCAAACTGACCACAATTGAGCTCTATTTATAGTAGAGTAAGTTTGTTTTGCAAGGAATAGTGAATGGCAGCTGGTAAGTAGGTTTGGCCAATGTTGGCAAATGAAAATCCAAGTCTCCTCTAGCCATTGACTAGAGGTTAGGGCACAGAGCTTTGGTCCCCTTGGTCTTGGATAAGTCTTGACTGATTTCAGATGAGAATGGCTCAGTCCATGCCACCTTGATGGTTCCATTGAATGCCTCATTCCAAATTTGAAGTCTTGTCCCTATTTTGGACATTCTAGGTTCAACATGCTATTTCTTGTTCCATGGACTTTGGAGGCTTGGCTCAGTGATTGTCCCCTTTAGATTCAATCCTCTGAGGTGTCCAAGTGGATAGGAGCAATTGAATTTGGCTGATTTTGGCAAATCGACCAAAGTTGCAAATTCTGCCTTGCCTTGACAGATTTCAGCAAGGTAACTTGGCAATGTTGTATCTCATGGTGTAGGTTGAATTTGGCAATGTTCTTGGCCATTTTGGAAAGCTCTTACATGATACAACAACTGTTTGAACAAGTTTGGTTTTGATCCCTTTTGAATCCAAGTGAAAAATCCCCCTACATTTGGCAAAAAGTGAGGCAGAATCTGACTTAGTGAAAATTTCACTAAGTGTTGGAAAAAGTGACATTTTCACTTTTCAGCCACTTTGATCACTCCATAACTCAAAATCCTTAATGAATTGGAATGACTTGTAGCTGAAGTTTTTGTAGGTGATAATGAGGGCTACAAATCCATATTTGGATGAGAAAAATGGCCTTGTGGTTTAGGAGTTATGGTCCTCCAAAGTTGGTACCTTTGCCACTTTATTTTTAACTTAGAAAAATTTCTAAGTTTTATGGTTACTCCTTTTACAAGTTATCTCACTTTTCTTGATTTTTCTTGATGAATGATGATTCAAATCATACATTAACATCATTTTAGGGTTAAAAATCCATTTTGGTGAAAAATCTCAAAAAGTCAAAGTTGACTTTTATGCACAGTTGACTTTTTATCAGATGAATTCCAAACTGTGCAATTCTTCAGGAAATCTTGTCCTTGACCTAAATCAAACTTGATGGGCATGTTCCATGGGTGTCATAGGGTATATTCAATCATGTATTAGGGTTTGGGAGCATGTCCTGGTCAAAAGTCAAAGTTACAGTTGACTTTTCCCTTAAAACCCTAATTGTGGTGCAGATGAAATTGAGACTTGTTGCTCAAACTTCTTGAATCAATCCATTGTTCCAAATGGATCAATATGGTATATTAGAGACCCTCAAATCATCTCTTGAGGTCTTGGCTCATGGTTTGTCCCAAAAGTCAACTTAGGGGTGAATTAGGTCAAGAAACCCTAATTCCTGATTTTTGATGAATGCATCCCCTGAGGCAAAATTGACTTGATGCATGGGTTCATGAGGTTCCATGAAGTATATTAGGTTATGTTTTGGATCATTGCCTTGTGCCCAGATGAAAATTTCCATCTGGAGGCCCTGGTCGACCAAAACCCTAATTTGGTGACACTGTCGATCTTGAGACTTGATCCACCTAGAAGGGAGCAGCCTTGTGCTTAATCCTTGAAGTGGGAGTCCTTTTTGATCCATTGTGGATGTTTGAGAGATTAGACAAGTTGAAGATCATGTCATTTCTTGATTGATCCTTTGTCTAAGCACTCAGAGAGGGCTTGAAACCCTAATTTTGATTGTAGTGGATGCTCACCCATCCTTGGGGAGGCTAATGAAGCATAAAGGTACATCCATATTGTGATGATGATTTTCACAATGATGGGAAATCTAAGTGGTCAAAATTTGAGGTATTACAGATGCCCCTATTTAATCTTCTTGGACCCGAAGGTGTGAATGACGAAGGTGTTCGGGCATTCGGGGTGCAAGAGGATTAAATATCGGAATACCCAAAATTTTGATGATGGTTATGAATGGTAGCTTACGCATTCATCTTCTTTAGCTAAGCAATGATGCTTAGAAAAGGCAAACTTCCCCTCGATCCTGGTTTCCTACCAAGGAACTGGTCTCAGTCTCTTTTGTCAATAAACTTCCCCTCGATCCTGGTTTCCTACCAAGGAACTGGTCTCAGTTTCTGAAATGAACTTCCCCTCGTTCCTGGTTTCCTACCAAGGAACTGGTCTCAGTCTCTTTTGTTAATAAACTTCCCCTCGTTCCTGGTTTCCTACCAAGGACTGGTCTTAGTTTCTTTTGTCAATAAACTTCCCCTCGATCCTGGTTTCCTACCAAGGAACTGGTCTCAGTTTCTGAAATGAACTTCCCCTCGTTCCTGGTTTCCTACCAAGGAACTGGTCTCAGTCTCTTTTGTTAATAAACTTCCCCTCGTTCCTGGTTTCCTACCAAGGACTGGTCTTAGTTTCTTTTGTCAATAAACTTTATTGACAAGGGACGCTATGTGTAGCGGTTTTCCTTCAAACTTCTCGCCGAATTTTCCTGGGGAGATGCCATTTGACGGAAAAAGGTTTGATGTCAGACTTGCTGGGGAACCCAACGTCTGAGTTGTAGAGTTGCACAAACTTCTCTGTTGGAGATGTCATTTGTCGACTCTATCTGGGGAAAATGAGTCTCTTGGGAGACTGTTTTCATTTGGGATCTTTCATCATACTTTTCTCGGGATCTTCCCAGAGAAACGCCATATGATGGGGTCCAATTTTGAGGTGCCAATGACCTTTTCATCAGTGGTTTTTCGGCGAAAAACTGGCGTGCTGCCGAATCTCTGATTACGAGGCTTTCTCTGTGGATTTTCCTTAATCCGGGAAAGCAAGGATATCATCTTCAATGGCGAAGAGTGATGTTTATTGAAAGTTTTCTCTGGCTTTTCAGAGGTTCAAGTTATTAAAGTGGCCAAGGACCAACTTCTTTCCAGAATTAAACTGGAAGCGAGGTTGTGCAGACGCAGTATTTCCTGACGAGGAAAGAACTGACAAACTCGATTGAGAAAATTGTTTATCACTAGGGGACAAGACCGACTAGAGTGATAGTGATGCAATATGAAATGTAAATGCAAAATAAAAAATGCATGATGTATGTATGTATATGCTGACAAAATAGACGCGACATACAGACTAATGGATGACCACACTTGTATACTCGGCCATCGCGGGGCGAAGAAGTACCATTGATAGCAATTCTACCTTGCTTAGGAGAGATAGTCCCGTTGGGAGCTATGTTGATCGGGCTTAGGAGATGAGAACTCGGCCGAGGCGTGTCAGACGAAACATGGTCTCTGACATTATTGATCCTTCATTCAGGAGTACTGGTCTAGAAGGAGTACCTTGATTCCGCACTTTGAAGTTCGCTTACTTCGGGAGAAGCGATCGATGTTCTTCTGATGTTCAACAGTCAAAAGAAATGCCATCTCTAATTTAAAAGCAGAAAAAGTTTAACAAGTAAATTCATTTTTGTTTTATTTCAAGAATCGCTGATTAAGTTTAAACAACATCGTTCTATAAAGCTAAAACAAGTAAAGAATTACAAACAAAAGCACGAGGGCTCAAATTTTATTGATAAGACGGAGATCAGCCAAACGCGTGATTCCAAAGAGTATATACAAAGTTAGAAAATGGTAATTTACAGGGAAAAGGGCTACGTTGAAACATAACGACCACTATCCTTCTACCAACTTTGAATTCGGGACATCCTGAGCTTCTGTCGAAGATGACCTTGACTGGAGTTTTCCTGACAGATGATGATGCAACTGCTGCTGAGGGACTTGCCTCTGTTGAACATAGTTACTTGCCATTATCCCTAACTTTTGCCTGGATTGTGCTATGAGATTTCCAATCCATCGGGATGATTCTTTTCATGTCTCTAACTTTTGCTTGGACCGCCCTTTCGGGTTTTCAATCCACCAAGACGTTTTTTTTTTTTAGTTTTAGGCGAAGTATTTCTTGACTACATCAACATTCGTGGGGTAGGCAAATTCTTCTCCGTCCATGGTTGCAAGTCTCAAGGCGCCGCCTGAGAAAGCTTTCGTGACCACATAGGGGTCATCATAATTTGGGGTCCATTTGCCCCGAGAGTCAGTGAGAAATGATTGTATCTTCTTGAGCACGAGGTCTCCTTTTCTGAAGACACGAGGTCGGACCTTTTTGTCGAACGCCCTCTTCATTCTCTGTTGATACAACTGACTGTGGCATAGTGCCGTGATTCGCTTCTCTTCGATCAGGTTCAGTTCGTCGTGTCGACTTTGACACCATTCAGCTTCTGAAAGCTTAGCTTCTATCAATACCCGGATTGATGGGATCTCTACTTCTATGGGGAGAACTGCCTCCATGCCATATACTAGAGAGAAAGGGGTTGCCCCTGTTGAAGTACGGACAGATGTGCGATAACCATGAAGAGCAAAGGGTAGCATTTCGTGCCAATCTTTATAGGTTACAACCATCTTTTGAACAATCCTCTTGATGTTCTTGTTAGCCGCTTCTACCGCTCCGTTCATCTTGGGTCGGTAGGGAGATGAGTTATGGTGTTCGATCTTGAACTCTGCACACAACTCTTTCATCATCTTATTGTTCAAGTTAGATCCATTATTAGTAATGATCTCGCTTGGAACACCATAACGGCAGATGATATTGTTTTTGATAAATCGGACCACCACTTGTCGGGTTACATTGGCGAATGACGCTGCTTCGACCCACTTGGTGAAATAGTCAATGGCTACCAGGATGAACCGATGTCCGTTTGAAGCCTTGGGCTCAATCATACCAATCATGTCGATTCCCCATATGGAAAAAGGCCACGGGGAAGAAAGAACTTTGAGATGTGATGGCGGTACATGAATTTTGTCGGAGTATATCTGACACTTGTGACACCTCCTCATGTACTTGTAGCAGTCGAATTCCATGGTCAACCAGTAGTATCCGGCCCTGAGAATTTTTCTCGCCATTGTGTGTCCGTTGGCATGAGTGCTAAAGGATCCTTCATGAATTTCTTTCATGAGCATGTCTGCTTCTGGTCTGTCGACACATCGGAGCAAGATCATGTCAAATTTTCTCTTATAAAGAGTGTCACCGCTCAGGAAGAAGTTTCCAGCCAATCTTCTGAGGGTTTTCCTGTCTTTTCTGAGTGCCCCAGATGGGTACTCTCGTTTCTGAAGGAAGCATTTGATATCGTGATACCAAGGTCTGTCGTCTATGACTGCTTCAATCGCGAAGATGTAAGCGGGCCGTTCAAGGCGTATGATGTCGATATTAGGTATGTCATTCCATTGACCTACACTAATCATGGAAGAGAGAGTGGCTAAAGTGTCAGCCATGTGATTCTCCTCACGAGGGATGTGATGAAACTCGACTCTGTTGAAGAAGGGTAACAACCTTCTTGCATAGTCTTTGTAAGGAATCAATCCTGATTGGTATATGTTCCAATCTCCTTTTATCTGATTGATAACCAGGGCTGAATCGCCATATACGTCCAAGTTTTTGATCCTTAACTCAATCGCTTCTTCGAGACCCATGATACATGCTTCGTATTCGGCCTCGTTGTTCGTACATTTGAACGTAAGTCTGGCAGTGAAAGGAATGTGGGAACCCTGAGGGGTAACATTGATTGCCCCAATTCTGTTTCCATAATGATTGACTGCTCCGTCAAAGATAAGTCCCCACTGGGAACCTGGTTCTGGCCCTTCACTGGGTAGCGGTTCATCGCAATCTTTCATCTTTAGATACATGACATCTTCGTCTGGGAAGTCAAACCCGATTGATTCTTGATCGTCAATCGGTTGATGAGCCAAATGATCGGCTAAAATACTTCCTTTAACGGCTTTCTGAGCATGGTACTCTATGTCATATTCTGATAGTAACATCTGCCAACGGGCAATCCTTCCCGTGAGAGCAGGTTTTTCGAAAACGTACTTGATTGGATCCATTTCGGAGACCAACCAAGTAGTATGACGAATCATGTACTGGCGAAGACGTTTGGCTGCCCAAGCCAAAGCGCAACAAGTTTTCTCAAGCATTGGGTACCGAGTTTCGCAGTCGGTGAATTTCTTGCTTAGATAGTAAATGGCAGACTCTTTCCTTTTGGTTTCGTCTTGTTGGCCAAGTACACATCCCATTGAGTCCTCTAGGACTGTGAGGTAAATTATCAGTGGTCTTCCTTCCACTGGAGGTGATAGAATCAGAGGATTCAATAGATATTCCTTGATACTGTCGAAGGCGGTTTGGCAATCTTCTGACCAAACGCAATCCTGGTTCTTTTTTAGTAATTTGAAAATCGGAGCACACGTCGCGGTCATAAGGAATATGAATCTGGAGATGTAGTTCAAACGTCCCAGGAATCCTCTGACTTGTTTTTCAGTTTTCGGAGAAGGCATTTCTTGAATGGCCTTGACCTTGTCAGGATCAACTTCAATTCCTTTCTGGCTGACGATGAACCCTAGTAGTTTCCCCGAACGGACACCGAAGGTGCATTTGTTGGGATTCAAGCGGAGCTTGAATTTTCTTAGACGTTCGAACAATTTTGATAGATGTTCAACGTGCTCATCCTCTGTTCTTGATTTTGCAATCAAATCATCGACATATACCTCGATTTCTTTGTGTATCATGTCATGAAACAGAGTAGTCATGGCCCTTTGATAGGTTGCCCCGGCATTCTTCAAACCGAACGGCATTACCATGTAACAAAATGTACCCCATAGGGTAATGAACGAAGTTTTCTCCATGTCTTTCGGCGCCATTTTGATCTGGTTATAGCCCGAGAATCCATCCATGAAGGAGAATACTTTGAACTTTGTTGTGCTGTCAACCAGCATGTCAATGTGTGGTAAAGGAAAGTCGTCCTTTGGACTTGCCTTGTTCAGATCTCTGTAATCAACACACATTCTGACCCTTCCGTCCTTTTTGGGAACGGGTACGATGTTGGCTAACCATTGAGGATATTCAGATGTAGCGAGGAAACCCGCGTCGATCTGTTTCTGTACCTCCTCCTTGATTTTGATGGCCATGTCCGGGTGAGTGCGTCTCAACCTTTGCTTTACTAGCGGACATTCTAATCTTAACGGTAAGTGATGTTCCACGATGCTGGTATCCAACCCTGGCATATCCTGATAGGACCAAGCGAACACATCGGGGAATTCTTTGAGAAGCTTTACCAAACCCTCTCTGGCAGTTGGACTGAGCAATGCTCCGATCCAGATTTCTTTTCTCTCTTTTTCTGAACCCAAGTTTACCGTTTCCAACGGTTCTTTGTGAGGTTCAATGGACCTTTCCTCTTGTCTGAGTAGTCGGGAGATCTCTTCTGGAATTTTGTCGTCATTTTCTTCTTCAGCCCCGAATACCGGGAACTCAAAGTTGGGAGAAGGCATCGGATCGTATGTTTCAACGGGGTTTAAAACAAGCAATCTGCATGACGTGATGATTTGTGTTTAGAAGAGATAGAGAAAATGCAAGTGTGTGCAGTGTATTTATTTTACTGCTTGTTTTTATTTTTGAATGTTTTTTAGGATTACCATTTTCTGAAAAAGCAAAAAGAGAAAACAGCAATTAATGCGGAAATTACAGAACGACGTTATTTTATTAATGCACAAGTCGATTCATGAAACTACAGCCCTATAAAACAAAACTCTGTCGCTTTGGGCAAAGCGAAGAGGGAAATTTACAAAAAGCGAGCCCTATCAAAACATCCGTTTCACCTGGGCAGGGTGAAAGGTTAAAGATGGCAATTACTTTGACTGATGAACGACCTTTGGAACCTCGACAGCAACCCATTGGCGGTGAACTCCTCGGTGAATCACCAAGTTTGGCACCTTCCTTGATTTGTCTTCAGAAATGACGCTGATTTCTGGTGGAGCGGGATCATTGGAATCTGTCTCCCAGGCAGAGTTGTCGTAGGAGGATTCCTCTGTTGCATTCTGCATAGCATTGGTGCTCTCAGCTGTATCTCCCCATCCAGTTGACTGGATATCTTCGAGCCTGATACGAGAGCTTTCGGGAGCAGTGTACTTGACCATAAAGTCGTATTTTCCACTTGGTTGTCCCAGAGTGTCCCAAACTTCTTTGGAACTGGAGAAGTCATCTTTCTCGATGACGTTGACCTCGGGAAAAGCATAGTTGATGAATTCTAGTCCTGCGAACGTTGCGAATTCATCTTCATGTTGAGTAATTTCTGAATGACCTGAGTGTTGATCCCATGACATGGTGGGGACACAGGTATTCTGTTCAATGACGCTCAGCTGAGTTTCATTGTTCGGCTGACTTTCTTGCCCCAAGTTTCCTGGGTAAGGCTGCCACATTGGCAGGCCATCCATCAGGCCATAGTAATTGTAGTCAAATTTATCTTTCATCGGAGTGTCTTCCTCTAATGAATTTGGCGGAGCACGGCATCCTTCCGGATCACAATCTCCGTAGATCATTTTGACATCTGATCTTGGTATAAATCTTGGACTTTCTGTAGGAAAACAAAGAGGTATAGGCACCTCTTCCTGAGACATATAGCCGTCCTTGTTAAGGTAGGACTTTCATTCTTCATCCGTGTCAGAGGGATCTTCCTCATTGATAGCATGAACTGTCTGAGACACTGGGTGAAGAAAACCTCCACTGTGGAAGAAGTTTTGAAGGGGATGAAGACTTTCATCGTTGGCAACTGTCTGGGTACAGGTTGCAGAAAAACCAAGACCCTTCTTTGTTTTATTGTCACTAGGAATGACAAGCCGTCCCCATCCGGTTGTATCGGTACTCTCGACCGCTTTGATAGCATCGTTGTATAAGGAAATCAAAGTTCCTTCTTTGAACTGATTGTCCTTGCTCACCGATAGTGCTTGGAACTGAGTTCCAATAACCTCCTCGGGTTCCACACAAGTAGATGATGATAAGTTACTCACAAGCAAGGCTTGTTCCCCACAAACCATGACAAGTTGATCATTCTTGACGAACTTTAGTTTTTGGTGGAGGGTTGAAGTAACCGCTCCGGCCTGATGTACCCAAGGTCTTCCTAATAAACAACTGTATGTTGCCCGGATGTCCATGACCTGGAAAGTGATTTGGAAAGTGTGAGGACCAATAGTTATGGGAAGATCAACTTCGCCGATAACTGTTTTTCTGGATCCGTCGAATGCTTTGACGACGACCTCGCTGACTCTCATCGGAGGGCCCTTGAATGATAATTGCATCAAAGTGGACTTCGGCATAACATTCAGGGCTGACCCTGTGTCTACCAGTACGTTGGCTAAAGCATCGCCCTGGCAGTTAATTGTAATGTTGAGCGCCATGTTATGACGACGACCCTCTTCAGGTAATTCCTCATCACTAAATCCCAAATTATTGCAGGAAGTGATGTTAGAGACAATACTATCGAACTGTCTGATTGTTACATCTTGTTCCACAAAGGCTTGCTCCAAGACTTTCTGTAGAGCCTCTTTGTGTGCTTCTGAACTGAGTAACAGTGATAATACTGAGATCTTTGAAGGAGTTTGTAACAGTTGATCAACAATGTTGTATTCACTCCTTTGGATGAGCTTTAGCATCTCATCTTTGTCTTTTGAAAAGTCGGGATTACTAGATTGACCGACTGGTGGATCAGGAATTTCTGCCTGAAGTTCCTTTTCTTTGTTGGATTCTCCAACCCCTCGGTTGAAGATTCGACCGCTCCGTGTTACACGACTGATGTCTGCAATATTCACGACGGAGGGTAATGGAATTTCCTTTCCATTCTCGATTATTGTTGCACCGTATTTGTAAGGGATTGCCTTAGCTGATTCATACGGTAGTGGCCCCGGTAGATAGATGACTATGGGAACCTTCTGATTTTTCTGACCATCATAAGTAACCTTGATCCGTTCCCGGTTGGGAACTTTAGATTCATCAAATAGAGGGATGATGGCAAAAACATCCCTGATCTGGTGATGACCAGAGATGGTGACAGCATCCTCAACTTGATCGGCAAGGTAGTTCGGTGACCAAATAATGGGTCCTGAACCTGGATATGGACGAATTTCTCCATGATCGATCTGACCCTGAAGAGCTGCTCTCACAAGGTAACACCCGTGGTTACTTTCTGAACAGACGCTACAACCGTCATAGTTGTGTGGTGGCACCTGGCCACGCCCACTTTGAATGCAATGTAACCTCACTAGGTTATCTTCCATTGATCGGACATCCTGACTTTGACGACGAGTAGGATTCCTATGATTGATACTAATCTGCTGAGTATCTTCGTCCATATAGATTGGCATCCACTAGTGATTTAACAAGTGCTGAAGTGCCTCCTGGACAAGGGTACAACCTCGATCGTTTTCGCAACCCGCTTTACAGCTTTGGTAATCATGTGATATTAAGAATCCGAGTCGGACCTGCTCAGCATGTAACTCTACCAGGTTGGTATTCATTACGCGAATATCGAATATTTGAACCATATTGATTTGATAGGAGTTCCTATCATGGTAGTCTTGGATCCATCCAAGATCCATCTGACGCTGGAGGGCCTCTTGTATGAAAGAGCATCCCTGTTTGTTTACCGAGCAAATCAGACAGGAACTGTAATCGTGTCGCGGCAGATTATGATACTGGCTTTGCCTTGAGTGCATCGCCACCAAGTTGACATTCATCGCACGGATGTCGTGGTCTTGAATGACGTTGGAATTCGTGTAAACCATGTTAACTCCACGAACTCGGTGCTCTTGGATCCATCCAAGATCCATTTGTTCCTGCAGAGCTGCTTGCACTACAGAACATCCCTGGTTGTCTTTAGAGCAGATATCACACTGGTGATAATTATAAGGTGGCACATGGCCATATCCACTCTGTCTACAATGCATCTTGACCAGATTGGTCTTTAATAAGAGTACATCATGAATTTGATAGACATTGCTAGTCTCTTTCTCAATCAGATTGACTGCAGCCTTCTCATGTTGAGGCAACGGGTTCGTAAGAACATTAGGATTCGTATCTTTGAAAGATAAGATCCCGCTCCTAACAAGCTTTTGCACGTCGGATTTGAAATTGAGACAAGTCTCAATGTTATGCCCTGAACCTCCTTGATGATAAGGGCATGTTTGATCCGCTTTAAACCAAAAAGGCAGATTTTCTGGAACTGAAAGAGGGGACTTAGTCTGAATGTGCCCCTTAGCCAGCAGTAACGGAAACAGCTCTGCGTACGTTACGAGTATAGGATCAAATCCTTGTGGCCGTGTTGTACGGTTGTTGTTATATGGAGGACGAGCCTGTTGAAGAGGCTGTTGTGTCCTTTGATCAGGCTGGCTCTGCGCAACCTGAGGTTGATACGTAGGAACAGGCGCGGGGCCGATAGCAGGAGTAACAGCTGCTACTGGCTGATAATGTCGCCTTTGCTTTCCGAGAGAGATATTCCCAATATCTTGCTCTTTTTTCTTAGGGAGAGCACTACTGTATTTTTTAGTACCGCTCGTTGATCCAGTGTCTTTTACCAAACGTCCTTCTCGGACGGCTTCCTCAAGACGTACACCCATGCCGACCATTTCGGTGAAATCACTGGGCGCACTGGCAACCATTCGGTCATAGTAAAATGAGCTTAAGGTCTTTAAGAAGATTTTTGTCATCTCTTTTTCCTCAAGAGGTGGACAAATTTGAGCGGTAATTTCACGCCACCTTTGAGCATACTCCTTAAAGGTTTCCTTGTCCTTTTGCGACATTGATCTGAGTTGATCTCTGTCGGGTGCCATGTCCAAATTGTACTTGTATTGTTGGACGAAGGCAGTACCAAGATCTCTGAATGTACTGATCGTAGTACGGTTTAAACCCATGTACCATTTGAGTGCGGCACCGGTTAAACTATCCTGAAAGTAGTGAATCAGCAGGTCCTGATTCTCCATCTGAGCTGACATCCGCCGAGCGTACATCACCAGATGGCTCTGAGGGCAAGAGTTACCCTTGTACTTTTCAAAGTCGGGCACTTGGAACTTGTGCGGGACTTTCACATTTGGGACCAAGCAGAGGTCTGCGGCGTCCTTTCCAAATAGATCCTGACCGCGAATGGCTTGCAGCTCTTTCTGCATTTCCAAGAACTGCTCCTGGAATTCATCCATTCTGTCAAACATAGTTTCCTTCTTACCAGAAGGTGTCTGTGGAATTTGCCCTTCCGGGACAGTGTGCACCACAGGGGGTGGTACCGTGACTACGGCAGTAAGTCTTGGCGCCTCCCGAAGTTTGTAACCTTCAGGAGTCTTGAGTATGCCCCTGGCATCTTCGCTTTCCCGAAGTTTGTAACCTTCAGGCCCAGCGGCTTCTGTTGCGATTCCCTGATCTTCAGTGATCGGCGGAACATATCCTTCCGGGATATAGTTAACAGGTATGCCCCACGGACGATCTTTCGGCATCTGATACCTAGGATCATACTTTTATATGATGGGTGTTGAGGTGATCTCTGAGATCACAGTTCTTTGTAGCTGAGCTTCTGCCATGGCTTGCATGTCGTTACGAAGCTTTCTCATATCCTCTCTCAGAGCGTCGATCTCTTCTTTCAACTCTCTGTTTTCTTCCTCAAGATCATCCATCCTTTTCTGACGATTGGCCCGAGTATTATACGAATGAGACAGTTTGACTCTAGAATTGAGACACAAACGTAAGATTCGTAGGGAAGAAGAATACGCGATGTGAGAATGATGAATGCAATGATTATATTAATTGTTTTTTTGGTTTAATCAAAATAAACTTCGACAATTAGATTGCAAATATCAAACAGTGGGGAAACCCCTTTTTATTGAATTCCAAAGGATTACAGAAATGGAAATACAGTAGATTACAAAGTGCAGAAATAGAAACCTAAACTAATGGGTCCCGAGTCCTCTTCTTTGACCGGGGCGCTTGGGCCGTTGTCGGGTTGTCATTCCTTTGCCAGGTGAAAGGAGCGAGCAAATTCCTTTGGTCATCTTGATTCTCTACAGCATGCTGCTCCAAAATTTCAATCAGAGCATCTTTCTCTTTTAGTAGTTGCTGTATTTGGATACACTCTACGTCGAGGGTGCGGTACTTGTTCTTCCAAGATCTTCTTTCCTTTTGAACTTTGTTGAGAGTAACCTGAAGCTTTTCAGTTTCCGTCATGAAGTACATAACAGTTCCCCTCGGTGGAAGAATTCCGTAACGAGGATAAGGCATCTTTAGCTTGAGAGCTCTAGTTTGTACCCAGTGGAGATAAGGCTCCACCGAGACACAGTCCGGTTTTCCCAGAGACTCTCGTCCTTTCTTATGAACATGTTTCCAAGCTTGCACTATTTCCATCTTTAGTGCTCTGTCACTTTCTCCTTCTTTGAAGAAAAGACCTTCCAGATGAACACCCAGTGGGATGTGTCTCATCGGGTATCCAAATTGACGAAGAACTAATATCGGATGATAGTTGATTCCTCCTTTAGTTCCTATGAGGGGTATGCTGGGGAAGTTTCCACAACGGTCAATGATTCTAATTCCCTCATAAATCCTATTACACCAATCTATATCAGAGTTGGTAAGAGACATGATCTTCTGCGACCAACGTAAGACACTCTTGCAATCCCAAAAAGCAGCAGACTTGGGCAAGTGTGAGATAAACCACTTATAAAGCAGAGGTACGCAGCATGTGATCTCCCCTCCGCTGTACAAATTTCCTAAGTGTACAGAATGATACGCATCTGCGAGCAAAGTCGGCACAGGGTTTCCAATGAGAAAAACCTTAATAGCGTTGATATCGACGAAGTTATTGATGTTGGGAAACAAAAATAACCCGTAGGTGAGCAAGACAAAGATGCTTTCAAAAGCAGTCCCGTTCCCTATACTAGAAAAGTACAGAGCTTTCTTTGTCAAGAACTGGGCTGGCAAACCTTGGATGCCACCCTTAGTAGTCATGTGAGTCCTGACCTCAGACTCGTCCAAATGAATTGCTATTGTAATAGTCTGATTCTTTGGAATTTCTTCCAGTCCAGAAAATGGAGCTCGATCAGTGATATGTAAATCAGTCAGATGAGAATACTCCTCCAGCGTTGGTGCAAGCTGGTAATCCGGGAATGTGAAACAATGATAAACCAGATCGTAGAATTGAATGAGTGCGTCCATGATCTCCTTAATCACATGGACTCTTAACAGTGGCAGCAAACCACCGTGCTTGGCTCTGAAAGCCTCTGGGTTAACGATCATCCTAATTTTGGAACCTTGAAGGTATACTGGTGAGTTCTCCTTCTACGGAAATCCATTAATGCAATCTTTTTCTCTGATATTTGCAATCATAGTCTTAGTTTAATTTGAAAAACAGAGAGACTAGAAGAGAAATTTTTTTGAATGTTTTAATGTTTTATTAAATGAATGCATGAATGCAGCACACAAAAACATAGAAAAAACATGGGGTCAAAGGGTCGTTGTCATGAAGTCAAGGCTCTACCCATCCCCAAAGGTTTATACTAGGGTGATTTTTGTACCTGTACTCATTATCATCAGCTCCTCCCAGGAAAGCAAAACAACAAGCGGATCGCCAGCGAGTTGTAGAGCAATCATAGAGTAAGTACCATTCACCGAGAATAGATCACCAGCCTCAAATGAGGGTAGTATCGCGTAACAACTATTTCCGATAGTTTCCGCACTACAAAAGGGTTTGGCTCCTCAGCTTCTCAGACTTAACAACCGGCCCATTGGCTATAAGAGTGAATGGGTTGCGTTGGTCAGCCTCCACTGAGGTTGATGGTCGACCCCGTCGCCATCACTTATCTTAAGTGTATACTCATTCTCACCACATGCGGCATCACACGCATTCCCAGTAACAGAAAAATAAACACGTATAGCAATTAGGAAAAGCAGTATATATATTGTCCTAATCATCCTAGACTTATAAAGCTATGATTCCTAAGTTCCTGACAGAAATGGGTTCCCCGGCGGAAGCCCCAATCTGTGGTATTCACACAAGGAAAACAGAAAGAAAGAAAGAAAGAAAGAAAGGCCCCACGGTGGGCGCCACTTTTCTGTGGTGGCCACCGCCATGAAAATGACTTCTCCAAGGTTTTCACCTTGATTTGTAAGAAAGAAAGATTTTGGGCCCCACGGTGGGCGCCACTTTTCTGTAGCGAGCGATTTTGGACGCGGTTCTTAAGCGCTGGTCGCTCTCTGCGGTTTGAGCTTAAAACTACAGGTCGATTCATTTTTTATCCTATTGTGAGCTGAATAAGGAAGGGAAATAGATGTCTCCAATTAACCCTGCTTGCATACTGAGTTTAAACAGCGGTCTGTTAGGTTACGGATGCTATCAATGTGGGGGGGCCTTGTACTGGTTATTTGTATTTTCACCAATACGGTTTTCTTTCTTTCTAGGAATTTCTAGCGGGGAACAAGGATTAGGATGTTAGGACTGATGCTTTTGAAATACTGCTTTTGATTGATGGAGATATGGGATTTGGGTTTTTTGTTGATTGCGCTCGCTAAGATCTTTTCTTTCGATCTTATGCCTACGTATTCCCGTTTACCGAAACAGGGAAATCAGAGCGTTCGTAGTTCCTCCTATTCTATGGGAGGAAATTGGTTTTTGGTGTCTTGTTCAAAGCCCAAGATGTGAAGCGAAAGGTGATTTGTATCTTGTTCAAAGCCCAAGATGTGAAGCTAAAAAGTCTATTTGTGTCTTGTTCAAAGCCCAAGATGTGAAGCTGAAAGGTCTATTTGTGTCTTGTTCAAAGCCCAAGACGTGAAGCTGAAAGACCTCGACTTTAGAGAGAATTTGTCATCTCTAAAGAGGGGAGAAGGAGAATTACTTTAACTGGGATACGCGGATCCGAGCAATGCCATAATTTCCGAAGAAAGGGTTTTAACCTGAAGGAGAAGACTTTAACTCAGTGTAGAGCAATGCCATCTTTCCTTAGGAATTTCTCATGCTAAAAGAGGGATAGTGGAATGGATGTAGATGATCCAGAGGCTTGCCGCTTACAGCGATTAGATGAAGGGAAAGGAGTTGTTGATGTTTGTGTACTGTGAACGAGGCACAGCTTTGATGCTAAAAGGTTGATTGGGTCAACCAGTGGTTTTCTTATACAAAGCCTAAGAGGAGGCTAATTTCCGCTAGGAAAATCATTATACAAAGCCTAAGAGGAGGCTAATTTCCGCTAGGAAAATCATTATACAAAGCCTAAGAGGAGGCTATTTTGTGTCCCGTACAAAGCCCGAGAGAGAGGTTGACTCAACAGGAGAATCTTTTATACTCAACAAGAGAGTTTTTTGTATCTCGTATGAAGCCCGAGATGGAGGCTATTGCTTGTTTGGCTCAATAAGAACCTTTTTTGTATCTCGTATAAAGCCCGAGATGGAGGCGAAAGGGGTGATTGACTCAACGAGAGAGTCGCTTATGTGTCTCGTACAAAGCCCGAGAGAGAGGCTAAACGTTGTTTGACTCCACTGGGGAGAATTTTGGTATCTTGTACGAGGCCCGAGATGGAGGCTATTGTAACTGTTTCAGTTGAGTGACAGATCCAATATACTGATTTTAAAAGAGAAAATCAGTTTTTATATGAGTAACACTGTACACAGGGATTTAATTTGAGGATCAGGGATATTTCCTTCTCTTTGAGGAAACGGGAAATCCAAAGGGTGTCGAAATTGTCCGAGTCTGCGGGTTTCCTTCCTATTTAACGAAGGGTGCTTGAGAATATCTTTGAGACTCAAGGAAGCTAGACTGTCCGTGTCTAGAGTTTTATCTTTTGTACTATGCTTTGAGAAACAGTAGTAGACTCTATGAAAGGACTGTTCTATGAGGATGACTATGTTCTGTTCCTATACCTCTAGGAGGTCGTCGGGACAATTTGTACGAAGCCCAAGAGGAGGCTGGAAACTTTTAAAAAGCCGACGAGTCCTTGTACGAAGCCCAAGAGGAGGCTATCATTCCCGGAGGAAGAGATCATTATACGAAGCCTAAGAGGAGGCTGTGAATACTTCTAAGAAGCCGTAGGGTCCTTGAATAATGCCCAAGAGGAGGCCGATGCTTTTAAGAAGCCCGTGGGTCTATCATCTCCTTTCCATTAGGAGAGATAACTCTTTTAAAGATAAAAACCACTGGTAAACGTGTGAGGTTTACTATCCAGCGACTTTTAGCTTTTAAAGAGGGTTCCTTAGTTAAGGTCCAAGATTATGACCGTAGTGGGTACCCAAATCCCGAGACATTCAAGGCAAGCTATCCACAAGGAATAGATCAAGTCAGGAAAGTTCGAGAATTTGGAAGAAACTCAAAGATGCCATTCACGGAGAATACATTCATCTTGGGGAGTAGAGCTTCTTGACGATTCCTAAGGAGGACAGCCGAAGAGAAGACTATATCTGGTGCTCCTATTGGGGATCTAGGCGTCTATTTCTACGAATAAGTGAAACGGCGTCACCTAGTTCTAGACGTAGTTGCCGGGGAAACTCGAAATATCTATACTATTATTACGCAGTAGATATGAGTTTATGAAAGGAGACTTACAGTGAGCAGCCCCACAATACAGTTTATAATATGAAAGCAGTAAACGAAAGCGATAACCACTTACTCGGTTGTAGTGCTTCCATGCTGTTTGGTTAGTTGTTCAACAAAGAAAGATTGAAAACAACAGTATATTCAAAATCAAAGGAGAAAGTGCTTTGAAAAAGAAAGATTTGGGGCTTACAGCTCAAGGAGAGGCCCAGGGTTTTATCAGTGAGCGCACTGTTTGAATTTGTACAGAGGGACTTATACAAGTGACTGGGGCCCAAAAATGGTTTTCTGTACAAAGGGATGGGTCTTACACTCTCTCAAGAGGCCCAAAAAGGTTTAAAGAAAAAGAGTGGGGCTTATAACATGAGGGTATGCCCAAATGATTTTTCGTTTAAAAATGGCGATCGCGCCGAGGTTTTCTTTTAACGCAGAGGGACTTATATAATAAGTGAGGCCCAAAATGTTTTGGTTAAAAGGGGGATTGGGTCTTACCCTCTAATAGAGGCCCAAAGTGTTTTGAATGGGTCTTATAGCTCAAGGAGAGGCCCAAGGTGTTTTTATTTTTAAACGGGCGATGATCGCGCCGTTTACTTGTACAGAGGGACTTATACAATGAGTGAGGCCCAAAAAGTTTTTGTACAAGGGGGGATGGGTCTTACACTCTCTCAAGAGGCCCAAAATGTTTTGAAAATGATTTATGAGGGTTGAATCAATCCAAAACCCTAATTTGTTTTCAAAATGTATTTAATTGAATAAAAATTCAATTAAAATGATCAAAAATTGTTTAACACATGGAAAACAAATTGTGATCTTGGATTAATGCTTCAAAAATTAAGTATTGACCTACAAAATAATTAGAAAGCATTAAAAGTTGCAAAATCAATGTAGAAAAAATATTTAAAATGCCAAAAACAATTAAAATATTAATTCTTTGCAAAAATATCAATTATATGAAATAAATAATATTTTTGGGATTTTTTGATAAAATAAAATATTTTAACATTTTTGTGAATTATTAAAAAAAGAATCAACTCAAAATCATTAAAACTCAGAGAGAAATTAATTTTTGAATCAATTAAACAAAATCACAAAATTCAAATATTCAAATTATTCAAAAATGGCGCCAAGAACACACCAAGAACACGCGCGTGTTCTGGGTTTGGCTGATTTGCATTTTCTTCTCAATCTCACTGAATACGTAATCATATCATGTAATCCACATATCATTATGCTCGTCTCAACCTCACGATCATGTCTATGTACTTTAATCCACATACCATGCATGATTATGAACATATGGCCAAATTATTGTGCGAGGAAATATGCATAGATTGAGAGATGACCAAGTATGTGCTTACCTCCAAGTCGTGACAGCAAGTTCAAAGTGATTTTTGATTTGGAGGTGTTACAGATGAGTGGTGATGATCTGAACAGCTTCCCTACACCCTATGGATTGTGTTTAGATGGTTGGACTTGATTGAAATTGGCTGGATCATTTTGTGGTACCTCAGTTGCACTTTGGTTAAAACCTTGAGCAATTGACTGGTGATTCTGAGAAATCAATGTTCCAGTTGTTGTTTAAGTGTTTGATCAGCTCATATGTGATGTATGTGAGGTGTGTGAGTGATTGGTTTGATTGGAATTGCTCTCAAACTCAAAACCCGATAGTGACTTGCCTTAGAAGGCAAAATTGGAGTGAAAGAAGAGATTTTGAGGAAAGCATCTGTTAGATGGCTTTGGTGTACTCAAACTGACCACAATTGAGCTCTATTTATAGTAGAGCAAGTTTGTTTTGCAAGGAATAGTGAATGGCAGCTGGTAAGTAGGTTTGGCCAATGTTGGCAAATGAAAATCCAAGTCTCCTCTAGCCATTGACTAGAGGTTAGGGCACAGAGCTTTGGTCCCCTTGGTCTTGGATAAGTCTTGACTGATTTCAGATGAGAATGGCTCAGTCCATGCCACCTTGATGGTTCCATTGAATGCCTCATTCCAAATTTGAAGTCTTGTCCCTATTTTGGCCATTCTAGGTTCAACATGCTATTTCTTGTTCCATGGACTTTGGAGGCTTGGCTCAGTGATTGTCCCCTATAGATTCAATCCTCTGAGGTGTCCAAGTGGATAGGAGCAATTGAATTTGGTTGATTTTGGCAAATCGACCAAAGTTGCAAATTCTGCCTTGCCTTGACAGATTTCAGCAAGGTAACTTGGCAATGTTGTATCTCATGGTGTAGGTTGAATTTGACAATGTTCTTGGCCATTTTGGAAAGATCTTACATGATACAACAACTGTTTGAACAAGTTTGGTTTTGATCCCTTTTGATTCCAAGTGAAAAATCCCCCTACATTTGGCAAAAAGTGAGGCAAAATCTGACTTAGTGAAAATTTCACTAAGTGTTGGAAAAAGTGACATTTTCACTTTTCAGCCACTTTGATCACTCCATAACTCAAAATCCTTAATGAATTGGAATGACTTGTAGTTCAAGTTTTTGTAGGTGATAATGAGGGCTACAAATCCATCTTTGGATGAGAAAAAATGGCCTTGTGGTTTAGGAGTTATGGTCCTCCAAAGTTGGTACCTTTGCCACTTTATTTTTAACTTAGAAAAATTTCTAAGTTTTATGGTTACCCCTTTTACAAGTTATCTCACTTTTCTTGATTTTTATTGATGAATGATGATTCAAATCATACATTAACATCATTTTAGGGTTAAAAATCCATTTTGGTGAAAAATCTCAAAAAGTCAAAGTTGACTTTTGTGCACAGTTGACTTTTTATCAGATGAATTCCAAACTGTGCAATTCTTCAGGAAATCATGTCCTTGACCTAAATCAAACTTGATGGGCATGTTCCATGGGTGTCATAGGGTATATTCAATCATGTATTAGGGTTTGGGAGCATGTCCTGGTCAAAAGTCAAAGTTACAGTTGACTTTTCCCTTAAAACCCTAATTGTGGTGCAGATGAAATTGAGACTTGTTGCTCAAACTTCTTGAATCAATCCATTGTTCCAAATGGATAAATATGGTATATTAGAGACCCTCAAATCATCTCTTGAGGTCTTGGCTCATGGTTTGTCCCAAAAGTCAACTTAGGGGTGAATTAGGTCAAGAAACCCTAATTCCTGATTTTTGATGAATGCATCCCCTGAGGCAAAATTGACTTGATGCATGGGTTCATGAGGTTCCATGAAGTATATTAGGTTATGTTTTGGATCATTGCCTTGTGCCCAGATGAAAATTTCCATCTGGAGGCCCTGGTCGACCAAAACCCTAATTTGGTGACACTATCGATCTTGAGACTTGATCCACCTAGAAGGGAGCAGCCTTGTGCTTAATCCTTGAAGTGGGAGTCCTTTTTGATCCATTGTGGATGTTTGAGAGATTAGACAAGTTGAAGATCGTGTCATTTCTTGATTGATCCTTTGTCTAAGCACTCAGAGAAGGCTTGAAACCCTAATTTTGATTGTAGTGGATGCTCACCCATCCTTGGGGAGGCTAATGAAGCATAAAGGTACATCCATATTGTGATGATGATTTTCACAATGATGGGAAATCTAAGTGGTCAAAATTTGGGGTATTACATGGAGCCAATAATTCTTCCTTTCTGATTTCCTCCGAAACCAACGACACCTCTAGGCTTAAGTTTCAGATCTTGGAACATATGCCTTTCTCCCGTCATGTGTCACGAGCATCCACTGTCCAGGTACCATGACTGGTGTTTCAATGGTGCCATTAAGGAAATCTGCAACATAAATGATCTTATTCTTAGGTACCCATTTTGTGGGTCCTTTCACATTAGCCTTTCCAGAGGTTCTGACACCTTTGGACTTCCTTATATTGGAATAATAGTGTGGAATTTGTGCATAGTGTTTTTTCTTTAGTGTCTGTGGTTGTGTAGTGATAGATTTTGAACCCTTTTGTTCACAACATTTCAAGATAGTGCCAGAGGGCACAAAATGTTTAGACAGAGGTATTATCTTGATACTCTTAGTCTCATCATATGGATGTGATGGTCCTGAATATCCCAGACCTCTGTTACCATTTTTGCTGACTCCATAGATTAATGAAGCCATTTTGCTTTTGTCTATGCCTTTAGTGAGAAAGTGTTGGAAAGCTTTATCATACTTAGCTACTTCATTAGTATTGGTTATGTTAGAGGTGATTTCTTCTTCTAACCTAGAGACTTTAGTTTTTAATGTAGTATTTGAATTTTCTAGAGAAAGTAGTTTTTCATTTAATTCAAGGATGGTTTGTTTGCTTTTAGTAAGATCTTCTGAAGGAAGCACAAGAGTCTTTTTCAGAGTTTTGTGTTTTCTTCGAAGAGTTTGATATCTTTCCATAAGTTCATATAATCCAATTTCAAGTTCAGAGCGAGATAGGGAAGAAAGTACCTCTCTTTCGTCGTCGGAGTCTGAAGGTTCTCCTTATGATAGAACGTCGTTAGTTTTGGCCATGAATGCTACGTTAGCACGTTCTTCATCAGAATCATCTTCGGACTCTGAATCGTCCCAAGTTGCCATAAGACCCTTTTTAGCTTTCTTAGGTCTTTCATCTTTCTTAACCTTTGGACAATCATTTTTGATATGTCCAGGTTCCTTGCATTCAAAACACATGACATCTCTTCCATAAGTTCTCCTTTGACCATATGTAGGCTCAGATCTTCTTCTTGGTCCTTTGAACTTATTTCTTCTGTATTTCCATAGTTGACTAATTTTTCTTGATATGAGAGATATGTCATCTTCGTCTGATTCTTCTCCAGATTCTTCCACTTCCTCCTCTGCTTGATACACCCTTTTCTTTTTAGATTTAGCTTTTAGAGCAATGGATTTGCTTTTCTTTTGGGGTTCATCTTCTTGGAGCTCTATTTCATGACTTCTTAAAGAACTGATTAGTTCCTCAAGACTTATACTATTCAGATCCTTTATTAGTTTCAAGGCAGTCACCATTGGTCTCCATTTGATAGGTAGACTTCTGATAATTTTCTTGACATGATCAGCAGTAGAATAGCCTTTGTCTAGAACTCTGAGTCCTGCAACAAGCATCTGAAATCTTGAGAACATGGTTTCCACAGATTCATCATCTTCCATCTTGAAGACCTCATATTTTTGAATTAGTGCAAGAGCCTTCGTCTCCTTGACTTGAGCATTGCCTTCATGAGTCATACAAGAGAGTCAAAGATGGACTTTGCAGTTTCTTTGTTTGTAGTTTTCTCATATTCTGTATAAGAAATTGCGTTTAACAGAATTGTTCTTGCTCTATGATGATTTTTGTAAGTTTTCTTCTGTGCATCTGTAAATGCACTTCTTTCAATCTTTTTGCCTGCAGAATCTACAGGGTGACTGTAGCCATCAACTACCAGATCCCATAGATCTAAATTAAACGACAAAAAATAAATTTCAATTCTATCTTTCCAATAGTCAAATTTTTCTCCATCAAAGATATGAGGTTTTGCACTATAAGAATCTCTTTCATTTACAATAACACTTGTCTCAGCATTTGGTATAGACATTGTTTTTCACACTTGGATCGGTACTGAACACTATAAGTGCTTGATAAAAATTCAACCTTTTTATCATCTCAGAACCGGAGCTCTGATGCCAATTGAAGGTGTGAAAAACACAAGAAAGGGGGGTTTGAATTGGATTTTCAAAATAAAAATGTTTCTTTTATGAAAACTTTTTTTTATAAGACTCTTTAGTTTATCAATAAAAACCTTTTTGAATTATAATACGATAACACATTATTTTTATACTAGTTCACTTGAGAAACACTCAAGTTAGTCTAGTCCACCTGCCAAGGTGATTTCGCCTCTCTCAACGAGGTCTTAATCCACTATTCAATCAAAACAGTACAATGCACTAGCCAAAATGCTGGTGACTAGCATAACCTCTAAAACTCTCAAGTTTTAGACTTCTCAAGTAATACAACCTCATAGGTCTTACTCAAGGAACAACCTCTAAGACTACACGTCCTAGACTTCTCAAGAAATACAATCACACGGTCTTTCTCAAGGAACACAAAACTAAGTTTGAATAAAATCCCATTTACAAACAAGTGCTTCTATACAAGCTGATAATGTAAACAAGTTTTCGACCAGAATGACTTAAGAAAGATTTCAGATAGAAAGAGTATTGCAATGGTGTTCGTGTGTGTCTTTCTTCAAGTCTTTTGCTTCCTTTTATAGCCATGTAGAAAGAGCCGTTGAAATGTAATCATGATAGCTTAACTAGGCTGGCGGCTAGAAGCGTGAGGACAGATAAAAGCTTTTGCATGTTGCGCGTCCTGTTTTTGTTAGAATATCTTTGATTGTATTGTTGCACTGTTACCACGGTATTTTCGCTTTGTATTGAGGTACAGCTGTACTATGTAGCTTTGTCTTCTTGGCTTCTCACCTTCAGAGGCTTTTTACGAGCATGAGTAAGAAGGGAAAACATCGCTTGGTTCTTGAGATTATCAAGTCTTCGAATCTTCAGAGTAGTGTCTTCAGAGTCTTCAACACTTGGTCTTCAGAACCTTGTTCGCTTGATGCGTTGTCTTCATATCTTTAGAGGCTTCTGATAGTATTTGGTTGAAGCATGAGTAGAGACTTGATTTAGGTCTTCAGAAGCTTGATCAAAGAGCTTAAGTCTTTAGCATCTAGACTTCATTCGATCAGAACCTATGTCTTCAAATCTTCAGAACTCGTTCTCTTTTCCTTTTATATCAGAGTCTTGAGAGCTTCTTAAAATAAGTTCTGCTTTTCAAGAGTGTAGGCGGAGTATTTTCCTTTAAGCATTGTGTTCGCCCCAATTTACGGAAGCATAACCTGTTTGTTAAGTTCTCACAAATAACAAACATTAGTTGTACAAAATTGTTCATACAAAAATACTATTTGATATCATCAAAATTTAGAGATAAACTTGCAGAACTAAATCTTGTTCTCACATTAGGTTCTTTCCGATTTGAAAGGAATTAGTCCGGCCTATTGCATGCACAAAATCTTAATGGAAGTGGACTTCCAAGCGGTAGCTCAGCCTCAACGTCGTTTGAATCCTACAATGAAGGAAGTGGTGAGAAAGGAAGTTGTGAAGTTATTGGATGTCGTAATGATTTATCCGATATCCGATAATCCTTGGGTGAGTCCTGTGCAAGTTGTGCCCAAGAAGGGAGGAATGACCATTATAAGAAATGAAAAAAATGAATTGATTTCGACGAGAACTGTAACGGGTTGGAGAATGTGTATCGATTATAGGAGGCTTAATACCGCTACTAGAATATATCACTTTCCACTTCCGTTTATGGATCAAATGCTTGAGAGATTGTCGGGTCAAGAATTTTATTGCTTCCTAGATGGCTATTCTAGTTATAACCAAATATCGGATGATCCGGAAGACCATGAGAAGACGACGTTCACTCATCCCTTTGAAATTTTTGCATACCGGAAGATGCCTTTTGGCTTGTGCAATGCACCAACAACTTTTCAACGGTGTGTACAAGCCATTTTTGCAGACCTTATTGAGAAAACAATGGAAGTATTCATGGACGACTTCTCTGTGTTCGGAGCGTCTTTTGATCTATGTTTGAAAAATTTGGAGACCGTTCTTAAACGGTGTGTGGAAACAAACTTGGTGCTAAATTGGGATAAGTACAACTTCATGGTAACGGAGGGGATTGTGCTCAGCCACAAAGTCTCCTCTAAAGGCCTTGAAGTGGATCAAGTAAAAATTGAAGTGATCGAGAAGTTGCCACCACCAACCAATGTTAAAGGAATCCAGAGTTTTCTAGGCCATGCGGGATTTTACAGGCGATTCATCAAAGACTTCTCCAAAGTTGCAAGACCTTTGAGCAATCTGCTCAACAAAGATAATTTTTTCCTCTTTGATGATGAATGTGTAAATGCCTTTCATATTTTAAAAGAAAAACTCATCACCGCACCTATAATCATTGCTCCTAATTGAACTTTAAATTTTGAATTAATGTGTGATGCAAGTGATTATGCTGTTGGTGTGGTGCTTGGTCAAAGGAAGACCAAAAATGTTCATGCCATACATTACGCGAGTAAAGTTTTAAATGAGGCGCAAGTGAATTATGCTATCACAGAAAAAGAATTACTTGCTATAGTGTATGCTCTCAAAAAATTTCGGTCTTACCTGATTGGTTCAAAAGTTGTAGTCTACACTGACCACTCGGCCATTAAATATCTTCTTACCAAGCTGGATTCAAAGCAAAGGCTAATCCGGTGGATCCTTTTGTTACAAGAATTTGATTTGGAAATTCGTGACAAGAAGGGGTCTGAAAACTTGGTAGCGGATCATTTATCCCGTTTGGTCAATGTAGAAGTAACACACCGAGAAAGTGAGGTCCCAGAAGAGTTTTTGGATGAAAAATTGTTTCGGGTACAAGTTAGACCTTAGTTCGCATATTTTGCTAGCCACAAAGCAACCGGATTTATACCGGAAGATCTAACTTGGAACCAAAGAAGGAAATTCTTATCGGATGCCAATTTTTATGTTTGGGATGAACCATATCTTTTTAAGTTAGGTGGTGATAATTTGTTGAGAAGGTGTGTCACTAGTGATGAAGCTAAAAGTATCCTTTGGCATTGTCACAATTCTCCATATGGAGGGCATTACAATGGTTTGAGAACGGCAACAAAAGTCCTCCAATCGGGCTTTTAATTTTCGTCATTGTTTAAAGATGCAAACCTCCATGTGAAAAGTTGTGACATATGCCAAAGAAGTGGCAGGATTGGAAAACGGGATGAAATGCCCTTACAAACTATTTTGGAAGTTGAGGTTTTCGATTATTGAGGTATTGATTTTGTTGGACCATTTCCCCCATCTTTTTCAAATGACTACATTTTGGTTGTGGTTGACTATGTTTCTAAGTGGGTGGAAGCAATTGCATCACCGAGGGCCGATGGCAAAACGGTGATCAAATTTCTAAAGAAAAATATATTTTCCCGTTTTGGCACCCCTCGTGTGTTGATTAGTGATGGAGGGTCGCACTTTTGCAATACACCGCTTGAAAAGGTTTTAGAGCACTATGGTGTAAAGCATAAGGTTGCAACCCCTTACCACCCGCAAACAAATGGTCAGGTCGAAGTTTCAAATAGGGAGGTAAAAATGATTCCTGAAAAGACCGTGTCAACGTCTCGTAAGGATTGGTCACAAAAGCTGGATGAAGCTTTGTGGGCGTATCACACTGCTTACAAGGCTCCAATAGGTTTAACTCCGTTCGAAATGGTTTATGGAAAAACATGTCATTTACCAGTTGAATTGGAGCACAAAGCTCTTAGGGGAATTGAAATTGTTAAACTTTGATCTGAACTTGGCCGGCAAAAAAAGAAAGGTTCAATTACACGAGTTGGAAGAAATGAGAAATAATGCGTATCATTCTAGCAAGCTCTATAAGGAAAAAGTTAAAGGGTATCATGACAAGAAAGTTTGTCAGAAATAATTTTGGGTAGGCCAAATGGTTCTTCTATTCAATTCCCGTTTGAAGCTTTTTCTGGGAAAATTGAAGTCCAAGTGGTCTGGACCGTTTTTTATTAAAGACGTGAAGCACTATGGTGCTATTGTGATAGACGACTTGGAGAAAAAGGAAAGTTGGATTGTGAATGGCCAACGACTTAAAATCTATCTCGGAGGCAAGATTGATCGTGAAAATTGAGCAGTTTTTCTAGATGATCATTGAGGTCTTCTTGGACCGTCGAGCTCAAACGACGTTAAACAAAGCGCTAGTTGGGAGGCACCCCAACATTGTAAGTATTTCTATATTTCTTACTGTTTTTGTGTATTAAGTTGTTTAGAGTTTGTATGAAGTGTGGTAGCAGCATGTAACAAATTTTGCAAAATGTTGTCTTGTTCGCTGGGAAGTTCGCTTTGCGAACCTGGAGCGAGTGTTCGCTGGCCAGTTTGCATTGCGAGTTCAGCGAGACAGACACAAAGTGTCTACTGCCACATCACTTAAAAAGAGGAGTTTAAAAAGTGGTGGGCCAAACTTTAGGACCTAAGACCTACTTCTTTTGATTTTATGAGGTAACCCTACCCTTCCCTTGCCATTCTCACAAACACACTTTGCAAGGAGAGTCTTCAGGTGCTGGTACTGATGCCGACACAGGTACAGGTGATGGGTCAAGTGGTTCGGGATCTTAGAAATTTAGACATATTAGCAAGAGATTTGCCAGTACAATTGGGACTGGATGGCGGCATCTCAGTGCGCCATGCTTGATTTGCATGATTCTATGCAGGTGTTGCAGCTGCAGATTCGAGAGCCCTCCATTGAACACTCTATGATGACTAGGGAGCAATTCCTAGCCCATGCTGGTTGGCCTGAGGCCATGCCAGATTTTGGAGGTGGAGTAGAGGCAGCTGAACCTGAGGATGCTGATGCTGATGCGGATGATGATGATGAGGTTGTTGAGGTTTCTGGATCTGAGTCTGGTGAGGAGGAGGTTGAGGAGCCTGGTTCTGAGTCTGAGGAGGACTAGTTTTTTATTGATGACATTTTGTGCTTCCTTTGATCTTCAAAGTGAAGTTTTCTTATTATTATGTTTTTTTGTATCGGTTTTTATTGTACTTCATCCACTATGTGGATTATTTATGAATAGTTAATGTACAATGTACCTTTGTGAGGTACTGATTACTTTTGTTGGTGTTTCTACACCATGACACTATTATACTATTATTATTAGTATTTTGTTATTCAGTTGAATTGTTCAGCTTTCATTTTTTTAAATTTCGTTTCTTTTTTATTATTGTTGTTAAGAGTTGAATTCTTCAGTTAACGAATGTTCAACTCTTAAATTATGTTGGTATGCTTATTATTGTGTTATGCTGGTATGCTTGTGGAAATTTTAATGTTTCCATTTTTGGGTGTGGAATGGAAAAAATTTCTAGGTTGGTGTTGTTGTTCATCAAGGAAGATTCTTCCAAGTTTGGATGGCAATGATAGTACTTAAGCATGTAATTGTTGGCAAGGTACATGGTTACCTATTTCTAGGATTTAGAATGTGTTAGAACTTTTTTGCTTTTTTCAAATGTAATTTTGTTTCTTGTTGCAACTTTGTTGATTGCTTATGTCACTTAGGTCCAAAAACCAAAATGGTGAGAAACCTCCATGGTCTACTAAATGCATAGGATTACTGATGAATTTTGTTTTATACTTTTAATTCATGCTTTATCTTATGATTTGTGAGATTTTATGGAAGCATTAGAAATGATCAAGGCATTTGTTGATAATGAGCACAACCATTCCCAAACAGTAATTTACCTATGAGTAGTGAGTATTTGTTTGCCCTTTGAGCCTAAACAGTTTAGATCTCATCTTAGTGATGAACTTTGTGTATGTACATAAATTGAAAATTAATTTCATCATTGAATTTTTGAGAGATTCTAAAAAAAATTCTTCTTGAACTTTGGAACATTGTCTTTATTGATTTCCTTGCCCTAAAAAGCAAGGAGCATTCACTTAAGGTTTAGTTGAAAATAAGTTGGGGAGAATGAAAAAGAAGATTGGTAAATTGCTCAAACTTTTGAAAAATTTCAAGCAAGCATGAAAAGAAAAATAAAATGTGAATATGAATGTGAAAAACAAACAAAAAAATGCTTGCTTGAATGAGAAAAATAGAGACCAAAATAATTGTGAATAAGGAAGTTTGAGAAGGTTTGTGGTAAAGGAATGACAATGGTGAATGAAGTTAAGATGTGTGAATACCTTGTATAGTGAATGTTCTTTTGCATCAGAAATATCGATTCAATGGCCTTTAGAAATTTTCCTTTGTTGTAAACCCGACCAAGCTACAACCTTAAAAGCCCTTAGTGATCTTTTTGCTTCCATGATTTCTTTATTGATCGTTTAGATATTGTATGAATTGGTTTGTATTTGCATCACTTGTCAGATGAGTGAAATTGCCCCGCATTTGTAAGCGTGTTTTTCCTTTAATTCTTTTTCGAAGAGGAGTGTTAGAGTGATATGAGCATGATAGTTCAGTTGTTACTTGAAACATTGTCTAATATTTGTTTAAGAATCAAGTTTTTTTGCATTATTCGATTCTAGGAATTTGTAATCGTTGCTTGTTTGCAATTGTTGTTTATTTGAGCCTTAAATCTTTTCTTAGTTGAGTTAAATGCTTGAGTAAATCCTCTTGTTTTCAATGAGAGGCATACTTTGCTTGAGGACAAGCAAAGAGTTAGTTGGGGAGAGTTTGTTAGATGTCAAACATGCTTTATATTTCTTATTAATACTTGGCATTTTTCAACTCTTTTATGTTGAATTGTTGGATTTTATTCTTGAATTGTTGTCATTCTTCAAACATTGTGAAAATACCTTTGGTGCTTGTAATTTGTGTGTTATTGTGCAGGAAAAGGCACTAAGTTATCAAAGAAGTAAGACACAAAGAAAGTGATCCAAGTTGCCAAAGAAATGAAGAAACTTCAATAAGTTCACTTTGCGAACTTGCCAGCAAATGTTCGTTGTGCGAACATCTGGCGAAGCTCCAGCGAACACTCCCAGACTTTGGCCCGTAAGAAAAGGCACCTAAGTTCGTTTTGCAAACTTTTTAGCGAATGTTCGCTGATTCAACACTCCAGCGAAGGCCTGAGGAAGGACATCATGGATGAGGCAGTAGCTAAAGGGACCTAAGTTCGCTTTGCGAACTTGTAGGCGAATAGTTCGCTTTACGAATAATTATTTGCATTGCGAACTTATGCAGAAAATTAGAGGCGGTTTAACAGATCAGTGGCACCTCAGGTGCCTATTTGGTAGTTTGCTAGGCGAATAAAAAGTTTGCAGTGCAAACTGGGCAGATTTCATAACCTATTTTTTTCTCACATCATAACCTAAGTTTCTGACTTTTCTTCATCCAAGAGTGATATTTCACCAAGAGAAGCTGGATTTGCATCCGGTCTCGATTATTCGACGCAGATGCTTTTTCATTTCCTCCTGAAACTTATGAAACAAGCTACCATGACAATGTGTAGCTAAACACCTCTTGTGTCAAGATTAGTGGTAGGTAATCCTTCATTTTATCTGTATTGATATTGATATTTAGTTTGTGAACTTTGTTGATGATAAATATATGGTGAAAAACTTTGTTTGTATGGTTTATAATTATTTTTGGTTCATGATTGAGAAATATGTTCTAAGACTTGACCTAAGTTTTAATCCATCAAAAATCATGAGGCTAGAGATAGTTTTGAGAGTTGATGTTCATAAATATTAATCTTTGAATGTTATCATATTGATAGTTAGAGTGAGAGATCATCTAAGGATCAATATGATAAATCCAACAACAAGTATTAGAGATAAACTTGTTGAGAGGATATGTGATTATATTCATTGTTAACAAGTTCACATACTTTATCGAGTAAATACGTATCAAACGGATTTATCGGACCCTAATCTTGGCATGTTTTTACCAAACCTTTAAAACCAATCTCTTTACCGTTGTTATTAAATTCTTATGCAAATGATCCGTTACGAATCAACCAAAATCTTTGTTACTTTAAGTTTAGAACGATTTCAACTATAGAACGGCGACAATATCTATACAATCCCTGTGGATACGATAACAAAAACCCTCACTGAAATACTTTTCAACACTTGGCACTTATTTGGATCACGATAAAATAGCCAAGACCATTCTGTTTAAAGGGAAAAGTGTGGAACGGAACCACCAATGTGAAGCAATCCGGTACAAAAGGGAAGACATGCCTCCGGATATGTAAGTTATCCTTCTTCTGATTCTTTACAACATCAAGCCCAAGATCTCCATAATTCCAGTTGATGTTGCCTTACTCTTATACTACATCATGGAAGATAAGGAGGTCGATGTAGCCCGGGTGATTGCGAATGAAATGAAGAATTTCATTGAGAACACAAGAAGACCTGAGGTACATTCTAGTGCACCTATCATCTTTCCTTGCTTTGTCACTGCTCTTTGTCTTAAGAAGTGGGTACTGATACCCGATGTAATTAACGAGAAAGTGAAGGGAGTAGTCAATAATGACTATATCGAGAGGTATTGCAAAAATAAGCTGATTCAGAAGAGGAAGGGTTCTAATGTGGGTCAATCATCTAGTTTGCAAACTAGTGAGCCATCTGAGGCTCTTGATTTTTCCACCTGGGATCTTAGGATGTGAGCGGCATTCAATTATTCTTGGGATATGGCGGAAGCGTACCAAAGATCATCAGAACTTAATTTTAATTGTATGAAACTGTACCAATTTCAGACCACTCCGCAGGAAGTTGCTCCATTTCCTTCTCGTGCTGATTATGATAGTTATACAAACTGGCCTGTGGGCAGGCGATCATTCTTTTCAGGGGGAGGAGCAGCTGGAGCTGATGGTGGAGCTGGTGATGATGGTGATGGAGATGATGAAATGCAAGATGATTTGAACGATATGATTAATTAGAGGCTGAAGACTACAAAGTGAAGAATTTCTATTTTGTCATTTATTTTATGTTTTTTATTTTCAGTTTTATAGTATTAGCAAGTACTTTTGGGTCGCTTCGGCGAATTTTTTGGTTGTAGCATTTTGTCGCTTCGGCGAGTACATCTTCGGTGTGTTTACACCATGACTTATAAATTTTCAGTTTGGTTTAATTTTGGTTTAAATTAAATTCTGTTTGTTTAAGTATGTTTGTGTTTGTGTAAAAAAAGTTTTGGAAGTGACGTTTGTCCTTATTTTTTGAAATTTTTTTGTGCTAGCACAAGAAGAAAAAGAGTGCTTTGTTAACCTTAAACATGTGAAGGTGATGATAGAATTCTTAATGATGTGCATAATCAAAGTGTTGAATGTTTGTTTTGTAGATTTTTAACATGATTGTGAGTTAGTGCTTTATGCAAAATTATGATAATGCATTGTGTTGTAAATACTTGTTCACGTGTGAATCAATTAGGACAAAACCACAAAAGTGAGATGCTTTCCATTGTTCACCAAAAATAGAGTTCAAGTAATCATTGTTTTACTCGTTTTGTTCATGTTAAATCTTGCGAGTTTGTTTTAAATGTTGGAAACTTAGAAATGATCAAGGCAATTTTTAGTACTATGAGAATAACCACCATTCCAAAAAGGCTTCAATTCACCTAGTTAGTGTGCGCGAATTCATAACCCCTCTTGAGCCTTACAATGAATTTTTTTTGTGAAAATGAATCAATTTTGATCCCAACAAATTATTAACCTTGTGTGAAGAGTATTTTTTGTCTAAGAGAATGAAATGTTGAAAGTTATGGAGAGTTGTTTCATTGAAAAAGAGGAAAAAGAATAGGTGGTACAATGCATTCTTTGAAAAGAATACAAAAAAAAAAGAGAAAGAAAGAGTCAATAAAAAGAAAAGCAAGGATGCGTTGTAGGAAAAGAAATCAAACAATTGAGAAAGAATGAATTTTTGGAAATACTCTTCATAAATATTACCCGTTTTTGTTCAATGGTCGTGTAGATATGACCTTTGTTTTTAACCCAAGCCAAATTACAACCATAAAAGTCCTTAGTGATATTTGTTTCCATGATTTTGTTATAATTGTGTGAGATGAATGCATGAATGATTCTTGATGTGGCACGATTGCTTGTGAGAGTATTTTGTCCCTTGTGAATTTATGTACATAGTGTGTTTGATAATAAGTGAATTTAGGTGATTCAACTTGAACTTGTAGGTACTTGATTTTGTATTGTATGATGTTGTGTTTATAACTTAATTCATAATCATGTTTTGATTCTATGCTTCTATGTGAAAATACTTTGTGCGTGTGATTGTCGAGTTTGAACCATAAATGTTTTTCGGTTGATTTGGTGCTTTGAAAGCTTGCTTGTGATTGTTGAAACTTACTTTTGTTTGAGGGCAAACAACGATGCAAGTTGGGAAGAGTTTGATAGGTGTATAGTTTAGAATAATTTTTAGATCAATTTATGACATTTTTAAGCTCTTTTCCAGATGTCTGATTGCGAAACAACATATTTTTAAGTGATTTTTAAATCAATGTCTATATTTAGTCTTTTTGATGTTATTGTTAGTTTTGCAACATATTTTGTAAAAAGGGCGTGGCAAAAATCGGAAGAAAACACGAAGAAACGAAGAAAGTCGCGTGTCATAAAACTTCAAGACCTTCGTCAAGCGAAGGGGTGGCGAAAGGAAGATTTCGCCAGGCGAAAGCCTGGCGAGGGTAGTTAAACACCGTTACTTATTTTAACCTAGAAGCACTCTTGGAAAGATCATTGTAACCTAGAAACACTCTTGGAGCTTAAAAACTTCATCTTTACTTATTTTTCTTAAAATCCAAAGCTTTTATACTTCAATCCTTGATCCGTTGAAAATTGATGCAACAAAAGCTTTGTCTCTTACTTGTTGATCAAGCTACCATGACAATGGGTAGCTAAACACCTTTTGTGTCAAGATTAGTGGTAGGTAATCCTTTATTTTGTATGTATTGATCTTGATAAATAGTTTGTGAACCTTGTTAATGATTAATATATGGTGAAAAACTTTGTTTGTATGATTTATACTTTGTTTTGGTTCATGATTGGGAAATATGTTCTTAGACTTGACCTAAGTTTTAATCCATCAACAATCATGAGGCTAGAGATAGTTTGAGAGTTGATGTTCATAAATATTGATCTTTTAATGTTATCATATTGATAGTTAGAGTGAGAGATCATCTAAGGATCAATATGGTAAATCTCACAACATGTGTTAGAGATAAACATGTTGAGAGGATATGTGATTATATTCATTTTTAACAAGTTTACATACTTTATCGAGTAAATACGTATGAAACAGATTATCGAACCCTAATCTTGGCATGCTTTTACCAAACACTTTAAAACCAATTTCTTTTACCGTTGTTATTAACTTTTCATGCAAACATTTTGTTACAAATCAACCAAACTCTTTGTTACCATAATTTTAAAACGATTTCAACTGTAGAACGGCGGTAGTATCACTCAAACCCTGCGGATACGATAACAAAACCCCCACTAAATTACTTTTCAACACTCACTTGTAAAACAACTTTTTCGATAGCGCTACAGCTAAACTTAAGTGAGAGAAAGTAAACAAAAATATTTAGAGAGAATAAGCAGTAAGGAATGAAATTTCACGTTTCTAGATTTGAAAATATGAGGGAAAATACCTCTATTTATAGGCTAGGCTAGAGGTAGGCACAAAAAAGGAAATTTTTCGGGGTCATAATTGATGAGCCAATCAATTGGCATAGTGCTCTAATCGATTGGTTGGCCTAAAAATAATTGATTAATAAGTTTAAAAGGTAATAAAATATATTTATCTATTAACAAAGGGGTGTAATTGGTTTAGTTTGGACCGGTTTTTTGTCAAAAAAATATTTGAACCGATGATATATCCATTGCTTTGGTTTGGTTTGGTTATTAAAATTTATAGGAAAAGTGTTGTTGAGCTCACACATGTGAAATGGATCTGAAACACGTGTGAATGGAGTCGAAATTTGTTGATTTGCAATCCGTGTGAGGTGAGTGATGAAAAGTGTGATTCAAGCATGAAACTTGGTTGTTTTGCACTTCATTCCAGACATTTTTATTGTAAAAAAGTTCACACATGTGCAGGTGGTCCTAAATTGAGATTTGGCATGAAATTCATTATCAGAAACTGAAGAAGAAACAGAGCTCAACGTACCAAGTTTGAGCTTAGGTCAAATGAAATCCCCTAGTTTGTTTTGATATTTTCTTTGTGCCAAATGATCTCCTCATGGTAAAGAATCAAACGCAAAAAGAATCAGATCAAAAGGATGCTTGAGTTGAAAATGGCATCGAATCAAAGTTGGGGTCGTGGCCTGAAATTTCAGGCCAGGCATTAGGTCGACCAGGTCTTGGGCCTACTTTTATGCACACATGAGCAGCTTGGTAAATCCCAAAATTGATGGACTTAAAGGTTGAATTGATGTTTGAACCTTGAAACAAAGTTGTAGAGGATTTCAAATTGGACATTTGGCTCAAAGTAGATTCCAAAAATGTTGAGAAATGAGAATGTTATAGTGTTTGGACCAAGTGACATGCCATACTTGATTTTAGGCTAACCAAACATATGCCAACTTGGGATTTCTTGCCATTTTCTTGCATCTAAAGGCCCAATGATGAACATTTGAATCCCAAATGAAGGAAGCTTGATGGTCCCTTGAATAATCTTGATAGTTGATTGAGAATTATGTGGAGATGACACGGAAATAAACACATGAACCATACTTGAATCAACTTTGAAATCATACACCAAACTTGAAATTATCTTGATCAAATGATGTTGAATAAAGCTTGACATGAATATGACCTAAGATTATAGGCCATTCCTTGAAATGGAAGCTCTTGTGGACCACTTATTGACCAAAACTTTGACTTTGAGAATCCAAACCCTAATTTAGAAACCAAGCTTGATCCATTGATTGCAAGTCCTTACTGTAACGCCCATATATAAATACATACATCAAAGCATATATTATACATGAATACCACGTTTGGTATTGAAATATACAAGCACCTAGTAAACACATTATACATATACATGCCCAAAGAAAAACCTAATACAAAAAAACTATGGCATGATATATATACAAGATGTTCATAAGATAAATACTAAGAACTAGATCGACAACGATCTCAAAAACTCCACAACGGAAGCCTTGCCATCCCAAAAAGCTAAGATAGTAAGGAAAGTCAAACAACTTTATCCTTACCCTTCGCCGAACTTGTAGTACCTGTAAAATAATCAACAACATGGGGTGAGATACATCAAATCTCAGTGGGTTCCCTATATTATAGGTCCTCTCGGCTTTACAAGGCTCTATCACACCTTACTCAAGTCAAAAGGGGAAGGGAAGTGACTTTGAGTACTCACACACACTATATGGATCCATGTTCATGAGTCTTGTTAACTCACAAAATCACTAATCAATAACCTTACCAAGGCATCCCCTTTTCCCGTCCTCTTCTACGTCTAGAAGTCGACCAGAGTCATGGATCCTTGTCATTTAGTTGACATAAGAAATGGATTTGGGAACAACGGCCTGTTAGCCGTGAACCGTCACTTCACATGGTCTGTTAACCATCACAAGTCTCTACCCTTAGGTTCCATTCGTACTACACACGAGAATCAAACTTGTCAAGTAATTGTGCATACGTTTCAGAGGAGCTCGAGACCCATGAAACTGCACCCAAGATACACGGTTACGATTACGTGATCACATACACACAAATGTGATTGTATTCGACAATTACCAGGCCATATTCGCCTTAAGACCTCTTTTGTCTTTTCAACTTAACATAGTTAAACATGATCCATACTAGTGTAATTCTTTCCATACCGTTCAGTAATATATGCAAGCCTCGGCCCCTCACGTACGAGCGTCGTCATTACGTTATTCAACAATTTCCTAGCCGTTACTAGGTTCCGACATAGTTTATGGTAATATTCCTCACTCTACCTATTTCGTATTTTAACATGCATATACTCTCAAACATGCTTAACCACAAAAGAATAGATAAACCTAAGTCAGTTATATAATGGAACCACATAATTCAACATATCACAAAGTTACACCAACTCCGGTTCCCTCTGATTTATTTAATCGGGTAACGAAACTAGTATTTCTCACTTCCATTAGATAGAGTATTTTCATAGCTCTCTATCGGTACCAAGAACACTTAAATAGGATATGCGAAACAAAAGTTATGAATTTTTTAAGAAAAGAAAAATCATTGAGAAACAGCCAGATTCGCTTGGCGAGTAAGGATTTCGCCTGGCGAATCCCCCTTCGCCAGTAATTCACCCGGCGAACCAGTGGTGAATCCTCATTTTAGAAAAACCAAAAGTTCCAGTAGCCAAAACATGTTCTGCCTCCTCATTTTCGCCTGGCGAGTATGGATTTCGCCTGGTGAATTCCCCTTCGCCAGTTCTTCGCCTGGAGAAACAGTGGCGAGACCTAGTTCGCCTGGCGAATCCTAATTCACCTGGCGAATCGTATCAGAACCAGAATTTCTTTCCTGCGTTTTCCATGGTTCCAAGGGTCCCAATTCTCACCCTTACCATACCAAATTAGTTCCAAACCTCAAAATAAGTATCAACAATTAATCATATACATGGTTCGACTATACTACGCAGTTAACATCACATTTCGACAGTTAGATTTTATTGATTTGCAAAATTGTTCATTTTTCTCAAAATCTAACCTAACTCTAGAACTCTAGAATTCTACAACTAAAGTCTCTATCTAGAACCCACCTTGAATAGAGGAGGATGATGGAGAAGTTGAGATGAATTGATGAAGAGTAGATGATGATTCCAAGGTTCTTCCTTTCTTAGGTTTTCTTCTTCTTTTCTTTCCTTTCCTTCTCCTTCTTTCTTTCTTTCTATCTTTTTCCACCAAATGAAAAGGAAAATGAAAAGAAATGATACATAGAGAAATCATTTAGTTAGTACAACTAACTTAAATGTCCAATTAGTCTATAAAGCTCCAATAACTAAAACCTCAGGGTCAGATAATATTAATTTGATTTGCTCTGAGCTCATCAGTTTACTCTAATTATTTTATCCAATAAATTCTCGGAGTAAACCGGAACCTAGTTGATCATACGAATATTATCCAGAGTAAAATAATTTACGGGGTATTACATCCTCCCCCCTTAAATAGAAATTTGCCCACGAATTTAAAACAATTACCTAAAAATATGAGGATAAACTTCTCGCATCTCTGATTCTAGTTCCCAAGTTGCATCACCCGGATGTGTCTCATCCCACTGAACCTTAACATGAGGAATCTCTTTATTCCTTAACACCTTAGTTTCTCTTCCTGTGATCGACTCGGTTGAGGCTCAAACGTTAAATCTGCTTCTATCTCAACTGTATCTGGTAAAAGTGGCTGAAGAAGATCTGGAACAAACTTCTGAAGCTGAGATACATGAAAAATATCATGCATCTCTGACAGAGAAGGCGGTAAGGCTAATCTGTAAGTTACTTCACCAATTCTTTCTAAAATTTGATACGGTCCCACATATCTTGGACTTAACTTCCGCGACTTAAATGGTCCTTTCAATCTCAATCTCGGAGTAACTTTCAAAAATACGTGATCACCTTCATCAAACTCTAAAGGTCTCCTACGGTTATCCGCATAACTTTTCTGACGATCTTGTGCTTGTTTAACTTTATCACGGATCATTCTAATCTTTTCCGTAGTCTCTTGGATAACCTCGGGTCCCAAAATTCTATCTTCGCCAACTTCTGCCCAACACAATGGCGTCCTACATTTCCTTCCATACAATGCTTCGTAAGGAGCCATACCAATACTTGCATGATAACTGTTATAAGAGAACTCAATCAACGGTAAAATTTCTATCCAATTTCCTCCACTTTCAAGTACACAAGCCCTTAACATATCCTCCATGGCTTGTATTGTCCGTTCCGTCTGACCATCCGTTTGCGGATGATTCGACGGGCTCATATACAACTTCGTTCCCATAGCTTGTTGAAAAGCTCTCCAAAATCTTGAAGTAAACTTTGGATCTCTATCCGAAACAATACTAGAGGGAATACCATGCAACCTCACAATTTCTGAAATGAACAACCTTGCGAGATGACTCGCCTTGTAGGTAGTCTTTACGGCTAAGAAATGCGCATATTTCGTCAACCGATCCACAATTACCCAAATCGAATCATAACCACCTTGGGCACGGGGTAATCCAACTGTAAAGTCCATAGAAATACTATCCCACTTCCATAACAGAATTTCTAACCGTTGTAGTAAACCACCTGGTCTTTGGTGTTCAATCTTCACTTGTTGGCATACCGCACATTCTGATACGTACACTGCAATATCCCTTTTAATACCGGACCACCAATAGTCCCTTTTTAAATCTTGATACATCTTCGAAGAACCATGATGTATAGTAAAATCACCTTTATGCGCTTCCTCTAAAATCCTTCTTTTCAACACCGTGTCATCCGGTACACAAATCCTTTGGTTAAACAAAATAATTCTGTCGGTAGCTCGCACAAAACCCGGTTGTACTAACACTTCTTGTAACTTCTCATCCAACACTTTTCCTTATTGAATTTCCTCTCTAAAGGTAGAATTAACATTCAAGTTTCCCATAATCACACCATTAGGAGTCCAACCAAATTGAAGATTTAGATCCCTAAACTTTTCCAATAAGGCATACTCTAACATCATCAACTCGGCATTATGTAACACTTTTCTGCTTAATGCATCTGCCACTTTATTCGCTTTACCCGGATGGTACTTTAGTTCTAAATCATAATCCTTCAAATACTTCATCCATCTCCTTTGACGCATGTTCAACTCTTTCTGGTCAAAAAGATACTTTAAGCTCTTGTGGTCGCTGAATATCTCAAAATGTACCCCATACAAATAATGACGCCACATTTTCAGTGTAAACACAACTGCCGCCAATTCCAAATCATGTGTTGGATAATTCTCTTCATGAACTTTTAACTGTCGAGAAGCATAAGCCACCACATGACCATCTTGCATTAACACATCTCCTAATCCTATATTGGATATGTCACAAAATACCTCATACGACTTACTAGGATCAGGAATAATTAAAACAAGAGCGGTCGTCAATCTTTCTTTTAAACTCATAAAACTTCTTTCACAAGTCGAATCCCACTCATACGGACAATCCTTTCGAGTAAGTTTCTTCATTGGTAAAGCCAATTGAGAAAAGCCTTTGATAAACCTTCTGTAATAACCTGCCAATCCCAAGAAACTTCTAACTTCAGAAACGTTCTTCGGTCTCTCCCAATTAATCACTGCTTCAACTTTTGATGGATCTACCGCTACACCTCCCTGAGATATGACATGACCAAGAAAATTAACCTCCGACATCCAAAACTCACACTTGCTTAGCTTAGCAAAAAGTTGTCTCTCTTGTAAGATGGATAAAATAATTCTTAGGTATTCTCCGTGCTCTTGAGAATCACGAGAATAAATAAGAATGTCATCAATGAAGATCACCACAAATTGGTCCAAGTAAGGTTGAAATATCCGATTCATATAATCCATAAAAATTGCAGGAGCATTCGTCACACCGAAAGGAATTACTAAGAATTCATAATGACCACAACGGGTTCTAAATGCAGTCTTTGGTACATCTGAACTCTTCACACGAATCTGATGATAACCCGACCGTAAATCAATCTTCGAGAACACAAAGGCTCCTTTCAATTAATCTAACAGATCGTCTATCCTTGGTAATGGGTATTTATTCTTGATGGTGACCTTATTAAACTGACGGTAATCAATACACAACTGCATTCCACCATCCTTCTTCTTTACCAACAACACTGGAGCTCCCCAGGGCGAAACACTGGGTCGAACAAAATGCTTAGCCATTAACTCTTCCAACTGATCATTTAATTCTCTTAACTCAAGTGGTGTCATCCGATACGGAGAAACGGATATTGGAGCCGTTCCCGGTATCAGGTCAATAGAGAATTCCACTTCCCTCTCTGGAGGAAGAGAAGTGATATCCTCGGGGAAAACTTCGGGAAATTCACAGATTACCGGAATACTGAAAACCTGAAGGTTGCTACTCTCCTCCTTAGTGAGAATCAAAAGAATAGATTTTTCCTCCTCAAACAAGAAATTTATCATTCCAACCGTACCTTCTAAAATAGTAGTTAACACATCCTTTGGAGTAGCCTCAACGGATGGAATAATGATTAACTTTTCCTCGCAACCGATACATACAGAATTAGCAGAAAGCCAATCCATTCCCAAAACAACATCCACTTTCTTAAGCTGCAAACAAATCAGATCAACCTGAAAAACCCTTCCATCCACAGACAAAACACAATTTTCACACATTAAAGGTATTTCAACTATCTCATCCATGGCAGTAGTAACTACCATGGGTGGAGACAACGGAATAGCTTGCAACCCAAGTCGCTTCACACATTGCATCGATACAAAGGAGTGTGTCGCTCCACAATCAAATAATACAAAGCAAGGATTCCCATTAACGAAACACGTACCAGCAATCAAAGAGTTGTCACCCTTTGCTTTCTTCTCATCCAACGTATAAACTCGATCGGTATTCCTTTCTTGCATTTGATTCCTACTTTGAGGACAATCCCTCACCATGTGGCCCACTTTCTGACACTGATAACACCTCATTCTTTCAACATTACATCTACCAGAATGCACTTTACCACAAGAACGACACACAGGAGGTGCACTACTCCTCGAACTTTGAACTTGCTTCCCTTTGAAAGCTTGTTTTCTTGGTCTAAATTGTTGGTTCGATCTCCCTCGATCACTTTGATTCAACCTACTCAATTCTTCTTCCGCTTGCACCTTCTTCAAGTTGTGCTCTACCATGTACCACTGCCTTAACAATTCGGCATAACTAGTGAACTCCCTCTGAGACACACTATGCGAAATTTCAGCCCTCAAACCAAAAAGAAACTGATCAATCTTCCACCTCTCGTCCAGAGCATACATGGCTTGCCTAGAATAAGCAGCCATTACCTCGAACCTCTCAGCATATGCGGCTACAGTCAAAGTACCCTGTCTCAACTGTTGAAATTCAAATTCCTTCTGGGTCCTTAAGAAACTTGGGAAATACTTCTCCATAAAATTTATCTTGAACTGCTCCCAAACCTTGGGTACCTCTTGAATAGTCATCAAGGTTGAGGTACTCTCCCACCACCTCATGGCAGGACCCTTCAACAAGTGAGAAGTGAAAACCACCTTATTTTCCTCGCTGCACTGGACTATCAAGAAAATCCTTTCCATGCCAGCTATCCACTCGTGAGCCTTTACAGGATCTAACCCTCCCTGAAATTCTGGAGGATTCATACGGATGAAATCCCTAAAGCTTCCACCTGTAGCTTCTGGAACAACCACTGGAGGATACAGACCCCCAGCCATTTATTGTACCATTTGTTGCATAAATTGATTCTGTTGTTGTTGCATCTGCTGCAGAAACTGAGTCCATGGAACATTTTCCTCGCCGCCTGGCGGATTAGTCCCTGCCGGAGTGGTTCTGGGTTGACCACGATTGTTTCTGCGCCCGTCGGCCATGTTCCTAAATGTCATACTGATAGGATTAAGTTGATCAGGCTCAATACCATAAATATAACACGTAAGACCAATGGCGACACAACGCATATGAAACGGAAAGAAATACTCATACTATTTCATGGCTAGGTCGAGGATACGACCTGCTCTGATACCAATTGTAACGCCCATATATAAATACATACATCAAAGCATATATTATACATGAATACCACGTTTGGTACTGAAATATACAAGCCCCTAGTAAACACATGATACATATACATGCCCAAAAAAAATACCTAATACAAAAAAATTATGGCATGATATATATACAAGATGTTCCAAAGATAAATACTAAGAACTAGATCGACAACGATCTCAAAAACTCCACAGCGGAAGCCTTGCCATCCCAATAAGCTAAGATAGTAAGGAAAGTCAAACAACCTTATCCTTACCCTTCGCCGAACTTATAGTACCTGTAAAATAATTAACAACATGGGGTGAGATACATCAAATCTCAGTGAGTTCCCTATCTTATAGGTCCTCTCGGCTTTACAAGGTTCTATCACACCTAACTCAAGTCAAAAGGGGAAGGGAAGTGACTTTGAGTACTCACACACACTATATGGATCCATGTTCATGAGTCTTGTTAACTCACAATATCACTAATCGATAACCTTGCCAAGCCATCCCTTTTTCCCGTCCTCTTCTACGTCTAGAAGTCGACCCGAGTCATGGATCCTTGTCATTTACTTGACATACGAAATGGATTCGGGAACAACGGCCTGTTAGCCGTGAACCGTCACTTCACATGGCCAGTTAACCATCACAAGTCTCTACCCTTAGGTTTCATTCGTACTACACACGGGAATCAAACCTGTCAAGTAATTGTGCATACGTTTCAGAGGAGCTCGAGGCCCATGAAATTGCACCCAAGATACACAGTTACGATTACGTGATCACATACACACAAATGTGATTGTATTCGACAATCACCAGGCCATATTCGCCTTAAGACCTCTTTTGTCTTTTCAACTTAACATAGTTAACCATGATCCATACTAGTGTAATCCTTTCCATACCGTTGGGTAATAGACGCACGCCACGGACCCTCACACACAAGCGTCGTCATTACATTATTCAACAATTTCCTAGCAGTTTCTAGGTTCCGACATAGTTTATGGTAATATTCCTCACTCTACCTATTTCATATTTTAACATGCATATACTCTCAAACATGCTTAACCACAAGAGAATAGGTAAACACAAGTCAGTTATATAATGGAACCACATAATTCAACATATCACAAAGTTACACCAATTCTGGTTCCCTCCGATTTATTTAATCGGGTAACAAAACTAGTATTTCTCATTTCCATTAGATATAGTATTTTCATATCTCTCTATCGGTACCAAGAACACTTAAATCGGATATGCGAAACAAAAGTTATGAATTTTTGAAGAAAAGAGAAATCATTGAGAAACAGCCAAATTCGCCTGGCGAGTAAGGATTTCGCCTGGCGAATCCCCCTTCGCCAGTAATTCGCCCGGCGAACCAGTGGCGAATCCTCATTTGAGAAAAACCAAAAGTTCCAATAGCCAAAACATGTTCTACCTCCTCATTTTCGCCTGGCGAGTATGGATTTTTCCTGGCGAATTCCCCTTCGCCAGTTCTTCGCCTGGCGAAACAGTGGCGATACCTAATTCGCCTGGCGAATCGCATCAGAACCATAATTTCTTTCCTGCATTTTCCATGATTCCAAGGGTCCCAATTCTCACCCTTACCATACCAAATCAGTTCCAAACCTCAAAACATGTATCAACAATTGATCATATACATGGTTCGACTATACTATACAGTTAACATCACATTTCGACCGTTAGATTTCATTGATTTGCAAAATTGTTCATTTTTCTCAAAATCTAACCTAACTCTAGAACTTTAGAATTCTACAACTAAAGTCTCTATCTAGAACCCACCTTGAATAGAGGAGGATGATGGAGAAGTTGAGATGAATTGATGAAGAGTAGATGATGATTCCAAGGTTCTTCCTCTCTTAGGTTTTCTTCTTCTTTTCTTTCCTTTCCTTCTCCTTCTTTCTTACTTCTTTCTTTCTTTCTATCTTTTTCCACCAAATGAAAAGGAAAATGAAAAGAAATGATACATAGAGAAATCATTTAGTTAGTACAACTAACTTAAATGTCCAATTAGTCTCTAAAGCTCCAATAATTAAAACCTCAGGGTAGATAATATTAATTTGATTTGCTCTGAGCTCATCAGTTTACTCTAATTATTTTATCCAATAAATTCTCAGAGTAAACCGGAACCCAGTTGATCATACGAATATTATCCAGAGTAAAATAATTTACGGGGTATTACACTTACCTTGTACAATAAAAAAATGAAACAACATATATTTTTTGTATTTTGAATAAGGTTAGAAAAGTTAGCATGTAAACAAGCCATAGAGGAAAAGAAGAAACGCAAAGGGTGCTTGGTGATCTCCCACAAAGACAAACCCAAGGAAATGAAGATTAGGAGGATACCATGCTTGTGATCTTGGTTGAGATGTAAATGATATGATAAGTGGAATCTTAGGGGTAAAAATTAGGGTATGAAAGTTGCATATGAAAACCAACTAGCTAACACCTTTACAAAGGCCTTAGAAGCTGCACAATTTAAAAAGTTGAGAAATTCCCTAGGTTTATGCATAATTGAAAACTTGTAGCAATTAATGTTGAGATAGAAAGAGAGTTATTGGGCCGAATTTTGGTCTCTCCAATCCATCAATTCCAAGAAACGTGTGCTGCAAAATGCCTTGGCCAATAATATTACTAAAATGATTCATATTCAAATTTAGTTTACTAAAATGATCTCTCACTTTGAGCCCCTTTGTAATCTCATCACCATAACCCTAATATCATCTGTTTATCTTCATCTCATTAGCTTTTCAAAAGTGGTAGGCTCGAGACAAAAGACTAACACATCAGGAAAAGATAAGAATACGATTAAGAAATCCAAGAAACCATCCATAGAGGACGATCCATGTGTTAACATACATGGGGTAAATATGAAAGAAATGGTCATTGGAGGGAATGTGAGTGCTAAGTATTTCTAACTACAAATTTAATAGGGTTTTGAATGATGTCAAACAAGGAACAAGGTAGTATAATATATCGTAGCACTTTTGTATATTGGACAGTATCAACGTACATTTAGATGCTCATTTGTCCCCTTAGCCTTAGGATGCATAAAAAGAGTCTTTAAACAAGTTTGATAGGTCATAGGCATGTCATACACATCAAAAATCATGTTTGTGTGTCAAAATTAACTACATAGACCAAGCTATACGTGATCAGGCCAACCTATGGAAGCCTCAGCTTCAGTATAGGCCGGCGCATCCATATTTCAGGTCGGCTCTCATGCTCCAAGAACGAAGCTTGTAGGCTCTGCCCACAGGTCGCCTCACAGGCCAGCCTGAACACCTTCATAGGCCGACCTATGACTTTCATAGGCCGACCTATGTGTTTCGGTGAGAATCAGATAACAAGCTATTAATTAACTTGCATCACATTTCTTTGAATTCACCACCGAGCTTTGATTTATCCAAAGGAAAGGGTAAAGTTCGAAGAAAACCCTAAGAGGATCTAGGTTCGGGGGTTGGTTATACTAAGGGAGGTATTAGCACCCTAAGTATCTGTAGTACTCTACAGGAACCTCTTGTTTAGTTTGTGTTATGTTATGTTTGCTTGCTAAGATATCTGTGCTAAGGGTAAAGGTAAAGACCTGGGGGTATATACACTAAGTTTGCTCACCAAGACGTCGCATCTTGTGCCTACGTATCTGACTAAAGAATCAGAGCAACCGTAGTTCACCTAACTAAGGGTGAGGAACCGTTGATTGTGGCCAAAGTTCCAAAGGGAATGAGTATGAGCTCATGTAGAGTTTAAGAAACTCTCTAAGTCAAAGTTGTGATGGGAGGAAGTGAATACTCAAGGTGATGAGTTCACATAGAGTCCAAGAACTCTAACTTAATTTTAAGTTGTGATTGGATGGCTATGAGGCCAAGGGAAAGTATCCTATGATTATGAGGTCAAAGAAAAGGTGGCCATGACTATGAGGTCAAGGCTGGTAGGTGGCTATGACTATGAGGTCAAGGGGAAGATGGCCATGACTATGAGGTCAAGGCTGATTCCTATGACTATGAGGTCAAAGGGAAGGTGGCCATGACTATGAGGTCAGGGCTGGTAGGTGGCTATGACTATGAGGTCAAAGCTGGTAATCCTGTGACTATGAGGTCAAGGAGAAAGTGGTGAGCTTTCTATAACTTTGAGGTTAATAGAGAGACTTTCCTTTGGAAGAAGGGGAGGATAATAATTTCTTGTGAACAAGAGTTGATGGGGATTAAGTTGAGTAGTAAGTCATAAGAGGATAAACAACCAAGAGAGAATAGTATTAATCAAGTGTGAATAACATCAAAGTATTGAGATAAGCATTCATGTATGAGCATGACAAGGGTACGATGAAATAATTCACAATAACAAGCACAGATGAACAAATAGCAAGGAAAAATACTCAAGAACCATGAAGTTAAGAGTAAGACAATCTTCTCAAATCAAGTTCAACTTGCAAGACATTTTAAGAGGCGTCATGAAGAATAAGGCCCAAGCAAGTTATGAACAAAGGTTATTTATATTGGTGAGATGTTCCAAAGTTAAGAAAGTAGACATACAAGTCTAAGACCAAGGTCTAAATTCCAGATCAAACACTTAAGAATGATTGTATGGAGTGACATGAAAAGTTGGGCAAAGTTGCCCTCTCAAAGTCAAATTTCAAAATAAAGGGCCAAAGGCGTCGAGCCTTAAAATCGAGGTTTAAACAAAATACAATCAACCCATTCAAAAATCCCCAACAAGTTAATAATCAAACTCAAAATAACCTTTCAGAATGTCCTAAAACATCTCAAAAGAAATCGTGAGGAAAGACCTTTTCAAAAAAAGAAGTTCAAAAATAGGTACCAAACAAAGTTTTTAAATTCACAAAACTAAAATAAATATTAAAATAATGTAAAAAAAAGTAAAAATAAAAATTGGAAAATTTAATTTAAACATTAAAATGTTTAACGTAAAATTTTTGGGAATTTTTATGAATCAAAACTATTTTTAATAAGATAAAATTGAAACAAGAATAAAAAAGAAAATGAAATACAACATGTAGGGTGTATTAGTAGAATGAGAATGAGCTGAGTTTGAATGTATGCAGCGCATGGGACACGTATAAGGTGCGAATAGTCAAAGTGATAGGCCCATGATGAAAATAGAAAAGGAAAAAAATGATCAGCAGAAATAATACAAAGGCGTGTACAACATCATGTGATATCAGATCAATGAAAAATACTTGCATAGGAACAAACAAAACACGTGTATTTACAAACAACCAATAATATTTTTTTATTAATTAAAAATAAAAAAATAATATTTTCTCTCTCCTGCATAATAACCACCACCCCATGATTCCAATTAAAAACGAAATTAAATTTATAATAAATTAAAAATTTTCTCTCTTTTCATTGGTTGTTCCTAACAATAAGGATTTAAGTGCGTTTTCATGCAAGTTTTTCTCTAGATCAATTGGTCATCAATTTTTTTAAACAACAAGAAGACAAAAATCCAGTCCGGCCACTCCCGACTTGCCACGCCGCATCCTCCTCATGCAACATAAACAAAACCCAGCAAGCAACGTGAAAAGAAAAAAATAGGCCTCGCCATTGTTACCTCCCTACTTGTTCAATCGATTTAGTGTTCATCTTCCAACCAAAACCCATGAAATAAAATATCAAACTGTAGAGCTCATTTAGTATAATACCTCTAAATCCTAAACAAAACAAATTAGTGGCTGGAGCTTGGAGAAAAAGGGACGTGAAATCATGTGTTCAAGGCTGATGCATATTTGACAGAACAAGGACATGGTGCAAACCCAATAATTACTCCTATAAACATTCAAAACTTATTTCAAAGGGTAGCACGACATGTACTGTTATTCAAACAATAGCATACTCTTACATCCAAAATGCATCTAACAAAGTTCTACGACAAGGACAAACATTGGGGATGTATAGAAGAGTCACACTGAAAAGAAAAAAAACTTGACCACACCAACATTAACCAACTGGTATTCCGATTTGATACACGATCCGTGGCTAGAATGAACAAGCCTAGCATCATTTTGTCTTAACAGAGATGTAAATGCACGTAAACCACCTACGACTAACAACAAGCTGCGATGTAAATCATGTGACCGCCACGACCCGTAGATCACATACACAACAACAGCAAGACTCTAGCATGATACACACAATGGAATGGAAGGTTGTGTTTAACCAACAAAAACTCACATACAATGACACCTAAACTTACTTGACATAGGAACCACCCAACATGATCACATAATCACGACATAAATACCACAGTAGCATGAATACATAAACAAACTGATATGAAGAGTGATACATGAGCCATGATAAAAAATGACATTGGTGACGGGAAACTGCACTTAAAACACACAACAACAACAACAACAACATGGCAAATCTCGTAACGATACGTCGAGAAAACCGTTAGCCTCTGGTCAAACACATTTTGATTCTAATATACCTACAATAACATTTACACATATGTACAACCTTAAACACTAAAAAAAATAACAGACATGGAACTTTATGGCAACACACGTATGAACATTAATAGGAACATTATAATTTCTCACTAAAACCCAAAGGTAACATGTTGACATAATGAGCAAAACATTAACATGGGGTCACGCAAACTATGTATGTACTGATAAGAAACAAAATGACTTACACTACATGACAATATATATATGAAATTCATGTGAAACAACAAAAAAAAAACAGCATGAAGAGGGTGAAGGGTAATGTGAATACCTCTACTTGCAGTGCGTAGCTTTGGTGTCGAAAGCGCCGTAACCGTCAAACTTGCAGCAAGAATATATGGTGACGTGTAGAGTTCACTTCGCAGCAAAAAGAAGATGTCTTTGGAAGTGGAGATTTGCAACAACAATATTGGCGATGGAGGTGAGTTTCTTGAACAAAGAAAAGCAGTGTGTGTTAGTGTGGTGTCGTGCTGAGCTATGGATGTATGTTGGTTCTGACCTTGGCTATAGGGTTGCACGAAGAAGAAATTTTTTGCAAATGGTGGTGTTTTTTGCAAGAGAAAAAGAATAAGAGGGGGTTGTGTTTATTGGCCTGCTATATTGATGGTTGGTGTGTTGAGACAAGAAAAAAACTCACAAGTTTTTTACAGGTTTTTTTGGAGAGTTCATGGCAAGATCATGGTGAAGGGTTATGGAGAAGCTTTTGAAGCGATTTAGGTTCTGATGTCTGGTCTGCTCCTTTTCCTCTTTACTTGCCAAACTAATACTCAGGGTTTTCTCCAGGTTTTTTAGTGGATTGTCCCTCCCTTGGTGTGAAGTTCCACCCTCCTTTTATAAGAGAAAATAGAAGGGATGAGGTATGGGGGAGAAAAGTGCAACTTTGCCCTCTTGAGGAGGCTTCTCGTGTGAGCTGGTTTTGGCTCCAAAAGTCTCCAAAATCTCTGGCCACTGATAAGATGGGGTTAGTTATGGTGTGGTGGACTGATTGGATTGGCTCAAGGCTCAAGGAAAATAGGAAGAGAAGTGGCCATGCTTTTGTGTTGAAAAGTTTCTCTCACCTTATGTCAACTTGATACACTTGCATAATAACTTCAATATTTTAATGTCTTAGTTTCAAAATTGTGATGGAGATTTAAATGTAGCAAAGTTGGCCTCTAACCATCAGAAAAAGTTAAGGTCTTTGGGTGAAATTTGGATTTTTCTAAGTGCAAGGTAAAATGCCAACCTACTCACTTTAGTGCACCATAACTTGATGATCATGCATCCAAATTGTGAGATTTTTTATCCTTTACAAAATAGACATTTGATAGAACAAGTTTCATGTGAAAAGATTCTTGAAATGAGGCTTGGAATAGTTAGAAAATCACCCCTGAAGTTTGGTATAAAGAGCTGTCCAAGAAACTTGAAAAAATTTCTAAGTTATGGAAATTTCACAACTTGAAACACCTAACTTTAGGACATCATAACTTAAGATTGGTTTATCCAAATGAGGAGTTCTACACATGCTTGGAAAGCCTGAAGAACAAGGAACAACTTTCATGTCCAAAGATTTTTTATTTGAAGCTTGGAACTGGATGAAAATTTGGGTTAAAGTTGGGAGAAAAATAAGGTGAAAATGCTGAAAATTTCTCTAAGTCCCAAAGGCAATTTGTCTTCCAAGTCCTATAACTTAAAAACCAAGCATTTTTTGAAAGAGGGTCCTCTAATATGTTTTGAAGATCATGGAAAGATCTTCCATTTGAGCTTTGATTCACTCAATTTGGATGTGTGATTTTAAAGTTATGACTGTTTCAATTTTGGTACAAGTAGTAAAATCTCCACATTTGAAAAGTTTCATGAACTAAACCTTGCTTATTTTGCAAGAAACTTCTTAGAACTTGATTTAAAATACCTTAATTCATCAATGAGATATGTCATGATGGATTGAGGCATTGGATGTTTCATTTTGGATCAAAATCTCAAGGATTAAGGCCTTAGTCAAAACCCTAATTTCAACTGTGAATGCACTGGAATGATCTCTGATGATCTTGCTTCTTTCATCACATCTAAAGCTCATAGATGGTCTTTAGGGATGTCTACTATCACATGGAGTCATGTCCCAGGGCTTGAGAACAACTCTTGATCAAAATCCATGATCAACTTATCTTGACAAAACCCTAATTTGGAGGCAGGGTGAAATTGTGGCTCAAGTTACTTATGATGAGAGCCAAATGGTCTTGAATTCTTGTGGAATGAGACCTCTTGAAGGTAGATAAACTCAATTGGTTGATGAACCAACCAAATCTTTACTGATCATGACAAAACTCTTTAGTGATTCCTCAGGTTAAAACCCTAATTCCACAGTTTGGTCTGAAGGTCATTTGTTGACTTGATTTGATTATACGTCTTGAAATCTTGGTATGAATCAACTGATGAATATTTTGGATGATTGTACAGAGCCAGATAATGTCTTAGGAGGCCTTGAATCATGTAAGAGCTTGGCTTAGGAGGCTTTGCCCTCTTTCTGTGTAAACCCTAGTTTTTTTTTTTAAATAAACTGCGAGATATGGGTTAGTTAACAATGCATATATGATTGATCCTAAATGTCTATGCAAGATGTTATGACATCTAAGAGGTAAAATTTGGGGTACAACACTATGCAACTTAAAACTTGAAAAATTCTTTTTGCATCTTATTTTTCTTGCATCCTTTTGCCCATTTCCTTCATATGCCTATATATACTCATACATGAATCTTCCTTTAAGCAAGGTTCCTTGTGAATAAAACCTAAACGAAACCAGATTACAAATTTGTCCATCATCTTTATCCCTTCTTCTATGCATACACACAATTGCACTACACATAATCATTTTTCGATTGGGTGACCATCTAGATTAAGGTTGATAACGTCCAATTAGGTTTGGTGTAACCGAGAATATTGGGTTGGGAACTTTGTGTGTTTCAAATAAGAAAACCAAGGTGGGTTTTTCCTTCAAGATCGAGTTAATTTGAAGGTTTAGGACAAGATCACGCCAACACACATTCGACCAAGTGAAAGCCTTGGGACAAGGTGGTTCCTTGCAAGGGAGTAGCGCGAGACAGTGAATTGTGTTCGGGAATCTTGGGTTTCAACAAGTTGCATGCTCGGGATAATCAGAGGATTGTAGCTGCATTGTTGGTCACTTGACTAAGCTTTGATCAAGGGTTGGAGGTGGAAGAATTAACACAAAACAATAGGGTTTTTGGGGTTTGCACTCTTCATCTCTTGTATAAACGATTTTGCAAAGAAAAGGTTAACAACAATATCTCAATTTAATTTTGAATTGAGGGCAGACGTACCCATAACGAGGCCGATTAGGGAACTGCCTAAACAAATCTTGGTATCTCTCTATTTATCTCTTTATCACTTTTATTTTTGATTTCGCAATTTATCGAGTTCATCGTTCTTTGATCAATTCGATTGGAAATTATTTTCTATTATCTTTTAAAAGTGTTGTTGTTAATATAATCACAATCAATTGATTGTGATTGGCATTTAACATCAGCAAAACAAATTATATTTCCAATTGCTATCAATTGCACACCAAGTGTTCGATAAATTGTTTGTCCTTATTTTGATTGTGTTTTGGTTCATTGGATATACGAGTTACGATTAGCATTACATTTAATTGATTCGTAGCTTGATTGTTGTTGAACATTTACGTTCATTAGTAGGTTCGGTTAGACGATTCGATCCGGTGCTTTTTTTCCATAGTGCCATATTATGAAAACAAATTTTTGCCAAAAGTTTTTAGTTATAAAAGTCGTGATCTATTCAACACCCTCTGGATCGAATGCCCTTAAAAATGTCCCATATAACAGGAAAAAGGAAAGAAGATGTCAGTAATGTTTCAAAAGATAACAAGAACCCCAATGCTCAAGTGAATGTCGCAAATCAAACCCTAAAATAAGTTCTTGAGATTGCTCTTCTCCAAGTCGTATTCCCAATGACCAAAAAAGATTACTCATCTAAATGTGTCAAGCCATATCAAGTTAGTGTTCTTACTAATGATTCTAAAAGTGCTATTGAAGTTCCAAAACCTAGCACAAGGGCTAAGGATGTTGACTCTGACAACTTTAACCAAACCCTAGAAATAATGCATGCTTGTGATAAACCACCCATTAAAGATGGTATTGATAAAATTCTAGGAGAAAAACAAGTTGAAGAAAAGGTCAAGATAATCGTGTGGTTAAGCCTGTAGATGTCCCTATGTTGAAGAACTTTATTGAAAATATTCTGAATGATAAAGACTATGAATATGATGACTCAAGTGATGAAGACCTCACAATTATTCAGAAAAATGTCATGGAGGATGCCACTAACATTGGTGACGATATTCCTCAGAATAAAGAAGAAAAATTCATAGATTCTAATGCTCATAACCCAAATGATGAGGAAGCAAGTGTAGCTCAAAGGTAAGGTAAGAAATTCTTGAAGAACTTGAGGAAGACTATCGGGAAGATGAACTTGAGATAGATAAAAAGACCTCATAGAAGAGGAAGTTTAAGAGGAAGGTGATGATGCAAACCAAGTGAAATTCTGGCATATACAGACAGCAGATGTCCTAACACATGTCAAGACATTGTGCTACATAGACATTTAAACACAGAGGCGCAACAGTAGACTGATACCTTGAATATCAGAACTACAGGATCATAGATGTTACGACATATGATCCAACATGTTTATCATAAACCCTAACAGAAAATGTAAATCTGCAGTATGATAAAGAACACAACAATTGTTAACCCAGTTCGGTGCAACTCACCTACATCTGGGGGATACCAATCCAGGAAGAAAACTCCACTATCTGTAGAACTGTTACAAAGCTAAACTCCCCAGTTTATAACTTTATACCTAACATCTACCCAATGAACATCTTTACCAAAGTTAAAATCCATCGTTTACAACTCTGATATGAGATTCCCCACTCACTTCCCTTAATCACCAATTGTGATTTCTACATCATCCCTGTCAATACAGAAATTTGTCAAGCTTTCTTGACAGACAAGCTAACTCAGATTTACTTAAAAGCTTCACCCATGAACAATACACAATCCAATACCTCAAGGCTTATGGATCTGTGTAACACCTATATCTGCCACAATGCATCAACTGATACAAAGGGAGACTTACAACCTATAGAGCCAACGACTCTTAAAACCCTAAACCCTTGTTTCTTACGCAAGAGAACTAGGTTACAAAAGGAATATGAAATCCTAGGTCTAAGTCTTCTATTTATAGAGTCCTCTGCTTCCTTGGGCTTCAATTCTTTGGTCCTTGATCCATGCGCATTAACTCTTGGCAGATTTGTTGCAGATTTAAAACCTGCTAAATCAGTGCAGTGCTTCAGGATGTCTTGTCTTCAGGTTAGGACATCTTCTTCGACATCTTTGGTTAGGCCAGATTTCTTCATCTTTATCATTAGAATTGTTTTACCAAAATTCTGTCAAACCAAAGGTGCTTTCAATCTCCCCCTTTTGACAAATTTTGGCTAAAACACCTTTTAGATTGAATGGAAGTTATGACTGGAATACTGAGCATGTTGGATTCATGTTGGTGTACATGAGGAGGAAGATAACACAATCGTCCTCTTCCCAGGGTGGGTGAAGTTTAGAAAGGTCCAGGAGTTGAGACTCCTAAAGAGACAAGAAGAAAGTCTGAAACACCAGAACCCTGGACACTCTTTTCAAACACACTCCCCCTATAGAGATCAGTTGTAGACTTCGTGAATCTGAGTACATAAAGCATGTAACTCAGGTCACAAGACACAACTTGATCTTTAACTCAAGTCACAAGACACAAGAGGAAAAACAAGATGATAAAGCCAACACCTTGTTCAATGTTCTTGCAAAGCAACTACACGAACAACACACCCATCCCCTGTACCCGAGACTCACACTCCCCCTTTTTAGCCAAAAAATTGGTAAAGGTAGCCAAGACATTCCCATACCCAACCAATACTAATCCAAACTTGAACAAAAGACATTTTGAACACACCACAAAGAAAACACAGTCTGAGACAAAGTGCTCCAAGAACTCCCTTAAATACCAAAGAATTTTCCTTTAAATGTAATGAACCATTGAAAATAACAATGGTCAATTCAATGAGGTCATTAATATAAGGTTGTAACTTCACCAGAAACCAATGCGCACCGACCAACAGTGCTTTGACTGTTTCTTCCTTGAAGAAAACCGTCCAGAAGTAATACAAGTTACAATAAACGTGCATGTCATCCACCGACCACAAGACCAGTTACTTTTACCACATGTCCTGACATCATGTCAGACATTGTCCAAGCTCTACTTCTGATTTGACAAGATCATGACATCTTCACATAATTATGATTACAGTCTGCAGAGAAAAATAAATTCTCTCAGACTCAACCAATGATCCTTAAGCATCCATTAAGAACCCTTTTATTTGCATTGCCAAGTCTCCCCCAACTTGCAACAATACAAATGTCAAGATATCCTTCTTAACATCTCATCCTCCCAGGATGGAAACATAATCACAGCTTGCTTGACGCACAATACAAACTGGAATCTGAACTGCACCCCCGCATTAATACATCTTCGATCAAGGAGCAACTCCCCTTATCTAAGATAACCAGTGCTCCTCCATTGAACACTAAGTTGATGAATGGAAAACATAAGACGCATCTTCATGTCTTCAAGAGCGCACCCTCTGTCCAACCTACCTGCTGAACACAATCATCAACCACTCTTATTACTTCTTTTGACAAGAACCAATAATCACTCACACATGAACACCATCATGCTACCCGTGAGGACAAATCAGGATCACCATCCTAACATAACAAACTCTTGGATTGAGATCAAAGCTCCATTGATCCCTCTCGTCCAAAAACTATCCATACACCACACGAATTCCTTCTGAATTCTCATGTATAGACCTGCTTGTTCCCTGAGATACAACCCAATTGAATCAGAATACTTCAGATTCCTCAAAGAGACGCACAGGGCCTCTTAGTTTGTTATAACAATGTCAGATATCATATACATGCTCCGGAACTTCTCAGCTTGCCAAGCTGATCCACTACTAGCATAACTTGTAGCAAGGGCCAGTATCCCCTTCACAATATTTTCCACTGACCTTAACAAGGCCAGCAACTGAGATAGACACCCCATAATCCAAGACAGTCATTCCTTCATCATTCTCCCGTATGATAACCTGGAATACTTCTGATTTTCCTGGTGAATATCCACTTCTGAACGCATCAGAATCCAGACCTTCATGCAATCAACCCGTGATCCACTCCAGTCTTACCAAAACCCTTACATCAGGCTTCCAAGAGAGCTCTTCTACTCCATCATTCTCCCGTATGACAAGGTAGATACTTCTTAGACACGATGCAAGAACCAATTCCTCACAGAACCTGAAATCCTCCTCCAAGGATAACCAACCCAAAAATGTTCTAACATCAGTTAGGACATCCTTCACACATCATAGACACCACACACCATGGTTCTTGATATGCTCCACCACTGAACTTACTATCTGCATAGTAATCCAAACTGAAGACCTTCACACAACACTGCGCCACCAGCTTGAACAAAGAGAACTTCAGAAACCCAGAGAGAAATAAACTCTCATCCACCAAAAGAAGGCAAACTTTCGTCAACTGAGAACTTCTGTCACAAGCTCCAAAATGAACTAGATCCTCCTTACGTTTTCAACTAACTACCCTTATTCATAAGAGTAATCAGTTCCAAGCATCCTAATAGAATGCACACTATAAAACCAATCAAATGCCACCTTTTGATTGATATCACTCTTCTTCAGAACTCCCACAAGATACACTGATCCACCAATGAAATTAGATCTTTAAGTCACATGAACTGCTTGCTCCATAGCAAGACATCTTGGATCCACTAAGCCTCTAGACATGTAACATCTTCCCATCCAAAGCTCCCGCAAACTGCATGAGATAGACCTTTTTGAAGCATCCATAACTTCCATTCTCCTGTAGATCACCTTATCTTAAGCTGATGTGCCACATCACCAGCTGAGACTCTGATGTTAAATTAGATGTCAAAACATTTTGATACGACATGCAGCTGCTGAATTCAGTTCCTTCTTCTGCCACTTAGAAGAACCTCTTCTCTATTATAGAACAAGAGTTCCATGCTCTCATAGACTTGATTCAACAACCAAGTTTGAGTAGACAACCTCCATCCTATTTTGAAACTCCAAAGACTTCACACCAGCCACATCTGAATCTTCAGAAGATAAAGTAGTCCTAGACTACACCATAACTATACCAAAGAATGCCACTTTCCTTAGTAGATCAGTCTGCAGAAAGTCAGAGATAACTGCCACTTAACCTTGACCTTCAAACTGAGCAAGATCCCATGCTCCCAAGTACCTAGATCAGAAATAAACTGATCCAAGCTGTGCCACCACCAGCACTCCATTCCTCCTAGATCAGAAATAAACTGATCCAAGAAGTAACCACCAAGATTATGATGTCTACATCTTCATCTTCAACATAATCAAAGTCCAGACCAGTTTCTTGCCAGGAAACTCTCCAGAGATCACATGCTTCTGTCACACCCGACTGAAGCAACTTCTTAGGTCACCACCTAAGATCAAAACAGATGCTAAAGCGTATGTAGTACCCCTCCCATGATTCTGCACAAACTCTGATGATGAGATGTTCCAACATCTTGTTGAACATCAACAATCTTGACTTTCAAGGATAATCAATTAAATATTTGTGAACTCCACAAATAGTAATTGATCTTAAATCCTTGTCCAATAACTCTTCACTGTTGTAGCTAAGCTCCACCAGATCACTTTATGAACACTTATCAAGTATTCAATCTTTTGCAAGTATCTTCCTTAAGAAACAGTGTTGAGACACCAAGGCTGCCACCCTTGACTCAAGTAACTCAGATTCTCTCTGAATGAACCTTATTTACCTCAACAATTCTGAACGCTCAAATCAGATTAGTTCCACCCTTAGGGTTAAGAGAGATGAATCTTTCCTTGCTGTTTTGGATGGTGAAAATAAATCATCTCCACTTTCTTCAGATTGTGTTTCAAAGAAACACCTTCTAGTCAGAAGAATAACTAGAAGACTCCAGATGCACGACTGAGACGCCTTTATGAGTGGACTTGAGATAATTCTCAAGTATCTTTGACAACCTAGCTGATCAATAATTTATCAAACTCCCAGAGCAAGAACTTGATAAACTTAAACTCAACTCTTCTCCTCTTCAACTGACTTCAACTGCACTAAGAAACCAAGCTTCCAAGTACCAAGTCACCATACCAGATATCTACCAATAACTCCCTTCACTCCATCACTCCTGACTTTGGAAATAAAGAATGCAGATATCTTCACAAATAGAGGCCGGCGATTGAGATCTTCCACCAACTGTCTTCAGTAACAACTCCAGAATCCCATAATTCTAGAGCTCTTCTATCAGAAACACATGCAGCGGAACCACCAAGGAACAAATCTTGCTTGCCTTAATAAGATGTCAGAACATCTTATAAGACACCCCAACAAGAGAACTAGCCACTTCTCCTGCAGTTGTTGTAGAACCTCCTCAGCAACATGAACAACCTCTGGGTTGCTACCTTCGATCTAGAACATCCATATCATTCATTAATACCCTTGAGTATATCTGAGTTTATTGATCTGATCTTCAAAACTTCTCCTTGTTTAAACGCCAGAAAGTATCTCCCAAATATCTCATCCAGAACCAGACAAGATGCCTGCTCTGATACTAATTGAAATTCTGGCATATGCAGACAGCAGATGTCCTAACACATGTCAAGACATTGTGTTACATAGATATTTAAACACAGAGGTATAACATCAGACTGATACCTTGAATATCAGAACTGTGGGATCATAGATGTTACGACATCTGATCCAACATGTTTATCATGAACCCTAACAGAAAACGTAAATCTGCAGAATGATAAAGAACACAACAATTGTTAACCCAGCTCGGTGCAACTCACCTACATCTGGGGGATACCAATCCAGGAAGAAGACTCCACTATCTGTAGAACTGTTACAAAGCTAAACTCCCCTGTTTACAACTTTATACATAACATCTACCCAATGAACATCTTTACCAAAGTTAAACTCCATCGTTTACAACTCTGATATGAGATAACCCACTCATTTCCCTTAATCAACAACTGTGATTTCTACATCATCTCTGTCAATACAGAAATCTGTCAAGCTTTCTTGACAAATAAGCTAACTCGGATTTACTTAAAAGCTTCATCCAAGAACAATACACAATCCAATACCTCAAGGCTTATGGATCTGTGTGACACCTATATCTGCCACAATGCATCAACTGATACAAAGGGAGACTTACAACCTAGAGAGCCAAAACGACTCTCAAAACCCTAAACCCTTGTTTCTTACGCAAGAGAACTAGGTTACAAAAGGCATATGAAATCCTAGGTCTAAGTCTTCTATTTATAGAGTCTTCTGCTTCCTTGGGCTTCAATTCTTTGGTTCTTGATCCATGCGCATTAACTCTTGGCAGATTTGTTGCAGATTTAAAACCTGCTAAATCAGTGCAGTACTTCAGGATGTCTTGTCTTCAGGTTAGGACATCTTCTTCGACATCTTTGTTCAGGCCAGATTTCTTCATCTTTATCATTAGAATTGTTTTACCAAAATTCTGTCAAACCAAAGGTGCTTTCACCAAGAACCTGATCATAGTAATGAAGATGTCGCCAAAGATGTGTTAGACAACATGACCGACATGTTGGAAGCTGAGTCTCTAGGTCAGAAGGATGATGAGCAAGTTGTCCCTAAAAATCCTGAAAAAGTAAATGAAGTTATGAATGATGTTAATATCAACAATAGTGACATATTTAATGATTTTGTTCCTGGTAATTAGGAAGTTTAAAATTATTCTTCTCTTGTTAATAAAGATATGTTAAATGAAGTTGTTCCCATTAATAATAAAAAGTCAAATAAAAAGGCAGAAAAGAAGAAGAGTGTGTTAAAAGCAAAGAAAACTCTGTCAGATTGTGCTCCCTAACCTTCCAGATTATGGTTTTGCCGATTTGTCAATAGGAGGAAACCTGCTAGAGTTATCCCCCCCCCCCCCCCCGGTGTTCAGAACTGCAAGAGGTGATGTATTGAATGAACCGATTATGATTTCCAAGACTCTCTAGCACTTGATTGTCTCCTTTATTGCTAAGAAAAGCAAGGTAGATTGTCTCATCATACTAATGAATCTGAAAGTGTTTGAAGTGTCCATTTCTCATGCTGAAGGACTAGATGTTAGAAATGATACTATGAAGGATGTGGACAATCAAGTGAAGAAAATGTGGAAGTTAGTGATGATGAAGAGGAGTATGAATTTGTCTTCTCTAATGACTTAGAATAAAGATGATGTTGTTTATTGATGTTTTTTTGTTTTTGATTAATGATGGTGTTTTATACCCCTGCGTGGGTTTTCTTGTTCTAATATTGTGATTTCCCTATGCGGGGTGGATAATGGTTCTTGTTACTCTCTATTAGGTTGGTTTCTAATGTGTGTTGCTCATGCGCATTCTGGGCTGGGTATTCTTGTGCTTGTACCCCTTACCCATTTTGAGGTGATATGGGGGATATTTTGATGATGTTATGTAGAGCTGTCAAGAGGGTCGGCCTGGCCCAGTCCGCATTGGCCTGGTGGGCCAACACTTATAAATGGACTGGAGTGGGCTGGCCCGATTACTTTATGGGCTATCAAAATTGAGTCTGGTCCAGTTCCTTATGGGCCATGCAGCCCGATGGGCCAGACCCGCCTATATATATCAATATTATAATTTTAATTTTTAAATTTAGAGACAATAAAATACAATTATTCATAACAAAATAATTACTCATCTAACCATTAAAATTAGATATGAAAATAAATTATCTAGTAGACAATTTTTCGACTAAGTCCCATGAACACTTGGTGAATCCAACAATTGTCACATAGTGTAACATTAGAGACAATATAATACATTCACACATACATAACCAAATAATTAATTACCTAACAATTCAAAAAGTCCAACTTTGATGTTGGGTCAAGAACATTCCCAAGTGCAAGAGTAAAGGAATATTCACTCCAATACTTATCAAACTTTTCCTTCATCCCCTTAGCCATATCTTTGATCACATCATCTTGACTTTTCAAATTTCTCTTTAATTCCATCTCTATAAGTCCAACTTGCATGAAGTATAAGTTTGAGGTTGGGTAAGATGATCCAGAAATTAAGTTAGTAATATTATAAAATGGAGCCAAGAAATTACAAATGTTATCTGCTTTATCCCACTCTTCAATGCTTGGACAAATATTGTACTTTTTATCATTATAACTCCAGCTAATGAATGCACGTCGATATCTAATAGCACTTTCAAGCATCATAGATGTGACATTCCATCTAGTACACACATCCAACCTTAAAATTAACAAAAACATATTTTAACCCAATTTCCCTTCAAAATTAACAAAAATAGTTTTCTAATTTTTTTTATCAAAACAAATTATTATTTTTTAATATTTTTAACGGGCCAATCCGAAGCCCGCTTGACCGGCCCAGCCCGGGCCATGAAAAACATCGGCCCAATGGACTGGCCCAAAAAGATAGGGTCGTAATTTTTTAATATTTTTTTATGATCCGACCCGTGCTAAAATTTAGGGCTTATGGGCTGTCCTAATGGACCTGACCCATTTTGACATCTCTAATGTTATGCAAGATATTTTAATGGTGTTATGCAAGATCTTCTGATCATTCTTAGTTTCTCTAAAAAGATATTTGATGTTATTATTGATACATGTAGATTGTTTGCTTGCAAGTGCGTGTGTGATCTTAGCAAACATGTTTGTGTTGTTTTGCTGCTCTCTGATTAATTTTGATAATCATGTCATGAAGAATGCATGTTTCATTATGCCTTACATATTGCATGTGCATAAAAATTGGCCAAAGGGGGAGTTTGTTGTTACATCTGTTTTGCATCATTTTATAGGCAACATGTATGGAAAAATGTCATGATATTGTGTGAGACATCATATATTTTTGTGTTCTAATAAGGAAGCAGCATGTTGAGCATAATGTTCCCTAGACTTTGAGACATTTTGTCTCTGCTAGAAGCTGTTGTGCGCTTAGTAGATCACGCGCGAATAGAAGATTTGTTTTTATATTTATCGAATCATGTTTAATATTTTATGTACTTTTTGGGATAAAGATGTTTTTCCAAAATATCATTACAACAAAATTATAATAGATTAATTCTGATATGATTACGATTTAACCAATCAATAGGGGTGGAAGTACGCCAGGATAAGCCAGGCCTTAGAGGGTCTGAGCCTGACCAACAATAAATTTTTAGGGAATGAGTCTGACCTATGGCCTATTATAGGTTATTTTTTTGGACTGACCTGGCCTTTTTAAAAGTCTGGCATGGTCTAAAAGCCTATTTAAATGCATGTTTCATATTAAGGCTTTCAAATAGTGCATTTAACCTATGAAACCTTATAGGTAGGATTATATATGCATATATAGACCGATCTATTTAGCCTATTTTCTAATATATATGCATATATAGGCCGACCTATTTAGCCTATTTTCTAATATATATTTATATATAGGCTGGCCTATAAGGCTTCATAGGCTTTTTTAATAGCCTAAGTCTGGCCTATTTAATTAAATAGGATTTTAAAAAAGCTAAGGCATAGCCTTTTTATTAAATAGGTTGGAGCAGAGCAGACCTTAAATAGGCCAGGGTATATGCCCGTGTAGGCTGGCCTGGCCTATTCTCATCCCTACCAATCAACTATTGTTAAATAATATAAAGAAGAATTGCTTCCTTGCGCAAAAGGATTGTTTATCTATGTTCAAAGAGGCAAACTCTAATGGGCTTTGAAGCTTGACCTTATTGCTATTTAAGGAGGAACTCTCTATTATAAAGACTCAGACCTTGCACAATTAAGCTAGGCATGTTTATTTTATTTAAGTTAATTATTTTGTTTTATAATACTCTATTCTTGAGTATTATTCCTACGATAAGAAATAAAGCATTTTAAGTTGTAATTCGTTCCATCATTCTAAATTTATTGTAATTATATAAACACTTGGGAGAGTGTTTGAGCGAAAGTGAGATAAGTCTTATATTCAGGGGATCCTGAATAGAAATTCACGGGTAGTATTAGGAAAAACAACAATGAACTAGGAGAGTTCAAATTAGGTCAATTTGTACTTCTGACTATTAAGAGTGAATTTCATTTCTTGGATTAACACCCTCCAAGTAGGTGAATTTGCACCGAAAGGTTACTAATTACTGTGTCATTTTACTTATTGCTATTATTTTACTTATTGGATACTACTTTTGCCATACACATTGTTACAATATTGTGGCTGACATCTTGGCATTCGACAAACAAAATTTTATCCAGCATTTTAATCTGTCATTTGTACTTCTACGTCCACTAGTGCCTTAGTGAATTAATTGATGTACTCTCACATGGTCTTTTTCTTTTTCTTCATGATCCCGCTGATTACGACCATAGTGGAAGGTTGCCGCTTTCAAGCGGTGAGCTAATGATTGAAGGATTTGCACAGGTCCTTCAATGAATGTATGCTCCCATTTGAGAGAGTTTTAAACTAGGTCATGGAAACTCCCTTTAGGGTTAACGTAAAGAGCTTACTCTTCACAACTCATAAGACGTGCTAATAATTCAACATGTTGTCCACATGTTCGACTTGTTTGTATGGATCTCCAGTACCATTGTAACTTTATAGCTTTTGGGACTTCTTAAGAGGCCTTGGGATCCCACTGTCAAGAATAAGTATGGAGATTGGGATCCTTTTTTGCTCAGAGGTCAGGGCATCTACATTGTACATTTCCCTTATTTAAGAGTGTTGTGCTGGAAAGCTACAAGGACGATGAACATCAAGTGGAGTATGATTGACAACTCTCCCTCCAAAGTCGGTGAGGGAATCTAATATCCTATAATTTAGTTAGGACTTGGTGGCCTCATAATTGCTATGTGCAGTGAGGTTGCGTCTGCTAGAACCAACTGTGATATGACTATGTGGTCGATGTGCGAAGTCGCCTTGCACAAGATGTTAGTTCTCGAAGGAGCGCGTCATAGGGTACTTCAATTATGAGTATCTAGTTGGCTAAGGCTTGGGAGTTTTGCTGCTGCACCAAGTCATGGACATTGTTCACTAGGTCAACAACTCCTTGCATGCCTATGTTAGATTGAAATTGTTGAATATTCTGAAGCATCTATTGCTCATGTATTAAAAATTGTGATGTTGGTTGTTGTGAAAGTTGTCTTTGGCAAAAAGGTTGTAGAGGTTGGAAAAACAGAAATTAGAGGAACAAGATTTTGTTGAACATAACAAATAGAGAGGTCACTAACTCTTAGAGTACTAGATCATCCTCTACAGGATGAGAATGTGGAGCTTTGTTAGTTTCAGCAACCGTCGCAGCGACGTCACGTTGAACAATAAATCCAGTAATCTTCGATGTCACCATGGTTTTGGGAGTTCGATATGTAATTTGTTCGAGAAAAGGATTGTTGTTTAGTGAGAAACAGATCAATGATTTGTGTTTAGATGAGAGACAATGGTTTTTATGGAAAATTTGTGAGAATTAGAAATCAAATCTCATAGGCGATGTCATTGTTTCGTTCAAGGACCTAGAGATAAGTGATGAAGTTATAGAATGAAGCTCATACATGTTAGATCAGACCTAAGTGCGGTGGGTCAAATTTCTGGTGCAGTAGAGAAGGGTGACATGTAAGATTAGCACTCAAACGCCCAAGTCAGTGACTGAGTGAAAAATAGTTTATAATTGTGAATGAATTGAATACTTGTAATGACGTGATCTGGTCTTTATAAAATATGTCCGATTAAAATCATTTGTGCATGATTCAACTTGTTGTGCCGAATGTCATTTGATTATATTCAATTCACCTAGTTAGTGTGCGTGAATTCGTAACCCCTCTTGAGCCTTGCAATGATTTTTTGTGTGAAAATGAATCAATTTTAATCCCAACAAATTATTAACCTTGTGTGAAGAGTATTTTTTGTCTAAGAGAATGAAATGTTGAAAGTTGGGGAAAATTGTTTCATTGAAAAAGAGGAAAAAGAAAAGGTGGTACAATGCATTCTTTGAAAAGGATACAAAAAAAGAGAAAGAAAAAATCAATAAAAAGAAAAGCAAGGATGCATTGTAGGAAAAGAAATCAAAAGAAAGAAAAGAAATCAAAGAATTGAGAAAGAAGGAATTTTTGGAAATACTCTTCATAAATATTACCCGTTTTTGTTCAATGGTTGTGTAGATATGACCTTTGTTTTTAACCCAAACCAAATTACAACCATAAAAGTCCTTAGTGATATTTGTTTCCATGATTTTGTGATAACTGTGTGAGATGAATGCATGAATGATTCTGGATGTGGCACAATTGCTTGTGAGAGTGTTTTGTCCCTTATGAATTTATGTACATAGTGTGTTTGATAATAAGTGAATTTAGGTGATTCAACTTGAACTTGTAGGTACTTGATTTTGCATTGTATAATGTTGTGTTTAGAACTTAATTCATAATCATGTTTTGATTCTATGCAACTATGTGAAAATACTTTGTGCGTGTGATTGTCGAGTTTAAACCATAAACATTTTTTGGTTGATTTGGTGCTTTGAAAGCTTGCTTGTGATTGTTGAAACTTACTTTTGTTTGAGGGAAAACAACGATGCAAGTTGGGGAGAGTTTTATAGGTGTCTAGTTTAAAATGATTTTTAGATCAATTTACAACATTTTTAAGCTCTTTTCCAGATGCCTGATTGAGAAACATCTTATTTTTAAGTGATTTTTGAATCAATGTCTATGTTTAGTCTTTTTTATGTTATTGTTAGTTTTGCAGCATATTTTGTAAAAAGGGCGCGGCAAAAATCAAAAGAAAACACGAAGAAACGAAGAAAGTCGTGTGTCAAAAAACTTCAAGACCTTCGCCAGGCAAAGGGGTGGCGAGAGGAGAATTTCTCCAGGCAAAAGCCTGGCAAGGGGCCAAGCAATTTTGTTTTCTAATTCCAGTAGCTACTGGAAGTGCTTCACTGGAAGATTCGCCAGGCGAAGATGAGGCGAAAGAGATTCGCCTGGCGAAGCTGAATTTCGCCTGGAGAGTTTAGATATTTTCCCCAGCCTTCTCTGCACTATTTGGTCACGTGGCTACACTTACTGGTTTCGCCTGGCGAATTTGTTTGGGTAAAAAGTGGTATTTAGGTTGTTTTAAAGATATTTTGTAAGATAACACTTTTTGGAAAGATCATTGTAACCTAGAAACACTCTTGGAGCTTAAAAACTTCATCTTTACTTATTTTTCTTAGCTTTTATACTTCAATCCTTGATCCATTAAAGATTGATACAACAAAAGCTTTGTCTCTTACTTGTTGATCAAGCTACCATGACAATGGGTAGCTAAACACCTTTTGTGTCAAGATTAGTGGTAGGTAATCCTTTATTTTGTATGTATTGATCTTGATAAATAGTTTATGAACCTTGTTGATGATTAATATATGGTGAAAAACTTTGTTTGTATGATTTATACTTTGTTTTGGTTCATGATTGGGAAATATGTTCTAAGACTTGACCTAAGTTTTAATCCATCAACAATCATGAGGTTAGAGATAGTTTTGAGAGTTGATGTTTATAAATATTGTTCTTTTAACGTTATCATATTGATAGTTAGAGTGAGAGATCATCTAAGGATCAATATGGTAAATCTCACAACATGTGTTAGAGATAAACTTGTTGAGAGGATATGTGATTATATTCATTGTTAACAAGTTCACATGCTTTATCGAGTAAATACGTATGAAACGGATTATCAAACCCTAATCTTGGCATGCTTTTACCAAACACTTTAAAACCAAATTCTTTTACCGTTGTTATTAACTTTTAATGCAAACGTTCTGTTACAAATCAACCAAACTCTTTGTTACCATAAGTTTAAAACGATTTCAACTGTAGAACGATGGTAATATCACACAATCCCTGTGGATACGATAACAAAACCCCCACTAAATTACCTTTCAACACTCACTTGCAAAACAACTTTTTCGATATCGCTATGGCTAAACTTAAGTGAGAGAAAGTAAACAAAAATATTTAGAGAGAGAAAGCAGTGAGGAATGAAATTTCACGTTTCTAGATTTGAAAATATGAGGGAAAATACCTCTATTTATAGGCTAGAGGTAGGCACAAAAAAGGAAATTTTTCGGGGCCATAACTGATGAGCCAATCGATTAGCATAGTGCTCTAATCGATTGGTTGGCCTAAAAATAATTGATTAATAAGTTTAAAAGGTAATAAAATATATTTTTCTATTAACAATATGGGTGTAATTGGTTTGGTTTGGACCGATTTTTGGTCATAAAAATATTTGAACCGATGATATCTCCATTGCTTTGGTTTGGTTTGGTTATTAAAATTTATAGGAAAAGTGTTGTTGAGCTCACACATGTGAAATGGATCTGAAACACGTGTGAATGGAGTTGAAATTTGTTGATTTGCAATCCGTGTGAGGTGAGTGATGAAAAGTGTGATTCAAGCATGAAACTTAGTTGTTTTGCACTCCATTCCAAGCGTTTTTATTTTGAAAAAGTTCACACATGTGCAGGTGGTCCCAAATTAAGATTTGGCATGAAATTCATGACCAGAAACTGAAGAAGAAGCAGAGCTCAAGGAACCAAGTTTGAGCTTATGTCAAATGAAATCCACTAGTTTGTTTTGATATTTTCTTTGTGCCAGATGATCTCCTTATGGTAAAGAATCAAACACAAAAAGAATCAGATCAAAAGGATGCTTGAGTTGAAAATGGCATAGAATCAAAGTTGGGGATGTGGCTTGAAATTTAAGGTCAGGCATTAGGTTGACCAGGTCTTGGGCCTACTTTTGTGCACACATGAGCAGCTTGGTAAATCCCAAAATTGATGGACTTAGAGGTTGAATTGATGTTTGACCCTTGAAACAAAGTTGTAGAGGATTTCAAATTGGACATTTGGCTCAAAGTAGATTCCAAAAATGTTGAGAAATGAGAAAATTATGGTGTTTGGACCAAGCGACATGCCATACTTGATTTTAGGCCAACCAAACATATGCCAACTTGGGATTTCTTGCTATTTTCTTGCATCCAAAGGCCCAATGATGAACATTTGAATCCCAAATGAAGGAAGCTTGATGGTCCCTTGAATAATATTGATAGTTAATTTAGAATTATATGGAGATGACATGGAAATAAACACATGAACCATACTTGAATCAACTTTGAAATCATACACCAAACTTGAAATTATCTTGAACAAATGATGTTGAATGAAGCTTGACATGAATAAGACCTAAGATTATAGGTCATTCCTTGAAGTGGAAGCTCTTGTGGACCACTTATTGACCAAAACTTTGACTTTGAGAATCCAAACCCTAATTTAGAAACCAAGCTTGATCCATTGATTGCAAGTCCTTACCTTGTACAATAAGAAAATGAAACAACATATATTTTTTGTATTTTGAATAAGGTTAGAAAAGTTAGCATGTAAACAAGCAATAGAGGCAAAGAAGAAACACAAAGGGTGCTTGGTGATCTCCCACAAAGACAAACCCAAGGAGATGAAGATTAGGAGGATATCATGCTTGTGATCTTGGTTGAGATGAAAATGATATGATAAGTGAAATCTTAAGGGTAAAAATTAGGGTATGACAGTGGGATATGAAAACCAACTAGCTAACATCTTTACAAAGGCCTTAGAAGCTGCACAATTTAAAAAGTTGAGAAATTCCCTAGGTTTATGCATAATTGAGAACTTGTAGCAATTAATGTTGAGATAGAAAGAGAGTTATTGGGCCGAAATTTGGTCTCTCCAGTCCATCAATTCCAAGAAACGTGCACTGCAAAATGCCTTGGCCAATAATATTACTAAAATGATTCATATTCAAATTTAGTTTACTATTTAAGTTACGCGCCTCAAGTTATTCAGTCACTCATCATTGGCCTCTCACTTTGAACCCCTTTGTAATCTTAACACCATAACCCTAATATCATCTGTTTATCTTTATCTCATAAGCTTTTCAAAAATGGTAGGCTCGAGACAAAAGACTAACACATCAGGAAAGGATAATAATACGATTAAGAAATCCAAGAAACCATCCATGGAGGACGATCCATGTGTTAACATACATGGGGTAAATATGAAAGTAATGGTCATTGGAGGGAATGTGAGTGCTAAGTATTGCTAACTACAAATTCAATAGTGTTTTGAATGATGTCAAACAAGGAACAAGGTAGTATAATATATCGTAGCGCTTTTGTATATTGGACAGTATAAACGTACATTTAGATGCTCATTTGTCCCTTTAGCCTTAGGATGCATTAAAAGAGTCTTTAAACAAGTTTGATAGGTCTTAGGCATGTCATACACATCAAAAATCATGTTTGTGTGTCAAAATTAACTACATAGACCAAGCTATACGTGATCAGGTCAACCTATGGAAGCCTCAGCTTCAGTATAGGCCGGCGCATCCATATTTCAGGTCAGCTCCCATGCTCCAAGAACGAAGCCTATAGGCTCTGCCCATAGGTCGCCTCACAGGCCAGCCTGAACACCTTCATAGGCTGACCTATGACTTTCATAGGCCGACCTATGCAACTTAAAACTTGAAAAATTCTTTTTGCATCTTATTTTTCTTGCATCCATTTGCCCATTTCCTTCACATGCCTATATATACTCATACATGAATCTTCCTCTAAGCAAGGTTCCTTGTGAATAAAACCTAAACGAAACCAGATTACAAATTTGCCTATCATCTTCATCCCTTCTTCTATGCATACAGACAATTGCACTACACATAATCATTTTTCGATTGGGTGACCATCTAGATTAGGGTTGATAACGTCCAATTAGGTTTGGTGTAACCGAGAATATTGGGTTGGGAACTTTGTGTGTTTCAAATAAGAAAACCAAGGTGGGGTTTTCCTTCAAGATCGGGTTGATTTGAAGGTTTTGGACAAGATCACGCCAACACACATTCGACTGAGTGAAGGCCTTGAGACAAGGTGGTTTCCTTGCAAGGGAGTAGCGCGAGACAGTGAATTGTGTCCGGGCATCTTGGGTTTCAACAAGTTGCATGTTAGGGATAATCAGAGGATTATAGCTGCATTTTTTGTCACTTGATTAAGCTTTGATCAAGGGTTGGAGGTGGAAGAATCAACACAAAACAATAGGGTTTTTAGGGTTTGCATTCTTTATCTCTTGTATAAACGATTTTGCAAAGAAAAGGTTAATAGCAATATCTCAATTTGATTTTGAATTAAAGGCAGACGTACCCATAACGAGGCCGATTAGGGAACTGCCTAAGCAAATCTTGGTATCTCTCTCTTTATCTCTTTATCACTTTTATTTTTGATTTCGTAATTTATCGAGTTCATCGTTCTTTGATCAATTCGATTGGAATTTGTTTTCTATTATCTTTTAAAAGTGTTGTTGTTAATATAATCATAATCAATTGATTGTGATTGGCTTTTAACATCAGCAAAACAAATTATACTTCCAATTGCTATCGATTGCACACCAAGTGTTCGATAAATTGTTTGTGCTTATTTTGATTGTGTTTTGGTTCATTGGATATACGATTTACAATTAGCATTGCATTTAATTGATTCATAGCTTGATCATTATTGAACATTTACGTTCATTATCATTATGTTTGGTTTACGATACGTATATTGCTTTTTGATAGTAGGTTCGGTTAGACGATTTGATCCGGTGTTTTTTTCCACTGTGCCATATTTTGAAAACAAATTTTTGCCAAAAGTTTTTAGTTATAAAAGTCTTGATCTATTCAACCCCCTCTAGATTGTAGCCTATCGTCTAACTGGGAAGGCCGATGTTCCGGCCGGAGGTCCTACCATGATAGAACCACCAAGTTATGTTTGGAAGAAAAAAATGAAAAAGGTTGGTGATCCTGATACTCAAATGCCCTTAACAATGTCTCATCTAACGGGAAAAGGGAAAGAAGATGCCAGTAATGTTTCAAACCCCAATGCTCAAGTGAATGTCGCAAATCAAACTCTAAAATAAGTTCTTGAGATTGCTCTTCTCCAAGTCATATTCCCAACGACCGAAAAAGATTACTCATCTAAATGTGTCAAGCCATATCAAGTTAGTGTTCCTACTAATATTTCTAAAAGTGTTATTGAAGTTCCAAAACCTAGCACAAGGGCTAAGGATGTTGACTCTGACAACTTTAACCAAACCCTAGAAATAATGCATGGTTGTGATAAACCACCCATTGAAGATGTTATTGATAAAATTCTAGGAGAAAAACAAGTTGAAGAAAAGGTCAAGATAATCGTGTGGTTAAGCCTGTAGATGTCCCTATGTTGAAGAACTTTGTTAAAAATATTCTGAATGATAAAGACTATGAATATGATGACTCAAGTGATGAAGACCTCACAATTATTCAGAAAAATGTCATGGAGGATGCCACTAACATTGGTGACGATATTCCTCAGAATAAAGAAGAAAAATTCATAGATTCTAATGCTCATAACCCAAATGACGAGGAAGCAAGTGTAGCTCAAAGGTAAGGTGAGAAATTCCTGAAGAAGTTGAGGAAGACTATCGGGAAGATGAACTTGAGATAGATAAAAATACCTCATAGAAGAGGAAGTTTAAGAGGAAGGTGATGATACAAACTAAGAACCTTATCATAGTAATGAAGATGTCGCCAAATATGTGTTAGACAACATGACCGACATGTTGGAAGCTAAGTCTCTAGGTCAAAAGGATGATGAGCAAGTTGTCCCTAAAAATCCTGAAAAAGTAAATGAAGTTATGGATGATGTTAATATCAACAATAGTGACATAATTAATGATTTTGTTCCTGGTAATTATGAAGTTTAAAATTATTCTTCTCTTGTTAATAAAGATGCGTTAAATGAAGTTGTTCCCATTAATAATAAAAAAGTATGGTAAGAAGTCAAATAAAAAGGCAGAAAAGAAGAAGAGTGTGTTGAAAGTAAAGAAAACTCTGTCAAATTGTGCTCCCTAACCTTCCAGATTTTGGTTTTGCCGATTTGTCAACAGGAGGAAACCTGCCAGAGTTACCCCTCCCCCCCCCCCCCCCCCCCCCCCCGGGTGTTCGAAACTGCAAGAGGTGATGTATTGAATGAACCGATTATGATTTCCAAGACTCTTTAGCACTTGATTGTCTCCTTTATTGCTAAGAAAAGTAAGGTAGATGGTCTTATCATACTAATGAATCTGAAAGTGTTTGAAGTGTCCATTTCTCAGGTTAAAGGACTAGATGTTGGAAATGATACTATGAAGGATGTGGACAAAGATATGGATACAAGTGAAGAAAATATGGAAGTTAGTGATGAATAAGAGGAGTATAAATTTGTCTTCTCCAATGACTTTGAATAAAGATGATGTTATTTATTGATGTTTTTTTGTTTTTGATTAATGATGGTGTTTTATACCCCTGCGTGGGTTTTCTTGTTCTAATATTGTGATTTCCCTATACGGGATGGATAATGGTTCTTATTACTCCCTATTAGGTTGGTTCCTAATTTCTGTTGCTCATCGCGTATCCTGGACTGGATATTCTTGTGCTTGTACCCCTTACCCATTTTGAGGAGATACGGGGGATATTTTGATGATGTTATGCAAGATATTTTAATGATGTTATGCAAGATCTTCTGATCATTCTTAGTTTCTCTAAAGAAGATATTTGATGTTATTATTGATACATGTAGATTGTTTGCTTGCAAGTGCGTGTGTGATCTTAGCAAACATGTTTATGTTGTTTTGTTGCTCTCTGATTAATTTTGATAATCATGTCATGAAGAATGAATGTTTCATTATGCCTTACATATTGCATGTGCATAAAAATTGGCCAAAGGGGGAGTTTGTTGTTACATCTGTTTTGCATCATTTTATAGGCAACATGTATGGAAAAATGTCATGATATTGTTTGAGACATCATATATTTTTGTGTTCTAATAAGGAAGCAGCATGTTGAGCATAATGTTCCTCAGACTTTGAGACATTTTGTCTCTGTCAGAAGCTGTTGTGCGCTTAGTAGATCACGCACAAATAGAAGATTTGTTTTGATATTTATCGAATCATGTTTAATATTTTATGTGCTTTTTGGGATAAAGATGATTTTCCAAAAGATCATTACAACAAGATTATAATAGATTAATTATGATATGATTACGATTTAACCAATAAATAGGGGTGGAAGTACGACAGGATAAGCCAGACCTTAGAGGGCCTGAGCCTGACCTACAATAAAGTTTTAGGGAATGAGTCTGACCTATGGCCTATTATAGGTTATTTTTTGGACTGACCTGGCCTTTTTAAAAGTCCGACATGGTCTGAAAGCCTATTTAAACGCATGTTTCATATTAAGGCTTTCAAATAGTCCATTTAACCTCTGAAACCTTATAGATAGGATTGTATATGCATATATAGGCCGATCTATTTAGCCTATTTTCTAATATATATATGCATATATAGGCCGACCTGTTTAGCCTATTTTCTAATATATATATTCATATATAGGCTGACCTATAAGGCTTCGTAGGCTTTTTTAATAGCCTAAGTCTGGCCTAGTTAACTAAATAGGATTTTAAAAAAGCTAAAGCCTAGCCTTTTTATTAAATAGATCGGGCTAGAGTAGACCTTAAATAGGCCAGGGTATATGCCCGTGTAGGCTGGCCTGGCCTATTCTCATCCCTACCAATCAACTATTGTTAAACAATATAAAGAAGAATTTCTTACTTGCGCTTATGGATTTTTTATCTGTGTTCAAAAAGGCAAACTCTAATGGGCTTTGAAGCTTGACCTTATTGCTATTTAAGGAGGAAATCTCTATTGTAAAGACTCAGACCTTGCACAATTAAGCTAGGCATGTTTATTTTGTTTAAGTTAATTATTTTGTTTTATAATACTCTATTCTTGAGTATTATTCCTATGATAAGAAATAAAGTATTTTAAGTTGTAATTCATTCCATCATTCTAAATTTATTGTAATTATATAAACACTTGGGAGAGTGTTTGAGCGAAAGTGAGATGAGTCTCATATTCAGGGGATCCTGAATAGAAATTCACGGGTAGTATTAGGAAAAACAACAATGAACTAGGAGAGTTCAAATCCGACCAATTTGTACTTCTGACTATTAAGAGTGAATTTCATTTCTTGGATTAACATCCTCCAGAGTTGGTGAATTTGCACCGAAAGGTTACTAATTACTGTGTCATTTTACTTATTGCTATTATTTTACTTATTGGATACTACTTTTGCCATACACATTGTTACAATATTGTGTCTGACATCTTGGTATTCGACAAACAGAATTTTATCCAGCATTTTAATCTGTCATTTGTACTTCTACTTCCACTAGTGCCTTAGTGAATTAATCAATGTACTCTCACATGGTCTTTTTCTTTTTCTTCATGATCCCGCTGATTACGACCATGGTGGAAGGTTGTCGCTTTCAAGCAGTGAGCTCATGATTGAAGGATTTGCACAGGTCCTTCAATGAATATATGCTCCCATTTGGGAGAGTTTTAAACCAGGTCATGTAAACTCCCTTTAAGGTTAACGTAAAGAGCTTACTCTTCATAACTCCTAAGACATGCTAATAATTCAACATGTTGTCTACATGTTCGACTTGTTTGTATGGATCTCCAGTACCATTGTAACTTTATAGCTTTTGGAACTTCTTAAGAGGCCTTGGGATCCCACTGTCAAGAATAAGTATGGAGATTGGGATCCTTTTTTTGCTCAGAGGTCAGGGCATCTACATTGTACATTTCCATTATCTAAGAGTGTTGTGCTGGAAAGCTACAAGGACGATGAACATCAAGTGGAGCATGATTGACACTTCTTCCTCCAAAGTCAGTGAGGGAATCTAATATCCTATAATTTAGTTAGGACTTGGTGACCTCATAACTGCTATGTGCAGTGAGGTTGCGTCTGCTAGAACCAACTGTGATATGATTATGTGGTCGATGTGCGAAGCCGCCTTGCACAAAATGTTAGTTCTCGAAGGAGCGCGTTACAGGGTACTTCAATTATGAGTATCTAGTTGGCTAAGGCTTGGGAGTTTTGCTGCTGCACCAAGTCATGGACATTGTTCACTAGGTCAACAACTCCTTGCATGCCTATGTTAGCTTGAAATTGTTGAATATTCTGAAGCATCTATTGCTCATGTATTAAAAATTGTGATGTTGGTTGTTGTGAAAGTTGTCCTTGGAAAAAAGGTTGTAGAGGTTGGAAAAACAGAAATTAGAGGAACAAGATTTTGTTGCACATAACAAATAGAGAGGTCACTAACTCTTAGAGTACTAGATCATCCTCTACAGGACGAGAATGTGGAGCTTTGTTAGCTTCAGCGACCGTTGCAACGACGTCACGTTGAACAGCGAATCTAGTAATCTTCGATGTCACCATGGCATTGCGAGTTCGATACGTAATTTGTTCGAGAAAAAGATTGTTGTTTAGTGAGAAGCAAATCAATGATTTGTGTTTCGATGAAGAAACGATGGTTTTTATGGAAAAATTGTGAGAATTAGAAGTCGAATTTCATAGGCGATGTCATTGTTTCGCTCAAGGACCTAGAGATAAGTGATGAAGTGATATAATGAAGCTCAGACATGTTAGATCAGACCTAAGTGCGGTGGGTCGAATTTTTGGTGCGGTAGAAAATGGTGACATGTATGGTTAGTACTCAAACGTGCAAGTCAATGATTGACAAAAAAATCATTTATGATTGTGAATGAATTGAATACTTGTAATGGCGTGATGTGATCTTTATAAAATATGTTCGATTAAAATCATTTGTGCGTGATTCAACTTCTTCATGTAAAAATGACAAAAGTACTACTAGTAGTTTCTTTTTTTTAAAACCTCACATATAGTTATTAAAACAAAAACAAAAAAGACGGAAAGTTTTAGGAAAGACATGAACGTGTAGCACAAAGTCAAATAAAGTTTCGCTATCCAAAGAAACATCATAAGTTTAGTCAAATTTTCATTAATATCATCATAAAACTCTTTAATTTTAATTCTCACCTCAAAAAACTTACCTAAACAGTTATACCAAATTGAAAGCTTAAAGCTACCAGATCGTCAATTAGACAACTCCCTGTCAGAAAAACTCTCACAACCATGGCAGCAGAAAAACAATCAATAGTGCTATTCCCATTCATGGCACAAGGTCACATAATCCCATTCTTAGCCTTAGCCCTCAACCTTGAACAAAAATCCAAAAACTACAACATCACCATAATCAACACCCCTCACAACATTCAAAAACTCCAACCCTCTCTCCCACCACACTCCTCCATCAAACTCCTCGCCATCCCTTTCATCTCTTCCGACCATAACCTCCCACCTAACATAGAAAACACCGACACTGTCCCTTATAACCTCGTCATCAAACTCATCGAAGCCTCTCTTTCCCTCAAATCACCCTTCAAAAACATCATTAAAAACATCCTCACCCAACAACAACATAGAGTCTGCATAATTTCTGATATTTTCTTCGGTTGGACTGCAACCGTCGCTAAAGAACTCGGTGTTTTTCATGTTATTTTCAGCGCTAGCAGTGGCTATGGTTTAGCTTGTTATTATTCTCTATGGATGAATCTCCCTCACAGATTCACAGACTCTGATGAATTTCCTTTAACAGATTTTCCAGAAGCGCGGTTGATTCAGAGAAATCAATTACCGAACAATATCTCACAGGCGGATGGGTTCGATGATTGGTCGGTTTTTCAACGGAAGAATCTCCCTGACTGGATCAATTCCGATGGAATTTTGTTCAACACGGTTTCAGAATTCGACTCGGTTGGACTTAACTACTTTGTTCGGAAACTCAAAATTCCGGTTTGGCCGATCGGACCGGTTTCACGAGGGAAAGAAAGTAAAATAAACCCTAACTTTTATAAAGAATGGCTCGATTCGAAGCCATTGAATTCGGTTCTGTTTGTTTGTTTTGGATCTATGAACACGATTTCGTCTGAACAAATGATGCAACTAGGAATCGCGTTGGAGAAAAGTGGAAAAAATTTCATTTGGGTAGTGAGGCCACCGATTGGATTTGACATAAACTCAGAATTCAAGCCTCAAGAGTGGTTACCATCAGGTTTTATGGAGAGGAATCAAGAAACAAAGAAGGGTATAATAGTAAATAACTGGGCTCCTCAAGTTGAGATTCTGTCCCATGGGTCAGTTTCTGCGTTTTTGAGTCACTGTGGTTGGAACTCGGTGTTGGAATCGTTGAGTCATGGTGTACCGATTCTTGGTTGGCCTATGGCAGCTGAACAGTTTTTTAACTGTAAGTTGTTGGAAGAAGAGATGGGTGTTTGTGTTGAGGTTGCTAGAGGGAAGAGCTGTGAGGTGAAGAATGAAGATATTGTGGAGAAAATTGAGTTGGTTATGAGTGAGAGTAGTGAAAATGGGTTGAAGATTAGAGAAAATGCTTTTAAGATTAGGGAGATGATGAAGAATGCTGTGAGAGATGAAAATGGTGATGGGTTTAAGGGTTCATCTGTTAGGGGTATTGATGAGTTTTTAGCAGCTGCTGGGAAGAGCAATAAGGGGATAGTGAATGAGTAATTTGTGTTTGGAGATTAGAAATTTTAGTAATATGTTATTGTTAGTTGAATTTGAATCTATTTTCATGAGAGTTGTGGTGTGTGTGCAGTGAAATAACATGATTGTTTTTTAATGTAGTTTTGTTTGTTTTGGTAATTATGTTCTATAGACGTGAGAGGAATATACGAGGTTAATAGGATTAGAAAGGGAAGTTTCTATTTAAGTGAGAAATATGAAAGTGATGGTTATGTGGGCAAATATTTCAGGCAGAATATAGTAATAAAGGAACACTGTTGCCTGCAGTCTATAGATTAATTTTAAAACAACTGGAAAACTATTTAAATTTTGACGGATTGATATTTTTTCCCAAGGGATTTAGAAATAGTCAAATGATACATTACAGTTTTGGTGCGGTAGATAAAGGGTGTATATGGAAGAGCATCTCCAATGGAGAGTTTTTTCTCCGGTTCTCCGGTTGGCATGGGTTGCATTAAAAAGAATTTTCATTGAAGTTGGCCACCGTGGCCAACCGTTGCACTGCACTACAACGTTTCTCAAGTATAACAAATAATAAACTAATAATAAAATAAATATCAAACATGCTTTCTTTCTTCTTCTTCTTTTTATTTTTAACTAGTGTGAAACCTGTGCGTCCGCACGGGTTTTAGTGTGGACCGCGGATACGTCATCAATTATATTATAAAATATAAAAATAATCGAAAATAAAAAAATTTGGTTGTAAATTAAAAAAAAATTAAAATTATAACACCCAATAAAAAAAATAATCGTGTTCAAAATTGTGATCAGCAACTTTATATTAATTTTCCACATCAAAGAATTTTAATCAGAAACTTCATGTACCCATTCATTTTCAATATTTTGATCAGTGAATTCATGTTTCCGTTAATATTGAATATTTTTATCAGAAACTTCATGTTCCTGTTAATTTTCAATATATTGTGTTCGAGGATTTTATGTTATGGACGTGTAATTGTTAATCAAATTGAAAATAGAAATGGTAAAATTATAAAAATAGATATGATTGAAATTAAAAATGTATATTGGTAAGTATAAGAATATGTTGTGACCGTTTATAACATGTAGTATTTTTTTCGTATATAAAAATTTGAATCAAAATTAAATGTGTGTCAGTTTATAACAATAGTAATGTTTTCGTATATAAAAATATTTGAATCAAAATGAAAGGTGTCCTTGTTTATAACAGTAGTATTTTATGTTATCAAAAAAATTGAATGAAAATTATAATTGTGTCCGTTTATAACAATAGTATTTTTTTGTATATAAAAAAATTTGAATCAAAATTAGAGTTGTCTCCGTTTATAACAATAGTATTTTTTTCGTATATAAAAATATTTGAATCAAAATTATAGTTGTCCCCGTTTGTAACAGTAGTATTTTATCTTGTATAAAAAAATTTGAATCAAAATTAAAGTTGTGTCGTTTTAAAACAGTAGTATCTTTTTCGTATATAAAAGAATTGAATCAAAATTTAAGTTGTCCCCGTTTATAACAATAGTATTTTTTTCGTATATAAAAATATTTGAATCAAAATTATAGCTGTCCCCATTTATAACATTAGTATTTTATTTTATATAAAATAATTTGAATCAAAATTAAAATTGTGCTCGTTTAAAATAATAGTATTTTTTTCGTATATAAAACAATTTGAATAAAAATAAAGTTGTGCCCATTTCTAACAATAGTATTTTTTTCGCGAATAAAAATATTTGAATCAAATTTATAGTTGTCCCCGTTTATAACATTGGTATTTTATCTTATATAAAAAAAATTGAATCAAAATTAAAGTTGTGCCCGTTTAAAACAGTTGTATTTTATTCGCATATAAAACAATTTAAATCACAGTATGAATTGCGCGATAAACCGAAAGAGCATAATGTCATTCATGTTCAGGACTATTCTCACATAGTTGACAAATTAGCGGACAAGATAATTTATTCTATTTATGTTAATTATAATTGTATAATTGTTAAAAAAAATCACATATTTTAGGAAATATTTCGAAGAATATGTCATGCTAGGAGAAATCTTAGCTAGGTGGTTAGGAGAGCTTTTGTATTAAGTGTTCTAACAAAATAATTAGAGAGTTGTTTATAATTCATCTTGCTAAATAAATATTTTATGAATTAAACTTTTTTATTATGAGGAGAAGAAACTAAGTAGATGAAAATGGATATTTCTTAAGAATAAATTATTTTCATGTCACCTTGATGATGATAGAATAGGTATGAACCAAAAATTTGAAAGAAAAAAACAAATCATATGCAAAATTTAACAAACAAAACATCAACTGTTAATGCTAGGATCAATATTGATGTTACTAATGGATCAATAATTTATATTACCATTCATTTTTGTATATCTTTTAAAGAATAAACTATTAATTTAATCTTTAAACTAATAATCTTCTTCTTTATATCATTCTCGGTCTGCCCCCCCTTACCTTACTATTCGTCCTACACTCAAAACTCAACTCATCTTGAAGGCATCAATACTTCCAGATAAAATCTCATGTCTCTCACCCTTCAAGACTTTGACTTTATATAAATAAATGTTCTGACCTTTTGATCAAAGACAAATTTGGAGGCTTTATTTTTTAATATTTATATCCTACAATAGTTAAATTATTGTTCAAGAAAATTCTATTCCTACATTTTGATATATGTCACTACTACTTGCATTACATGATATGCATCAATCCGCCGACGGTAAAGAAAAAAACAAAAGTTCTACTTTCATTCATTCCTCATTTGCCAGTCTCACACACACCAAACTTCTTCTGACTGAGCACTTTCATCAGCATCATTTACTGGTACAAACTCAAAATCAACTGACTTTTACAGCATGACTTCAATTGAACAAATCATAAAATGAAAAGTTCTAAAAGTATTGTTGTCTTTTAATTTGATACCTATGACCATAAGGAGTGGTACATGGCTCAAAGCAAATCTCCAAACAAATCTACATAACAAAGGCATAAAAATTACCTTATGTATCTACAAAAAATCATGAAACCAAAGGGAAATAGAATGAAACATCATTAGATTCAATCTTACTGACATTAGATTCTATCTCAGGGGATGTGCGTATGTGTTGTAGTGACTTGCGTATCATCTTGCACTTCTCATTGAATGCCGAATTAACCTGTAAGTACATAGAACTGAAATGTTTTTGACAAATAGTGAAAGACGTGTTTATGTGTGTGTGTGACATTGTCTTTGGTGGGTTGTTTTCACAGCAGTTTCCCTTTTTGGTTTTATCCATTGATTCATATATTGGAGGTTCTTTTCTGCAGGTTAAGCTTGTAAAATGTCTTGTACAGAATATTGATGTAATGATGAACTATAGACTATAGTAGCTACCGGCTCCTTCATAAATAATTAGCACATGTCATAACCGAATATAGCAGTGTTCTTCAAAAACAACATCGTCCAAGTAGAAATGAAGGCTTGGCAATTCAGTCTCCCAATAACCTGTTTTGAAGAAAAGTGCAGCAGCTACAAAAAGCGAGAACGATGACACCGACATAAAGAAGAACGAACAGCAATGAAACAGAACGTGTGAATCCCGAAAAATTCTGCTTAGAGCTCCCACCCAAACAGCTCACACCAGCCAAAAAGGGTGGTAGTGAGAAACCTGTACTGGAACAACATCACACTTAAACATGAACATCTGATGTGAAAATGATCTGTAATTGTATATATATGGAAATCAACACATTACAACAATTATGCATATTTTGATGCTATCTACACAATAAACAATACAGAAGCACATAAAAACCAAGCAAATTTTAGAAGCAAATAATGATAATACAATTTTTAGCAGCATCAAGATAAATGTAAGTGTCATCACAATTGAAAACCAAATAATGATAGACAACATTGCTATCTTTCTTATTTTGCTCCTAAAATAACCTCTTTGAAGATTTGGGATCTTTCGAAGTGGAACCAATTCCAGACATATTTCCACTCTTCATCATGCTTGATGAACTGCAGAACATGGTGCAACAGCAAATGAATTGTCGATAAAAACCAGATAACGATGTTTGGTATGAGAAAAATGAATGCCAAGAAATAGTCCTACCAACCAAACAATGAAAGATATTATATGGTACTTGGCAGGTCAATGGATATAATTTTTATTCATTGCTGCAATGTTTTTTACCTCACGGGTGCAAGAAGTTCAGAAGAGCAAATCATCGGCACTGCAGTACACCAGCCGTGAGCATATTCGGCACTGCAGTTATTATGATTGGTTCTCCGGTTGTAGACTTAATGTGAGAAATGTCCATTGAGATGAAAGCTTCAAAGGCAATACCTAGGGCTATTAATCTTTAAAGTTTGTCAAGAGTTGTGCCTAGTTGATACAATAACCAGAGGTTGGTCACTATAGCATCGAGTGTATACTTCCAGCTGTCATTTACATTAACATACAAAATGGTCAAGCATTTCAAGTACATGTTCGGAACGATGAAGATTAAAAAATCCGTAACATACCTAAAACTTGCAACCGCATACGATAATTTAACGTATAAATGAAAAATATATACATACCAGCCCAAAATGGCGCCACCCCCGCTTAATAAGATGTACAAAATAACCTCGGCACTCCATACATCAGCCTCAGGTCCATAATGGTTGTGCAAAACCTCTGGTGCAACATAATATGGGCTTCCAACAACATCACTAAAGATATTTCACCTGAAAAACACATCAGTTTGTTAAACATACACATCACTTTGACATTAGTATTTCCCTAGATCTCATTGCTCTTTTAAATCCATTTATTTCCTGAAACATGTTATATTCAAGCAAGTGCAGCAGTGAAATCAGAATCAGATTGACACAACACAACCATTCCCCAAAAAAACAGCAAACCAAAATCAACAGATTAAAATCAGAACAAAGACCCATATGCAAAAACCATATTAAATCACTCATTATTTCATCAATCAAACCGAATCAGATCGAAATAGAAAGCAAAAGCAAGAAAAAACATGGCTTGTAAAAACCAGACAACCCAAAATCAGTAGTTTTGAGAACAGCATCTTTGTCAACAGTATCAAACAAAAAATTCTCAGGCTTAAGGTCTCGATGTATAACACCAAGAGATTAGTAAATATAGTTGAAATGGGTGGTATATTGGAGAATCTTTTCTAAAAAATTCTCAGGCTTAAGGTCTCTATTTGTTGTCTCTATGCATAACATCAATGACTTAGAAAACATTCAGAATTTAGCTTTTGCAGATATTGGGATTACAATCGGGCGACGTATGAGTTTGCTTGGGTTACATATGTAACCCATCGATATGGATTATGACTTTTCGACTTCTTTGCTATCTGCAAGTATTTCACCTGCACCAGAAAAGCCAGGGTTTAAATTCTAGATAATGAAAAAGATTTAGCACATTTTGCAAAATAAACTATTTCAAAATTATCTTGAGCATTTTACCTGAAGCCTTGAAGAGTTGTACATAGGTATAGTGAAAGTCATGCTAAGAGGCCCTGCTTCTTTCATGATATTTCCTGTATTCGTTACAAATATGTTAATTCATTACAAAGAACTCTCTCTAGACATTCAGCCAAAACAGAAGACTCGGAGCATTGTATATACCATGTAATTCCTGCGAAAACGTCAGCTTCAGCCATTATAAGTTCTTGATTCGCTTATGAATTGCCACAAAAGAAAGTAAGACAATATTCATACAAAATTATCTAAATGCACAACCACAAATACCTTGTAATGTTAACAAAGTCTGATGCAAGATCTTACTATCTAAAACATGAGTTTGAATTGAAAAATACTACAATCAACAATTCAAGTTTAATAGTGGTGCACCATTTGATTCTTCTGCAAGTTTAATAGCCCGAGAACAGAAATCGTCAAAATCATCTGGTGAATAATCGAAGAATATTTGGTTCGGTATTAAAATCCAATAGCCAAAGACGGGTCAATTGAATGTAGAGGCATATGCCTGCTAATGTTGTTAGGAGTTTTTAAAAGTTAGATATAAAGAAGAATTAACAAATTGCAGTTGACAACATAAGAAAAACAACATAAGAAAATCAATGTTATTTGAAATCTTACTTGCAGTGATGACATATTAGGCTATTGAGTATTCCCGGTAATATTAACAACCTTAAAATTGAACTGTCATTGTAGCAACTTCCTCCAATAGAAACTTATACACGAAAGCAGGATCTGCAAGCAACATGTAAAAAAAGATATTTATATATAACAATAGTGTAAACGATAATATACCCCAGAAAGAAAGTTCATCAATTTCCAACACATTTGAAGCTCACCGGAAACCATATTTATAATGACAATTCACAATAGAAATCATGAAACATTCCTCATAATGACAAGAATACAAGAAAATATATGGCCGAGTTTAACAGTTTTTGTGTTCCAAAATTAACAAAAAACACAAATTTAGATTCAGAATTGAAACTAATAAACATATACCTCTGAAGGCTTTTTCTCAGAACCACCGGGTAAACAACACCACCACCATCATCATCATCATCGAGACCTAATAGAACCTAAAAGAAAATGCATAACACAAACTCATTGAACCTAAAATCAAAGAGAAAAATCAAATAAAAATTGTAAGCTCTTTTAAATTCGTCCATGAAATCAAACCCTATTGAAACCCAAAAGAAAACGAATCAACACGGATCCAGGTTATTCCTTGTGTTCTTCCTGGTAAGACACCGTCGGCAACACCACGAGCATCTCTTCCATCGCGAAGTCATCTCGCTTGCTCACCGTAATCTTCTTTATGGAATCTTCTTTGTCCCTACTAATAATACAATTAGGTTTATGATTCCATTGAGAAAGAGAAAGAGAAAGAGACGAAGTGGAAGAAAAAGAGAAAGAGAAAAAGATTGAAGAAAAAGAGAAGAAGGGTGGGAAGACAGAGAGAAAGAGAAAGAAAAAAAGGACGAGGAGAGAGAAATTAAAGTTCAGCAAAAATTTGAAATTCAAATCACCAAAAAGAAGGAAGTTTGAAGTTGTGGTGGTGTTTTAAGCATGACATGTGTCCCAAAGGGCAAAAGTGTCATTATGGTGGGATAGTTCTTTCTTATATGGTAGATTTATTCACTTATAAATGATTTATATATTAATTTTTATTTTATATTAACAATTTTATAAACAAATTATTTTTTGTAAATGTTAATTTAATTTAATTTTAATTATTATTTTGAATTTTAAGTTTAATTTAATTTATTTATTTATTATATATTTTTATTAATTTAAATTAAATTATTTAATATAAATAAAATATTAATATATAAAGTAGAGTTGTGGGACCCAATATGAATTCTTTAAATTTGCATAATTGGAGTGAAAATTGAACGAGTTACTTTAAGATGACGTGGCTCAATGGGTCCCACAAAGAACCCAAAGATAGATTGCACTATTGGAGATGCTCAAAGTATAACACTTTAATGATTAAGTTGATGAATGAATAACAAAAAAATAAAGTAAGTTAGGTAATTTTTTTATTGCAACCTATATATTTTTAATTCATCGTGCGAAATTTCATAAATGCCCTATATTTTTGGAGATACATTTCTTCACGCATTTTATTTTTGAGTAAATGTTAACATATTCCGAATATATATTTTCGGAACAATTTTTAACTTAAAACATTCGGAATATGTCACTCATAACCCATTTACATTTGAATTGTTCCGGAGATACAACTACGAGAATATTCTGGAGATACATCTCCGAAATGTATCAGAATCGGTTTTTTTTATAACAAGTTGTGTATTTATTTTCAGATGAAATATGAAGCACGATCTCGAATAAAAAATAGATGTACACATTATTAAAAGACTAATATTGCGTGTGTCAAAAATAATATAAGAATATAATAAAATGTCGTACAACATGAGATCCAAAATGTAGTGATAATGTCAGAAATAAAGTACAAACTATAATACAACATCAAAATAATAATAGGCTACTACTGGGTGTGCCTGACAACCTCTCCTCTACCTCCACTGCCTCCTCTGCCTGCTCTACTTCCTCGCTCATCGATCCCCTCGTCCTTCGGTGATGTCTCTGGTACAATAGTGTCCCATGTGCCTCCGACACCATGGCATACAGGACTCCCCTAAAAGCAGACCCTCAGGGAAGATACCTTCGTCAATGTCTGCCTGCGCAATCTCAACTATGCTACGACACTGAGGCAAGACATCTTCAGTATGATCTAGCTGAGTCTGTTCCTCCGCTAGAATCTCCTGATGAGCTGGTCTCGGCGGATCTACTGGAGTAGTTTACACCATGCACGAATGTGAGACCCTGAAGAACAACCTGATGTATCCGTCAACGTAGCTCCAGTCGTTCGGCACTGTAGCGCGATTTTTGTGGTTTCGAAGCACTATCGCTTGGGTACTACAGTTCGATTCATTTTTTATCCTATTAAAACTGATGAAGGACGAGAAATAGATATCTCCAATTAACCCTGCTTGCAAACTGAGGTTAAAAGTCAAAACTGTTGATTTACAGATGGTATCAAAATAGGGGGGTTCGCCCTTTGGGGTTATTTTTTTGAAAACAGTGTCGGGGTAGGGTGTTAGGGGACCGATGCTATTCGGTTGATATATGGGATTTTGGGTTTTTGATTAGTGTGCTCGCTAAGATTTTTCAATCTTATGCTTACGTATTCCCGGGATAGGGAAATCAGAGCGATCTTAGTTCCTCATATTCTATGGGAGAAAAAAGGTTGTTTTAGTGTCTTGTTCAAAGCCCAAGACGTGAAGCTAAAGGTGATTTGTATCTTGTTCAAAGTCCAAGATGTAAAGTTGAATGGTCTATTTGTATCTTGTTTGAAGCCCAAGATGTGAAGCTAAAGGGTTTTGACTCCAGAGAGAATTTGTCATCTCTAAAGAAGGGTTTGTCTATCACAATTATTGGGTGAGTGATTATAAAGGAGAATTACTTTAACTGGGATCTGTGAATCCAATAATGCCATAATTTCCTTTATAGGGGATTTTCAACCTGAATGAGAAGACTTTAACTTAGTGTAGAGCAATGTCATCTTTCCTTAGGAATTTCTCATGCTAAAAGAAGGACAGTGGTGTGGATGTAAATAATCCAGAGGCTTGCCGCTTACAGCAATTAGATGGGGGGAAAGGAGTTGCTGATGTTTGTATACTGTGAGCAAGGCACAAATTTTGATGCTAAAAGGTTGATTGACTCAACCGGGGTTTTCTTATACAAAGCCTAAGAGGAGGCTAAAAGGTTGACTTTTCCGGGGAAAATGTTTTTTCTGTCTTGTACAAAGCCCAAGATTGAGGCTAAAACATTTTTGTGTGTCTTGTACGAAGCCCAAGACGGAAGCTAAAAGTTATTTGACTCAACAAGAGAGTCTTTTATACTCAATAAGAGAGTGATTTGGTGTATCGTACGAAGCCCGAGATTGAGGCTAAAAGGAGATTGACTCAACAAGAGAGTCTTTTATACTCAACAAGAGAGTGTTTTTGTATCTCGTACGAAGCCCGAGATGAAGGCTAAAAGGAGATGGACTCAACAAAAGAGTCTTTTATACTCAACAAGAGAGTGTTTTTGTATCTCGTACGAAGCCCGAGATGGAGGCTAAAAAGGGGTTGGACTCAACAAGAGAGTCTTTTAAACTCAACAAGAGAGTGTTTTTGTATCTCGTACGAAGCCCGAGATGGAGGCTACAAGGAGATTGACTCAACAAGTGAGTCTTTTATACTCAACAAGAGAGTGTTTTTGTATCTCGTACGAAGCCCGAGATAGAGGCTAAAGGGAGATGGACTCAACAAGAGAGTCTTTTATACTCAACAAGAGAGTATTTTTGTATCTCGTACAAAGCCCGAAATGGAGGCTAAAAGGTCTGACTCATCACGAGAGTCTGAAAAGGTTAGCTCCACTGGGGAGAATCATTGTACAAGGCCCAAGAGGAGGCTAACTTCACTGAAGAAGGATCATTATACAAAGCCTAAGAGGAGGCTATCTTTCCTGAGGAAATGATCATTATACAAAGCCTAAGAGGAGGCTATTGTTACTGTTTCAGTTGAGTGACAGGTCCAATATGTTGGCTAAAAGAGAAAATCAGTTCTTATATGGGTAACGTCGTTCTCATGAATTTGATCTGAGGATCTGGATTATTTCATGTTCTCTAAGGAAACGGGGAATCCAAAGGAGCTTTAGACTGTCCGAGTCTTACGGGTTTTATCTTCCCATTTTTGAAAGGAGCTTGAGAATGTCTTTGAGACTCAAGGAAATTATACTGTCCAAGTCTAGAGTTTTATCTTTTGTACTATACTTAAGAGAAATTAAGAGACAGCACATTTGCGGTAGAAAGATCTAGACTCCTTGAAAGACTGTTCTATTAAGATGACTAATTTATGTTCATATACCCTTAAGAGGTCGTCGGGACAATTTGTACGAAGCCCAAGAGGAGGCGGGAGTAACTTTTAAGAAGCCGAGGGACAATTTGTACGAAGCCCAAGAGGAGGCTATCTTCCCGGAGGAAGAATCATTATACGAAGCCTAAGAGGAGGCTGTGAAAACTTCTAAGAAGCCGACGGGTCCTTGTACAACGCCCAAGAGGAGGTAGGGATGCTTTTAGGAAGCCTTTGGGTCCTTGCACTAAGCCCAAGAGGAGGCTGATGAATAGTTCCAGAAGAGGTTTCACTTGGAACAATGGCCTTCTGTATATGGATTGTTCAAGGGGGAGATTTCTTAGATCTAGTTATCTAAAATTGTTGTAAAAGAAAGTTCTCGTGGTTTAGGTTATGTTGAAATGTCCGAGAGAACGTCGGATGTAAGGAGACTAGGTTCTATCTAGTTCTAGACGTAGTTGCCGGGGAAACTCTAAATATCTATACTATTATTACACAGTTGACATGAGTTTACGAAAGAAGACTTACAGTGAAAACAACCCCACAGTACAATTATATACATATGAAAGCGGTAAATGAAAGCGGGTAAACACTTACTCGGTTGTAGAGCTTCCATGTTGTTTTGTTAGTTTGTTCAACAAAGAAAACTTTGATAACAATATCATATGCAAAATCAAAGGAGAAAGTGCTTTGAAAAGATTGTTGGGGCTTATAGCTCAAGGAGAGGCCCAAGGTTTTATCAGTGATTGCACTGTGAATTTGTACAGAGCCCAAAAAGGTTTTTTGTACAAAGAGATGGGTCTTATACTCTCTCAAGAGGCCCAAAAGTTTATTTTTATACAAGTGGTGGGGCTTACAGCTCAAGGAGAGGCCCATGGTCTTTGTTTAAAAAAGCGACGATCGCGCCGTGACTTTTGAAATACAACGGGACTTATAGAACATTTGAGGCCCAAAAATGGTCTGTATTTACAAAGGATTGGGTCTTACACTCTATTAGAGGCCAAAAAATTGTTAGAAGAAAAGAAATGAGGCTTATAACACGAGGGTAGGCCCAAGGGTTTTATTTAAACGGACGATGATCGCGCCGAACTTTTTGAAATACAACCGGACTTATACAATACACTGAGGCCCAAAATGTTTTGTTTTTCAAAAAGGGTTGGGTCTTACACTCTACTAGAGGCCCAAAAATTGTTTTTGTACCAGTGATGGGGCTTACAGCTCAAGGAGAGACCCAAAAGGTTTTGTTTTTCAAAACGGCGATCGTGTCGAGGTTTTTGAAAGCACAGTGGGTCTTATACGATGACCGAGGCTCAAATTATTTTGGTTTCTACAAAGGGTTGGGTCTTACACTCTACCAAGAGGCCCAAAAAAGTTTTAAAGAAAGGTATGAGGCTTATAACACGAGGGTAGGCCCAAATAATTATTTGTTTGGAAAATGGCGATCGCGCCGAGATTTTTGAAATCGCAGTGGGCCTTATACAATAACTGAGGCCCAAAAGGTTTTGGTTTCAAAAAAGGATTGGGTCTTACACTCTATTAGAGGCCCATGAGTGTTTGAAAAAGATTTGTTAAGGTGAAAATCAACAAAACCCTAATTTCATCATTTTTAAAGTAATTATTCAAAGAAAATTAATTAAAATGATACAAATATCAAATAAGTTTTAATAAACAACTTATGATCTTTGGTTAAGGTTTGAAAAATGATATTTTAATCACAAGATGAATTAAAGCTCGTTTGGTTTTGATTTTTCAAGATGAATATTCATTTTAAAATGTTTAAAAAATAATGAAAATGAACTTATTCACAAAAATACTAATTATATTGAATAAATAATATAAATCTAATTTTTTTGTGGAATAAAATATTTCAACATTTTTGTGATTTTTTGAAAACAGAACCAATAAAAAATAATTAAAATTGAGTGAGTTATTAATTTTTCAAATCATTTAAAATAAATATGAAAAATAACAAAAAATAGGAAAAAGTGGTAAAAAAGAGGTCTGGGGCGAGGGGGATTCGAACCCCAGACCTCTCGCTTGCCAATACTCACAAACCAGCTGATCAACCACTGGGGCGCAATGTCAATTCATTAAACATATGGCAAGTGAAAAATATATAGAGAACTTGGTTGGAAAACCTGAAGAATGGCGCCATGGCCATCTTCTTCCCCGAGCTCGTGCATGAAGCCCCCTATCTTACTCATCTCTCAACCATTTGACATGATTCAAACACCAAACTCGTGTGTTTGTTAACAAGGAACAAGATGGCAATACTTGATTTTATTTATTTTCAGTGTATAGCAAGTTATATCATCACAACCATATGAACCCTAATTTTACAAAAGCAGTTGTGCAGACATGGTTATGAGGGCTATGATCAAATTTCTTGAGGGGAAACACTCAACACATGATGGCAATCAATTGGCAAAAATATCATGCGAGGAAATATGCATGGATCTTGAAGATGGAGTTTTGAGGCTTACCTTGATGCAAGCTGAAATGGAACTCTGCATAGATGGTGTTCCAGATGCAATTTGATGATCCCTATAGCTTTTATGGATGTTGTGGAGTGTGTTGCAAGCTTTAGAACATTCTAAAAACTTCTGGATCAAGTTGGAGAACTCCAACTGCATAATTGAGGCATAATGGCTTGGTTGAAGGGTGATTTTGAGCTAGGGGTGTTACAGTTGGTGTTTAAGTGTTTGGACACCTCAAATACATCATATGTGATGTGTTTGAACAATTGGAATGGATTGCTTAGGGCTGCAACTCAAAACCCGATGGTGGTTGCTCAAAAACAAAGAAAATTGGCACTTAAGAGAGATTGAGAGAAAGCAGTGCTATAACTTTCTTTGGTGTACCTTGAATGATCCCTTGGAACCTCTATTTATAGGTGATCAACTCTTGTCTTGGAGGAATCGTGAATGGCTGCTGGATCAGATCACCTTCAAAGGGATTGGTTGGGCATAAATGCCTCTTGCATTAGGTGTAACAGCTGCTCCAAATAGATCAGCTATGCCTTGACTGAAATCACATTCCTCAGTCATTTTAATTGTTGTTTAATCAGAGAACTTGACTGGGGAGAGTGAGAATCTTGACAATGCACTATTCCACATTAATGCCCTTTGAATTCAAGGTAAAATGTGACAAAATGCATGAACTTCAAGTTGGAAGATTCCTTGGCTTTGTGACTCAGCTTTGTAGGTTGGATCAGATGCATTGTGATTGGTTTGAGTACATGTGGCATAATGATCCTTGGTTTTGATTCAGAAATCGTGTGTGGCAAGCAAACATGCAAACTGATTTTTTCAAAACAGCTTGCAGCAGCATGACTTTGGGCATGGATTTCTCTTGGCTCAAGTTGAATTAATTCATGCTGAGAGGCTCTTTGGATTCTTAGAAACATATGCAACAACATTGATGTTTACCTTTGGACTTGATTCAGCTTGCAACTATGTGAAAATATCTCACAAGTTTTGGTGTTTTCAACAAAATCTGCCTTGGTCAGAATTTTTCTAAGTGTTGGAAAATGATGTATTTTCATGTTTTAGTCATTTTGGCCCAATCATAACTCAGAATCCATAATGAATTAGAGTGAGGTGTAGTTAAATCTTTTGTAGAGGGTAATGAGAGCTACAAATCCAGCTTTGGATGGGGAAAAATGGCCTTGTGGTTTAGGAGTTATGATCCTCTAAAGTTGGTACCCTAGCCACTTTGTTCCATAACTTAGAAAAATTTCTAAGTCTTTATGGTTACCCCTTTTACAAGTTATCCCACTTTTCTTGATTTTTCTGGATGAATGATGATTCCAACAACACATTAACATCATTTTAGGGTTAAGGAACCATAATTATGAAAAATCTCAAAAAGTCAAAGTTTGACTTTTATGCACAGTTGACTTTTTGTCAGATGAATTCCAAATTGTGCGATCCTCTATGAAATCAAGTCCTTGACCTAAATCAAACTTGAAGGATTGATTTCATAGGTATTATAGCGTATATTGAATCATGTCCTAGGGTTAGGGAGCATGTCCTGGTCAAAAGTCAAAGCTACAGTTGACTTTTCTCGCGAAACCCTAATTGTGGTTCTGATGAACTTGAAACTTATTGCTCAAGCTTCTTGGATCAATCCATTGTTGCAAATGGATCAATGTAGTGTGCTAGAGACCCTCAAACCATGTCTTGAGGTATTGGCTCATGGTTTGTCCCAAAAGTCAACTTAGGGGTGAATTAGGTCAAGAAACCCTAATTCCTGATTTTTGATGAATGCATCCCCTGAGGTTAAATTGACTTGATGATTGGGTCCATGATGTTCCATGGAGTATATTAGGTCATGCCTTGAAGCATTGGCTCATGCCCAGAGGAAAATTTCCATCTGGAGGCCCTGGTCGACCAAAACCCTAATTTGGTGACACTGTTGATTTTGGAGGCTTGATCCACCTAGAAGGGAGCAGCCTTGTGCTTAATCCTTGAAGTGGGAGTCCTCTCTATCCTTTTTGGATGTTTGAGAGGTTAGACAAGTTGAAGATCATGTCATTCCTTAATTGATCTTTTGCCTAAGGCTCAAAGAGGGCTTGAAACCCTAAGTTTGATAGTAGTGAATGCTCACCCATCTTTGGGGAGGCTGATGAGGCATGATGGTTCATCCATATTGTGGTGATGATTTGCACAATGATGGGAATCTTAGTGGTCAAAATTTGGGGTATGACAAATGCCCCTATTTAATCTTCTTGGACCCGAAGGTGTGAATGACGAAGGTATTCGGGCATTCGGGGTGCAAGAGGATTAAATATCAGAATACCCGAAATTTTGATGATGATTAAGAATGGTAGTTCACGCATCCTTCTTCTTTTACTAAGCAATGATGCTTAGAAAAGGTAAAACTTCCCCTCGATCCTGGCCTTCAGCCAAGGAACTGGTCTCCGTTTCTGAAATAAACTTCCCCTCGATCCTGGTTTCCTACCAAGGAACTGGTCTAAGTTTATGAAATAAACTTCCCCTCGATCCTGGTTTTCTACCAAGGAACTGGTCTCAGTTTCTTTTGTCAATAAACTTTCTTGACAAGGGACGTTATACATAGCGGTTTTCCTCAAACTTCTCGCCGAATTTTCCTAGGGAGATGCCATTTGACGGAAAAGGTTTGATGTCAGACTTGCTGGGGAACCCATCTGTCTGAACTACAGAGGTGCACAAACTTCTCTGTTGGAGATGCCATTTGTCGACTCTACTGGGGAAAACAAGTCTCTTGAGAGACTATTTCCGCTTGGGGATATTACATCATACTTTTCCTCGGGATCTTCTCGGAGAAATGCCATATGATGTGATCCAATTTTGAGGTGCTGATGACCTTTTCATCGGCGGATCTTTCGAAGAAAAACTACTGTATTGTCGAATCTCCGATTAAGAGGCTTTCTCTGGGGATTTTCCTTAATCCGGGAAAGCAAAAATATCATCTTCAATGGCGAAGAGTGATGTTCGTCGACGGTCTTCTTTGGTCTCAGAGGTTCAAGTTATCAAAGTGGTCAAGAGACCAACTTTAATCCAGAGATAAGCTGGAGGAGAGAGATTGTTCAGACGCAACATTTCCTGACGAGGAAAGAACCGACGACTCGATCGTGAAGACTTTTATCACTAGGGGACAAGACCGGCTAGAGTGATAGTGATGTAATATGAATATGAATGTAAATCACTAATGCATGATGCATGTATGTATATGTTGACAAAACTGACACGACATACAAACTAATAGATGAACACGACTGGATACTCGGCCACAATGGGAGATAAAAAGTATCGCTGGTTCAAGATAGCAATTTTGCCTTGCTTAGGTGGGATAGTCCCCGCGGGGGGCTATGTTGGTCGGGCTTAGGAGGTAAGAACTCTGTCGGGGGTATCAGATGGGAAAGCCACATCCGATACAGCTGATCCTTCATTCAGGCGCCCTGGCCTAGAAGGAGTACTTTGATTCTGCACTTTAAAGCTCGATCACCTTTGGAGATGCGAGCGACATTCTTCCGATGTTCAACAGTCAAAAGAAATTGCCATCTTTATTTTAAAAGCAGAAAAAGTTTAACAAGTAAATTCATTTTTGTTTCATTTCAAGAATCGTTAATCATATTAAAATGTCGTTCTATAAAGCTAAAACAAATGATAATTATAAACAAAAGCACAAGGGCTCAAATTTTATTGATAGGATGGAGATCAGCCAAGCGCGTGATTCCATAGAGTATTTACAATGTTTAGAAAATGGTAATTTACAGGAAGAGGGCTACATTGAAACATAATGACCACTATCCTTCTACCAACTTTGAATTCTGGACATCCTGAGCTTCTGTCGAAGATGACCTTGACTGGAGTTTTTTGCTGAGGGACTTGCCCCTTTGTTGAACATAGTTACTTGTCATTATCCCTAACTTTTGCCTGGATTGTACTGTGATGTTTCCAATCCACCGGGATGATTTTTTATCATGTCTCTAATTTTTTCCTGGACCGCCCTTTCGGGTTTTCAATCCACCGAGACGTTTTTTTTAGGCGAAGTATTTCTTGACTACATCAACATTCGTGAGGTAGGCAAATTCCTCTCCGTCCATGGTTGTAAGTCTCAAGGCACCGCCTGAGAAGGCTTTCTTGACCACATAGGAGCCATCATAATTCGGAGTCCATTTGCCCCGAGAGTCAGTGAGAAATGATTGTATCTTTTTTAGCACAAGGTCTCCTTTCCTGAAGCCGCGAGGTCGGACCTTTTTTTCAAACGCCTTCTTCATTCTTTGTTGATACAACTGACCGTGGCATAGAGCCGTGACTCGCTTCTCTTCGATCAGATTCAGTTCGTCGTGTCGGCTTTGACACCATTCAGCTTCTGTAAGCTTAGCTTCCATCAATACCCGGATTGATGGGATCTCTACTTCGATGGGGAGCACTGCTTCCATGCCATATACTAGAGAGAAATGGGTTGCCCCTGTTGAAGTGCGGACAAATGTGCGATAACTGTGAAGAGCAAAGGGTAGCATCTCGTGCCAATCTTTGTAGGTTACAACCATTTTTTGAACAATCCTCTTGATGTTCTTGTTAGCCGCTTCTACCGCTCCGTTCATCTTGGGTCGGTAGGGAGATGAGTTATGATGTTTGATCTTAAACCTTACACACAACTCTTTCATCATCTTATTGATCAAGTTAGATCCATTATCAGTAATGATCTGGCTCGGAACACCATAATGGCAGATGATATTGTTTTTGATAAATGGACCACCACTTGTCGGGTTACATTAGTGTATGACGCTGCTTCGACCCACTTGGTGAAGTAGTCAATGGCTACCAGAATGAACCGATGTCCGTTCAAAGCCTTGGGTTCGATCACGCTGATCATGTCGATTCCCCATATGGAAAAAGGCCATGGGGAAGAAATAACTTTGAGATGTCATGGCGGTACATGGATTTTGTCGGTGTATATCTGACACTTGTGACACTTCCTCATGTACTTATAGCAGTCGGATTCCATGGTCAACCAGTAGTACCCTGCTCTCAGAATTTTTCTCGCCATTGTGTGTCCGTTGGTATGAGTGCCAAAAGATCCTTCGTGAATTTCTTTTATCAACATGTCTGCTTCTGGTCTGTCTACGCATCGGAGCAAGTCCATGTCGAAGTTCCGCTTATAGAGTGTATCACCGCTCAGGAAGAAGTTGCCAGACAGTCTTCTGAGGGTCTTTCTGTCTTTTCTGGATGCCCCGGGTGGGTATTCCTGTTTCTGAAGGAAGTATTTGATATCGTGATACCAAGTTTTGCGTCTATGACTGCTTCGATCTCGAAGATGTAAGCGGGCCGTTCAAGGCGCATTATGTCGATCTTAGGTAGGTCGTTCCATTGACCTACACTAATCATGGAAGAGAGAGTGGCTAATGCATCAGCCATGTGATTCTCATCACGAGGGACATGATGAAACTCGATTCTGTTGAAGAAAGGCAACAACCTTCTTGCATAGTCTTTGTAAGGAATCAATCTGGATTGGTATGTGTTCTAATCTCCTTTGATCTGATTGACGACCAGAGCTGAGTCGCCATATACGTCCAAGTTCTTGATCCTTAAGTCGATCGCTTCTTCGAGACCCATAATACAAGCTTTGTATTCGACCTCGTTGTTTGTTCACTTGAACGAAAGTCTGGAGGTGAAAGGAATGTGGGTACCCTGAGGTGTTATGATAATTGCCCCAATTTTGTTTCCGTAATGATTGACAGCTCCGTCAAAGATAAGTCCTCATTGGGAACTTGGTTCTGGCCCTTCACGGGGTAGTGGTTCATCGCAATCTTTCATTTTTATATACATGACATCTTCGTCTGGGAAGTCAAATCCGATTAATTCCTGATCGTCAATCGGTTGAGGAGCCAGATGATCTGCTAAAATACCTCATTTGACGGCTTTTTGAGCATGGTACTCTATGTCATATTCTGATAGCAACATCTGCCAACGGGCAATCCTTCCCGTGAGAGCAGGATTTTCGAAGACGTATTTGATTGGATCCATTTTAGAGATTAACCAAGTAGTGTGACGAATCATGTACTGGCGAAGACGTTTGGCTGCCCAAGCCAAAGCGCAACAAGTTTTCTCAAGCATAGTGTACCGAGTCTCGCAGTTGGTGAATTTCTTGCTTAAATAATAGATGGCAGACTCTTTCCTTTTCGTTTCATCTTGTTGGCCAAGTACACATCCCATTGAGTCCGCTAGGACTGTGAGGTAGATGATCAGTGGTCTTCCCTCCACTGGAGGTGATAGAATCGATGGGTTCAACAGATATTCCTTAATACTGTCGAAGGCGATTTGATAGTCCTCTGTCCAAACACAATCCTGATTCTTTTTTAGTAATTTGAAGATCGACGCACAGGTCGCGGTCATGAGGAATGTGAATCTGGAGATGTAGTTCAAACGTCCCAGGAATCCCCTGACTTGTTTTTCAGTTTTTGGAGAAGGCATTTCTTGAATGGCCTTGACCTTGTCAGGATCAACCTCAATTCCTTTCTGGCTGACGATGAACCCCAAGAGTTTCCCTGAACGGACGTCGGAGGTGCATTTATTGGGATTCAAGCGGAGTTTGTACTTTCTCAAATGCTCGAATAGTTTTGACAGGTGGGTCACATGCTTCTCCTCTGTCTTAGATTTTGCAATCATATCATCGACATATACCTCTATCTCTTTGTGTATCATGTCATGAAACAGAGTAGTCATGGCCCTTTGATAGGTTGCCCCGACATTCTTCAAACCGAACGGCATTACCTTATAACAAAAGGTACCCCATGGGGTAATGAACGAAGTTTTCTCCATGTCTTTCGGCGCCATTTTGATCTGATTATAGCCCGAGAATCCATCCATGAAGGAGAAGACTTTGAACTTTGCTGTACTGTCTACCAGCATGTCAATGTGTGGCAAAGGAAAGTCGTCCTTTGGACTTGCCTTGTTCAGATCTCTGTAATCGACACACATTCTGACTTTTCCGTCCTTTTTGGGAACGGGTACGATGTTGGCTAACCATTGAGGATATTCTGATGTGGCGAGGAAGCCCGCATCAATCTGTTTTTGTACCTCCTCTTTGATTTTGATGGCCATGTCCGGGTGAGTCCGTCTCAACCTTTGTTTTACTGGCGGACATTCCGATCTCAACGGTAAATGATGTTCCACGATGTTGGTATCCAACCCTGGCATGTCCTGGTAGGACCAAGCAAACACATCGGGAAATTCTCTGAGAAGCTTTGTTAAACTCTATTTGGCAGTTGGACTGAGCAGTGCCCCAATCCTGATTTCTTTTCTCTCTTTTTCTGAACCCACGTTGATCGTTTCCAATGGCTCTTTGTGAGGTTTGATGGACTTTTCCTCCTGTCTGAGTAGTCGGGAGATCTCTTCTGGAATTTCGTTGTCAACTTCTTCTTCAGCCCCAAATACCGGGAACTCAAAGTCGGGAGAAGACATCGGATCGTATGTTTCAACGGGGTTTAAAACAAGCAATCTGCATGACGTGATGATTGTTTTTAGAAGAGATAGAGAGAATGCAAGAGTGTGTGCAGTGTATTTTTTTCTACTGCTTGTTTTTATTATTGAGTTATTTTTTAGGATTACCATTTTCTGAGAAAAGCAAAAGAAGAAAACAGCAATTAATGCGGAAATTACAGAACGACGTTATTTTATTAATGAACAAGTCGATTCTTGAAACTACAGCCCTATAAAACAAAACTCTTTCGCTTTGGGCAAAGCGAAGAGGGACACTTGTCGACCGACAAGGGACTGACATCGAGTAAAACCCGTCCAGACGGACAAACCAGGCTCTGATACCACTAATGTAACACCCTTTTCTACCCCACAAATAAACATGGCAAAATACACAAATTATCAGAGTAAAAATCACCTCAGAAGGGTGCACATTTCTCAATAAACTCAAAATAACACATTTGCTCCGTAAACAACGGATTTTCCTCAAAATAATAAAAAAGCCATCAAATAGCAGCGGAACCACCATAACCACAATAATCCAAAATCAAAAGGGTTTTTAATTAAAACCATAATAATCAAATAACAACAAAAATAACAATTCAACATGGTTCGACTCAACGACCCAACCCGATGTTACAGTATCAGAGCAAGATCCTCTACATCGACCAAAACCAAATAAACTCCAAAAGTCCTCGAAGGCATCCACAGCTAAGCCTGATCACCTGCATGTTACCCACGTGGAGGCAACATTCAAACAGGCAGGGTGAGTAATCACAATTCATTATAATCAATGTAAAAACAGGATATGCATAAAATGGCATCATCATCATATACAACATCTTCAGGGTTATCACAAGGAAAACATCAAATCACAACATCATAAAATACATCAATGCCAAGCAAATGCACTGCACAACAAGACTCATGCATGTGGTACCAATCGTCACAGTCGATGGACACTAGGCCATCACCCTCCAAAGATCTCCGTCATTAGGATCGGTTCCACACAAGAACCGGAGCACGTCAAGATTTACCTCAAATCCATACAATGGGATTGAAGTATAACATCTTCACTGAAATGCTACAAATGCATGATACACAACGTCATTAATCATCATCATAAAAAAAATCATTTATGTGCATCATCATTCATCAGTTCTCATATTAATCATGTCATAATATATTCGTCAAACATCACAAAACATCATCTCATATTCATCAGTAACATCATGGTAAATCATCAAAAAAATCTCAACACCAAAACATCAAGACAACACAGAATCATAAAACAAAATTTCGCGAACAGCATGCGTTCGCTACTGAGTTCGCCATACGAACCTGTTCGCTTTGGCGTTTGCTTTGCGAGCTGCCAGCGAACCCCAAAATCCCATACAAAAACCAGAGGGTTTCCATTTTGTCTCTCGCTCTCCATCCTCATTCGCTTTGCGAATCCACACGCTGGGACGTTTGCTTTGCAAATTAAATGTCACACTTCAGAATTCATTCCAGTATCATCAAACAAATTATCGTGCATTCGCTGCACTGCTCGCTTTGTGAGTCTGGGGCGAGTGTTCATCTTGCGAAGGAAACGTTCGCTTTGCGAACCTGCGATTTCAGGAAATCGCTGCTACGCATCAGTAGCATATCAGACTCAAAAGCTCTTACGATTTTAACCCCAATTACCCCCAAAAACATCTCTATAACATTCCTAAGGCATTATGGTAATCAAAGGCATAAAACCTACGACTATTAGGTCGATTCGTTACATTATTTGAAACCTCAAATCACCTAAACCTTCACAAACTCTCAAGATTCTCATAAACCCTATAAATTCGTTTCACCACAAAGTCGAAACAACATCGACAGGGAAAATCACCCTCAAGGTCTATTTTATCCGATTCAATTCAACCCTTAATAATCGATTCACAAAATACCCTCAAATCCTCAGTTTACTCATAAATCCCATAAACCCACATAAACCTCAAAATCCACTTTAAATACATCGAATTCCTATGTTGAAAACAATGAAAGGCAATACTCCCCATACCTTAGATTGTCGATTCGAAGCTTTCTCTATTGAGTCTTTGGAAACCTTCTCGAATCCTCGCATTTTCCATTTTCCTCAGAGCTCTCACTTCTTTCCTTCTTTTCACGGTCTAACAAAATGAATCCTATTCTCAAATTCTCCTTTTTGTTAAGCCTAACTCTTGGGCTTCTAAAATGGGCTTTCCCAATCATACCCTCACTAATCCTCCTCAAAAGTCCATCTTACCCTTAATTCCTCTAATATTATTTAAATTAATAATAATACTAATATATACTATTATTCAATTAAATAACCAAAACTCCACGAAAATGCCAACGTCAACACAAACCACCAAAATTCATAGAAAATTCACAAATATTATATTTAAATAAATTAAATAAATATTCTTACGAAATTTGGGGTGTTACACATTCGTCCGGTAGGAGCGGTGCCAACAGGTTTCGGAGGCAGCAGGTACTTCTGGTCAGGCATAGACGTTGACTTCATAGGCGCAGTCTACTCCTGGGGCTCGTCCATCACCTCAGGCCACTTCATCTCAAGCCAGTCAACCTTCATCTCAGGCCACTCCATCATCATCTCAGGCCACTCCATCATCATCTCAGGCCACTTCATCTTCTTCTTCTTCCCCTAGGAGACGGGATTCACTAGCTGACGTGTCACTTCCCCCATCCTCCCGCCTCAGGCGTCAGGATTCACTAGTGTCACCTCTTATTGATCCAATGCCACCTCACATTGATGATCCTTCTAATCCAGTACCACCTCCGGAGGGTGAGTCTGCTGTGGATATCGAGCCAGAGGGTTTTGGTGGAAGTCTATCTGGTCCGTCCCTACTTCCTATGTATCTAGACCACACTGTCAGACATATATGCGGCGGAGAGGTAACATTAGTTAGATTTTTAATTTATTTTTACGCTAATTTAAATTACTGACATTGATTATTTCTAACAGTGATTATATCTGACATTGATTATTCATAGAAAATTTCAGGTGTGTGATCCCTAGAAGTTTATTAACCATGAGAGGAAGATTGTTGGCTTAGCTCAGCCTGATGAGGAGTGGTTTCAGTCAGTTCTGACCTTATCTAGGTTATTACCGCAAGTTTATTGAAGGCTTTTCTAAGTTGGCTTTACCTTTGACTCAGTTGACTCGAAAAGGTCAAGCGTTTGTGTGGGATGTAGCTTGTGAAGAGAGTTTTGTGGAATTGAAGAAGAGATTGACTACTGCTCAAGTGTTGATTTTGCCTAATCCGAGCGAATCTTTTGTGGTGTATTGTGATGCGTCGAAGATGGGCCTTGGTGGAGTATTAATGCAGAATGGACAAGTTGTTGCCTATGCTTCGAGACAATTGCGAGTTCATGAGAGGAATTATCCTACCCATGACTTGGAATTGGTCGCTGTGGTGTTTGTGTTGAAGATTTGGAGACATTATTTGTTTGGCTCGAAATTTGAAGTGTTTAGTGATCATAAGAGTCTAAAGTACTTGTTTGATCAGAAGAAATTAAATATGAGGCAGAGGAAGTGTTTAAAGCTGTTGAAGGATTTTGATTTTGATTTGAGTTATCATCCGGGCAAAGCAAATGTAGTGGCTGATGCATTGAGCAGAAAGTCATTGCATATGTCGATGCTTATGGTGAAAGAGTTGGAATTAATTGAGCAATTCAGAGATTTGAGTTTGGTGTGTGAAGCAGTTCCTGACAGTGTGAAGTTGGGAATGTTGAAGTTAACTAGTAGTATTCTGGAAGAAATCAGAGTGGGACAGCAATCTGATTTAAAGTTGGTTGACCAATTGACTTTAATCAACCAAGGTAACGGAGGAGATTTCCGAATTGACGAGAATGGTGTAATGATGTTCAGAGACAGGGTGTGTGTCCCAAATGTCCCATATATGAAGAAGAGCATTCTTAAAGAAGGACATCGAAGTAGGTTGAGCATTCATCCCGGTGCTACAAAGATGTACCAGGATCTGAAGAAGTTGTTTTGGTGGCCAAGTATGAAGAAGGATGTTGCAGAGTTTGTTTATGCGTGTTTGACTTGCCAGAAGTCGAAAGTCGAGCATCAGAAGCCTTTAGGTATGATGCAGCCTTTGAGGATTCCAGAATGGAAATGAGATAGTATTTCCATGGATTTTGTGGTGGGGTTGCCGAAGACTGCTAAGGGAAATGATTCAATTTGGGTGATCGTGGATAGATTAACTAAGTCGGCTCATTTCTTACCGATGAAGATTAATCATTCCATGCAGAAGTTAGCCGAGATGTACATTGAGGAGATTGTGAAGTTACATGGGGTACCTTCGAGTATTGTGTCGGATAGAGATCCGAGGTTTACATCGAGATTTTGGAAGAGTTTGCAAGATGCTTTGGGTACTAAGTTGAGGATGAGTTATGCCTACCATCCGCAGACGGACGGTCAGACAGAAAAGACTATCAAATATTTAGAAGATTTGTTGAGGGCTTGTGTGTTAGATCATGGAGGATCGTGGGATAGCCATTTGCCATTGATTGAGTTCACGTACAATAATAGTTTTCATGCTAGTATTGGAATGACGCCTTATGAAGCTTTGTATGGGAGAAGGTGTAGGACTCCGTTGTGTTGGTATGAGTCGGGTGAGAGTGTTGTACTCGGACCTGAAATTGTACAAGAGACGACCGAGAAGATTAATAAGATCCAGGAAAGAATGAAAGCTTCGCAGAGTCATCAGAAGAGTTACCATGATAAGAGGAGGAAAGCACTTGAATTCCAAGAGGGAGATCACGTGTTTCTGAGAGTGACGCCAGTGACTGGTGTGGGTCGAGCTTTGAAGTCTAGGAAGCTCACTCCATGTTTTGTTGGTCCATATCAGATATCGTAGAGGATAAGAGAGGTAGCCTATCGAATTGCTTTACCACTGTCACTTGCGAATTTGCATGATGTGTTCCATGTGTCTCAATTGAGGAAGTACATTCTGGATCCGTCGCATGTGATTCAGATGGATGATGTACAAGTGAAGGACAATCTGACTGTGGAAGCATTGCCGGTGCGTGTTGATGGTCGAGAGACGAAGCAAATGCGGGGTAAAGACATAACTTTGGTGAAGGTGTTGTGGGGTGGACCAGCTGGTGAAAGTTGGACTTGTGAACGTGAAGATCAGATGAGGGAGTCGTATCCGACCCTATTCCCTTGAGGTAATTTTCGAGGGCAAAAATCCTTTAAGTGGGGGAGAGTTGTAACGCCTCAAATTTCGTAATAATATTTAATTAATTTATTTAAATATTATGTTCGTGAATTTCGGTGATTTGTGTGGATGTCGGTGATTTTATGAAGTTTTGGGTTATTTAATTATATAATAGCATATGTTATGGAATATGATGTATTATTATTTAAATTAAATAATATTAGAGGAATTAAGGGCGAAATGGACATTTGAGGAGAATTAGTGGGGGTAAGATGGGAAGAGCACATTTAGGGGTATTTTAAGAGAGAATAGTGAAAGGAACTCATTATTCGTATTTTTCTTGAGGAAGAGGAAAAGGTGCTCTGAAGAACAAGTGAGAGGGAGGCTAGGGCATAGAAGATTTCCGGCGAAACTTCAAGAGAAGATCGAAAGAAGCAAAACTCTAAGGTATGGAGAGTATCGCTTTACAATATTTGTGATATAAAGATTAGGTGTTGTGGGTAATTGGGGTTTTGTGGGAAAACCTAGGAATTGAGGTTAGGGATGATGAATTGTGATGATTTACTTTATGATGATTGTTGTTATTGATGTATACATGATAGTTATAGGTTATAATAACATAATCTGTGATGATCTGAGGAAAAATATGGGGTTTGGAGTGTGGAATCGCAGATGGGGAAATGCTGTTATCGCAGGGTTTTTCTGCAGAAATCGCAGAGCCCGCTTAGCGCGGTCTAGCGCACTTAGCGCGGTCTGAAGAAATTTCGCCTCTTCGAGGCAGTGAGTAGCGCGCTTAGCCGGGTGGGGCACGCTTAGCGCGACCTGGAACTGAAAATATTTTTTTTTATTGAATTAAAATTCATGAAAAATATATGTCTTGTGTTATATTGATGCTGCGATGTTGCAGTGAATTTCTGCTATGTGTTGACGTCTTATATGTGATGAAAATGATGTTTTGATGATTATATGATGATGTGCCATTATTGATGCTTATTAGATGTTTGTATGAGATGTTTGATGACAAAATGATGATGTGAAGTACTATGAGTACATTGACGATTATGAGATGACGATTCATGATGCTTTGATGATTAAATGACAATGTGGATAACATGATATTTGATGAATGATGATGCACTTAATAACTTTTGTTGATGATGATGATTATGACGTTGTGCATCATGCATTCATAGCATTTAGACTTCGGTCTATTGATGATGTTAGGACTTTGGTCCAGTGACGATGATAGTACTTCGGTCCAGTGACGATGATAGGACTTCGGTCCAGTGACGATTTAGGACTTCGGTCCAGTGGTGGCTTCAATCCCATTGTGCGGATTGAAGTATTTTGTGACGTGCTCCCTTGTGGAGGGTTGATGACCTAATGTCCATTATTATGACGATTTAGTACCACATGCATTTTATGACGTTGCATTTCATCCTTGGTGGCATTGCATAATTGCATATGAGTGATATTGGTGATGTGATGTTTTATGCGATGTTTTATATGATGTTTAGGGTGAGAAGCTGTAGTATGTGATGAAAACAATTGTTGCCTGTTGATGTCTTTTCTTTATATGATTTATATTGAATTGTGATTACTCACCCTGCTTGTTTGAATGTTGCCTCCACGTGGGTAACGTGCAGGTGGTCAGGTTTAGCTGTGGACGTTTTCGAGGACTTGAAGTTTATTTGCTTTGGTCGATTTAGAGGGTCTTGCTCTGATAGTGTAACATCGGGTTGGGGTCCTTTGAGTCGAACTATGTTGTTTCTTTATTTTGGTGTTATTTGATGATGTGGTTTTATTTGAATTATTATGACGTTTGTTGAAAACCGTTTTAATTGGAAGTTTTGAATTCCGCTGCCATGTGAAGGCTTTTAATTTAATTTTGATGGAAGTCCCTTGGTGTATAGGGCAATTGTGTTATTTTGAGTTTATTGAGAAATGTGCACCCTTTGAGGTGATTATTACTCTGATATTTTGTGTATTTTGTCGTGTTTATTCATGGGGTAGAAAAGGGTGTTACAGGGAAGCAATGAAAAAGAAATATAAGGAGGAAGTAGCTTACACAAAAGCTTCATACTTCTTATACTTCTTTTCATTGTTTCTAAAACTAGATAAAGTTTGCTTACAGTGTTGATTCTTCATTTACTAACATCTTGTTCGTGAAGCTATGAAGAAAAAGTACAAGGTGGATGAAGTTTCTATCATAGCTTCATGCTTCTTGTACTTTTTTTCTATAGCTACGCAAACATTATGAAGTTTCCAAAGCATGGTCTTTGTTAAGGTAGTGAAAACGAATCTGAAAAAATGAGTACAATCAACAAAAATAACAATCCACAAACGAGATAATGGGAAATATCTAACAATAGATGGAAGAAGAAGAATACCTTAATGTATGATTCACGACTAATGGTGAAAACGAAGAGAAAAAATGGGTTCTAGGGTTTCACTTTAAAGGCAACGACGTTACTGTTAATTAAGTGAAAGTTATTTTGCTTATATATGGGTAAACTATTTCACAACCGATAACAATAACAACCGTATAGATATGTATTTATTTATTATAAATATATCACTACGGTTAACTAGAATAACCGTAGTGATAACCCTTTTATCTGTGAATTTTAAAATAAATAAAAACCGTATAGATAGGTATTTATTTATTATAAATATATCACTACTGTTAACTAGGAGAACCGTAGTGATAACCCTTTTATTTGTGAATTTCAAAATAAATAAAAAAGAAAAGGTGCGCCTTAACTTCTCACTTAATGCATCTGCAGTTTAAACATCAACAATGTAATTCACAATGCATCTGCAGTTTAAACACCAACAATGTAATTCACAATGGATCTGCACTTTAAACACCAGCAATGTAATTTAAACCCTAATTCAACTATTACATTTCATAACAAAGTAAACATTAAACATAAAGGAGACAAGAAAACATAACATCTTGATATTTCCAGAAATTATCTCTGATTTCAGTTTGTTCTTCAAATTCTTGTTCTTTTTCTTTAAATCCTCATACATAACCTTCAGATAGCCCACAGCTTCCAACTCTGACTTCATAATGCTCTCATCGTCATTTCCATCTCTTTCTCCCACGTCTTCATCCCATATGAACAAATTACATGTTTCATCGCTCCTCCAAAATGGACATCTCCAAAAAAGCCTTCCTTTATTTTGTCCCTTCTTGCATTGATACGAAACCATACGGCCATCACAACCACAAAAATTTCCAGATCGAGATTTTACACTGGAAGAAGACGTAGAAACACCTTTGGATGATTTTGTCTTCAAATGTGACATTGCAACACCTTAAAGTATAACACTTTCTTGTTCTTGTTGTCTTCTTCCCGACAATGGTGACGGCGTAGGTGTTAGGGTTGTTTCGTCTTGTTTCATTTTTCAATGGATAAATTGATATACACTTGGTGTTTAAAATACATAACAGTTGTAACAACGGTTTTAAGAAAAAGCCGTCGTGATATGATTATTATTTTTTAGTTAAATATTAATAAAAATTAAAAAGGGAGCATTTACATCAAAGGGATAAACTATTTGAGGGCGATGAGGTTCGAACCCATGATAGCTAGATTGTATCACCAGGGTTTACATAACAACCGTTATTATACCCATGAGATTTCTAATTAAAATAATGCGCGCGCATCCAGTACGCACTATAAGAACGGTGTATAGGATGCCGTTGTAAACCTTGCGTTGTTGTTTGGGCGTTTTGTAGTAGTGCCAGGAGATGATCTGTGAAGCATGTCAGGGATGCATATAGGATGGTCAAGGATGTGTGAACCATGGAAGATAGTCAGGAGATGATGTGTGAAGCATGTCAGGGATGCATAGATGATGGTCAAGGATGTGTGAACCATGGAAGATAGTCAGGAGATGATGTGTGAAGCATGTCAGGGATGCATATAGGATGGTTAAGGATATGTGAACCATGGAAGATAGTCAGGAGATGATGTATGAAGCATGTCAGGGATGCATATAGGATGGTTAAGGATGTGTGAACTATGGAAGATAGTCAGGAGATGATGTGTGAAGCATGTCAGGGATGCATATAGGATGGTCAAGGATGTGTGAACCATGGAAGATAGTCAGGAGATGACGTGTGAAGCATGTCAAGGATGCATAGAGGATGGTCAAGGATGTGTGAACCATTGAAGATAGTCAGGAGATGATGTGTGAAGCATGTCAGAGATGCATATAGGATGGCCAAGGATGTGTGAACCATGGAAGATACTCAGGAGATGATGTGTGAAGCATGTCAGGGATGCATATAAGATGGTCAAGGACGTGTGAACCATGGAAGATACTCAGGAGATAATGTGTGAAGCATGTCAGGGATGCATATATGATGGTCAAGGATGTCTGAACCATGAAAGATAGTCAGGAGATGATGTGTGAAGCATGTCAGGGATGCATATAGGATGGTCAAGGATGTGTGAACCATGGAAGATAGTCAGGAGATGATGTGTGAAGCATGTCAGGGATGCATATAGGATGATCAAGGATGTGTGAACCATGGAAGATACACAGGAGATGATGTGTGAAGCATGTGTGGGATGCATAGAGGATGGTCAAGCATGTGTGAACCATGGAAGATAGTCAGGAGATGTTGTGTGAAGCATGTCAGGGATGCATATAAGATGGTCAAGGATGTGTGAACCATGGAAGATAGTCAGGAGATGATGTGTGAAGCATGTCAGTGATGCATATAGGATGGTCAAGGATGTGTGAACCATGGAAGATACTTAGGAGATGATGTGTGAAGCATGTGTGGGATACATAGAGGATGGTCAAGCATGTTTGAACCATGCAAGATAGTCAGGAGATGATGTGTGAAGCATGTCAGGGATTAGAGCCGTCAAAATGGGCCGACGCCCATGGGCCGGCCCGCCGAGCCCGAAAAAAGTTAGGGCTTGGGCCTTATTTTTGAAGCCCATATTATTCCGGGCCTTTTTTAGCCCGGCCCGAAAAAACCCGAAAAAAAATGGGCCGGCCCGTATGGGCTATGGGTAGCCCGCCAGACCGACAACTTTTTTTAAAAGAATTAATTTAACTATTTGGCCCATAATATAAATTAATAAATATATATAATTGGACCTAAAAAATAAATTTGGCCCAAGAAACATTTGGATACAATGTGTTAGTGCATCTTTGGTTCGGTCCACACACACTTCAGTGACTACCCGAACATTAATTTCTATTACATTATATTACATTACAGTATTCTAAAATAAATATATTACATTAAGATCATTAAAATGAGTATTAATTTCTATAACATTATATATTAAAATGAGTATTAATTTCTATTACATTATATATTACTTAAAAAATGAATTTTTTATTTTTTTTTTAAAATGGGCCCGTTTTAGGGCTGGGTAGCCCGCAGCCCAGACAGGGCTGGGCCTGGGTAGTAAAAAAGGAGCCCGTATTCAAAATGGGCTTTTTGAGCCCGCCCCGGAAAAGCCCGAGGCCCGCCAGGGCCGGCCCGTTTAGGGCCGGGCTACCCATTTTGACAGCTCTATCAGGGATGCATATAGGATGGTCAAGGATGTGTGAACCATGGAAGATAGTCAGGAGATGATGTGTGAAGCATGTCAGGGGTGCATATAGGATGATCAAGGATGTGTGAACCATGGAAGATAGTCAGGAGATGATGTGTGAAGCATGTAAGGGATGCATAAAGGATGGTCAAGGATGTGTGAACCATGGAAGATAGTCAGGAGATAATGTGTGAAGCATGTCAGGGATGCATATAGGATGGTTAAGGATGTGTGAACCATGGAAGATAGTCAGGAGATGATGTGTGAAGCATCTCAGGGATGCATATAGGATGGTCAAGGATGTGTGAACCATGGAAGATAGTCAGGAGATGATGTGTGAAGCATGTCAGAGATGCATATAGGATGATCAAGGATGTGTGAACCATGGAAGATACACAGGAGATGATGTGTGAAGCATGTGTGGGATGCATAGAGGATGGTCAAGCATGTGTGAACCATGGAAGATAGTCAGGAGATGTTGTGTGAAGCATGTCAGGGATGAATATAAGATGGTCAAGGATGTGTGAACCATGGAAGATAGTCAGGAGATGATGTGTGAAGCATGTCAGGGATGCATATAGGATGGTCAAGGACGTGTGAACCATGGAAGATAGTAAGGAGATGATGTGTGAAGCATGTCAGGGATGCATATAGGATGGTCAAGGATGTGTGAACCATGGAAGATAGTCAGGAGATGATGTGTGAAGCATGTCAGAGATGCATATAGGATGATCAAGGATGTGTGAACCATGGAAGATACACAGGAGATGATGTGTGAAGCATGTGTGGGATGCATAGAGGATGGTCAAGCATGTGTGAACTATGGAAGATAGTCAGGAGATGTTGTGTGAAGCATGTCAGGGATGAATATAAGATGGTCAAGGATGTGTGAACCATGGAAGATAGTCAGGAGATGATGTGTGAAGCATGTTAGTGATGCATATAGGATGGTCATGGATGTGTGAACCATGGAAGATACTTAGGAGATGATGTGTGAAGCATGTGTGGGATACATAGAGGATGGTCAAGCATGTGTGAACCATGGAAGATAGTCAGGAGATGATGTGTGAAGCATGTCAGGGATGCATATAAGATGGTCAAGGATGTGTGAACCATGGAAGATAGTCATGAGATGATGTGTGAAGCATGTCAGGGGTGCATATAGGATGGTCAAAGATGTGTGAACCATGGAAGATAGTCAGGAGATGATGTGTGAAGCATGTCAGGGATGCATAAAGGATGGTCAAGGATGTGTGAACCATGGAAGATAGTCAGGAGATGATGTGTGAAGCATGTCAGGGATGCATATAGGATGGTCAAGGATATGTGAACCATGGAAGATAGTCAGGAGATGATGTGTGAAGCATGTCAGGGATACATATAGGATGGTAAAGGATGTGTGAACCATGGAAGATAGTCAGGAGATGATGTGTGAAGCATGTCAGGGATGCATATAGGATGGTCAAGGATGTGTGAACCATGGAAGATAGTCAGGAGATGATGTGTGAAGCATGTCAGGGGTGCATATAGGATGATCAAGGATGTGTGAACCATGGAAGATAGTCAGGAGATGATGTGTGAAGCATGTAAGGGATGCATAAAGGATGGTCAAGGATGTGTGAACCATGGAAGATAGTCAGGAGATAATGTGTGAAGCATGTCAGGGATGCATATAGGATGGTTAAGGATGTGTGAACCATGGAAGATAGTCAGGAGATGATGTGTGAAGCATCTCAGGGATGCATATAGGATGGTCAAGGATGTGTGAACCATGGAAGATAGTCAGGAGATGATGTGTGAAGCATCTCAGGGATGCATATAGGATGGTCAAGGATGTGTGAACCATGGAAGATAGTCAGGAGATGATGTGTGAAGCATGTTAGAGATGCATATAGGATGATCAAGGATGTGTGAACCATGGAAGATACACAGGAGATGATGTGTGAAGCATGTGTGGGATGCATAGAGGATGGTCAAGCATGTGTGAACCATGGAAGATAGTCAGGAGATGTTGTGTGAAGCATGTCAGGGATGAATATAAGATGGTCAAGGATGTGTGAACCATGGAAGATAGTCAGGAGATGATGTGTGAAGCATGTCAGGGATGCATATAGGATGGTCAAGGACGTGTGAACCATGGAAGATAGTAAGGAGATGATGTGTGAAGCATGTCAGGGATGCATATAGGATGGTCAAGGATGTGTGAACCATGGAAGATAGTCAGGAGATGATGTGTGAAGCATGTCAGAGATGCATATAGGATGATCAAGGATGTGTGAACCATGGAAGATACACAGGAGATGATGTGTGAAGCATGTGTGGGATGCATAGAGGATGGTCAAGCATGTGTGAACTATGGAAGATAGTCAGGAGATGTTGTGTGAAGCATGTCAGGGATGAATATAAGATGGTCAAGGATGTGTGAACCATGGAAGATAGTCAGGAGATGATGTGTGAAGCATGTTAGTGATGCATATAGGATGGTCATGGATGTGTGAACCATGGAAGATACTTAGGAGATGATGTGTGAAGCATGTGTGGGATACATAGAGGATGGTCAAGCATGTGTGAACCATGGAAGATAGTCAGGAGATGATGTGTGAAGCATGTCAGGGATGCATATAAGATGGTCAAGGATGTGTGAACCATGGAAGATAGTCATGAGATGATGTGTGAAGCATGTCAGGGGTGCATATAGGATGGTCAAAGATGTGTGAACCATGGAAGATAGTCAGGAGATGATGTGTGAAGCATGTCAGGGATGCATAAAGGATGGTCAAGGATGTGTGAACCATGGAAGATAGTCAGGAGATGATGTGTGAAGCATGTCAGGGATGCATATAGGATGGTCAAGGATATGTGAACCATGGAAGATAGTCAGGAGATGATGTGTGAAGCATGTCAGGGATACATATAGGATGGTAAAGGATGTGTGAACCATGGAAGATAGTAAGGAGATGATGTGTGAAGCATGTCAGGGATGCATATAGGATGGTCAAGGATGTGTGAACCATGGAAGATAGTCAGAAGATGATGTGTGAAGCATGTCAGGGATGCATAGAGGATGGTCAAGGATGTGTGAACCATGGAAGATACTCAGGAGATGATGTGTGAAACATGTCAGAGATGCATAGAGGATGGTCAAGGATGTGTGAACCATGTGTGAGATGCATCAATGATGGTCAAGATAGTCAAGAGATGGTTTTTATTTTTTTTATTTTAGGTTTAATTGGTATATTTTGTAGAATTATTTTCACACAATATATATGTTTAACATTTATTTGAGTTTTAATTTATTTCACACATTTAATTTTTTTTTAAGTTTTAAAATTTCACTTTCTCTAGTTTATTTTACTATTTTTTTACGAAATAAATTAAAAAATTTATATATTTGTTGAATTAATTTATTATTTTAAAATATATTTTTAAATTAAACTAAGTATTGAAAAATATATTTTCATATTCATAGCTTTGGCTACAACCCTAAAATGTTTTAGAATGCTCCAACATTTCCCTCCATTGAAAGCGTCAAATTTTCATCTTTCCCTCCTAAAATGGCTTTGGCTATCACTATCGCTTTCACCAATTTTACTACCAGTTGCGCATCGTCCTCGCATTTCGTTGATTTTGGTTCTGATCAAATTCATAAGCAGAGTTCTGGAAAATCATCGGTGTTAGAGAGCATCAACGACCGTGATTTTATTCCCCGTGGATCAGGTACATTACCGTCACTGATTTACCCGTTTATTTCATCTTTCGTATACATATTCTGTTTTGTTACTGATAATTGAGAAAACTGTGGAAATTTAAAGACTGTTAGGTTTTTTTTTGGAATTGTTAGGAGGAAAATGAATATTGATGAATGTTTTGAATAATGAAAGAAAAGAAACGGTTGGCGGAGATGATCTGTGATAGAACGGTGATAACAAGTGTATGCTATGTACTCTTGAAGAGAAAAGGGCAGGATGTGACCGTAACCGGAGATGGAACAAATGATGCACAATCACCACATGAGGTTAGTACAACGTTTCATGTAGATCTTGTTAGAAATATATAAAGTAAGCTATGCTATATGATGTCTCTATCTCACATTTCGTGTATTCCTATATGAATGCCTTCAAAACAGGACTATGTGATCATTAATGATGGCTTGATCTAATTGATTTGTTTACAGGGCATATATTTCATGACTGCTTTATCTAATTGAAATCGTGCATATATTTTGTAATTGATTAATCTATTTGTTTACTTTTCCTTTTTCTGATGTTTTGACTTTGAGGATGATTTAGGCCTCTATTTGATGAATTATTACATCAGTATCACTCAACAAGAATAGGCCAGATGCTACTTCTGATGACTTGTTTCATGATGTTGGTCTTTGGTTATCTCTGAAAATTAAGGTAAGGAACCTCAAAGTTTTCCCTTGTTTTTATGGCCAGTGTGTTTTACATTAGTTTGTATTATCTAACATTAAAAGTGTCGTTCATTGATAGTTTTCCATTAGTTTCAGTATGTTTTACATTACTTTTTACTATCTAACATTAAAAGTTTTCCCTGATAGTTATTATCTCAAGAGTTTGTGCAGATTATATGTCATTGATGCTTCTTTATCTAAAGCACCCCTTCATACTGCACTTATTATAAGACAAGCTGTTGTTTAAATTGTATTACATGATTAGTTTTTCCATTTCTAAACTTGTGTTTTTCCATTTATAATATATTGGGTCCCTAATCTAGTTTCAACCCCTAAATTCTTCTAATCTGGTCCCTAATCCGAATATTAGGAGTTAAAACCATTTCAAAACTTGAGTTATCGGTTGAAAATTAGAAAAATTCGCAGTCTGAACCTTTCGCTGCCGCGTCGAAAATCACCCCGAGCACCGGAAATTGCTCAGTAAAAGAGATAGTCAATAAGAATAAATAATTTTGCATCAAATTTTAAACAAAAAAATAACACATAAATAATAAAATAATTTTTTAAATTTAATTAAAAAATTAATATTACATAACAACAAATTGTTTAAAAGTATGTGAAATAAAAAATTACATTAAATTAAGAAATAATATCAAAATTTTAAAACTTAACTAATTATAAATTAATATAATATAGAATACAAATGCAAATAATAAATAAATATTAAAATATATAATTTAGTTTAAAAAATCAATTTAAAATTCAATCTAATATAAATATTTTTTATTTTTAGCACTGTTAATTTAAACAGCGTTTTCACTTTAGAAGACATAATAGCGCTCGAGACAAAAAATAAACGTTTTCTAAGTCTCTCATCCATCGATCGCCGTCGAGAAACCTTTTTGCGAAACTCATCTCACGCCGTCTCTCGTCCGTCGATCGCCGCCGAGAAACCCTAGCTGAGTTTAGTTTCATTCTATTCCTCTATTGCTCGAATTGAGAAACCCTATTTTCTCTGAGATTGCTCTATTGCTGTTTGTGTTTGAGTTTAGTTGCATACTATCATGGAGGTAAGTAACATTTTTTTCATTCTTTCTCCATCGTTTGAATTTTGGTTTAGTTGTTGATTTTATTTTTGCTGCCTGTGATTAGAAGATCCAAGGGGCTGAGATAGTTGACATTGACAAGACGAGCATGATTATGGAGCCTGAGAAGTCTACCGGAGGTGGACTCTTTGTTCCTGGGAAGGAAAGGGTAGTGTATGTCGCACCGGAGAGAAAATCACGATTAGGTACTGCTTTTTTGTTGTGTAGTTCAATGTTTTACTCGTATTGGTTGTTCATATAGGATATGATTTTGTGTTTCTTAATGTTGATGCTTTGCATTGTTTGTTTTGACGAATGTTTTAACAGGACTAGATACCCTTGCCATCGCAAAACGTGGGGAGTCTCAGAGTGAAGCGGCATTCAAGGTGCCTAAAGAGATTACCACATCAATTGCAGCTGCTGCAGACGATGAAGACGAGTCCTCTACTGTTGAGGAGGGTGAACACACGGGTGCACGGCGTTCTCATAGAAGATACCTTGAGACAACAAGTGAAACATCACGTGCGGGTATTCTTTTTGTTATATAGTTAATTTTCTTTTGCGCATAGGTTGCTAGCATTTGCGTATATTTTGTTAGCATTTGGCTTCATGTATAACTATCTTCATAGATGAATATCGAGCTGTTTCGAAGAGTAAACTTCAACTTTGTTGGAAGTGCATATCGTGAATTTTAAATTCAAATCCTACTAATGGGGTATCATTTTTTTTTATGAAGTGGGTATGAGTTCAATCAAATGAGATTAGACTAATATGTTTAAGGGTAACTGGAAAGGAATTTTCTCCAACTTTCGATGCTTAATGTATCTGATGACCATTTAGAGTTCTCATACCATATTGCTTTTTAGTGTGTATGTCTGGAGTTTTGGTGTTAGTTTTGTTTCTCAAAAAATGAAATTAATAATCAAAGATCAATGACTTTGTCTTTACAGATAGCTCTCTTACTGAAGAAGCTTCACCATCACGTGGATATGACAGGGAGAGTCATAGGAGCAACAGGAGGGACGACGATAGTGAGAGGAGCGACAGGAAAGACGGAAATGAGAGGAGCGACAGGAGGGACGGTAGTGAGAGGAGTCACTATCATAGGAGTGAGCGAAGGGAAGATCACAGGAGGGAGAGGCATTCTGGATACCATAGAAAGAGAACCAGATATGACAGTGATGATTATAGGAGGGAGAGGAGTTATTCTGGTATGTAATTGTTACTGTCCTGATTTTGTAATTCGTTTAATTAATCAAAGTACTAGCCATTTTTAATGACTGGTAAGCATATGTAAGAATGATGAATGTATTGGTATCTGCAGGAAGGTCTGACTGGGACAGTGGCAGATGGGAATGGGAAGATACTCCACGGAGGGATAGCATATCTAGCTCTAGACGACATCAACCTTCACCATCACCAATGTTCGTTGGTGCCTCACCTGATGCACGACTAGTTTCTCCGTGGTTGGGCGGCCATACTCCTAATTCATCTTGTATGTTATTTCAATTTCCCAATATTGTATTTGGTTTCGAATACCAATGTCAAGACTGTATACGTATACAATAATCTTTGACAAATAATTTTATTTTACTTCAGATACACCTTCTCCTTGGGACCATGTTTCTCCGTCTCCTCTTCCAATACGTGCTTCTGGATCTTCTGTCAAATCTTCTGTTTCTCAATATAATCGAAAGTCGCATACGTATAAGGTAATTTCGTACCTAATGTCAAAACGTTACAGTGTATGATAGTTTATCATAGATAGAGTATGACAGTGATGTTTAACATATCACAAAAAACTAGATACTAATAATTTTATTCCTCAGGAGGAAATAGCTGGCAAGTCTGAGTTGGACGAAAAACACTCGTATACTGAGATAACTGAAAGCATGCGTGAAGAGATGGAACGCGATGCAGACCGAGCATGGTATGTAATTTAGTTTTGCAGGTTATTTTTGTTTTATATTTATACTTTTGAAGACATTTTTCTATATTTGACATGTTTGATATTGTATTGTTTAATATAATTAATTAATTATTGTTATAAAGGTATGATAGAGAAGAAGGAAGCACGTTTGATTCTGACAACTCATCACTATTTCTGGGAGATGAGGCTTCCTTTCAGAAGAAAGAGGCCGAGTTGGCTAAAAGACTGGTAACTCCTAGGATATCAATTATATATTTAAGTTATCTTTCCCTTAAATTAAGTTATGTGCTTGACTGTTATGCATTTGGAGAATCAATTACTTATTGGATATCAATTCAATATATATTTAAACTAAATTATCTTTCGTCTTCAGTTATTAAGTTTGCATCAGTGTTGTCCATGGCGGAGAGACAAAATCCCACCATACCGGACGCTTTGCGGCGCCGTTATTGTGGATTATGGCGGAAAAACCCGCAATAGCAGAGGATATTTACCATTGCGGCAAGCCCAAAAACCGCCTGTTATATCGGCCATAGCGGCCATGGCGCCGCAATTTGATAACACTGCTTTCCATTCTGTAAAAAATGTTGTTAAATAGGGAAATTAAAGATAGTTATTGACCTTAAGGAGAGTCAATATAATTTAATATTGAACTGTGAACTGGTTCTATATTCATCATCATAGCATGGTATTTTTTTTAGTATACACTTAGATCTCATTTAGCCAAATATCTAAATTGATTAGAAGTTACCATTATGATCCTTCTAATTGAAATTTGGTGCAGTTACTTATATTTTGCTCATGCCCTTGGTTGTTGCGGTGACAATCTAGATAGACATGTTTTAGCATGTAGTCTAAGCCTACCAACGTGAGTAACTTGAGTGACTGGCCTTAGAATCTGGTATTTATTTTAAATAAATGGACTAAACCATTAGTTTGTTGAAGATTCTGTTTTTCTGTGTCCAATTCCAATATCTCAACTCATGTTCTTTTCTTTGAGTTGGTATGTAATTTATGTCCAACATTTGTCTGGTTGAGTTGCTTATGTACAAAGTGTTCAATGTATTGGCACAGACCCGAAGAGATGGGACAAAGATGTCTCTTTCACAAAGCAAGAAATTATCTCAGCTTACAGCTGATAATGCTCAATGGGAAGATCGGCAACTGCTAAGATCGGGTGCTGTTAGAGGTACAGAGGTCCAGACTGAATTTGATGACGAGGATGAACGCAAAGTCATTCTTCTTGTGCACGGTAATTATTGGTCATACCAACTTCGACAATTTAACGTAGAATTATTGATCTTTTTGGCTGAATATCTTTTTACTATTGATTCACAGATACTAAGCCTCCTTTTCTCGATGGTAGAGTTGTTTTTACTAAGCAGGCAGAGCCAATTATGCCAATAAAAGATCCAACATCAGACATGGCTATAATTTCTCGTAAAGGATCTACTCTGGTAAGAGAAATTCATGAGAAACAGAGTTCAAATAAGTCTCGCCAACGCTTTTGGGAACTTGCTGGCTCAAAACTTGGTGATATCTTGGGCGTTGAAAAAACAGCAGAACAGGTATTCTTCTGGAATAATTTTGATATTCAGTTTTACTCTCTTAATGGTTTAAAGATTTAGTCTTATTTATTTTTTTTCAAACACTAGATTGATGCCGACACTGCTGTAGTGGGTGAGGATGGTGAGATTGATTTTAAGGAGGAAGCAAAGTTTTCTCAACACATGAAGAAGGGAGAAGCTGTGAGTGACTTTGCTAAGTCAAAAAGTCTTTCTGAGCAAAGGCAATATCTGCCTATTTTTTCAGTGCGAGAAGAGTTATTACAGGTTGGTTTTTCTGTTTTACCTTTGGTGATTATTTTTGGGGTTGCTTTTTTTTTTCTATCAAGTTTTTTGGTATTTTATTTTTTATTTTTATTTATTTATTTATTTTTACAAAATATCACAATCAAACAGTCTAAATGTTTAAGATTAGGATATCAAATACGGGTTGGACATGTCCATGTTTTACTTTTGTTTTGTCCTAGTCATCACAGTTAGATGACTACATTTGTAATTTTTTTTATCATGATAGAACAAGACCCAAGTCCCTTTTCCTTATTTCATCAGACACACATTTTTAACTGCTTGGTTGGGTTTTGTTTCCACTTTGATTTTTTAATTAAGACATATTTTTCTCATTGAGTTATTGCAACAATTTATTTATATGATGTGTAGGTGATTCGTGAAAATCAGGTGGTGGTTGTAGTTGGGGAAACTGGTTCAGGAAAGACAACCCAATTGACACAGGTTGTTATCGTTTTCTTTTTTATATTATTAAATAATGTTATTCAATCAAAAAAGGAAAAGATCATATTAAAAACACATGTTATTTGTTAGAAATAGGTAACCATGTTTATCAAAATAGAACTTGACATTTGGTATTTCTGAACAGTATCTGCATGAGGATGGGTATACTATAGGTGGTATAGTAGGTTGCACCCAACCAAGGCGTGTGGCAGCTATGAGTGTTGCCAAGAGAGTTAGCGAGGAGATGGACACAGAGTTAGGCGATAAAATTGGATATGCTATACGTTTTGAGGACGTGACTGGACCAAATACCATAATAAAGGTGAACAATTCTATTTATATTTTTTGAAATTGACAAATGTTATAGTATATGTTAGTTATATTGTGGGTGGGAAAATAACCCTCAAAGCTCAACCTACTTAACACTCAACTCCTCCACTCCGGCCACTGAGCCAACTTATATAAAATCAAAATTAACCATTATGCTTTGTTAGAAGTACTATTACATGATGTATTTTCATCGTTAGTATTCACGAGTCAGACATGCATTGTAATTGTGTGGTTACGTTTAATCATAAACTTTTTGGTGCTTTGCTCTAAACTTTAGTGGTTAAATTTTACAGTACATGACAGATGGGGTACTTCTACGTGAAACACTTAAAGACTCTGATTTAGATAAGTATAGGTACGGTATTGACAAATCTTCCTTTCTCAATGTCTTGTTTGTTTGAGATAAAGACAATGTTAGTAATCGTCCGGTTTGAAACTGTTTCAGGGTTATTGTGATGGACGAAGCCCATGAAAGGTCATTAAGCACAGATGTCCTTTTTGGAATACTGAAGAAAGTTGTAGCCCAACGCCGTGATTTCAAGCTGATTGTTACATCAGCAACTCTGAATGCACAGAAATTCTCCAATTTCTTTGGAAGGTAATGTTAATTCTTCATATAGCATTCTCTCTAGTTTTTATTTATAACTATAGTTTGGGTCAATCTAATTGGGGTATCCTTGCAGTGTTCCGATTTTTCATATTCCTGGGAGAACATTTCCTGTCAATATATTATGGAGCAAAACTCCATGTGAAGATTACGTTGAAGCTGCAGTGAAGCAAGCTATGACTATTCACATAACCAGCCCTCCAGGTGACGTCCTTATCTTCATGACTGGCCAAGATGAGATTGAGGCAGCTTGCTATGCCCTTGCTGAAAGAATGGAGCAGATGATATCATCTTCAAACAAAGAAGTCCCGAAACTTTTGATTCTTCCCATATATTCTCAACTTCCGGCCGACTTGCAAGCAAAGATATTTCAGAAAGCTGAAGATGGTGCGCGCAAATGCATTGTGGCCACTAATATTGCTGAGACATCGCTGACTGTGGATGGTATCTTCTTTGTCATAGACACAGGCTATGGTAAAATGAAGGTGTACAACCCTAGGATGGGTATGGATGCTCTCCAAGTCTTCCCTGTTAGCCGTGCTGCTGCTGACCAGCGTGCTGGCCGAGCTGGTAGAACTGGCCCTGGCACCTGCTATCGTCTGTATACAGAGAGTGCTTACCTAAATGAAATGTTGGCCAGTCCAGTTCCAGAGATTCAGAGGACCAACCTTGGCAATGTGGTTTTGTTACTGAAATCTCTTAAAGTTGAAAATTTACTCGACTTTGATTTCATGGATCCACCGCCGCAGGATAATATTCTCAATTCTATGTACCAGTTGTGGGTGTTGGGTGCCCTTAACAATGTGGGGGGATTGACTGAACTTGGCTGGAAAATGGTTGAATTTCCACTAGATCCTCCACTTGCTAAGATGCTTTTGATGGGTGACCAGTTGGGGTGTCTCGAGGAGGTTCTTACGATTGTTTCAATGCTTTCAGTACCGTCGGTTTTCTTTCGGCCAAAGGACCGAGCAGAGGAGAGTGATGCTGCACGTGAAAGATTTTTCGTACCTGAATCCGATCATCTAACGCTTTACAATGTTTATCAGCAATGGAAACAACATGATTACAGAGGGGATTGGTGCAACGATCATTTTTTGCATGTTAAAGGTCTCAGAAAGGCTAGAGAGGTGAGATCCCAGCTGCTTGATATTCTCAAGACTCTCAAAATTCCTTTAACCACATGCTGGCCTGATACAGATGTCGTCAGAAAAGCAATTTGTTCTGCGTACTTCCACAATTCAGCAAGATTAAAGGGTGTCGGGGAGTATGTTAACTCTCGAAATGGGATGCCATGTCACCTTCATCCGAGTAGTGCTCTCTATGGCATGGGTTGCACTCCTGATTATGTAGTTTATCACGAGTTAATCTTGACGACAAAGGAGTACATGCAGTGTGCCACAGCGGTGGAGCCCCACTGGCTCGCTGAGTTAGGTCCCATGTTTTTCTCTGTGAAAGAATCTGATACATCACTACTAGAACATAAAAAGAAACAGAAGAAAGAGAAAACAGCCATGGAAGAGGAAATGGAGAATTTAAAGAAGGAGCAAGCAGAGTTTGAGAGAGAAAATAAACGGAAGGAGAAGGAAAAGATGGCCAAGAATCAACAGCAAATTTCCATGCCTGGTTTGAAAAAGGGTTCATCCACATTCTTGAGACCAAAAAGGTTTGGTTTGTAAAAATTTTATAGTACCGTCAGATATTAGTGAACTCATGGGAGAGAGGGAGGTGGAAAAACGCCTACATTCCAATTTTAAGGAGTAATCGGTAAATTACAAATTATTGTTATTGATTTGTTACTGAAGTTATCTTCACTGGTCATACTTCCTGCTCCTCAGGTTACTGTTATGTATATGTTGCATTGACTGATAGAAGAAATTCACCAGTTACCAAATTGCCATCTATTTAGAACTTGTAATAATAGTGTTCAGCTGTCATCCATCTGGCTCTCATTCTTTTTCTGTACAAAACACCAAGCGATCAGTACTTAAAAGATATTTTTGAGAAAATTTTCTCTGCACAATGAGATATTTGGTTAGATAAGTGCATCAGACTCATCTGTTGATTGAGAAAACCATGAATAGAGATGCTTTAACAATTGAGTTTTGGCAAAATAGTAGTACTAACTTACTAAGCATCTCCAGCCAAGGTATTCAGTCAAACGTGTTTTGTTTACGGTACTGTATCATAAAAACAATATGTATGAGTTGTTTGAATATGACTTGATATTGGGGAGACCATTTAATAGTGTATAAAATTAAAATGAGTGTTTAATTAATGTTGTAATTTGAAATCTCGAAGGATGCAAGACAACTGTACTCTTATATTCTTCATTTCATTTACAGTTGAGACCATACTCTTATGTTTAGGGGTGTCAATTTGGCCCAAGTGGGTACCCACAAAATTACCTACAACGGGTAGGATAAAAATCTATAAAAATGGGTACGGATACGAGTTCGGGTAATTATCCACTTAAATAAGTGTGGGTATGGATATTTTAGTATCCATCCTGCCCCATACCTGCACAATATATATTTATATATTTTAATTTATATTATTATATAAAAATAAATGTTTATAAAATTTATTAAAAAAATTAATTTTAAATTATTACATATTTAATATAAGTGATTATTTATTTCATAATTCAACAATAAATTTTTTTAAAAACTTTTTATTATTTTTAAAAATTTAAAATATTATGATATTTTATACTTGCTATATTTAATTTTATTAAAAATGCGGGTAATTAGTACGAGTACTGACACTTATATACTCATAGAGTACAAGGACGAGTGTCAATTTTGATACTCAAGCGGGTATGGACTCAGGTACGGAGAATTTTTTCAACTGCGGATATGGGGACAAGTAGTATAGTACCCTACCCTGCCCATTGCCATCCCAACTTATATTCCACCTTAAATGAACTTTTAAAAACTGTAGCATGTTTTTCAGATTTCCATGAAATTAGTAAGTTGTCAACGAATCTTGTGTCGGGGAATGTGGCCTAGTCAGAATCACACGAGGCTTTCATTTGAAGTATGGAATTATAAGGTAGGAAGATGCATGATGAGTAGTGGTAGGAGCAGTCATAAACTCATATGCTGATTGAGCTGGATGTATGCATGGAATCATGATGATCAATGTGAGATTTTGGAGGAATGGTGATGGGTCATCTTAGGGTAATCCATAAAAATAGTGTTGTCATAATAGCTAATGTCATCAGGAATGCGATTATTAGAAGAGAGCGAAGAATATGAAAATTGATTTTCATAAAAATTGCATTTTTAGAAGGAAAAAAAAACATTTCTCAAAATGTAATCAAACCGAAGAAAATCTTTTTGTGCCAGCTTTGTAATCAAGAAAAATACATTTGCGTTCTAGGGTCATATCTAGATCTATTATTGATTAAAGTGAAAGAAAAAGTTAAACAACAACAAAAATTTAAGATCATCAAAGGTAGGAGATTGATTGTAAAGTAGTTCATAAGGAGTTTTGTTCGGATGCATGTCCTATTGATTAGATAACTAGCATGGAGTAAAACAGAGTCTAAAAACACTTAGGCATATGAGCATAAAAAAGAAAAGCTTGAGTAACATTAAATAAATGTCGATGTTTTTGTTGGTAGAAAATTGTGGAGAAAAATGCTACAAAATATTTAATGATAGTTCTGGATTCAGATTTATGTTGCATAGAGAAAATCCAAACATATATAGTATAATCATCAATACTAATGAAAAAGTAAGAAGAGCCATTCAAATAAATAGCATTGAAATGGGACTATATACCAAGTGTATATGATCAAAGATTTGAAAGTAATACTAGTAGAAAATGTTAATTAGTTTGTTTTGCAAGATGACAAGAATCACAAATGAAATTTTTATTAAAATGCATATAATATAAAGGAAAATTTTACACATAGTGTGTGAAACATTTGCCAAGGGCCAAAGATATTATCAGAAATGGAACAAACATTATTATGAACACGATTATCTGAATGGCAGACAAGGACATGTATACGAGGGTGATTAAGGATGTAGAGATTATAAATATGGTTCAAATTCTCAATCATCTTCATGGTAACCATATCTTGAATATTACAAGAGTTAAGGGAAAAATGAGTAGACCGTTTAAAGAGTGAGTCAACCTAGATATGAAAATAACACTAAATTTGAATTCATGTATATAGAAAGCATTATGAAGATAAAGTTTATAAGTGAAAACAAGAGTGCCAGAATAATATGCATAGAAGTTGTAACCATTGGAAAAAGTTATCAGAACAAGTTTAATTTGTTGGATATCAAGATTTTGTATTTGGGAAGATGGAAGATTGTTGAGTTGAAGGGGTGTGATTTTGGTGGATTGATGTAAAGTGGGAATTTAGGACATTTGAAGAAGAAGACGTGAAAAGAAAAAATGAAAAAAAAAGAATTTCTTATTACACCACTCATGTTTCTTAGGCACCACGCGAATTTCTGTTTTTGTCCTCTGATTTCGGATGTGCACATTCGGACGCACCATTTTTTTAAAAAATTTTGATTTGTTCCGGATGTGCATATCAGGAAGAATTTCTGATCTGTAGATCCAGAAAAATAGCAGAACTTAATTTTTTAAAAAAAAAAAATCAGTTTTGTTGGTTGGTCGCATATATTAATATATCGCCGTAACTTAATATACATTCGAAAACATCCATATATAAAATAAAATGATATATATACATAATAATACTCCTGTCAAAATACAGTACATAAATGTAATAAAAATATAATACATCAAACAAAAAACTACTGTGTATGACGAAGGATCTCTCCTGGCTCCCCTGCTCCTCTGTCCCTACCCGCCGTCCTGGCTCGATGTCTGCGGTACTGAAGTGCCCCCGAGCAATCTCAATAATCCTATCCATGGCAAGTCTGCCACCAGAGCCCTCAGGGAGGTGACCGTCCGCAATGACTGCCCACGCTATCTCCTATATCTCACGACACCGAGGTAGGACATCCTGAGTATGGTCCAGCTGAGACTGCCGCTCCTCTAATATCTCCTGATGAGCAGGTCTGGGTGGCGATCCCTCAGCAGTGGGCACTATGCATGGGTGTGAGACGGTATAGAACCACATGATGTACCCGACATCAACGCTCTAGTCTCTCGGCGCTCTGGTCGCTCGAGCCTCTTCCGGTACCAAGTGAGACTGGAAGTCAGCATATATCTCATCTATCTCCACGCGGGTTAAGCCTAGAGAAGCAGACTCATGAGGCATCCTGGGGATCGTCTGCGTGTAACCGAACTGACGCAAGACACGCTCCGGCAGGTATCGAGCAGTAATGGTCGAACTGCATGCCAACCATCCTGAGAACAGCGAAACCTCGGCGAACGTGCGTGTCTCACGGTGATCGGCATAGGCGTGATAAAAAAATGTCCTCAGCAACCATCCGATCAAGATAAACTTTGTAGGGGTCGGGCGCCTGGTTCTCTTTGAGCAGGAGAAATGCAGCAGCACGCGGCATATCCTCAGTGTACCCCTCGACACTCCCCCAACCAGTAATCTTGGGAAGTGCTGTAATATCCACGCCTAAAATGGAAAACATAACATCAGTGTCAAACATTATAATGAATATAGAAAGAAAAGAAATGAAAAAAAAGACTTAGAATATAAGATTGTTACCACGTATAGTGTACAGCTGCCTGCCACAGTCTTGGCTGCCCAGCGGCAACCATCTGAGAGCCTAGAATAGGTGAATGCCAGCGTAGCCGCCTCCCAGTTGTACCCATGGATCTCTGTTGGATCCAAAAGGTACCTGAGGTAAACGATATCAACGTAAGTGGCGCTGGTGTCCACAAACAGCTGCGTGCCGAGCAAAAATAGATAGTAGCATCTCAGGGCACGCTGCCTGTGGATCGCCACCTCAGTTGCATCACCTGCTGCCCGTCCTGCCTCTGCAAGCTCCGCACGAAATCTGTGTGTCAGAAAGGAGAATCGGACGTGTGCGCCTCTCAATTGGGTCACCTCCGCAAGTGCCTCATCTGGGGTAGCCCCAAGCTCCTCAGTCAGCATCTCCATCGCCTCCACCTTCGACATCTTACCGTGACGAAGAAGGGTACCCGTGATCGGTAGATGTAAAAGGCATGAGATATCGTCGAGTGTGATCGTGAGCTCGCCGTACGGTAGATGGAATGAGGATGTCTCAGGGTGCCATCTCTCAACAAAGGCCATCAGCATACCGTACATGATATGGGGATACCTAATCCTAGAAAGGCCTCCGAGACCAGAGGTAGCAAATGCAGACTAGAACCACTCATCCCCTGGAAGCTCCGCCATCATGTCTATAACCTTGCCCCCATGGTTATAGAACTTCTGGGAATCCTTCTCCTGAAAATTTCCAAATAAAACAATGTTACAAATGAAAATATTTTCAACGAAAACAATTCTATAAATAAACTGAGAAAGGTTACCTGTCCTAGCCAACATATCTGGCAGTATGCTCAGAGTACCCCACGAGTAGGGACATATTAGACGGTCCCCCAGGGTAACCGTCCAGCACATCGAAATCGTCATCGTCGTCACCACCCTCATGTGCTGGGTGATCACCCTCAGGAACAGGAACATGGGATGAAATAGGAGCAGCTGATGGAACTGGAGTCTCCCGACGACGACTGCGTGGGGTCTGAGACCCTGATGAACCAGCAGTAGGAACCCGACGCCTCCGAGATGTAAAATCGGCGGCAAAAGAGAAATTTCGCGTGGTGTCTAAGAAACATGGGTGGTGTATTAAGAAATTGCAAAAAAAAAAACAACCATACTCTTATAACATATTATTTTTACTATGTAAAAATATTTACATAGTATTGAAAAAAAATAATAAAGAGAATAAATAATGGTAAATTCTTACGTACCCATGAATCTAAGTTGGGTATCGGTACCTTTAGTGCAAATTGAAATAACATTTTAATTCATTTTAAAATAAAATAAAATAAAAAAATAATGTGACATTGAATCATGGTGTTTGATTGGTTAACGGTACCGCTACCCAATTAAATTGGAAGGTACCGGAGTGTTCACCATAAATAATTCATTGTATATTTGTGGCTTAATACCCTTTTTGGTCCTCTAACTATACCCTCGGGTCCAATTTGGTCCTCTTTCTTTTAAAAGTTCCAAGTTGATCCCTTACGTATTAAAACGATATCACATTTGTCCTGACCGTTAGAAACGTTAGTCCCATATGTATTAAACTGGCAATGTGGCATGCTGACTAAGCCAAATACTGATGTGTTAAAAACCTTTCGACATGTGCCATGATGACTAATCTATTTTTCATTTAACATGTGGCACATTACAATATACAAGTGATGAAGTGATGATACATTAATTTTTTCAAATAATCTTCATCAACAACTAAGAAGAAAACGAAATAGAAAGCAGAGAAGAATAAGATCCAGAAGTTTGGTCGGAAACTGCATATGTTTGGCCGAAAACTTCATACTCGCCGGAAACTGCATTCATACATGCCGGAAACTTCATACTCACCTCATGGAAGTCTTCATTTGAACATGTCTTTCCTATGAAATTAAGCAAATACTATCCAGTCAAATAAGCAAGAAGATGGCGAGAAAGAAGATGGCGAAGGTTTTGATGCAAAACTGGCATAAAGCTGATAAAATTGTCATCATAGCCAAATTTCAGTAAATTAAATAAAATATAAAATATAGAGAATAGTCAAAACCATTCATAACTTCACAAGTGTTATGAAACTTTTATTTCAATTCAATAAAAAGAGAATAGCTAAAAATTCTGTAAGAAGAAACAGAAAACAAAACAAAAAGTAATAGAGAAATGAATCAAACTTTATAACTCATCACAACAACCAAAAGAAAAAAGAAAATGCAACTCAAAATATTCCATCTGGTTTGATTGCTTAAGATTGCTTCTTCATAGATTCTCTTTCCATTTACAACACATCAATAAAACAACACAACACAAAAACTTTTCTTCTGAAAACAATACAACACAACGCAAAAACTAGTTGAAAAAAAAAACAATGAAGATAGAATTTGATTGAATAAAAAATGCATCAGTAAGAAAAGAAACTCATTGAGAACATTCAACAAACACATAAGAGTGTGTGACTGAAACTGAATCAATAAAAACAGAAACTGAAACCAAAACACATGTGAAATTGAAATTGAAATTTGGCTCATATCAAGAAAATTGTGCCTCTATGACTAGCTTTGATTTTCATGGTGAATATACGAAAACAAGCTAAAGGTGTAGTGAGGCAAATTCAACAAACAGAAAAGTAAAACAAATTGAGATTTTGCAATTACTTTGACACAGATCGGCCGTGAAAATTAGGCTGAACTGAAACAGGAACGACGACGATCTAGTATCAACTTCAGCATCAACAATATTTCATCAACACAACAACAATTTAACAGAAGAAGAAGATTCGTGCACTTACTTGTAACTTTAAGGTAGTTTGAGACGTTTCCGTCGTTTCCGATCCGATTTTTTTTATAATGATTCTTGAAATTGTTTGTTGCATTGTGAAGAGCTTTGCGTTACGAATCATTTCATATAATTTTCGAGCTCCGCCGCTACCGGATTGAGCTCCGATAAGGCGGAGAAATCGCTAGCATGTCGGCGTGAATAGTAACACTGCATTGTAGAAGAAGAAGATGATTCACGTATAAAAAAATTAAAAAATAAATATATAAAAAAAATCCTAATGGAAAATAAAAAATAATAAAAAATAATATAAAAATCCACGTGAAAACTCAAAGGTGCTGATTAGGCTACACGTCAGTAAAATTAACACCGTTTGCCTTTATTTGACGAAAAAGATCTTTTTGCTTCTGTTAGACAACGTAAGAGACCAACTTTAAACTTTTAAAAGAAAGAGGACCAAATTGAACTCGAGGGTATAGTTAGAGGACCAAGAAGGATAATAAATCTATATTTGTAAAGTGAATTTGAAAGTGTACAAAATGGTCGATATATATCCATTGACCAAGCTAACTAACTAGTAAACAACATCCTAACAAACTTGTCTAAAAAATAGATTTAATTAACAAACTTAATTAACAATTAACTAATGTCAAGAACATTTTAAAGGGGTAGTGTGATAAATCAACTCATATGTACAAATTGAGTTAAATGAATTTAAACTATTGATTTAGAGTTTAATTTTTAACGATAATATTTATTTATATCTATATAAGTAATTTATTAATATTTATAAATTAATAATATTTTTCTTTTAAAAAATCCACATCTTAAAAAGTAAGAATATTAAAACAATCGTTTTAATCCTCGTTTAAAAATAAGAACGTTAACAGGTAATATCATCAAAATTTGTTTTAGATTTGTAAAATTATAAGATTTTATTTAATAAAAAACATCAAATCTTAATATTTTCAATACTAAAATTAATAAGATATTATATAAAAAATTATTATTGTCTTATTAAAGATTAAATCAATTAAATAATTATTAATTAATTAAAAATTAAACAAAAATGATTACATCGATTCAATAAATGATTTTGGATTTTTATCTATATGAAAAATAATATATAAATTCAAATTTAAATTTTATTAAAATATTATAATGAGTTTTAAAAGATTTTATCTAATGTTGACCTTAATAAGAAAATGAGGTAAAATAGGGCTGACAATGAATCGATCCAACTCGAAAATAGTTTGGAACTCGATTCGACAAATCGTTGAATCAGGTTTATGAACCAAATGAACTGAATATGAGAGAAAAATTAAGTTCGTTAACTAAATGAACTCTACTTGAACTACACATAGTTTGACTTGTTAGATTCATGAGTTAACTCAATTATATATGATAAATATTAGATTGTATTTAAGAGTATATTTAAAGTTTACTCCAAATCATAGCTCTATATTGTCCCTTCCATACTAGTTATGACAATAAAACTGATAACTACATTTAGAGTCATCATTCTTCGAGGCACTACGTCATTTGCTAAATAATATGTGTAATGAATATTGCAAGTGGTCTAATCATTATGTGATGGAAATGTATTAATATCTAGTAATTTTTGGTGTACTATTTCATTAAATTTGTAAGGTTTTTAAATATTTAAATGAAGTTATGGATTTTTGAGACAAATTTAAAATGCAATTGATTAGTTTTTAAATTATACTTTCAAATGTTTCTTTTTAAAGTTGTGTAATTTTTTAATTAGTAGATTTTTGAGACAAAATTAAATTTCAATTTGATAACTTTTATTTGATTTCAATATTTTCTTTTCTTTTTTAAAATAATAATTTAAAATATTAAATACATATAAAAAAATTGACTTACAAAAATAACTTTTAAGTCCGTGAAACAAATGAGTTGAATTTAACGAGCTTAATCGAATTGTTCGTAAATTTATAATGAATCGAATTTGAATTTAAAAAAAAATTTGTGTTAAATTCAAACCGAAATTTGAACTGAAATAATGTTTAACGAGTTGAGCCGAGTTGAAGCCAGTTCGACTCGACTCATTCATTTTCATGGTTAAAGTGTTAAAAGTGATTTGCCTCCTCTACATGGAAACACATTGCACACATCCCATGAAATCTAAGGTTTGACCTCACATTGCACACAGAAATTTATACAGTATTATGTTCAAAATTAATGAGGTAAAAATTACTTCCTCTGTCTCAAAATAAGAGTTTTTTTAGCCAAAATTTTTTGTCTTAAAATAAAAGTTTTTTTACGTTTTTAATGCAACAATCATTAATTTTTATCAACTTTACCCCTAATAATTATTATCTACACAACTTTTAAGACAATACATCACATTACACCTTTATGACAACCAATGATAATTAAGAGTAATTTTGTAAAATTGTTATATTTAATTAGTCAATAATTACTTTTCTTAATCTATGTGAAACAACCTTAAAAAACTTTTATTTTGAGACAGAGGGAGTATTATTTTTGTTACCATTCCTTTCTTTCTTTTTAATTGTCAAATTTTGATTTTTTTATATATATTAAAAAAAAGTTAATACCCATTTTTTGCCTATAATATCATTTATTTTTCTTTTGTTTATAATTTTTTTTTGCGTATAATATCCTTTACTTTTAATTATTTTGATATATTTTTTCGCTTTCCATGATAAATAATTAAACATAATATTAACAAAAATATAATCATTACCCGGAATTAGATGTATCGTTTGCTCTCATTAAAATTTAGAAGTTAAATGTCTCTTCTAATATGCAAGTATTCCCTTGGAGGCTTTTTCTTAATAAGCTTCAAACGAAAGATGAATTCACGAAGCGTGGAATTATCTTGGGGTCGCATGATACGGTATGTCTATTATGCTTTGGTAAATTTAAATTTCATCTCCATTCTTTTCTTTTTCTGTTATGTCCAAAAGTTGTTTTGGTTTGATGCAAAATTATGGATTGGATTGGTCTCCGAGACCTTTCTCCTTGTGGCAACATTATCCTTCATGTTAGGCAATTTGACAGGATATTGAAAGGCAACATCAAGAAAGAGTTTCAACTGCTTTTTTTGTTGGCAATAGTTATGTTAAGAGTCTCACATCGGACAATATATTGCATGAACATGTGTTTATAAGTGGGGGTAATCCTCATTCTACCAACCGATTTTGTAGGGTTGAATTAGGCCCAACCACATTTCTTAACAAGTTAGAGTCATTTGATTATCGCATAATGATATTCTTTTTAACGAAGGCTAAAAGGATGTTGAAGATTTAGTGTATTTAACTAAATCTTTGTCTTGGAATTGAGTTCGTGCTAGATTTAAGGGTGTTTTTGTGTGTGACAAGGTTGTTTGGTTTATTAATCTCTCGTTTATTGTATCCGTTGATTCAATTTTGGTCTTTTGTTACCATCGATTGTATTTCATTTCTCTTTTGTATTAGGATTAGGTATTCCATATGCTCCCATTAATACTGCATGTATAGAAAAAAAATCATTACTACTTTTTTTTAACTACATTTAAAAAATTATAAGATTTTCACCAAAATGATACTTAAAAAAGAACAAAGAGAATAATAATTATTATAAACGAAAAAATTATATGATCTGATTTATTGTGATCCATTGGACCACTTGTCATGGTATGGAAAATACAACTAAAATTCCCAACTAGTGTATTTTGAGCTCAAACTAAAAGAAAACTTTTTAAAGTTTTTTTCACTCTAAAAGCTACACTTTCCATTCTTCCAAATTTTCAATATCTCAAATTTATCTCTTTTATTTCATTTACATTTCAATGTTTTTATAGTTTATTTTAAAAAAAATTATTCTCAAATTCTCCCAAATTTACTAAAGAAAACGTGCTAAAAGAAATTTCACCAAACATACCACATATTTCTTCTAAACAAAATACGTGGTAGCCATCATTTTCTTTTTAAATGTTGTATTTTTCAAATTAATGAAAACACAGAATAGGAGGGGGTCAGATCCTGTAGAATCAGGCCGTCAAGTGCGTCAGAGATGCTGGTCGTATGGAGAGGAGGGGGGTGGACCTGCAAGGTACTCTGACGCTCAAGTGAGAAAGTGTCAGAGAAAAGGAGCAAATACAAAGTAAAAAATCTTAGGGTGAATATTGGATACCTGACCCTCTCAAGCGAGAGGGTTTATATAGAGCTCCCAGCGCGTGGCCAACGATCCTATTTTCGGGGCAAAATAACCGTTTTTCCAAAAGAATAGGTAACTACCTAAACTAGCCGTTATGTCGGGCAGGGTGTCCCAAACTAGCCGTTACGTCGGGCATAAGCGTGGTTTCGGGCACCTGCTCTTAGCTGTTCGGGGAGCGATGAGGCCGTGCGTAACGGGCAGTAATTCCGGGGAGGAACGTGGCATTCCTTGCCCGGCTGGAGGGGCAGAAAGGTAACTTTTGCCCCTCTGTGGATTGGACTTAGGCAATTTGGGCCGCTCTGGAGTAGATGCGGATTGGGCAAATTCTAGCCATTGGTCCAGTCCAGAACAGGAGCCCCCCAAGTCGTTGCTCCCGAGCATGAGAGTGATGACTTAAGGGCTGCTCGTTGATCCGGAGATCCAGTATGGAGTCGCGTTTGAAGACGAGGAGGATTGTCTCAAAGTGCACGTGACCCCAGATGTTCGTGAGATTCGTGGTCGTGACATCGTTGCCCGGAGTTCGGGGAGACTGATGGTCAGACATAATTGGAAACGTTGGGTTGCCACGTGTGCCTCGAGCTCCGTGTAGTAGTTAATAGGCAATGATGGCTAGTGGGTAGTCATTATGGCCTACGAGCGCGTGTTTGCACGTGCCCCTTTGTATAAAAAGGGGGAAAATCGTTCCATTTGGAACTTTTCAGTTCCGATTTCTCTTTGCTTCCTTCAAGCTTTTGCCCGACACCGTTTTCTGCTTCTCCGACCACTGTTACAAGCTTCCGAGCAGCACTTTCTTCTACTCAAAACAAGTAAGTGTTCTGATCCTTTGCTTGCTCTACTTCTGTTAGTTGTTAATGGTAGATTACAAGCGGTTAGGGTTAGCTTTAGAGGACAAAACGAGTGAGTCTCCGGCGATTGTTGGTGGTGGACGGTGGCTGTGCCATTTTTCTACTTCTAACATGTCACCGGAGTTGGTAGTATGTTTTGGTTAGGAGGGCGGTTGACGGCGTCGTCGCGATGGCGACACTTGTGTAACCGTCGTGACTTTTTGTCTTCTGGGCGGATGATGAATTTTTCGGCAGAACGCTCCCAGATTCCGGTGAAGCTTTGCGATTTCTGGCGAAGCTTTAAACGGAAACTGGGTATGAGTGCGGGGAAGCTCCTTGCTAGGGGATGATTTGTTCCGAGCGTCTCCTCGCGGGGAGGTTTCAACTCCATATTTGATGTTAGGGCTTAGGCCGGGGACTTTGTCCTCAGCCCTTTGCGCGCCCTTTCACTTGACTTAGCGGTGGAAGGGTGGATTTGATTTGTTGTCGAATTCACTTTTTTCTCTGCTTTTCAGGTGATCGATATGGCGACGGGGCCAGATATAGAAGTTGTTTTAGACACCTCCGAGGAAGAAACAGGATTCTCGGACAATACTAGCTCGACGGCTTCGAGCTCGGCGTCTTCGAGCTCCCCAAGTGATGTCGGGGAAGAAGAAAAGGCTTTGGACGATATGGACGAGGATGTTGCTAACGATCCCGCGGAGGAATGAGAGGTGGCCGAGCCTGCTGAGCACGTGTCCAAGCTTGCGGGGGACATTTTTACTGAAGTCGGGCCGGAGGGAGAGTGGAAGGTGTACTTCCCTTCCGAGGACGAGCGGGTCTGCACAAACTTTGGGGACCGCTTTACGATGTATGAATATGCCTTCAAGGAGCTGGGATTGAGGCTGCCGTTCACCGATTTCCAGCAGTCAGTGTTTGAGCATTTGAGGTTGGCCCCATGCAGCTGCATCCGAACTCTCTGGCCTTTATACGGGCGTTTGAGTTGGTGTGTGAGCATCTTGCTATAGGGACTACTCTCCCTCTGTTCTTCACTGTCTTCCATCTTCAGCGGCAACTGTCGGGGAGGAAGTACGGCTGGGTTTCGTTGAAGCAGCCCCGCAAGCTGTTCAAGCCTTTTTCGGAGTCAATAAGGACGTTCAAGGAATGTTATTATGTCGTTGAACCCTTGTCCGAAGCTGCCCAGGACAACACATACGTCTGGGAGATAGAGGTTGACGAGGACGGGAACGAGCTGCACGACGAGGATGTGAGGTATATTGGGCAGAGACTTTACAAGTTCCCCGTCCACTGGTCACCCGACCACTTCACCAAGAAGCCCAGTGATTATGTCTTCCAACCGAGCGAGTTGCTCGAGCAAGACGCCGTGGCGTATGAGGCGCTGGTGAACTGGGTCAACTCCTTCCGGCTCGCTGAGTGTTGGACGAGCAAGGGCAGTCCGATCTTCGAGGAGGACGGGAGCCATAGAGTTGAGCGTAGATTCATCAATATTAAGGCACTGCTGGAGTGCAAGACTCTCGCGGACGCAGAGAAACTGCTCGGTAGTCTTAGCTATTTGGATTTTGTTTGTGTCATTTCTTTTCCTCGTATCTAACATGCTCGTATTTTGTCTGTGCAGGTGAGATGCCTCAGGCCCACGACAGAGTTGTGAGGAATGCTCTTGCAAGGAACAAGACTGGGGCGGCTCCTCTGAAATCCCGGATTGCTGGTGCTCGTGCTCCTCCTCCTGTTTAAACTGCTGCGGGGACCTCTTCTTCTCCTACTTCTGCTCCCCGGGGGTCTCCCCTTCCTTTGGTTGGTCGTCCCAAGCGGCAAAGGTTTAATGATGTTATGGACCTTACCCGGGCGTCAGAGAAGGGGAAGTTCGAGCTTCCTCCTTGCATTTATGACCGGAAGTTCTTCGAGGGGAACTCTCTGATTGTGCCTCGGGCGGAGTCTCTTCGTTTGGAAAGCATGGATCGCCCGAGCAAGAGGGCGTTGGTGGCCCAGGACGCTTCTGCCTTGGTCAGGATGTTGGAGGTGGCAGCTGTGTACGCCGAAGGGGATTCGGCGACTGAGGCCGAACTTACTGCTGCCCGTGCTACCATGGAGTCCCTCAAGGAAGAAGCTAAGGGTGCCGACGATGCTCGGAAGAAAGCTGAGGAAGAGGTAGCTCGTTTGAAGGAGGAGAACTCGACTCTGGCTGCAGAGAAGAAGTCTGCCGAGGAGTTGATCCAGCGGCTGAAGGCGGCCAATGCCCCGGGTGACGATGAGCCGGAGGATGTGAAGGCCTTGAAGACGAGATCCGAGCTGGTTGCCCGTTTGCTAACGGCCGAGGATGATGGAATTATTGTCGCGGAGGAGTCTTTTGGGAATGCCGTGGCTCAACTGCGGGTGGTGAACCCTGTGCTCGATTTTTCTGTCGATGGTACCCACTACCTGGCGCATGTTGAGGACGGTCGTATTGGCATGCCCGACGGTCTCCTTGACGGTATCCCCGAGGATCAGCCTACCGAGGAGCAGGGATCTCAGCCAGAGCCAGCCGAGCATGCAGACGAGTGAGGAGCTTGGATTTTTTGATGTTGTTGTAATCTGTTCGGCCTGCGTGCCGTGGAATTATTGTAATTTATTTTCTTTTCGGGGGTACATGGCCCCTGTTTGATGTAACTAAGTACAATTGTGGCCCTTGTGGTCACCCATTATGTTAACTTATTATATTTCTGGCTTTGTCGTTTGCATGATTTTACTTGCGTTTATTTTTGCTAAGTGTTGTATGCATGCTCGCCGTGAATGTATGTCCGCCTGTGATAGGGGGTATTTGACTTGTGCGAATATTTTGGGGGAATTGCTCGTTGCAGATGTGTTCGACAGTGGGGGGAACTGGTCGAACTTCCGGGGAATGACCTGGCGGGGTGCGGAGCTCAGGTCGCGTTTGAGGCCTGAGTTCGCGGCGTGAACGTCCCATCGTGAGCTGGGGTTCTGCCAATCATGGTACTTTGACGACGGCGATGCTCGATCGAGGATCGCTGTCGAGCAGTTACTCGGCTCGTTACTGAGCGGGGTTATGCTTTAATCGTATGCGACGCTTGTACCTAGACGCGCATAGTGGTCGGTGGCTGACGTTCGTCGTTGTGATGGGTCGAACTGAGATTTAGCTGTAATATTCTTTTAGCTTTTCAGCGTTCCATGGTCGAGCAAGTTCTTCCCTAGAGAGATGTTCAAGGTAGTAAGCCCCATTTTCCGTTTTTGCTCGGACACGATAGGGTCCTTCCCAGTTGGCTGCTTGTTTGCCTTCGCGAGAGTCTTTGTGGTTTCTTCTTAGAACAAGGCTTCCTACGTCGAACTCTCGCCGTATCACCATGGCGTTGTGCCTGATGGTAATTTTTTGTTTTAGTGAGGCTTCGCGAAGGGCTGCCCCGGTTCGGATTTCCTCGACGAGGTCTAGCTCTTCTCTCAACGATTCGTCGTTCATCTCCTCGTCTAGGGGCAACTCTGTCCGCCTAGAGGGCACGTGAACTTCGACGGGATTTACAGCCTCGGTTCCATATGCTAGGCGGAAAGGTGTTTCCCCGGTCGTTGAGTGTGGAGTTGTACGGTATGCCCAGAGTACGCTGTGTAGTTCCTCGACCCATGCCTTCTTTGTTTCGTCTTCGCTTGAGGCCTTGAAGGATGACTCGGTTAGCTGCCTCAGCCTTCCCGTTTGTTTGGGGGTGCTCGACGGATGCGAAGTGTTGCTTCGTGCCCAGTTGGGTGACGAAGTCCTGAAACTTCCTGTCCGTGAATTGCGTCCCGTTGTCCGTTACTATTGCTTGGGGAATACCGAAACGTGCAAGGATGTTTTGTTTGTAGAACTGCAGGATGTTGAGGGCAGTTATTTTGGCTAGAGCTTCTGCTTCTATCCATTTTGTGAAATATTCCACGCCCACTATGAGATATTTGTTCTGACTTGATCCTACCACGAAGGGTCCTAGGATGTCTAAGCCCCACCAGGCGAATGGCCACGGGGAGGACATAGCCTTGAGCTCGTTAGGCGGAGCCAGGTGCATGTCCCCGTGCCGTTGGCATTTGTCGCATTTCTTCACGTGCTCTTTCGCGTCGTTTTGCATGGTCGACCAGTAGTATCCTGCACGGAGAGCCTTTCGAGCAAGGGACCTTCCGCCAAGATGTTGGGCGTTGGTTCCTTCGTGGATTTCGCGCAGGATGTGTGCGACCATTTCCTCCTCGACACATTTGAGCATCGGAATGGAGAATCCCCGTCTGTAGAGTTTATCTTCGACCAAGACATAAGAGCAGGCTCTTCGCCTGACTATGCTGGCCTCCTTTGGGTCAGACGGGAGTTCGTCTTTGGCGAGATAGTTGTAGACTGGGGTCATCCAACAGTTGTTGTCGCCGTTTACCTGCACGTCGAGTGTCGGGGATGCCTTCTCGATGCTGGGTCGAGGAAGTACTTCTTGTATGACGGACTTGTTTCCGCCTTTCTTCTTCGTGCTGGCCAGTTTGGATAGCACGTCTGCTCGCACGTTATGTTCGCGGGGAACATGTTTCACTTCCACTGTTGTGAACTTCACCATTTCCTTCTTTACCAGGGCCAAGTATTCGGCGAGGTTGTCGTTTTTGGCTTGGTATTCACCCCGGACCTGGAGGGCCACGAGTTGTGAATCCGTGCAAATGACGACTTCTTGTGCGCCCAGGTCCTCGGCAAGGCGTAGCCCAGCGAGGAAGGCTTCGTATTTCGCCTGGTTATTGGAGGTTGGGAAAGACAGTGTGAGTGATACCTCGACTATAATTCCTTCGTCGCTCTCCAGTATGATGCCCGTGCCGCTTCCTGCCGAGCTTGAGGCACCGTCGACGAAGATGGTCCATTTACGTGCTTCGCTCGTGGGGGAGTCTGCGAACGTCATCTCCGCGACGAAGTCGGCCAGAGCTTCGGCCTTGTGGGCTTTTCTACCTTCTTATTGGATGTCAAATTCGGACAGTTCCAGCGACCATTTGAGCATTCGGCCGGCTATATCTGGTCGTCCCAGCAGCTGCTTTATGGGCTGATCTGTTCGAACCACGATCGTGTGAGCCAGAAAGTAATGTCTTAACCTTCTGGATGCATTGATGAGGGCCAGTGCCACCTTCTCTATCTGTTGGTATCTTAACTCTGGGCCTTATAGCGCTTTGCTCGTGAAATAAATGGGCTTCTGCCCGTCAGGTGTCTCGCGGATGAGGGCGACACTCACTGCTTCGGTTGCTACGGCCAGGTACAGGTACAACGTTTCGCCATTGTCCGGGCGGGAGAGGACCGGTAGCTCTGAGAGTGCTCGTTTCAGATGGAGAAGGTCCTTGTCGCACTCCTCGGTCTATTCGAATGCTGCCTCTTTGCGGAGGAGTTTGAAGAATGGTAGGGCGTGTTGGGCGGACTTGGCCACGAAACGAGATAGTGATGCGAGCATCCCGTTGAGGGACTAGATGGATTTTTTGGACTTGGGCGTAGGAAACTCGGAGAATGCCTGGAATTTGTCGGGATTAGCCTCGATTCCTCGTTCCGTTAAGTAGAAGCCGAGGAATTTGTCTGCTTGGACACCGAACGTGCACTTCTCCGGATTAAAACGCATTTTGTATTTCCAGGCCTGTTCGAAGACCTTTCGTAAATGGGCAGTATGATCGGTTTCCTCGTGGGATTTTACGATCATGTCGTCCATGTAGACTTCGAGCATGTCGCCTATTTCTCCCCGAAACACTTTGTTCATCATTCGTTGGTATGTTGCTCCGGCGTTCTTCAGGCCGAAGGGCATTACATTGTAGTAATAGTTGCCCGATTCGGTCATGAATTTTTTGTCGGACATTGCCATTGGGATTTGATTGTAGCCCGAGTAGGCGTCCATGAACGATAAAAGTTTAAAACCAGCAGAATTATCAACAAGTTTATCAATATTGGGGAGGGGGTAGGCATCCTTCGGGCATGCCCTATTGAGATCGGTATAATCAATGCACATGCGCCATTTTCCATTAGATTTTTTAACTAATACAACGTTAGACAGCCAAGTTGTGTACTTGGCTTCCAAAATAAATTTGGCCTCGAGGAGGTCCTTTACAGCTTTTTCAGCAGCCTTCGTTTTCTCCGGAGGCTGCTTCCTCCTACGTTGTTCTACGGCCTTGACGGCCGGGTCGATGGTCAGCTGGTGACAAGCAACAGATGGATCTAAGCCGGGCATTTCCGCGGCGCTCCATGCGAAGAGGTCGGCATTTTCTCGGAGGCATGCTTTGAGCTGCTTCCTCGCGATGTCAGGCAGGTCTGCTCTGATCTTCACTCCTCGTTGGGGGTCTTCGCCGAACAGAACTATCTCGAAGTTGCCATCCGGGATTGGGCGCATCGGATGGGAGCTGCTGCTGGACGACGTGGACGGGCTTGCTGAAGCTGCTCGTTCCTCCTGTTGGTCCTCGGGGAAGCGACTTTCGAGGTCGATAGAGTCGACCTGGGGCAGGGGCTTGGCCTCCTCGGAGCTGCTTGTCAGTGCTGGCTTGCTCGACACTTTTGGCTTGGGCGCAATGGTGTTGAGCCCCTTTTTAGCTGCTTCGAAACACCGTCGGGCAGCTTCTATATCGCCGTGGAGGGTGGCGACCATCCCTTTCAAAGTGTAATACTTCATCTTCAGGTGGACGGTTGAGGGCACTGCTACCAACTCGGCTAGAGTCGGCCTTCCGAAAATGCATTGGTAGAGCGACGGGCAGTCGATTACCAGAAATTGCACCTTGATGGATCTGGCTGTTTCAGCTGAACCGAAGGTCATGATCAGCTCGACGTATCCCCACGGCTTGGTTACATATCCGTTGAATCCCTGTAAATCGGACCCTACGTAGGGGGTAAGGTGCGATTCGTCCAGTTGAAGTGTTGAAAATAGCTGGGAGTACATGATGTCGACCGAGCTGCCCTGGTCGACGAGTATCCTATGAACGTCGAAGTTCGCCATCCGGGCTCTGACGAGCAATGGTATACTTGAGTTCTAAAAGCCGCCAAGGAGTTCCTCTCGGTAGAAGGAGATGGGGACGGAGCCCTTCTGTGCCCGATCAAGCGTGGTCACTTTGCTGGAGCTTGTGTTGATCAGGTGTTCGAACTTCCGTTTCACGGAGCCCACGGTGACTTTGTTGAAACCCCCACCAGAGATAACCATGACGGAGGGAAATGTCTCCCACGGGCTGTGGGCCGCGAAATATGCAGGGGCGCTGAGCCCGTTAGGGACGTTGAAGTCCTCGGGTCGCGATATGGACATAGCGACCTGTATGTTGGCGTCTTCAGAGGAGGGTACCTCCTCCTCGACCTTCTTAGACTCCTGGGCGTCCTGCCGAGGAGTGTCCTTCTTCTTTGCGAACTGCTTCAGGTGGCCGTCCCTGATCAGTATTTCAATGGCATCCTTCAGATGGATGCAGTCCTCCGTAGTATGGCCGTGACTTTTGTGGAAACGACAGTATTTTGATTTGTCCATGTTTGGTCTGTTCGGAAGCTGTTTGGGGAAGCGGACCCCAGCCTGTTTGAACTCCGAATTGGCACATTCAGACAAGATCTTTTCCCTGGAAACGGTCAGGGGAGTGTAGTCATGGAACCACCTGGAGGGGCCCTTGCTGTCACGGGAATCACGAGGACGGTCCTCGCGCCTCCGGTCACCTTGACGAGATGTCGAAGCTTCCTCTCCTCTGGATGCCCGAGCGTTCTCCTGATGGCGCGATGCTCGGACATTGCTGGCCGTAACCTTCTCTTCATACTGAATGTGTGATTGGGCTTTGAGGAGAAGGGCGTCTAAGTTCCTCGGTGGCGCGAGACCAATGGCTTTAGAAAAAGATCTTTTTGCTTCTGTTAGACAACGTAAGAGACCAACTTTAAACTTTTAAAAGAAAGAGGACCAAATTGAACTCGAGGGTATAGTTAGAGGACCAAGAAGGATAATAAATCTATATTTGTAAAGTGAATTTGAAAGTGTACAAAATGGTCGATATATATCCATTGACCAAGCTAACTAACTAGTAAACAACATCCTAACAAACTTGTCTAAAAAATAGATTTAATTAACAAACTTAATTAACAATTAACTAATGTCAAGAACATTTTAAAGGGGTAGTGTGATAAATCAACTCATATGTACAAATTGAGTTAAATGAATTTAAACTATTGATTTAGAGTTTAATTTTTAACGATAATATTTATTTATATCTATATAAGTAATTTATTAATATTTATAAATTAATAATATTTTTCTTTTAAAAAATCCACATCTTAAAAAGTAAGAATATTAAAACAATCGTTTTAATCCTCGTTTAAAAATAAGAACGTTAACAGGTAATATCATCAAAATTTGTTTTAGATTTGTAAAATTATAAGATTTTATTTAATAAAAAACATCAAATCTTAATATTTTCAATACTAAAATTAATAAGATATTATATAAAAAATTATTATTGTCTTATTAAAGATTAAATCAATTAAATAATTATTAATTAATTAAAAATTAAACAAAAATGATTACATCGATTCAATAAATGATTTTGGATTTTTATCTATATGAAAAATAATATATAAATTCAAATTTAAATTTTATTAAAATATTATAATGAGTTTTAAAAGATTTTATCTAATGTTGACCTTAATAAGAAAATGAGGTAAAATATGGCTGACAATGAATCGATCCAACTCGAAAATAGTTTGGAACTCGATTCGACAAATCGTTGAATCAGGTTTATGAACCAAATGAACTGAATATGAGAGAAAAATTAAGTTCGTTAACTAAATGAACTCTACTTGAACTACACATAGTTTGACTTGTTAGATTCATGAGTTAACTCAATTATATATAATAAATATTAGATTGTATTTAAGAGTATATTTAAAGTTTACTCCAAATCATAGCTCTATATTGTCCCTTCCATACTAGTTATGACAATAAAACTGATAACTATATTTAGAGTCATCATTCTTCGAGGCACTACGTCATTTGCTAAATAATATGTGTAATGAATATTGCAAGTGGTCTAATCATTATGTGATGGAAATGTATTAATATCTAGTAATTTTTGGTGTACTATTTCATTAAATTTGTAAGGTTTTTAAATATTTAAATGAAGTTATGGATTTTTGAGACAAATTTAAAATGCAATTGATTAGTTTTTAAATTATACTTTCAAATGTTTCTTTTTAAAGTTGTGTAATTTTTTAATTAGTAGATTTTTGAGACAAAATTAAATTTCAATTTGATAACTTTTATTTGATTTCAATATTTTCTTTTCTTTTTTAAAATAATAATTTAAAATATTAAATACATATAAAAAAATTGACTTACAAAAATAACTTTTAAGTCCGTGAAACAAATGAGTTGAATTTAACGAGCTTAATCGAATTGTTCGTAAATTTATAATGAGTCGAATTTGAATTTAAAAAAAAATTTGTGTTAAATTCAAACCGAAATTTGAACTGAAATAATGTTTAACGAGTTGAGCCGAGTTGAAGCCAGTTCGACTCGACTCATTCATTTTCATGGTTAAAGTGTTAAAAGTGATTTGCCTCCTCCACATGGAAACACATTGCACACATCCCATGAAATCTAAGGTTTGACCTCACATTGCACACAGAAATTTATACAGTATTATGTTCAAAATTGATGAAGTAAAAATTACTTCCTCTGTCTCAAAATAAGAGTTTTTTTAGCCAAAATTTTTTGTCTTAAAATAGAAGTTTTTTTACGTTTTTAATGCAACAATCATTAATTTTTATCAACTTTACCCCTAATAATTATTATCTACACAACTTTTAAGACAATACATCACATTACACCTTTATAACAACCAATGATAATTAAGAGTAATTTTGTAAAATTATTATATTTAATTAGTCAATAATTACTTTTCTTAATCTATGTGAAACAACCTTAAAAAACTTTTATTTTGAGACAGAGGGAGTATTATTTTTGTTACCATTCCTTTCTTTCTTTTTAATTGTCAAATTTTGATTTTTTTATATATATTAAAAAAAAGTTAATACCCATTTTTTGCCTATAATATCATTTATTTTTCTTTTGTTTATAATTTTTTTTTGCGTATAATATCCTTTACTTTTAATTATTTTGATATATTTTTTCGCTTTCCATGATAAATAATTAAACATAATATTAACAAAAATATAATCATTACCCGGAATTAGATGTATCGTTTGCTCTCATTAAAATTTAGAAGTTAAATGTCTCTTCTAATATGCAAGTATTCCCTTGGAGGCTTTTTCTTAATAAGCTTCAAACGAAAGATGAATTCACGAAGCGTGGAATTATCTTGGGGTCGCATGATACGGTATGTCTATTATGCTTTGGTAAATTTAAATTTCATCTCCATTCTTTTCTTTTTCTGTTATGTCCAAAAGTTGTTTTGGTTTGATGCAAAATTATGGATTGGATTGGTCTCCGAGACCTTTCTCCTTGTGGCAACATTATCCTTCATGTTAGGCAATTTGACAGGATATTGAAAGGCAACATCAAGAAAGAGTTTCAACTGCTTTTTTTGTTGGCAATAGTTATGTTAAGAGTCTCACATCGGACAATATATTGCATGAACATGTGTTTATAAGTGGGGGTAATCCTCATTCTACCAACCGATTTTGTAGGGTTGAATTAGGCCCAACCACATTTCTTAACAAGTTAGAGTCATTTGATTATCGCATAATGATATTCTTTTTAACGAAGGCTAAAAGGATGTTGAAGATTTAGTGTATTTAACTAAATCTTTGTCTTGGAATTGAGTTCGTGCTAGATTTAAGGGTGTTTTTGTGTGTGACAAGGTTGTTTGGTTTATTAATCTCTCGTTTATTGTATCCGTTGATTCAATTTTGGTCTTTTGTTACCATCGATTGTATTTCATTTCTCTTTTGTATTAGGATTAGGTATTCCATATGCTCCCATTAATACTGCATGTATAGAAAAAAAATCATTACTACTTTTTTTTAACTACATTTAAAAAATTATAAGATTTTCACAAAAATGATACTTAAAAATGAACAAAGAGAATACTAATTATTATAAACGAAGAAATTATATGATCTGATTTATTGTGATCCATTGGACCACTTGTCATGGTATGGAAAATACAACTAAAATTCCCAACTAGTGTATTTTGAGCTCAAACTAAAAGAAAACTTTTTAAAGTTTTTTTGATGTAAAGAAATCTGCAACTATTACCAAAGTAGGGTTTTTGCCATTAGAAGAACACAAAACAAGAAGAAGGATAAAAATAAGACTTTAATTTTCTGCCTCTCACAAGAGTAAAAACATTGTTTAAATACAACTGATTTGGGCCAGCAACCCGGGTAAGGCCCAACAAGAGAAATAAAACCACTAAAAAGAAATAGAATTTAATTAATTCAGCACATAATCATCTAGGTAAGTGGGCTTTTTAATATTTCGTTTGGGCCTTCTATCACTACTGTCCGGCCCGACAACAACCTTGTCCTCAAGGTTGGGCATAAGAGGGAATTGGGTAGGGCGAAAGACTGAAGCCCAATTAAGTCTTGTGGAAGAATTTGAAAAAGGCCCAATTGCAGTTGGTGGGGCGGTGGCATTGGGACCCGTTGCATGCTTGCCAGCTGGGGAAGTGGTTGAAGCATGCGTCTGAAATTGAGAGTTCCAAGAAGCCTCGGAAGCAGCTGAAGCACGTGAGATTGGCATAGGAACGTTGGACTTAGTGGGCGGTCCAGATTGAAGGAGAGAGGAATCCAAGGAAATCAGTGGTTGAGATTGAAAGGGAGTTGAGGCATTGGGACACGCGAGCGGCTTACTTACCAACTCTTCAGAAGACTTAGTAGATTCACACCTCACTTCACATTTCTCAATCTCAGTTTCTTTCTTTCTCTCTGCTTGTTCAACTTTCTCTCCTTGTTCTTCTTTTTCATCTTTGAACTCTTCTTCATTTTTTTTTCTGATATCGATTCCTCTCCATCTTGGTTCACCAGATCTTCTTGGTTTTTGTCTTCTGCACTTGAACAACCATTTGAAGGGTTTGTATGAATAGTTTCATCTGCATGCAAACTATCAAGAGATGTTGGAAGTGGATGAAAGTTTGTGGATGGGTTGTCTCCATGAAACGCCTTCAACTGCGAGACGTGGATAACTGAGTGGATTTTTGACGATGGCGGAAGCTCCAAGTCGTAAGCAACCGGACCTATACGGCGGCGGATTCGAAAAGGTCCAAAATAGCATTTTGATAGTTTCTGAGAGCTACGACGGTGAACGGAGACTTGGCGATAAGGCTGAAGGCGAAGGAGGACCAGATCGCCTACGTCAAAGGTACAATCTCGCCATTTCTTGTCACTTTGGTTCTTCATTCTTTGTCTTGTTCGTTCTAGGTTTTGTTTCAGAGTATTCAAAATTTCTTGTCTCTGTTGCAGGTTTAAGTCCAGATCTGGGATGGTTGTGAGTCCTTGACGATACTGAGGAAACGATGGTGGTTCTCTGCCGTAAAGAGCTTAAAAGGGAGACATCTTGGTGGCGGAATGAAAAGCTGTGTTGTGCCAATACTCAGCGAGGTGTAAGTATTTAAACCATTGATTGGGATTTTCGCTTATGAAACATCTGAGATAAGCTTCTAAACATCTGTTCATAACCTCAGTTTGTCCGTCTGTTTCAGGGTGGTACGCGGAGCTGAACTTTAAGGTGGTGCCTTGGACGCGAAATAATTCCTTCCAGAAGGAGCTAAAGAAGAGTGGATCTCTGTCAGAAACGATGGAACTAGGGATGCCATGCAAGCGACAATCTTCAGATGAGAAACGTCTGGCTAGATCGCGGGCTATAAAGTTAGTTGGTAAAGCGATGAGATGGATGTATTTTGTCAGCCTATCACAAATGACCCAGATTGTTGTGTGTCCAAAAGATGATGGTAAGTGAGTGATAAAATCCATGGAGATCTCGTCCCAAACTTTGGTTGGAATTTCTAGCGGTTGTAGTAACCCCTGCTTTTTTTTTTGGTATGTATTTGCTGTGTTGACAGGTTTGGCATCGTTTGACAAAAGATTCGACGTCCTTGTAAATGCCCGAACACAGAAAGGAAGCTGACAAGCGAGCAAGGGTTGGTTGAGTAGCTGAATGACCTGCGATAGGTGTGGAGTGAAATTCATGGATGATGGCATGTCTGAGTTCATTGACATGAGGTATGAAGATTTTGTCTTTGTAATACACAATCTCATGTTTCACTTTAAATAAGTTCTGCATGTCTGATTCTGTGTTAACTTTATGTACGAGGTCCCGCCCTTCCTTGGTGTGTTGGTAATACTCTTTAAGCTGCGTGATGAGAATGGGTACTGGAGAGGAGATGGAAAACATGACAGTTTCTTCTTCTTGATCAATACGACTCAGTGCGTCAGCCACTTGGTTATGTTTGCCAGGTTTGTAAAAGATCTCAAATTGGAAACCTTGCAACTTTGCAGCCCATTTTTGTTGTTCTGGTGTCTGTATGGTTTGTACTAGCAAATTCTTTAGGCTTTTCTGGTCAGTGTAAATATGAAAATGTCTTCCAATCAAATACTGACGCCATTTCTTTACTGACTCAGTGATGGCATACATTTCTCGCACATAGACTGAGGAGGCTTGCATCCGGTTACACAACTTTTTACTGAAAAAGGCCAAAGGGTGTCCTTGTTGGGAGAGCACAACACCAATTGCGAAGGATGAAGCGTATGTTTCCAGAACGAAGGTCTTGGAAAAATCAGGAAGACATAGAATATGAGTTTCTGTCATTTTCTGTTTTAACTTTGTAAACGATGCTTCGGCAGATGTACTCCATGTAAATTTAGTGGATCTCAGTAAGTCGGTGAGAGGAGCGGCGAGAGAGGCGTAATGACGTACAAAGCGTCGATAAAAGCCGATGAGTCCTAAAAAACCCCTGAGCGTCGTGAGTGATCATGGCCTAGGCCAGTCCATAATTGCTTGAATCTTCGTCGGGTCCGGGATTACACCTTCACTTGAAATAATGTGACCTAGATAATCAACACTAGGAACAGCAAAGACACACTTGGACATTTTTGCATAAAATTGGTGAGATAAAAGCAACTCTAAAATCAAAGATAAGTGATGAGCATGTTCTGTAATGCATGAACTGTAAATTAAAATGTCATAAAAAAAAAACTAAAACAAACCGGCGTAGAAAAGGTCTCAACAAATCATTCATCGCGGATTGAAATGAACTAGGAGCGTTAGTTAGCCCAAAGGGCATCACTAAAAACTCATAGTGTCCGTCAAAAGTTCTAAAACCTGTTTTATGTGTATCATCTGGCGAAACTCTAATTTGGTGATAACCAGATCGAAGATCGATCTTGGAAAATATAGTTGCAGATCCCAATTCATCAAAGATTTCATCTATGGTAGGGATAGGAAAACGGTCACGAACTGTAACAACATTTAAGGCACGATAGTCCACGCAGAATCTCCAACTGCCATCTTTTTTTCGAACCAATAGGACTGGTGAGGAGTAAGGACTGTGGTTGGGTTTAATGATACCTTCTTTGAGCATGTCTTGGATGATAGATGTCATGGCATCTTTTTGTGAATGAGGGTATCTGTAAGGTTTTACGTTAACTGGTGCGGTGTTTGGTAAAATGGGGATATGGTGGTCATGGGGGCGGGATGGTGGTAGGCCTTGTGGTTTTTGAAAAACTGCCGCAAAAGATTTGAGGATGTTGGAGATGTTGGCGGGTAGAGATTTGGGTAAGGCTTCCATGGGGTTTGTGTTTAAAGTTGCAGGGTTGGGTTCTGTTGGTAAGGTGGGTTGGTATAACAGTAAATGACATGATGCGATGGAATCTGTGTGAATAAGGTGACAGATTTGGTTGTATGAAGAAGCTGTAGGGAGGTCTTTGGGATCACCAGTGATAGTGATATCATTGTTTTGGTGGGTAAAGGAAAGTTTAGGAATTGAGAAATCTGCCATGAGTGGTCCTAGAGTACGAAACCCTTCCATACCAAGAACAACATCATCTCCCTCAATAGGAAGTAGGTGAAATGGAATTTTGAACAAGTGATCTTGGAGGGTGATGGGAATTTGTGGGCAAAGGCCAGAGCAATCAAGTTTAGAGCCATTACCTACCATGACAGAAAAGTTAGGAATAGGTGTAGTTTGAAGTTTGAGGTGTTGTGCAATACGTGGCTGTAGAATGTTGTGTGTATTGGCCGTATCAATCAAAACTGTTACTATTAGGCCATGAATGACTCCCTTGAATTTGAGAGTTTTTGGGGATGGCTGACCACAAGCAGCCTGTGGAGATAATTGAAAATAAGTCTCCTCCGGTTCCGATGTAATCACGGATTCAGGTTCAGCAAGCTGGCTGTCTTGTAAAGGAGAATCCTCATCATCCACTAGTAACAACAAAAATTTACCCGTAGAGCATTTGTGACCCGAAATGAATTTTTCATCGCAGTTGAAACATAGTCCTTAAGCACGTCGCTCCTGAAGTTGAGCGTTTGAGAGACGTCTAATGGGAAATTTAGGAGGAGGTGGGTTGGTGTTTGGTTTAGGTAGGTTGCTGATCGCTGCAGCAGGTTGTGGTGAAGGGTTGGGCTTTGTATAATGGGTGGGATATGGCTTTTGGAATTTGGGCTTGGATTCACGTAGTTTTGATTCAATGAGTTTGGCCAATCCAATGGCTTGGGAAATGTTTGTGGGTTTGTGGATAGCAATTTCATTTTGAATTTCTGGAATCAACCCAGAAATAAAACAATTAAGCACAACCTCATGTGATAGACCCACCACTTGGTTACCCAGCTTTTTGAACACTGCTTGGTATTCCACTACAGAATTGGTTTGTTTGAGTTTAAATAATTCTGCTTGGTGATTAGCAAATGTAGAGGGTCTGAATCGCAATTCCAAGGCTCTAGTGAAATTTGGCCAATCCGTTAGAAAGCCATTATGGTGCATCCATTTAAACCAGCCAAGAGCCTCTCCTTTCATATAAAAGGACATCATGGACAGCCTCTTTTCAGGAGGTAAATTGTAAAAACCAAAGAATTGATCAGCTTGAAATAACCATTCCAAAGGGTTTGAACCATCAAATAGAGCAAGTTCGAGCTTAGAAGTCCGGAAAAGGGGTAAAGGGGGAATCTGATTGTATGGTATATGTGGTGAAAATGAGTTAGTGTATGGGGTATGTGGGGGGTAAATTGGTGCAGCGTAGGTATAGTTTGGGTAAGGTGGGGGAATATGGGTTGTAGGAATTGTAGTGTATGAAGTGACTATAGGTGTTTGACCAGAATTATGTGGTAATGAAGCAGAATAACGTACTGGTGTGTGGTTAGGTGATACCACGACAGAAATTGGTGATGTGAGCATGGATATTGAAATTGTATGAGATGTACCTGAAGAACACGCTGCTGTTGGTGCAGTAGTAGGGATAGTTTGAGCTCCTTTTTGTGACAGCAGTTTGTTAAGAGAGCTCATGAGCGATTCATAGCGTGAGTCTTCGATCTGCCTTTCATTCTCCAATCTCATGTTAATTAATCCTAGATTCTGCTGGGTTTTTTCCAGATCTGAACGAACCATGTCAAATCTCTCATCTAGATCTGAATGTATTTGAGTGATGGCATTATCAAGACGAATGTGTGATGTTTGAACAGCTTGTTCAACGATTTCTTGAGGGGTGGGCTGGGTTGGTTTGGGAGGAGCCATGAGAGCAAGATGAAAGCACCAATGATGTAAAGAAATCTGCAACTATTACCAAAGTAGGGTTTTTGCCATTAGAAGAACACAAAACAAGAAGAAGGATAAAAATAAGACTTTAATTTTCTGCCTCTCACAAGAGTAAAAACATTGTTTAAATACAACTGATTTGGGCCAGCAACCCGGGTAAGGCCCAACAAGAGAAATAAAACCACTAAAAAGAAATAGAATTTAATTAATTCAGCACATAATCATCTAGGTAAGTGAGCTTTTTAATATTTCGTTTGGGCCTTCTATAATTTTTTCACTCTAAAGCGACACTTTCCATTCTTCCAAATTTTCAATATCTCAAATTTATCTCTTTTATTTCATTTACATTTCAATGTTTTTATAGTTTATTTTAAAAAAAATTATTCTCAAATTCTCCCAAATTTACTAAAGAAAACGTGCTAAAAGAAATTTCACCAAACATACCACATATTTCTTATAAACAAAATACGTGGTAGCCATCATTTTCTTTTTAAATGTTGTATTTTTCAAATGAATGAAAACACAGAATATTCAATTTTTGTTTATATTGAATTTTATAGATATTTTAAACTAAATCGGATGTATTATTGTCAAGCTAAATTGACTCAGTTGATAAGAAATATGCCCACATACTGAGAGGTTAGATGTGATTCCTTTTTGTACGTGTCAAACGCCACCAACGCCTGATACTTCTCTCGCAACTAAGAGAGGCCAATTTGAGTTTATCTCCTTTAAGGCGTTCATCCATGTAAATTCACCGACCAAGGAAATGTGGGTAACTAAGTCAATACTAATCAAGGGAGGGGATACAAATTCACCGACCAAGGAGATGTGAAATAAGCATGACACATCATCCAACACCATAATCATCATTTCGAGTGATAGCTGAAAGGATGAAGTCTATTTATGCCACCTTTTAGCAAAAGAAAAATCAGTGGGTTGTCTAGCATTGTGAACTAATAACCTACTAACTACAGTAGACCAACCCCATTTATAAGTGTAACAACCTCATCCGACATCTCCATTCGAGAGAATTTCTTCAGCTTCATACCATGGGTGCTACTTCTATACTCCCGATCTTGAAAATATAAACCATAAAATTTAAGTTAATTTAACTAATAATAATTGCATATCATCTAATAATTTTTAAATACTAATATAATGAAACTTACCTCTGTTTTCCATAGACACAATGTTACGTGCTCAGCGAAGTACATCAGTAGATGCGTGTTATACGATTTTCCTATAAACCCAACCGCCACCTCATCTCCATCCATGTTTTCAAGACCTTCATGATCGTGCTGAGGCACATAATCATTGTTGGTGGAGAATATGAGAATTGAATGGTCTAAAAGGGGGTTGAGTTGACCGTTCCTCTAAAACCATTTTTAAAAACATTTTTTTTACGAAATCAGAGTTTAATAAAATTATGCGCAGATGGAAGACAGGAGCAGAATATAGCGGATGGTTTTTGAGAAAATGCGTTTCAATGTCAAATAAAATTACATAAGACAGTAAGAGATCACACAATTGAGATAGATGAAGTTTCTTTTACATGTAATAAAACAATGATCATAACTCAATTTACACATGCAATTCAAAATTGTTTCATATCAAATAGTTTTTTCAATCTAAAGATAAAAGTTTATAAATCATATTCGAGAGATGGAATAATTGTTAGGTGCAGTTTGACCTAAAAATGACATATCTTTCTTTGCGTTTTTTCCACTCTTTTCTCATGTTTTCATTGGTTTTTATCCATGATTGTTGTTGTTCTTCTAACCTTAAGAAAATACCTTTGGTGCTTGTAATGTGTGTGTTATTGTGCAGTATAAGGCATGAAATGATCAAAAGTGTAAGACACAAGAAATGATGCAAGCTGTCAAAGAAATGAGGAATGCATCAGTTGGTTCGCTTTGCGAATACTGGCGAACTCATAGCGAAGGTTCGCTGTGCGAATGCTGGCAAAGGTCCCAGCGAATGGTCCCTAAATTGGACAGAGGAAAAAGGAGCTAAAGTTCGCTTTGCGAACTTGAAAGCGAGTGTTCGCTTTGCGAACAAATCCTTCGCAGTGCGAAGTAGCGAGAATTTTTGGGGCGGTTTAACTGTTTGAGTCACCTGAAGTGCCATATTTTAGCATTCGTTGTGCGAATGAATGGTTCGTAGTGCGAACATGTAATTTCCTGAACTTGTATAAATAGATTTTCACATTTTTTTTAGGTTATTATGTTGTAATTTTGGATAGAGAAACATATAAGAAAAAGATCAGAAGTTATATTTCTTCATTTCCAAGGGAGAAAAGGTAGGATCTTTGATTTCTTGTTGGAGAAGGATGTAATCTTTTGATACCTTATGTATTTCATCTAATGTATGTTTGTGAATGAATTCTGATTTTCTATTGTTGTTGTCTTTGATTGATTATTTGTGGTCTTGACAAAACCTTTACAAATCTTTGGTCTTAGATTTTCTTCTATCAATGAGCAAGCTTTTGACATGGTTTTGTGAGTTGATATTCATTTTATCTTTTGTTGTATTGTGTTGATTAAGTAGCATGGGTAGCATGAGTAGGATCGATACGGTATCGCAAGGATGCGTGATAATAGTGATGAAGAAGGATATTCACATTCATTGGGCAAATTAGTTGAATACATGTAAAAAGGGTTAAGCGTGTGTACGTATTTTGATCTTGCTTAAATACGAGGAAATCATTTATTTGATATGGATGTTATAGTAATATCTGTTAGGACTGAACTCTAGACATAGATTTAGGCTTAACACTTGCGTGAGTATCAGCTCTTAAGGCTCTGTGTTGGTTTTGTTGCGTGAGACATCACCGATAAGACAATACAGTTGGCCTCTCGACTTTGCGTTAGACATAACCTCTGTTGTGAGTGATACATGAGGATATTAGGCGAATGATTAATTTATGTTTACTTGATTAGAAGAATGCATTTGTTATCAATTGATGAGATCCAATTCTAACAAGGCTCCGTTTATAATTCAGTCTTTACTTTATATTTTCCGTCTTTACATTTTCCGCATTTGCTTTTGGTTCCGCTTTAGACCAAAACTTTTGATTCATGAGCTTAGAAATATAGAAACTGTTGAATGACATTCTTTCCCTCGCACTGATCCCTGTGGAGAACGATAAATTGGGTTACTTATATATTTTTGCTTGCTGCTATTCTAGCCTCAACAAAATGGCGCCATTGTCGGGGATTGGTGTTTAGATATTGAATCGCATCGCATAGTTTTTATATTTTTAAGCTTTGTACATTTGTTAATATTATATGCATTTGTGTTCCTTTAATGTTTTCTCTAGTGTGATCAGGAATGATGAGAACTCCTTCTAGATTGGTTGCTTTGTGTATAAAAGTATTCAATGAAGCTTCGACCGAGTCTGGATGGATGTTGAGCGTTGAAAGTATGCATGGTAAATTGTACTGCTTTATAGAATGTTAGAGTGATTTAAGAATTTTGTGCTTTGTGCAAATGTGTATTCTTGTTTCATTTTTCAACTTGTTGGAATGCTTGTTTCACTTAGGTCCAAAAGCCATAAATTGTGAGGAAACCTCCTTTGTTTACTAACTGCTTGGATGACTGATAACTTTGTTTAATTCGTTTGATTCATGCTTTATCTTTTGATTATTGTGATTTTGTGGAAGCATTAGAAATGATCAAGACATTTGTTTATATTGAGCACAACCGTATCCAAAAGTATCTTACCCGTGAGTAGAAAGAATTTGTTAGCCCCTTTGAGCCTAAACAATTAGATCTCATTTTAGTGATGAACTTGTTTATGTGCATAATTTGAAAGTGTGGTTCATCATTGAATTTTGTGAGTTTCTAAAAATTTCTTCTTGAACCTTTGTACATTGGTATAATTTGATTTCCTTGCCTTAAAAAGTAAGGTTCATTCACTTGAGGTTTGGTTGAATTTAAGTTGGGGAGAATGAAAAAGAAGATGGTAAGTTGCTATAAACTTTTGAAAAAGTTCAAACAAGTATGAAAAGAAAAAGTGTAAATATGAATGTGAAAAACAAAAGAAAAAGAATGCTTGTTTGATGAGAAAAATAGAGATGAAATAACTATGCATAAGGAAGTTTGAGAAGGTTTGTGGTAAAGGAATGAGAATGGTGAATGAAGTTGTAATGTGTAAATACCATTTATCGGTAATTTCGATTCAATGGCCTTTAGAAATGTCCCTTTGTTGTGAACCCAACCAAGCTACATCCTTTAAAGCCCTTAGTGATCTTTTTGCTTCCATATTTTCATGTTTGATTGTTAGATGTTGTATGAATTGATTGTTATTTGCATTGTTTATCGGGTGAGTGAAATTTCCCCGCGGTTACGCGTCAATTTCTTCATTCTTATTTTGAAGAGGAGTGTTAGAGTGATTCAAGTATGAAAACTTAGTTGTTCTTTGAACCATTATGATATTTGTTTAAGAACTTAATTCTTGGTCATTGTTCGATTCTATTGAGTGGTGAATGTTGCTTGTGCGCATTTTCGTGCTTGTCCGCATTTATCTTGCTTTGGTTGAATCTTATGCTTGAGCAAATCCTCTTGTTTTCATGAGGGATGCTTTGCTTGAGGACAAGCAAAAGTTTAGTTGGGGAGAGTTGTTAGGTGCAGTTTTGACCTAAAAATGACATATCTTTCTTTGCGTTTTTTCCACTCTTTTCTCATGTTTTCATTGGTTTTTATCCATGATTGTTGTTGTTCTTCTAACCTTAAGAAAATATCTTTGGTGCTTGTAATGTGTGTGTTATTGTGCAGTATAAGGCATGAAATGATCAAAAGTGTAAGACACAAGAAATGATGCAAGCTGTCAAAGAAATGAGGAATGCATCAGTTGGTTCGCTTTGCGAATACTAGCGAACTCCTAGCGAAGGTTCGCTGTGCGAATGCTGGCGAAGGTCCCAACGAATGGTCCCAGAATTGGACAGAGGAAAAAGGAGCTAAAGTTTGCTTTGCGAACAAATCCTTCGCAGTGCGAAGTGGCGAGAATTTCTGGGGCGGTTTAACTGTTTGAGGCACCTGAAGTGCCATATTTTAGCATTCGCTGTGCGAATGAATGGTTCGCAGTGCGAACATGTAATTTCTTGAACTTGTATAAATAGATTTTCACATTTTTTTTAGGTTATTATGTTGTAATTTTGGATAGAGAAACATATAAGAAAAAGATCAGAAGTTATATTTCTTCATTTCCAAGGGAGAAAAGGTAGGATCTTTGATTTCTTGTTGGAGAAGGATGTAATCTTTTGATACCTTATGTATTTCATTTAATGTATGTTTGTGAATGAATTCTGATTTTCTATTGTTGTTGTCTTTGATTGATTATTTGTGGTCTTGACAAAACCTTTACAAATCTTTGGTCTTAGATTTTCTTTTATTAATGAGCAAGCTTTTGACATGGTTTTGTGAGTTGATATTCATTTTATCTTTTGTTATATTGTGTTGATTAAGTAGCATGGGTAGCATGAGTAGGATCGATACGGTATCGCAAGGATGCGTGATAATAGTGATGAAGAAGGATATTCACATTCATTGGGCAAATTAGTTGAATACATGTAAAAAGGGTTAAGCGTGTGTACGTATTTTGATCTTGCTTAAATACGAGGAAATCATTTATTTGATATGGATGTTATAGTAATATCTGTTAGGACTGAACTCTAGACATAGATTTAGGCTTAACACTTGCGTGAGTATCAGCTCTTAAGGCTCTGTGTTGGTTTTGTTGCGTGAGACATCACCGATAAGACAATACAGTTGACATCTCGACTTTGCGTTAGACATAACCTCTGTTGTAAGTGATACATGAGGATATTAGGCGAATGATTAATTTGTGTTTACTTGATTAGAAGAATGCATTTGTTATCAATTGATGAGATCCAATTCTAACAAGGCTCCGTTTATAATTCAGTCTTTACTTTATATTTTCCGTCTTTACATTTTCCGCATTTGCTTTTGGTTCCGCTTTAGACCAAAACTTTTGATTCATGAGCTTAGAAATATAGAAACTGTTGAATGACATTCTTTCCCTCGCACTGATCCCTGTGGAGAACGATAAATTGGGTTACTTATATATTTTTGCTTGCTGCTATTCTAGCCTCAACAAAATGGCGCCATTGTCGGGGATTGGTGTTTAGATATTGAATCGCATCGCATAGTTTTTATATTTTTAAGCTTTGTACATTTGTTAATATTATATGCATTTGTGTTCCTTTAATGTTTTCTCTAGTGTGATCAGGAATGATGAGAACTCCTTCTAGATTGGTTGCTTTGTGTATAAAAGTATTCAATGAAGCTTCGACCGAGTCTGGATGGATGTTGAGCGTTGAAAGTATGCATGGTAAATTGTACTGCTTTATAGAATGTTAGAGTGATTTAAGAATTTTGTGCTTTGTGCAAATGTGTATTCTTGTTTCATTTTTCAACTTGTTGGAATGCTTGTTTCACTTAGGTCCAAAAGCCATAAATTGTGAGGAAACCTCCTTTGTTTACTAACTGCTTGGATGACTGATAACTTTGTTTAATTCGTTTGATTCATGCTTTATCTTTTGATTATTGTGATTTTGTGGAAGCATTAGAAATGATTAAGACATTTGTTTATATTGAGCACAACCGTATCCAAAAGTATCTTACCCGTGAGTAGAAAGAATTTGTTAGCCCCTTTGAGCCTAAACAATTAGATCTCATTTTAGTGATGAACTTGTTTATGTGCATAATTTGAAAGTGTGGTTCATCATTGAATTTTGTGAGTTTCTAAAAATTTCTTCTTGAACCTTTGTACATTGGTATAATTTGATTTCCTTGCCTTAAAAAGTAAGGTTCATTCACTTGAGGTTTGGTTGAATTTAAGTTGGGGAGAATGAAAAAGAAGATGGTAAGTTGCTATAAACTTTTGAAAAAGTTCAAACAAGTATGAAAAGAAAAAGTGTAAATATGAATGTGAAAAACAAAAGAAAAAGAATGCTTGTTTGATGAGAAAAATAGAGATGAAATAACTATGCATAAGGAAGTTTGAGAAGGTTTGTGGTAAAGGAATGAGAATGGTGAATGAAGTTGTAATGTGTAAATACCATTTATCGGTAATTTCGATTCAATGGCCTTTAGAAATGTCCCTTTGTTGTGAACCCAACCAAGCTACATCCTTTAAAGCCCTTAGTGATCTTTTTGCTTCCATATTTTCATGTTTGATTGTTAGATGTTGTATGAATTGATTGTTATTTGCATTGTTTATCGGGTGAGTGAAATTTCCCCGCGGTTACGCGTCAATTTCTTCATTCTTATTTTGAAGAGGAGTGTTAGAGTGATTCAAGTATGAAAACTTAGTTGTTCTTTGAACCATTATGATATTTGTTTAAGAACTTAATTCTTGGTCATTGTTCGATTCTATTGAGTGGTGAATGTTGCTTGTGCGCATTTTCGTGCTTGTCCGCATTTATCTTGCTTTGGTTGAATCTTATGCTTGAGCAAATCCTCTTGTTTTCATGAGGGATGCTTTGCTTGAGGACAAGCAAAAGTTTAGTTGGGGAGAGTTGTTAGGTGCAGTTTTGACCTAAAAATGACATATCTTTCTTTGCGTTTTTTCCACTCTTTTCTCATGTTTTCATTGGTTTTTATCCATGATTGTTGTTGTTCTTCTAACCTTAAGAAAATATCTTTGGTGCTTGTAATGTGTGTGTTATTGTGCAGTATAAGGCATGAAATGATCAAAAGTGTAAGACACAAGAAATGATGCAAGCTGTCAAAGAAATGAGGAATGCATCAGTTGGTTCGCTTTGCGAATACTAGCGAACTCCTAGCGAAGGTTCGCTGTGCGAATGCTGGCGAAGGTCCCAACGAATGGTCCCAGAATTGGACAGAGGAAAAAGGAGCTAAAGTTTGCTTTGCGAACAAATCCTTCGCAGTGCGAAGTGGCGAGAATTTCTGGGGCGGTTTAACTGTTTGAGGCACCTGAAGTGCCATATTTTAGCATTCGCTGTGCGAATGAATGGTTCGCAGTGCGAACATGTAATTTCTTGAACTTGTATAAATAGATTTTCACATTTTTTTTAGGTTATTATGTTGTAATTTTGGATAGAGAAACATATAAGAAAAAGATCAGAAGTTATATTTCTTCATTTCCAAGGGAGAAAAGGTAGGATCTTTGATTTCTTGTTGGAGAAGGATGTAATCTTTTGATACCTTATGTATTTCATTTAATGTATGTTTGTGAATGAATTCTGATTTTCTATTGTTGTTGTCTTTGATTGATTATTTGTGGTCTTGACAAAACCTTTACAAATCTTTGGTCTTAGATTTTCTTTTATTAATGAGCAAGCTTTTGACATGGTTTTGTGAGTTGATATTCATTTTATCTTTTGTTATATTGTGTTGATTAAGTAGCATGGGTAGCATGAGTAGGATCGATACGGTATCGCAAGGATGCGTGATAATAGTGATGAAGAAGGATATTCACATTCATTGGGCAAATTAGTTGAATACATGTAAAAAGGGTTAAGCATGTGTACGTATTTTGATCTTGCTTAAATACGAAGAAATCATTTATTTGATATGGATGTTATAGTAATATCTGTTAGGACTGAACTCTAGACATAGATTTAGGCTTAACACTTGCGTGAGTATCAGCTCTTAAAGCTCTGTGTTAGTTTTGTTGCGTGAGACATCACCGATAAGACAATACAGTTGGCCTCTCGACTTTGCGTTAGACATAACCTCTGTTGTGAGTGATACGTGAGGATATTAGGCGAATGATTGATTTGTGTTTACTTGATTAGAAGAATGCATTTGTTATCAATTGATGAGATCCAATTCCAACAAGGCTCCGTTTATAATTCAGTATTTACTTTATATTTTCCGTCTTTACATTTTCCGCATTTGCTTTTGGTTCTGCTTTAGACCAAAACTTTTGATTCATGAGCTTAGAAATATATAAACTGTTGAATGGCATTCTTTCCCTCGCACTGATCCCTGTGGAGAACGATAAATTGGGTTACTTATATATTTTTGCTTGCTGATATTCTAGCCTCAACAATAATCAATGAACTAGATTAATCACAAACTTAAACATATACGACAAATCACTATAGGCAAGGTAAAGATCTAGATAGAATGATATTCTAAAAGATAAAACAAATTGAAAACATACAAAAGTATGGAAAAATGTAAAATAGGCAGGGAGAAGAAAAATGTACACCCAATTTTTAGTGGTTCATCTCATTCGTCATCGCTAGAGCTTAATTCACTCTTCAATTGTTTCACCATTGAAAATTATAGAGTCTTCCATTATTTGCAAAATTAAAATACAAGTATTTTTGGTGCAACAAATACTAAAAAATATGAGTAGTATAAGCCAAATTCTTTAGTTAACACAAATCTAAATTGACTTTTCATTACAATACTTTCAAGATCTTTACTAATCTTGATCTAACAATTTTACTAGACACAAAAATCCTGCTCTAAGCTTCTTGGTAAGCAATCGTAAGTAGGCTTATGTAGAAGGCATACCTATGTGAGGCCGGTCAATAACAATTTATGTGTTAGACATGTTAGAGAACTAACATAAAATTAGCCTCCTAAAACATACAACACAAAAGTTAAAAACAAATGAAGGAGATAGATAGAGAAGTGGATGATAGAAGGAATGAAATAAAGACTCAAACAATCACATAAGGCTCATCTATCAACTAATCAAAGGACTCAAAGCATGATCAAGCAAGGGATAACCTATCTTTGATACAAAGTGCCATAAATAACCAAATGATCATTTATTAGCATGTTTGGACCAGAGAAGATTAAATCAACCAAAGGATCATTCCTCAAGTATTTGAAATGTTGAAAATATGTTCAACCAAGCAATCATCAAGAGCCAAGATCAAGATATTAAAAAATATGCATAAAAATAAAAATAAAAATGATTTAAAATGGAAAACAAAAGGAAAATTCAACAAGAGAAATAAAACCACTAAAAAGAAATAGAATTTAATTAATTCAGCACATAATCATCTAGGTAAGTGAGCTTTTTAATATTTCGTTTGGGCCTTCTATAATTTTTTCACTCTAAAGCGACACTTTCCATTCTTCCAAATTTTCAATATCTCAAATTTATCTCTTTTATTTCATTTACATTTCAATGTTTTTATAGTTTATTTTTAAAAAAATTATTCTCAAATTCTCCCAAATTTACTAAAGAAAACGTGCTAAAAGAAATTTCACCAAACATACCACATATTTCTTATAAACAAAATACGTGGTAGCCATCATTTTCTTTTTAAATGTTGTATTTTTCAAATGAATGAAAACACAGAATATTCAATTTTTGTTTATATTGAATTTTATAGATATTTTAAACTAAATCGGATGTATTATTGTCAAGCTAAATTGACTCAGTTGATAAGAAATATGCCCACATACTGAGAGGTTAGATGTGATTCCTTTTTGTACGTGTCAAACGCCACCAACGCCTGATACTTCTCTCGCAACTAAGAGAGGCCAATTTGAGTTTATCTCCTTTAAGGCGTTCATCCATGTAAATTCACCGACCAAGGAAATGTGGGTAACTAAGTCAATACTAATCAAGGGAGGGGATAAAAATTCACCGACCAAGGAGATGTGAAATAAGCATGACACATCATCCAACACCATAATCATCATTTCGAGTGATAGCTGAAAGGATGAAGTCTATTTATGCCACCTTTTAGCAAAAGAAAAATCAGTGGGTTGTCTATCATTGTGAACTAATAACCTACTAACTACAGTAGACCAACCCCATTTATAAGTGTAACAACCTCATCCGACATCTCCATTCGAGAGAATTTCTTCAGCTTCATACCATGGGTGCTACTTCTATACTCCCGATCTTGAAAATATAAACCATAAAATTTAAGTTAATTTAACTAATAATAATTGCATATCATCTAATAATTTTTAAATACTAATATAATGAAACTTACCTCTGTTTTCCATAGACACAATGTTACGTGCTCAGCGAAGTACATCAGTAGATGCGTGTTATACGATTTTCCTATAAACCCAACCGCCACCTCATCTCCATCCATGTTTTCAAGACCTTCATGATCGTGCTGAGGCACATAATCATTGTTGGTGGAGAATATGAGAATTGAATGGTCTAAAAGGGGGTTGAGTTGACCGTTCCTCTAAAACCATTTTTAAAAACATTTTTTTTACGAAATCAGAGTTTAATAAAATTATGCGCAGATGGAAGACAGGAGCAGAATATAGCGGATGGTTTTTGAGAAAATGCGTTTCAATATCAAATAAAATTACATAAGACAGTAAGAGATCACACAATTGAGATAGATGAAGTTTCTTTTACATGTAATAAAACAATGATCATAACTCAATTTACACATGCAATTCAAAATTGTTTCATATCAAATAGTTTTTTCAATCTAAAGATAAAAGTTTATAAATCATATTCGAGAGATGGAATAATTGTTAGGTGCAGTTTGACCTAAAAATGACATATCTTTCTTTGCGTTTTTTCCACTATTTTCTCATGTTTTCATTGGTTTTTATCCATGATTGTTGTTGTTCTTCTAACCTTAAGAAAATACCTTTGGTGCTTGTAATGTGTGTGTTATTGTGCAGTATAAGGCATGAAATGATCAAAAGTGTAAGACACAAGAAATGATGCAAGCTGTCAAAGAAATGAGGAATGCATCAGTTGGTTCGCTTTGCGAATACTGGCGAACTCATAGCGAAGGTTCGCTGTGCGAATGCTGGCAAAGGTCCCAGCGAATGGTCTCTAAATTGGACAGAGGAAAAAGGAGCTAAAGTTCGCTTTGCGAACTTGAAAGCGAGTGTTCGCTTTGCGAACAAATCCTTCGCAGTGCGAAGTAGCGAGAATTTTTGGGGCGGTTTAACTGTTTGAGGCACCTGAAGTGCCATATTTTAGCATTCGCTGTGCGAATGAATGGTTCGTAGTGCGAACATGTAATTTCCTGAACTTGTATAAATAGATTTTCACATTTTTTTAGGTTATTATGTTGTAATTTTGGATAGAGAAACATATAAGAAAAAGATCAGAAGCTATATTTCTTCATTTCCAAGGGAGAAAAGGTAGGATCTTTGATTTCTTGTTGGAGAAGGATGTAATCTTTTGATACCTTATGTATTTCATCTAATGTATGTTTGTGAATGAATTCTGATTTTCTATTGTTGTTGTCTTTGATTGATTATTTGTGGTCTTGACAAAACCTTTACAAATCTTTGGTCTTAGATTTTCTTCTATCAATGAGCAAGCTTTTGACATGGTTTTGTGAGTTGATATTCATTTTATCTTTTGTTGTATTGTGTTGATTAAGTAGCATGGGTAGCATGAGTAGGATCGATACGGTATCGCAAGGATGCGTGATAATAGTGATGAAGAAGGATATTCACATTCATTGGGCAAATTAGTTGAATACATGTAAAAAGGGTTAAGCGTGTGTACGTATTTTGATCTTGCTTAAATACGAGGAAATCATTTATTTGATATGGATGTTATAGTAATATCTGTTAGGACTGAACTCTAGACATAGATTTAGGCTTAACACTTGCGTGAGTATCAGCTCTTAAGGCTCTGTGTTGGTTTTGTTGCGTGAGACATCACCGATAAGACAATACAGTTGACATCTCGACTTTGCGTTAGACATAACCTCTGTTGTAAGTGATACATGAGGATATTAGGCGAATGATTAATTTGTGTTTACTTGATTAGAAGAATGCATTTGTTATCAATTGATGAGATCCAATTCTAACAAGGCTCCGTTTATAATTCAGTCTTTACTTTATATTTTCCGTCTTTACATTTTCCGCATTTGCTTTTGGTTCCGCTTTAGACCAAAACTTTTGATTCATGAGCTTAGAAATATAGAAACTGTTGAATGACATTCTTTCCCTCGCACTGATCCCTGTGGAGAACGATAAATTGGGTTACTTATATATTTTTGCTTGCTGCTATTCTAGCCTCAACAAAATGGCGCCATTGTCGGGGATTGGTGTTTAGATATTGAATCGCATCGCATAGTTTTTATATTTTTAAGCTTTGTACATTTGTTAATATTATATGCATTTGTGTTCCTTTAATGTTTTCTCTAGTGTGATCAGGAATGATGAGAACTCCTTCTAGATTGGTTGCTTTGTGTATAAAAGTATTCAATGAAGCTTCGACCGAGTCTGGATGGATGTTGAGCGTTGAAAGTATGCATGGTAAATTGTACTGCTTTATAGAATGTTAGAGTGATTTAAGAATTTTGTGCTTTGTGCAAATGTGTATTCTTGTTTCATTTTTCAACTTGTTGGAATGCTTGTTTCACTTAGGTCCAAAAGCCATAAATTGTGAGGAAACCTCCTTTGTTTACTAACTGCTTGGATGACTGATAACTTTGTTTAATTCGTTTGATTCATGCTTTATCTTTTGATTATTGTGATTTTGTGGAAGCATTAGAAATGATTAAGACATTTGTTTATATTGAGCACAACCGTATCCAAAAGTATCTTACCCGTGAGTAGAAAGAATTTGTTAGCCCCTTTGAGCCTAAACAATTAGATCTCATTTTAGTGATGAACTTGTTTATGTGCATAATTTGAAAGTGTGGTTCATCATTGAATTTTGTGAGTTTCTAAAAATTTCTTCTTGAACCTTTGTACATTGGTATAATTTGATTTCCTTGCCTTAAAAAGTAAGGTTCATTCACTTGAGGTTTGGTTGAATTTAAGTTGGGGAGAATGAAAAAGAAGATGGTAAGTTGCTATAAACTTTTGAAAAAGTTCAAACAAGTATGAAAAGAAAAAGTGTAAATATGAATGTGAAAAACAAAAGAAAAAGAATGCTTGTTTGATGAGAAAAATAGAGATGAAATAACTATGCATAAGGAAGTTTGAGAAGGTTTGTGGTAAAGGAATGAGAATGGTGAATGAAGTTGTAATGTGTAAATACCATTTATCGGTAATTTCGATTCAATGGCCTTTAGAAATGTCCCTTTGTTGTGAACCCAACCAAGCTACATCCTTTAAAGCCCTTAGTGATCTTTTTGCTTCCATATTTTCATGTTTGATTGTTAGATGTTGTATGAATTGATTGTTATTTGCATTGTTTATCGGGTGAGTGAAATTTCCCCGCGGTTACGCGTCAATTTCTTCATTCTTATTTTGAAGAGGAGTGTTAGAGTGATTCAAGTATGAAAACTTAGTTGTTCTTTGAACCATTATGATATTTGTTTAAGAACTTAATTCTTGGTCATTGTTCGATTCTATTGAGTGGTGAATGTTGCTTGTGCGCATTTTCGTGCTTGTCCGCATTTATCTTGCTTTGGTTGAATCTTATGCTTGAGCAAATCCTCTTGTTTTCATGAGGGATGCTTTGCTTGAGGACAAGCAAAAGTTTAGTTGGGGAGAGTTGTTAGGTGCAGTTTTGACCTAAAAATGACATATCTTTCTTTGCGTTTTTTCCACTCTTTTCTCATGTTTTCATTGGTTTTTATCCATGATTGTTGTTGTTCTTCTAACCTTAAGAAAATATCTTTGGTGCTTGTAATGTGTGTGTTATTGTGCAGTATAAGGCATGAAATGATCAAAAGTGTAAGACACAAGAAATGATGCAAGCTGTCAAAGAAATGAGGAATGCATCAGTTGGTTCGCTTTGCGAATACTAGCGAACTCCTAGCGAAGGTTCGCTGTGCGAATGCTGGCGAAGGTCCCAACGAATGGTCCCAGAATTGGACAGAGGAAAAAGGAGCTAAAGTTTGCTTTGCGAACAAATCCTTCGCAGTGCGAAGTGGCGAGAATTTCTGGGGCGGTTTAACTGTTTGAGGCACCTGAAGTGCCATATTTTAGCATTCGATGTGCGAATGAATGGTTCGCAGTGCGAACATGTAATTTCTTGAACTTGTATAAATAGATTTTCACATTTTTTTTAGGTTATTATGTTGTAATTTTGGATAGAGAAACATATAAGAAAAAGATCAGAAGTTATATTTCTTCATTTCCAAGGGAGAAAAGGTAGGATCTTTGATTTCTTGTTGGAGAAGGATGTAATCTTTTGATACCTTATGTATTTCATTTAATGTATGTTTGTGAATGAATTCTGATTTTCTATTGTTGTTGTCTTTGATTGATTATTTGTGGTCTTGACAAAACCTTTACAAATCTTTGGTCTTAGATTTTCTTTTATTAATGAGCAAGCTTTTGACATGGTTTTGTGAGTTGATATTCATTTTATCTTTTGTTATATTGTGTTGATTAAGTAGCATGGGTAGCATGAGTAGGATCGATACGGTATCGCAAGGATGCGTGATAATAGTGATGAAGAAGGATATTCACATTCATTGGGCAAATTAGTTGAATACATGTAAAAAGGGTTAAGCATGTGTACGTATTTTGATCTTGCTTAAATACGAAGAAATCATTTATTTGATATGGATGTTATAGTAATATCTGTTAGGACTGAACTCTAGACATAGATTTAGGCTTAACACTTGCGTGAGTATCAGCTCTTAAAGCTCTGTGTTGGTTTTGTTGCGTGAGACATCACCGATAAGACAATACAGTTGGCCTCTCGACTTTGCGTTAGACATAACCTCTGTTGTGAGTGATACGTGAGGATATTAGGCGAATGATTGATTTGTGTTTACTTGATTAGAAGAATGCATTTGTTATCAATTGATGAGATCCAATTCCAACAAGGCTCCGTTTATAATTCAGTATTTACTTTATATTTTCCGTCTTTACATTTTCCGCATTTGCTTTTGGTTCTGCTTTAGACCAAAACTTTTGATTCATGAGCTTAGAAATATATAAACTGTTGAATGGCATTCTTTCCCTCGCACTGATCCCTGTGGAGAACGATAAATTGGGTTACTTATATATTTTTGCTTGCTGATATTCTAGCCTCAACAATAATCAATGAACTAGATTAATCACAAACTTAAACATATACGACAAATCACTATAGGCAAGGTAAAGATCTAGATAGAATGATATTCTAAAAGATAAAACAAATTGAAAACATACAAAAGTATGGAAAAATGTAAAATAGGCAGGGAGAAGAAAAATGTACACCCAATTTTTAGTGGTTCATCTCATTCGTCATCGCTAGAGCTTAATTCACTCTTCAATTGTTTCACCATTGAAAATTATAGAGTCTTCCATTATTTGCAAAATTAAAATACAAGTATTTTTGGTGCAACAAATACTAAAAAATATGAGTAGTATAAGCCAAATTCTTTAGTTAACACAAATCTAAATTGACTTTTCATTACAATACTTTCAAGATCTTTACTAATCTTGATCTAACAATTTTACTAGACACAAAAATCCTGCTCTAAGCTTCTTGGTAAGCAATCGTAAGTAGGCTTATGTAGAAGGCATACCTATGTGAGGCCGGTCAATAACAATTTATGTGTTAGACATGTTAGAGAACTAACATAAAATTAGCCTCCTAAAACATACAACACAAAAGTTAAAAACAAATGAAGGAGATAGATAGAGAAGTGGATGATAGAAGGAATGAAATAAAGACTCAAACAATCACATAAGGCTCATCTATCAACTAATCAAAGGACTCAAAGCATGATCAAGCAAGGGATAACCTATCTTTGATACAAAGTGCCATAAATAACCAAATGATCATTTATTAGCATGTTTGGACCAGAGAAGATTAAATCAACCAAAGGATCATTCCTCAAGTATTTGAAATGTTGAAAATATGTTCAACCAAGCAATCATCAAGAGCCAAGATCAAGATATTAAAAAATATGCATAAAAATAAAAATAAAAATGATTTAAAATGGAAAACAAAAGGAAAATTCAAAAGATGTAGCAAAGTGCAACATAAATGGTTGAGAAAATTATGAGAAATAAATGAATACACGAATAAATGGATCCCAAAAGTTGGATGCAAAAATATTTGAAAATGATCAAAAATAAAATGGAAAATAAAAATTAAATGAAAAATAAAAAATCAATTAAATACAAAAATGATTTTAAAAATTATGCAAAAAATAAATGTGATGCAAAATATTTTTATGGATTTTCTGTAAACAATTAGGATCACAATGAATTAAAAATCATTTAAAATAAAATCAAGAATGAAAATGAAAATAAAATGAAGAAAGAAAATAAATAATATTTGAAAAATTGCGCCAACGACTAGTTATTCAAACGCGCGCAGGCTTCATCTTCAACCTTGAGTTGATTTTTCAACATCATGAACTAGGCGTTTTTAGCATGAATCAAGCATAGATTCAGCATCAACATCATTCATCATTCAAGTCTCTTTGCATCAGAGCCATTAATTGGCTCTGAGCAAAGAGAATTTGCTCAAGAACATGATAAACCTTAGTTCTTCAAAGTAAAATTAAATGACTAATACACAATATAAATTCAAGGTAGTTGAGGGATTTTAGTCAGTGAATCAAGACGAACACGTTGGTAACTTGTTTGCTTAAGAATGATACTTATTTCTACTTGTTCAGTTCGAGCTTTAGAGGTCAACAATGGTGGAAACGGCGAGCTTGATTTAGGAAGCTTCAGAGCATGACAATGGTTTAGTTAGCTTCAGATGATGCCGATGAGTGATTCTGGGCAAATATTCGAAGCAAAGCAAGCTTGAATCAAGGAAATAGATTTCTAGTTTGGAAGGGGTATCGAGCACAAGTTTTTCAAAGTTTCTTTGGATTTTCAAGCTTGGAAATGAAGGAAAACTGATCCTCTATTTATAGGAAATGAAATTATGCGCTCACACATGTGCTTTGGATCTAAATTCGTGTGAATTATGGTTGAATTTTGGTAATTTGCAGAGCATGTGAAGTGAGGGATGAAAAGCATGAATCAATGATGTGGAAAGGTCGTTTTGCACTTGTTTGCACGCGTTTTAGGTTCACAGATAACTTTCATATGGGTTAGTGGTCCTAGATTGAGATTGGAGTGAATTTGGTGACATGAAACTTGCGCAAGAAGTAGAGTCTATGGTGCCATGTTTGAAGCTAGGCCAAATGAAATTCACTCGTGCATTTTGGATTTTTGTTTGTGCCAAATGTTCTGTTAATTCAAAATAATTAAATGAAAAAACAATCACATCAAAAGGATGCTTGGATTGAAATGGAATTGATTCAAAGTTGGGGTCATGACCTGGTTTCTAGGTCATGAATTAGGTCGAACCAAGTTTTGGTCTTCCTGGCTAGTTTGAAACCTCATGTTCATGACATGACAACTTTTGATTCCCTTATGCTAATTGAATAAAACTTGGGCCAAAAGATTCTTGCCATGAGTTTAACAAATGGCACAAAGAAGCTTGTCAGTTAGACGCTTGAGCTAAAAATGACATGTGGGGAAAGTAGGGGTCATGACAAGGTTTTGGCCACTTTTGACAACTTGGTTACTTCCAAAATTGAAGTCCTTAGAGGTTGAATTTATGTTTGATCCTTGAATAAAAGTTGTAGAGGAGTTCATTTGTGACATTTGGCTCAAAGTAGCTTGTCCATTGGATGAAAATTTGAGAGAGTTATGGTGTTTGGACCAAATGGTATGCCATACTTGGACTTAGGCCATACAACCATGCACCAACTTGTGGTTTTTGCTACGATATTGAATCCAAAGGCTCAAAGATGGCCTTGTGAACATCAATATGAAAATACTTGATGTGTACTTCTATAATTGGATGATGACTTGTGACCTTGATGGAGATGGCATGGAAATAGACACATGAACCATTCTTGAATTTATGAATCAACTTTGAATATTCCTTGACCATAATGAGACTTCTCATGCCATAGTGAACTTGTCTTGACAATGAGCTTCTCACTCCAATCGTGTACACATAAATGAACACAAAGGATAACAAAAAAGTACCACATCTCTTGGTGTCTTAGTTAGATGATATGAAATGAATGTAAACCCTAATTCAAATAGGAACCAAGGATCACATGCTATGCTAATAAGATGATATTATAAATGTATGATGCAAAGGATAAAGTGAAAATGAGGGTATGACACATGTTCCCTCATTCACTAGAAGTTTACTAGTTTTGTAAGGATAGTCAGGTTATATTTGAGTTTTATGTTGACAAATGTTATGTGAAATCTTATAATTCTAAGCATACTCTTATTAAGAGTTTTATTAATACAGTTGGACTATATTGTTTTCCAAAGTTAACACGGGAACATTCAAGGTATGATTCACTCTCTACAAGTAATGGTCTCTAATTAATTGTCCAAATGTTTCTTGCTTCTAATTCTAGCTTTACAATGTCTGTTGTGAATAATTTGAATATTAGATTCTTGTAGCATTTTAGACTTGGAGGTGCTAATTTTTCTTCCATAAAAAATTCACTTAGACCATTGTAATGTACATGCTTCCAATAAAACTACTTCTAATTTTTGCAAATTTTGTTACTTAGCTAAATCATATAGAATTCATGCACCCTTATGATTTGTTATTTATAATGATGCCTTTGATGTGGTAGATGTTAACTTATAGGCCTACACTCTTCACCCTAGTCGGATCCCTTACAAATGTAAAAATGGTATATTTGAACACAATCATAAACATGTTGATATGAGTCTAACTTTATTATCTCATGCCTCCACGCCTTTTAAATTTTGTTATCACAGTTTTGCCACTTATGTTCACATCATTTGCATGTTAACAACCTCTGCACTAACAAAATTACATTCTCCATTTCATGCTCTTTATCTCAAAATTACAAGTCACTTAAGGTGTTTGGATGCTTTTGCTTCCCTTTGCTAAGACTGTATAACCAATACAAGCTCGAATTTAGAAGCACATAGTGTATATTTTTAGGTGTGTCTTTTCAACATAAAGGTTTCAAGTGCCTTAGTAAGGAGCGTAAGATCATTATTTCAAAAGATGTCACTTTTAATGAGTAAGATTGTCTTTTTCCTCTATTATTTAATGTCGATGTTGGACCTGAGTTGTCTATAATGTCAAAATCTCTCCCATGTCCCACAAAGTGTCAGCATCATGTTGTACTTGACATATCTCAAAACCAAAATCTAGGGGGATATAACATTTGTTTCAAACACCCGCCTTGTGAATTTCCTCGGGGAAGATGGGGTTGTGTTCTAGGTTATGATTTTGTCGGTCATCTTCAGAGGGAATATGGAAGGAGTTAGAGTTTAAGTGTGACTTAGGTTAGTTTTACTGAATCTCCACAGTGGACATCATTGTACTGGTAAAAAAATATACGTGTGTGTTCCCCTAGAAGGGTAGGGAGACTCAGAAAATCCCGAAAATCCTTTTTCAAGTTAAAATCAACCAACACACTTATTTTCTAGCCTCGAACTACGGAGCTCTGATTTCCTTATTGCACCATAAGGATATGTAGGAACATGATTGCTAGATTCTGGCGAACAACCTTTTCTTTTTTTCATCCTTAGTTCCCCGAATTACAGAGCTCTGGTTTCCTTATTGTCCTATGAGAATACGTAGACACAGGATCGTGAGATCTTAGTGAGCACCCTAATAAAAAAACCTTGCATGCAATGAATGTGAGATGTGCTAATACTTTCCCCTTGCATAACCGATTTCCGAATCCGAATTTGATTGCGAGATCATTTTCTTCACCTTTATGAGATTTTATCGATATCTTCCCTTTTCTCTTAGAATAAATAAAATTCGGTGACGACTCTGTGTATTTTTCGCGTAGCGACAATATACAATATATTGTCGAGTAGAGAAAAAGTTGGAAGAACCAACAGAATTAATTTCTAAGGTTTGACTATTACCAACATAGACTCTACTTTAACCTACATAAGGCTTTTTGTTATAAAAATAAGACTCGTCAGAATTATGATGTGATGCACCTGAATCACCAAACCATGCTTAGGATTCAAGTTCTGAAGGAAGAAAATACTCTTATGTATAAGCATATGGTTGGTGTGTTGTAGCAATCGTGGCCATAGCTTCATACTCTAATGTATATTGAGATTTGGAAGGCACAAAAGGATTCATCAAATTTGTCCCAGCAATCAATTACAAAATGATCATACTTAGTTGTGCTCCCGTCCATGACTATGACCAAAATATGTGCGACCTCTACAACGGGAGCTAGAGAAACCACCTACCAGTGTGAACTTTATTGATGATTTGATTGTCATTTGAAAATAAGATTTCGTGTTTGAAAGGGATATTGGCTTGATTTGGAATGAAAAGAGAAAAAGTTGTGAATATGAATTTTTAATTGAAAATATGATGTATATTGATTGTTTTTCAAAAATTATTTTTCAAATTTTAAAATTTGAAAGATACTTTAGAACTTTAAAACGACTTCCAAAAAAAACTAAAAGAGTTACAAAAGAAAAAACATTTAGATTTCATTTTACAACTAATTTTGGAAAAAAAATTCTAAAATATCATTCACTATGGTCCTACCCAATTCGTGTCGCATAAAAAAGCATAACAAATATTCAACTTACACAAAAACCTCTTTTATTCCTATTAATCATTTTTTTATGAAATGCCTTTTGAAAAATTGCATTTACTATATTAATAAAAACTGAATGCAACACCACTATAACTCTTTCCCAAATAGTAGAGTTTTGTTAGTTTTATTTTGAAAACTCTATTGTTAAATTATCTATAAAGAAAACAAATATGATTGCTCACATCAAAACAAAAATAGCCACATATACACCTAACCCACATCTCTATCATTATACCTTATTAGTTATGAAATTATGTATTTTTTTACCAAAAAAGATTGAGCTTTTTTCTTATACATATATATCCAAAATGATACATTACGTGACAATTTCAAGTTTGAGTTGTGGACCCTAAAAGCTACATTCAATATGATCCAACAAGATCTAAAACACCTATATCAACGCTAAAATCGAACTCGCACGTTAAGTCAATTTAGTTGATAGCTGTGCAGAAGCATTAGAGAGCGACATGTGGAAAGGTAAAAGGCAAAATAAGATAACATCACAAAAGAAAACAAACACTGATAATTTATTAAACTTAGAAGCATTGAAGCAACTCTATCCAAAAAGAAATGTAACTAAATATTCAACCATCCCAACAACAATTGATGCATTTTTACATGAAAACCCAAACCATATTGATATGATAATGGGATAAAATTAATTGAACAAATTCATACTCTTACATAGCTGCTTCAACTTCTGCGCGAATTCAAGACTTCTCATCTTCTCAATTTTATGATCATTGCACATTTCCGCCAAACTGCATAACCCTTAATGTCAAATCCCAGGAATCTACCTTCATCCATATGAACAGCGAGTGCAAACCTTCGAATTTCAACAAGTGCGGGAATTTCTGAAGAAAAGATGAAACAAATGCAACAGAAAAGTCGAGTTAGGTTTTGTTGAGATATAATAACTTAAAAGCATAATTTAAGAGAAGAATTGTACTCACAGCTTCTACTGAGTCACTGTTTTCGATAATGTTCTATGCTCCGAAGTATTGGATCATTTCATCATCACCTAAGAAATCATCTATATGGAATGCTGGACTGTTAAGTCCTCCAAAATCCAATGACATGTTGCTGATTGGTGATCCAAAGAAAGGATAAATAGGCCTATCGAGCTCGTTTTGGAATGCATCTTTACCGAAATAGTTTATGTCACCGGTAATTTCATCGCCTTTGGTATTTTCGGCAGGTGTAGAGATTGGGGCATTCTCTGGTGGCCCAATTGGATCAATGTGAGCAGGCTCGGGCTGCTGCAGATGCTGCCCATCCTGAATGTGACTAGGATCATATCCGGCAACGGGATTGTAGAGATTATAAGTAGCTTCATGAGACATGTCAGGGTTCTGCAACGGAGCATAGTGCAATGGTGGCCGTCTATTCATATACACGCTTTCCGAGGAAACTATGTTGTTTGCATGCATATAAGAGTAATGATTGATGAACTCGGGTGGCGGTAGTTGAGCTGGCACCTCGTGTCCTTTCTCGGTCAGTCTCAAAACAGAATCTGTCCCATTGACATTTTCACTTCCATGAATATGGAGCTCAACAGCACGTGCGTCATCTGTCCCGTTCATATTCGGCACTTTGCTTCTAGGTTCAATTTGCAAAATTTCATTGTCAGATTGTGCTGGTAATTTGTCGGCTGCGCTTGACCTCGAACGGGGTCTTTTTGTCCTAGATTGTTTCTTAGCTTGATCGGTATTTTGGACAGAATTCTTTTGGGAATTATCCGATTTCTCGGTATCCATACAATGCACGCACCTGTCTTCTTTAGAAGAAACAGAACCGACGTTGTCATCAATACCCTCGACATCATAGTTGCTAGCACTGCTAGCAGCAGGTTGCTTATTCTCAATAAGAAGACCAACAGGTAGCGTTTCGGTTATTCCAGAAATACCATTATCAATACTAGGCTGTCTGATGTGAGCTTCTTCCCGACTTAATACCCCTAGCCAAATCGAACTTTCCTTTGCTGTCATCTTGTCTTGCAGGCATTTTGATTGACGGACGTGTCTTCGTATTTTTGCGATATCAGGTGACATGTGCTTTATAACAGCAGTTAGCACTCCGACTTTCCACATCTTCTTCAAATCGTGTGGCTTTTTATAAGGAGGACTCTGACCATGAGGTAAATTCAAATGTGACCACCAATCTTCATTCCCAGTCGGCCACCACGGCGGAGGAACACCCTTTTCCAATGGGAATTTCCTCTGAGGAGGATCACAATGTTGCATCAAAGAAGATAACAGTGACCCAAGCGTTGCATCTTGCAGATCTTGCAGCATGCTCTGAGAGTTCCCGTTTCGGTTATTTTCAGCCTCACTCATAGCAAGACACTCCGCTTCATACTTGGCTATAGCAGCAGGACCGTTTCTATCGAACTTCACCTTTTCTTTCCACCAAGCTCTAATATTATCAGACGAACCACTAACCGGCTTCCCCTTCTCAGGAATGATTCCATACACAAACCCACGAGCTTTGCAGACTTCCATAAGCTTCAGCATATACTTGAGAATCCCATCTTGAGCCCTCGACATTTTCTTCCTACGAGCTTGATCAGACGACTGCCTCGGCTTTTGCTTCTCCGCAGCTTGCAGCGCTGCAAGCTTTTGCTTTTCTTTAATCCTTTTGAGTTTGATACGATCCTTCCACATCCGCTTCTCCAATTCTTCCGCTTCAATCTCCTCATCACTGACATCTTTCTCCGGTATATTGTGATACCTAACATCGTCAACATCTAAATCCGAGCTGCAATTCAACACATCAACATCAGAAGCTGCCCCAATCAATTAAATAACAACAAATTCCCCAAATCACTTTGCTAATAAAATCTATATAACAAACATAAAAAAAACACAAACTTTCAACTTAAAAAAGTGAACTTGCAAACACTAAACATTAACCTACTAACAATTTAAACAACATTAGAATCTCCCAAAAAGATTCCTCAGCAAAATCCAACCAAATCATGAATTATGAAAACCAACAGAATTTCAGTGACCTAAGCTACAATTATCCCAAACACAATATCATTGAAAACATGATAAAACATTAACAACAACAAAACATAAAACGCCACTAACAGAGAATCACAAACCATGTTACATAAATAAACAAAAATAAAAATAAAAAAACTAAATTGAAGTTGTGACAAAATAAAAATGAGAACTTTCGAGTTTCGATACATACCCATCAGCTCCAATTTCTTCAATTTCACCCATGAATGAAAAATTGGCGGCGAGATAGATTACACGGAGTCAAAAATTTCCGAATTGCACACAAAAAATCGAATTTGGGGATTTGATTCTTCTAGGTCAAGCTGCGTTTTTTCTTGATGGAGAATAGAAAGATAACAAATTGAACGAAAAGAAATGATAAGAACCCAAAAGGGGTTTTGATTTTGCTACCAAATGACCCGAATTTCAACTACGGCGATGCTTTAACGATAGAGAGAGAAATGGGCGAGAGAAAGAAAATGAAAATGAACCATTGAATGTAGAGATTCTCTACATTACGCCTATTTTATTTACTGTGTGTACCTTGAATGAGATCTTTTATTCCTTTTTGGTCTCCATATCTTATATTATTATTCTCTTTTTAAATTAAATAAAATTTTAATATATTTTCTATAAAAATATAAAGTGTAAATATAAATTTACATTTTTGTTGATTAATTTAAAAGAAAAGTTTATACCATACTAATATAGATTTATACTTTTTTAAATTAATTTAAATATTACAAATATAACTAATTTATTTTTTTTCATCTTAGTTGTAAAGATTGTATGTTATTAAATAGTTGTTCTTTAGTCTTGCCACTTGTTTAATTAGATTCATTAAACTTAATAGGTTATATGGAGTAGTATATATATAAGTTTATCTAATATTTGCTAATGTTTCATTTGTGATATGCTTGAAAATTAAATAAAGCTTGAAAATGACTAGAATCAAATTTAGTCAAATAAATTTGATATTCATAAGACAATTCTTTTAAATTTAAATTGAAAAAATTTAAATATAGATATTGAAATTTAAATTTTAATAAAATATAAATATCATTAGTAAAAAAATATAAATACTATGAAATTTAAATAAGAAATTAAATCAAAACAAACATTGGTCAATAAAATGCAATAAAATATTATAATAAAATGAAATTAAAATAATCATATTAAAATTAAATCAATATTAACCGATGAAACACATTAAAAAAATAACATTAGTCAGTAAAATTATATTTTTTTTATTAGTACGGTGACCAACACTTATTCAAACAAACATTTGTAGAATAAAAAATGGGCCATAATTCAGATTTAAATTCATATGTATATTCATAATTCTATCTAAAATATTTTCATAGACAAATCCTAATAATAATAATAATAATAATAATAATAATAATAATGTGTTTATTGTACATTAGGAAACAACATTTTTGGTACAACAAAAAATAATGTATTATTTCTAATAAAAGATTAAAGACACTTTACACTATCATCCAATTAAAATTAATCATCTTGACACATAAATATTAGAATTAAAAATAAAATAAGATATTATGATTCTCTATCTCATCTTTTATACTTATATGTCAAAATGATTTTACAATAATAATGTATTCTATTTAATCTCTTTTAATAATATATTTTATTTTATATAAAGTGGATTTTTTGTAGTTATTGCTTTATTTATAATATACATTTTAAATTAATTTTATTAAATAGATATATTTAGCTTTAATTGAATATCAATATAAATTTAATAATTTGTGAGGTGCTATATTAATAGGGGATTTAAAATCACACTATTTATCATATTTATTAAGTCGTGATATTATGCAATGGACAAGTCAAATATCTTTATAATGATACTACTAGTACATGCAAATTAGATTATATATATGAGACAAATATAAAAAGAGATTAAACAATAAATATATTATATTATTATCTTATACAATTTAAATCTATTTGGATAATCAATATATTTGAACTGTATTGTAATTAGATATATTAATTATTTAATAAATATAAATAATTAATTTTCTCTTATAAATAAGATGAGAGAGTACAATTTAATTTATAGTTATAAACATATTTAATATGTTGAAAATGTGTCTTCTTTCTCTTTATTTTTAGAATTTTCAAATTTTAAGTTATTTTTTAAAATTATCACTAAAAAGTTAAATATAACTTTAATAAAAAGAGAAAAGAGTCTCGTTAAACCACCTTTATGAATAATTGTGTAAAAAAATATAAGAGCACATATTCGAATATTCGATATTTTATTTAGTCACCTTTAAAGTGTCAAATATTAATTAGTAGTCTATTTGGCAAAAAAAGACTAAAAAAAGAAAGAAAGACAAAAATAATAAAATTAATAATGTATTAAGATTAACACAATAAAATATTTTTTTAAAAGTATACAAAATATAATGTAGTAAGACACTTTTTATAAAAATAAACAAATAATGTATTTGGACACATTATTACATTAATGTTCATAATATATATATATATATATATATATATATATATATATATATATATATATATATATATATATATATATATATATATATATATATATATATATATATATATATATATATATATATATATATATATATATATATATATATATATTCAAGACTTATTTCATTATCTAAATTTAATATAATTAAAAAATAATCTAAATAATTTTTTAACCAAATATTCTAGAAGTTATGAGCCACTAAATCTAATATCTTTAAAAGTAATAAGAGAATAAAAAAAAAAAACACAAACCAACTCTAATTGGGAATATCAAATTAGTGGCATCCTTAATTTTATCTATTGTATGAAAAAAAAAAAAAAAAGCTAATGTTTCTATCTCTATCCACATATGAATAAACTTTTACTTTCTCTTGCTAAAAAATCCATGTCTCTTCAAAGTTTTTTTCAACTGGGATTGGGACTGTCTCTCATAATTCATGAGATCATCATTATGATATTAGGGTTGGAGTTGTAACTTTTCTTCAACTTCCTTAACAAAAGCATGAACATTTTCAAAAATGTATGTATTTCATGATGTATTCAATCGATGCTTCAACAATTTCAACTTCTTGTTCAAAATATGCATATCGCTGTCAATGTACAAATACTACATCTTTAAGAAACACTACACCTTTAAGAATATATTTAAATTGAAAGACAAATTTGTTACTATTGAGTTGGAAGTATAACAAGGTAAAAAAAATGGTTTAATACATGTTTGATCAAAGTTATGCAAAAAATTATTGTGCATATATTCAATTAAAATATCACAATAGAACTAACTCTTGAGAAAACAATTTCAGCACAACATCAGTATAATACAAGTATAATACAATTATCAGATGAAGCTTTTTACTCTTTTGGCATTAAGACGACCTCTAGTAAAAAATACTTATAAAAGAAATATAAGGAGTAAGATTGGTGATTAGTTTATTAAAAAAACTAGTGTTTTGAGAAGTGGGGAAGGTCTTCCTTTATATAGGAAAATATATGGCAAAAAAGACAATTCATGAGCCTTTGGCGCTTCCTAATCTATTAGAATACCTACATGCTCGATTAGGTTTAGCCAAAATAGGAAACTTTAATTTTCTATATCACTTAATCGATTAACAAACATATCTAATTGATTAATGAATCTCTCTTTGATGAAGATTAGTCTCTGATGGGTGAAATCCGCAAGTGCACGTACCTATCGAAGTAATATTAAAGATTGTCAAACCCACAGAGACCAATGTCAATCTATCGATTACTATTGTTACAGTGTTTATCTAAGGCTAATAGAAATAGAGTGTAAAGTGCACAGAAAATAGAGAATAATGAGTAAAAATGAATTTAGATAAATGGTACGGGTATGTGATTCACATCGATCAAACAATACTCTTATTCTTTAAGTAGGGACACTTACGGAGCAATATTTTCTTCCTTGAAAAAGAGTTAATTAAAAAGGAACCGCCGCGTTAGCGTGATCGGAACCAGACCTAACCTCTAATCTATACCAGCCGCTCAGGCTGCACCAGTCGCGTATTGCGTTAAAGTGATGAAGTCTTTTTTTATATAATCACCTCTAAGACTTAGTTAAAAAATACTTTTGATTGGAAACTTTTAACATCAAAGGGTTTCCGGCATATGCTCGGCCAACCAGATCGTAAATCTATAAACGGTGCTCTTTCGTAAATAGTTTTAAAATCACTTTCTAATAATATTAAATTTCCCTAGTTAATTAACAAAGCGTTTTCGCTGTTTTTATCAATTAACAAATAACCAACTTTTATCTTAAGTATCGGACGACTTTCAATCTTACCCGACATAGTCGCGGTCATTACGTAAACAAAAACACGGTCCCATTTACGTAATGGCCGATCAAGTTAAATTCAGAAAAGTTGTATTAAAATCAAAACAACCACTAAAGCATTTCTACCGATACAACATACGAGCACCGTCGAAACGACGGTCCTCACATCCCAACACTAAGGATTTAGTTAGACATGACTATGGTAAACATGGCATGAAATAGATTTGCGGGATAAGTCATTTAGGAAATAAAAACATGTAAAGGGTGCGATTGATTTTCAAAAGTAAGAACGAAAGTATCACGCTTAAGTTTGGTTTGAAAACGGATCTTTTTACAATAAAGGAATTAAAACTAGTGCGATAAAGTAAAGAATATAAAGCAGAGCAATCAAGTAAATAAATTAAGGCAAGAAACAAACGAAGTAAAGCAGTGCGAGGAAATAAAATAAAGTAAACCGATGCGGAATATATTTAGAACCTGCTCCAAACCGGAGACTTGAATCTGATACAAGAAATAAACTTTGACGGAAAGTAAATGGCGGCAATATTAAAAGCTATAAAATAAATCGATCCAAACTCGATTACAACATTGGTGCGATAACTCCCCGATGTGAAGAATTATCGCTTTAACAAAGTGAATTTATGCCTAATGCTGCAACTAAGATTGGATGATTAAAACTAATGAACTAAGTCCTATTTATAGTGGTACAAGCCTTGGAATGCACGTAACTCCTTCAATATTCATGTGAGAGAAACATGGTGATCATGTGGCACTTTCTCTAACCGTCCTTGACTGATCCACGTTTTGGGAATATGGCACCCTCCATCTCTACATGGCGCCCTCCATGTGTACAAGGGGTTAGAGCTATGGGTCCATTTCCCATGATGTAGATATCTGCGTTAGCTTTCAAACGCTTCAAACGGGGCGTTATTCGGACTTACGGATCAAAAGTTATGGCCAGAATCATCGGACATCGCTACAAGGTAAAAACAACATCTTTGGTTTCACTAAGACTGCAATTGATTGTCCTGTGGGCTTTCCATTGTCTTTCTTGTACTTTTCCTTCCCTTTTATCGTTTTAGGCTTTCTCTATAGCGAACGCACTGTGTGCAAATTGCTTAATTTCTTCCGTTTTTCATCTGAATTGCTTCGTTTCTTCGCGTGTGACTCTTAAATGGCTAAATACCTGAAAACAAACAAAATACCAACATAATAGTTCAAATGCAAATCAAAACAACTTGAAAACATGCATTAATCAAGTCAAATAAATGATGTATTTTCACGTCATCAAACTCTCCCACACTTCAACCTTTGCTTGTCCTCAAGCAAGACTCGTGTAAACAGAAAGAATAGTGATTCTTATAGTGACTAAGCTTATGGACTTTACTTTGGAAAAGGTCACACTGATAGGTACTAACTCAAAAACTAAGAATATCGTACCAACACACTTCATATATTTACGATCATAGGTCTCTTTCCTATACTTACCGATCTGCATCATATTATTATGCTCAAGCTAATCTTACTCATCTCACCTTTTATCTTTTTCATTCAGGCGCAATCACATTAAGCCCGTTATCTTGTACTCGCATGGTGAACAACCCTGTTGGTGATTATGATCCCGATTTTTATGCCTAATTTCAACACTTTTTGCTATCTTTTTCAATACAGACGCACAAGCATAATTTCAAAGGTTCCTCCGCCGTTTGGGCTAAATAACCTGGTGAGGGTTACCTAACTTAGAAGGCATATTCTCTTTTTAAATCATTTGCTTTTCATTACTTATTTTTCTTCTTTTTTCTTTCTTTTTACGGGATCATTCACTTATTTGCATTGGTTTATTCGCTTAGTGATAACCAAGATGGTGCTGACTGCTAAAATAAACTACTAAAGACTACTTCAGAAATGAGAATACAAAGCTTTCGAATAATAATTATGCAAATTGATTCTTATATTCAAGATACCTACGGTGTTAAGACGATGCCGATCTTTTAGGAACTTTCCCAAGTCTTTGTAACCTATCCTCAGTTTGTTCCAAAAATTTCAAAAATTTCAAAATTTATTCACTTTTTCCAAAATTTATTAAATTTTTCTGGTATGGCTCAAGAAAGAGGGAAAGCGGGATAAACGATAGGAAACACACATGAATGACTCGACAGTGCATGCAATGACTCGATAACAGACAAAGAAAAATAATGAAAGTGATAAATCTAACTAGACGGTGTAACAACAGGGTTACAATATTTGACGAAATTGGTCCCCGGCAATGGCGCCAAAAACTTGATGGGTGAAATCTGCTAGTGCATGGACCTATCGAAGTAATATAAAAGATTGTCAAACCCATAGAGACCAATGTCAATCTATCGATAACTATTGTTACGGTGTTTATCTAAGGCTAATAGAAATAGAGTGTAAAGTGCACAGAAAATAGAGAATAATGAGTAAAAATGAATTTAGATAAATGGTACTAGTATGTGATTCACATCGATCAAACAATACTCATATTGTTTAAGTAGGGACACTTATGGGGCAATATTTTCTTCTTTAAAAAGGAACCGCCGCGTTAGCGTGATCTGAACCAGACCTAACCTCTAATCTATACCAGCCACTCACGCTGCACCGGTCGCGTATTGCATTAAAGTGATGAAGTCCTTTTTTATATAATCACCTCTAAGACTCAGTTAAAAAGTACATTTGATTGGAAACTTTTAACATCAAAGGGTTTCCGGCATATGCTCGGCCAACCGGATCCTAAATCTATAAACGGCGCACTTTTGCAAATAGTTTTAAAATCACTTTATAATAATATTAAATTTCCCTAGTTAATTAACAAAGCGCTTTCGTTGTTTTTATCAATTAACAACTAACCAACTTTTATCTTAAGTATTGAACGACTTTCGATCTTACCCGACATAGTCACAGTCATTACGTAAACAGAAACACGGTCCCATTTACGTAATGGTCGATCAAGTTAAATTCAGAAAAGTTGTATTAAAATCAGAACAGCCCATAAAGCATTTCTACAGATACAACATACGGAGCACCGTCGAAACGACGGTCCTCACATCCCAGCACAAAGGATTTAGCTAGACATGACTATGGTAAACATGTCATGAAATAGATTTGCGGGATAAGTCATTTAGGAAATAAAAACGTGTAAAGGGTGCGATTGATTTTCAAAAGTAAGAATGAAAGTGTCACGCTTAAGTTTGGTTTAAAAACTGGTCTTTTTGCGATAAAGGAATTAAAACAAGTAGTGCGATAAAGTAAAGAATATAAACCAGAGCAATCAAGTAAACAAATTTAAGGCAAGGCAAGAAATAAACGAAGTAAAGCAGTGCGAGGAAATAAAATAAAGTAAAGCGATGCGGAATATATTAAGAACCTGCTCCAAACCGGAGACTTGAATCTGATACAAGAAATTAACTTTGACGTAAAGTAAATGGTGGCAAGATTAAAAGCTATAAAATAAATCGATCCAAACTCGATTACAACAATGGTACGATAACTCCCCGATGTGAAGAATTATCGCTTTAACAAAGTGAATTTATGCCTAATGCTACAACTAAGATTGGATGATTAAAACTAATGAACCAAGTCTTATTTATAGTGGTATAAGCCTTAGAATGCACGTAACTACTTCAATATTCGTGTGAGAGAAAAATGGTGATCATGGGGCACTTTCTGTAACCGTCCTTGACTGATCCACGTTTTGGGAAGATGGCGCCTTCCATCTCTACATGGCGCCCGCCAAGTGTACAAGGGGTTAGATCCATGGGTCCATTTTCCATTATGTATATCTCTGCGTTAACTTTCCAACGCTTCGAACGGGGCGTTATTCAGACTTACGGATCAAAAGTTATGGTCAGAATCATCAGACAATGCTACAAGGGAAAAACAACATCTTTGGTTTCACTAAGACTGCAATCAATTATCCTGTGGGCTTTCCCTTGTCTTTCTTGTACTTTTCCTTCCCTTTTCTCATTTTAGGCTTTCTCTATAGTGAACGCCTTATGTGCAAATTTCTCAATTTCTTCCGTTTTTCATCTGAATTGCTTCGTATCTTCGCATGTGACTCTTAAATGGGTAAATACCTGAAAACAAACAAAATACCAACATAATAGTGCAAATGCAAATCAAAACAACTAGAAAACATGCATTAATCAAGTCAAATAAACGGTGTATTTTCACGTCATCAAACTCTCCCACAGTTGAACCTTTGCTTGTCCTCAAGCAAGACTCTTATAAACAGAAAGAACAGTGATTCTTATAGTGACTAAGCTTATGGACTTTAATTTGGAAAAGGTCACACTGATAGGTACTAACTCAAAAACTAAGGATATCGTACCAACACACTTCGCATTTTTGCGATCATAGGTCTCTTTCCTATACTTACCGATCCACATCATATTATTATGCTCAAGCCAATCTTACTCATCTCACCTTTCATCTTTTTCATTCAGGCGCAATCACATTAAGTCCGTTATCTTGTACTCGCATGGTGAACAACCTTGTTGGTGATTATGATCCCGATTTTTATGCCTAATTTCAACACTTTTCGCTATCTTTTTTAATACAGACGCACAAGCATAATTTCAAAGGTTCCTCCGCCGTTTGGGCTAAATAACCTGGTGAGGGTTACCTAACTTAGAAGGTGGATTCTCTTTTCAAATCATTTCCTTTTCTTTACTTATTTTTCTTCTTTTTTCTTTCTTTTTATGAGATCATTCACTTATTTGCATTGGTTCATTCGCTTAGCGGTAACCAAGATGGTGCTGACTGCTAAAATAAACTACTAAAGAATACTTCAGAAATGAGAATTCAAAGCTTTCAAATAATAATTATGCAAATCGATTCTTATATTCAAGAGACCTACAGTGTTAAGACGATACCGATCTTTTAGGAACTTTCCCAAGTCTTTGTAACCTATCCTCAGTTTGTTCCAAAAATTTCAAAAATTTCAAAATTTATTCACTTTTTCCAAAATGTATTCAATTTTATGGTATGGCTCAAGAAAGAGGGAAAACGGAATAAACGATAGGAAACATACATGAAAGACTCGACAGTGCATGCAATAACTCGATAACATACAAAGAAAAATAAACAAAGCGCTAAATCTAACTAGAAAGCGAGTAAAATCCCTCCCACACTTAAACTAGACTTTGTCCTCAATGTTTTGAAATAAGGTGGAAAAGGAATGGAAGAACCTGTATGAATACTACTACGTGCCACCACGACCAAATCCTATCTGATCTTACTCTTGTTGTTCATGTCTTCGCTGGCCACTTCTACTTCGGCTGCGGGAATTTTGAGATACCTTCTTTTGTTGAAACTATTGTTTCTTAAAGAAGCTCATCATGTTGCCCTTTTTCCAGAGGAAGTACCCGCAAAAAGTGTTAGAAAAATACAATGCGGTGTGTGCAGGTGGAAGCTGACCATGAAAAGAACGAGGATGAGGTGAGTTATGAACGGGAGAGACATGCTCTCTCCTATCATACTCCTCATCGGTGTCACCACCAGCAGCGACATTCGTAGGAATGTCCCTGGGCACCAGCTCATTTCTAGGATTGTTATCTAGAGGTTTTTCGCCTAGAAGTAGCTGAGACATGACAAGTAATCCATCTCTTTATTTTCTGCAAATTCAAACAATAAAGGAAATCATTCAATTAAAAGCTCGTGGGTTGCCTTCCATGCAGCGCTTCTTTTTACGTCGTTAACTCGACGGCCCAAGAGTGTAAGTACCCATGGTGGTTCTTTCGAGAATGATTCCTCGATCAAACTTTTAATAACCTTTGGTTTCCATGACCACTTATCAAGCCATCTCACATATCCCTCACATTTTCTTTTCTTCTTTATGTGGGATGGTTCATTCTTTTGAACTTGTGGTGGTTCTGGATCTATCCTAAGTATTAGCTTCTCAAGTTTGAGTTTAGTTCTTTCATCCACTACCTCAAAATCTAACATTTCCCTCTTGATACTGAAGATTCCCTAGTTCTGTGATCCTTTAATTGTCTCTTTTTAAGCATGAACTCAGACAAATGTGTATTGGTGTGTGTAGCGAGCGATTTTGGACGCAGTTCTTAAGCGCTGGTCGCTCTCTGCGGTTGAGCTTAAACTACAGGTCGATTCATTTTTTATCCTATTGTGAGCTGAATAAGGAAGGGAAATAGATGTCTCCAATTAACCCTGCTTTGCATACTGAGTTTAAACAGCGGTCTGTTAGGTTACGGATGCTATCAATGTGGGGGGCCTTTATACTGGTTATTTGTATTTTCGCCAATACGGGTTTCTTTCTAGGACTTGACAGAATGTTTCTGGCTGGGAACAAGGATTAGGATGTTAGGACTGATGCTTTTTGATAGATATATGAGAGTATGAGATTTGGGTTTTTTGTTGATTGTGCTTGCTAAGATCTTTTCTTTCGATCTTATGCCTACGTATTCCCGTTTACCGAAACAGGGAAATCAGAGCGTTCGTAGTTCCTCCTATTCTATGGGAGGAAATGGTTGTTTTGGTGTCTTGTTCAAAGCCCAAGACGTGAAGCAAAAAGGTGGTTTGTATCTTGTTCAAAGCCCAAGATGTGAAGCTGAACAGTCAATTTGTGTCTTGTTCAAAGCCCAAGACGTGAAGCTAAAAAGGTCTCAACTTTAGAGAGAATTTGTCATCTCTAAAGAGGGGGTTGTATGTCACAACTGTTTATAAAGGAGAATTACTTTAACCGGGATACGCGGATCCTAGCAATGCCATAATTTCCTTTAAAGGGGATTTTAACCTGAAGGAGAAGACTTTAACTCAGTGTAGAGTAATGCTATATTTCCTTAGGAATTTCTCATGCTAAAAGAGGGGCAGTGGCATGGATGTAGATGATCCAGAGGCTTGCCGCTTACAGCGATTAGATGAAGGGGAAGGAGTTGTTGATGTTTGTGTACTGTGAACGAGGCACAACTTTGATGTTAAAAGGTTAATTGGATTAACCAGTGGTTTTCTTATACAAAGCCTAAGAGGAGGCTAATATGTTTCTCGTACAAAGTCCGAGAGGGAGGCTAAAAGGTTTTGACTCAACGATGGAATCTTTTGGTATCTCGTATAAAGCCCGAGATAGAGGCTATTTGACTCAGCAAGGGAGTTTTTTGTATCTCGTATGAAGCCCGAGATGGAGGTTGTTGCTTGTTTGGCTCAATAAGAACCTTTTAGTATCTCGTATAAAGCCCGAGATGGAGGCGAAAGGGGTGATTGACTCAACGAGGGAGTCTCTTATGTGTCTCGTACAAAGCCCGAGAGAGAGGCTAAACGTTGTTTGACTCCGCTGGGGAGAATCATTGTACAAAGCCCAAGAGGAGGCTATGGTGACTGTTTCAGTTGAGTGACAGGTCCAGTATACTGATTTTGAAAGAGAAAATCAGTTCTTATATGAGAAACACTGTACTCATGGATTTGATTCAAGGATCCGGGTTATTCATGTTCTTTAAGGAAACGGGAAATCCGAAGGGTATTGAGACTGTCCGAGTCTATGGGTTTCCTTCCTATTTAACGAAGGGGTCACTTGAGAATGTCTTTGAGACTCAAGGAAGTTAGACTGTCCAAGTCTAGAGTTTTACCTTTTGTACTATGCTTTGAGGAGCGGTAGTAGACTCTATGAAAGGACTGTTCTATTAAGATGACTAAGTTCTGTTCCTATACCTCTAGGAGGTCGTCGGGACAATTTGTACGAAGCCCAAGAGGAGGCTGGAAATTTTTAAGAAGCCGACGGGTCCTTATACTAAGCCCAAGAGGAGGCTATCATTCCTGAAGGAAGAGATCATTATACGAAGCCTAAGAGGAGACTGTGAATACTTCTAAGAAGCCATAGGGTCCTTGTACTAAGCCCAAGAGGAGGCGGGGATGCTTTTAGGAAGCCTGTGGGTCCTTGTACGATGCCCAAGAGGAGGCCGATGCTTTTAAGAAGCCCGTGGGTCCCCAAACCCCGAGAAATTCAAGGCAAGCTATTCACGAGGAATAGATCAAGTCAGGAAAGTCCGAGAATTTGGAAGAAACTCAAAGATGCCATTCATGGAGAATACATTCATCTCTGGGAGTAGAGTTTCTTGACAATTCCTAATGAGGACAGCCGAAGAGAAGACTGTATCTGGTGATCCTATTGGGGGTCTAGTTGTCTATTTCTACGAATAAACGAAACGGCGTCACCTAGTTCTAGACGTAGTTGCCGGGGAAACTCTGAATATCTATACTACTATTACACAGTTGATATGAGTTTATGAAAGAAGACTTACAGTGAAACAACCCCATAATACAGTTATATGTATTTGAAAACGGTAAATGAAAGCAACAACCACTTACTCGGTTGTAGAGCTTCCATGCTGTTTGGTTAGTTGTTCAACAAAGAAAGATTGAAAACAACAATATATTCAAAATCAAAGGAGAAAGTGTTTTGAAAAAGAAAGATTTGGGGCTTACAGCTCAAGGAGAGGCCCAGGGTTTTATCAGTGAGCGCACTGTTGAATTTATACAGAGGGACTTATACAAGTGACTGAGGCCCAAAAAGGTTTTCTGTACAAAGGGATGGGTCTTACACTCTCTCAAGAGGCCCAAAAAGTTTTGAAGAAAAAGAGTGGGGCTTATAACACGAGGGTAGGCCCAGTTGATTTTTAAAAATGGCGATCGCGCCGAGATTTTCCTTTTAACGCAGAGGGACTTATATAATAAGTGAGGCCCAAATGATTTTGGTTAAAAGGGGGTTGGGTCTTACACTCTAATAGAGGCCCAAAAAGTTTGAATGGGTCTTATAACTCAAGGAGAACCCCAAGGTTATTTTTCAAAAGGGCGACGATCGCGCCGTTTGTTTTTTACGGTATCGGGACTTATACAATACACTGAGGCCCAAAAATGTTTTGGTCAAAAAAGGATTGGGTCTTACACTCTATTAGAGGCCCAAAAAGTTTTGAAAATGATTTATGAGGGTTGAATTAATCCAAAAACCCTAATTTGTTTTCAAAAATGTATTTAATTGAATAAAAATTCAATTAAAAATGATCAAAATTGTTTAACACATGGAAAACAAATTGTGATCTTGGATTAATGCTTCAAAAATTAAGTACAAAATAATTAGAAGGCATTAAAAGTTGCAAAATCAATGTAGAAAAAATATTTAAAATGTCAAAAACAATTAAAATATTAATTCTTTGCAAAAATATCAATTATATGAAATAAATAATATTTTTGGGATTTTTTGTTAAAATAAAATATTTTAACATTTTTGTGAATTATTAAAAAAAGAATCAACTCAAAATCATTAAAACTCAGAGAGAAATTAATTTTTGAATCAATTAAACAAAATCACAAAATTCAAATATTTGAATTTGTGAAAAAGGCGCCAAGAACACAAGCAAGAACACGCGCGTTTTTCTGGGTTTGGCTGATTTGCGTTTTCCATCCAATCTCACTGAATACGTAATCATATCATGCAATCCACATATCATTATGCTCGTCTCAACCTCACGATCATGTCTATAACACTTAATTTCATTTAAATTAAACATAAAACATGAAATCACGAAGAAACCTCAAGAACCCTAATTTCTGCATGAAGGCTAGGATTTTTGATACACGATTCAAACAATGCAATTGATTGAGGGAAAACATTCCATGCATGATTATGAACATATGGCCAAATTATTGTGCGAGGAAATATGCATAGATTGAGAGATGACCAAGTATATGCTTACCTCTAACCCGTGACAGCAAGTGCAATGTGATTTTTGATTTGGAGGTGTTACAGATGAGTGGTGATGATCTGAACAGCTCCCCTACACCCTATGGAGTGTGTTTGAATGCTTAGACTTGATTGAAATTGGCTGGATCAATTCGTGGCATCTCAGCTACAACTTGATTGAAAATTTGAGCAACCAGCTGGTGATTTTGTGAAATTGATGTTTCAGAAGTGATCTAAGTGTTTGGATCACTTCTATATGATGTATGTGAGGTGTGTGAGTGATTGGTTTGATTGGAAAAGCTCTCAAACTCAAAACTCGATAGTTACCTTGCTAAGAAAGGCATTTTTGCCAAGAGAAAGAGATTTTGAGAAAGGCAAGTGTTGTAGGCCTTTGGTATACTTAAACTGAACACAATTGAGCTCTATTTATAGTAGAGCAAGTTTGTTTTGCAAGGAATAGTGAATGGCAGCTGGTAAGTAGGTTTGGCCAATGTTGTCCAATAGAAATACAAGTCTCCTCTAGCCATTGACTAGAGGTTAGGGCACAGAGCTTTGGTTCCCTTGGTCTTGGATAAGTCTTGACTGATTTCAGATGAGAATGGCTCAGGCCATGCCACCTTGATGCTTCCATTGAATGCCTCAATCCAAATTTGGAGTTTTGTCCCTATTTTGGCCATTCTATGTTCAACATGCTATTTCTTGTTCCATGGACTTTGGAGGCTTGGCTCAGTGATTGTCCCCTTAAGATTTAATCCTCAGATGTGTCCAAGTGGATAGGAGCACTTGAATTTGGCTGATTTTGGCAAATCGAGCAAAAATGCAAATTCTGCCTTGCCTTTGACAGATTTCAGCAAGGCAACTTGACAATGTCATATCTCATGGTGTAAGTTGAATTTGGCAATGTTCTTGGCCATTTTGGAAAGCCCTTACATGATACAAAAACTGTTTGAACATGTTTGATTTTGATCTCTTCTGATTCCAAGTGAAAAATCCCTCTACATTTGGCAAAAAGTGAAGCAAAATCTGACTTAGTGAAATTTTCACTAAGTGTTGGAACAAAGTGTGATTTCTTGATTTTGATCACTCCATAACTCAAAATCCTTAATGAATTGGACTTAGGTCTAGTTGAAGTTTTTGTAGAGGGTAATGAGGGCTAAAAATCAATCTTTGGATGAGAAAAAATGGCCTTGTGGTTTAGGAGTTATGATCCTTCAAAGTTGGTACCCTTGTTACTTTATTTTTAACTTAGAAAATTTTCTAAGTTTTTATGGTTACCCCTTTTACAAGTTATCCAACTTTTCTTGATTTTTCTTGATGAATGATGATTCAAATCATACATTAACATCATTTTAGGGTTAAAAAACCATTTTGGTGAAAAATCTCAAAAAGTCAAAGTTGACTTTTGTGCACAGTTGACTTTTTATCAGATGAATTCCAAACTGTGCAATTCTTCATGAAATCATGTCCTTGACCTAAATCAAACTTGATGGACATGTTCCATGGATGTCATAGGGTATATTGGGGCATGTCCTAGGGCTTGGGGGCATGTCCTGGTCAAAAGTCAAAGTTGCAGTTGACTTTTTCCTTAAAACCCTAATTGTGGTGCAGATGAAATTGAAATTTGTTGCTCAAGCTTCTTGGATTAATCCATTATTCCAAATGGATCAATATAGCTCATTAGAGACCCTCAAATCCTTTCTTGAGGTGTTGGCTCTTGATTTGCCCCTAAAAGTCAACTTAGGGGTGAATTAGGTCAAGAAACCCTAATTCCTGATTTTTGATGAATGCATCCCCTGAGGCAAAATTGACTTGATGAATGGGTCCATGAGGTTCCATGGAGTACATTAAGTTGTGTTTTGGATCTTTGGCTTGTGCCCAGATGAAACTTCCCATCTGGAGGCCCTGGTCGGCCAAAACCCTAATTTGGTGATACTGGCGATCTTGAGACTTGATCCACCTAGAAGGGAGCAGCCTTGTGCTTGATCCTTTAAGTGGGAGTCCTTTTGATCCTTTGTGGATATGTTAGAGGCTAGACAAGTTGAAGATCATGTCATTCCTTGATTGATCCTTTGTCTAAGAGCTCTGAGAGGGCCTAAAACCCTAATCTTTGATAGTAGTGAATGCTCAACAACCCTTGAGGTATTTGATGAGGCATGAGGGTTCATCCATATTGTGATGATGATTTGCACAATGATGGGAAATCTTAGTGGTCAAAATTTGGGGTATGACAGATGCCCCTATTTAATCTTCTTGGACACGAATGGGCGAATGGCGAAGTTATTCAGGCATTCGGGGTGCAAGAGGATTAAATATCGGAATACCCAAAATTTTGATGGTGGTCATGAATGGGAGCTTGCGCATTCATCTTCTTTTGCTAAGCAAGGATGCTTAGAAAAGGTAAACTTCCTCTCGATCCTGGTCTTCGGCCAAGGAACTGGTCTTAGTTGCGGAAACAAACTTCCCCTCGATCCTGGTTTCCTACCAAGGAACTGGTCTTAGTTTCTGATTTAAACTTCCCCTCGATCCTGGTTTCCTACCAAGGAACTGTTCTTAGTTTCGGATTTAAACTTCCCCTCGATCCTGGTTTCCTACCAAGGAACTGGTCTTAGTTTCGGAAACAAACTTCCCCTCGATCCTGGCTTCCTACCAAGGAACTGGTCTTAGTTTCTGATTTAAACTTCCCCTCGATCCTGGTTTCCTACCAAGGAACTGGTCTTAGTTTCTGATTTAAACTTCCCCTCGATCCTAGTTTCCTACCAAGGAACTGGTCTTAGTTTCTTTTGTCAATAAACTTTATTGACTAGGAACACTATTTGTAGCGGATTTCCTTCAAAATTCTTGCCGAATTTTCCTGGTGAGATGCCATTTGTCGATTCTACTGGGGAAAGCGGGTCTCTTGAGAGACTGCTCTCGCTTGGGGTCTTTACATCATACTTTTCTCAGAGATCTTCTCGGAGAAATGCCATATGATGTGATCCAATTTTGAGGTGCCGATGACCTCTTCATCAGCGGATTTTCGGAGAAATACTGATGTACTGCCGAACCTTTGCTTAAGAGGCTTCCTCTGGGGATTTTTCTTAATCCGGGAAAGCAAGGATATCATCTTCAATGGCGAAGATTGACATCTGTTGAAGGTTCTCTGGATTTTCAGAGGTTCAAGTTATCAAAGTGGTTGAGTGCCGACTCTGATCTAAAGATACACTGGTGGCGAGGTTGTTCAGACACAATGTTTCCTGACGAGGAAAGAACTGACAACTCGATTGAGAGAACTCCTATCACTAAGGGACAAGACCGGCTAAAGTGATAGCGATGCAATATGAAATGTAAATGCAAATTAATAATGCATGATGTATGTATGTATATGCTGACAAAACTGACGCGACATACAAACCAAAAGATGAACATGACTGGATACTCGGCCATCGCGAGGCGCGTAGAAATACCGCTGGTTCAAGATAGCAATTCCACCTTGCTTAGGAGAGATAGTCCCTGCGGGGAATACCGTTGATCGGGCTTAGGAGATAAGAACTCGGCCGAGGATGTCAGACGAAACATGGTCTCTGACATTGCTGATCCTTCATTCAGGCGTACTGGTCTAGAAGGAGTACTTTGATTCTGCACTTTGAAGTTTGCTTACTTCTGGAGAAGCGGTTGATGCTCTTCTGATGTTCAACAGTCAAAAGAAATTGCCGACTTTATTTTAAAAGCAGAAAAAGTTTTAACAAGTAAATTCATTTTTGTTTCATTTCAAGAATCGTTGATCATGTTAAAATGTCGTTCTGTAAAGCTAAAACAAGTAAGAATTACAAACAAAAGCACAAAGGCTCAAATTTTATTGATAAGATGGAGATCAGCCAAACACGTGATTCCAAAGAGTATATACAAAGTTTGAAAATGGTAATTTACAGGGAAAAGGGCTTCGTTGCAACATAACGACCACTATCCTTCTACTAACTTTGAACTCGGGACATCCTGAGCTTCTGTCGAAGATGACCTTGACTGGAGTTTTCCTCCGATGGATGCTGTAACTGCTGCTGAGGGACTTGCCTCTGTTGAACATAGTTACTTGCCATTATCCCTAATTTTTGCCTGGATTGTACTTTGATGTTTCCAATCCATCGGGATGATTTTTTTTCATGTCTCTAACTTTTGCCTGGACCGCCCTTTCGGGTTTTCAATCCACCGAGACGTTTTTTTTTTAGTTTAGGCGAAGTATTTCTTGACTACATCAACATTCGTGGGGTAGGCAAATTCCTCTCCGTCCATGGTTGCAAGTCTCAAGGCGCCGCCTGAGAAAGCTTTCGTGACCACATAGGGGCCATCATAATTTGGGGTCCATTTGCCCCGAGAGTCAGTGAGAAATGATTGTATCTTCTTGAGCACAAGGTCTCCTTTTCTTAAAACACGAGGTCGGACCTTTTTGTCGAACGCCCTCTTCATTCTCTGTTGATACAACTGACCGTGGCATAGTGTCGTGATTCACTTCTCTTCGATCAAGTTCAGTTTGTCGTGTCGACTTTGACACCATTCAGCTTCTGAAAGCTTAGCTTCCATCAATACCCGGATTGATGGGATTTCTACTTCTATGGGGAGCACTGCCTCCATGCCATATACTAGAAAGAAAGGGGTTGCCCCTGTTGAAGTGCGAACAGATGTGCGATAACCATGAAGAGAAAATTGTAGTATCTCGTGCCAGTCTTTGTAGGTTACAACCATCTTCTGAACAATCCTCTTGATGTTCTTGTTAGCTGCTTCTACCGCTCCGTTCATCTTGGGTCGGTAGGGAGATGAGTTATGGTGTTCGATCTTGAACTCAGAGCACAACTCTTTCATCATCTTATTGTTCAAGTTAGATCCATTATCTGTAATGATCTCGCTTGGAACACCATAACGGCAGATGATATTGTTTTTGATAAATCGGACCACCACTTGTCGGGTTACATTAGCGAATGACGCTGATTCGACCCACTTGGTGAAATAGTCAATGGCGACCAGAATGAACCGATGTCCGTTTGAAGCCTTGGGCTCAATCATGCCAATCATGTCGATTCCCCATATGGAAAATGGCCACGGGGAAGAGAGAACTTTGAGATGGGATGGCGGTACATGAATTTTATCGGAGTATATCTGACACTTGTGACACTTCCTCATGTACTTGTAGCAGTCAGATTCCATGGTCAACCAGTAGTACCCTGCTCTCAGAATTTTTCTCGCCATTGTGTGTCCGTTGGCATGAGTGCCAAAGGATCCTTCATGAATTTCTTTCATCAGCATTTCTGCTTCTGGTCTGTCGACGCATCGGAGCAAGACCATGTCAAAATTTCTCTTATAGAGAGTGTCACCACTCAGGAAGAAGTTTCCAACCAATCTTCTGAGGGTCTTCCTGTCTTTTCTGAGTGCCCCATGTGGGTACTCTTGTTTCTGAAGGAAGCATTTGATATCGTGATACCAAGGTTCGTCATCTATGACTGCTTCGATCGTGAATATGTAAGCGGGCCGTTCAAGGCGCATTATGTCGATCTTAGGTATGTCATTCCATTGACCTACACTAATCATGGAAGAGATAGTGGCTAATGCATCAGCCATGTGATTCTCATCACGAGGGATGTGATGAAACTCAACTCTGTTGAAGAAAGGTAGCAACCTTCTTGCGTAGTCTTTGTAAGGAATCAATCCTGATTGGTATGTGTTCCAATCTTCTTTGATCTGATTGATAACCAAGGCTGAGTCGTCGTATACGTCCAAGTTTTTGATCCTTAAATCAAACGCTTGTTCGAGACCCATAATACAAGCTTTGTATTCGGCCTCGTTGTTCGTACATTTGAACGTAAGTCTGGCAGTAAAAGGAATGTGGGTACCCTGAGGGGTAACAATTATTGCCCCAATTCCGTTTTCGTAATGATTAACTGCTCCGTCAAAGATAAGTCCCCACTGGGAACCCGGCTCTGGCCCTTCACTGGGTAGCGGTTCATCGCAATCTTTCATTTTTAGATACATGACATCTTCGTCTGGGAAGTCAATTCCAATTAATTCTTGATCGTCAATCGGTTGATAAGCCAAATGAGCGGCTAAAATACTTCCCTTAACGGCTTTTTGAGCGTGGTATTCTATGTCATATTCTGATAACAGCATCTGCCAACGGGCAATTCTTCCCGTGAGAGCAAGTTTTTCGAAGACATACTTGATTGGATCCATCTCGGAAACCAACCAAGTAGTATGACGAATCATGTACTGGAGAAGACGTTTGGCTGCCCAAGCCAAAGCACAACAAGTTTTCTCAAGCATCGTGTACCGAGTTTCACAGTCGGTGAATTTCTTACTCAAATAGTAGATGGCAGACTCCTTACATTTAGTTTCGTCTTGTTAGCCAAGTACACACCCCATTGAGTCCTCTAGGACTGTGAGGTAAATGATCAGTGGTCTTCCTTCCACTGGAGGTGATAAAATCGGTGGATTCAACAAGTATTCCTTAATACTGTCGAAGGCAGTTTGGCAATCTTCTGACCAAACGCAATCCTGGTTCTTTTTGAGTAACTTGAAAATCGGCGCACAAGTGGCGGTCATAAGGAATATGAATCTGGAGATGTAGTTCAAACGTCCCAGGAATCCTCTAACTTGTTTTTCAGTTTTCGGCGAAGGCATTTCTTGAATGGCCTTGACCTTGTCAGGATCAACTTCAATTCCTTTCTGGCTGACGATGAACCCTAGTAGTTTCCCTAAACGGACACCGAAGGTGCACTTGTTGGGATTCAAGCGGAGCTTGAATTTTCTTAAACGTTCGAACAATTTTGACAGATGTTCAACGTGCTTACTCTCTGTTATTGATTTTGCAATCATATCATATACCTCGATTTCTTTGTGTATCATGTCATGAAACAGAGTAGTCATGGCCCTTTGATAGGTTTCCCCGACGTTCTTCAAACCGAACGGCATTACCTTGTAACAAAAGGTACCCCATGGGGTAATGAAAGAAGTTTTCTCCATGTCTTTCGGCGCCATTTTGATCTGGTTATAGCCCGAGAATTCATCCATGAAGGAGAAAATTTTGAACTTTGCTGTGTTGTCTACCAGCATGTCAATGTGTGGTAAAGGAAAGTCGTCCTTTAGACTTGCCTTGTTCAGATCCCTGTAATCAACATACATTCTGACCTTTCCGTCCTTTTCGGGAACGGGTACGATGTTGGCTAACCATTGAGGATATTCAGACGTAGAGAGGAAACCCGCGTCAATCTGTTTCTGCACCTCCTCTTTGATTTTGATGGCCATGTCCGGGTGAGTCCGTCTCAAACTTTGCCTTACTGGCGGACATTTCGATCTTAACGGTAAGTGATGTTCCACGACACTGGTATCCAACCCTGGCATATCCTGATAGGACCAAGCGAATACATCGGGAAATTCTCTGAGAATCTTTATCAAACCCTCTCTGGCAGCGGGACTGAGCAGTGCCCCAATCCTGATTTCTTTTCTCTCTTGCTCTGAACCCAAGTTTACCGTTTCCAATGGTTCTTTGTAAGGTTCAATGGACCTTTCCTCTTGTCTGAGTAGTCGGGAGATCTCTTCTGGAATTTCGTCGTCATTTTCTTCTTCAGCCTCGAATACCGGGAACTCAAAGTTGGGATAAGGCATCGGATCGTATGTTTCAACGGGGTTTAAAACAAGCAATCTGCATGACATGATGATTCGTGTTTAGAAGGGATAGAGAAAATGCAAGTGTGTGCAGTGTTTTTATTTTACTGCTTGTTTTTATTTTTATTGTTTTTTAGGATTACCATTTTCTGAAAAAAGCAAAAAGAGAAAACAGCAATTAATGCAGAAATTACAGAATGACGTTATTTTATTAATGAACAAGTCGACTCTTGAAACTACAACCCTATAAAACAAAACTCAATCGCTTCGGGCAAAGCGAAGAGGGAAAATTTACAGAAAGCGAGCCCTATCAAAACATCCGTTTCACCTGGGCAGGGTGAAAGGTTAAAGATGGAAATTACTTTGACTGATGAACGATCTTCGAAACCTCGACGGCAACCCAATGGCGGCGAACTCCTCGGTGAATCACAAAGTCTGGCACCTTCCTTGATTTGTCTTCAGAAATGACGCTGATTTCTGGTGGAGCAGGATCATTGGAATCTGTCTCCCAGGAAGAATTGTCGTAGGAGAATTCCTTTGTTGCATTTTGCAGAGTATTTGTGCTCTCAGCTGTATTTTCCCATCCAGTTTGCTGGATATCTTCGAGCCTGATACGAGAGCTTTCGGGAGCGGTGTACTTGACCATATAGTCGTATTTTCCACTTGGTTCTCCCAAGGTGTCCCAAACTTCTTTGGGACTGGAGGAGTCATTTCTCTCGATGACGTTGACCTCGGGAAAAGTATGGTTGATGAATTCAAGTCCTGCAAACGTTGCGAATTCATCTTCATGTTGAGCAGTTTCCGAATGACCTAAGTGTTGATCCCATGACATGGTGGGGACGCAGGTATTCTGTTCAATGATGCTCAGCTGAGTTTCATTACTCGGCTGACTTTCTTGCCCCAAGTTTCCTGGATAAATTTGCCACATTGGCAGACCATCCATTGGGCCATAGTAGTTATAGTCAAAATTGTCTTTCATCAGAGTGTCCTCCTCTAATGAATTTGGCGGAGCACGGCATCCTTTCGGATCACAATCCCCGTAGATCATTTTGACATCTGATCTTGGTATAAATCTCGGACTTTCTGTAGGAAAGCAAAAAGGCATAGGCACCTCTTCCTGAGACATATAACCGTCCTTGTTAAAATAGGACTTCCATTCTTCATCTGTGTCAGAGGGATCTTCCTCGTTGATAGCATGAACTGTCTGAGACACTGGGTGAAGAAAACCTCCACTGTGGAAGAAGTTTTGAAGGGGATGAAGACTTTCATCGTTAGCAGCTGTCTGGGTACAGGTTGCAGAAAAACCAAGACCCTTCTTTGTTCTATTGTCAATAGGAATGACAAGTTGTCCCCATCCTGTTGTGTCGGTACTCTTGACCGCTTTGATAGCATCTTTGTATGAGGAAATCGAGGTTCCTCCTTGGGATTGATTGTCCTTGCTCACCGACAGTGCTTGGAACTGAGTTCCAATAACCTCCTCGGGTTCCACACAAGCAGATGATGATTAATTACTCACGAGCAAGGCCTGTTCTCCACAGACTGTGACAAGTTGATCGTTCTGAACGAACTTTAGCTTTTGGTGGAGGGTCGAAGTGACCGCTCCAGCCTGATGTATTTATAGTCTTTCTAATAAATAACTGTATGTTGCCCGGATATCCATGACCTGGAAAGTGACTTGGAAAGTATGAGGACCAATAGTTATGGGAAGATCAACTTCACCGATAACTGTTTTTCTGGATCCGTCGAATAATTTGACGACGACCTCGCTAACTCTCATCGGAGGGCCCTTGAATGATAATTGCATCAAAGTGGATTTCGGCATAACATTCAGGGTTGACCCTGTGTCTACCAGTACGTTGGCTAAAGCATCGTCCTGGCAGTTAGCTGTGATATTGAGCGCCATGTTATGACGGCGACCCTCTTCGGGTAATTCCTCATCACTAAATCCCAAATTATTGCAGGAAGTGATGTTAGAGACAATTCTATCGAACTGTCTGATTGTTACATCCTGTTCCACAAAGGCTTGCTCCAAGACTTTCTATAGAGCCTCCCTATGCGCTTCTGAACTGAGTAACAGTGATAATACCGAGATCTTTGAAGGAGTCTGTAACAACTGATCAACAATGTTATATTCACTCCTTTGGATGAGCTTCAACATCTCATCATTGTTTTTTGAAAGGTCGGGATTACTGGATTGACCGACTGGTGGATCAGGAGTTTCCGTCTGAAGTTCCTTTTCCTTATTAGGTTCCCCAACCCCTCGGTTGAAGATTCGACTGTTCCGTGTTACACGACTGATGTCTGCAATATTTATGATGGAGGGTAATGGAATTTCCTTTCCATTCTCAATTGTTGTCGCACCGTATTTGTAAGGGATAGCCTTAGCTTATTCATACGGTAGCGGTCCTGGTAGATAGATGACTACAGAAGCCTTTTGATTTTTCTGACCATCATAAGTAATCTCGATCCGTTCCCGGTTGGGAACCTTAGATTCGTCAAGTAGAGGGATGATGGCAAAAACATCCCTGGTCTGGTGACGACCAGAGATTGTGACAACATCCTCGACTTGATCGACAAGGTAGTTCGGCGCCCAGTTGATGGGTCCAGAACCCGAATATGGACGAATTTCTCCACGATCGACCTGGCCCTAAAGAGCTGCTCTCACAAGGTAACACCCTTGGTTACTTTCTGAACAGACACTACAACGGTCATAATTGTGTAGTGGCACCTGGCCACGCCCACTTTGAATACAATGTAACCTCACTAGGTTAGCTTCCACTGATCGGACATCCTGACTTTGACGCCAAGTGGGATTCCTGTTACTGATACTAATCTGCTGAGTATCTTCATCCATGTAGATTGGCATCCACCAGTGATTCAACAAGTGCTGAAGTGCCTCCTGGACAAGGGTACAACCTCGATCGTTTTCACAACCTGCCTTACAGCTTTGATAGTCATGTGATATTAAGAATCCGAGTCGGACCTGCTCAGCATGTAACTCTACCAGGTTGGTATTCATCACGCGAATATCGAAGATCTAAACCATGTTGATTTGATAGGGGTTCCTATCATAGTAGTCTTGGATCCATCCAAGATCCATCTGACGCTGGAGGGCCTCTTGTATGAAAGAGAATCCCTGTTTGTTTATCGAGCAAATCAGATAGGAACTGTAATCGTGCCGCGGTAGATTATGATACTGGCTTTGCCTTGAGTGCATCGCCACCAAGTTGACATTCATTGCACGGATGTCGTGGTTCTGAATGACGTTAGAATTCGTGTAAACCACGTTAACTCCACAAACTCGGTGCTCTTGGATCCATCCGAGATCCATTTGTTCCTGTAGAGCTGATTGTACTACCGAACATCCTTGGTTGTCTTTAGAGCAGATATCACACTGATGATAATTATGAGGTGGCACATGGCCATATCCACTTTGTCTACAATGCATCTTAACCAAATTGGTTTTTAACAAGAGTACATCGTGAATTTGATAGACATTGTTAAACTCTCTCTCAATCAAATTGACTGCAGCCTTCTCATGTTGAGGCAGCGGGTTCGTAAGGACATTAGGATTCGTATCCTTAAAAGATAAGACCCCGCTCCTAACAAGCTTTTGCACGTCGGACTTGAAATTGAGGCAAGTTTCTATGTTATGTCCTGATCCTCCTTGATAGTAAGGGCATGTCTGATCTACCTTAAACCAAAAAGGCAGATTTTCTGGTACTGCAAGAGGAGACTTAGTCTGGATGTGCCCCTTAGCCAGTAGTAACGGAAATAATTCTGCGTACAACATGGGTATAGGATCAAATCCTGGTGTTCGCGTTGTACGGTTGTTGTTATATGGAGGACGAGCCTGCTGAAGAGGCTGTTGTGTCCTTTGCTGATCAGGTTGGCTCTGCGCAACCTGAGGTTGATACGTAGGAATAGGCGCAGGGTTGATAGTAGGAGTCACAGCTGCTACCGATTGATAACGTCGCCTTTGCTTTCCGAGATAGATATTCCCAATATCTTGCTCTTTTTTCTTAGGGAGAGCACTACCGTATTTTTTAGTACCGCTCGTCGATCCAGCGTCTTTTACCAAACGTCCTTCTCTGACGGCTTCCTCAAGACGTATGCCCATGCCGGCCATTTCGGTGAAATCGCTGGCCGCACTGGAAACCATTCGGTCATAGTAAAATGAGCTTAAGGTCTTTTAGAAGATATTTGTCATCTCTTTTTCCTCAAGAGGTGGACAAATTTGAGCGGCAATTTCACGCCATCTTTGAGCATACTCCTTAAAGGTTTCCTTGTCCTTTTGCGACATTGATCTGAGTTGATCTCTGTCGGGTGCCATGTCCAAATTGTATTTGTATTGTTGGACGAAGGCAGTACCAAGATCTCTGAATGTGCTGATCGTAGTACGGTTTAAACCTATGTACCATTTTAATGTGGCACCGGTTAAACTATCCTGAAAGTAGTGAATCAGTAGGTCTTGATTCTCCGTCTGAGCTGACATTCGCCGAGCGTACATCACCAGATGGCTCTGAGGGCAAGAGTTACCCTTGTATTTTTCAAAGTCGGGCACTTGGAACTTGTGCAGAACTTTCACATTTGGGACCAAGCAGAGGTCTGCGACGTCCTTTCCAAATAAATCCTGACCGCGAATGGCTTGCAGTTCCCTCTGCATTTCCAGGAACTGCTCCTGGAATCCATCCATTCTATCGAACATAGTCTCCTTCTTACCAGAAGGTGTCTGTGGAATCTGTCCTTCCAGGACAGTGTGCACCACAGGGGGTGGTACCGTGACTACGGCAGTAAGTCTTGGCACCTCCCGAAGTTTGTAACCTTCAGGAGTCTTCATCATGCCCCTGGCATCTTCGCTTTCCCGAAGTTTGTAACCTTCAGGCCCAGTGGCTTCTGTTGCGATTCCCTGATCTTCAGTGATCGGCGGAACATATCCTTCCAGGATATAGTTAACAGGCATGCCCCAAGGACGATCTTTCGGTATCTGATACCTAGGATCAAACCTCTCCACTATGGGCGTTGAGGTGATCTCTGAGATCACAGTTCGTTGTAGCTGAGCTTCTGCCATGGCTTGCATGTCGTTACGAAGCTTTCTCACATCCTCTCTTAGAGCGTCGATCTCTTCTTTCAACTCTCTGTTTTCTTCCTCAAGATCATCTATCCTTTTCTGACGATTGGCCCGAGTATTATACGAATGAGACAGTTTAACTCTAGAACCGAGACACAAATGTGAGATTCGTAGGTAAGAAGAATACGCGATGTGAGAATGATGAATGCAATGATTATATTAACTATTTAAATGTTTAATCAAAATAAACTTTGACAATTAGATTGCAAATATCAAATAGTAGGGAAACCCCTTTTCATTGAAATTCAAAGGATTACAGAAACGGAAATACAGTAGATTACAAAGTGCAGAAACAGAAACCTAAGCTAATGGGTCCCGAGTCCTCTCTGAAGAGAAATCAGGCGCTGATTCTGGTATCTTCCTTTTCTTTGACCGGGGCTCTTGGGCCGTTGTTAGGTTGTCATTCCTTTGCCAGGTGAAAGGAGTGAGCAAATTCCTTTGGTCATCTTGATTCTCTACAGCATGCTGCTCCAAAATTTTAATCAGAGCATCCTTTTCTTTCAGTAATTGCTGTATTTTGACGCACTCTATGTCGAGGGTGCGGTACTTGTCCTTCCAAGACCTCCTCTCCTTTTGAACTTTGTTGAGAGTAACCTGAAGCTTTTCGGTTTCCGTCATGAAGTACATGACAGATTCTTTTGGCGGAAGAATCCCGTAACGAGGATAAGGCATCTTTAGCTTGAGAGCTCTAGTTTGTACCCAATGGGGAAGATCAATTTCTTGAGGAGGTTCATCTCGAACCTAAGTGGCAAGACGAAAGTGTTTTCACCACTGCTCAAGACCAAGTAGGAGAGTGAGTTCCGTTGGGGGCAAGAGCAACAAGAGGCCTTCGACGCAATTAAGGAATACCTTATGAAGCCTCCAATCCTATTACCGCCGAGTATAAACAAAAGCATGAAGTTGTACATTGCAGCGTCAGATACGACCATAGACAGTATGTTAGCACAAGAGGATGACGGTGGCGTCGAAAGACCCATCTATTACCTTAGTAGGATACTGATAGATGCTGAAACTAGGTACACTATGATTAAAAAGATGTGCTTATGTTTGTATTTCTCATGTATGAAATTAAAGCAATATATCAAACCAGTTAATGTTTATGTTTCGTCGCATTTTGATGTCATTAAGCATATGTTGTCCAAACCTATTTTGCATAGTCGAATTGGGAAATGGGCACTAGCGTTAACTGAGTTCTCCCTGACATACGTCCCTTTGAGGGCGATGAAGGGTCAAATAGTGGCGGACTTTATTGTCGACCACGCTGTAGTCGAAACGTCGATACATAGCATCGACGTTGCCCCGTGGAAATTATACTTTGATGGGTCAACCCATAAAAATGGGGCAGGTGTTAGAATCCTAATAATATCCCCACAGGGTATCCCAACGATCTTTAAATGCAAAGTTGATTTCAAATGCTCAAATAACGAGGCAGAGTACGAAGCCTTAATCATTGGTCTTAACATACTCAAAGACTTGGGAGCCAAAGAGGTCGAGGTAAAAGGAGACTCAGAATTGGTGATTAAACAAATCAAAAGGGAGTACAAGTGCGTAAAGGAGCATCTTTTAAGCTACTTCTCGTTGGTGAAGCGTTTGTTGGAACATTTCAAAATTGTCAACATCTCGCATGTGCCAAGGATAGAAAACCATAAAGCTAATGAACTAGCACAAATTGCCTCTGGTTATAAAGTGTCGGAAGGTAAGTTGAAAGGCTTCATCGAAACTAGGAAGAAGATGGTGTCGAACGTACACGCACCATCAAGTTGGTCGATATCCAAAGTTTTGATGAGCTTGGTCGAAGGTTTAGAAAGTTGTGAGGTTTTCGTTAACAATATGTCACCAACAGATTGGCAAAGGTCAATTATGGAGTATCTGGAAAACCCGTTGGGCAGCACCGATCGAAAGACTAAGTACAGAGCAATGAGTTATGTCCTAGTAGACAATGAGTTATTAAAGAAAACTCCAGAGGGGGTGTTGCTCAAATGCTTAGGAGATACTGATGCCTATTTGGCAATTTCTGAGGTTCATAGTGGAGCTTGTGGAGCTCACCAGGTTGGCCAAAAAATGAAATGGCTTTTGTTTCGACAAGGTCTCTACTGGCCCAGCATGCTCAAGGATTACATAGATTTCACGAAAGGATGCCAGGATTGCCAGAAGTACGCAAACATCCAGCATATCCCAGCCAGCGAATTATATGTGATTGTCAAACCATGGCCATTTCAAGGATGGGCTTTGGATGTAATAGGAGAGATTCGGCCAGCTTCATTGAAGCAGTAAAGATTCATCCTCGTGGGAATAGACTATTTCACGAAATGGATAGAGGTTGTGCCTCTGGTGAAGGTGGACCAAGAGGCCGTGATAGACTTCATCCAGAATCATATCTTGTATAGGTTTGGGATACCTAAGACAATCACGACAGATTAAGGCTCTGTGTTTGTAGGACAGAAGATGCAAGAGTTTGCGGCAGAAACAGGTTTCAAGTTGGTTACTTCGACGCCATACTATGCTCAGGCGAATGGTCAGGTCGAAGCAGCTAACAAGATAATAATTGGGTTAATCAAGAAGCACGTTGCGAAAAAACCAAAGAACTGGCATAAGACGTTAAGTCAAGTGTTATGGGCTTGTCGGACATCACCCAAAGAGTCAACCAACTCTACTCCATTCCGTCTAACCTACGGACACAATGTCGTGCTACCAGCAGAAGTATGCTTGCAATCTGTTAAAGTGCAATGACAATATGAGATTCCGTCAGAAAAGTATTGGGAAATGATGTTGGACGAACTCGTGGACTTAGACGAGGAGAGAATGGTAGCTTTAAATGTGTTGCTGCGCCAGAAGGCCCAAGTCGCCAGGGCATATAACAAGAAAGTCCAAGGGAAGACCTTTACTGCAAACGACTATGTTTGGAAAGCGGTATTACCCATGGATCGACGAGACCGAATGATGGGAAAATGGTCGCCCAACTGGGAGGGACCATTTCAGGTGACACGAGTGTTTAGTAACAACGCATACGAAGTACAGGAGTTAGGAGTAAACCAATGAATCTTAAGAGTAAATAGGAAATATTTAAAAAAATATAGACCTATGCTACAAGAGGTTCACATCAAAGTATAGTTTTCATTAATTCAAAGGCAAACTAGGCAGAGGGGGCCAAGAATGGCTTACAAAATATGGTTCGTTACATTACCTCAACATACAAACTAAGCAAACTCAGGAAATCTAGCCTTGAAATTGTCAAAGAGGATCTTCTCATGAACTATCTTACTCTCAAGAAGAACCTTTCGACGCTGCATGTGGCTAATAGCGTCTTTGATCTTCATATCCGCTTCGACGTGAACAAGTCCTTGAGCTACCTCGTGGTCGATGGTTTCTTGAGAAGGCAGGGGCTCAGCGGAGTCTAAGGAGGCTTTTTGGTGTTCGACCTCAGCAATCTTTTTTGTCAGCTCTGTTATCCGGGCTTGATATTCAAATATCTGTTGGTCAAAAGCCTAGCGTTTGTTGGAGTGCTCTTGTTTTTTGGTTTTATAGTCCCCAAGTTTTTGTTCACAGACTGAGCTCAGGTGCCACTCACGTTTCAAGTCGTTGTGGCGGAACCGAATTTGGGCGTCGGCCTGATGATGCATAGCAAGATCTTTGGCCAGTTGAGTGAAAAAGGCTTCAAACTCGATCAGGTATGTGGCCATGGGGGCAGGGAGCTGGAATTCAGAAAGTTCATTCAGAAGGTTGAAGACCTCATTGGCTATGTCGAATTCCTCGGCGACGGCCGCCAGAAACTGTTCTTCAAAAAGATAAAACCGCAACTGTTGAAGTTTGAGATTGAAGGAAGCATCCACTTCTGGAGTTGGGATTGCGGTCGAACTGGTGGGTTGAATCTCTTCGGCTGCCTAGCGAAGTTTGTGTAGCGCTTTCAGAGTCGCTGCTGGATCTGTTGCCTTGGCTGCTAAAAGTGCCTCCGGAGTAAGAGATTCCTCGACGGCAGGTGAAGCCCTCTCTGGGTGGTGTTTAGGGATTTGGAGTTTCTCGCCGATGTCAGTAGTGGTAACGGCGGGCGAAGGATTGATAGTCGCCCTAGGAGATACATCATTATGCTCAAAGTTGTCATTTGGAGCAGGAGGCGTCTTCGCCAAGTTTTCCTCGGGCATGAGTGTGTGGAATTCATCAATTTTCTGAGGACTTGGCGTAATGGCGACGCCAGCAGTAGTGGCGTCTGCGGCCAATTCAGTATCGCTGTTACCTATAGTGGTCGAAGAAACCACATTTTCCTGTAAAAAACAAAATGCCAGTGAGCTTCGTCACCCCAAGGTCGTCTAGGACACAAGTGAAAGTGGAAGTACATGCACATGATGAGTTGTTGTCTTGGGAAGGACGACAGAAGGAATTGGTTCAAAAACGTCTTCGAGATTTATTGAGACGACTGGGGCCACTGTCGAAACGCCGGCTTTTGAAGGTGTCCTCCGCGTTAAAGCTTTTTTCTTCCTCACCAAAAGGGTGGATGGAGGAGACGCTGGAGCTGCTGCGGTAAAGACTCAAGAGTGATTGCTCTCATTCGATTAAGTCCTTTCTGGAGAAGGTACTTTCTCAGAAGCCTGCGCAGAAATAATTTCAGAACAAAGGAAAGACAAGGACGCAGGACAGGAAAATAAAAAAACTTGTTGAGGGTTGGTCCTGGGTTTTTTGGCAGGTCTAGTGGAAGTCGACGCAGCAGCCGTTTCTCGTTTGCGCCCCTGAAAACAAAGCTGAAACTATTTAGTTTAGACCTATGGGCAAATGAAATCAAAAGTCCAGGGTCTACCTTTGTCGAAGGATCTTCTGCAGGGTCAACATCTATGACAGGAGTCGTAGTCGATGGTTTAGGGATGCCACCAGCCATGGAGGCAAAAGCGTCGACCACGTTCGCTAAGAAAAGATTTGGAGTGAAGGTTTGAGTTTGATACTCCAACCACCAAGCATCAAATTCTTGAGTGGTGAAAAAGGAAGGCTGGAAGGAAAAAACTGGCAGCTCCAAGTGTTGAGAGGCCCTGACGAACCTCATACAAGCCTTATGACCTACTTGAGTCAAGCGTCGGCCGGACCGTACTATATCCTCAAGGTGCCTCACTAAGGGCTTTGGCAACATATGGCTCAGGCCAAATTGTCGGGCCACCAAATTTGGACAGTAGTTCATGAAACCATAGCCATTATTTCCCATTTCGATGCGGAAAGAGATCATGGTGGGAGTAAGAAATGCCCGCCATATAGCATTCGACTGTGCAGCAGCTTTAGGTGAGACTCCAGGAAACGGGTTTCTGAACCAGTCAGGGCCAAACTTACGCTCCGCAAATGGAGCCATGTCAGGGACGAAAGAGGTGGTTTCCATGAACATACTGAGATACCTCGTAAAGAGGGCCTGTCGTGGAGCTTCTTGGGTGGTCATCAGGGCAAGTCGCATTCCCTCGACAGAACGTTCTTTGTTTAGACGCTCCATCGTCGCAGAGGCTGGATATCCTAATTTATGCTCAAAAGTGGCGTTGAGCCAATGCTGCAATAGCCACATAGGCTCTGAGATGTTTAAAGCTTTAGTGGTTTGGTGGAGGAGTTTCAGCCTCATAGCCGACAGGCCAAGAGAATGGTAGAGGGAGGCCAACAGAAGTTTGGCCAGAGATATCTATCGACCTTCGTGGATCTGAATGGCCAAACTGATGAAACTTTTGGCTATTTGCAAGGAGCCAGGGCAAAACATATAATACGACAGCCATAGGGTCAGGAAGGCAATATGCTCCTCATCAGAGACTTCTTTAGAGCACTTGTCGTGATGGTCTTCGATGTAGTTTTGGAAGCTCGCACGCTCGAAGTTGAAGGCGTTGTCCGTCTCCAACGTCGGGTCGAAAGTTTCACCTACTGGCGAAAGGCCAGTGATGGCCACCACGTCGAAAAGTGTTGGCGTGAACATACCACAAGGAAGATGGAACGTATTTGTCGATCCTTCCCAAAAGTACATCGACGCCAGCAGCAAACAAGGGTTGACCCTGTGAGCGGTTTTGGAGAGTTGGATGGCGTCGAAAACACCGTATTCCTTCCATTGCCTTTGGCGCTGCCCTTCGACTCTGTCAAGCCAGACAAGGTAGTCTTTGTTTCCTGGAGTAAGCATGGATCTGAAAACTCGAGATTTGGGGGCCATTTATTTGAGGTCTAAGGTGCCACCTTTCTCGAAAGCAGGTGGGATCGTTTGGTCGAAGTAAGGAAAGAACTTATGGAGTTCTTGTGGATTAGGTTTGTTGTCCCGAAGGGGGTCGTGGAAACCATAGAGCTTGTTTTCCACCGCGAATGGGATAACCATTTGGCGGCACCAGTTGGCCACCACCGTCTCGTCAGCAGAGGATGGTTAAGGAAGAGGATGAAGTGTTTCTGTTTCAGAGAGTACGTACGCAACCGGATTGTTACCAGTGGTTTGAGGAATGAGAGTTGTAATGGTATTTGATGAAGCCATTGGGGAGAAAGAAATACAAAGGGTGCTATGAGGCGACAAATGCTTTAGGAAGAGGAAATCAAAGTTTAGGTCTCAGAGCAAATAGCAGGTTTGTGAAGAAGGAGTTATGGAAAATGGCAAGGTTTCCTGAGAAAGTCTATTTATAGGGCGCATGCAGAAAGGTGAAAGATCAAAACTTTTCAACTTCTGAAAGTAAGTGGGGTTTGGTTTCGAGGCCCATAACTTGGACGAGACTAGCCATCATGGCGTTTTTCTTGGAAATCATGGGATTAGATTGCCATCATCATGTCAGAAGGTGCTTGCCACGTGTTGTGAGAAAAGAAAAAACATTGGGCAAGTGCATCGGAAGAAAAGCCGTCGAAATCCTGCAAGAAACCAAAGAAGCCAGATTTCTCCATCGACGCAGTATTCAGTCGAAATTGGCCTTTTGGGGGGGGGGGCAATTTGTTGACACAGGATTTCGACCATAGGTGGGAAACGAGGATTCCCATGATGCATCGGCACAAAAGGCACATCAAGGTGTCGATTCGACACCAGCAGAGAGACGCGTCGGAGAGACGGCGATAAGCCTCGACGTCGGAGGGAAATAAGGCGAAGAGCTGATCCCAACTTCAAGGATAAATGATTAGGCGGGAAAAGTTTGAAACTTCCAAGACTATGGGAAGTTGAAAAGAAAGTGGGGTGCCACGTGTCAGCTTCAGAAGACATTTGGTAGACAGACAGTTACATTCTAGGCCTATATAAGGCACTGTACTTTTCATTTTCAGTGGTCGCATTTTTTCACATTGTAAAGGGAAAACACTCAAAGTACCAAGCTTAGAGAGAAACGAGTTCACTCCCGCGAAAATGTACAATTGCGTCCAAATTTACTTAATATAATTTACTTTCAGCATCTAATTTGAATTATTGCCCTTTTGTTTTTGCTCAGCCTTTCTTTTCTTTGTTTCTTCGCTTTGTATCCAAACTCGTGATCGTTAAGAAACTCTTTGCGTCACCAAGGTCACTTCAGAGTGACAACTTGCACTAAAAAAACCGAGAAACTCAAATGCAGCATAAACGTACGCTTCCAATTCCTTGTTCTGGGATTTGTTTGGCCGATCCCGCAAGCGAACCTGCGACGGAAGGCCAACGGTTGTTCGCGCCGACGAACACACCCAAATCTCATCCTCAGACGGATGTGGGCGGTCACGAAAAACCGCGCTACAGAAAAATGGCGACTCTGCTGGGGACTCTCTGGGATTAGAATTCCTTAGAGGTCTAGGTTGTTAGCAATCATACTATATAGATATTGCTTTTCCTACTTGATATCTGTGTTTATTTTACTGTCAATGGGAATGCGATTAATACGCATGTGGAAAGTTTGAGTGATACCTAAGATAGGTGATGGCATAGACAGGTGGTCTTACACGGAGTGATTCCCGAATAAGCGATCCTGGTAGACCATCAAATCAGTGGAGATACCCTTTACGGATTCAATGTCTAACGACTTCGGTTCTGAAAGCAGATTGTTCGGTTGTGGTATCCATGAAACTGAGGATTTAGTAGACTGAGACCATGTGACTATTTTGTAGTGCGGAAGCTATCGGAAATAGTTGTCACGTGATACTACACTCAATCGAGATCACCTTAAGATACTACAGCTCGCTCGGGTGAACCAGCCTGTTGTTGTTATCCCAAGAGGGGTCAATGATTTGGAGGACAGGTACAAAAATTCACCATAGATAAACCTTGGGGATGGGTAGAGCCTTGACTTCATGACGCCAAACCTTTGAACCCATGTTTTCCACATGTTTTTGTTTGCTGCATCCATGCATTGCATTTGCATCCCTTGCATATTTCATACATACGTCCGGGTCATCGTCAATTCATTCCAAACGTCTGTCTTTCAGTCATCTGTAAATTGTCAAATTGATTCCTCATCACCGATACGGGACTGAAACTTCAATCAACTTCAGCTCAGTTACTTCCCAAAGATAGGACATCTCATCCTTGTGTTTGATTAGTCAATGACCTTGTTTTTGTCCATTTTGCATTTTCCTTGTTTGTATCATATTTATTTGTTTTCAAACTTGATTATCTTTAAATGTCAGTTTTAATGAAATGAGCATGTACAGTATTTTAATTCAAATCATCTGTTTATTTGTATCTTTATGCTTTCTCTTTCAAAAAACAAAAACTTTCAAAAAAAAATGCACCTCTTTTTCAAATTTTTGACTATGCAAATATTTGTGGGAGGACGATAAAAATATAATACCCATAATTGATGTCGGTACGCTTTCGAATAAACTTTGCTGACGATGTAAGGCATTTTTTCAATTCCCAAACACTGGAGATATAAGGAAGATAATCCCTCGTTAACCCCTTTTGAGCCTTGAAGTAGGAGTATCGTTTTTCTAAAAAACCCACAATTTTAACCATGGGCAGGGTAGTTCTCAGTTTAATTTGGTTTGTGTATTCAAGTTCAAAAGTTTACATACAACGAGCAGATGTTGAAAACGTCTTTCAAATCAAGAGTCAGTGATGGTCTGTCGTAATCATCAAATCAAGCAGTCACTTTCTTTCTATGAAGAAATCAAAAAGATAAAGCCCGCTAAGTCAAAAAAAAAACTTAGTAAAAAACTAGGGCATCCCGCTGACTATAAATTTCAAAAGAAATAGTTCAGGTAAAAGTTAGGGATAATACAGAAAAGAGGTCCTTAAATCCTCGATCTTCAAAAGTCCACAAAGATGAAAAACAACTAAATGTTGTAAAGAAGCGGTAGCTGCCGTCTCAAGACTTCTGAACCATCGTCATCACTATCATCAGTACAATTCTTAAACGTTTTGGGACCTGAATGCACAATTTAAGTTTAACTGAGCATAGAACTGGAGAACATCGCGAAGTTGGGGTGGGCACAAACAAATTTTGGGCCTTTATCTTTTTTTTCATAAACCGTGAACCAGGTCACGTTATAACCCTCAAAAGACCTAATTGAAGTAAGGTTATTTTGAAAGCATACTACAGCAAGGTTGCGTAAACTGACTCCAAAATCATTTTTTGCAAATCAATTGTTTTGGTATCATACCTCTATTTTACATTTCATTCTAAATGTTTTAAACCACCGTGTATTTAATCAGTAATTCATATTACTATGCTTTTTCTAAAACAATGATTTTGTTTTCAAAATTTTTGCATGAACTTTGCATTAAATTTGACATGTTTAAATAAACATTTTTTATTGCAAACTAGCTTTCCTCTCAAGGAATTTTCAAAACAGTTTAGAAACTTGGTCAGTGATCCTATCAGGGGCAAGTTCTTTCCAGAGCCTGTTAAGAATCAGTTCAAGATTTGTTCAGTGCAAGTTCTTCTTAGAATTGGTTTATTTGAAATTTTTCAAGACTCATTATTGGGGCAGGCCTTCCTAGTATACAACATACAGTCATTATCATTCAAACTGAGGCAACGATCAGTTCATCTATAACAGTCAGCGAGTCTGGGGCAAATTATTCAGAAAAATCCCCAAGCAGCTATCCAACCTTCCTCTAAGGATTATGAACTTGATACAGTTTACCAGTCTGACAAAGAGGTGTTTAACAAACAACATTTTCAGTCCCTAAGCAATGGCAGTGATCTCCGTGTTAAGGAATCAATCTTGTATGTCACTCCCCAAAAGAGTATAAACTTGTTAATTTTCACTCCAAGAGTCTAAACTTGTTGTCATCATTTTCATTTTCATTATATACATTTAATCATACATCATAACATTTTCATATACTATGCATTCAAGAGTGTTTTAATCCTCATTTGCATTCATCAGTGGTCGTGTTGTTATCAACATCTTACCTTTCTACAAAGTCCAACTTATCTGACACCTTACTTTTATGTCTTATCTGATGTTCTTCCAGATATAACTTTGTTTCTATCCAATGTTCTTCTGAATATGTCTATCAGTTCTGATGCTTTTCTAGAACGTTTCTCTGTGTCTACCCGATGTTCTTCCAAATGTATCTTTTGGTTTTGAAGTTTTTCCAAAACTCGTTCTGATGTTTTTCCAGAACTTTCTTTGTGTCTATTCGATGCTCTTCCGGATATATCTGTCTGTTCTGAAGCTTTTCCATAACTTTCTTTGCGTTCATCCGATGCTCTTCCAGATATGTCTCTTTTATTCCGATGTTTTTCCCGGATATTCATATCTCAATCTTTAATCTCGTCCCTCTTTCAATCAATTCCCACAAACACCCCTTTAGCTTCAATCTTAGGCTTTGAACAAGACACCAAACATCTTTTTCCTCCCATAGAAATAGGAGGAACTACGATTGCTCTGATTTCCCTGTTTTCTTTAACGGGAATACGTAGGCATAAGATTGTGAAATCTTAGCAAGCATACTAAACAAAAAAAACCTTAGGTCCAGTACCTTACCAAAAACATCGAAAAACCCAAAAACAACAAAAATATCTTTTCAACATCTCTCAACCTTCCCAAAGGAGAAACTTTCCCATTTACAACAGATAAACACTAGTAAGTAGAAAGCAGTAAAGAAAAATTGCTAACAACCCATGGATAACCATGTATAGGATGGGTAGTTGACAACTCCCCATTATATAACCTGACCCCGAACACCCCAATCTCTTAGCATTTGTTAAAGAAAACATTTGGGTGCAAGGTTAGTTTAAGATAGCTTCCCTTTCCTTTCCAGCTTCATAGGATAAATAAGAAATCAGAAAGTAGCACCCAATCCCATCCGCAGGCGGATGTGGGCGGTCACGAAAACCGCGCTACCGAAAAATGGCGACTCTGCTGGGGATCCAAACTAGGATTAGAATTCCTATGAGGTTGATGCGTACTATCCGCAAGTATACGGATTACGTCAGAGTAGTATAAAAGATTTATCGTTCCCACAGAGACCAATGTCAATCTATCGATTACTATTGTTACGGTGTTTATCTAAGGCTAATGAATATCAGAGTAAAAGTTTTCTATAGAACGAAATTAGAAATAAATCAGATAAATACTATACTGGAATGTAATTCACATCAATCAAACAATACTCCTATCATCTAAATAGTAACACTTACGGGGCAATATTTTCTTCTTTGAAAAAGAGTTAATTAAAAAGGATCCGCCGCGTTAGCGTGATCGGAACCAGACCTAACCTTTAATATATACCAGCCGCTCACGCTGCACCGGCCGCTCCTTGCGTTAAAGTGATAAAGTCCTTTTTTATGTAATTACCTCTAAGACTTAGTTAAAAAGTGCTTTCGATTGAAAATATTTTATACCAAAGGGTTTCCGGCATATGCTCGGCCAACCGGATCCTAAATCTATAAACGCGTCCGAAAATAGTGTTAAAACCTCTTTCTAATAATATAAAACTTTCCTAGTTAATCAATAAAGTGCTTCCGCTGTATTTATCAATTAACAACTAACAAACTCTTTTCTAAAATGTCGGACGGCTTTCGATCTTACGCGATTTAGTCACAGTCATTACGCAAACAAAAACACGGTCTCATTTACGTAATGACCGATCAATTGAAGTTCAGAAGAGTTTAATTAAAATAAAAAACAGCCCCTAAAGTATTTCTAAAGAGATGTCATGTGGAGCACCGTCAGAACGACGATCCTCACATCCCAGCACAAGGGATTTAGCTAGACATAGTAATTGAAAACATAACGATAAATTGATTTGCAAAGTAAAGCATTTTTAAGATAAAAATGTGCGAAGTGTGAGAGTGTATTTTGAGAGAGTGAACACAAGTGTCATGCTTAAGCTCAGTTCCAAAAGACACAAATCACACAGACAAATAAAATAATAAGGTAATGGCAAAGACAGAAAATAAACGAATATAAAGCAGTGCAGGAAAATAAATTAATATAAAAGCGATGCGGAATATAATAAAATGCAATTTATAAAAGAAACCTGCTCCAAAGCGAAGACTGAATCTGGTACAGAGCTGGAAAGTAAATTACGGGAAAATAAATAACTCCTAACTATGATTGCTCCAATCTCACTAACAACTATAGTGCAACAATCCCTCGATATGACGGATTCTTGCCTTACAGAATGAACTTTATGCCTATGGTTGAAAACTAAGATTGGATGATATGAAAGTGAAAATACAAGGCCTATTTATAGTGTTAATGAGTCTGTAATGTCCGTACCACGTTATAGAAAACGGCTAAGTAATAATTTCCAAACGTGTGTAACTGCCTCTAACGTTCTTGACCGTTTTCCCGTTACACAGTCGGCGCCCGCCGACCCCCTCTCCGCGTCCACCGAGTGTTGGTGGTTTTTTTCCATGTTTTATATCTCTTCGTTAGCTTTCTAACGCTTCGAACGGGGCCTCATTCTGATTTACGGAAAAAAAGTTATGGCCAAAATCGTCAGACAATGCCTTGCGTGCAAATTGCTGCATTTCTTCCGTTTTTCATCCGAATTACTTCATTTCTTCGCATGTGACTCTTAAATGGCTAAATACCTAAAAACAAACAAAATACCAACATAATAGTATAAATGCAAATCAAAACAACTAGAAAACACGCATTAATCAAGTCAAATAAACGATGTATTTTCACGTTATCAAACTCTCCCACACTTGAACCTTTGCTTGTCCTCAAGCAAAATCCGTGTAAACAGAAAAAAAAAACATTGATTCTTATAGTGACTAAGCTTATGGACTTTACTTTGGACAAGGTCACAATTATAGGTACTAACTCAAAAACTAAGGATATCATAACAACACACATCGCATTTTTGCGATCATAGATCTATTTCCTATACTTACCGATTCGTATCACATTATTATGCTCAAGCCAAACTTACTCATCTCACCTTTCATCTTTTTCATTCAGGCGCAATCACATTAAGCCCGTTATCTTGTACTCGCATGGTGAACAAACTTATTGGTGCTTATGATCCCGATGTTTATGCCTAATTTCAACCCTTTTTGCTATCTTTTTCAATACAGACGCACAAACTTAATTTCAAAGGTTCCTCTGCCGTTTGGGCTAAATAACCTGGTGATGGTTACCTCACTTAGAAGGCGGATTCTCTTTCCAAATCGTTTTCTTTTCATTACTTATTTTTCTTCTTTTTTTCTTTCATTTACGGGATCATTCACTTATTTGCATTGGTTCATTCGCTTAGCGGTAACTAAGATGGTGCTGACTGCTAAAATAAACTACTAAAGACTACTTCAGAAATGAGAATTCAAGGCTTTCGAATAATAATTATGCAAATTGATTCTTATATTCAAGAGAACTACGATGTCAAGACGATACCGATCTTTTAGGAACTTTCCCAAGTCTTTGTAACCTATCCTCTGTTTGTTCCAAAAATTTCAAAATTTATTCACTTTTCTCCAAAATTTGGTATGGCTCAAGAAAGAGGGAAAGCGGGATAAACGATAGGAAACATACGTAAATGACTTGACAGTACATGCAATGACTCAATAACAAACAAAGAAAAATAAAGAAAGCAAAAAATCTAACTAGAAAGCGAGTAAAATCCCTCCCACACTTAAACCAAACATTGTCCTCAATGTTTTGATAAAATGGGTAAAGGAACGGAAGAACCTGATGAATTGCAACTTCATGCCAAATCCTATTTTCGCTTAGATATGGCTGAGATGTAGCAATTAATTCATCTTTTTATTTTCTGCAAATTTAAATAGTAAAAGGAAAACATTAAATTAAATACTAGTGGGTTGCCTCCCACGCAGCGCTTTGTTTAACGTCGATAGTTCGACGGTTCAGGAGTGCAAGCACTCATGGTGGTTCTCTTGTGAATGATTCCTCGATCAAACTTTTAATAATCTTAGGTTTCCATGGCCACTTATCAAGCCATCTCACATATCCCTCGCCTTTTTCTTGTCTTCCTTCTGTGGGGGGGTTCATTCTTTTGAACTTGTGGTGATGGTTCTGGATCTATCCTAAGTATTAGCTTTTCAAGTTTGGGCTTAGTTCTTTCATCCACCACCTCAAAGGCTAACCTTCCCCTTTTAACACTAATGATTACCCTAGTTTCATGGTCTTCTAATTTTCTCTTTTTACGCAGGACCTCAGACATAGGTGCATTGGTGTGGATAGTTTCCAATACCTCCACATACCTTTTGGACTGGGAATTTTTCTTAGCTTCCACAAACCTTTGCGGGAAAAGAATCGGTGGGTTATAGGGAGGAGGAACGACAATAGGTGCTTCCTTTTCTACCTCTTCGACAACCTCTCTTTCGGGTGGTGTTGGTGGATTTTTCTCGATCTCTACTCTTTTCTTACCAAAACTCTCCTCAACCTTATTACCACTCTCCTTAGGGTTTTTGATTTGTTCTTCTTTTTCGTTTTGTATAGCGGTTTCACCTCCTTTCTTAGGTACCACATGTACGGGGCTTACCCATTTATTATCGGATATTTGGTATATTATTCCATCCTCTAACAACTTTAACACTTCCCTTTTTACTACGTCACTCATTATAGGATTTATCCTTCGTTGATGTTCTCTAGAGGGTTTTGAGTCTTCCTCCAGCATAACTCGGTGCATACACATGGAAGGACTTATTCCTTTGAGATCAGAGATATTATAACCTAGAGCTGAGGGATATTTTCTTAAAACATCTAAGAGTTGATTAGTTTCAGGACCTTCTAACGTGGCACTAACTATTACTGGGCGATTTAATTCTTTGTCTAAGAATTCGTATCTTAAATTCTTAGAAAGCTCCTTAAGCTCTATTGATGGGTTTTTCGGACATGGCATATGATCTGGGGTAAGTGCCAAGCATTCGTAAAGACTGCTATCTATGTAAGGTTCAGATAAGCGTTCAAATCCGTCATCCTCCATTATGGGGATCGAAGGTAATTTGATGGTTTTTTCTGGTCCAACTCTCTTATGCATTCATCAATGATATCGATGGCATAACATGAGTCATCTATGGCTGGTGCATTTAAGAATTGGGATAGTATAAATTCTACTTTTTCATTACCTGCCTCGAATGTCATTTTTCCTTTCTTGACATTTATTAAGGCTCCAGCCGTAGATAAGAAGGGTCTACCTAAAAGGATTGGGATCTCATCGTCTTCTTTAATGTCCATTACTACGAAATCTGTTGGAATATAAAGTTGACCAAGTCTAACTGGGACGTCTTCCAAAATGCCAATTGGATATTTAACTGATCTGTCGGCTAATTGGAGAGACATCCTAGTTGGTTGTATTTCTCCTAGGTTTAACCTTTTACAAACGGCTAAAGGCATTAAGTTTACACTTGCTCCTAAGTCCAGAAGTACTTTATCAATAACTTGGTTTCCCAAAACACAAGGTATAGAAAAACTTCCTGGGTCTTTCTCTTTCTTAGCAAGCTTATTCTCAGCAATTGAATTACATTTTATAGGTTTACGATCATCTAATCTTCGTTTATTGGTTAGAATGTCTTTAAGGAATTTGGCATAAGATGGTATTTGGGTAATAGCTTCTGTGAATGAAATCTCTACGTGGAGTTTCTCAATCACTTTTATGAATTTCTTATATTGGTTATCTACTTTGTTTTGTTTAAGTCTTTGTGGGTATGGAATCGGAGGTTTGTAAGGAGGAGGTGGTACATAAAGTTTTTCATTTTCTTCCTTCTCCTTAACTTCCGTATCTTTAGATTTCTCAGGTTCCACTAATTCTCATCTCCTTTCTCAGGTGTGGTCACAACTTTTTTTCTAGGAGGTTCTGGATTATTCAATCTAGGGTTTATAGGCCCATCGTAAGTGGTCCCGCTTCTTAGGGCTATAGCATTAGCATGCCCTTTAGGGTTAGGTTGAGGTTGTCCAGGGAATTGCCCTCCAGGTGTAACGTGAGTAGATTATTGTTGTGCTACTTGAGAGATTTGGGTTTCAAGCATTTTGTTATGAGTAATTACAGAATCGAGTTTAGTACCCAACTGAGTAATTAGTCCATTCATATGAATGTTTTGGTTCATGAAATCCTTGTTCTGCTGTAATTGAGCTGAGATAAATTCGTCCATCTTTTTCTCAAAATTTGATTTCTGAGGAGCATATGGTGCAGATTGGTTGGGTCTTTGAGTTTGGAAACCGGGTGGTCTTTGGGGTGTTGAATTTTGAGTAGGGTTATTATTCTTATATGAAAAATTTGGGTGATTCCTCCATCCAGGGTTGTATGTGTTTGAATAAGGGTTTCCTTGAGCTTAATTGACCTGAAATGTGGTACTCTCGGCTAAAAGGTTGCATTCAGCTATGGTATGTCCTAGGGTTCCACAGATTTCACATCCGGGTTGTATAGCTGTTATGGTTGTTGTGGGGTTGATAGTCAGGTTTTCTACCTTTTGAGCTAGAGCATCCATCTTTGCGTTCATATGGTCAAAATAACTCACTTCATACACACCTCCTTTGGTCTCTTTCTTCTCCACCGGTGCTCGTTCGGTTCCCCATTGGTAATGATTTTGTGCCATATCCTCAATGAGAGCGCAAGCCTCGGGGTAGGTTTTGTTCATTAGAGTGCCACTAGCGGCAGCGTCTATGGTCATCTTTGTGTTGTACATGAGTCCATTATAGAAGGTATGGATTATGAGCCATTGTTTTAAGCCATGATGTGGACATGCTCTTAATAGTTCCTTGTATCTCTCCCAAGCGTCGAAAAGTGATTCTCCCTCGCTTTGGGTAAATCGGGTTATTTGGTTTCGTAAGACAACAGTTTTACTCGGTGGAAAGTATCTAGCAAGGAATACTTTCTTTAGGTCATTCCAAGTGGTTATAGAGTTGGCTGGAAGGGAATCTAACCATGATCGGGCTCTATCTCTGAGAGAAAATGGAAATAGTCTTAGACGTATTGCCTCAGGAGGAGCTCCGTTCGCTTTTAAGGTATCGACTAGTTGAATAAAGACTTTAAGATGTTGGTTCGGGTTTTCCGTAGGAAGACCTGCGAACTGGTTCTGTTGAACTAATTGTAACAGAGATGGTTTTAATTCGAAGTTATTGGCTGGTATAGCTGGGTTAACTATACTAGAATGAGGTTCTTCGTTAGAGGGTAAGGCGAAATCCTTAAGAGGTTTAGTGTTTTCTTCTTTTGCCATTGCTCTTTTAAGTTTTCGAAGTAAAAGACGAGCTCAGGCGTAACGTTCAGGCTCTTCTAAAGGATCAACTAAGTTTCCGGTACTGCGAGTTCTTCGCATTTACCGGCTAAGGGATGCCTTAGTCTAGACGGTGTAATAATAGGGTACGAAATTTTGACGTAATTGGTCCCCGGCAACGGCGCCAAAAACTTGATGCGTAATATCCGCAAGTATACGGATTACGTCAGAGTAGTATAAAAGATTTATCGTTCTCACAGAGACCAATGTCAATCTATCGATTACTATTGTTACGGTGTTTATCTAAGGCTAATGAATATCAGAGTAAAAGTTTTCTATAGAACGAAATTAGAAATAAATCAGATAAATACTATACTGGAATGTAATTCACATCAATCAAACAATACTCCTATCATCTAAATAGTAACACTTACGGGGCAATATTTTCTTCTTTGAAAAAGAGTTAATTAAAAAGGATCTGCCGCGTTAGCGTGATCGGAACCAGACCTAACCTTTAATCTATACCAGCCGCTCACGCTGCACCGGTCGCTCCTTGCGTTAAAGTGATAAAGTCCTTTTTTATGTAATTACCTCTAAGACTTAGTTAAAAAGTGCTTTCGATTGAAAATATTTTATACCAAAGGGTTTCCGGCATATGCTCGGCCAACCGGATCCTAAATCTATAAACGCGTCCGAAAATAGTGTTAAAACCTCTTTCTAATAATATAAAACTTTCCTAGTTAATCAATAAAGTGCTTCCGCTGTATTTATCAATTAACAACTAACAAACTCTTTTCTAAAATGTCGGACGACTTTCAATCTTACCCGATCTAGTCACAGTCATTACGCAAACAAAAACACGGTCTCATTTACGTAATGACCGATCAATTGAAGTTCAGAAGAGTTTAATTAAAATAAAAAACAGCCCCTAAAGTATTTCTAAAGAGATGTCATGTGGAGCACCGTCAGAACGACGATCCTCACATCCCAGCACAAGGGATTTAGCTAGACATAGTAATTAAAAACATAACAATAAATTGATTTGCAAAGTAAAACATTTTTAAGATAAAAACGTGCGAAGTGTGAGAGTGTATTTTGAGAGAGTGAACACAAGTGTCACGCTTAAGCTCAGTTCCAAAAGACACAAATCACACAGACAAATAAAATAATAAGGTAATGGCAAAGACAGAAAATAAACGAATATAAAACAGTGCAGGAAAATAAATTAATATAAAAGCGATGCGGAATATAATAAAATGAAATTTATAAAAGAAGCCTGCTCTAAAGCGGAGACTGAATCTGGTACAAAGTTGGAAAGCAAATTACGGGAAAATAAATAACTCCTAACTATGATTGCTCCAATCTCACTAACAACTATAGTGTAACAATCCCTAGATATGACGGATTCTTGCCTTACAGAATGAACTTTATGCCTAAGGTTGAAAACTAAGATTGGATGATATGAAAGTGAAAATACAAGGCCTATTTATAGTGCTAATGAGTCTGTAACGTCCGTACCACGTTATAGAAAATGGCTAAGTAATAATTTCCAAACGTGTGTAACTGCCTCTAACGTTCTTGACCGTTTTCCCGTTACAACAGTCGGCGCCCACCGACCCCCTCTCCGCGTCCGCCGAGTGTTGGTGGTTTTTTTCTTTGTTATAGATCTCTTCGTTAGCTTTCCAACGCTTTGAACAGGGCCTCATTCTGATTTACGGATAAAGTTATGGCCAAAATCGTCAGACAATGCCTTGCGTGCAAATTGCTGCATTTCTTCCGTTTTTCATCCGAATTACTTCATTTCTTCGCATGTGACTCTTAAATGGCTAAATACCTAAAAACAAACTAAATACCAACATAATAGTACAAATGCAAATCAAAACAACTAGAAAACACGCATTAATCAAGTCAAATAAGCGATGTATTTTCACGTTATCAGAGGTCTAGGTTGTTAGAAATTTTTCTATATACTATATACTATATATACTGCTTTTCCTACTTGATATCCGTGTTTATTTTTCTGCTAATGGGACTGCGGGTGATGCCGCATGTGGAAAGTTTGAGTGATACCTAAGACAAGTGATGGCATAGACGGGTGGTCTTACAGGGAGTAACTCCCGAATAAGCGACCCCGGTAGACCATCGAATCATTGGAGATACCCTTTGCGGATTCATTGTCTAAACGACTTCGGTTGTTGAAAGCAGATTGTTCGATTGTGGTATCCATGAAACTGAGGATTTAGTAGACTAAGACCATGTGACTATTTTGTAGTGCGGAATGTAACGCTACAAATAATTATAATATTTATTTATTTGATTATTATGATTATGCGGTGTTTTAGTGATTTGGGATGACTTTGTGATGTTGTTAAGATTAAGGGGTTTATGGGGTAGCCTTGAGTTAAGGGGGCATGGAGACCTTAGAATTATTAATTAATTAGATTATTTTATTAATAATAATATTGAGGTAATTTGAATAATTAGAACATTATTTAAATTATTATTATTATTGATTAATTAAATAATTAGGAGGTCATTAAGGGTAAGAAGGTAATGTTGAGGGATTAGTGGAGGATAATTTGGTAAACAGAGATTAAGGCCCAAAACCCTTAGGTTTAACAAAAGAGAAAAGTGGGGATTGTGAGATCAGAATTTTTGACAACCCTAAGGAGATTAGAGATCTGAAGAGAGAGGAGGCTAGATTAAGGCATCAACTGTAGGAACCCGAAAAACGAAGAATTCCTGCTGGAATTTCGAGGTATGGGGGTAATCCGGGTTAATATGTTTGGTATAGGTTTAAGGTATAGGTAAATTATGTATTTTCATGTCTGATGATTATATGCTGAATTGTGATGAATTGATGCCTGTATGTATATGATTTTCTGTGATGAAATTCGTGTGATTTACTGCAATGATGTTGAATATGTGTAGTTGATGCTGTGACGAACTTTGGGTAACCAGATCTGTAAATCGAATCTGACAATAATCAAATTCAGACTTAGTAATTACGGGTAATCGATGTAGATGATGGAGTAAGATGAATAACTTAGATCTGGGACGAATCGAAGTTGATTTGAGGTTATTTTTGGGAGATCGAAGGTGCTGGAAGGGGAGACTTGGCATTCAGATGCGAAATCTGGGTTTTGGAGGAGTCTCTGGTGATACGCGTACGGGTGAAGGCAATACGCGTATGGGGGAAGGCGATACGCGTATGGGAGAGAGAAATATGCGTATGGGGACACTCCCAAGGTGGTACGCGTAGCGTACGCACCTGTTCCCAAGGGCTGATACGACCCTCTGCTGGTACGCGTAACAATACGCGTATGGGGATAATGGCTATACGCGTATGGGGTGATGATATGCGTATGGGATTGGGAAAAAGTTCCTTACGCGTATGGGCTAGCCATTATGCGTAAGGGAAGATCTGAAGGAAAACGGAGAGGAAGACCCTCTCTGTTGATACGCGTATTAGAGGGTTCAATACGCGTATGGGGTGGCGTGAAGGTTGGGCCATACGTGTATGAGGGTGGTCCATACGCGTATGGCCAGAGGGTGTGCAGAACATTCTGTTCTTGCGATTTTTGTCCCAATTTCGCTTGTGACATGATTCCTTTGGGATGTATGACTAAGATGAGATGATATAACACTAGTAATCTAGTAATGACGATAAATAGGATAAAAATCGGGAATTTTTGTGATGAGCTAACTAAGACGCATTGTGAGTTATAACAATGAACTTTGATGAGTGTGACTTATTGTGATGCTATGATGTTTTAATTGATGATGAATTCATGAATGATGATGCAACCATGATGATTTTATGACGATGTTTATTATGACAATTGTGCATCATGCATTCATGGCATAGTCGGACTCCGGTCCATTTTGGTGGCTTTAATCCCATTGTGTGGATTGAAGTGTTTTATGACGTGCTCCGGTTCTTGTGTAGAATCGATCCTATTGGTGGGGATCTTTGGAGGGTGATGGCTCAGTGTCCATCGATTATCATGATGTTGGTACCACATGCATGAGTCTGACGTTGCATTGCATACTATGTGGCATTGCATTATATTGATGTTATGGGTGTGTTTTGATGTTGGGTGTGATTGATGATGATGTTACTTGTGCCTTATCTTTTACGCATATCTTATATATTGACTTCGTGATTACTCACCCTGCCTGTTTGAATGTTGCCTCCATGTGGGTAACGTGCAGGTGATCAGGTTTAGCTCTTGGCGCATGAAAGTTTAGTTTTGAAGCATTTTTTATTTCTCCGTCGATTAGAGGGTCTTGCTCTGATATGTAACCTCGGGTCCAGACATTTGAGTCGAACGTTTTCATTCTTTTGTTTTTGTGGACATGATGTTTTCATGAGTTTTATTTGAGAAGTTTTGAATTATAAAAGTTTTGTTTAAACTTGATTTTCCGCTGCGTGGTGTTTAATTAACTTATGAGGGTAAAACCCGTGTGACAGGACAGGTGGTTATTATGACGTTTTATGACGATATGTGATGCCCTTTTTGGGATGTTACTCTGATTATTTTGTCGTATTATTGTGTCGTTTTGTTGGGTAGAAAAGGGTGTTACACGGAAGCTATTGGAAATAGTTGTCACGCGATACTACCCTCATTTAAGATTACCCTAAGATACTACAGCTCGCTCGGGTGAACCAGCCTGCTGTTGTTATCCCAAGGGGGTCCATGATTTTGAGGACAGGTACAAAAATTCACCAAAGAAAAACCCTGGGGATGGGTAGAGCCTTGACTTCATGACGCCGAACCTTTGAACCCATGTTTTCCACATGTTTTTGTTTGCTGCATCCATGCATTGCATTTGCATCCCTTGCATTTTTCATACATACGTCCGGGTCATCGTCAATTCATTCCAACCTTCTGTCTTTCAGTTATCTGTAAGTCCTCAAACTGATTCCTCATCACCGATACAGAACTGAAACTTCAATCAACTTCAGCTCAGTTACTTCCTAAAGACAAGATAGCCCATCCTTGTGTTTGATTAGTCACTGACCTTGTTTCTATCTATTTTGAATTTTCCTTGTTTGTATCATATTTATTTACTTTCAAGCTTGTTTATCTTTAAATGTCAGTTTTAATGAAAAGAGCATGTACAGTATTTTGATTCAAATCATCTGTTTATTTTCATCTTTATGCTTTCTATTTCAAAAATAAAAAACTTTCAAAAAAAATACACATCTTTTTCAAATTTTTGACTGTGCAAATATTTGTGGGAGGATGATAAAAATATAATACCCATAATTGTTGTCGGTACGCTTTCGAATAAACTTTGCTGACGATGTAAGGCATTTTTTTTCAATTCCCAAACACTGGAGATATAAGGAAGATAATCCCTCGTTAACCCCTTTGAGCCTTGAAGTAGGAGTTTCTTTCTTTATAAAAAAACCCCGCAATTTTAACCAGGGGCAGGGTAGTTCTCAGTTTAATTTGGGTTGTGTATTCAAGTTCAAAAGTTTACATACAACAAGCAGATGCTGAAAACGTATTTCAAATCAAAAGCCAATGATGGTCCGTCGTAATCATCAAATCAAGCAGTCACTTTCTTTCTAAGAAGAAATCAATAAGAAAAAGCCCGATAAGTCAAAAAGCTTAGGCAAAAACTAGGGCATCCCGCTGACTATAAATTTCAAAAGAAATAGTTCAGGCAAAAGTTAGGGATAATACAGAGAAGAGGTCCTTAAATCCTCGATCTTCAAAAACCCACAAGGATAAAAAACAACTAGTAGCTGCCGTCTCAAGACTTCTGGACCATCGTCATCACTATCATCAGTACAATTCTGAAACCTTTTAGAACCTGAATGCACAATTTAAGCTTAACTGAGCATAGGACTGAAGAACATCACGAAGTTGGGGTGGGCACAAACAAAATTTGAGCCTTTATCTTTCTTTCATAAACCGTGAACCAGACCACGTTATAACCCTCAAAAGACCTAATTGAAGCAAGGTTATTTTGAAAGTATACTGCAGCAAGGTTGTGTAAATTGACTCCAAAATCATTTTTTACAAATCATTTGTTTTGGTATCATACCTATGTTTTACTTTGCATTCGAAATGTTTTAAACCATCGTGTTTTTAATCAGTAATTCATATTACTGTGCTTTTTCTAAAACAATGATTTTGTTTTCAAAATTTTTGCATGAACTTTGCATTAAATTTGACATGTTTAAATAAACATTTTTTATTGCAAACTAGCTTTCTTCTCAAGGAATTTTCAAAACAGTTTAGAAACTTGGTCAGTGATCCTATCAGGGGCAAGTTCTTTCCAGAGCCTGTTAAGAATCAGTTCAAGATTTGTTCAGTGCAAGTTCTTCTTAGAATTGGTTTATTTGAAATTTTTCAAGACTCATTACTGGGGCAGGCCTTCCTAGTATACAACATACAGTCATTGTTATTCAAACTGAGGAAACGATCAGTTCATCTATAACAGTCAGTAAGTCTGGGGCAAATTATTCGGAAAATCCCCAAGCAGCTATCCAACCTTCCTCTAAGGATTATGAACTTGAAACAGTTTACCAGTCTGACAAAGAGGTGTTTAACAAACAACATTTTCAGTCCCTAAGCAATGGCAGTGATCTCCGTGTTGAGGAATCAGTATTGTATGTCACTCCCCAAAAGAGTATAAACTTGTTGATTTTCACTCCAAGAGTCTAAACTTGTTGTCAGGATTTTCATTTGCATTACATACATTTAATCATACATCATAACATTTTCATATACTATGCATTCAAGAGTGTTTTAATCCTCATTTGCATTCATCAGTTGTCGTGTTATTATCAACATCTTACCTTTCCACAAAGTCCGACTTATCTGGCACCTATACTTTTATGTCTTATCTGATGTTCTTCCAGATATAACTCTGTTTCTATCCGATGTTCTTCCGGATATGTCTATTTGTTTTGATGCTTTTCCAGAACGTTTCTCTGTGTCTATCCGATGTTTTTCCGAATATGTTTGTCTCATCTTATGTTCTTTTCCAGAACTTTCTTTCTTCATCCAGCGCTCTTCCGGATATGTCCCTCTTATTCTGATGCTCTTCCAGAAACTCCTTACATGTCTATCTGATGCTCCCCCGGATATGACTTTTTCTCATCTGATGTTTTTCTAGATGTAACTTTCGTCCTGATGTACTTATCGGATGCTTTTTCGGATATGTCCATCATTCTGCCAGTCTTCTAAAAAAAAATTCTCGTACATTTAACGCTTTTCTAAATGTTTCGAATTTACACTCAAAGTTATTTTTAATACATTCAATGCTTTTCTGAATGTCATTAATATGCCTTTGAGTTTGTTTCTCATTCATCCAATGTTTTTCTGGATGTACCCAATTTGTTTTTCAGACTTCGTTCAATACTCTCCTGAATGCCTCTAATTGATTTCCTGATATCTCTAAATATTTGCTCTTTTTCCAGTTTCATTCAACGTTCTCCTGAATGTCTTTTACGGTTGTTATTGTTCTTTTTCAGGGTTTTCCAATACATGTCTAAAAATCTCTGATGACTGTAACCTTTTTCCCAGTAAAGTTACATTTGCTTTCTGGATGTTCCCGTGTATTCCACAATAAAATTAAACTGCTTTCTCATAAATCTCTGGCATACCCTCAGATTTGGTCTCATTCCACATCTAACGTTTTTCTAGATGTTTCTAATATATTTTCAAGAGTATGACACTGCTTTCGCATCTGATGTTTTTTTGGATGTCTGAATGTCTGTTCCAAGGCTTATCCCTCTTTCTAAATACTGCATAATACTTTTTGTCGCATCGGTAAATTTCCACAATATCTTATATCCTCAGAAAATTCTGTTGGTCTGTCTCCTGTGGCATCATTCCCCACAGTGTTCAAAAGTCTTTCATTCATTTCATCTGCATTTACGGTCAAAATTCTAGGTACTCTTTGCTATTCATACCTTCAGGTCTAAGAAGATTAAAGGCTAAATTACCTGGAGGGTCCTTTAAGTTATTTAATTGTCAGTGCCGGCCCTGTGCATGTGCAAACAGTGCTACAGCACAGGGCCTCAATATTTAAAAGGGCCTCTAAAAATCAATGCACCCTTTTAATTAAGTAATGATGAAAAGTTATAATGTGTTAATGTTAATGTATAAATGAGCTAGGCCTATCAATGTCTGATAAAAGAAAAGCTAGTCTATAAATTAATGAAGACATTTGAAATTCTAATATCCTGACAGACCAAATTAATAACTCTAATATTTAGGAAAACTTATACTCCCTCCGTCTCAAAATAAGTCTTTTAAGGTTGTTTTACATAGATTAATAAAAATAATGATTGACTAATTAAATATAACAATTTTACAAAATTATCTTTAATTACCATTGATTGTCATAAAGGTGTAATGTGATGTATTGTCTTAAAAGTTGTGTAGATAATAATTATTAGGGGTAAAGTTGGTAAAAATTAATGATTGTTGCATTGAAAACGTAAAACGACTTTTATTTTGAGACAAAACTTTTTGGCTAAAAAAACTCTTATTTTGAGACAGAGGGAGTAGTAATTGTACATATTTTTTATTTCAAAAGTATTATATAATTTAAAAAGTATAAATTTTATAAGCGTTTAAGTATAAATTGAAAACAAACTAACTGGTATGTGTAATATATATTATAATTAAGGGTGTTTAAATTTAAATTGATGTAAATAAAAGACAAAAATTAATTCAAATTAAATTTTATAAAGTTGAATAGGATTTGATTCTTTAAGTAATTATTCAAAATTAAATTGAACATCAAATAATTTTATTTATGGATAAGATTTATTTTTACTTCATAATCTATCTAAATCGGCACCACAAATATTTTTATTAGGCCAATTTTTAAAATTCGAACAGGGCCTCCAGATTGATTGGGTCGGCCCTGTTAATTGTAACACTTTGGTCCTTTATGTTTGTTTTGCTTCAAGTAGGTCCTTTAAGTTATTTTAAAATATCAAGTTAGTCCCTTAAGTTGTTTTTGTAACGCTTTGGTCCTTTTTTAAAAATCTCCGTTAAAATAAATTGTAAACTCATATACCTTTTGAACTGGTTTTTCGCGCTGATCACGAATATGTAACTAGTTTTGCGTTTGATTGTGTATTTTGGTCGGATCGATGATTTTTTCATTATGTATTTCGTCCATTTTTAACTAATTCTCATGAATCGTAACTTGTTTGATAAATTTGATTGCATATCATGATCAGCGCGAAAAACCAGTTGAAATGATGTATGAGTTTGCAATTTATTTTAACGAAGATTTTTAAAAAAGTGACCAAAGCGTTACAAAAACAACTTAAGGGACTAACTTGATGTTTTAAAATAACTTAAAGGATCTACTTGAAGCAAAACAAACATAAAAGACTAAAGTGTTACAATTAAATAACTTAAAGGACCCTGAATGTAATTTAGCCAAGATTAAATAGGGGCATCTGTTATACCCTAAATTTTGACCAGACGTTTTTATTTTTTCTCATTTCATCTGTCTATGTTTTCATACTGTGTCGTCTGCATATAATATCACATATTTTCTTCACGAATATTTTTTAAATTATTAGCCAGAATTAACGTGTTAAATTTTCAGGTATTTTTGGTCAAACTAAAAAGTCAACAGTGCAAAAAGTCGGTATCCGAGTAATTTTTAAAATCGCACTTTCAGACATCACTTTTTATTTATTTTTCACGTACTTTAACCCGGTGTGCTTATTTTAATTTTTTAATTTTCCGGTCATCTTGTTTCTGATCTGTCTGAGCCTTTTTAGCGGGTAAAATCAATTTTAAAATTTGACAAAACTATGCATTTTTTAATATATATTTTTTCTTGCTGATCGTTTTGGTGTGTTCATTTTATTTTTTCGAACACTTCGATACAGACAATTTTTGTCTTTTTTGCCGGTTTCGGTTCCACTTTTAATTAATTTATTAATTAATCAAGATTTTAATAACTTAAATTTTGTTAAAAATTTTTATTATATTTAATTTATTTATTATATTAAGTATATTTTTATAATATATAATATCATTTTTATTTTATTATTTTTACACTACTAGTCTCTCTTTTACACTATTAGTCTCTCAAATTCACAATTTTTCTCTCATACTACACAAAATCTCACGCCATTTTCTCTCTCACTCTATGTAAACTTTTTTTCTTTTCATATTTTACTACTACCATCACATAACCACTTTTCATTTTTCAAACATTTACATATTATAACATTTTTCCACAAAATTATTCCAACTCAATTTCAACATGAACTCCAATATTCAAATCTCATATGTCATGGCATGCATCATTTGCTTGATCAACAAGTCTTGAATTTACTATAAATAGGCAAGACATCTTCACATAATTCTTACACCAAAAACAATTTTCATGCTTGTTTTTCTCTCAATTCTCTCCCACACATATATTTCTCTCTTTCATATTTCTCTATTATTTATTTTTAATTTTCTTATTTCTAGTTTTAATTAGATTAATAAATATTTAAAAAATGTAAAAAAATATTGTTTAATTATTAATTGATTTAGACATTTTTATTTAATTTTGATTAATTAAATTATTAGTTAATCTTATTAAATATTAATATTTAAATTAATTGATAATTCTTCTTGTTGTCGATTTTATTTCGTGACTTGCTTGTTTCCTCGATTAAATTCTGATGTTGTGCCTTGATTATTTCACGATGTTTTGCCGTGACTGTTAATATTTTCTCACGATGCTTTTCCGTGTAAATTTTTTCAATTTCCATGATGTTTTTCCATGATGACACGATGTTTTGCCGTGTATTTTCTCTCTGTTTATTAACGATGTTTTGCCGTGACTATCTACTTTTATACCACGATGCTTTGCCGTGTATATTTTATCACATGATGTTTTTCCATATATTCATTTTCACACACGATGTTCTTCCGTGTATATTTTATCTGTCACTGTGTTTTGCCGTGACTGTTTGAGGATTTTATCCGCGATGCTTTGCCGCATCTTTATCTATTCTATCTGATTAATTCTTGATGTTGCTTTTCCGTAATTAATCTGATACACAATGCTTTGTCGTGACTGTTAATACTGCCTCACAATGTTTTTTCCGTGATTGTATTTTTTTCTCTGTTTATCCACGATGCTTTGTCGTGTATATATTTTATCACATGATGTTTTTCCATGTATTCAGTTACCACGATGTTTTTCTGTGTATATTTTATCTGTCACAATGCTTTGCTGTGTATTCATTTATTCCGTGGTGTTTTGCCACGTATGCATGCTCCCTTAGGATCTCTTAGTTCAAATTTAATTTTCGATTAGGTTTGAAATAAGATAGAAATTAGGATATTTAATCAAACATGATAACTTTAGGTTAGATTTCCCCTCTAGCCGCCGTGCGATTTAAACTTTATTTTCTGTAGTTCGTGCCCCATAAGGGTGAACTACGACTGCTCTGATTTCTCAAGATCCCGTTGAGAATACGTAAGCATAAGACTGTAAAGTCTTAGCGAGCAACCTTTTATTTTTTCATCGTTTCTTTACATCCGACGTTTTCCCAGATATTCGTATTTTCAACCTCTTATTTTTTATCTCTTTCAATCCGACGTTTTCCCGGATATCTGCAACCTTTTATTTTTTCGTCGTCTCTTTACATCCGACGTTTTCCTGGATATTCGTATTTTTGACCTTTTTATTTTTATCTCTTTACATCCGACGTTTTTCCTGATATCTGCAACCTTTTCCTTTTTCCATCGTCTCTTTACATCCGACGTTTTCCCAGATATTTGTATTTTCAACCTCTTATTTTTTTTATCTCTTTTTATCCGATGCTTTCCCGGATATTCATATCTGCAATCTTTTCTTTCAATCCAATGTTTTCCCAGATATTCATATCATTTTTTTTCAAAGCAACTTTCCTTGTGATTTAAATTCAAATTCATATTTGTTATCAAAACTTTCTTCAATTTCTTGAATAACTAACCATACAGCTATGGAAGCTTGCTCGCCTGTAAGTTTTTATCAGCTTTCTTTTACATGCTTATATATATATATATATATATATATATATATATATATATATATATATATATATATATATATATATTTGTCTGTAATGCGGGAAGCTTGCTCGCCTGTAAGTCCTTCTTTCATTCTTTTAAATACATGTCATATATATAATTGTTTGTGTTGGAAGCTTGCTCACCTGTAAGTCCTTCTTTCATATCCTTTTAAATACTTGTCATATATCAACTGTATATATACTTTTATATCTGCTTAGAGTTTTCCCCGGCAACTAGGTCTAAAACTAGGTAAAGCCAGTATTCTCTCTTTCAACAGTCAAAACTAGATCCCCATGGGATTCCAGATACATTATTGCCTTCTCTTAGGCTTATACAATATGGAACAAAGAGAAAGGCATTATTCTTCGTGAAACTTTTCTCAGACTGTCACCCCTAGAAACTGTCAAAGAAATTCTACCCCCCAGAGGTGATCTATTCTCGGTGAATAGCATCTTTTGAATTTCTTCAAACCTCCGAACTGTTCACTAAATGATCTAGTCTTGGTGAATAGCATTTCTTGAACTTTTCTTTGGTTTGGGACCCATAGGCTTCTTAAAATCATTCCCCGCCTCCTCTTGGGCGTTGTACAAGGACCCTCAGGCCTCTTAAAGGTTCTCATGCCTCCTCTTGGGCTTAGTACAAGGACCTGGCGACCTCTTAAAGGTATAGGAACAGAACCTAGTCATCCTTTGCTAGAGCATTCTTTCTAGAGTCAAAACAGCAAACCAATTTAGGGTTGATTCTCATCCCTTAAAACACATGCCTTATCTTGGGCATCATACTAAGATAAACCTTTTCATACCAGTAGACTTGGACAGTCTCACCTCCTTTTGGATCTCAAGAAACCCTCTCCTCTTTTTTAACATCTGACGTTTTCCCGGATATTCCTTTTCTTTACATCCGACGCTTTCCCGGATATTCCTTTTATTTTCATTCAATGTTTTTTCCCGGATATTTATATCTCAATCTTTAATCTTTTCACTCTTTCAATCAATTCTCACAAACACCCCTTTAGCTTCAATCTTGGGCTTTGAATAAGACACCAAACATCTTTTCCTCCCATAGATTAGGAGGAACTACGATTGCTCTGATTTCCCTGTTTTCTTTAACGGGAATACGTAGGCATAAGATTGCGAAATCTTAGCGAGCACACTAAACAAAAACGTTAGGTCCAGTACCTTACCAAAAACATCGAAAACCCCGAAAACAACAAAAATATCTTTTCAACATCACTCAACCTTCCCAAAAGGAGAAACGTTTCCATTTACAACAGATAAACACCAGTAAGTAGAAAGCAGTAAGGAAAATTGCTAACAACCCATGGATAACCATGTATAGGATGGGTAATTGACAACTCCCCATTGTATAACCTGACCCCGAACTCCTCAATCTCTTAGCATTTGTTAAAGAAAACATTTGCGTGTAAGGTTAGTTTGAGATAACTTCCCTTTCCTTTCCAGCTTCATAGGATAAATAAGAAATAAAAAAGTAGCACCCAAATCCCATCCTCAGACGGATGTGGGCGGTCACGAAAACTACGCTACACATATATCCCATTTAAGTAGACTGAAGATTTTACATGTCAGTTAACATTTTCTTTTGACCCAATCTTTATTGGTTAATGCATGTTCATCAACTTTTAACTTGCCAAAATAAACCTACTATTGTGCAATTGGTTGTCATACTTAAAATACATTGGAGTGAACATTCTACTACTGTCACATTTGTTTCTATGTTCTCTATGCATAGTAATAACCTACACATTCATAGTTTGATGTGACAGTAGCCGACATCGACTATTGAACGCATGCCATGTCAGTTTATCATTATTTCTTTTTGTCATAACTTCATGATTCTTAACAAATTGATAGAGCTATCTAACATTTCTATATGACCCGTTCATGCTTTTGTTTTGGTTATGTATCCATAATTTTCCTATGCAAGCTTATTCAATGCTAATTTTTTCCTTAGATCAATACAAGCTGCAAAACGGCCTCGTGGAAGACCGCACAAGAGAACCGTGCCTGATCCGTAAACTCTCCCTCTGCCGGATTCCTTGCCTCAAAATATACATAGTCATGGAATGTTGTCTGAGCCCATCGAACCTTCTTTGACAATCCCACATAGGTGTGCAACTTAGTTATTTAGTTTTCTTTAGCAGACCTTCATAAAATTATCGTCTGGATTGATTAGTTAGACGCATATTTATATATAGTTGTACCAGTTAGATTTTTACAGTTGGCTGAAAAACATGGACCTTTCTACTTTCATTATATAATTATGCAGATTATTTGTTCTTTATGAGATTATCCTTTTATGAAATAGCAAACCGACATCCGAAAAACCTCCTCGTGGTCAGCCAAGGAATTCATTGGGAGTTCCACATCTAGCTATGAATCTTTTGCAGAATGTTAAGCATATCATCACCGACAGACTTCATGGAAAATCTATCATGCAATCTACGAGCTCGTCACATGTTAGGTATGTTGGAAATCTTATCTATTGGAATGGAATGGAGGTATTTGTTATTCTCTAAATATTCCTTCCTTGAGATGCCATTTTAATTAACTTTTAGGCAATCCAACAATGTATTCTCGCAAACCGATAGACACATGGAAGAACATGTGACAGTTCCCAAAGTTGTTTCCATTCCAACACCTGTTCCAACGTGTGTTGTTTTTACCCCAACCATTAATCCAGATTTTAATAGCGACACCGACGAGGGATCTGACTATGACCCTTTTGCAAGAAAGTGGAAACCATGCTGTTTATTTACACTAAATTCACAAGACAGTTATGTTTTTTAATGGTTGAATGACTCATGTAAATTATCAACTGCACATTTTTCCAATTTTACATTGTTTAACACTTCTATTGATGCATTAATTTAACTTTATACTAGCTCATCAATCTGAGGATAAATCCTTATTTGATTCTAACGAGTTCCAACCACCTTTTATAATTAACGACAATTCTCATACCACTTCTGAAAGTACGTCATAAAAACACATTTCACTTTCTATTTTTGGCATTCATATTTGTCTATAATAATAGATGTTTATTTTTAGAATACTACGACATTGGAGATCCTTTGATCGAGTGTCGCTATTGCAAAGCCATGATGTGGTATCAAGAGAGAATGGGTAAAAGTCATCATTTCGCTAATCCCAAGATTTCATTATGTTGTGGCAATGGAAAGGTTGAACTCTCGTTACTTAAACAACCACCTGAGTTAGTATCACGTCTCCTATTCGATGATGACAGTGTTGTTAGCAAGAAGTTTCAAAAACAGATTCACATTTACAACATGATGTTTGCTTTCACATCACCTGGTGCAAAGTTGGATAATAGTTTTAACAAAGGAGGTGGACCGCCTACTTTACGGATTCAAGGACAATCTTGTCATGAGATTGGAAGTTTGTTACCTCCAGAAGGTCAACCACCTAAATTTGCATAACTTTATATTTTTGACACTGAAAATGAAGTTCAGAACAAAATGCAAGGACTAAGGTATCCACAAATTACAGTTACACATTTTTTATTAACCATGCCTGCTCCTCTTTATCAACATTTCACATTTAATGTCTCTTTTCCTCTACTCCATTATATTTACTTTGCTTACCATTTTTAGGAACACAAAACACATTGATCCAATGGTTGTACATTAGTTGTCAGATATGCTCTACGAACATAACCCTCATGCCAACAGTTTTCAAATGGCCTAACAATGGTTGTTTAATTCTAATGCACAAAACTTGAAGTTGAGACTCATCTCTGATAGAACAACCGATGGTAGAATTTACAATTAACCAACTGTTTCAGAAGTAGCTGCTTTAGTGGTTGGTGATCTTGACACTGCAGAACAGGGGGATATAATCATGCAAACTAGAGGAGGACAACTACAGAGAATTAATGAACTTCGTGAAAGCTACTTGGCTTATTAGTATCCTTTGATTTTCTCATATGGAGAATATGGTTATAGGCCTAACATTGCTCATAGAGACTTAGACATCTTCCAAGATAACAAGAGAAACAAACTTACAATAAGAGAGTGGCTATCATTTCGCATTCAAAACAGATCTAGCGAGGCAAAGACTTTATTAGCTTCAAAAAGAATATTTCAATAATTTTTGGTTAATGGCTACACAATGTTAGAGTCAGAAAGATTACAATGGATTCATGAAAATCAACCAAAGCTAAGGGTTTTGAAGTACAAAAGTATACACGATGAGGGTGATCAAAGTCATGCATCTGGATCAACCACAAGAAAGCGAGCGGTCTTGCCTTCTACCTATGTAGGTGGAAGGAGGTTTATGGATTAGTTGTACTATGATGGTATAACTATTTGTAGCAAGGTTGGGTTCCCTGATTTATTTATAACATTCACTTGCAATCCTAATTGGCCTAAAATCCAAAGATTACTAAGATCACTTCATCTTAAACCACAAGATCGTCCTGATGTGATATCAAGGATATTTAAAATTAAGTTTGACTAGCTTCTCTCAGATTTGACAAAGAAAGGCGTCTTAGGCAAAGTGGTTGCATGTAAGTTCTTATTTCTCAAACATACTTTTCAATTTGTTTGCTTTTATTTAAAGTAACATATTATTTTCATAGACTTTTGTAGATATGTACTCCATTGAGTTTAAAAAGAGAGGGTTGCCACATGCAGATCTATTGCTATTTTTCCATCCTTCTAATAAGTATTCAGGACCTGGAGATATTGACAAGATTATTAGTGTTGAAGTGTCAGATCCTTTGAAGGATCCAAAGTTGTACAACTTGGTTAAAACTCATATGGTTCATGGCCCTTGCGGTTTGGAAAATCTAAATTAAACTTGCACGAAAGATGGCAAATGCTCTAAGTATTACCCAAAGAAATTTCAAGCTACAACTTTAGTAGATCAAGATGGCTATCCAGTTTACAGGAGAAGAGACAATGGACACACAATTGAAAAAAATGGAATCATCCTTTATAGTGGTCATGTAGTTCCTCACAATCGAAGTTTATTGTTGAAGTATGAAGCACACATCAACATGGAATGGTTCAATCAGAGTACTTATATCAAATACTTATTTAAATATATCAATAAAGGTTCTGATAGAATTTATGCTATTATTCATTCTTCTGATGATAATACAATTGGTGAGAAGAACATGGACGAATCAAGCAATATCTAGATTGTCGTTACATCTCCCCGAGTGAGCCATGTTGGACGATTTTTTCATATTCCATACACGGTAGGAAACCAGATGTAGGAGATTGTTTTTTCACATGGAGGGAGAGAATTCTGTTTTCTATAAAGACTTTGAGCAAATTGGAAATGTTTTACTTAAAACAAGTGTGGTAGAATCTATGTTTACAGCATGGTTTGAGGCAAACAAAATCTATGATGAAGCTAAGTTGTTGACATATAGTGATTTTGTCTCTAAATTTGTTTATCATAAGTGAAGCAAAACTTGGAAGCCTAGGAAAAGAGGGTATACTATTGGTCATCTTATTTGGGTTCCTCAAAGCACATGTGAACTATACTATTTAAGGATGATGTTGACTGTCAAGAAAGGACCTATAAGTTATGAATACATAAAAAAGATTGATGGTTTTCAACATAAAACTTCCAAAGAAGCATGCTTTGCTATGGGGTTTCTACAAGATGATAGAGAATTTATTGAGGCTATAAAAGAGGCGCATGTTTGGGGGTCTGGTGTTTTCTTAAGGAAAATATTTGTTACTATGTTGTTATCCTCGTCAATGAATAGACCAGAGCATGTTTGGAGTAATACATGGCAATACTTCTCTGATGGTATTCTTTATGAGCAACGTGTTTTGACTAGAAATCTAGGTACACTTTTAATGACAACTTATTTGCAAGGTTGCACCTATTGTGAATTTCAAATTTTTAGTTAAAGTTTCTTACTTTTTCTTTCATAGGATTAACACTCACTGATGAGGAAATAAAATAAATCACCCTTATTGCAATAGAAACTCAGTTATAAAAGAACAACAAAAGTTTGAAAGACTTCAAGCCGATGCTGTATCCAGATGATTTTATACTTTCTTTTGTTGGAAATCGGTTGGTTTATGAAGAGAGGCATTATGATCCAATTTCTCAAGAAACAATTTTCAATGAATTGTACTCATCTCTTACAGGTAAATCTTCCAACCTACATTCAAGTTTAGATAATTATATGAACTCCCACGAGTTGTGAGTTTGTTACATATATTGATTATTCTATATGTCATAATGATATAGTGCCCTAAATATCAATGCAAGCTTCATTTTCATTTACTAACCGATGTCTTACTTCATTTATTCTTATATATAATTTTTTTGAACATATGCCATGTTAAAGACTGTGTCACAACATTGTTATTTGTAGGAGAACAAAAACACATTTATGTTGAGATCATGGAAGCTGTAGAAAGACAAAATGGGGGAGTGTTTTTGTTATATGACTATGGTGGGACATGTAAAACTTTTATATGGAACACTTTGGCAGCTGCACTTCGCGCTAAAAGAAAATTTCTCTTGCTTATTGCCTCAAGTGGGATTGCAAGTTTGTTGTTACCAGGTGGTAGAACAACTCATTCAAGGTTTAAGATTCATGTCCCTACGTTGGAATCTTCCATTTTCAACATTGACAAAAAGGATGATCTTGCTGAGCTTTTAAAATTGGCAGTTCTTATTATATGGGACGAGGCTCCAATGGCAAAAAGTTTTGCTTTGAAGCTCTTGATACGTCTTTGAAAGACATTATGAGTGAAATTCCTCAAGCAAAGAAGAAACGTTTTGGAGGTAAAGTAGTAGTTTTTGGTGGTGATTTTAGACAAATTATGCCTGTTGTCCCAAGAGGTAGTAAATTTGATATTATTCATGCAACAATCAATGCTTCTTACATTTGGGATGAGTGAAAAATCCCCAGGCTTACAAAAAACACGCGTCTACAAAGTGGTGCAAATAATTTTAACCAAGAGGAGGTTCGCATTTTTCAGAGTGGATCTTGAAAATTGGAGATGGTACCATGTCTGAGCCTAACGATGGTTATGTAGACCTTTCAATTCCTAATGAGTATCTAATTTCTAATTTTACAAATCCTATTGAGGCTATTGTTCAGAGTACCTATCTCGATCTCATTCATAACTACCACGATCCCAATTATCTGCAAAGTCATGCAATATTGGCTTTAATAATTGAGGTTGTCGATGAGATTAATCAATACATCACAAATCTTCTTCAAGGTACTAAACATATTGTTTCATTATTTTAATGATATTACTATACTATAGACTATACTTTGCAGTAAGTTTGTTTACCATTGCTATGTTGTTTTAATTTTATAGGAGAAGAAAAATAATTCTTTAGTAGTGATTCTGTTGATAGATCTGCAGCTACAGACTTTGATGCTTTTGAGCACTTGACCCTTGAATTTCTAAATGCTCTAGAATCACCTGGTTTGCCTAATCATTCCACCAAGTTTAAGGTTGGTGCTACTATTATGTTGGTGCAGAACTTGGATCATTCTGAAGGCTTATGCAATGGAACAAGACTAATTGTAACAATGTTTGTTAATCATGTCATTGAAGCTAAGATCATTTCTGGAAAGAATTTAGGTAACACCATTTATATTCCTAGAATGTCTTTGTCCCCGTCACAATCACCATGACCATTTAAGTTGGTAAGAAGACAATTCCCCATTATTGTTTCTTTTGCTATGACTATTGATAAATCTAAATGGAAATCTTTAGACAATGTGGGTTTATATCTGCCAAAGGATGTTTTTAGTCATGGTCAATTGTATGTCGCAATGTCTCGAGTTACGACTAAAAAAGGTCTTTAAATTTTGATTCATGGCAAAGACAATATTGCAACAAGTAGTACCACTAATGTTATATTCAAGGAGGTTTTTCACAACATTTAATAGGTATAGTATACAATTTATTCAATAGCATAAAGTTGTAAATTCTATATATGGTAGTTTTGTTATACAACCTAAATTATTTCGTTTTCATGTGAAATTATTGATGGCAAATTGAAGACTCGTGTTCCTTTTGTAACATTTTTTAGATGATGTGTGAGACATGTTTATGTTGCACTATTTTTTTTTATCATAAGTTTGATATTATTCATATGTTGGATTTTGATAACCACTTCTTACAATGCAATGCAAACAATTATGTATTCAAGGAGGTGGTTCAAGTGCATTTAATAGGTATAGTATACATTTATTCAATAACATAAAGTTTTAAATTCTACATATTGTTATTTTGTTATATAACCTAAATTATTTTGTTTTCAGGTGGAATTATTGATGCCAAATTGAAGAAACATGTTACTTTTGTAACATTTTTTTGATGTTGTGCAAGACATGTTGATGTTGCACTATTTTTTTTTCATAACTTTGGTATTAGTCATATGTTGGATACTTTTGAGAGCCACTTCTTACAATGCAATGCAAACAATTATGCTTTCAATTTGAATTTCATTAGTCTTACTTATACTTTATAGATTTATTTTTACATTCAATAGTTATTTGTAATTTTATGCTCTATACAATGGAAAGTTAATTTTACTCGTGCGGAAGCACGGGTATTCTACTAGTTGCTCCTTTGAATAACTATTTCGTCAGTACCTTCAGCTTGCAACAAGCTATTATCAACAAGTTTGACCTTTCTATTCTTCGATCAGTCAAAATCTGCTAACCACACTTTCCGAATAGTTATGTGATTCGAGCAACCTGAGTCGAGGAAACAGATCTTGGAGTCGACTTGGTCATCTACAACTGCAACCATAACCACCATATCTTCATAATCATCTAATTAATTTTGGCGTGCAAGGTTCTCTTTCCTCCTTGTCTTTTGTCGCTCGCCTATCTTTATTGTACAAACAATTCTTGGTAAAGTTACCCCACTTTTCACAGTTATAGTACTGCACGCCATTTTTCTCTTTGTCTTTCTTATAAGAGTTTCCCTCTCCTCTTTTCAAGGATTCAGAAGCCATATCATCGACCTCATGCTTTTGAGGGTTTGACCAAGACTTCTTGCTCTAATTATTGTTTCCTTTGCCTTTGAACTTGTCGGAACCACCATGCTTCTTCCAAGCTTGAGCCTGTAGTGCTTGTATCAAATCTTTAACCCTTTTTCTTTCGAAAATCGTAATCTCAGGCGCCTCCAACAAACCAACCAAATCTTCCAGTTTCAGGGTTTCAATATTGTTGAATTCTTGAATAGCTATGATAACTTGATGAAAGTGAGAAGTCAACATACACATTACCTTATCAACTATCATCTTATCACTTAGGGTTTCACCACAACCCTTCATGAGATGGACAAGATTCTACACCTTCGACACATAACCGACAATCTTTTCATATTTTTCCATCTACAACAGTTCATACTGCCATTGCAAAGTCTGCAATTTGACTACTTTATCTTTCTGACATCCTTCTAAGTACTTAACAAGAATATCATATGCCTCCTTTGCCGATTCAGCATGAGAGATCTTGTCAAAATTCTTCGAATCTGTCGTCGATTGAATGCAATATGCAACCTTGCAGTCCTTTTTCTTCGCCTCTTTGTTCACGGCTCTCTAAGCATCAGTTGCATTCTCAACAAGCTCAGGGATGCCATTAGTAACCACCTCTAGGGCTTCATGAAAATCAAACAAGGACTTTATCTGCTTGATCCATCGGTTCCAATTTTTGCCATAAAAAATGGAAGAGAATTCAAAATGCCATTAGTATCATTCATCTTTGCAATGATTGATTAACAACCCACGATCCCGGAAACACGATCACCAACATGTGATTCTTGAAAACACGATAAAAAATCTAACAAAAGCTCTAGATACCATTTTTTTAGTGCATGAGGCACATTTAGTGAAGAGAGAAAGGATAAGAGAGAATGAAAATAAGGATTTGATATTATTGAATAATGATTATGCAAATTGAATTACAAAATATGTCTACTTATATACAACTAACTTGTATACTAAGTCCAGTAAAAAAACTTATATACTAAGTAACAAATCCTAAACCCTAATTAAATTTGGGTTTGGACTACACAACTTGGATTATATCACAACAATTTGAATAAGCTAAGATGAATATGAATGAATTCAAATGTGAGGGTGAGTTTTTGAGAGATTTAGAATGTGAAAAATGAAATAAAGAATGGTTAGGATTACACCAATTAATGATCCATGTGAAAAAATGTTTAATCAAGGGTCAAGATTGCACCAATTAGTGATCCATGTAAAAAAAATAATGTTTAATCAAGGGTTAGAATTGTATTTAAGTGTGTTTGTTGAAATTAATTTTATGCTTAGATGAGAATTCAAGTTGATTATAGTTTTGTGTTTGTTTGAAGTGGTTTATGTAGTGGTTTTGGTTTATGAAAATCATGTGGTCCCAAGTTGAACTTTGATGCATGTATGCATGCCATGGAATGAATTAGTGATGATTTAATGCAGAATTTTATCATCACAATACTTGATTATCATGTTAGTATGTTTATGTTTATGCTTAGTTTCATGTCATACTGGATTTTATGATGAAACATTATTTTGTAGGTCCAATGAACATGTTAATGGAGCATGGCATGATGGTTTGATGATGAGACAATGATCATGGAAATGAAAGAATAAATTGTAACATGGTATTGAGATGATGATATATGGAGGAAATAAACTTGATTTTTTTTGGACTTTATTAAAAATAAAAAGTATGCATGGTTTATGATATGAATAAAAATTGGTTTATGGTATGATGCAAAACAAATTAAATATAATTGTGATGTTTGTTTATGAATGAGACTCAAATATGAACGCAAATGCAAATTGGTTCAAAATATGGTAAAAAAATAAATAATGGTGTAGTTGACTTTTGTTGATTTTTTTTAGAGTGTTTGAATGAAAGTGAGAGGGGTCTCAGATTCAAGGGGAGTCTAGATCGAAGTTCATGGAAATGAAAGAATGAATTGTAACATTGTATTGAGATGATGATATATGGAGGAAATAAACTTGATTTTTTTTGGACTTTATTAAAAATAAAAAGTATGCATGGTTTATGATATGAATGAAAATTGGTTTATGGTATGATGCAAAATAAATTAAATTTAATTGTGATGTTTGTTTATGAATAAGACTCAAATATGAATGCAAATGCAAATTGGTTCAAAATATGGTAAAAAAATAAATAATGGTGTAGTTGACTTTTGTTGATTTTTCTTTAGAGTGTTTGAATGAAAGTGGAAGGGGTCTCAGATTCAAGGGGAGTCTAGATCGAAATTCATGGATAATATTATAAAAAAGACATTGAATTATAAGAGTTCAAATAAGTAAATTTGTACTTTTGACTAATAAGAGTGGATTTGCTTTTATTGAGTTAATGCCCCAAAAACATAGATGATTTTGTATCGAATTGAATTAATAATTTATGTGTTCTTTATTTTATATATTTATTTTTACTATTCCGTTAACATGTTGATATACATTGTTCTAACATTATAAATAAATTTTTTTTTTTAATTGAGAAGATGAAAAAGGAAAGTTAAATCATAAAGAGATCGACGTTTAAAGAAAGATTAAGGAATCAAAACAAAGAAAAATATATATATGAAATGCTTTATTTAGATTGTTGTTATTTATTTATTTATTTTTTGAAAGGGGTTGTTGTTAATTTTACTGTTGAGCAAGTTGTTCCACTTTTAAATTCTCTTTTGCTGTATGAGGTTGGAGATTCTACTTCCAAACTTTCTTTCTAGTTATTGCAAGGCATCCTTTATATTAAAATAGTTGTGCATAATATTTTGCTCCAATAACATATCACTATCACTATGCATATATTCATTGGAGATATTTTTAAAATTAACATAACAAAGTGACTTTTTTACTATACTGCCCCTTTTTGAAATGATATATACCATAATACCCCACTTTGAAAAAAAAATTCCAATATACCCTATATTTAGAGGGTGCTCGTCATTTAAAAGTAAGAGCACATGAAGGAAAAAAAATGCAGTAGATGCTCGCCATCTCAAATGGCGAGCATGTGAAGGATTCAATTTTTGTTTTGTTTTTTAATTATTTAATAGTTTATATGTTTTAAATAAATTATTTAATTAGTTTTAATAATATAAATTAATGAAATATTAATATAATAATAAAAAAAATATTATTTTTTTCAGAAAATTAATAATTTTGAAAAATGTTTTAAAAATGAGTAATGTGAAGGCAATTATTAATTTTTCAATAGTTTATATTATAATTTTAATGATTTAAAATATTATATGTTATTGAATTAATGATTTAAAATATTATATATTAAAAGAATAATATTAAAATAAATAATTAATTTTTTTTTATACAATATTAAAATAAAATGCAATAATATAATACATTAATAAAATACATACAGTAAAACAATAAATTTTTTATTCAAGACTAAGAAACGTTACATCAATAATGGCCGCCTGTCCCACACCTAGCGCCCCGTTTATGTCGATGTCCCCTACCCATAACTTCATTTGCATTATCAGGAGGTGATTGAGAAGAATCGGAAGACATGTCTTCACCGTGATGTGTTGTTGAAGGCTCTAGTCGCTATGAAGGGGGACCCGCTTGTGTCGTTACTTGCTCCCCAAGAATGTCATCAATGTTTAAGTCAGACATTTGCATTAATTGTTCCTCCGTCAGCAGAAAATGTTGGAATGAATGTGGTGGTTGTGGTGGTTGGTTGTAGGTACTGGGTTGGGTACTTTGATTAGATGGATGTTTTAGACTATTTTTAGTGTGGATTCCAAAGAAAGCATATTTTCATTCACTCATTATTATAGTGGATTACAACAAAGTTTTAGCCTATCATGTCGTAGCATCATAATTGAGTTATCCATACACTAATTTTAAATTAATCCACTTAAAACCTATAGCAGACAAAGCATTGCACTAGAATATTGTTTCATTAAATAAAATTATATTGACTCATTTCACTACATTGACTCATTTCTTATTTATAATAAATGCTAAGAGAGAAAAATAGAGATCTAAATTTATATTATTTTTTTATTGAAATTAAGAGAGAAATATAATATAAGAAATGTTTTGGCTTAAGTTCACTTTTGATTCTCTATTTTTAAATAAATAAAGTTTTGACTGAATTTATTTTTTTTATTCTTTAATTTCAATTATTCCATAATTTTACTCTGACTCTATTATTCTAATTTGGGATCAATTTTGCTTAAGTGATAATGTTTAATTAGATAAAAAAATTAATATTCTTGTCATATTTTAGGAACAATGTTTTTGATGTAGCATATTAAATTTGTCCACTTATAAGTTGTTACATTAGCAAAATTAACTTTAAAATTAGGCGGATAACTAAAATACATGAAAATTTAAATTAAGAAATCAAAAAAGTAGTTTTTAAATTAAGTTTATATAAGTAGATCTATATTACTAGAAAACCATAAAAATAAGAGGTTTAACTTGGCCCAAAGAAAAAATAAATAAAGGAAACAAGAAGAAAAGATAAATAGAATAAAAATGAAAAGGAAAATAAAATCATATAATACATTTAGGTGAATCCATAGTTAGATAGGCTAATGCGGGCTTTAAGAAAGTCATTTGTTTTGAATATGCCTTATATATTACTCTCTCCGTCTCATAAAAAGTGTCTTATTTGAACAATGCACGGTTTTTAAGAAAATGATTAGATGTATTGGTTTTAATGAAAAAATTAATATCATTTACTATAATACCCTTATTAAATGTTGTTAATAGAGTAGTTGGATAAAGTGAAAGGTAGTATATAGGGGTATGGTAGTGGAAAAATAATAATAAATGTTGTATTGGTAATGTAAATGGACAATTATTTTGAGACAAAAAAAAAGTACAAATGAGACACTTTTTATGAGACGCAGGGCGTAAAGAAAATATTGATTGCAACATCATCGTGATATTTGGTTATGCCGGAAAAATTATAGATCTCGGTTTAATTAGATTGACATAGGAGTTTATATAGACCGATACCTCTTATATTATAAATCAATTTTGTAATTTAGAATAAATTCATCGTTAATAAAATCAATTGTATTTATTATTTTTTACTTTCGTTTCTCTTGCTCATTATTCTAATAATACGTAAAAAGTGAATGCAAGTCTCTTACCAAGTAAAACTCGGTAAGTGATGCCCTTGCAAACTGCATAATTGTTTCTCTGGAATATACGAGTTTTCAAGGCAAATTTTCTTCCTATGTGAACGAATTTTCACTCACACTGAATTATGTTGGTGCATAAGATTGACGATGAAGATGAAAATGAGAGAGAGAGAGAGAGAGAGAGAGAGAGAGAGAAAGAGAGAGAGAGAGAGTATATCTAATTATCTTTATAGAGAAACTCTCTTTGATTGCGTTATGAAATTCTGTTACACGTTTGGTTTATATACACAAACAATAATGTCACGTAGGCGAAAAAAGCTAACCTACACTAGCTAGGTTAAGCTTAACAAAACTAATACTACTTCTGAATATGAATTACTTCTAACACCATCCTTTAATTTATATTCAGCTAACTAAACTCTACAACACCAATTTCATCCCTCGGGTGGATAAAATGTTCAGTCTTCGCAACTTTAGTCAACACATCTGTAAATTGCATCTGAGTACTACAATGTACAACTTCTAGCACTCAATTCTGAACCTGATTCCTCAGAAAATGAAACTTCGTGTCAATATGCTTGCTTCTTCCATGCAACACTGGATTATTGGCAAGACTTATGGCTGGTTTGTTATCAATCATCAGCTTCACAGGCTTATTTGCTTTGATCTTTAGATCCTGCAACAAATTTATAAGCCAAATAGCTTGACACGCAGACAAAGCACCTGCAATGTACTCAGTTTCACAAGTTAACAATGCAACCACTGGTTGCTTGTTAGAGCACCAAGAGATAGGGCTTCCCTGATAGTTAAAGAAATATCCACAAGTACTTCTTCTGTAAACTTTGTCTCTTCACCAATCTGAATCTGAATCGCACATCAATTCTGATTCAGACTTAACACCAGAAGGGAACAACACTTCATACTTTAGAGTCTCCTTAATATACCTCAGAATCTTGGCAGCAGCTTGGTAATGTGACCACTTTGTTTTGTTCATAAACCTACTCACCATTCCAACTGTATAACAGATGTCAGGTCTGGTGTTATAGAGATATATCAATGATCCAACCAGCTGTTTAAAAGTTTTAGCATCTACATCATCACCATCAATATCAGAATCCAACTTGTGATTCGTTTTAGTAGGTGTGATTGCAATCTTGCAATTTGTCAGCTCGAATCTCTCCAGAAGTTCAAGTTCATACTTCAGCTTATGGAAAATGATACCCTTCTCAGAGTATAAAATATCCATCCTTAGAAAATATACCACATTTTCCAGACCAGTCATCTCAAACTCATCATCAACACCTTCTTGAACTTCATTATCTCATCTGAATAGCTTCCTGTCAATAATATGTCATCAACATAGAGACACATCAGAATCATATTGTCTTCAGTAGTATGCTGAACATAAACGCCATACTCCATCTTACACTTTCTAAATCCTGTAAGCTTGAAAATGAATAAATTTTGAGATTCCAGGCTCTAGGAACTTGTTTCAGTCCATACAAAACTTTATGTAGCATGTACACCACCCTTTCCTGATTCTTTTTCACAAATCCAAGAGGTTATGACACATAAACATCTTCTTCTAATGGACCATTCAGAAAGACAGATTTAACATCTAAATGCATCATAGGCCAATTCCTGTTATGAGTTATCGTAATCACTAGTCTGATTGTCTCATGTCTCGCTACAGGAGCAACACCTCAAAGTAGTCTAACTCAGGTTTCTGTAGAAAACATCTTGCTACTAAACTTGTTTTGTGTTTGCCAATTGATCCATATGGCTTCAGATTTAGCTCGTAGACCAATCTTACACTGATGCCTTTCTTATTATTTGGAAGCTTAGTCAACTTCCAAGTCTTGTTTCTTTTTATAGCCTTAAGTTCTTCTTTCATGGCATTCAGCCAAACTTTCTCTTTGAGAGCTTTTTCTGTACTCACGGGTTAAGAGTCTACTAACATGGTACAATGAATGACTTCCCCTTCAAAGTCTATTTCAGTATCTTGCATCATGTTAAACTCTGCAAATCTTCTTGGAATGTTTCTGATTCTTTGTGGCCTATGAACATGTTTAGAATCTTCTTCCAACGCTGGAATGTTTCTGATTCTTTCACATTGATATCTCTTTTGAATTCAACCTTGTTAGTGACATGATAGTAGAGCTTATAAGCACCTGCACTGTGGTACCCTACAAGCAATATAACTCTGCTTATGTCATCCAACTTCCTTCTCTTAGCATGTGGAACATGTTTTTAACAAACAAAACTAAACACCTTCAGACGAATCACACTTTGCTTATCTCCAATCCATTTCTCTAAAGGAACAATTTCCTTTAGCTTCTTGGTTGGACACCTTTTGAGTACATATGTTGTAGTGGAAACAACTTCTCTCAACAAGGTATGAGATAGCTTTTCTCATTTAGCGTGCTCATTGTCATATCAATTAAAGTTTTGTTTCTTCTTTCAGCAAGACCATTTTATTCAAGAGTGTATGGAGCAGTGACCTTATACTCAATTCCATTATCCTCATAGTACTTCTTAAACTCTGTAGAGTTATACTCATCTTCACCATCAGTTCTGAGAATCTTCGGAGCCTGACCACTCTGATTCTGAGCCTTGATTATGAATTTCTTAAATTCAGTAAACACCTTATGTTTGAACTTTATAAGGGATACCCGCGTCATCCTTGTGAACTCATCCATAAACGACACAAAGTATTTATTCCCTCCAAGTGAAGGTACTTCAAATGGTCTAAAAACCTCAGAATGTACTACTCCCAGAGCAGGCTTTGCTCTTAAGGCTACTTCAGATATAAATGACAATCTAGGTTGCTTGTCTTTCATGCATATCTCACATGACTTCTCAGGCTTCACAATCTTGGGAATGCCACATACCAGCTTCTTAGAATTTAGATGCCCTAAGCTTATGAAATTAAGTTGCCACAATCTCTTATGCCACAACTCATTGTTACCTTCACTGCCTTCTGCACGAAAGCATTTAGTTTCAGCTCTCTCCACATTCACCTTAAATGTTTTGTTTCTTCCCTGCTCAGATTACATAATCAGCTTCTGATCATAATCATACAACTTTAAGAGATTGTTCTTCATAGTAACTAAGAAACCTTTCTCAATGAGATGATCTGCACTCATCAGATTTCTCTTCATGCCAGGAACATACCAAACATCCTTGATCAGAACAATTTTACCATTCTTCACCTTGACTTTGACATTTCCCATACCTTCAGCGTTGAGGTATTTATCATTAACACATCTGATCTTTGTCCTATTTCTAGAGTCAAAATCAACCAACCATTGTTTGTTTCCAGTTAGGTGGTTTGAGCAGCCAGTATCCATATACCACAAGTCTACCAAATACGCACCATCAGACTCGGAAGCCATCAATAGCACATGTTCATCATCAGAATCTTCTTTGGCTATGTTTTCTTCTTCTGATTTCCTTTCCTTGTTTGACCAACAATCAACAACGAAGTGGCTAAACTTTTTACGATAGTAGCACTGAACCTTCCTCTTGTCATACTTCTCCTTCATCTTATGAGCACTCTTTTGCCTTTCAGAAATGGAGGTTTCTGACTTCTGAACACCATCCGAATTCTTCATGGCTTCTGACCAAGACTGCTTCTAATGTTTCTTGCCAAAAACTGCTTTCAGAGCCTGCTGCTTTACCTCAATTTCAGCGTTTCTCTCAGTCAGGCGCAACTTTTGTGCCTCTATACTGTTCTGCAGCTCTTCAATTTTCATGGTGCTAAGATCCTCAAAATGTTCAATTGCTACAATAATGTACTCAAAATGAGGAGTAAGAGATCTAAGTATCTTCTAAACGATCTTTTCTTCAAAGAGAGTTTATCCACACGACTTTATCTCATTTGTGATCAGAATCACTCTGGAGATGTAGTCAGGTACCTTCTCATTGCTCTTCATGCTGAGATTCTCATACTACATATGTAGATACTGAAGCTTCACCTTCTTCACTGATGCATCACCTCCGTAGCATTGTACTAATGGGTCTCACGCAGCCTTCGCCGTCGTCGAATCAGTAATTTTCTCAAATACGTTTGCATCCACACACTGATGGATGTAGAACAACATCTTCTGATCCTTCTTCCTCAAATCACTCTGAGCATTCCTCTGTGTATACGTTGCATTTGCCGGAAGTGCAACCGGAACGTAACCTTCGTTGACAAGATCAAGAACATCTTTAGTGCCAAACAACACACACATTTGAATCATCCACCGATTTTAGTTTTTGCACTGAACACTGGAAGCATAGTACTTAGATTACCGCTTCCGTTCATCTTTAACCTTGTGCAATTCACTCAGAAATGCAATCCTGTTACGATTCTGATCGTGAATTCAAGAAATGAAATCAATCACATACACCTCACCGTACACTCGTGTTTCCCTGTGAATCTGAACCGGAGCTCTAGATACCAATTTTGGTGCACAAGGTTGATGAAGAAGATGGAGATGGAAGAAGAGAAGGAGAAAATAAATCTAACTAACTTTACAGAGAAACTCTCTTTGATTGCATTATGAAATTCTGTTATACGTTTGGTTTATATACACAAACAATAATGCCATGTAGGCGAAAAGTACTGCCCTACACTAGATATGTTAAGCTTAACAAAACTAATATTACTATTTAATATGAATTACTTCTAACAAATTCCACCTTCTTGCTGATTAAATTTCATTTTTCTTTTGGTTAACTAGTTTAGTAGTTGTTCATGCATTCAATATCTTTGTATAACTACCAATTGAACAATTTTAACGAGATCAACATTTTATTTTTTTTAAAAGGGTTTATGGGTATATACTGATAATGATAATGTAAAATAATTTTATACTGTCATTCAATAAAAAATTAACAGTCTGTCATGTTATTAAAAGAATTTTAAAATATAAATGTGATGTGACGAAATACATAATCGGTATTGATTGACAATATAAATTTAATTTACGCTGTCAGTGCATCACTTTTTTTAAATTAAAAAAAAAACATTTACACCAATATTTTTAGAACATAAATACCATTTAAAAAATAAATAAATTGAGATGTATCATACAATATTAAATATTAAATATACAGTGTTGAAATAATGCATTTAAATATCATTGCTCAATAACACTATTATATGACGACATATATCTATACCATCTGTTAGGAAGCAAAATTGCTAACCCTAACAAGGTATGAAACAACTATGAATCTAAGAGAAAAACTAAGACAAAATAGAAATAAAGATAACTTTGATTTTCATTGATTGATTCTCAAATAACACATTACACTTTAATATATAGGACTATAAATGCATAATAGCCATACATGTGGCATAATCTCAAAACCTTAAGAGCATTCTAGAAATATTAAAATACTAAATAATATATTAAAACTACTAAATAAAATATCTAATATCACTCTCTATCACTACTTACCCCTTCAAAATCAACCTTGTCCTCAAGGTTGTAACAATAATGTCACAATAGAAACTTTCCCAGGATCCCACTGTGTAAAGCAGTTAAAATAACGGTTGACATTAGTACCTCTCAAATCAACCATTACCAATCCTTTAACAAAATTATAAGAGGGCTTCTTGATAACCAGTGTGATATAGCAGTCATCCTCAGGAGATCCGATGGTTAATTCTTTATTATTGATTTTCTTTACAAGTGTGTCCCCAACCGATTCCATGGCCAAAGCAACCTTTACTGTCCTGCATCTTTGACAAATGCAGGAGAACCCTCCTGTTACAATGTTAGCATCTACCAAATCCAAACTAGCAGCTTCAATAATAATGCAAGCATCTGTAGCTCCTAGCTCCATTTAAAGAGGAATCATTTCAAACTTCTTTGATATTGCTATTCCATTAGTACCACCATTGAAATTTATGCAATTCACCCCAATATGCATTGTAAGAAAGTCACCACTATCAGAAGTTCCGTGTAGGAATATCTTCCCTCTTTTCTCATCATCAACATTAGAAACCGCAGAATCATTCCATTGAATCAGCAAAACAGAAAAAAACACAGGCTCGTCATCGTCATCTTCAAGATGGTAATTCGAAACAAGCAGATACTGAAACTCAGTCTTAGATTCAGGTGTAGGAATATATTCAGCAATAGCTTTGTATGCCATGTCAGTTCCTCGTCGTATCTCCTCAAGTGCACCTGTTGAAACTCGACCAGAATAAACGATTTCTGCTGCTGCATGTCCTCCAAGAAGGGTCACCAGACGACCACGCAATTCATCAATTTTCAATATCATCTTGACAACTTGAGTAGCAAGCAATATCTGCTGCTGCTTTCCTATCAAAGTTTCAAAGACATTTTGCTCCCGCATGTCGTTTGTGCCAACATCATTGCAATCAATGCCAAAGTGAGGATTATTATCCTTTATTTGTGGAGACTTCACAGCAGATAATGTTTCAATTGGTTGGAGACCACTATTTTCAGCAAGGGCCATAGGGATAGATTCCAAAGCATCCCCAAATGCTCTAATGGCATACTGTTCTATTCCAGGATATTTGTCAGCAGCTGCTTCGACAACAATAGAGCACGCAATCTCAGCCGAACCAATATCAATATGAACAATCTTCACCCGGCTAGCAAAAGCCTCAAGCTTCCCGGTAACCCGATCGTCAAACCGAACCCCAAAAGCAAGCAGAAGATCACTCTTATCAACAGCATAATTCGCATAAACAGTTCCGTGCATCCCAAGCATTTGCAACGAATTCTCATCCGAAGTAGGGTACGAACCCAAACCCATCAAGGTACTCGCAACCGGAATCCCAGTTAACCGAACAAAATGCCGCAACTCCTCACTAGAGTTCAAACTACCACCACCAACATACAAAACAGGTTTCTTAGATTCCAAAATCAACCTCACAATCTGCTCTAAATGTACCTCAGAGGCATTTTCGACAACCTAGTCATATACCCTGTTAACCTCTTAGGTTGATTCCAATCAGGAACTGAAACCTGTTGCTGAATATCTTTCGGTATATCAATCAACACAGGTCCAGGTCTTCCAGAACTAGCTAAGAAAAACGCTTCATTCACTATCCTAGGTATATCATCTACATCTAGAACAAGATAATTATGCTTCGTGATTGACCTAGTTACCTTAACAATCGGAGTTTTCTGAAACGCCTCAGTCCTGATCATTCTCCGGGGAACTTGACCGGTGATTGCAACAAGAGGAACACTGTCAAGCATAGCATCAGCGAGGCCACTGTCGAGATTCGTAGCGCCGGGACCGAAAGTAGCGATGCAGACACCGGGAAGGCCGGAGGATCGAGCATAACCCTCCACTGCAAAAATTTCACCTTGTTCGTGACGGGGGAGAACGTTACGAATAAAAGTGGAGCGCGTGAGTGCTTAGTGGATCTCTATCGACGCGCCGCCAGGGTAAGTGAATACATCGGTGACGCCTTGACGTTCGAGAGCTTCAACGAGGATATCGGCGCCTTTTCGGGGCTCGTCGTGGGCTAATCGGGAAGTAAAATGTTGGGTTGAGGGTAGGGGAGGGATTTGTTGTTGTGTAGGGTTGGAGATGGAAGATGAGATTCTAAGTGGACGGAGATGGTGTTTGGAGGGGTTGTTTGGGTGTGAGGAGAATGGTAAAGTGGATCGGGAAAGGTGGTAAGTTTTGGTTTTTGAGTTTTTCTTAAAATTGATATGAGACACTTGCAAATGCTTCTCAAAATCCCTTCTAATTGTGTATGAGGTTTTTGTTGGTGATAGTTGTTGATGATAATTATTGTAGTAGTATGAAGAATAGGATGGTGAATAATATGAATATGGGTTAGCATTAGGTGTATGTGGTGAATACCCATGATTTGGATACAAACTTGGTGATGATGAACCAACATGAGTGTAACAAGGTGTAAAAAGTTCTCATGGAAAAGATGGAAATGAAGATGTGGTAGGAGATGTAAAAGAGGGGTTTGTGGGATAGGTAGGAGGAATACTCCATGGATGATATGAAGGTGTATGATAAGGATAATCCATAGGAGGATTTGAGTACATGATGAAAGCACCAATTGCTAGGAAGCAAAATTGCTAACCCTAACAAGGTATGAAACAACTATGAATCTAAGAGAAAAACTAAGAAAAATAAAAATAAAGATAACTTTGATTTTCATTAATTGATTCTCAAATAACACATTATTACACTTTAATATATAGGACTCTAAATGCATAATAGTCATACATGTGCCATAATCTCAAAACCTTAAGAGCATTATAGAAATATTAAAATATTAAATAATATATTAAAGCTACTAAATAAAATATCTAATATCACTCTCAATGAAAACACCAATTGTTAGGAAGCAAAATTGCTAACCCTAACAAGGTATGAAACAACTATGAATCTAAGAGAAAAACTAAGAAAAATAGAAATAAAGATAACTTGGATTTTCATTGATTGATTCTCAAATAACACATTACACTTTAATATATAGGACTCTAAATGCATAATAGTCATACATGTGGCATAATCTCAAAACCTTAAGAGCATTCTAGAAATATTAAAATACTAAATAATATATTAAAACTACTAAATAAAATATCTAATATCACTCTCTATCACCATCAAATCATTAAAAAGCTTAATATATAATATTTTGTCATCATAAAAGCAAAAGTATTGGATCCACAATAGTCAGGATGATGGGACTAGATTCTCTCCGCTAGAAGGTCCTTTGGAATCAAAGCCTTTGAAAAATAAAAATTGCAAAAGTTTAAATTTTAAAAATCAGAAAGAAGGGTATAGAATATAGATTGATCACATGAAAATACATGAGAGAATTTTATGGTCGAGAATCATTTCCCATGATAATGAAGCAACAACCCATAAATTTAAAATTCTTATTAAGTAAATTAAACATGTAAAAATTTATAGAATTTATAAATTATTAGATACTTCAACACATCATATTACTTTAATGTATAATATGCTATGTTTAAATCATATGGAGATATCTATTATTAAAAAAATATCAACGGATATATAAATATGGAAGTTTTGTATATATAATTAGCAATTTAATATAAAATAATTTAACAATTAAGATGTAATTTTAATTCATCTTCTACGAATAGTTATTAAATTATGATAATTATTAAGAAGATGTCCATTAAATTGTTTAATTCTATATCCTACTATCTTCTTTGAGAATTTTAACACACTTTAATCCGACATTCCTACATTACTAACACTTTTATCATAATGCTCTCGTATTTAAAAATTCCAACTTCTATTAAAAATATTATTTTTTAAAATTTTTTAAAAATCTTAATCTTCTATTGCATTTTTTTTTAAGTTTCTTTCAAATATTTACAAGTGCTTTTTTCATTACATTTATGCATTTATAATAGCAATTTTATATTTATGTCGAATTTTTTTATATGAGAAACATGCTTTTTCTTTTACTGGCATTTTTTTTAATTTCCAATAAAATTCAAAATTTTACTTACATTTTTATTGTCGGATTTAAAAAACACGGTATCTTATACGTGCTTTTATTGATATTTTTAAAATTATCGGTATATGAGTGCTATGTATAATTTAGGGGTGTCATGTAAAATTCTCATCTTCTTTGTATTCTTTAAATTGGATTTAATCCAATCTTTGTTTCTCTCACTCTTTAGATGTGTTCAAGAAAATGAAAAGAAGAACAAAAAAGAGAGTTTCTTATCACACCACTTTTGTTTCTTAGGCACTATTTGAATTTTCGTTTTTGTCTTCAATTTCTGGATGTGCACACCTGGACGCACTCTTTCTTTAAAATTTTTCAGTTTTTTCCGGATGTGCACATCCAGAATAATTCCTGATTTGCAAATCCGAAAAAAATCAAAAGAATTCCATAAAATCATTTACTTCTAAATATAATTAAATCCAATATAATTAAAATCCAACATAATTAAACTTAATATGATTTTTTCAATATAATTAAATCCAATTTAATTAAATCCAATATAATTAAAATTAATATGATTTTTTCAATATAATTAAATTCAATATAATTATATTAATTTTAGAAGTAAATACCATATAATTTTAATTATAATTTAAAAGTAAATACCATATAACTTAGAAGTAAATACCATATAACTTTAAATACCAATATAATTAAATCCAATTTTAGAAGTAAATACCATATAATTGTAAATCCAATATAATTAAATTAATTTTTTCAATATAAAAAAAATCATTTAAAATTAAATACCATATTAATCATATTAATTATATTGAAAAAAAATTAATCATATTAAATATCATATTAATTTTAATTAATATAAATTTTAATTATATTGGATTTAATTATATTGAAAAAATAATATTAATTTTAATTATATTAGATTTAATTATATTTAGAAGTAAATGATTTTATGGAATTCTTTTGATTTTTTCCGGATTTGCAAATCAGGAATTCTTTCAGATGTGCACATCCGGAACATATCAGCGTTTTTTAAAAATTTGGTGCGTTCGGATGTGCAAATCTGAAATCTGAGGACAAAAATAAAATTTCGCGTGGTGCCTAAAAAATTTGGATGATGTATTAAGAAATCCTCAACAAAAATAAAAAAGAAAAATCAGAAAAACGCACACCTACTATTTCTTCATGCTAGCCATTGACGGTAAAGCTCGTTTTTCCTCCACGCACACCAGATTTCTGAAAGAAAAAAAAAAGGGAGAAATAGAAAAAAGAATAGAAAATAAATTCAAGATAAATCACTTCTTCTCTAATTTGTTAGTGGCTAACTTATCTCTTTTTTTTAACTACTCAATTTTTATTTTTCATTGTATTTTCTAATTGCTAAAATGCTTAACTCTAATATAAAAATTAAGGCTTAAATGTATTTTTGATTCTTTAGTTTGTGCGTTTTAAATAATTAATCTTCCTATTACAAAATAAATTATTCTAATCCCTTAATTTTAATAGTATTTAGAATTTTGTGATATCCTCTATTTTTGCATACATAATAATGTTAATTAGAATAAAATAAATATTTTTAAGAATGTGGCATTGATGGATAATTTATGAATTAATAAATTAGAATAATAATGAATTATTTTAATTATTTATTTTAGAAATTAATAAATTAAAATTATTAAAAGAATCTTTGAGTTCAACTCATTTTCTTGACAGCATTATCAAACGTTTAAAATGACATTTCTTTATAAACACAAACATTGTTTGTAATATAAACGATGTGGGATTTCAAGGTTTTGTAGTATTATTATAATTGCGAATTGTGAAGATATATGTTGAAGCCAGAAACCAAATCATGATGGACGCACTGAAACCAAAAACCATTCTATCACAAATATTCTAATTGAAATTAACAAAACTTGTCTCAAATGTTCGAAACACCGATTAAAGGATCAAAGATAACACATATGTTGATTGTTCTACTAAGTCAATTTCAAATTGATGCTGCAAAGGGGCACTCGCTTAACAAACAAGTTGTTGAATCCTTATAGTACTCATAAAGTTATAAATAGAAAATAATTTACAAAACCTAACTTTAAAGTAACACTAAGTATACATTTTTTTTTTATAAATCAATTATCTCTACACACAACTACATATATTAATTCTTCGAAATGAAAGAACCACAGTACCAAACAAAATAGTCCCTAAATTGTTTTAACACTCTTATATTTTTCAGATTTTTCATGTTGAATTCGAACTAAAAACCAAATATAACAAATATACAATGTTTTATATATATATATATATATATATATATATATATATATATATATATATATATATATATATATATATATGGTGAGAAAAATCGATTTTGAATATTTATTAATATTTATGAACTAATATAAGTTACTAAACTAGTTGTAACTATTAAAGCTTAGATGGAAAGATTGAAGAAGGGAGAATGCTTTTGTGTTTTTAAAGTAAACTAGTAACTAACCCGTGCGTTCGCACGGACCTGTCTGTTCGAAGATTTTATGTTATGGACGTGTAATTGTTAATCAAATTGAAAAGAAAAATGGTAAAATTATAAAAATAGATATGATTGAAATTAAAAATCTATATTGGTAAGTGTTATGGACTGGGCCGAGGCTGCCCAACAGTCGATCAGGCCCAACCCATACAGCCTGGGGAGGCCCAATACGGCCCTTCTACAAGACACGCGACTGCCACGAGCTAGCCATAGTTTCGTCGGGCACTTAAGCAGTGTCGGGCACTTGGTTCAATAGGAGAGGAGGACCTCACACCCTGCTGAGATGTATATCCCCGACAGACTAGCTTCTCCCCGCGAGAATGCTACACAACACTCCTCGACGACCATGGCTCCTCCCCGCGAGGCCATGTCCGTTCCACGGGCATCGTCTCTCCTCGACGCATAAGGCTCCTCCCCGCGATGAGTATACAGGATTCACATCTCCTCGACCACACGAGGCTCCTTCCCCCGCGAGGAGCACCCAACGGTCCACCCCGCGTGGACACGTTCCAAGTAACCTCCCACTTCCGAAAGATTCGGTCTGCCCTACTTCCGGAAATCAAGGAGCAGTTACTCTAGGGCGAAGACCACGTGCTGGTCTTCACTACTACACGTAAGCCCTAGCAGTTACTTGGAGTGGGCCTAGTTGATCCAGCCCATTGCAGGTAATCGTTGGCCCCGCGCTGGGGGCTCTCTATAAATACCCTCTCATTTGAGAGGATCAGGTTAGACACTTTCTTCCTACCATTCACACCTTCTGTATTTGCTGATATTCTGTACACTCTCTCACTTGAGCGTCGGAGTCCCTTGCAGGTACGCCCCCCCCCCCCCCCCCCCCCGCGCACCGTCTCTCATCACCATCGGAGCTGCCGTTCCAGACGCCGTTGGCCACCATCACTGTCTGATCCAGGTACGATCAATAAGTATAAGAAATTGTTGTGTGTTGTAAAAGAAGAAATTAAATTAATTATTGATATAAATTCAAATAATGCAATGATGATTGAAAATATTAAACAAAAAATATTAATTAGTAGGTAGACCAAAAACAAATGAAACTAAAGTTAGATTCAAAGTTAAAAATAGAAAGAAAAAAAAACTTAAGAATAATAGTGAATTTAAGTTGAAATGGTAATACATGTAGAAGATAAAAGGTAAAGAACAATATAAATAATAATAATAATATGATTAAAAGTAAATATTAGTTTTGTTTTGACACTATTTATACAAAATAATTGAATGAATAGTAAAGTTGTCTCCGTATATAAAAAAAATTGAATCAAAAGTAAAGTTGTGTCCGTTTATAACAATAATATTTATTTCGTATGTTAAAAAATTTCAATCAAAAGTAAAGTTGTGTCCGTTTATAACAATTGTATTTATTCCGTATATAAAAAAATTGAATCAAAAATAAAGTTGTGCCAGTTTATAACGATAGTATTTTTTCGTTTATAAAAATATTTGAATCTAAATTCAACTTGTTTCTGTTAATAACAACAATATTTATTCGTATATAAAAATGCTTCAAATATTTTTTTTTGTGCATTTTAATCTTGAACTGGAACAAAATGTAGTGATTGAATCCTTTAGGTCATATTCAAGAAAAATGATAATAATATTAATGAAAATGATTAATCACTACATTTAATTGATTTTGATTACTTTGAAATGTTTTGAATAAAAGTGATTAATGTGGTCTTGATTGATGTGGCTTTTAGTTCATTTCTAGAAACCTGGACGCATTATGTTAGAATTCAAAAAGTTCTTGTTTGTTAATTTTCAATTAAGTTAGTTGATTAATATGCAATTTGGTTTTGATTCATTTCTTGAGAGAAACTTCTTTTGACTTTGATGATTCTGTTTTAGCTTGTTGTTTCATTTTGGTACTTGATTTCAACCATGGTTCTTTGTTGCTTTTATCATTGTCACTTGATTGATTTTGGGCATTATAATGGCTTGTATGCTTGCTTTTATCATTTAAAAGTTATAATGAAAATTGAAATATTTGAAAATTAAAAAACACTTAATAATTGTGAAAATAAATTTTTTGTTTACTTAAATAAATTATTATTCTATATTATTAAAAACATAGTAAAATGCATTAAATAAATAGTATTTTATGACTGTTAATATAACACTTATATAATTTAAAGATCATGACATAAAGATATATTTAGAGAGATACATTAAAAGTAAATGGTTCAGAATTTGTCATATGTAATTGAAGAAGACAAAAAGTTCATTGCTTCGTAGTTAATGACACAGTGGTTTGTAACTGAAGTAAAACTGTCGAAAATGGAACAAAATTACAGATTAAAAATGAAAAGCATAAGATAGCATGGGATAGTTAATCACTATCTGTAAAAATCCTTCCATACATGTAGTTCTCCCATGTATAGTCTCGCTCGTCGTCATCATCGGAATTAACAGCTTCATTGGTCATCATCTGATTCCAAGTAAATAACTTTCCTAAAAAATGTAGGTGAAGTCGTTCTTCTTCTCCTCTTTCGTGATTGCCGAACTGCAGGAGGGTCACGGACCTGTAGAAAAAATACCAGTTAATCAGTATTGTCAACATGAACAGACAACCATTTATCAACAACATTAATCATGATGTATTGTCGGATATTGCAGAACCCACTTCTTCCAAAATGAGCATACTATGTCTGTTAAAATGAAAACAAACCATAAACAGAGCGTCACAGTTATGCAGGGAAAACTGAAATTTATCGGGGGGAGCTGCAGAAGTGGTTGAGTGTGGGGTCCCTGTTGGTGCGGTTGACGGCGCTCAAAATCCGGCGAATGTTGAACCTCCGTAGGTGGTCGGTTCTCAGTATCGGGTTGTAGGTAGACGGCAGCTTCAACATGTTGTTGGGTCTGTTGACATTAAGAAAAATAGAATATTTAATGACAATGAAAGAGTAAGGGACATATAATTTTAGTGAGTAAAATATGCAGCAGTAAAAGTATTTCCTGAATCTGTAGACTTACTTGGGCGTGTAGAGGATGATGGACTGCCTGAGGTCGTTGCAATTCCGGAGAAGGCGGTTGGTGCGTCGTCTCGACGTCAACAGGGTCAGGGGCTTCGAGATTTTGGTTGGATGCCATAGAAAAATATGTGTTTTTCTGAAGATTGGTGTGTGATGTAAAGAATAGGAGGCAGGGTTAAATAATGTGGCTTGTGAGTCTTCAGCTTCCCCCCTACATTGGAAATGGATATGCATTAATACATATGAAACTGTAAAGTTGGAATAATGAAAGGTAGAATAATTATGACTGGTGATGGTAAAGAATCCCATTTAGTTGCAAATACGATGTATAATGTTATTGGGCATTAAATGAAATGTGAAGTATGCATAAAATATATTATGGATACAAAACTTGAGATATAAATGTAGGTACCTTAACTCCATCAATGACAGGCAAATTCCTACGAATGAGAAATTTTAATTAATTTGGTGAGCATGCTGCAACTGCTGCTCTTGTTCTTTGTATTTCTCCTCAAGTTCCTTCATTTGCATGACATATTGCCACATGAAGGGCGTTGGAGATGTGAATTTTATAAAAACAACATTTAAAATGTTGTGTTAATATATCATACCAGGATCTACAGATCCTATAACTTCTGTTGACGTGTAACAGTCAGTAAAAGTGCAATGAATCCTGCACAATTTAGGGGCAACCAATAAGAATACAAACCAGAAAGCGTTGTTTAAGATATTAAAAGTATCATATTAACCAAAGTTTTTTGACACCAACTACTAAATTTTACAAAATTTAGTAGAGATGCATTATCTTACCTCTAAGCATGAGATTTATCAGAAGCTGCTGCAAGTAACTGTCCCAGTCGAGTAGTTCTACATTGTAATTCTGACACAATGCTGAGAAACAAACAAAGGTGGTGACTCAACCTAATATTATATAACTTATAGAGAAAATAATACAGATTCATGCAGAGAGAAAACTTGAATGATTTATGGAAATTGTAAGGATGGCTCAAAAGACCAATATACAATTGGACTTATATCCTGCAGACCAATATACAATTGGACTTATATCCTTAGCAGCAACCCTGCCCAGTATAGAACCACATTTTTTTGTTAAATGGAGACTCCATCATCTTCCTCACTTTCTTCTCTGGGGCTTCAGGTTCTGAATAACAACAACCAAAGTAAGTTATATAACATTAATAATGAAAACACAACCATGTACACATATTGCACTCTCAAACAAATATCTATCGACAAAAATTAACCTAGAAAACTAATATAGTTTGACATAATAATATCCAAGTAGATTGCAACTACCGTGTTCTCGTTCTTGCTAATTTTTCTCTGCTTGGGTTAATATTTCCCTCTTCCATGTACAACTTCTTTGCTTCAAATACCTTTCTAAGTTTGTTATATACCTTCTCCTGAAGATTATAACAGGTTTCTTATACGAAAATAAAGTTGATGCTCACAATTCAATAGAAACACAATTCTTGTTCCATATTAATCACATAAAAATTGTGAAACTTAAATTTAAACAACTAAATTTACCGGTATACGGATTGTCCTGGAATGAATAGATATTCCCTTCTTTATAGCTTGTTTTATCCATCAGTATGGATAAGTAGCAAATCGGTACCCGGATAGGGGTTTAACCTTTTTAACACTCTTTCTGAGACTTGTGTCTTCCTCCTGCAAGAAAAGATATCAAAGTATATGAGTTTTGTATAAACAATAAATCAAACCAGATCTCTTTCAGGACCTCTCTTTGCAGGTAGAATCTAAGCAACATGGAATAATGTATTTCTCGGAATCTGAAGGAAAAGCTCCATGCCACCAAGCAATAAGCAGGCATGTGCAAGTTCTCAACCAGAAGCCACAAAAACCTGTTAGGATACAAAATGCATAAAATTATACAATACCAAATATGTACATTTCCAACCGTGCATACAACCAGACGCATTCATATTGCAACGTCATATTAAAACATGAAAAGAATATCAGATTTTAATTTCAAATACCAATCTCAACTAACACCTTAAATTAACAATGTGATGCACCCAGAAAGTGAGTTAAACATTCCTTAATCCTTATATGGAATACTTCAAAACAGGAGGTATGTCACATACATATGTTTCAATGTACAATAAGGTTAGCTACTAAACAAAATAGTCCCTAAATTGTTTTAACACTCTTATATTTTTCAGATTTTTCATGTTGAATTCGAACTAAAAACCAAATATAACAAATATACAATGTTATGTATATGGTGAGAAAAATCGATTTTGAATATTTATTAATATTTATGAACTAATATAAGTTACTAAACTAGTTGTAATTATTAAGCTTAGATGGAAAGATTGAAGAAGGGAGAATGCTTTTGTGTTTTTAAAGTAAATTTTTGGTGTGTTTTTACATTAGTCAAAAGTAGTATTTATACTACTAAAAATACAACTATTACACTAATGTAATAATTGGACTTACTACTTTAACTTTGACAAATTATGTATCTACAATAATTTATCATTACTATTTAGATAGATATTTTTAAATAATAATATTATAATAATAATAATAATATTATAACACTCGCTTTTTGAAATATCTATTATGGTGCTTCATCGAAGTCTTATCAAGAAGAAATTTATGAAAACATATATTGTCTCGTTAAAAACCTTATTGGAAAAAATCCATTGGGATAAAAACCTTAATAAGGGGAAAAAAGTACAACATGATGCTCCCCCTCAACAGAGCACATTTAGTTCTTCTTTAAAGATCTCGAAGTTGACGCATTTCAATATTTTGTACATGCTTCTTGAAAATTGATGTAGGAAGTCCCTTTGTGAAGAGATTTGCCATATTATCACATGAATGGATATATTGAATATTAACCTCTTTATTTCTTTCAAGTTCTTGTTTGAATGAGAAGAACTTCGGAAGGATATGCTTGGTTCTGTCACTTTTGATGTAACCTTCTTTCATTTGGGTAACACATGCTACATTGTCTTCATACAAAATTGTTGGATTAATAGCAATGGATAAACCAGATGCTCCTTGGATATGTCTAGTTACCGATTGTAACCATCTACATTTTTTGCTTGCTTCATGAAGAGCCATTACTTCAGCATGATTTGAAGAAGTTGCTATAAGTGTTTGCTTTTGTGATCTCCATGATATTGCAGTGTTACCATATGTAAATATATATACAGTCTATGATTTAGCATTATGTGGATCTGACAAATATCCTGAATCTACATAACCAGGTAAAACTGGTTTTGTATTGTTAGAATAAAACAAACCAAGGTCTGATGTACCTCGAAGATATCAGAATATATGCTTTATTCCTTTCAAATGTCTTTTTGTAGGACATGAACTGAATCTTGCTAGTAAATTTACTATAAAAGCTATATCAGGTCTTGTATAGTTAGCAAGGTACATGAGCACCCCAATGGCACTGAGGTATGATACTTCAGTGTCAAGATCTTTTTCATTATCTTCCTTAGGTCTAAATGGATCATTTTTAATGTTAAGTGTTCTACCCATCATTGGAGTACTTAAAGGTTTTGCTTTGTCCATGTTAAACCTTTTCAATATTCTTTCTGTATAATTTGATTGATGTACCAATATACCATTTTTAGTATACTCAATTTGTAAACCAAGGCAAAACTTTGTTTTTTTTCCAAAAAATTTATTTCGAATTCTTTCTTTAAGTAATTATTTGCTTCCTTTATTTCTCTATTAGTTCCAATGATATTTAAATCATCAACATAGACATAAATTATTACAAAACCATATATTATTTTTCTTATAAAAATACAAGGATTATTTTCATAGTCTTCTTTAAGCAAATATCCACTTAGCCTATTATACCACACGCGTCCTGATTGTTTTAATCCATACAATGACCTTTGCAACTTAATTGCATACATTTCTCTAGGTTTTGATGTCTCAGACATTTTAAATCTTTCTAGGATTTTCATGTATATATCAATATCAAGTGATCCATACAAATAAGCAGTAACAACATTGTTAGTTGGAATTTTGACGCTGAGGAGTATTTGAAATAAGCCAGTAGAGCTAAAGGAGATATTCTAGAAAAAATATATTGATTTCAACGAAAAGCTTGTGAAGGCATAGTCGAAGAAGACCCTTTACATAAATGAGGATTTTTTAACCTTATATGTTTCTTGAGAAGACACGTGGAAAGATGTAAGTAGCGAAGTCCATGCAATCGAGAACATGCCATCTTCTGGATAAGAAATCATTTATTACCGTTATTTTTTATTTATTATAAATAGAGATCTTAGTGATTAGGATTCGTGTGTTCTATTTTGTACAAAAACTCAAATATTACTCAAAGTATATGTGTTGTTGAGAAACGAGTCCCTGAGTGAAATGTATGTGTGATCACCATTTTTACATTTCTTTTATATCAAATCATTTACGATTTCGTTATTTACATTTTTTGTAAATCTACTTTGAAGTTATTTACATTGCTATTTACATTTATACATTTCTTTACAAACTTTAACATTACTTTCAACAAAAAGAACATTGTCGAAATGTTCATAAGTGATAAAATTTAAAAAACACAAGAGCACATGTCCTAGAATCAATCTAGTAGATTCTGCGAGTAACCAAAAATATAAAATTTGGAATACTGACACTTGTTTACCAATTTTGACGGTAAAAAAATTGGCACGCCCAGTGGGACCTGTGCTTTTGTCTAATTTATGAAAATATTTAGTTCTTCATTTGTGGTTTCTCTAACTTCGTTGCATGAGAATAAGAAGTGGTAAAATAACCACTAATAACGAAGCAATACCAAGAAGGAGATACGTAAGAAAGATGGTGAATCCGCCAAATAACAATGGAGAACAACCCCCTCTTTAGACAGGGGAGACTACGGCCGCAACATCTGTGTCCGAAGCAATTTCATCCACGGCGCGTACGACGACCATACCGTCGAACACTCACAGTGGACCAATTTTATCTCCTGTGAGGACGCAGGTCAACCGGTGACCCCTCCTCTAGTGGGAACTGGTACATTCAGGCCTTATGTGCCTGGATTTACAATGCCTTTGAATTGTCGCGAACAGCCATATGGCATGCCAACTTCGATGATGGAAAATTTGCACAATGCGACGTCGACATTCTCTAACCTAGTGGTGAACACGTTTTCACCTTTTCAAGGGTCTGGATCGGCTGTTAACATTTTGGGTCGAATCATCCAACCCCTAGGGGTGGGATTTTCTGCCCAACAAATGCCCAATTTTACTACAAACTCCGCAGTAGTCTTAAGGCAACAAATGGACAAAAGTAACCATGACATAGTCCATATGCTTGTCCAAAAGATGGGCACAATATTCAACCCCTTGATTCAAAACACCACACAAACAAACCAACAGATGGCAGTGCAGTTGATGCGAATTGCAGACTTCTTTGGGGTTCCACAAGCACCTCAACAACTTCGAAAGGAATGAGTGGTAGAAAACCAAGGAGAAATCCTTGAGAAGGATCCTACCATTAACCAAGCCCAGCGAAATGCAACCCGTGCAGATGTGGCAAATCAAGGAGTTAGAGTTGAACCCCCCAGGTTCGAACAACCAACGCCAAGGGAAAGGGAACCAAGGATGGTAATGGTTAACAAAAATCAAGACGCAGACGAAGTCATACATCGAGTTCAACATGATGATATGGCAGAAAATAACAACTTGGATGCCATGGTCGAAAGGATTATGGCGCGGAATGGGGTAAACATTGGCCTCCATAGGCCAAACTATATCTCCTCGTTATTTGAGTACATTTTGCAGACCGAATTGCCTAGGGGATGAAAGGTCCCAAAATTCACAAATTTTTTTGGAGACACTAGTGAATCTACCGTCGAACATGTGGCAAGGTATCTAGCTGAGGCAGGGGACATTGCAAATAATGAAAATTTGAGAATAAAATACTTCCCCAGTTCTCTTACTAAGAATGCCTTTACATGGTTCACTACGCTCCCAGCGAATTCAATTTATGATTGGACTCGTCTAGAAAGATTGTTCCATGAACAATTTTACATGGGGAAATCGAAGATTAGTTTCAAAGAATTGGCTATTATTAAGTGCAAATTTACTGAGCCAATAGATGATTATCTCAATAGATTCAGTTTGCTAAAGGCAAGGTGTTTCACACAAGTGCATGAACACGAGTTAGTCGAAATGGCTGCTGGTTATTTAGATTATTCCATCAGAAAGAAATTAGATACCCAATATTTGAGGGATATGGTCCAGTTGGCTGACAGAGTTCGACAGGTAGAGCGCCTGAAGGCTGAAAAGCCAGAGCAAGTAAGAATAATAGGAGAGAAAGGGTATCATATGTCGAATTAGATGAAGATGATCAAGAAACATATAGTGACCCTTTAAGTTTTGACGAAGGTGAAATCGACCTGGTCGAATTAAAACAAGGGCCACCCTATTAATGCAAGGTTCTTACGCCTTTAAATGGAAAAAAATCCTGTCGAACCAGAAAAGAACGAAAATTCCCTAAGAAAACATATACTTTCGACGTCACCAAATATGACAAAATTTTTTACTTACTAGTCAAAGATGGCCAAATGATAGTGCCTCATAGAGCTAAAATACCTCCATTAGAACAATGAAAGAAAAGAGGTTTTTGCAAATAACACAATTTTTGGGCCACAAAACCTCACAGTGTTTTCTTTTCAGGGGCCAAAGCTAAGTCCCAAATGAAGATAGATTCAGACCCTCTGCAGGTGGCGGATTCCCATTACACTAAGCCTGCCATTGTCAATATGGTCGAAGTATCTGAAGTTCATGACAAAAATATCGCTATGATCGAAACCACTGAGGGTTTTAATCAGGAAACCAACATAACTGAGGCTACTGAGGGACTTAGAATCAAATTGCAAATGTCAAAGATTACTTATGGTACCAGTTTGGAAGTTAACATGGTCGAAGTGAGTAAAGAGACTGAGGTGAAGGCTGACGAGGAAAGCACCTAACGAAAAGAAGAGAAAGTGAATGAGGCTTACCCAAGGAATGACAAAAACTTAGTGGAGTTCCTCCACCGCTGCCAACAAAAGAAGTCTGAAGTGATATTGTGTCTTAGATGCAGCTTTGTCTTCTACAAAAAGACTGCGGAGATCATAGAGAGAGTTTGAGTGGCTAGTCGCAGAAGAAATTGGAAAGATACCTGCAATCACTACACCTTCGACAAAGGGGGAGTCCCTCGAAGGCAGGAACAAGGAGGACCAAGCCTCCAGAATAACAATACATCTACTTTTAAACCAATGGTTGATGCTCCCAGAGGAAGATGGGTGAAGCCTGCTAAGAAGAGAGAGCAAAGCCAAGAGAAATGGTAGAGTTTTGAAGTGGGTTGAGGCTCCTCAATAGCCTATCAAAGGAAATTCCAAGTGTCAAGACAACAAACTTATGGATCTGAGAATTATAAGTGGAGAATGCAACAGAGAAGGAGGAAAGCATAAAGAGAAGCCAGCGAGAAAGTGATGGCGGAATCTAGCAGCAACCAGCCTCCAAACAAGGATAGAGGCGAAGAGAAAAATCCAGTAGATAGAGGTGGATGAAGATATGATAACAGATAACTTTAACACAGGGTTGAAACCTTCTTTAAACATCAACTGTAACATGGTCTCTGTGTTGCTAGTAGAGTATGAACAGGTCACAGAGGTCGAAGAGTCTGAGGAAGCTACTGAGGCAGAAATGGCCAAATGTAGGCCAGTTTGTTGTTGAAACAGTATACTAGGGGGTTTTGAAAATCTTTTCCACAGAGATTGTAGTGATATCGCTTGTTGTTTTGTAGTTTATAATGTTTTAAGTAGGGTTTTCAAAGTTTGTTTGTTTTGGATCATAAGTTTGTCACGATTTTTGTAGCAAAGATTAAATTCTAAAAGATATTTGTTTAACAAGACATATCAAAGATATATTTCATCAACCTAACTTGTATATATTCGATTAATCAAGCATGTGAACTCGTTTCTGATTAATACAATCATGTATCCTCTAAATATCGTCTAGGTCTAGAGCGGTGTCGTGAATATTATTGTATCCGTCATTAGATGATGTCTCATGCTAGCAACAAAGACAATAATCTTTAAGATCAACATAAAACAAATATCAACTCCCAAATCTATGTCTAGAGTTTATTTGTTGATAGATGAATATTTTATATCAAGGTTTGTAAAATATATGTCTAGAGTGATACAAATCATAAATGGATTTTTAAGAACAAAAACATTCAACATATATTAATCATCCACTTGTTCACATACAAAAAGATAAAAAGAAATACATACAAGCTAAAAAAGATTACATCTACCTTTGATACAAAGTATTTAGCTACCCATAGTCATGGTATCTTGATTTACAAGAAAAGAAAAAAGATGAATGAGCATCCAAGATGAAGAATAGATCTAGAATTCGAATCTAGCTTCTACTTGCAAAATATCACTCCTTGATGAAGAAATGATGAGCTTAGGGTTTTTTCTCCCAAGCCAATGTTACTATCTATGAAAAAAATGAAGTTCTTAGGTTATGATCTCCAAAAAGTGCTAATTAGTACAAAAATATCTAAACAGAATTTTTCCTGCTCGCACTGCAAGCTCCCTGTACGCACTGAGAACTTCACTTATAGGCACTTGAAGTGCCATTGAACAGTTAAACTGCCCTTGAGGTTTTCTTGACTTCGCACTCCGAAGATCCTATTCACATTGTAAACTTCTTCGCTCAGACCTCGCATTGCCACCAGCAAGGGGTTTAGCTACTGCCATCCAAATGTTTTGGTTCGCTTTGGCCTCGCCTTGAGCTCACACTATGAGCTCGCCTATTGTTCGCTACTTGCTCCCAATGCGAACCTGCTGGATACTCCATAAATTCTTTGGCTTCTTGTCCATTCAATTGTGCATTATTCTTTGATAATCCAACCTAATTCATACACAATAGCACACATATCAAGACATCCAAAGGTAAAATCAATCATCTTGAAGAATCTCATAAGAACATGGAATAATTCACTTGAAAATTGAGAAATTAGTTGAAAAATGCCAAGAATCATGGATCAAAATAAGACATATTTGGAATTCAACAAGCTCTCCCCAACTAGATTTTTACTTGTCCTCAAGCAAAGTATGCCCCTCATAAAAACAAGAGTATTTTCTCAAGCATAGATTCAACCAAGAAAATATTTATGGTTCAAATTCAACATAAGAATGCATACAATCAATGATCACAACTTCCTAGAATCAACAATGATAAATAATTTAGTTCTTATACAAATATCATGCAATGTTTCACAAAACAGCTAAACTGAACAACTACACTCAATTGAACAGCAATGCAAACACAATTTAATGGATGAAGGAAATTACGCGTTTGCAACTGCGGCACAATTACATTCAACTGAATAGCAATGCTAACACAATTTAATTCATACATTCATCAATTAATCAAATTATAAATTATGGAAGCAAAAGATCACTAAGGGGTTTTAAGGTTGTAGTTTGGCCAGGTTCACAATAAAGGGTCATTTATAAAGGCCATTGAATCGAAATTGCCAATGCAAAAGATACATTCACTATACAAATTATTTACACATTACAACTTCATTCACCTTTCCTTTTGCACAATTATTTGCATTCTCTATTTTCTTCTTCCAAACAAGCATTCCTTTTCTTTTCCTTTTCCCATTCATATTCACAATTTTTCTTTTTCTTTGCTTGTTTGAAATTTTTCAAAATTTTTGAGCAACCTACTGTTTTTCTTTCATTCTCCCCAACTCGAATACCATCAAACCTCAAGTGAATGCTCCTTGCTTTTTATGGAAAAGAAATCAATTTAGAACCAAGTTCAAAGGTTTCAAGAAATTTTTTAGAATCCCACAGAATTCAATGATGAATTTAAACTTTCAAATTATGTACATAAACCAAGTTCATCACTAAAATGGGATATAATCTATTAGGCTCAAAGGGGTTAACGAATTCTCACTATTCACGGGTAAGTTACTTTTGAATATAGTTGTGCTCAATATAAACAAATGCATTGATCCTTTCTAATGCTTCCACAAAATCAAAATAATCAAAATACTAAGCATGAATCAAATGAATTAAACAAAGTTATCAATTATCCAAGCATTTAGTAAACAATGGAGGTTTCCCATAATTTGTGGCTTTTGGACCTAAGTGACTCAAGCATTCAAATAAGTTGTAAAATGAAACAAGAGTACAAATTTGTACAAAGCACATAATTCTTAATCATTCTACAATTATAGAAAGCGGTAACCATGTACCTTGCATGCATTCATCACATTAAAAATCTTATCATCACCATCCAATATTGGAAGAATCTTCATTGGATACTTTTTTTTTGCAAAAGAGCAACCAATCTAGAAGTTCTTCTCATTCAACACCAAGGAATAGGCATAAAAAAAAATCAAAACCATAAAATAAACTAAAATTGAACATTCATTAACTAAAAAATTCAACTCATAAAACAAACTGTCATGGTGTAAAACACCAACAAAAGTATCAAAAAGTGGTACATAGTACATCAAAATAACCCAACTACAAGGATAAAGTACAACAACAAACTAAAATACAATAATATCAAAATAAAGCAATGATCAAAAGCTTAATAGAAAACTTCACTATGTAGCACACGAAAAAGTAAGCTTAAGAGATCATGCTCAAAAACAACAATCATCAGACTAATTCGCATCAGTATCAGACTCCGTCTCCTCAGCATCACTGTCTCCATTATCATCTTCATCCTCATCCTCAGCGTCAGCTACACCACCCGCCTACTCTCGAGAAAATGGCCTGGCCTCAGGCCAACCAGTATGTGCTAGGAACTGCTCCCTAGACATGATATAATGATCAACAGTGGGCTCGCAGTGCTGTAACTGCAAAATCTGCATAGAATCGTGAATGGAAATCATAGCCTACCGGGCAGCCTGCATCCAGTCCAATTTATAGTTGCAAACCTCCCTCTGATTAGGGTCAAAGCCCTGAAAGTTTGCAACCCCGGAACTAGGACCTGCACCTGCAACCTGTGTAGTTCTAGCTCTATGTCATTTTGGCCTGCAATTCTTGGAAACATAGGCATCATCAATGGGATAATCAAAGTAATGTGAAGGCGGGATAATAATCATGCACGCCTATGCACACATAATTCCATGATAAGGCAAGGAAAAACCAAAGGGCAATTAGCTCTAGCCCTAGGTTTTATGCCACTCTCGATCACCGACTGCATCTCGTCTGTGATGATGCGTGCTACATCAATACGTGTGTCAATTAGGATGCTATGTACCAGATGTGCAATATCAATGGGAACTGTGGAGGAATGCATCCTGGGCTTAATGTTATGTAAAACCAAGAGTAGCACTAGCTGCGGTAAAGGACGCATATCCTCTTTGTTGTAACGAATGAGAACCCCAGATGGATTCAACTGAACAGATTTCCCCTCTCTCAACAAGGCTCCAATCATCTCTTCCACATTCTTATGTAACCTTAAATATCTGTGTTACTCATTAATCTCATCAGCCCCAAGAGTAAGAGGTTTACCCAACACCTCATTAATAGTGTCTCTATCAAATTTAATCTCCCTTCTGTTTACTTGTGTGGTCCAAGAGAACACCTCATCATCATCTGGGAGAGCGTTTGTATAGAACTCCCTCACCACATCCACATTGAAGTTGCTGCACAGAAGGGACCCTCGGGGTTAATGCTAAAGCTATTCTCATAATGAATTCTCCTCTTTTCCAGGTTGAGGTACCTTACCGCCTGCTTCTGACCTATGAAGCGATCTGAGTCGTACGCACACTGTTGTGGTTGATGAGAGGTGGAGCCTCTAGTGGTCCTTTGTCTTTTCGAAGCAGTTGCATTTGTTTTAGGAGCCATTTGTACTTAAACAAAACCAAACCAACAACAACATGATAAAATATTAGCAAGCAAGGCAAAGTGAAAAGTAAACATGTGTACTTAAGCATGAAACAAGAAAACACATAAAAAAACATAGTTGTTGTCTTGTTCACCTTGCGTTCGCACTGCGAACTACAAGCGAACACTTGCCCCAGGTTCGCTTGGTTCGCACTGCGAACCAAAGCGAACCTGCGAATTTTTGAATTCCAGGTTTTTCCTGTTGCAACAACAATGCTATAAATCCCATTTTTAAACAATGTTTTCAAGGTTCTGGCAGAAACTTAGCATTCAACAATCATTAATCTTCAAAAGAACAAGTTGCATGCAATTCAAATAGTTTCTAAAGTAAATAAAAAATTTCAAAACTTGAACTACACAATAATACTTGCTCTATCAATCATGGAAATCTAATTTTCAGCACCAATACAAGTATCTCAACCATAACCAATCATAATTATCTCAATCAAAACAATATTGCATGCATATAAGTCATTTTCCAAAGAAACTCTCAAAAACCCTAACCACATTGTTCTTTAACACAAATAAATTGCAATGTAAAATCATACCTTGATCCAAGTAATGAGAGAAAATGGGGTTGAAAATTTGAACTTGAAAATGTTCTTCTACTTTGGTACGGTTGAGAGACAAAGAGAATGGTGACTCAAGCATTCAAATAAGTTGTAAAATGAAACAAGAGTACAAATTTGTACAAAGCATAAAATTCTTAATCATTCTACAATTATAGAAAGCGGTAACCATGTACCTTGCATGCATTCATCACATTAAAAATCTTATCATCACCATCCAATCTTGGAAGAATCTTCATTGAATACTTTTTTTTTGCAAAAGATCAACCAATCTAGAAGTTCTTCTCATTCAACATCAAGGAAGAAGCATAAAAAAAATCAAAATCATAAAATAAACTAAAATTGAACATTCATTAACTGAAAAATTCAACTCATAAAACAAACTATCATGGTGTAAAACACCAACAAAAGTACCCATAAGTGGTACATAGTACATCAAAATAATCCAACTACAAGGATAAATACAACAACAAACTAAAATACAATAATTTCAAAATAAAGCAATGATCAAAAGCTTAACAGAAAACTTTACTTTGTAGGACACAAGGAAGTAAGCTTAAGATCATTCTAAAAAACAACAGTCATCAGACTAATCCGCATCAATATCGAACTCCGTCTCCTCAGCATCACCGTCACCATCATCATCTTCATCCTCATCGTCAACGTCAGCTACACCACCCGCCTCCTCTCGATAAAATGGTCTGGCCTCAGGCCAACCAGCATGTGCTAGGAACTGTTCCCTAGACATGATAGAATGATCAACTGTGGGCTCGCGGTGCTGTAACTACAAAAGCTGCATAGAATCGTGAATGTAAATCATAGCCCGCTGGGTAGCCTGCATCCAGTCCCAATTATAGTTGCAATCCTCCCTTTGATTCGAGTCAAAACCCTGGAAGTTTGCAACCCCAGAACTAGAACCCGCACCTGCACCTGCAACATGTGTAGTTCAAACAACATACAAATACTTAAGTTTGTACATAGTTTAAATATAAAATTAATACAAGCACATCACACATTATTCAAAAAGTTTCTTAATCCATTGTTCCTTTAATAAAATCAACAACCTCAAAACATGTAGTATTATTTTCGGGTTCAATTTCATTAAAATTTACCTCATTCCCCTTTCCCTCTATAGATACCTTGTTTCTTTTACAAAAATGTTATGGTGTTCTACACGTCTTAGACCAATGACCTTTATTTCCGCATCTATAGCACAAATCATCATGATTCCTCGAGGGACCCTCTTGGATATAAGTACCCCTAATTTGTCGATACCTGTTAGTTTGGTCATATATGAAAAATCTATAATTATTCACATAACTTCGTCCACTACCTAGACCACGAAAGTGGTTTCGATTGTGATATCCGCCTCGACTAGGACCCTCAAAACGAGCATAACCTCCACGTTTTTTATTACGATTATAACCACCACTCCTTTGATTAAATGTTGTGGCATTTATTTCAGGATATGCTATTGTTCCCGTGGGAGGTGACTGATGGTTTTTGATAAGGAGCTCATTATTTTGTTCGGCTACTATAAGGGATGCAACTAAATCAAAATACTCAGAAAATCTCCTCATTTTGTACTGTTGTTGCAACAAAACTTGGGATGCATGGAAAGTTGATTTTTTTTTCCAATTTTTCTTCTTCAGTTATAACTATGCCACAAAATTCTAATTGTGCTGTAATTTGGTGCATGGCAGACTTATATGCAACAACACTTTTATAATCTTGGAATCTTAATTTGTTCCATTGATCCATTAATGAGGGCAACAAGACTTTCCTTTGATGTCCAAATCTTCCCTTAAGTTTATCACACAAAATCTTGTGATCTTTTGCATTTGAATATTCGGTTTGTAAACCATCGTCAAAGTGGTGTTTGATAATTTGATTTACTTTTGATTTTTTCATTGCCATCTCTTCTGGGTCAACAATTGACTTTCGTGAAATTTCTCCTTCAAGGATTTTATCAAGTCCCTCACATGCAAGATACTCTATTAAGTTGTTATTCCATGTTATAAAGTTGTCCCCAGTTATGTTTAAAATTTTAAAGTGATGCTTAACATTTGACATGATTCTATCTAGTGTAGTAATAACTTCCGATAAAAATGATCGTGCTGATAATGTGTTGAGAAAAACCGATTTTGAATATTCGTTAATATTTATGAACTAATATAAGTTACTAATCTAGTTGTAACTATTAAGCTTAGATGGAAAGATTGAAGAAGGAGAGATGCTTTTGTGTTTTCAAAGTAAATTTTTAGTGTGTTTTTACTTTTTACATTAGCCAAATGTAGTATTTATAATACTAGAAATACAACTATTATACTAATGTAATAATTGGACTTACTATTTTAATTTTGATGTATTACAATAATTTGTCATTACAATTTAGATAAATATTTTTAAATAATATAATAATAATAATAATATTATAACAATACAAGAATAGAAAATAAGTCTTCAAATATAATAATGACCCACATCATGGTGCTATCAATATCTATCTATTAAAAGAATAGTACCTGAAAATACCATGTATACCCTTCTGATTTTACGTTAAAACTTTTCTAATTCCAGGGATTAAATTGTCTTTTGGAAGGTTGTTGCATTTTGGTGCATTTAGCATTAATGACTACTAATGTGTCATGCTAATACTTTTTTGATCTATTTTTAAATTATTTTTTTATGAGCTTTTTTTGTATTTATTTATTATTATTATCATATTATATTTGATGTTTAATGAAATGTCTTACCTTGAAAAGAGAAAAATTACACGAGAAACATCAAATAAGAATGTGAAAGGTCATTCATTTAAAATTATTCCAAATAGGAATGTGAATGGTTAAATTTTTTAATCGTATATTTAAAAAAAAAATCTAAATCTTCATTTGTTTTGTTTGAAAAAATTAAATGAAATTAAGCTGAATTATTGGATTTGATTATGATTTAAATTGCAATTCAATTGTAATTTGAATTTTAATAAACACTTTATTACCTTATACTAATTTTTTTTAATAATATAATTGTTTATAATAATACAATTGTAACCTATATATTGTTTGTATTTTTAAAATAAAATTGTATATATATATATATATATATATATATATATATATAATATTAATAATAATTTAACATTCTAATTGTAATTACTAATACGTTAAATTTTATGCAGCCCATATTTTAAAAAAAATCTAAATCTTCATTCATTTTGTTTGAAAAAATTAAATGAAATTAAGGTGAATATTTGGATTTAATTATGATTTAATGAAAATAAATTATATAATATTGATATAATTTTAAATAGCATTCAATATTATGATTTAAAATATTGGAAAAAAAATATGTATAACCACTTTCATTTTTAACATCAACGTAGCTTTCATACTCCTCACTGCATTGGATAGTGAAGAGCCATTTTGAAAGTTGCAAAAATTCAATACCATCACTTCTCTTTCAAAGTACACAATTCTCTTCTTCTCTCCAACCCTAAACCGGCCGCCCCTTTCAAGAACATAGTTCTTCATAAAGTTTTATACTTCTCCATTTCATATCTACATGTAAGTGCATCCCCTAATCCACTTTCTTCGTCACTTTCATGTTTTAAGATTGTTTGTGAAAATCTGATCCAACGATTGTTAATGTTGTTCGTCCGCGTGCGTGAGTTTCGGTAATTCACTGCTTATCGTGTTTGTGCGTTGAAGATGCAGAACGTTATTGATGTTGATTGATCGAATCGATGTGATTTCTGAGCGCGGTTGTTGAAGCTTTTGCGAGTTATTGTTGAATTGCGATGACGGATTGCAGATTGTTGTGATATTGTGTTGGTAGCTCTTCTAAGGGTTTATTGATGTGGTTCTGGAGATTGATAAAGGTTAGAACAACTTTGAGGAAGAACAACTTTGATTTATATATTTTAAACTGTATCCTATATCACCAATTGTATGTATGCAGTGCTATTTATTTCAGGTTTGTTTCTATAAACTCTTAAAGGATTATTTATGACAATATAGCTTTTTAAAAAGAGTTTGTCTTTGTTTTATCTTTTGTTCATATGCATAAGCACATGAATTTTTATGAGTTATATCATTGCAGAATCTGTGTTTCTAAGAGTTCATGAAAGTCTGGTATAAAAATGGTTGAGTTTGTTATATAGGGGTTGAAGGATAGAAAAGAGGTATCTTTGGGAAGAAATCATGTGTATAGTATTTTTATTTTTGTTTTATGGAATTCACTGCAAATCAAAAAGGATATATAACTCTGGCCAAATTAAGTCCTTGAGTCAATTATAAGAGTTTACAATGTTTACTTATTTTTTTAACACTAATCTTTGCCGGATCCATCATACTGCAGAAAAAAACATAATGTCTCAGACCTGTCTTTTTAAAACCATGTTTGTTTGGAGATTCTCGATTTCTGTTTTGTTTTGGTGTTTATGATTATCTGAATGACAACTTAATGATGTGTGTTTTAGGGTATTGTTTTATTTGTATAATGGTGTGTGTTTTAGGGTGCTGTTTTATTTTCTGAAGATTTGATACTGTTGTGGGTTTGAATCATTGGCAGGGATTAAATTGTCTATGGTGATATGTACTGAAAGGGTGTTGAAAGTTCTGTTTCTGCATTATCCTTTTTGTGTTTCTGAAACTTTACTACGCGTGTTTAATCTTTTGTTTGTAGGAACTCCAGTCAATAATCCGCATGGGATTCCGTTGCCGGATAGGAAGATATTGGAGTTGATCCTTAACAAGCTTCAGAAGTATGTGTTTTGGTTTTGCGATTCTCGATTTCTGTTTTGTTTTGGTGTTTATAATTATCTGAATGACAGCATAATGGTGTGTGTTTTAGGGTACTATTTTATTTGTATAATGGTGTGTGTTTTAGGGTGCTGTTTTATTTTCTGATGATTTGATTTTGTTGTGGGTTTGAATCATTGGCAGGAAGGACATATATGGCGTGTTTGCGGAGCCGGTTGATCCGGAAGAGGTGTGTGGAATTTTCTTCACCGTAGCGTGTTGTTAGGATGCTAATTGATAAACCCTAACAAAATTAGAGAAGAACTAAGAAAGGCAGTAAAACTATAAGAAAGATAAAAATTAAAGATAACACTTTTTCATTGATTGATTTCCAATGTCTCTATGAGACTACAATATATAATACCTCTAATGGGTAATAAGCTAAAATGGCCCAAATATTAATAAGAGCCCACTAAAATAGAAATATAAATAAAGTACTATTTATATAAATTTTAAATAAACTTAATTAATATAATTATAATTCCACTCCCTATCATTGCCGCGGGGTTCACTTGAACCTTGTCCTCAAGGTTCTAGCAACAATACTTTCAATGACAGGACCTCTGTTATCATGAAGGAGATGAATCTCATCAATGATGAGGAGCTTCACAAGTGGTGTGTAAGTTCGGTCTCCAGACTTCTGTGTGATAATATCCCACTTCTCAGGAGTTGTCACAATGATTTGAGTCTCTTCTATCTGCTGCCTTGTTAGTGACTGATCTCCACTTAGCTCTCTAACCTTAACATTATATTCCTGCAACCGGTTAGACAAATTCCCAACAACCTCGGTCACAAGAGCTTTCATTGGTGCAACATAAACTGTTTTATATGCATTGTGGTCAATAGAACCATCATCCGGATTCCTATTACGTGCAATCTGCTGAAGGATAGTAAGAACAACAACATTGGTTTTTCCAGCACCAGTTGGGGCACAAAGCAAAAGATTATCGGGCTTAAAGAGAGCAGTTTCATAGACTTTGCTCTGAACTCTATTCAATTGTGTCATTCCTTTGAAGGCTGGTTGTGCCCAATCAGGCATAGCATAAATCTTTAACAGCTTAAAATTGCCCAAGGATTTTGACATCTTCTCATTGTTATTAGTCACGTGCCCGTTGTGCAACCAATAACTGATACTGTAACACCCCCAATCTATACCCTCAAGCTATTAAAGCGATAAATAAAATTCAAAATTTCATCAGAGTATATTTAAAACATTCACGGCATAGACCGAGGGGTCACATCAATTTGAAACAAAATACACATAAACCTGCCCATAAAGATATGCAACAATCAGGTAGCAATTAACAGAGGAACTTAGTTCATACTACCCACAATTCAGATACAGAATAAAAGCGGAAAATCTGTACTGAAATCTCATATATATATATATATATATATATATATATATATATATATATATATCATGAAAAGTTTGTCTGCCAAATACAATCATACATGTACAATCTCAAAAGAAACATATACATATACACACAAATCACCAACGGTCTCCCTAACTACCCGGTGCCACATATCAGAGCCGACCGACAAAAGAATGAAGGCCTAAGCTTCACAAAAAGACCTCCAGCAATCTAATCTGCAATGCCTCATAGAGCATTATAAAACAACAGAAGAGTGAGAAACACAATCATAATATAATTGCATATAATTATATAATAACACAACATTACACACGTAAAATATTCTCACCACAACGTACAACAGAATCCAAATACAACACAACACAATACATATCTCAACTCATCAATTCCAATCACAATTCCACATGAAATCAATCCATTCATGAATTATGCAAATGCACAGAGACCGACACAACGACTCTATGCAATGCATATGCAGTACCATCAATCCATCATCTCAACACTAGTTCACTCAGGAACTATTGGAACCATCGCTTGTTACTTAATATAACTCCCCGTCGGGCAAACGATGTTCCCCGTCGCTTTAGGTCCTCTTATTTTTTTAAGGCACACGACGTTTATGGATCTTTTTAGGTCCTCTTTGTATAAGCCACACGATTCGATCGCTTTAGGTCCTCTTTGTATAAGGCACACGATCGTCTATAATCATCGCTTTAGGTCCTCTTTGTATAAGGCACACGATGTTATAGCGGATTCCCTCTGGAATCGATTCGTCGCTCACACCCACTAGGGCACACGACATCTCAAGAATGCATATCATGATGCTTGGCATACAATGACTCATGACATTCAAATGCACACATATATGCAATCATCTCACTCAACATTAATCATGCTTTGCAATTCAAGCCCAAAACAATGCATTTATTTGCCATACGGCCACAAACCATCATCACACCATCTAAACACGTGCATTTACACCATACAACAACACACAAGTCATACCATATCCATATCAACAGCACATTGCATGATACACATCAATTACACACAATTATAACGACAAAAGTCGACAAAACGACACTATTCCAAATTCCCGACATAATAAAATCGGCTAACAATCTCAAAAATTATTATAATAAGAAAATACAGCTCAATAGCTTTCCAACGATACCAAGAATGCTCAAAACGGATAATCGGAACACAAGTTACGGACTAAAACAGAAAAGACATCGCGAAAAAAATAACATTTTGCACACCTGCTGGCCATACGCGTATTGCCCTGAGCCATACGCGTATTGCCCAAAATCATACGCGTGCCATTATGCGTTTCAGCAGATGGCCGAGAAAAATGAAACTCCATACGCGTATTGCCCTCCCCCCTTCAATGCCATACGCGTATTGCCTTGACCAATACGCGTAATGCCTTGGGTGATACGCGTATGGGCAGTGGAAAACCAGAATTTTTCTGCAGAATTTTTTCTGCGTTTTCCCACTCCAAAATCCATCCAATTTCACCTAAACATCAGAAAATTGCCAATATATTGCATAACAACATATATTCAACATGTATCATCAATAAGGAACACCAAAACATGATTTTTTACACAATCGAAATCAATTCTAACAATTTCAACACATAATGGTTTTTACTCTACAATCCAATTTCAATCCAAAATCAACCAAAAACATACATACATAATCATATACAAGTATATAATAATCAAGTTTCGCACCATTACCCGATTTAATCGTGTTTGGAAAGTCGGTTGTTTCGATTTCTAGATTTTCCAAGTTTTTCTCTCTTTCTCCTTTCCTTCTCTTTTCTTCCCCTTTTCCTTCTTCTCTTTTTCTTTCTCTCTATTTTTATTTCTTTCTATTTTCTATTTTACTAACTTAAGGAAAATAAGGTGAAATGCCCAAAATACCCCTTCACTCAAATATCTCGCAAACGTTCCCAAAACGCGATAAAATATCACAACATTGAAAAATAACATATTTCCAAATAAAAGTCAGAAATAAAATAATATAATAATAAAATAATCAAAACGACTCAATTAAATAAAACGGACTAAAACTGGGGTGTTACAACTCTCCCCCACTTAGAAATTTTCGTCCTCGAAAATAATACCTGAGACGAACAACTCTGGATACGACTCCCACATCAGACTCTCTAACTCCCAAGTCAAATTGCCCTCAGTCGCGCCTCCCCACGCTACCTTCACAAGTGCAATATCCTTGCCCCTTAACCGCTTCAACTCGCGATCCAAAATTCTCACTGGTAATGCCTCGATCGTAAGGTTCTCCCTTACCTCAACCTCGTCCATCGAAATCACATGCGACGGATCCGAAACATACTTTCGAAGCTGTGAAACATGGAACACATCATGCAAATTCGACAGACTTGGCGGCAACGCCACCCTATAAGCCACAGCACCCACTTTCGCGGATATCTGGTAAGGACCAATAAACCGAGAAGTAAGTTTATTCGACTTCAATGCACAACCAACACCCGTTATCGGTGTAACTCTCAAAAATACATGATCGCCCTCTTGAAACTCTAGATCCTTCCTTCTACGATCATGATAACTCTTTTGCCTACTCTGAGAAGCCTTCATTTTCTCATGAATAAGCTTCACCTTGTCTGTAGTCTATTGAATCAATTCGGGTCCCACCACCGAACTCTCACCAGATTCGTGCCAACACAACGGTGTTCGACATCTTCGTCCATACAGTGCTTCAAAAGGTGCCATTCCAATACTAGAATGGAAACTGCTATTATACGTGAATTCAATCAATGCAAGATAACTATCCCACGCACCACCTTGTTCAAGAACACAAGCCCGCAACAAATCTTCCAACGACTGAATCGTTCTCTCGGTCTGACCATCCGTTTGAGGATGATAAGCAGAACTCAACCTTAATTTAGATCCTAAAGCCTTTTGCAAACTTTCCCAAAATCTCGAGGTAAACCTAGGATCTCGATCAGAAACAATGCTCAACGGAACACCATGTAATTTCACAATCACACTGATATAAATCTCAGCTAGCCTCTCCAAAGAAAAACTGATGTCAATCAGAATGAAGTTCGCCGATTTAGTCAGTCTGTCCATCACCACCCAAATAGCATTATGCCCTCGCTGAGTATTCGGTAACCCTGTCACAAAATCCATAGAAATGCTTTCCCATTTCCACTCAGGAATATCCAACAGTTGCAACAAACCACTAGGCCTCAGATGTTCTACCTTTGATTTCTGACAAGTCAAACATGCATAAACAAACTGAGCCACATCTCTTTTCAATCCAGACCACCAGAAAATCTTCTTCAAATCTTGGTACATTTTATTCGCTCCCGGATGTATACTCAGATTACTCCGGTGTCCTTCCTCCAAAACCATCCTTTTCAACTTCGAATCGTCCGGAATACAAATTCTACCTCGGAACCTCAAAACACCTTTATCGTCCACTTTAAAGTCCTTATTCACACTTTTCTCTCCAACCGTCATCAAATCCACAAATTTCACATCCAACTTCTGTTTCTCACTAACAGTCATCAGAAAATCATTAGTAACCTTTAGCATACCCAGCCTCACGCTGTCGGACGTCACCTCACATACCAAACTCAAGTCCCTAAAAGCTTCCAAAAGCTCCCACTCCCTAACCATTAAAGCGGACATATGTAACAATTTCCGACTCAACGCATCGGCTACCACATTCGCTTTACCAGGATGGTAATTCAAGCCAAAGTCGTAGTCCTTCAAAAATTCCAACCATCTCCGCTGCCTCATATTTAACTCTTTCTGATCAAACAAATATTTCAAACTTTTGTGATCACTAAAGACTTCAAATCTAGCACCAAAGAGATAATGCCTCCAAATTTTCAACACAAACACCACAGCCGCTAACTCCAAATCATGAGTAGGGTAATTTTTCTCATGCACTCTTAACTGCCTCGAAGCATAAGCCACGACCTTACCGTCTTGCATCAACACTCCACCTAGCCCAATCAAAGACGCATCACAATACACCACAAATGGTTCAGTAGGATTCGGCAAAATCAAAATCGGAGTTGTCGTCAATCTTCTCTTCAGCTCATTAAAACTTTCCTCGCACCGAATATCCCAAATAAACGCTTGCCCTTTACAAGTCAACTGGGTTAAAGGAAGTGCTAGCTTAGAAAAACCTTCAATGAACCTTCGATAATATCCGGCCAAACCCAAAAAGCTTCAAATTTCAGTAACGGATCTCGGAGCCTCCCATTGTAGAACTGCTTCTACTTTAGATGGATCCACAGAAATACCATTACCTGAAATCACGTGCCCAAGAAAACTCACCTCCGACAACCAAAACTCACACTTGGACAATTTGGCAAAAAGCTTTCTTTCTTTCAAAACCTGCAAAACAATACGCAAATGCTCCGCGTGCTCCTCCCGAGACTTAGAATAAATTAAGATATCATCAATAAACACAACTACAAAACGATCCAAATGCTCGTGGAAAATACGATTCATGTACTCCATAAACACACCTGCGTATTAGAAACCCCGAACGACATCACAGAATATTCATAATGACCGTATCGTATCCTAAAAGCCGTCTTCTGAATATCTTCCTCTTTCACCCTAATCTGATGATACCCTGACCTCAAGTCAATCTTACTAAACACACAAGCACCTACCAACTGGTCCATCAAATCATCAATTCTCGGAAGAGGATACTTATTCTTAATCGTCACCTTATTCAACTGGCGATAATCAATACACAATCGCATACTTCCATCTTTCTTTTTCACCAATAAAACTGGAGCACCCCAAGGAGAAACGCTTGGTCTCACAAACCTCTTTTCTAGCAATTCATTCAACTGCTTCTTTAACTCAACCAACTCAGATGCCGACATTCGATAAGGTGCCATTGATACAGGTCTAGTACCGGGAACTAGATCTATAGAAAACTTCACCTCTCTCTCTGGTGGCAAGTCTGAAATATCCTCAGGAAACACTTCCGAAAAATCACACACAACAGGAAACACATCAAGTGAAACTTGACTATCCACAGTCAATGATGCAAACAACCCAAACAACTGAACTTCATCCGCCAAAAGTTTCTTCAACTCTTTGGTAGATAAGAAACTCGAGTCTTCGTCTTCCTCCAGAGAAGGAAATCTTACCAGCTTATGATAACAATCAATATGAACCCTATTGAACTGCAACCAATTCATTCCCAGAACCACATCTAAACCCTCCAATGGTAAACACACCAAATCCATCTCAAAGTCTTTACCATAAATGGTCAAAGGACAACTTAAGCAAACCAAAGAAGTAGTTACTGACCCCATTGCTGGAGTATCAATAACCATTTCACCATCCATCGAAGACAACACAAGATTCAAACGCTTCATGCACTCAGACGAAATAAACGAATGAGTCGCTCCAGTATCAATAATAGCAACTAAAGGCATACTATTAATAAAACAAGTACCTCTGATCAGACGATCTGCACTTGAAGTCTGAGTTCCTGCCAATGCAAAAACCTTTCCACCTGCTGGAGCTTGCTTCAGTTTCGGACACTTTGTACTAACATGCCCAGGTTCACCACAATTGAAACACTTCACCACGTTCCTCTTACAATCAACTGTAATATGTCCTAAACCTCCACAATTAGAAAACTTTCTCATATCTTTCCTACATTCGAACTGACGATGTCCTAGGTCACCACACCTAAAACATCTCGGATAATTAGACATACCTCCTCCACTGGGCCTTTTCTCAAAATTACCCCTTTGTTTACCTTTATCAGCTGGTGTTACACAAGGACCACTACGAAATGGTTGCTTCCCTTTCCTCTCATTCACACTTTTATAGTGAGTAGAACGAGCTTTGCTATCTTCCTCATAAATCCTACAACAGTCCACCAAATCAGAAAACCTTCTAATCCTTTGATAACCGATTGTCTGCTTTATCTCAGGACGCAATCCATTCTCAAACTTCACACACTTAGAAAACTCCGCAGTCGCTTCGGCATAATGTGGATAAAACTGCACAAGCTCCACAAACTTAGCAGTATAATCAACAACAGACATATTACCTTGTTTTAATTCCAAGAACTCTATTTCCTTCTTTCCTCTAACATCCTCGGGAAAATACTTCCTCAGAAACTTAATGCTAAACACAGCCCAAGTGATCTCTTCCTCTGCAGCTTCCAACACATGACGTGTACTAACCCACCAATCATCAACTTCTTCCAGTAACATGTGAGTACCCAGTCTCACCTTCTGATCCTCAGCACAATCCATCACTCAGAAGATTCTTTCAATCTCTTTAAGCCATATCTGAGCAACATCAGGATCATATCTTCCCTTGAAGACAGGCGGTTTGTTCTTCTTGAACTCATCATTACCAGCAGCATTAGGTGCACCCTGCACAGCCCGAGCCATAGCTTGCATAACAGCAGCCAAAGCAACGTCATTCCTACCAGCCATATTCTGTTCATTTCCAATAACAGCAACTTTGGTTAAACAAACAACTCACCCAACTACAACGACCAACAAGGACTGACACAAACTGACACAGACTGGCTCTGATACCACTTAATGTAACACCCCTAATCTATACCCCCAAGCTATTAAAGCGATAAATAAAATTCAAAATTTCATCAGAGTATATTTAAAACATTCACGGCATAGACCGAGGGGTCACATCAATTTGAAACAAAATACACATAAACCTGCCCTTAAAGATATGCAACAATCAGGTAGCAATTAACAGAGGAACTTAGTTCCTACTACCCACAATTCAGATACAGAATAAAAGCGGAAAATATGTACTGAAATCTCATATATATATATATATATATATATATATATATATATATATATATATATATATATATATATATATCATGAAAAGTTTGTCTGCCAAATACAATCATACATGTACAATCTCAAAAGAAACATATACATATACACACAAATCACCAACAGTCTCCCTAACTACCCGGTGCCACATATCAGAGTCGACCGACAAAAGAATGAAGACCTAAGCTTCACAAAAAGACCTCCAGCAATCTAATCTGCAATGCCTCATAGAGCATTATAAAACAGCAGAAGGGTGAGAAACACAATCATAATATAATTGCATATAATTATATAATAACACAATATTACACACGTAAAATATTCTCACCACAACGTACAACAGAATCCAAATACAACACAACACAATACATATCTCAACTCATCAATTCCAATCACAATTCCACACGAAATCAATCCATTCATGAATTATGCAAATGCACAGAGACCGACACAATGACTCTATGCAATGCATATGCGGTACCATCCATCCATCATCTCAACACTAGTTCACTCAGGAACTATTGGAACCATCGCTTGTTACTTAATGTAACTCCCCGTCGGGCAAACGATGTTCCCCGTCGCTTTAGGTCCTCTTATTTTTTTAAGGCACACGACGTTTATGGATCGCTTTAGGTCCTCTTTGTATAAGGCACACGATCCGATCGCTTTAGGTCCTCTTTGTATAAGGCACACGATCGTCTATAATCATCGCTTTAGGTCCTCTTTGTATAAGACACACGATGTTATAGCGGATTCCCTCTAGAATCGATTCGTCGCTCACACCCACTAGGGCACACGACATCGCAAGAATGCATATCATGATGCTTGGCATACAATGACTCATGACATTCAAATGCACACATATATGCAATCATCTCACTCAACATTAATCATGCTTTGCAATTCAAGCCCAAAACAATGCATTTATTTGCCATACGGCCACAAACCATCATCACACCATCTAAACACGTGCATTTACACCATACAACAACACACAAGTCATACCATATCCATATCAACAGCACATTGCATGATACACATCAATTACACACAATTATAACGACAAAAGTCGACAAAACGACACTATTCCAAATTTCTGACATAATAAAATCGGCTAACAATCTCAAAAATTATTATAATAAGAAAATACAGCTCAATAGCTTTCCAACGATACCAAGAATGCTCAAAACGGATAATCGGAACACAAGTTACGGACTAAAACAGAAAAGACATCGCGAAAAAAACAACATTTTGCACACCTGCTGGCCATACGCGTATTGCCCAAAATCATACGCGTGCCATTACGCGTTTCAGCAGATGGCCGAGAAAAATGAAACTCCATACGCGTATTGCCCCCCCCCCCCCTTCAATGCCATACACGTATTGCCTTGACCAATACGCGTATTGCCTTGGGTGATACGCGTATGGGCAGTGGAAAACCAGAATTTTTCTGCAGAATTTTTTCTGCATTTTCCCACTCCAAAATCCATCCAATTTCACCTAAACATCAGAAAATTGCCAATAGATTGCATAACAACATATATTCAACATGTATCATCAATAAGGAACACCAACACATGATTTTTTACACAATCGAAACCAATTCTAACAATTTCAACACATAATGGTTTTTACTCTACAGTCCAATTTCAATCCAAAATCAACCAAAAACATACATACATAATCATATACAAGTATATAATAATCAAGTTTCGCACCCTTACCCGATTTAATCGTGTTTGGAAAGTCGGTTGTTTCGATTTCTAGATTTTCCAAGTTTTTCTCTCTTTCTCCTTTCCTTCTCTTTTCTTCCCCTTTTCCTTCTTCTCTTTTTCTTTCTCTTTATTTTTCTCTATTTCTATTTTCTATTTTACTAACTTATGGAAAATAAGGTGAAATGCCCAAAATACCCCTACACTCAAATATCTCGCAAACGTTCCCAAAACGCGATAAAATATCACAACATTGAAAAATAACATATTTCCAAATAAAAGTCAGAAATAAAATAATATAATAATAAAATAATCAAAACGACTCAATTAAATAAAACGGACTAAAACTGGGGCGTTACAGATACGACTCTCTTTGTCAGCGGCCCAGCTTTATGCAATCTCATTTTCATGATGAGGAAAGATCAAATCAATTCCACCACCATGAATATCAAATTTATGAGATAAATAATAAGCACTCATTGCACTGCATTCGATGTGCCATCCCGGCCTACCAGGACCCCAAGGACTGTCCCAGCTTGGCTCACCTGGCTTAGCAGCCTTCCACAATGCAAAATCAGTCGGGTGACGCTTTCTTGAGTCGAAAGCCACTTGTTCCCCTGCTCTATTATGTTCTAACCTTTGTCCTGACAGCCTGCCATAATTTGGGAATTTTTCAACAGAATAGAAAACATCTCCTTCAATCGCATATGCGTAGTCATTATTGATAATCTGAGTAATCATGTCCTTAATCTCACCAATGTGGTCAGATACGTGAGGCTCCTTAGATGGTCGCTCACAGAGAAGATCAGACATATCAACATTATACTCATCGCAAAAGCGGTTGCTTAACGCCAAAGGATCCTCACCAGTCTCGTTTGCTCGCTTAATTATCTTGTCATCAACATCAGTGAAATTCCGTACATACGTCACCTCATATCCCAAATGTTTAAGATACCTGTACAGGATATCAAAAGAAACGGCGGCACGCGCATGACCGAGATGACTGTAGTCATAAGCTCTAACTCCACAGACGTACATGGAAACCTTGCCTGGCTCTTTGGTGGTGAAGATCTCATTCTCATTAGGATCAAGGGGCTTAGCCTTCAAAGCAGGGACATGAATTTCTTCATAACCTTTGCTAAGATGCCTATAAGACCCATCAGGAAGTTCACATGTTTTCTTTTCCATAAACAAACCACCTTGTGCAAAAGTCAGGTTATCCAAATTAAGCCTTTGGCGTTGCCCCTTTAACTAACCACTCTCCCCCTCTCTATCACTAACACTGTCATATTTCAACCTTCTAACCTTTTCACTATCTCCGTTCTGCGTATAACCTGCAATAAGCGCATTCCACGACACCACATTCCTCTCCATCATGTTTGAAAACATCAGTCTCGCTGCTTTCACACTTGATGCCTTTGCATACCCACTTACCATGGAGGTTTCAGATACCACATCCCTAAGTGGCATTCTATCGAAAACCAATCGAGCTTCGTTAACTCTCTTGCACTTTGCATACATATCAACCAAAGCATTGCCTAACACAAGGTCATTCCGAAATTTATCCCGTTTCATAACACGAGCATGAATTTGCAAACCTTCCCTAATTGCTGATAAGCTTGCACAAGCACTAACCACACTGGCCAATGTAATCTCATCGGGCTCAATCCCGTTACTCATCATTCTTACAAAAACCTCTAGAGCTTTACCAGTAGGACCATTTTGCTCATAGCATGTAATCAAATTATTCCAAGAAACTATATTCCTAACATCCATGTCATCAAAAGCTCTCTGAGCACTATCCACCACCCCACACTTGGAGTACATATCAACTAGAGCAGAACCCATGTGAACATCCAACGAGTAACGAGATTTCGATATCAAACCATGAATTTGAACACCAATATTCAAATCTGTCAACCCTGCACAAGCACTAAGAGCACTGCCAAACGAACACTCATTAACCACAAAATCCTCACTATGCATATCAACAAAGAATCTCAACGCCTCCTCAAAACGATCCCTTTGAGCAAAACCAGACACCATAGCATTCCAAGAACACTGATCAGGTTCAGGCATACACTTAAACAGTTTCAAAGCCTCATTAAGAGCACCACACTTTGTCAAACCACTTAAAACAACATTCCAACTGAAAATATTTCTCTGCAACATATGATCAAACACCTTGCGCGCGTCCTCCAAAAACTCGCATTTCCCATAAACATCAATGAGACTGTTCCGTAGCAAAAACTTAATGAGGCTAAATTTATCAAACTCTAGATGAAACAACAGCTTGTTCTCCAATTCCCTATCATCCGGCTCAGCCAAAATATCCAACGCTTCCCCAGCAAGCTTCTGACAATGTTGTGGATCAATCCGTTGTTCAAAAGCATGAGAAATGTCCCTCTGTAGCCAATAAGCATCAATATCCTACGCATTCAAATTCTCTACATCAGCATCGTGGTTTCTCATCTCGTCATCGGATCCAGAATATGTATGAAACCCATCAACATCATAATCCGCTTCCTTTCCTTTCTGTTGCTTCCTCTCCTTCTGAACGACTATCCATGATCCATCCTCCCTAGCGATTTTCTTTTTTTTTTTTGTGAAAAAGAAAGCTTTTGAAATTTTTCTTTTGAGAAGTTTTCTTAAAACAGAGATGAAACACTTTCAAGTGTTTCTCAAAATTTCTTCTATGACTAAAATGGGTTTGATATTTATGACCAAATATGGAGGAGTTGTGTGTTGGGTTTTGGAATTGATAGGAATTGTTGTAGTAGTATGAATAATGAAATGTAGAATAGGATGAATATGGGTTGGGTGGATGTGGTGTATACCCATAATTAAAATATAAACATGGTGATGGACTTGTAACATATGGATATGTGTAATAAAGGGAAAAGAGTTCCCATGGAAAGGATGGAAATGAAGGTGTGGTAGGAGTGGTGTTTATGGTGGGATGATATTGGTATGCCATGGGAGGTTTTGGTGTTCAAGGATGAAATCACCAATTGTAAGGATGCTAATTGATAAACCCTAGCAAAATTAGAGAAGAACTAAGAAAGGCAGTAAAAATATAAGAAAGATAAAAATTAAAGATAACACTTTTTCATTGATTGATTTCCAATGTCTCTATGAGACTACAATATATAATACCTCTAATGGGTAATAAGCTAAAATGGCCCAAATATTAATAAGAGCCCACTAAAATAGCAATATAAATAAAGTACTATTTATATAAATTCTAAATAAACTTAATTAATATAATTATAATTCCACTCCCTATCACGTGTATGCATTGTAACATCGTTTGTCCCACGGTTCGTCCTGAAGTTTATTTTGATATTCTGTGTCATGAACATTCTAATTATAATTTATTGTTTCATAAAATTTTGATTTGTGCTAATAGTTCTCTCGGCCGTTTGTGTTTTATATGGTTTCGTTCGTTAATGTATGCACCGCGATTGGTTAATTTGTTGTAGGAGGTAGCCATTGAAGAATACTTCAAGCCTCTTGACAAGAAGGGCCAAGTCAGTGTGGTATTTTCTCGAGATTATAAATGCATGAAATGTTGTTCTAATAACACAAATTTGTGCTCATAAATCATTGTCAATTCCATTAGTGTTTTGTTATATTGAATATTTAAGAGTGTTGAATTGTGTTTTTTATTTTATTTTAACAGTTGTTGCAGTTGCTGTTGAAGCTTCTCAAGATCAAAGAAGATCGAAGGGTTCTCATTTTTAAGCTGCTTGATTGTGAGTTTATGCTTCACTGTGGTGCTGAGATAGTGATTCCTAGCTTTTATCATATTACAACTAGAAAAAGGGTATAAACAATAGGCTTTTGTTTTTATTTATCTTTCAAGTATTTTGTATTTTTAAGGGCATTTGTATGTGAAAGTGCCTTTAGATATATGAGTAATATTTGGTATATGAAATGATATATGGAAAGGTTTACGTAAAAATAAATGAATTTTCTAAGAATATGAAAAAATATATTTGAGTTTAAAATTTGAATTATTGCAATTAATGAAAAGATATCTCTAAAATAAATAAATAAAGGAAAGATATATCATGTAATCTATTTTCATAACTATTGTATTTAATATTTGAATGTTTCGAATTATTTTGTTTACTAATTAAAACCTTACTATTTAAAAATGTATTATTTAATTTTAAATATTTAATGACAATTAGGACCTAAATAATAAAATTTCATGTGATAATTTAATATCATAATATAATTGTTAATTGCATTTTAATAAACACATTATTAACTTATAATTTAATTTTTTATAAAAAAATAATTGTAACCTATATATTGTGTTTCTTTTTTCAGAAATTTGTATATATATATATATATATATATATATATATATATATATATATATATATAGGGAACGTATCATATGAGAATGCAATTTTTATGTGAGAACATGAGAATGAATCTGAACTATTAGATTTTAAAATAAATGGTGGAGATTATATGTCAGTTTTTTTTTTTCTCTCCTCCATCATTTATTTTAATAATGGTGGAGAGAGAAAAACAAAAACCACACATAATCTCCACCATTTATTTTAAAATCTAATAATCCAGATTCATTCTCATGTTCTTATATAAAAAATGCATTCTCATAAGATATGAACCCATATATATATATATATATATATATATATATATATATATATATATATATATATATATATATATATATATATATATATATAACATTCTAATACCATTGTAATTACTAATTTATTAAATTTTTTAATGCCATATTTAAAAAAAAAAAATCTTCATTCGTTTTGTTTGAAAAAATTAAATGAAATTAAGGTGAATTGTGGGATTTGATTTAAAGAACGAATCAAATCTATTTATAATCATGTCTTTTTTCTCTCTGTAATCATGTTTTTTTAATATTAAACTAAATTGTACTTTTTTAAAAAATCAAAGAAAATTACATGTCATTAAAATATATTTGATTTATATCTTGATTGTACTTTATTTTAAAATGTCAAAGAAAATTAAATATTATTATTTTTGTTTGAAAAATGCTTGAGAGTACGAGACCAAAACACACAAATCAAATCATATCATTATTCTTTATTAAAAATACTTGATTGTACTACTAATTTGTTTTTTTATCATTTAACTTTTTATTAAAATTTAAGATTTTTACAAGAAATAAAATATATTTTGTAATTATTTAGATTTTAAGAAAAAGTTTAATAAAACAAAGCAAAATCAATAGAGATTTTATAATATTTTTTAACTTATAAAATTACTGGAAAAAAACAAAAAAATTTCAAAGAAAATGATAAATGGTAGTCATGAAAAAATAATGATAAATAGTAATCATGAAAAAAAAAATAATAAGTGGTAAAAGACATTTATAAACGGGAAAAAGTCTCCATGTGAATATAATTATTTTTATAATTATTATTTCTATATAGCAACTGTTTTTTTAATAAGAATCCATGTGACACTACTCATGTAGGAGTAGGACAATGATATTATTTCTCTGTCTATTATTATTATTATTATTATTATTATTATTATTATTGATATTAGGAAAATGCAAATTAAAAGTTGCACATATTAATATATATTTGACATTTTTGAAGTTATTTATCTTTTTATTAAAAATATGCAAAATAGAATACGGGTGTTTATATTAAAGTTACACATATTCATGAATTCATCAAATAAATAGAATATAATTTTTGTTTCAAGAAAAAATAAAACAGGCTTAATAAATATTAGCTTTTTTAATGATAAAATGTTAACATTTATACTAAAAAAAATATAAATATTTGATCATTATAACTAAAAAAATATAAATAGCTTTTATACTAAAAAAATAAAATTGACCACAAATTACACTACGTGAAAAATCCAAAACCCAAAACAATTTTGGAATTAAAAACTTTTTTTTAATTTATTAAAAATCTGATCATTATAACTAATCATGTCATTTAATCTATAAAATATTAAATCAATTAAATTTGACGGAGAGCTGTCATATATTGTAGGTTTGTAAAAATTATAAATATGATATAATAATGAGGATTTAAAATTGATATTTGACGGAAAGCTGTTATAAATTTTAGGTATAGAATAATGAATTCAAACTTTACAAATGATAGTTTGGTAGACAGAATCAAACAAATTTAATATTATTAAACATATTAATTTAATTTTATTTTCAAGATACCATGGAGTGTAGATATTCATTTATAACTGAAATTTGACGGGGAGCTGTCATATATATTGTATGTTTGTAAAAATTGTAAATATGATATAATAAAAAGATTTTAAAACTGATATTTGACGGAAAGCTGTTATAAATTTTAGGTATAGAAAAATTGACTAATATCTAAAAAAGTAATGTTATTTGAATTGGAAAAATGATTTTATTCAAAATTGTAGTTTTAAAATTAACTCATCTGGATTCAACTGAGTTTTGTTAACTCATCTAGATTCACAAGTAGATGTAAACGTATCTATGAGAGGCTATGTTGTAGACTACAAATCCAGACGGGACCCGTGCGATAACACGCATTCAACTTTTATTTATATTTTTTTTAATAAGCAATTTGTATCCAGCATAATTCAAACCTGAGACCTTGAGAAAAACACACTCTGAAGACCCAAACGTTTGACCACTAGGTCACCCACGCACACACTTTTATTTATACTTAACATAAGACAAAACATGATATAAAGTGAACATTACAACATCTATCTTGCCCTAACAATTTCCCCTTTCATAGCAAGGCACAAAGCCCCAACATTTCCCTCACTCTCAACTTCCACACCAGGCATAACCACACTTCTACTTCCCACAAACCCATCTTCCCCAATCTTAATCTCTCCATACTTCACCATTCCACCTTCTTCCCCTTCATATATATGCCCAAACAACAATGCCTCTCTCCCCACACAACCACCTCTCTCAATCTTCACCATTTCAGGGTTCAACATTGCTCCATTGCTATCCACGTAAGTACCCCCATCAAGTTCAATCTTTGCACCCATCATTTTCATCCAAATCACAAATAAAAATGACCCATTTGTCATATCCATGAAGTAATCACCAACTAGGGTTCTAATTGCTTGCCATGTTGTGTCCATTATGATTCTTTTGCTCCATATTGGGATTGTTTCGCCGGTTTTCCTTTTTCCTACAAGAACACTTTTTGCTATGATACATGATAATGCAGCTGTGAAGCCTGAGAGGATCCAGAAGAATGGAAGTAGCCAATGGAGTGGGAGTTTCTTGGTATCCTTAAAATAAAGAACTAAGTTCAGAGGAAGGAAAATGGATAGACCGATTACCATGTGAGGTAAAGCTGTTTGTAGAAATGGCTGAATGAAAAGTGCTGAGAATGTTTGATACCATGTTCTTGTTAATGTTAATTTTGGCGGAGTTTTGTTTTTCAGTAATGGTTCTTTTTCAGGCAATGGTGGTGGTGGTGATGCTATTGGACAGCAGGACAGGTCAACCTTAACATTGGATTGGTGTACGAGGTTTCTCCAAGCTTCTGGGAGTGGTTGTCTGTTACGGACATGCTGACAGATCTCATAGATTAATGAACGGCCGTGATCAATTGAAGCACTTTGTGTGTTGGAAGTGGCTGAAATCACATCCAATTCATTGCTTTTGAGATATGGATTGAACTCGAGCTTTTGGGACTCTTCCATTGAGAGATTCTCATTGATGTTTATCTCTCCAACATCAATGAAAGGGAATTGATTTTCATCCCATGGTTTAGAACAATCCAATGCAATCTCGCGGGTTTGTTCGTCGTCTGGAACTGGTCTTAGTTGAATTTGGAAAACATAAGAAACTCCATTGGAGGTACTAACACGGTTTTGAAAATCGTTAGCAAGGAAAAGCAAAGGACGTGAATCATTTTTGTCTCTAGGAATTGCACCTGTCTCTGGTGGAAGAATCCCTGTTGGGATAACTTTGCCTCTGTCTTCATTGATGCTTGTGTCATATGGCCTTAACTTGAATTTCACATACATTTGTTGTCCGTCTTCGAACCGCATGAGCCTGCAATAGTTTGAGTAGTAATGCAATTCAGCATATGAATCGGCATGTCTAAGGGAGCTCCACACTGCTTCACGAACATGTGGAGCACCCTTTACTAGTTCTTCCCTTGCAGCAAGTCCACACACAAGCCAGCTGGCAAAATCAGAAAGTGTTCGAGCGTAAAACGCATTTCCTGTTTTTAGTGTTAAGTCAATGAGAGTAGGAGGAGAATCAGAAGAGTCTGTAGCAGGTTCATCATCAGAAAGTATCCTCAAGGCAGCACCACGTGCATCGATTCTTGCATCATCATCTGCACTCAAGCTATTACTATGTCTTACTAAGATAGGGTAGCTTTTTCCAGGGTGAAAAATCTTGTGCATTGGAACACCTTCAAGCTTGTTGTATATTTTCAACTCCCCTTTTCCACCAACACCGATGCGATGAAAATATCTTGCTTTAGCATTCATAGTTGTTGCAGCTAGATTTGCAGCCAAATTTGCAACTATTTTCTTGTAGTTCATGTCCATCTCCTCAATTCTTTCATCAAAATTAGCATTTCCTGAGTTCCTCGTTGTAACTCGGGTTTGAGATCCGATGTAAACACTACCTTCATGGAGTATAGAGTTCATTGGAGCAACTGAAAGTGCACCTAGAATGACATTCTTTTCAACAAGAGAACCAGGGAGAATTAAGCTTTGACTACCTACAACTGAATTATCTTGAACCTCTATTTTTCCGCAAGCATATCCATCGGAATAATTGAAACCAGTGATTATGCGGCAAAAGTCACCGAGATGAACACCATCACCAATTGACATTAGCTCAGGGTTTGAAACTGGATTGATGGCTCTAATGGAACAATGCTTGCCAATTTTGGCACCTAGAAGGCGTAAGTATACGCAGAAGGCTTCTGTTCCTGAGAGAAGCTTTGCAAATCTGAGGTGGCAGGAAAGGGTCAAATGGTTTTGAAGCCAAGTTTTGAAGTGAGTTTGATTTTGACTTTTCAGTAAACGAGTCAAAGAACAGGTGAGAAAGGTGAGTATGAGACCATGAAGCAAGTATGCATATGCAAATGAAATGGCAAAGACAATGGGATTTGATGGTACATTAGAAAACATTGTAGCATAGGCAGTAATAGTGAATGGTATCCAATGGAAGGCTCCAGATATGCACACAAATGAAAAGCTTTGGAATGAAATAGGTTTTTGGAAGAACCATGTATACATGAAGTAAGTAATAGCTGCAGCAAGGGAACTAACAAAGCCAACAAGATAAATCCCCAGAAAATGGTATATAGCTTCAGACTCAGTTTTGTTGGTAGTAACAAGCAACACTGCATTCTGAAATAAATAAAAAATGAAAATTATTATATCACGATTCATGATAATTATTATATCGAATGAACTTTTTAGCAATAAGGCATTCTATTAGGATATAAAATGTTTTGGTACTCCGAACTAACCTCTTTAACATTATTAAGCTTTGTAGGTTTGAGCACATGTTGGCCTCCTTCAACCTTTTGTAGTGGTTGTATCTCAGCTCCTTCTTTAACAACACTTCCTTTTTGAATAACAGCATAAGGTCCAATGGAAGAATTTCGACCGATCCTAATAGGATAGAGACTTAGAATTCCATTCTTAACCTCATGGCTTTGAACCAGAACCCCTTCAGAAATGACAGCTTCATCTCCAATTGAAACCAGCGACGGGTCTGTGATGTCGACTGTGTCGAGCAAAACTGAGGATCCAATTCTTGCACCAAGTATCTCAAACCAGTACTTCAGAAACACTGTTCCTTTGAGGTGTGTAGCCAGAACTTTGGATGAAATGTTCTGACTTTTATAAAGTGCCCACCACTTGACAAAGGCCATTGAATATATGGATATTTCAGGAGTAAGAGCATAATTGGGCCTCAAGAAAGAGTTTCCGAAAAATGAAATGCAAATGCATGTAGAAGCAATGCAAAGGATCCAAGAAAGTGGAGCCAAAGCAAGTGAAATTAGATAGTTTGACCAAGGAATTCCGTACGTTGACTTATCGACACTTGTGATGAGACTTTGAAAAGTAGTGATGGATAGATAAGCTGGAGAAACCAAAAGGATAGAAATGAAAACAAGTGCTAAAGATTGAAGTGCATATATACTCCATTGATGAGACTTGGACACATCCACGACAAATTCAGTAGATTCGGTTTCATCTTCTGGAGCCAAGGCTGGACTGCTCATATGTTGAGGTTGAGACTTCAAGAGAAGACTCTCTGAGAAATTGGCCAATTCTTGAATGCAGGATGCACTGAAAACATCTATAGCTGCAACTGGAACTCCGAGGAAATCTGAGAGTTTTTGAGTTGCTTTCACCACACCAATTGAATCAATTCCATAGGTTGACATATTGTCTGTGACAGAGATTTTGCTGACCGAGATTCCAGCCTGCTCAGAAATAAGCTTTTTCAAGAATTCCAGAATTTCCGTGGTACTGATTCTTGGACTGGTTAGAGATGCACTTTTCGCTAGCCGCGCCCGGGGTGTTCTTTCTGCTTGACATGTTCCTGTAGTGAATGACCTTACCAGTGTTTTCTTTGTCAGAACAGGTTGTGGTACCAAATTCAGTGTTCCATCTGCAAACTGTTTGAGACATTCAAATCTTTTAATTTTTCCTGATGTTGTTTTGCTGATGGTTCTAGGCTTGATCAACTTAACAGAAGCAACATTCACTCCATGTTCTTCGGCCACTCGTGCCTGAATATCTTCAACCACATCTTTGCTAACTGGTTTACCATCCCTTAGTTCTGCAATCACAACCAAGCCAACCTGATCAGAACCATCCGGCAAGGAAATCCCTTTTGCCGATAAAGTTTCTTCAGGGACACCAATGACAGCACAGCATCCCGGACGAAGAAATTCAGACGAATTTTCGACTGTCTTTTCAACATCTGAGGAATAGATATTTCTTCCAGCAACAATGATAAGATCCTTGATTCTTCCAGTGATGAATAGTTTTCCATCTATTATCCTTCCCAAGTCTCCAGTTCTTGTGTAGACACGTCCAGGATGGTTCGTAAGCTGATTTTGAAAAGTTTTCTGACTCAATTCTTCCTTCCCCCAGTATCCTGTTCCTGCACTTGGACTACTGATCCAGATTTCACCTTCCTTTCCATCTTCCTGAAGCTCTTCACTGCCATCTGGATCAACTATTCTGATGTCAATGTCTGCATTCCCTGGATGAACATATCCGCAACAAACTCGTCCTTGCCAGTCAACAAGAATAGGATTGCCTTCTCCAAATGCACAACTGACAAACACGCAATTCTCTGCTAAGCCATATCCAGGAGCCATCGCCTTCTGAGACAAGCCATAAGGACCGGTTAGCTCAAGAAATCTTTTCAATGTCTTCTTTCTCACTGGTTCAGCAGCAACCATAAGAAAAATCATGGATGAAAGGTCTAGATTCTGAAGTTTATCCTTGTCAGTAGACTCTAATCTTCGGACGACTAACTCAAAAGCAAAGTTAGGTCCAGCACTGTGAGTTGCTTGATACTTGCTCATGGTTTCTATCCATAAGAGTGGCTTCTTGATGAATGTCATTGGCGAAAAGAGAAGCGCAGTTCCACCGCTGACAAGAGCTGTAAAAAGTCCTCCAATCAGCCCCATGTCATGATACTGAGGAAGCCAACTCACCAGTACTGTCCTTGAGGTGCTCTTGTACCTACTTTGCATCAGCTTAACGTTGTGAATCAGTCCTCCATGAGTGATCATGACTCCTTTAGCATCACCGGTCGAGCCTGAAGTAAACTGCAAGAAACATATATCACCAGGCTGAGATTCACACTGATCATTATATTGATCCTCCACTGCAGAACTTCTTGAGTTATTGACCCAAGTATCAGTGTGCAGCCACGGAAGACTTGGCCACCGAGCCGAGGATTTCCCATTTTTCAACGTGATGAAGTTTTTCACTAAACCTGCTCGGACTGCTGAGTGATAAGCTACTGTTGATAAAATTGCCCCTATGCCACATGATTTAGCAATGTTTTCGATTTTTAAAAGTGCTTGTCCACCTCTTTGCATGGGATCTGGGGGAAGAACTGGAACTGGTATAACTTTAGCTCTTAGGCATCCAAAGAATGCATCAATGAAATCTAGGCCGGGAACATAGACTAGAAGAACCTTGTCACCAGGTTTGATAACGGGCTTTTGGCTTTTTAAGAGCTTACTTGCAATGCAAGAAGCTCTTAAATGTTGCTCCCTATATGTCCTCTTACCTATCACTATTCCTTCTTCATTTATCCAACTATAAAGGGTTCTGTCTTGAGTGACTCGATGGGTTCCCCAGTGCTTTAAATAGCTATTCAAAGTAGGCAAATCGGGAAATTCCACGCTGGGCAATTCAGCTAGCTCTTTAGGTTCCTTTCTCTGAAACTCGGTTTGCAAGGGAAACAAACTCTGCAGAAGACATGCTTTTTGTAAGTGCGCGTATATATATGGAAAACATGACTGCACAAAAGTACTTAAAATTCCAGATTATTCAAATCAATACCAGGTAATACTAATATATAAATGCCAAATTACCTTAGTGTAAGGAAACACTGGCAAATCACTGCTATTTGCGAAGTTCTTGCACATAAGAGCCATGGCATACGAAGAATTTCTCTCTGTGAGCTCAAATGCCATAAGTCCACCGACATAATATGTATTCCTGGAACCTTGGAGCTCTGATTCCAACTTTTCATAGAACCCGTTTTTCATATCTGCATTCAAATATGAAATATTTAGAATTCCTATTACTTGAAAAGGGGGAATGTGGAATATGAAAACCACTGAAATACATACCTTGGCTGCTAACATGAGGAAAATACTTAAAGCGGCGCTGAAGTATGAAGCTCTTAACTTCTCCTCCCACTGCTTCTATTGCCTTGATTGCTATTTCAGTGATAGTTGGCCCCTTAATATCAAAGGAGTTTCCGTAAGACCAGAACAAGAATATATCAGAGTCGGCATAAAACTTCTGCATGGCAACTGGATTTCCGATCGTACTCGGATCTTCCATATATTCATTAAAATAATAAAATCCAACTGGCATATGATCAAGCCCTTTGATCTTAAAAACATTGGTGTAGTAGTCATTCGTCTCTACTTTGCCGAATAACTCCTTTTCAATGTCACTAGCATCCATCACCTCTGCTTCACAATCTGCCGCGACTTAAACTCATTAGGTATCTTTCTGGCTGTAGCGTAAATATGGTCAAATAGTGAAGTTAAAAAGTTTACATACCTATGCAAGTTGAAGGCACTGATCTGTAAGTTCTTCCATATTTTAATGGAAAGTTACCAGAGACTACAATCTTATCAAACTCCAGAGTTTCGATTTCATTTGAGCTTTTAACATTAACAGCGACGCTGTCAGAATTCCGCCTTATTGCCAACACTTCAGTGTTACAGTGAAGTTTTATAGGAAGTGATTCAGCAATCTTCTGCCAAAGACTTGTATATCCTCCTTTAAATCGTCGAATCTTTCCAGCCATGGATGTTCTGGTAAATTCATGAATATAGGCATAAGGCATGTCTTGTATGAATCCATATCCTGAAGCAGTATAACCATATGCAACAGATTTAGGAACTGATTTGAGTCCATGATGCTCAAGATATTCCGGAGTTAAGTCTGCTGCAACTTCACTGACAGCATGGATCCCAAAACGACCCGAATTCTTCACCTTTTCCTGTGAATATCACAAGAATTAGCAGTATTCAACTTTCAATTCTCAACTCAAAGGAACTAAATGATTTTCTTATGCATATCTGCAAAACGAACAGAAGATTAACATAACAAGAAGACTAACTTGGATTTTCAATGTAAGTGACATAACAGATACATAATCATCAGCAACTTTAATATCTCGGTATTTTCCCGAGGAAGTGTCAATAACAGCAAGCTTGTGGGAGTCCAATTCTTCGAGTGCAGAACCTGTCTCTTTTGCCAAGTGAAAGATTACAGGAGCACTGCTTGCAGCCAGAACCTGCCCACCCAGGTCATAAACTTTTCCTGCATAAACATATTAAGGGCCCGTTTGTTACAGTTTTTGTAATTTGTTTTAATAAGCCATCATTTAGTCCATAAAATATAGAAATAGTTTTTACTAGCTAGTGTACCTTCAATTTCTACTGATTCACACATGCCACCAATTGCATGGTGTTTCTCCAAGACAGTGATGTTATTATACCCAAGCCTTGCCAATGCATAGGCTGCTGATATGCCACTCGGACCGGCACCTACTATTCCGATTCTGGTGTTTAATGGCAATGAAGGATGTAGCTTAGAGAACTGTTCCTCTATTGATTTTGCAGGATCCATCTCTGAAATTCAAAACCTGCAGATGCAAAAGCTTTTGAAATCAGCTGAGGAAATGATTACTATTACAATGACCACATTCAACTTTAGGGAATTTAACTAGAATTGAAACAAGGGAAGTTTCTAAATGTAGACCATGTTTGGATAATCAATTTAATTTGCCACTTATATCACAAGTGCTTATCATATAAGTTTTGTGTATAAGCTATTCCTTTATCAAAATTAAAATAAATTCAAGTTGTTTTCAAATAAGTTGTAAGCCATTTTCTTAAGCTAACACGGAGAACTTAGAAAATAAGCTGAAAACAACTTATAGACATGTTTTTTATTTTTTGGAAATCTTGGTATCCGGTTTTGCGACCGACTAATCTAAGAGGGACCAATTCCACCGTCCACTAACGGGGGCCCCGTTTAAAGCCGGAGCAAAACTCCGTATGGACTGGCCCACACAAGGGTTGATTGCACCTAGTAGGATTCGAACCTGAGGCCTTGTGAGGAGCACACTCTCAAGATCAAAGCCTCCACCACTATTAGTTGTTTTCCTAAACTCTCCAAAACAACTTTGTAAATATTTATGTCTGTAGATAAACTCAAATAAGTCAATCCAAACAGATTATCTGTGAGAAAATGCTAAGCAAGTTTGGTTATTTAGAGAATTTAACATGATTGTTTTTCTGTCCTTAAGGAAAAAGTTGCTAAATACAGAAAAGACATGATTCACCACTTTCATAGAGGAGAAACATATAATCTATACCTTTTGAAATGAGAAGTGTGCAGTGTATTACAATCTTGATGAGGACTTAATCACCTAGGAGCATTGCATGCAACACTTGCTGCGATTTCAACATCATTGTCAGTAAATAATGCATGACATTGAGTTCCACACACATTTTTATGTTGTGAGAAAATACCAGACAAATTCTCATACCAAATATGAAACATCTTAGTATAGAAATGATCAAATAAGTAAAAACTAGCAAAAGTGATTGTAAGCATGAAAAGAGGGTTACAAAGATAAGAGTAATTAAGTTGTTTTATACTAGTAGTTACCTGAGTGATGATGCAACAGATTAATTTGGTTATTCTCAGAGGATGCCAAATGGCATGTAAGGAAATCTGAATGAAACCGCTGAGCTCATTGATGTTATATATATAATATAAATGAAGGGTCTAATTGAGATTATAAAAGTAAAAAAAATTGGTATAAGAGTAGTGACAAGATGAAAATATTGTTTACCTAGTCCTCGATAACTACTAGAGTTTTACTGTATCTAAGGTATATTACATATTACCTTGGAACAATCCGTCTGATGATGACATGTTTAACTCGTCCTTGTCTTTGGGATCACTAACGTTGCTAGATCAAAAACTTTTCTAGCACCAAGTTCAAACACATAGCACCAACTAAAAATGAACTAAACAAATGATATATAAGAGATGTGACTCTGGTTATACTCGAAGTATAAAATTTTGTGTGAAGATGTTGTGTCAATAATCTGATGTTTTAAGTTATGATGTTGCTACCAATGTTTTCAGAGTTTTTTTCTAAACTTTTTAAGATATCATAACTTTGGTTAGGTTTGATTGATAACACACCCCTAACTTTTTTATTAGTTGTTTTTTTTTTTATTAATTGTTAGATTTTTTTTTAAAAAATAAATAAATAAGATGTCGTAAATTCGAATCCGCGTCTCTGCAATCGGATGTCCCTGCGCAGCTATTAACTAAGCAGACTTAACCGAATGATGTTGGATTTATTTTTGTTGTGAAAGAACCTAACATGTAAATTTTCACACATTAAATGTTGAAAAGATAAACCATTTGCTGCATTTCTTTTTCAAATACAACAATAATTAACATTTTCTTGCATTTCAAATTATAAATTATTTTATAAGAAAATAAAATTCAAATTTATTTTGTAATATTTATTAAATATTGATGTATTTTTCTCTATCATTTTAATATTTATTATTCTCTTTTATTCAAATCCCTTTATTTATCTTTCTTGTGTTATTAATAAATAATACATCAACAAGAACCCAATTGAGGATGACTACATGAATCAATTTTTGCTAGTGTTTTATCTAGTCCTATGCTTTTATCGAAATTGTTAAACTCAAGATATTTCTTCATAACTTTTCTTATAGTTTTTCTAAGTTTTCTTTTACCTCTAATTATTTGAACTCTCTCTATCTGATCTACTCTTCTTCCCACAGAATCTAAAAGTCTTTTTTCTTCATGTCCAAACCACCGAAGTCTATTCTCCCATCATTTTTTCTACTATAGGTATTACCCTAATATTCTATTTAATATTATCATTTCTAATATTATGATGTTTAGTCTTACCACACATCCAATACAACATCCTCATATCTGATACGCTTATTTTATTATCGTATTGATTCCTAATCGCCTAACATTCTGTTCTATACAACATCACAAATCTTATTACAGTCCGATAAAACTTTTCCTTCAACTTGAGTTCGATGGTTTACATCCTCACGTATTTCTTCATCGTTTTATATTACAGATGTAATATATTTAAACTGCGTTATTTGTGAGATGATAGTTAAGGCGTCAAGTTATTAATTTATAATAATTTTGTAAAATAATGTATAATTTGTTTTTCTTATATAAAATTAAATATTTTTTTAATGTTGTTAAACAGTCAAAAACGACTTATAGTTTAGAAGAAACATAATACTATACTACTAATTTGTCTTAGAAAATAAATTGTCAATATTTAATATAGTTATAGATAAAAAATTAATATACTATTTTTACAAAAAAATTACACATTAATAATACTATAAAATTGTGTAAATATATGATAAATATACCATGAGTATGTAACAAAGAGTTTGGCTATAATATGCTTTACAAGATTCGGATTCATCACAATGTTCTTATTTATATCTTACTTATTGAAGCTTAACGGAATTTTCAAAGCTTTTGTGATGATGAACTGTCCATTACTTTTTTTTTTTTTTTGTCTTTCTTATAGTTAAAAGCATCAAGTTCTGCATATTATTTAATATACACATAACATATATTTTTAGAACAAGTTTATACACATTTATTGTATAAAGAAAACAACCAATGAATATCTATGTGGTCAGCGCTTATGAATAGTTTATTCTAACTTTTTTTATAACTTCAAAGTTTTTGGCACATCTTTGATTTTTTTCGAGTGCATTTGAAATTTGCAATATAAAATATGTTCATAATTTTATGTTTCCAAACGACTTTTATTTTAGTTATTTTATTGAAATAGTTTAATTTTTATAATAATCAAATAAGAATGTCAATACAAATAGACTCAACGTGTTTAGAATTTTAAGAAGTTAGAGTACCCTCGAAATTTCTTCTCTTTCTAGTAAATAAAATATAAAGAAAAATGATTAAATTACACTTATTAACTCTCATTAAAAATGGTAGTTGATTGTATTTAATATTTAATATGTACATATCAACTAAAAAATTGAATCAATTGCTTAAATTATTCTCTATAACTAATAAATCAATTTCTTGAAAATACAAAAAGTTAAATTAATTGAAAAATATGTTTGATATATATATATCACGGTTGGAGATTTGTGATAAGGAAGATTTGATAGTAAATGTCCTCTTTTTTATTACGGGTTAGTAACTATGGTAAAAATAAAATACTATACAATATTTCACCACGGTTGTAAGATTTAGTGGTGTTCGCGAGTTGGTTTAGTTCGATTTTGAGAGAATGTGATGTCCAAACCGATAAAAAATATATGGATTAGTTTGGATTTAATTTTCACTTTTTTTTTTCTCGATAATGCGTAAACTGAACCAAAACAGAGAAATAACGAGTTAGTTTGAGTTGGATTGATCAGATACATTAGAAATAAATATGTGTTGGAACTTTGAACCACAAGGGGAGAGAGAGAGAGAGAGAGAGAGAGAGAGAGAGAGAGAGATAATAGTTAATACTACCTCCGTCCCTAAATATAAGACCCCGTTGAGAAAATTACGGGAATTAAGAAAGTTGGTTAGAGTATTAAATTTATTGACTATTTTGTATAATTTTACAAATTTATCCTTAGGAGAGAGAAATAGTTAATGTGTATGTAACTGTATTTATTACAGAGTGCAAAAAAAGATGTAATATAATTAGGGGTATGTGTGGAAAAAAGTAATTAATACACTTTGAAAGTTGAAGAGGGTCTTATAAAAAGGGACAAGAAAAAAATTCAACAGGGTCTTATAATTAGGGACGGAGGTAGTACATACTAAGAAAAGTCCAAATAAGTATTTTCTCACTTTTTATAGATAAATTGGGAGGTTTTAAGTATTGATTACTCTTAAATAAGTTAATAAGTGTTTAAGTATCTTACATAAATCTTGCATTTATCATCATTGAAAAATATATTACATTGTAATGCATAGTGATTTATGTATATAGCAAAAAAGGAAACTTAATCAAGTGACTATGTCGCTACTTATTAAACTGTGTGTGTATTGGTGTGGCGCATCGTGGCCGGTTTCCCCCTTTGATAGGAGCCTTCCCCTGCATTTGTCGAATTAGAATGATTCATGTCATACCTGTTAGGGGCAATAGTATCTTCTTTTGTCGGTTTAACTCTCATCTCTTTAAATTGCTTGGTGATGGAGGACACATTGATTTTCATCACATTCCTTTCATCATTCCCCTTTCGATCGCATTACAAGGCCTTCTGTATCCTTTCCGTTCCATACATGTTGACGCTTATCGTTGTCGGCTCGTTATGGACATTATGATACTTCATTTTCAAATAAACCAAAAAGGCCATCACATTCAATGTTCTCGCAAAGGGTCTACCTAAGATGCGGTTTTGGACTCTTTTTTAGGGAACTACTAAGAATTACAAGTCAATCATATCAGTGTCTCTTCCTTTTCCTATGGTGACCATTAGTTCAATGTACCCCATGGACGAGTGATTGTACCGCTCAAAGCTTGTAGTTCGACTCCCTCATATGGCCACAACTTCTTTCTTTTCAGTTCAAGCTTTTCGAAGAGCTCTGTATACATAATGTCACAGGAGCTCCCCATGTCAATGAAGATTTTGGACACATCGAAGTTGGTCATGGTTGTTGTTATTATCGAAGAATTTTTTTTTGGGATTCCATCTATTTTTTCACTATCGCGGAATCTGATAATAAGCCTCTTTGGTTTTCCTTAGGAATATGCTCTCTCCTCCTTTCTATTTCTCATAAAATCGTCGATTCTTCTTTTTATTGTACCTTTGGAGGGATTTTATGTCGAGGAAAGTCTCCTCTAATGGATGCGATATACAAACGTTTTCCCTTCAAGTCTTCTCCCTAGCCATTACTATTGTCTTTCTTTCCTTTAACCTCGTGACAACCGCTATAGTGTTTTTTTTTGGGGGGGGGGGGCTTTTTCTTGATGGGAAGATTGTTTTTTTCTCTTGTTTAAATCCTTCTTCCGACCGTCCTTTTACGTATCAGGGGTAGGGATGGCAATTTGACCCATCCTCAGTGGGTACCCACAAAATTACCCACAACGGGTAGGGTAAAAACCCGCAAAAATGAGTACAGGTACGGGCTCGGGTAATTACCCACTTAAATAAGCGGGGATGGGCACCTTAGTACCCAGTCCGCCCCATACCCGCACAATATATATTTATATATTTTAATTTATATTATTATATAAAAATAAATGTTTATAAAATTTATTAAAAAATTCAATTTTAAACTACTACATATTTAATATAAGTGATCATTTATTTCATAATTCAACAATACAAAATTTTTAAAAAATTTTAATATTTTTAAAAACTTAAAATATTATTGATCGGAGAGGACCAGAAGGAGATCGTCGCGGCCTTCGTGTAGGGCAAGAGTTGATGCTCGTAGGAGAGGAAAAAAGGGTGGAGGTACCTGCAAGGTACTCCGATGCCAAAGTAAGTGCTTGGTCAAAAAGGGAAAAAGCAAGTAAGAGATGTCAAGTATATGATTTTGATACCTGCCTCTCTCAAGCGAAGGGGTATTTATAGGTGGATTTCTGGCGAGCAAAGCGCCTGATCTACCAATGAGGGATTGCCAGATAGAGGGCAAGGCGCGTGGCCTTTTGACTTGGACTAACTGTTTCCGTGATATCCGGGGAAGCAGTTGGTCGCGTGAACTACTCTGCGCGTGAAGGGGACATGTTCAACGGCTATATTGTGCCCAACGGCTATATTGTGCCTATTGAGCATGTTCGTCAACTATAATGGATTGAGTCTGATCCTTAAGGGCAGGACGCCCTGCCCGGTCCAGAAAAATTATGATATTTTATACTTGATATATTTATTTTTATTAGAAATGCGGGTAACGGGTACGGGTACGAACACTTATATACCCAAAGGGTATGAGGACGGATGCCAATTTTGATACCCAAGCGGGTATGGGCTCGGGTACGAGAATTTTTTTCAACTGCGGATATGGGGATGGGTACTATAGTACCCTACCCATACCCTGCCTATTGCCATCCCTAATCAGGGGTAAGTCATCCTTTTTTATTAGCTCTTGAATTGCATCCTTTAAGTGGATATATTTGTTAGTGTTATGGTTGAGGCTTTTGTGAAATAAAAGAAGATTAGAAATATACTCCGTTCGTTCCATAATGAATAATCAATTTGGAATAAAAAAGTGTCTAAAAATAAATGATCCATTTCAATTTTTAATGCACATTTTTCAATTCTACCCTTTAATTAATACTACTTTTATTATTCTCAATATTTGATCAAGATATTTTAGTATAAATATAATTCTCTCTTTCATTTTTTTTTCTTTTTTTAATCTATATGAAATGGTTAACTTACGTCATTCATTATAGATAGAGAAGAATATATGTTTTATGTTAATTATTGGATTATTGTGACAAGAAAATGTTAATTATTGGATTAAAAGAGTCACTCTCCCATTATCCCGCATATATTTGCAGGCCGTTATAGTTTCGTTATCGCAATGACTCAAACAAGAATATACCAAAAAATTAATATACATTGGCCAATGCAACCTTTTTGATGAAAAAGACATTTCTATGATAGCAAATATAATTTGATTTAGTCTTAACAAACACAGGTTACAAAGTCAATTTCCAGAGATACAACAAAGTCACAGACAGAGGTGTCAAAAAAAACCTCAATAATTAGGTCCTTTGTTGACTCCATTTTTTAGGTTCTTTACTAAATGAATATTTTTTAGACCTTTTATTTTTAAACTCTTTCATATTTTTGTCTTTAATAAGGCTTAAATGAAGGGCTCAAAGTCTAATTTATTTGAAATAAAATATTTTATATTATAAAATCGATTTTATTCTAAAACCGATTTTTTCTTAGCACTGTTTTTTTTCTAAAACCGATTTTTTCCAAAAATAAAAAAAAAAAGGATTTTTTTCAGAAAATAAAAAAAACTGATTTTTTTCGAAAATAAAAAAAAAACATTTTTTTCCGAAAATAAAAAAACCGGTTTTTTCAGAAGAAAAAAAAACCCGATTATTTACAAAAAAAAAAACTCAAATTTTTTTCCGAAAAAATAAAAAACCGATTTTTTCCGAAAATTAAGAAAAACGATTTTTTTTAAAAAATAAAAAAAAAATGATTTTTTTCGAAAATAAAAAAAACTGATTTTTTCCAAAAATAAAAAAAAAACCAATTTTTTCAGAAAATACAAAAAAAAACCGATTTTTTACGAAAATGAAAAAAATAGATTTTTTCCAATAATGAAAAAAAACCGATTTTTTCCGAAAACAAAAAAAAAAAATTTTTTCCGAAAATAAAAAAAAAATCGATTTTTTCTGAAAATGAAAAAACCGATTTTTTCCGAAAATGAAAAAAACCGATTTTTTTTGTAAATAAAAAAATCGATTCGAAAATAAAAAACCCGATTTTTTCTGAAAATTAAAAAACCCGATTTTTTTCCCAAAAAAAAAAAAAACTAATTTTTTCCGAAAATTGAAAAAATGAGATATTTTCCGAAAAAAAAATCGATTTTTTTCGAAAATAATAAAAAATGATTTTTTCCGAAAATAAAAAAATCAGATTTTTTCCAAAAATAAAAAAAAAAACAATTTTTTTCCGAAAAAATAAAAAAAAAAAAACTGTTTTTTTTCGAAAATAAAAAAAACTCGATTTTTTCCGGAAAAAAAACTGTTTTTTTCGAAAATAAAAATACTCGATTTTTTCCAAAAATAAAAAACCGATTTTTTCCGAAAATGGAAAAACCGATTTTTTTTCGAATATAAAAAAAATTGATTTTTTCCGAAAATGAAAAAAGCGATTATTTTCAAAAATTAAAAAAACCGATTTTTTCCGAAAATGACAAAAACCGATTTTTTTCGAATATAAAAAAACCGACTTTTTCCGAAAATGAAAAAAACTGATTTTTTCCAAAAATAAAAAAAACCGATTTTTTCCGAAAATGAAAAAAACCGATTTTTCCGAATTTATATAAAAAACCGATTTTTTTTTAAAATGAAAAAATCCGATTTTTTCCGAATATAAAAAAATCGATTTTTTTCGAAAATAAAAAAACCGTTTTTTTTTTAAAATAAAAAAATTTAATTTTTTTCGAAAATAATTTTTATTTCCGAAAAAAAAAAGATTTTTTCCTAAAATAAAAAAAAACGATTTTAAAAGAATTGATTGAAAAAATCTATTTTAAAAAAAAAAATCAAGTTTTAAAAATGTTGGGACTTTGAGGCCTTACTTGAATTTTAGAGCCCCTTAATTTAAAAGGCCTACATATTTTAGGCTCATTTATTTTTAAAATTTTAGACCCTTTTATTTTTGGGGCCTTAAAATTTAGGCCCAGCCCCCTAAATTGACATCTATAGTCACAGATGTGACTCGTGTGCTAAGAGATTGCATCATCAATGCCAGAGTGACTCATAATTGTTTCAGTATTATCAAGTAGGATGAAAATTTGACTTATATTCATAATTACTCAAATAATAGCTATTGAATAAAGTTAAAATATTGGTAATATGCAAAATAAGTATGTATGGAATTCTTTATGCAATTTTTTTCAAATATACTCATACATGAATAAATTGATGATTATATTTGAAATTATATTTTTGTTAGTAATTTTAAGAATGTTTTTAAATAAAATTTTGTGCTCGTTCATACTCCAAAAAGTTATTTTGCATTGGCTAAAATATGAAAGATTTAAAAAATGCATGGATATAAATTCAATCTTTATTGGAGATATTCATTGGATTGGTATTTTTTTTTTAGATTTCTTAACACACCACATAAGGTTTTTTAGGTATCTTGTGTGCTTACAAAAATACCCTTCTGTTTCGGATATGCAAATTCGGACGCACTTTTTTTAAAATTTTTTAGTTTTTTTCGGATGTGCACATTCGGTAAAAGTTCGCATTTGCAAATACGGAATAAAACCAGATGCAAAATACCAAAAATCCAACAATGTTTCTCACATTCATAACATAAAATCGGGATTACATTCAGAAATTCGGCATTACATCGACATAAATTTAAATATTACAAGATCAATAGTCCGGTGGACGCTTGCACATCTCTAAGATGTCATCGACCGTTCTTCAGATTTTGACGGTCGCGTCGAACTTGAGCGGGAATCGTTCTTCGTAACCGAAAAAAGTTTGCCACATCGCTCTAAGTAGCATGTGCCGACTTAACTGTATTCGTTGTCGTATTTCCAAGGTGTCGGACATTATCCGTCCACGCACATACTATCTTCTCCTTCACTTGATCAAGAATAGTGCTTTCAACGTATTTCAACAACGTGGGGTACTTTTCGCACACTTTCCGGAATTTCATGACTCAATCGGCATATAATTCTTTTGTGGAAGAATTTATAATACGATTCCATGCATCCATTATTTTTTCTACAATGACACCGGCCTTAACCAATTTTCCATCTTCCGACTCCACTTGTTTCACACCCACCGCGGGTTTAACCCGACTTCTCACATTCTTTGTTATGTGAAATCGACAAAGTAATGCATTAGAAGAAGGAAATACCTTTGCAACCGCATTCATCAAAGCGGTATCGCGGTCCGTAACAATCGCTTTAGGCATTTGAACATGTTTCTTCAAAAGTGACCGACACGTCTCCAATGCCCATGTAAAATTGTCCTCTTTTTCGCACTCCAAAAATGCAAAACCAACGACATATGTCTTATCCGTAGACGTAACACTAACCATCTCAAATAATGAAAGTCGATACTTGTTCGTCTTGTAGGTACAATCGAGTGAGCACTGTCGAGAACGTGTTGAACAACTTTACAGAATCCGGATGAGTCCAAAAAATATCTCGGACCGTAACTCCATCATCGCGATATTTGTACCGAGACACGTAATTGTTAGCATCCAACAATTTCAACAGTTGTTGCATCTCACTTCTATATCCCCTAATTGCTTTGTTCGTCTGATACCGAATGTTATACACTTGCTTTATATTTGCTACATTGTTGAGTTCCTTCCGTTTCAACGTGTAAATTATATTTTTCGGTTGGACAAGATTCAAGGTCATGTCGGCAATACATGTCTTCTCTTCCGACTTGAGTCGACATACACTAGGATAACCTTGAAACTTTGAGCACAATTCGTGATTATGTATACCACAACGAACACTAAATCTCCATTTTTTGGAAGCTAAAAAGTAACCACCAATCTTAAAAGGGCACTCACATTTTCTACTACCGGTGTCGTGTTTTTTTAACTTCCGTAGAGGAACCTGATATTTACCGCTTCTTTCGCACCCCAAAATTACAAAAGCGTTTCTTCTTTCTGAACCATTATCCAATCTTTCGATATTCACACCGAAACCAAGGCTAATATCCGTCCTACGAATATATGCGAGCATGCTATCACGATCATCAAACTCTTGCTTGTTATTAATGTCACCACCGATATCAACCGACTTTACGATAATCCCTTCAACTTTCGGAGAAATCGGCGAAACTAATTCTTTTGAGATGTTATCGGGGTGCGCCATATCTATTTATAAACAATAATAGAACAATAGATATATATATATATATATATATATATATATATATATATATATATATATATATATATATATATATATATATATATATATATATATATATATATATATAACTAAAACCTATTAAAAATTGCTGAAAATTAAAATTAATAAGTTCCAGGCATTTTTCCGGATGTGCACATCCGGACAAGTTCATGCTAAATACGTACCGGATTTACACATCGGGAAGCCGCGTAACTTGTTTTTCCAAAAAGTAGATTAATAATGTGAGCAATGTAGTGGATGAAGTTGAATATTTACTTGAAATTCAATCTTCTCTTGCTCCCTTTGATTTGTTGCACCAAAAAGTTAGAGTTTTTGAGTGAGAAATGGTATTGACGAAGTAGGGTTTTTTAGGATGGTGAGGGTGAGTGTGGAAGAAGAAAGGTTGAGCATGGGAATGAGGAGTGATAATGCAGGTTCAAATATATCAACAATTCTTCTGGATCTGCATATATGGAGACCTTCCGCATATGCACATCCGGGACAAATATTTTTTTTTAACGCCATGGTGCGTCCTGATTTGCACATCCGGAATCAGGGGGCATAAGTGGAATTTCGGACTGTGTCTAAGAAACTTATGTGGTGTATTAAGAAATTCTCTTTTTTTTTACGTGGCATGATCAATTTTATTTGATTTTATATCTTTTTAACCTTGTATAATGTGTGAAGAATGATTGATTTGTCATTTGAGGTTGTAATATTCTCGACGTTTTTTTTTTTTTTGTTAAACTTTATTTGATGCTTCCATCTAGGATATACTCTCATAAACTTGTCGGATCCAATGTTCCAATCGTATGTTAGTGTGTTGAAATTCAATTAAGATCGACTTAAACATCATTTGGTCAGAACTAGTAAGGACGTTAAATCTGACAGAGTTGTTCTGGGTGAAGTTAAGGAGGGAATAACTACGGTTGTTATTGATTTAGAAACTAAGTTAATTCATAAGTCAAATTTGTATGACATTGAAGAGCCTAATGGTGTTGGTGAATCATCTAGCTTCGTTGCAAAAAGAAAAGGCAAATAAGAGATTTTTAACACCACAAATATGTGTAAGAAATGTGGAGTAGGAGTGACTTCTCATACGACTATAAACAACATTTGGAAAAAGAAATTAAAGAACGATGAATGTAAGATCATTGCTTTATGTATTTACAACAATGTTATTCTATTTAATGTGGCTAATAGTGAATAATGGAATAAGATATTTGAACTTGTTGCTAAACATGGTCCAGGATTTAAATCACCATACAATTATCAAGTTAGAGGGAAATATTTGAATTTTCACTTGAAGAGGATCAATGATGATTTAGTTGAACTCGGGGTTGTTTAGAAAAAGTTAGGATGCACCATGATGATTGGCAGGTGGACTGATATGAGGAAAAGGACTACAATAATTTTTTTGATGAATAGTTCTAAAGGAACTATTTTTTTGAAATCTATTAATACATCGAACATAAGCAAGACTGGAGATAATGTATTTAGGATGATTGATGATATCGTTAAGGAAGTTAGGGAAGATAATGTGGTTCGGGTTATTATGGACAATGCACCAAATTTCGGAGCAGCTGGAGATTTGTTGATGCAAAAGCGAAAACAGTTGTATTGGATATTGTAGTGTTATATTTGTAAAAGGGATTTACTAGGTGGTGGTGATATGACACCCAAGGAGAGGCGACGATGACATGTCTCCCAAATGGAGGTATTTCCTTGCCCCTAAGGTCTTCTTATCGCCTAGTCATGGAAAACGTGGGAAAAGATATTTCTAGGGCAGAAAGAAGTCAGGGTCACTAATTGATTCACATCCTTCTTGAAAATAGGGATTCAACGGCCCATCATTGACTGAGTGAGTGGTGACCCTTCTCAGGATAACCTTAGGCTCTAGAGGCCTCTATAAATACACCTCCCTTATAGGAGGAAACATATCATTACACCCTAAGCATAGTACTTAGCAAGATCATAATTCATATTAATCACACCCCTCAGAAGCTTATACCTAAGCACATCATTCAATAATAGAGTCTCTCACCTCACATGAGAAAGACCTCTAAAACACCGTAAGACACCACCATACAGGGCTTCTCGTCACCGTGGAGAAGCTCTAACCACCATACAACATAATATATCTACTAAGGCCTCTGAGTCTCTCTGCCCTTGCAGGAGGAACGCGCACATGCATAGTTTTTGACAAGTATAGACATCGTGTGTCACATACTATATCGACTTAATGTTAAAGGATTTCTAAAATAAGATCACACTGCACAAAGAGACGATTGCAAACGGTAAGAGGATGACAACCTTCATTTATGCAAGAACATGTCTTATTTCATTGTTGCATAAATTTACTAAAGAATGTGATTTGATTTGACCTGGTCTAACTCGCTTTTCCACTTCATATTTGACCTTGGGGTGTTTGTATGATGATATGACATCACTAAAAATATATGTTTACATCAAACGAATGGAAGTCTATTCAACTTGCAAAGAGTAATTATGGGATGTTTTTGGAAGGTTTAGTTACTTATAAGAAGTTTTGGACATATGTCTATTGCATAAAGCGTGTTGTTTCCCTTATTAAGGTGTTTCTCATTGTTGATTCAGGTAAGAAACTAATCATGGATTACATTTACGAAGAGATAAACCTAGCAAAAGAATGGATTTGATCAAACTTCAAAGGAGTTGACAGTATGTAACTATTTTATCTTTTCTCTGATTTTTTTAAATTTGTATACTTTGTTTCAAATCTAATTCATTTCACTCTTTTCTTGCAATGCGAGTGTTAATTTAAATTGCAGTTTATTTAATTGTGAAGGGAATTTGAGTATCTTTGAAACGGTAAGTAAGATATTAAGTATTCAAATTTTAATAATCTTGAGTGTCTTGTTTTAAAATAATGTTTATTTTTAATTTATTTAGGTTCTCGCTAAAAAAAGGAACCATTTGAAGCAAAAAACTATGAACAGTGTAGTTTATGTGATGACTAATTCAAAGTCGGGCAAAAAGAAGGAAGTTGTGAAATCATCTTACAACTTTCATGAAGATATATTATTTGAAGATGAATGGAAAGAGAATAGAAATAATAATGATCGTATAGATGAATACAACATGCTTAACGTGGAGAAGAGTCATTAGTAGTGGTGTTGTGGGTGATGATTTGGATGTTACTCCTACTCCTTTTAATGGTGATCTGATTGATGAAGAATAATAAGCGAATGAAAATGAAGAGTTAGAAGAGAAAGGATAGGAATATAGGGATGGGAATGAATATGACTATGCTTATGTGGGATTCAATGACACTTTGAATGTCTAGAATTGTTGTTTTTAAATTGTTTTCATTTTGAACTAAGTTTTTTAATATTTTGTTTATGAATGTACGGTTATTAACTAAACTTATGAATGTATGGTTGTGTCTATGAACTTTTTTTATATACGATGATTTTTGAGCATGTGTGTGTAAATATACATACATAAATATATTTTTTTAGTTGTAGTAGGATCTTACGATCCGTACAACAATATTCGCATTATGGTTTTTAATCCTTTACTGAGTCTTCATAAACTTTCGAGTTTTTAAACATTGCTTCCATCTTCATTTGACAAAAATGTGAATTATGCGATTATTATATTATGTCCTCTTGCATTTATTTTTTAATTGAACTTTGTTATTATGTTCCTCATCTTCTTGCTTTTCATTTTATTCCTCATCTTCCTCTGGGTCCTTGAGTTTTATATTTTTTTTCCTTTGATACATTTGGTATTTAAATCGACTTTGTTTATTTGTGAACTTCTTGGTTGCGGTGATTAAGTTTTCTCCTTGCACTAAAATAATGATCGTTTGTTGTAAACAATGTTAGGTGTAACGTTTAATACTCTTATACAAATTTGATTGAACTATGCTTTATTTTAAAAATTAGTTTGTTGTTACAAAGATTGTTTAGTTTTGGTAGCTTAACGATGTTGTTCCCTATTCCGATAGTTGATTTGTTGTTGAGTGGAGGAGTTTTGTGCATCTTTATCAAATATGTTAAATCTAGTTGATATTGTTTCATCTAACACTTTTAATTGAATCTTGAATATGCACATTTTAATTTATGTCATTGATAAAGTATCATAATATTTTTAGATATTTTTTTATGATTCTTTTATTTTCTGTTGATGAGGTTTGCCTTGTTTATTGTAAGATATGTTTTGATACATTTGGTGAACACGCAGTTCATGGTAGAGAACTTACATGATTCAAATATCGGCTTAACTTTGTTAGGGATGTAATGTTAAATATACTTTGGTGGGAGGAAGAAACTTTGAAGAATGAGGCGTCTATAAAATTCTTTACTGACCCACAAGACAGAAGATCGACACTTAGGACAATTGATGTTCTGGTGTATTTGTGACTATGAGGGAAACATTCATGTGTGAATTTGACAGAGGTTTTAACCTTTGAAGAGCCATGATACTTGCGGCACATAGCATTCCAAATTTTTTTAGATGTGTTCCGCCAATCAATAAACTAGAACAAATAATTCTTGGTTTTCAAATTATTTAATTTGCTCTCCTTTCCAACCTTCAATTATTATTGAGTTGCATTTGAAGGTGCAATTGTGATCCCGTTCTCAATTAATCTCCAATACTCTTTTGATCAAAGAAAATTCTCCATCAACATTGACCAGTGGTCATAGAAACCATCAAATTTTGGGGTTACTAGTTGAATGAGTTATGATGATTCAGTCATGGTGAAGATGATCAAAGTAAAGACTTGGAACGAGCAAAGTTCAAGAAAAGAGAAGATGAAATAGTTGAGCAATAAACGATTGACAATCATAACTAAAAAAATTGCAATTTTTTCAATTTCAAGTTTTAGATCGAACGAGTGTGATGATATCACTTATTGAATACAATGGTATTGCTCTCATATATTTCATTACCACAATGGCTTTATATACACAATGTAACAAATGTTATGGACATTACTAGTATCTTAAGTAATGTCAAGCTTGTTGAAAACTAAAAAACAACAAACTTATGCCTAGAGCTATCAAAATGGACTATTCGATCCTAAATTAGTCAGCCCTAACGGGCCTCAGGTTTTTTAAAGATATGGTCAAAAAAGTTATGTTGTAATATAGGTTTAGAAACTACTACTCGAATCCGGTCCTGTACTGATTTCGAGCTACTCGATTCTAAATGAGCTTTTTTTTAATTAATTTTTACAAAAATTAAAATAAAAATCTCATAATATTTATTTTAAATATAATTTAAAATTTTTATTATTTTAAATCTAATACATTTTTAAACACTATATTTTTTTTATAAATACTATAATAAATAATATACATGTCTAATGTGTATATAATAATAATCAAATATTTAAAATAAAATAAACTAATAGAAAATGAGGAAATTGTATAATAAAACACAATTGAATATATATTTGATTATATTAATGTATAATATTTAAAAGAGAAATATTGAATAGATTGGAGATAAAATTTAGTGATGTGAGAAAAATCAATATGTTGTTTTAGAATAAAACAACATAAATAATAATATAATTTTTTTAAATTTATAGTTTATGTGGGTCTAATGAACTATATGCAACTAATATATATGGGTTAGTTCTTGTTCTGGACTGGGCAGGCGCTTGCCCCACAGTAGGGCAAAGCCCAATCCAGTCCAGCTCTTGACCAAACCCAATAGCCAGAAACTAGTCGTTGGGCAGGAACTAGCTGTTGGGCAGGAACTAGCCATTGGGTAGAAACTGGCCGTTGGGCAGGAACTAGCCGTTGGACAGAATATGACCGTTGGGGATGTCCCCCTCACTCGCTTGGCAGTTCACGCGACCAACTGTTTCCCCGGATCTCACAGAAACAGTATGACCAGGTCAAAGGGTCACGCGCCTGACCCTCTACCTGGCAGTCTCCCATTGGTCGACCAGATATTTTGGCCACATGGGAGACCTTGGCCCCTCGTTGGGGGTTACTTCCATAAATTCCCTCTCACTTGAGAGGGGAAAGTTTGATCATTATTCAACACTTGAAATCACACTTTAGTACTTGCATTTCTCTCTTGTCCAATCACTTACTTTGGCATCGGAGTACCTTGCATGTACAACCCCCTTTTCTTCTCCTACAAGCATCCTCATATGTCCTACACCAAGGCCACGACGATCCAGTCTGATCACCTTCAATCAGTGGCGCCGTCTGTGGGAAACAAGCTTCCCCGTCTTTTTTATTCAAGTTCCCTTCTTTTTTCACCTAAAAGACCAAAGCTCTCTCCAAACTTCATTTGATCATCATGGCCTCCATCAGGAACGATGATGCTCGTCAAGAATCTGTCGTCGCCGTTATCACTGATAATGTTGATCACCTCGTCCCAAGAGCTACCTTCCCGGAGACAGATCATCGGGATGGAAAGACCGCCTCTCCTACCCCCCAATGATGTGAAGTTGCGCACACAAGCAGCTGGTCCCGTTTTTGAGCCTATACATGTCCCTCAAAACGCGGACCCAAGCACTGCCGCCCTAATCCCCTCCCTCAACAGGTCCAACTTTCTGATCTTCCAATAAGGCGAAAAGATCAGCACGTTTGAACACGCCCTCTAGGAGCAGTGTCCTTTATAGATGCCCATCAGTTCTTCTCCGCGACCACAGTCTCCTCCTTAGAAGCGCAGGCAAGATAGGTCCAAGAGTCTTTCCCCCTCCCGGAGGCGCTCAAGTTCGGAGGAACCTGATTCAGATGTTTCCAGACGACGACACCGATTTCCCCCGCGGAGATCCCGACGCTCTCCCACTCCGAAGAGGACCAAACCTTCGAGGAACCATCACGAGCACTGCAGGATACATAAACATTCTCCACGATGCAGCAGAAGCCACGGGCGTAACAACTCCCCCAGTCGGTCATCTAGCGAGAGCAGTGACGACGATTTCCATGGGCCCCTATCTCAGGAGATCATGGACATGCGCATTCCTCATGGATTAGAGAAGCCACCTCCCCTGGCCACTTAAGACGGGACCACCGACACAGGCGAACACATAGAAAACATCGAAGCCATGCTCCACTATCATAACTTAAGCGGGGCTATTAAATGCAGGTTGTTCCCCATCACTCTCAGGAAAGGGGTCATGGCCTGGTTCAAGCGGCTCCCCTGGGGTTCGGTCACGTCCTGGAAGGATCTAAAGAGCCAGTTTGCCTGCTATTTTACTGCCTCCCGGTGACATCCTAAGTCGGAGGCCACGCTGGAAGCCATTATGCAGGGCAAGGATGAGCCCTTGCGTCCATATATTGAGCATTTCAACAAGGAGGCTGTTGAGGTCCGCACGACGGACTATATGAATAAGTATCTCCTCAAAAAAAGGGTTGAAGCCAAAGAGCAAATTCCGCAAGGCAGTGGGAATAGAGCCTACTCGTACCTTAGCAGAATTACTCCGCAAAGCTCAATCGTATATACAATACGAGAAGAAAGAGGCGGTATACAAGGCACGGGACTCTAGAGATCACGAGAGTTCCCTGGCAACAAAACAAGACGAACCAGATGCCCCCAGGCGCGATAAAGAGAGATAACAAGACGATCGTCCTCGTGAAGACAAGGGACCCACTGGTCGTTTTACGGAGCATACCCTGCTGACGGCTCCCCGCGGGCGCATTCTCTCTGAATGCATCAACGCGGAGTTCAAGCAGGGAGGTGTCTGATTCCCCAAACCAACATCGTCCAAGGGCAACAAGGACAAGAGTAAATACTCCCGTTTCCACCGCAGCCACGACCAGGTGACCGAAGACTGCGTGCACCTGAAGGACGCCATTAAAATCCTCATCAAGGAGGGTCACCTAAAGCAATATACAAAGAAGGGTGAATCCTCTCGACGAGAGACTTCGGAGACCAAAAAGGAAGCAGAGTCTACGCCGCCCAGTCCTCATCCTCAGGTCGCTATGTCCATCACACGGCCAGAGGACTTCGTCATCCTCGACCATATTGAAGATCCTCCTCAGATATCTGCACACAGCTCCTGGGAGACCTTTTCGACGACCATGGTTATCTCGTGTGGGGAATACAACCTTTTCAACGACCGGCTAATCGACTGCAGTCCCGACCAACTGTCCACGCTCGAGAAAGTTCGAGGGAAGTCCCAACCAATCACTTTCTACCGGAAGGAACTGGCTGGGGGCTCCCCGAACTCGCACATTCCACTGCTCATCAGAGCGAGACTCGCCAACACCGATGTTCGACAGATCCTGGTCGACCAGGGCAGCTCCGGGATATCATGTACACCAGTTTGTTCAGAGCCTTAAAGCTGGACCAGAAGAACCTGTCACCGTACGTAGGATTCGACCTGCAACGATTTAACAGTGCGACTGCCAGACCCCGGGGGTACATGGAGCTTTTGGTCACTTTCGGGGAAGAGAAGGCGTCGAAGTCGATCAAGACTCAGTTTTTGGTAATCGATTCCCCTTCATTGTACCAATGCATCCTTGGCAGACCAACCTTGGCGGAGCTGATCGTTGTTCCTTAGGCCGTTCATCTCAAGATGAAGTACTATACGGAGAAGGGCCACGTCGCAACATTGCACGGGGATATCGAAGCCGCGAGGAGGTGCTTTAAAGCAGCTACTCGAGGACAAAGCTCGATCGGTGCAGCACCCAAGGCCGCCCAGCGGCCAAGGGAGGACGATCATCGCAGCGAGGAAAACCAGCCTGACAAGAAGTCGGCTCTCCTTGTGCACATCATCGACCTCGACAACCGAGTTTCTAAAGACGATGAGGACTGTGGTGAAGGCACATCAACGGGGACAGGCAGTTCCTCTACAACGACCTTCATACGCCCTGTCCCAGATGGGGAGTTCGAGGTTATCACATTCGGAGCCAACCCGAGCAGAGGAGTGAAGAAAGGCGCAGGGCTGCCCAACGAGGTAAAGCAGCAGCTGAAAACATGCTTGGAGGACAATGCTGATTTGTTTGCGCGGAGTTCCGCAGACATGCCCGGCCTGGACCCTGAGACCGCATGCCATCAACTGACCATTGACCCAGCTGCTCGAGCTGTCGCACAACGCAGGCGCAACCAATCCAATGAGAAGGCACAGGCTGTCGAAAAACTTGTACAAGACCTCTTAGAGGCAAAATTTATCTCGGAGGCCAGGTATAAAACCTGGCTGTCCAATATTGTACTTGTCAAGAAACATAGTGGAAAATGGTGCATGTGCATTGATTACACTGATCTCAATCGGGCTTGCCCGAAGGATGCTTATCCTCTGCCCAGCATAGATAAGCTCGTAGATAATTCTGCAGGTTTCAAGCTTTTGTCCTTCATGGACACCTATTCGGGGTACAATCAAATCCCTATGGCCGAAAAGGACAAGAAATATACAGCATTCATGACCTCGTCGAGGAACTATTATTACAACGTAATGCCTTTCGGTCTAAAAAACGTTGGGGCCACGTAGTAGCGTATAATGAACAAGGTCTTCCGATCAGAAATCAGAGACATGCTTGAAATTTACATGGACGATATGATCGTGAAGTCCCGAGAAGAATTCGATCACACAGCCCACTTGCAAAAGGTCTTCGACGAAGCGAGGAAATGCAAAATACGTTTTAACCCAGAAAAATGCACTTTCGGTGTACCGGGGGGGGAGTTCCTTGGATTATACCTTACCGATAGGGGGATAGAGGCCAATCCTGACAAATGTCGGGCATTCGCTGAATTTCCCACACCTAGGTCGAAGAAGTCCATACAGCCCCTCAACGGGATACTCGTTTCACTTTCTCGCTTCGTGGCCAAGTCTGCTCAGCATGCTCTGCCCTTCTTTAAACTCCTCAGAAAGGAGGCCACATTCGAGTGGACTGAGGAATGCGAGCAGGCTCTGAACCACTTTAAGCGAGCCTTGTCCGAACCCCCCGTGCTTTCACGACCAGAGTGCGGAGAGACATTGTACGTGTATCTCTCTGTCACCAGCGAAGCCATTAGTGCTGCACTTATTCGTGAGACAATGGACGGGGAAAAACCCATTTACTTCACGAGCAAGGCCTTACAAGGGCTAGAACTCAGATACGCGCAAATACAGAAGGTCGTCCTCGCCCTCATCAACACCGCGATAAGGCTCAGGAATTACTTCTTGGCTCACACCATAGTAGTACGTATGGACCAGCCCATAAGACAGCTGCTTTGTCGACCAGACATGGCTGGCAGAATGCTCAAATGGTCCTTGGAGCTGGCAGAATTTGACATCCACTATGAGGGCAGGAAAGCCCTCAAGGCACAAGTCCTAGCTGATTTCGTGTCGGAGATGACACCGCCATCATCCCCACCGAGCGGAACGCATAGATGGACCATCTATGTGGACAGGGCATTTAGTTCCACGGGTAGTGGCGCTGGCATCATCCTCGAGAACGAGGAGGGAATCCTAATTGAAGTATCATTAGTCATATCTTTCCCTACGTCCAACAACCAAGCGAGTACGAAGCCTTCTTCGCAGGATTACGGCTGGCCGAAGACTTGGGCGCTAAGGAGGTAAAGATATTCACCGATTCCTAGCTCGTAGCGTCTCAGGTACGAGGAGAATATCAGGACAAAAATGATCAGTTGGTCGAGTATCTAACGCTGGTGATGGAAAGAATTACTAAGTTCGACGTGTGGGAAGTCCAACACATCCCTCGCGAACGAAACACGTGGGAAGATGTCTTGTCGAAACTGGCTAGCACCAGAAAGAAATGTGGTAACAAATCCATCGTGCAAGAGGTACTCGCTCGCCCAAGCATTGAGAAGCCATCAGTGTTGCTCGATGTTAATGCCATTGGAGACGGCAGCTGCTGGATGACCCCAGTGTACAATTACCTCTCTACCGGGGAGTTGCCTGAGGACAGCAAGGAGGCCAACGTGACTAAACGAAGAGCCTGCTCGTATGTGCTGGTCGAAGACAAACTCTATTGACGGGGATTCTCCATTCCCCTCCTGAAATGCGTTGAGGAGGACAAAGTCTCCGAAATTCTCTAGGAAATTCATGAGGGCATCAACGCACAGCACTTGGGAGGGAGATCATTGGCACGAAAGGCCCTGCGGGTAGGATACTATTGGTCGAGCATGCAGCGCGATGCCAAGGAGCATGTCCAAAAATGTGACCGATGCCAGCGCCACGGGGACATGCACTTGGCACCCCCTAACGAGTTGAAGACTTTGTCCTCGTCTTGGCCCTTCGCCTGGTGGGGGATGGATATACTCGGCCCTTCACAATGGGGTCTTACCAAAACAAATTTCTGATTTAGGCCGTCGTTTACTTTACAAAATGGATCGAAGCTGAAGCCCTCGCCAAGATCACCGCCTTCAACATACTTCGTTTCTACAAAAGGAACGTCCTCGCATGATTCGGAGTACCCCGAGCCCTTGTGACTGACAATGGAACCCAGTTCGCGGACAAGAAGTTCCAAGACTTCGTCGCCAAACTAGGCACGAAGCAACACTTCATTTCCGTTGAGCACCCCCACACTCCACCACCAGGAAAATCCCTTTCCTACTAGCTTACGAAACCGAGGCGGTGATACCGGTGGAGATCAGAGAACCTTCTAGACGAACGGAAGCTCCTCTCGACGAAGAGATGAACGACAGGTATTAAGAGAAGACCTCGACCTGGTCGGAGAAATACAGTCAGGGGCAGCTCTCCGCGAGGCTTCGTTAAAACAAAAAATAACCTTGCGCCACGACGCCAAGGTCATAAAGTGTGACTTCCTCGTTGGCTGCTTAGTCCTACGCAGAAACCAGAAGGATTCGCGCGAAGGAAATTTGTCTGCGAACTGGGAAGGGCCCTACAAGGTCAAGTCAAAAACAGGCACTGGAGCCTACTACCTAGAAACTCTGGACGCAGAACCATTTGCTCGACCATGGAATGCTGAAAAGCTCAAACAATATTACAGTTAAGACCAACCACGAGGTCGGACTAACTGCCGAAGAGTTCACCCCCCAATGGGGAGACGAATCGGCCACGGGACCGTGCACTGGTGCAAGCAAGATCCCCTACCTTACAACGTCGGCCAGTTTCTGCTCATGGGACGAGCAGACTCGGCGCACTACGGGGATACCTCAATCGAGCTCCGTCGTTGCCGCACCATTGAGTCAGAACACCCAGCTCGCGATGAGAACTGTCCAAGCCTTTGGAAGGAGCTTACTCGACAAAATAAGCTCGTCGCGCGAAAGCTAAAGTTCATGTCGAACAGGCCTAATGCCCGACTACAAACCTAAAACTAATCCTAACCAGAATTTACAAAGATCTACACGAGCCTATGCAATAATCATGAACATCCATCCCACGTTCTTCGTGTTCTTCATGTTCTTCATGTTCTTCATGAATTTCCCAGAAATTCATGTGTTCATCGAAGAACACATGAACATTCAACCGAAAAATTCATGTGTCACCGGAAAATTCATGCAAATTTTCAGAAATGAAGAACACCAGGGAAATTGCAGAAAGGGATGAAGAACTTACTTGCTAAAGTACGGAGGTAGAAGATGATGATCGACGGTGGCGCTACAACTCCGGCGAGAGCACAACTTGCAGAGGAAAAAGGGTTAGGGAGAAGAATTTGAGTAAAGTGTCAAATGAATCTTCTCTCCCCCCTTTTTATAAGCACTTCCTTGCTTGGGAAACGTAAAGGCCATCATATCCTAGGCGTCTCTAGGTCTGGCAACAATTGAATGTTCCACCACGTGTCAAAAAGGGAATCTTCGTTTGGCATTCCCAAGGCTAGACGATACATTCACCAAGTCCTCTGCCACCCCGCGAGCACAACTTCCTCGATAATGCACGCAACTCATGTCCTCGTCAGGGCTTGTTGACACAAAAACATCCCTTCCACGGGGCACGTCCTCATCAAACCTGGTCGACATAAAAACACCATTTCCGCGGGCATGTCCTCGCATATGAAAGGTTGTTGGGCTGGTTAAGGACCAGTGTCGACCACCTCAACATTGGAACATGCGAGGGGCATACCCCCGAACATCGTTGTTCAAGGGCAATTGTCCACGAGGATATCTCAAGTCATCACTCTTCCTCATAGCAAAGACTTGGGGGGCTCCTGTTCTGGACTGGGCAGACGCTTGGCCCACAGTAGGGCAAGGCCCAATCCAGTCCAGCTCTTGGCCAGACCCAATAGCCAGAAACTAGCCGTTGAGCAGAAACTAGTCGTTGGGCAGGAACTAGCCGTTGGGCATAAACTAGCCGTCGGACAGAATATGATCGTTGGGGATGTCCCCCTCACTTGCTTGGTAGTTCACGCGACCAACTGTTTCCCCAGATCTCACGAAAACAGTTGGACCAGGTCAAAGGGTCACGCGCCTGACCCTCCACCTGGCAGTCTCCTATTGGTCGACCAAATATTTCAGCCACATGGGAGACCCTGGCCCCGCGCTGGGGGTTACTTCAATAAATACCCTCTCACTTGAGAGGGGCATGTTTGATCACTATTCAACACTTGAAATCACACTTTAGTACTTGCACTTCTTTCTTGTTCAATCACTTACTTTGGCATCGGAGTACCTTGCAGATACAACCCCCCCTTTCTTCTCCTACAAGCATCCTCATCTGTCCTACACGAAGGTCACGACGATCCAGTCTGATCACCTCTTATCAGTTTTAATTAATAGCAAATATTTTAAAATCAAATTAAAAAAATCTTAAAAAATATAGACTATACTTTTTAAGGTCTAGACCTTATAATTGTTCAAATTTGATGGATCAATTTATATTGATTGGCCCATTTTAACTGCACAGGATAACAATAATTTTTTTAAGTTACTCCCTCCGTTCCTTTTTAAGTGTCATGTTTAGAATAATTTTTTGTTTCTTTTTAATTGTCACTTGCAAAGTTCAAGGTAGTATTAATTACACTTTTGTCTAAATTACCCCTAAATAATCATTACAGAGAGAGAAAAAGTTAGATAAATATAATAAATAATTAGAGGTATTATAGGTAAAAGGAGAATTGTTGTTTGAAAACTAACTATATTGATTAGTTTTTTTGATAAATATAAAAAATAAAAAAATGACACTTATAAAAGAACGGAGAGAGTAAATGAAAAAGCAAGGGATGCACCGAATTTATAATTGCATCATATTCAATTATTCATATATATATATATATATATATATATATATATATATATATATATATATATATATATATAACAAATGAATAATACTTCATATCATGCTAAATAAGAATGTCTTTGTTTTTTACGAGGCCATCATAAATACGGAGTCCAATATTTTAATGGGTTGGTATGAATATTTATAGGCGTGAGGAAAGATATACTCTTGTGGAGTCTGTTATTTTAATGATTAAAAGTATATTTTTTATGTAAAACTACAAAATAAAGACTATTCCTACAAGTTACATTAGTATGGAGATTATGATGGAAGATCAAAACTTGCACTAAAATTTTATAAAAGCTTGTAAAAAAACTTGTCAAAATACAAGTGCTTGCATGATTTCATAGTGGATTTCATACTTTTTTCCTCCCAAATTATAACTTTTTGGATCCGTTTAATTATTTTGAAATTGGTTTTTTATCCAAAAAAAAAAACACATGCACTATAGCTTGAAGACAAAATGATGTATAATTCATAGATCACAGACATATATGTGCAATTTTATTCTATATATTTTCAGTTACATTTGGCGATGCCACATAAAAAGCAGGAGGTTTTAGAAGATTAGAGATACCATATCTATATCTTTCCAGAAGAATTCAGTGTTGCTTATTGTCATTTAATATCTGCATAAATTTTAACGAATTTGGATTTTCCACAACGAAAGCATGCAAGCACTTGTATTTTGAGTTAAACAAAAGACAGAGATGTTACACATTACATTAAGTTGCCGAACATGCTATTTGTTAAAATTTCTATAAGTTGGCTAACATGCTATTTGCTTTTAAAAATATTAAGCTCAGACCAAAAAATAAGCCCATGGCAGATTTTTCAGATCTAGACCTTGTATTTTAGACCAAAAAATAAGCTCAACTTAATTGCATTATTTCGAAAACTAGGCCTCAAGGTATTAGAAGTTTCAGATGCATCAGCACGAGCATACCAATAATATTTTCAATAAATGTATACAAATTCTACAACTTCATCCGATCACATTGATCTCCTTGCCTTGATCCACTGGCTTGTTCATCTACACTTAGTAAATATCTGTAGATATTGAATTAAGAGGCCAGTGCAAAGAGCTATATGATTACCTCAACTTTTTCACATGAACTTGCTCGCCCTTCCTTGATCCAGACTCAAGCATTGCCTCTAAAAGAGCAACGTCTCTCGCACCCTCGACAAAAGAGAGGCGGTGCTCGGGTACAAACTGACTATCCTTCTGCAAAGTGGAAGTAAATTAGACTAGAGATTAGCTACCAGCATGGGCTGGCTTTATAAAACTACATATATTGTGTATATGAAATTGTCCGAATCAATTGTTTGTGGTAAAGTTTGGAAATTTAATTGAGGATAAGAAAGGACCGTGAAGAACAAAAATATATGCAAGAACTAGGAGTTTGACACAACTAAAAAATGAGAAGGTGGGCATTTTGCAAGAATCTAATTTACCTTGAGGGTGTTTTCAGAAACATCATTAAAAAAAGCTTTTAATTCTTCAGTTACTCCACTGAATGGGAAAAATGAGCTTTTGCATTGTCCATTAGCATCATATAATGAAACCTATATAATATCATAACGTCAGAAAATAATGAAGATAACTGATAGTGATTTGATTATATTAAGTGCAACTTTAGTGGATATTGAAGGAAATGTTCGGATCTACCTAAGATATTTCTTATGAAAACTTATAATGTAACTTAAAACAATAGTATATACCAGGTATCCATGCTGTCCTTGAAATCCGCGCTCAATTTGAAGGGTTCCATTCATGCCAACAACTCGCCACAAGATCTATAATGTGTATAATGCCATGATAAAAGACTTGCATGAAAAAATGCATGAATAATGAACATATCTACTGTTTAGGATGTGAAGCGCACGCGCGCATGTGTGTATTTGTAAGATGAGAGATCATTTACCACATGCCTTGGGTGATCTGGAGGAGACAACCATTACAAATACTCCTGAGCAACCATTCTCCAAATGACTGAGGAAAAACATTACAAAAAACTATTTTCAGACTTCTCGGTTGAGTGTTTGTAAAGTTTCTGGAAAATAGAGGCTTACAAGACAGATGATAAATTATCTGGTGGTGGTAAGATCAAATCCACATGCGATGTCATAGCTGAAACTGAAACCACCTCACACCCAACAAGCTGTCAAGAATAAAAGGAGACGACCATTAAATTATTATAAGATTCAGATGCCAGAAAGTCCCATTTGATTTAAGATTCAGAGTGGTTCATTCATAATTAGTAAAAAAAAGTTTTGATAAAGATTGGTTCATTCATAATTTAAGATTCAGATGCCAGAAAGTCCCATTTGATTTCATTACACCAATGACATTAGAAAATACAGAAGAACACGAGTTAATGAATAAAATAGTCTGTGAATTAGACAGTAAAATTTGGAATATTACCATTCTTAACCCCGCAATGAAATGCACACCCATATCAAGAATAAAGCCTCCCTGCCAGAAAGAAAAAATGATACCTTCACATAAGGAACCAAATAATGTTTAAAACAGGATAAAATTGGTATGCTGATAACACAGGAAGTTAATAAAAAATTTCAGAATTTTAAATAGCCATGCTAGTATAGCCTGATTTAGGAAATGCATAAAACCATAATGAATGTTAATGAATATAGGCCAGAAGTTCGCAGTACTCCGTCGGCTATGTCATATAAACTAAAATGAATTGATATCTGAGAAAGAAATCTCAGACTTATTGTTTCCTTTGATAAAGTGTGTGATTTTAGGAAACATATGCTTCAATTATTAAAATTATAAAGTAGATTTTCCCCCTTCATTTTTATGCCAGAATAGTAGAGTAGATTAAGTGATTCAAAGCTACGCTCTCCTGTACTTAAACAAATACTGAATGTGCGACTTAATTTCAAAGCACATACAGTAAAACTGCGCCTCCAAGAACTTGAAAAGTATGGATTTGAACTGTTCATTGATCCTTCTACAATAACTTGGACACTCATCATTTTCCCAATGTCAGCAATTAGCTTCTTGCCCTGCCATAAAAACTATGAGAATGGACAGCCAGATTCATATGTTAAAATGTCAAAACAGAAACAAAAAATACCTCAACTAAGGCTGGTTCAAAACGATAATTTTCAGCCACAGACCAAATTATTTGGCCAGGAGCATCAGCAGAAATCGATTTGTAGGTAGATAATGCAGTTTCCAGCTCATTTACACCTGCAGTATCAGATTAATGTTTAATTATGCTGAGAGTTTAGGATAAGGTAACTGAAACTTTCCATATAGTAGGGAAGAAGAGAATATATGTGGATCACATAATAAAAAGAAAGAGAACAGCAACAATGTTAATAGTAAAAAAGAATCTACCAATGGCCAGAAAAAGTTAGAGCTACTACTTACAAGATGCTGCAGGTTTCTCTTCATATCCGCAAAATCAGCAACCCAACACATACAGTACATTCAAATAAAGAGGAAATATAGTCAGAGGCACAAAAAGATTAATAACAAAATAATGACTATCAAATGTTAAACCGTCCCTCAGAAAGAAAAAAACACACATACATACTACATTTGCAATAATCATTACCTTGATGGCATACCAACCAATGCCATCAACCACACACTACATTTGCAATAAGCATTACCTTGAAGGACATGTTTACCAGCCTTCAACATCTTGAGTGAGATGTCAACCTGCCACAATTGATAATTTGTAAGAAAATAAAAAAATTGCATTAAAAAATAAACAACTCCAGAAAAAAAAAAAAAACATCATTGCAATGACTCTACATTTGACATATTGTAACCCACTATTTGATTAATTGAGTAAATAAAAAAATCTAGTCTTTGATTTGAAATTGTAAACTTGGTCTCAAAAAAACAATTTCAAAATAATAATGAGTAAATAACCAATTTCATATAATTTCACATCCAAATTTGGGTACTTACTCAAATAATAATTGAACTAAAAAACTCTCAATCATATTAGTGTCCTTGGGAGACAATTACATTCACTAAATTCTGACTAATCTAAAAAGATTAATATGATAGAAGATTTAAGAACTATTTTAAAATATTAATGAGTGTACGAAAATTGATATTGACTGAATCAATATTAAATATAAAGTGATTTATGTTTAAATATCTAAAAAAATCATGTATAGACTCAATAGCTACACGATATTAACTTGAAATTAGAAGATAAAATCAATTATACTCGAAAATGACTAAACATGTCTTTATCAATTTTGAACCTCCGTAATCAATTTTACATGCTCAAAAAACTTAGAACCAAACATTGATTCCGGATAAAAGTGAATTGAAGGTAAAATGCTTTATATTTAAATAAATTCTTGCAGAAGTGACTTTCAATTTAAACTCAAAAACAACAAATCATATACAAATATTAACTTAAGTAGAATCAATTCTTTCGATTCTAGAAAGCAAAATCAATTCTACTTAAACAACCAAACATGTCAAAATCAATTCTACACATCCAGAATCAATTCTAAGCGCTAATATGATTGAAGTTAGAGCTACACTATCCAATGATGAGTTAACGAAACGCAATGGACCTGATGTTGTGCAGCCAAAACGACGACAACGGCAATGATGGATGGATCTTGGATGATATCATCAAGGCCGTTATCTCCCCATTTACACTCCACTTCCCCAAACTGTTTGTTAGCGATTTCCACCGCACTACTCGCAGATTTCTCGGTGCGGCTCCAAATAGCTTTGAGATGGAAGAGATTGGAGATCTCCGAGAGTCTGGGAAGATACTGATTCTTCACGAATGTGCCTGCTCCGAGAATGGCGATCTGTATCGGGTGATTCGTCGCCATTTTGAATCGGTTCAGATCGGGGTTTGAATTTTACCGTGTGTTCGGTTTTTCAGTGTTTATCGTTCAGGGGAATGTCACCGGAGAGGCGAGTGAAACAGAAACAAGATTGGATTTTAAATATTTATTTGTTTTGCTTTAAAAATTTTGATGATAGAACTAGTGTCCAAACAACTAGTGTCTTCATTCTTCTGTCCAACCAGTGTCTCCCTTTCTACTCATCTGTTGTCCGTTCTTCCTTCATAACTCACAATCACAATATATTTTATTTGTTTGGTTAAAAATGAAATGTATGGATATTATATTTGGATCTAATTATGTTTTGGTGAAAAAGAAGAAAATTAATGTGATCAAATTTTATTGTTAAATTAAGAGCGAATTGTATGAATGTTATGTGATAATAACTTTTTTGTGTCTTTAAAAGAAATTAAAAATATTTTTTTTTCAAAAAATGACTTTTATAAAAAAAAACATTATCCATGGATATCTATAAATATTCGTGGATATCGTAAAACCTGTGGATTACCCACTTAACGGATACCCGTATGAATATGGGGCAGATATGGATATAAAATTTATCCAACGGAGCGGATATAAATATCATAGTATTCGTCCCCATGGATATCTATTTACATCCCTAATGGTGATGAATTGACAGTATAATTATTTTACATTGATCATGTAATTAATCTCTATTCATTAATTAATTTTCAATGTGATGTTATGTTTGCAAAATACATTAATATATTATATTTCTTACAATCGATTATAAGAGCATCTCAAGGGAGGTTCCTTAGTGTCTACGTGGAGGTCTTAGTTCTATCATCAATAGTGAAAACTCAACTCACACTTGATTAACGTTAAGTCTTGAGTTCAATGATGAAAGTACACTATTAGAGTGATTGAAGTGCTTGACAATAGATACATCCCCATGGATAAAAGTACTTGGACCATAAGAATAAGTGTGGTAGGATGAGGGTTTCTTCTTTATGGACATATAGCATATGCTTGCTGGAATGCATAATTATGGGTGCATTTCTGATATAGTCTACCTATATGAGAATGGAGTGGTGCCGCTTCATAGAGTTCAAGGGTTTGACTCTTAAATTCTCATGAAAAGGATATGAGACACAAGGCCTTATTAAATGTGTCATATTGATAATTCGATCAATGATACCGCGATTTCATGTGTGAGTTATGCACGCTTGTTCTAATGAATAATTGGTTCAAAGTTTGTCTACCAATTTATTTGGGGATGAGTGAAAATTTAACTTACTAAGTATTGGTTCAAATCGTAAGATACCTTTATCTGAAACCATGAAATTTCCTGAATAATGGATTTAAATATATTTTGAAAATGGTGGGGGATTGTTGGAGAAATTTTCAAAATATTAAATTGATAAATAATAATGATTAAATTAACAAAATAAGTGACCAAAAGTTGCAATTGTCTAGATAGAACCAGAGACCCTATAATGATTGGGTGCGTGGTCATAAGGTGCAACCAACAGATCAACACAACTTTTCATGAAAAAATTTGTTGGTATTGATATACAATGGTTCACGAATGGTCATGTTGAAACCATTGAAACATTGTTTCTCCTCACCAATTGGTACAAGTTTTCTATAAATAGAGAGACTTGTTGGACATAAAAGGACACACCAAAATACATGTTTTCAAGGAAAAAAATATTTAAGTCATTCTTTTATTTTTCTAGTGTACGAGAATAAGTTAAAGAACTTTATTTTGTAAAATATCATTGATCGATATGCTTAATGTGAATGTGCAATTCATGTTAAGGTTTCCAAAGTATCCTGAAGGAGATTCGCCGGTTAACCCTTTTGCATCCAATTTACGTAATTGGTGGGGGCGAATTGAACCTAAAGCTTAGTGTAAACACACACTTTGGAATTATTTTGTATAACTTTCATCGTACCGTCTTCGTCATCTTCTTCTGGTTCATATTTTGCAGCAGACCCCCAACACAAGATCTAATAATCTTTAGGTTCAATTTTCGATTTTGATTCATACTTTATTTATAATTAATATTAAAGTATGCAACTTTAAAGAAGATGATAACAACTTTCAATAATGGTGAAAGGTACGCGCATTTAGTTTATATAATTTTTAAAATTATGGAATTTTGATCTATGGATCTTTTTGTTTGTGGTTAATTTGTGACTACAACTTTCATGGAGAAATGAACACTCATGCTTTCTTATTCGTCAAAATGCTGAAAGGTATATAATTATATTAAATAAATATGTTATTTATATGATGTTTTAAATCTATGTAAAATATGTTGAGAATAATATTTATTTATGTTAAGTTTAACATGTGGAATAAATTTATATATGCATGATTTATAAATTATTTAAGTATGTGAATTTGAATAATTAAGAATATGTTTGGTTTATGGTGTATACTTGAATATAAAATACATGTTAAATATTATTCTTGGTGCAAATAATTTTTTTTAATTAATAATGCATTAATCTTGGATAAAATGATTTGGTAGAAAATAAAATCCTGAATTTGAATATATGGAGCATATATTGGTAACATAAAATGTTGGAAATATCAAGAACATGTATAAATTGTATATTTTTATTTATGCAAGAATTTATCATGTTTAAAATGATTTATCCATATTATATGTGTATCATAATATGCTAATATTATTTCTTGTTCATCTTGATATTAAAAGTAATTTTGGTATATTTTAGATAATTGTAAGTTGACAAATACTTATGGAGAAAAATTATAGAAAATATTAACAATGTGAAAGCATTGTTTATTTTGTATTGTGATTTTTATTTGGATATGTCTTAGAACATTGTTAAATATGAAACATGAATTTATCACATAGAATTTGTTATGCATATGTTAGTTATGCAAGAAATTTGTTTATTTTAAAAGAATAGAAATAAATTCTATGGTGTTGTATTTATATGGAGTTTATAAATTACATGTTTGAATTCACTTCAGGAAATAAAAGTTAGTAATGACAAATTTGTTTGATCGTGGTTGTCGATTGCTATAAATGTTTAATGCATTAAATATATTTCGGATATATTTAAGTGAAAGTAAAACTTCAAATTAAAAAGGTTAGCAAATAAAGAATGACATAAAATTTGTGTATATGATAAAATGAATGACAAAAGTGTCATGATGATAATTTATCGAAACTGTCAAAAATATATAACATATGTTGTATATGGAAATTGTACTAATATGACAAAAGTGTCATAGTTTTATGATAATTGGTAAATACTATCAAGAGTATATAAAGTAATCATATGCATGATTAGTTGAAAAATTGAATATTAAAAAATTATTAAAGTTTGGAAAAATATTGCAATTCTTTGACGAAAGAATTGACAAAGATATGATGTCTTTGGATGTAATTGAAGACGGTGAAGACATCATTAGGGATGTGGAAGAAGCTCATATCTAATTAATCATCAATAGTGGAAACTCAACTCACACTTGATTAACGTTAAGTCTTGAGTACACTATTAGAGTGATTGAAGTACTTGACGATAGATACATCTCAATGGGTAAAAGTAATTGGACCATAAGAATAAGTGTGGTAGGATGAGGGTTTCCTCTTAATAGACATATAGCATATGCTTGCTGGAATGCATAATTATGGGTGCATTTCTGATATAGTCTACCTATATGAGAATGGAGTGGTGCCGCTTCATAGAGTTCAAGGGCTTGACTCTTAAATTCTCATGAAAAGGATATGAGACACAAGGCCTTATTAAATGTGTCATATAACATATTGATAATTCGATCAATGATACCGAGATTTCATGTGTGAGTTATGCACGCTTGTTCTAATGAATAATTTGTTCAAAGCTTGTCTACCAATCTATTCGGGGATGAGTGAAAATTTAACTTACTAAGTATTGGTTCAAATCGTAAGACACCTTTATCTGAAACCATGAAATTTCCTAAATAATGGATTTAGATATATTTTGAAAACGGTGGGGGATTGTTGGAGAAATTTCCAAAATAATAAATTGATAAATGATAATGGTTAAATTAACAAAATAAGTGACCAAAAGTTGCAATTGTCTATAATAGAACCAGAGACCCTATAATAATTGGGTGTGTGGTCATAAGGTGCAACCAACAGATCAACACAACTTTTCATGAAAAAGTTTGTTGGTATTGATATACAATGGTTCGCGAATGGTCATGTTGAAACCATTGAAACATTGTTTCTCCTCACTAATTGGTACAAGTTTTCTATAAATAGAGGGACTTGTTAGACATAAAAGGACACGCCAAAATACATGTTTTCAAGGAAAAAAATATATTTAAGTCTTTCATTTATTTTTATAGTGTATGAGAATAAGTTAAAGAACTTTATTCTGTAAAATATCGTTGATCAATATGCTTAATGTGAATGTGCAATTCATGTTAAGGTTTCCAAAGTATCCTGAAGGGGATTCGCCGGTTAACCCTTTTGCATCCAATTTGCGTAATTGGTGGGGGCGAATCAAACCTAAAGCTTAGTGTAAACAAACGCTTTGGAATTATTTTGTGCAACTTTCATCGTACCGTCTTTGTCATCTTCTCCCGGTTCATATTTTGCAGCAAATCCCCAACACAAGATCTAACAGTTCTATCTCTTAAGTTTTCAACCATTGAAAAAGATCAAAGCAGAGATCTGTTACTTAAATATTGGTGTCAGTTACTAGGGTGGCATAATGGCCCTGTCCTTTGGCAATGTTGTTTTATCCGTATTTTATGGAACGGGATTAGGATTTAGGTCTGCATCCTCTAAAGTGTTTGTTCTGCACTATTCCATTTTCTTTTTAAGATTTTTGTGAGAACATTAGTATAAATTTTGTATATTCAATGTCTATGGGCCCGTCATACTACATGTTTTTGTAGGTTTTTGCTGACACGAAAATTAGAAAATTAGAGTGTTTAATGTTAGAAATGTTAGAAAATTTATTGGTTTTTGTGGGCCTGTCATACTCTCATAATGAAATGTTTAATGTTAGAGTTGTAGAAGAATGTTATGAATGCACAAAATTAGAAAATTTTAGAGGTAGGGGCGAGAGTCTGAAAGGGTGGTTGGGGTATGTTAGTGATAGTTCAGATCAAACCTTCATACCTCTATCCATGGCCTCCAAGGAGGAGGAAGATGATGAACAGAGAATCTTGAACAATTATGAGCAATTATTGCTTGGGGCGGACACTAATGGCGATGCGGGGCACGAGGAAGCAAGTGCGGGAGGAAGAAGATTGGAAAAGACAACAATAATCAATGAAAAACAAAGAGAAAATTGGGGAGTGATACATGAGGAAATTGGCACATGGCGCGAGGTAGAATTGGAGGGATACGAAAAATCGGAAAAGGCAGCAAAAGTAAATGAAAGAGATATAGAGAAGATGAGTGTGGAAATTGGTGAAAGGGACCCGATGATAAGACATGGGTCAATTGGTCAAACTTGTGAGGGTGACATAAATCATATGCAAGTGTTAAGTTGTGATGTTGGAGAGAGAATAGCAGAAGAGCAAGTGAATGAAAAAGCTAAAATAGGAGAGGATCATGTGGCTATAGAATTTGGCCCAGCCAAAAATTATGGTCCAATTAAGTTAAACAGAAATGAAGTTTTAAATTCAATTGAGCCCATCAATATTACAGAAATTCCATCGGAGAAAGATAAAATAGGAGAAGAAATCCATAAGGTCAGAACAGAAGTAAATCTAGAGGTGAATATAGGAGAAAAATATGAGGAGTCAAAAGCAACAAACTAAACTGCTTGAATAATATTAAATCCAGAATTAAGTTCAGCTGAGGATAACATCATAAACCAGAACATTGATGATCCAAAACCAATGAAGCAATCAAAGTCAAGAGGCAACAGAAATGGGAAAAAGGAAAATTCAGAATATGGAGGGAGAGTAACTCAAGATTGTAAGGATAGAAGACTAAGAAGATATACAATACTGAAAGAAAAAAGAAGGCTTGGAGGAATTAGAGAAAAGAGGAGAAGAGATGTACGTGCAATCAACGTCACCAGATCGAAAGAAATGTAACATTAGACCATGAAAGGCTAGATAATGACTTGGATAGAAGAAGTTGGAAACTGTTACTTGGGAATGCAAAGGAAATTGCAAAGGATGTGTGGGATCTAGGTAAAGATTTTGGACTAATTCATAAAGGAGAAGAGGGTGAAATCATTCAAGAATTAGAGAGGATGGTGAATAGGAATCAGGAGCAAATAGGATAGAAGGGTAGTACTAAGGAGAAAGGTGGAGTAAAAATTTAAATATCCATGAAGTTGATATCATACAATATAAGGGATTTAGGGGGATTGGCAAAGAAAAATGAGATAAGGCGACTAATTCAAAAATACAGGCCTGCAATGATTTGTATATAAGAAACAAATATGGAAACTCTTGACAGGAATATATGTTCAAAACTGTGGGGCTCAGATAAATTTGATTTTGCATTTAAAGCAACTTCAGGGAAATCTGGGGGATTGTTGGCTATATGGAACTGTAACTCTTTGAAAATAGATCGAATAGTGTTGTTGGACTATGCATTAAGTATGGGGGTGAGTGGGGAGAAGAAAAGAAGAGAGTCAACCTGATAAATATTTATGCTCTGTGTGAATGCAGAAGAAAAGCAAGACGTTGTATAGAATTACAGCAAATAGTCGAAGCGAAAAGTAAAGAAAGGTTGTGTTTAATGAGTGATTTCAATGTTGTAAGGGAAGAATCAGAGAGAAAAAGGAGTAGTGAAAATTTAATAAGGGATTAAATGTGAGCGTTTGACGAGTTCATTGCAGAGTTTGAACTTATAGATCTCCCATTGCTCGTCAGAAAATTCACTTGGGCTAGGACAAGAGGTAGGTCTATGAGTAGGTTGAACAAGTTTCGTACATCTGAAGCATGGATTAGGACTTGGCCAACAAGCTCTCAATGGTGTCTAGACAAAGAGCTTTCGGATCACTGTCTGATTTTATTGAGTGAAACAGTTTTAAACTCAGAGCCCAAACCGTTCAGGATGCTGACCTGTTGGAAAGAGTTAGAGGGCTATCACAAATTCGTCAAAGAAAATTGGAGGGAGTCTTTCGGAAGATGAGGTTAGAGTTAAAAGAGAGATAGAGGTAAAATTTAATAATATTTCTAGGTTGAACTACAACATTTAGTGGTAGAAATCGAGAGTTAGATGGTTAAAAGATGATGATGCAAATACGAAATACTTTCATGGATGCATCAATAGCAGAAGGAGAGATAATGGGATTTTAGAATTGGAAGAGAATGGAAGGAGATTAAGTGGAGTAAAAGATATAAAAGAAACTATTGTAAATCATTTCTAGAAACAGTTCTCGGCTGGAAATCCGAGACCAATCCCGGAAAATATGAACTTCAAAAAAGTTGAGGATGATCTTAAAGATGGTATGGTTCTAGAATTTTTTGAAGAAGAAATTCGAGCAGCAGTATGGGAATGTGAACGTGATAGAAGTCCAGGCCCGAACGGTGTATAGTTTGGGTTTATTAAAGAGTTTTGGGATGATATCAAATATGACATGTTCGAGGTGTTTGCAGAATTCCACACATATGGGAGAATGGTTAAGGGAGTGAATAACTCATTTATCGTATTGATCCCGAAAAAGAAAAACCCAACTAAGATGACCGAATTTTGCCCTGTATCTTTGGTAGGATGCACATATAAGGTGATCTCAAAGGTGCTGGCCAGTAGGTTGAAAAAGGTAATTGGATCTCACATCTCAGACTCGCAATCAGTCTTCATTATAGGAAGACAGATCTTAGATGGAATTGTGGTCGCAAATGAAATAACAGATGAGGCAAAAGGGAAGGAAAAAGAATTTTTAGGCATATGATACGGTAGATTGGAATTTTTTTATTTATGTGATGTCTAAGATGGGATTTCACGAAAAATGGATTAGCTGGATATCAGAATGTCTTAGATCATCTCGTATTTATATTCTCGTAAATGGGAGCTCACAAAGGAATTTAAAATGTTTTGCGGTCTAAGGCAAAGAGATACATTGTCGCTGTTTTTGTTCTTGTTAGTGGCAGAAGGTTTTAATTTGTTGATGAAATAAGCATTTGAGGCAGGGCTGTTTTGTGGTTTCAAATTTGAAAACGGAGAAAAGCGATTTACTCATTTACAATATGCAGATGATACATTGATTATAGGTGGAAAAAAGTTGGTCTATTAGCAGGATTATCAAAGCAAATCTCATGTTGTTCGAAGTCATGTCGAGATTAAAGGTGAACTATCATAAAATCGTTTTAGTGGGGGTTAACATATCACAGAGGTGGCTGGAGGAGGTTGCAATTATTCTACGTTGCAAAATAGGAAGAATTCCATTCACTTATCTCGGATTACCGATTGGCGCAAGCCCAAACAGAACTGAAACATGGCAACCGGTGGTAGAAGCAGTTAGAACAAGATTGTCAAGTTGGAAGAGAGAAAAAATATCAATTGGACGACAAGTGGCAATTATTAAATCAGTATTGCAAGCACTTCCAGTCTATTATCTCTCTTTCTTTAAAACTTCATCAAGTATAATTTGTAATCTCGAAGCTCTATTTAAACGATTTCTCTGGGGTGGTAGTGAGGGTGAGAGGAAAATAAACTGGGTTTGTTGGGACAAAGTGTGTAGGCCAGTCGATGAAGGGGGTTTAGGCATCAGAAATTTGAGGGAGTTTAACTTAGTGTGATTGGGAAAATGGGAGTGGAAATCGATATTTGAGAGGAAAGGCATATGGTTCACGACCTTAGTTAATCGATATGGGGTTAGAGAAGATGGGTCAGTAGGAGAAGGAGGGGACTGCTCTTATTGGTGGAAATGTATTCTGAATCTTAACTTGGGGGATTAGTTTCAAGAGTCATTTTACTAAGTTAAGGAAGCGTATAAGGTGTTGTTGGCTCGAGAGGAAAATCTGTCGAACCCGAATTGTGCTAAGGCTTGGCACAAAGTTGTTCCGTCGAAAGTCGTGTGCTTAGTGTGGAGAATTTTTCAAAATAGGATTGCCACAAAAGATAACTTAAGAAGGAGAGTTGTTATTGGTAATGGCAATAACTTGTGCGTAGGGGATTGTGGTAAATAAGAGTCGGTGTCCCACTTGTTCTTTGAGTGTTCGGTCTTTGCGGGTGTTTGGTATGATATATGTCGACGGTTAAAATTTCCTCAGAGTTGCACACAGACAGTTTTTTGCATCTGAGGCAATTTGAGTGGTTACTAACTGGAGACAGGAAAGTAAGTAATAAAGTTCAAGTAATTTAATTTGTGTGTGTTTTTAACATTTGGAAATTGAGAAACGAGAAACTATTCCAAAACAAGATCATAGACCCAGGAAATTTAATAGAGAAGGTTAAAATGGATGCTTGGAAATAGGTGAAAGTAAAGTCAAAGGAATCAAATTTCAATTTAACATGGTGGTGTTTAAACCCAAGGTCAGTTCTAGATGTCACAAACGAATAAGTTTGGTATCTGGTTGAATTTATTTGGGCGGGTTTGTGTGGTCTCGCAGCTGACAGCAGGAGGCTAATTGTTTTGTTGGGGAGGGTTTGTCCTGGCCTGGTCTGGCAGTGTTGTAGTTCTGGAGGGGATCCAATGTTACCTGACAATTAGGTTTAGTTTCCGGTTTGTAGTTGGCTTAATGTAGTATTGGTTTCAAGTCTTTGGCTGTTGTATCTCTGGATGGGCAGTGCAGGTTTTGCGGTCGTCTTGCATCTTTTTGTTCTATTCAATCTCTTTGTGGTCAAGTTTGTGGTTGGTTATTGGCAGCATTGATGGTTTTGCAAATCGGCAATTCATCAAATGAATTTCTCCTCATATCACTAATCTCTAGCTTTTCGAAATCAACCCAATTATAGCTTTTCATTGCTGCCGTTTTCTTGCGCAATTGGTAGCATTAAGTGTTTTAGTTGTAGTTAGATTCGTCCAAGTTGGAGGTTTTAATCAAGTGGCAAGTCTAGTGGTCTCTTTGGGATTCAGCGGGCGTTTGTCATAGAGATTTTTTCGGCTTCATTCATTCTTCGCAGCTGGAGTCAGGCTGTTGTTATCAGTGTATCGTCGATCCTGAAGTCCTCCAATTTTCAGGGTTGTTTGCAGCAGTTTTTTGAGAGTGGTAGCAACTGGTCACGTGGTGTTCTTAGTTTCTCGCTTGATCATTTGTTGCTGGCAGTTATTTTGTTTTTGTTGGTTTATCCTGGAAGTAGTAGTTTATCATAGGGGTGTACATGGGTTGGGTAAACCCAACAAACCCGATCAAACCGACCCAAAAAAATGGGTTGGGACAGGTTAATGGGTGAACATAGTTTTCAAAAAGGTAAAACCATTCAAATTAATTGAGTTTCGGGTAAACCCGGACCCAACCCATAAAAACCATAAAACCCGGAAATTGAAAATACCTTATAAAAAAATAAGAAAAATTAAAACGCATTGCATTAAAGTCTGAATGAAAATGAAACAACTTTTTCCTTCTTCCAAAAACACATGTCGTCTTCTTCTCTCTCAGTCTCACCATCTTCTCTCTCACTGATAAAAACAACACTTAGTTACCTCTCTTTCTTACAATATGTCAATATATACCCACTTGAGCAGTAACAACACCTCTCCCTACCACTCTTATTTGATTCACTTAAAAATCAGACCGAGAAGATTATTTAAACCGTCATACCGCTGTTTTGCATCAATAAAAAATGGTAAATATTCTTTCTCGGTTCAATTACGTTTTCAAATTCCTCTATTTTTCCTTTTTAGATGATTTTTAACACATGATTAAAAGCCTCTGAAGCATCTTTATTTAGTTTTCTTGGACATGTTGGTGCATTGAGTATTATATATTTTCCTCTGTATCCAATTGAATTGTTCTTTTACCATGTTTTTTTTCTCATTTCTTATGACCCTTTTTATATATTTTAAATAAACCATTCAATGAGTGATCTCTTGTTAAATGGATATATTATTCTATAAAAGTATGTATTTAGGATACATAATGAAATAACACAGTATGTCAATTTTTTGGTGTGTTGTCCCTTTGATTGCAATGCTTCTATTCTCTATTATATAATATAATGTGAAATCTTTGTTAATGTAGGAGAATATGAATGTTGATTGTGTTCTTAGAAATGGCGTGGAAACTCCAATTGATGTTGATTCCGACGAAAACTTACAAGCTGGAGAGGACTTACAAGGTCAAGAGGAAGGTGACTGACTTCCTCCTTATATGTTGAATAGCTAATGCATATTTAGTTTTTAGACTATACATTACTGATTGACTGAAGCAGAACTGATACCTCATAACTCTTACCTCAGTGAAATATGATTAACTGCATCATTTTAGTTTGTTGAGTATACTGTCATACTGATAAAACAATCTGTAACTATTTCTTATTTTCACCTATAATTAAAAATTGTATGTGAAATATGCTTAACATTACTTTAAATTTTTTATACTGAAAGAACAAAGTACTACTACTAAAACTTATAGTTTCTACTGCACTTTTCAATTTATTTTGTTATTGGAATCAAATTTGGTTATCAAAATTTACAATATTCACATAATGCATTAACCAATTATTCCATATAAGTAGTTTGTCTTTTTCCTTAATTAATAGGAACATAAATAATTTACAACTTTAACTTGCAGCAGTTGTATTTGAATACAATCGCAGTGCTTTAATGTTTTTGCATATATCTAATAATTGGATGTTGTAACAGGGCAATGATTTTCTGAATTTGAGTACAAGATGTGGTGATATCAAGAAGGCTGTCAAGAAGGCCTAGGAAAAAATAGTCTTCTTTCTTTTGATAAAGATTTAAATGGATTATTGAGCTAGCAAGAGATGCAAGATTATGATAATATGAAAATGTTGTTTTAGTTATTACTTTTAAGTTAAGACTTTTTGGTTTATGTTTTAGGATCTTTTTTATTTATATTTTGAGCTCTTTTTAGTTTTAAGTTAAGACTTTTTTGAATTATGTTTTGGGTTTTATTTGAGTTATATTTTGAACTCTTTTTTAGTTTTAAGTTAAGACTCTTTTTAGATTATGTATTGGGTTCTTTTTTAATTATATATTGAGCTCTTTTTAGTCTCTTAAATATTTTGAATGTTGCACATTTTAGTTATTTTGATTATAATATGTTACATGTTGCAATTTTATTTTATAATGCTAAAAAAATAGTTAAAATAAGTTACATGGTTTTTTTTTTTAAAAAACAAAAATATTGAGTAAATTTTGTAAAAAAATGATGACTTATTATTTAATAATTTAATATTTTAAAAAATTTGAATAATCCATTACCCAACCCAACTCAATCCGAAAATTAATGAGTTTACACAAACCGACCCAATGGTATAACGGATGATTATTTTACATCACCCAAACCAGAGTATCTTATATGGTTTGGATTTTAGGTTTGGCCAAATCCAACCCAAACCGACTCATGTATACTCCTAGTTTATCATTCTGTGAGATCCTTTCCTTTTTTAGTGTGTTAGAGGTTTTGGATTGGTGATATCTTTCATTAGTGGTATATGTTTGTGTAGCTGCCCTTATGTGGGCTAACTGTCTTGGTGTAGGTGCTTTTAGCAGCTTTCTGCCCTTTGCTCGTTTTTGTATCAATATTTTTAGCTGTTAGGACTCCTTATGCATTTATTTAATATAATTTGCCTTTTACAAAACAAAAAATACAAATTTTGTATTTTTAAATTTAAAATGTACAATGTTTGTGAATCCATCCTAATCTGTCTTCACTTTTAGTGTGTGATAGATCAAGATTTTAGACTCACACTCTCAACTATGTCCGTCGCGTCTTATTTTTTATGGACTTTTACTTAGTAAATTTAAACAAAAAAATATATCCGTTTTTCACCCCTATCAGCTATTCACTAAAGCAACACAAAAAGTATGTTATTTATGATTAAAAAATAATAAAACTTGCTCAAATATCATGAAAAAAAGAAAGGAAAAGCCAAAAATCAGTATAAGTGCGGTCATTTAAGGGATTCAATTTAAGAGGTAAGCATTGGAGTAAAATTATCATTGCTAAAAAATGATAAGGCACGTGGGATATGTAAAAATTATTTTTAATGAGAGTTGTTTAATGCACGTTAGAATTTATTTTATTTTTTACGGCAAAAACTCGTAACATTTTAATAAGACTTTGGATACATATATGTATATCATGAAAAATTTGGAAACTAGCAAAAATAAATGTAGCTATTCGATGCAAAGCGTGAGCAATTTCATTGTCTTATCTCCTAACGAACTTAACATGAGAATTCCTAAAAAGAATGGCTAACAAGTGGTTACACTCTTTCGAGATAGCACCAAAATTTGAATCATTAGGATTATGAATATTCACACTATCCACTGCACTTTTAACATCAAGTTCAAAATCCACATTGTCCAGGCCTAACTCGTGAACCCACTTGATAGAATACAAAAGGCCTAAAGCTTCACCCACATCTATTTCAGTACTAGGCAAGAACCACACTGTACGGCCAGCCACAAACACCCCTTCATCATCTCTAATACAAGAACCTATTCCAACTTTATTGTTTAAGAAGGAAGCATTGATGTTGCATTTAAACCACCCAGCTAAAGGCTTACTCCACTTGGAAAATCATGCACCACATGAGAAGCACGGTGACAAATAGAATCTGGGGACTCTTCAATATGGTTCTAAATAAAATTATTCCTGCATTTCCAAATATTCCACAACGTAGTTGAGAATACAGTAGCAAAATCATCTTCGTTATACAATAATTGATATATCTTAGCCCGCAAGTCCACTATTTCCCAACACTCAATACTCTTAAAACACTTCGTAAACAAATGAACATATTTCTCCTCTCCCTCCCCACAAACACCACAATTTGTAGGACAATCAACACTTTTGTTTTTTAATCTCATTCTAGTTGGGACACCATTCCTGCACAGACGCCACAAAAAACTTTTATATATTCTAAAAACTTTAACATTTTTACTATTGAAATATTGGAATAGATACACGTATACGTTCTCATTGTTTATATATTCTAAAAATTTTAATAGACCAATTTAAAGGTTGATGCATTGGAGCTGCCCTAATATGAGCAAAATTGATAAGAGGTCGTTAGCAAAAATATACAATATGACGTACGAATAAACAATTTCAGAATCCACTGAAATATCTTATCAATTGACATTTCCTACAAATAAAAATTATTGATACAACAATAAATTTCCTTTGTGCAATGTGATATAATTTAATTTGAAAAATCAATTTCACTCATTTCTATTCATTTTCAAATCAGTTTTCCAAATCTACTGAAAGACTCTGAAAACAAATAATGGTGTTTGTAAGTCAATCGTCTTATTTTCAGCTTCCAATGCTTGTATGTATATTGTTTCCTTGGGTTCCTCGCTAACTCCACTCTGTGTCGCATACTCCAATGCCATTTCATAATCCACCTGCAAATGCAACATTATAAATAAAAATTCAGCGACAGCAACATATTCAAATTCAAGCAATCCTCCTAGCATGTCCTTTTTTTATTCAGTTCATACTTCATGTAAGAATAAATTTCCTAAGCAAGCAATATGTTTATGCTGGTCATGAAAGTCTTGTAGAAAATTCAAGCTGCCCGAAGCTATAGCAATAACTAAACCTAGATTTCCATTTTAGCTAAATTAGTGGATGTGTTCAAGTGACAGCCAGCAAGTGTTGTTCCTCTATGTCAGTTTAACCGCCGTTCCAACAGTTTCCATCAATTTAGGTTGATTTATCCTATTTGTTTGTAAATTGAAATAAAACTAAAAAAGAAAATTAACAAAAAAAGCAGTTAGAGGGAAATACCTGTTCAACATGTTTGGCAAGCTTTTCGCTGAATGTTTCTTTGGTAACCAAACTGTCAGAGACTTTTGTTAGTAGTTCTAGATCATCCCCATAACGAATCTTCTTTGATGGATTTGATGGTGTCATTTGTTTCAAAACGTTGTATATCGCACCACTAGCATCGGGAATATACCTGCCAATGGTAGGAGCCAAATCTTATATCATACCAAACAAAAAGCAGAAGCAAGTGCAGTATCATTCAATTGATTCCTAAAATCATGGCACCTGCTTAAGTTTCGTTTTCTTTCCTGCTGCTCACGGGCCTGCAACCTTTTCACAATCTTGGATTTTAATTGGATACAACACTGTTGAAGAGCAGACTGGATATAGTAGCACAAAATTGTTGTTAGCTTACTTAATGCTGACATTGAAAATTTGTATATTTAATACTTCATACCTTGACAGCAGAAGCAATCTCCGTTATGTCATCTCCAATGTATTCTTTTCCAGTTCCTTTAAATGGGATTTTTGTGCTCACAATGCTTACAAAGACACCAATCTTGTCTTGTACCTGGTTAATCTTGTAATTATTCCAGCTGAAAAAGTATTTAGTAAGGTTTCACTTATAAGTTATAATTACTGTGTTTTGATTGTTAGGGAATTTTGTAAAGCAATTATTGACACTTATTCTATGACCTCGTCTCAAAACTAGAAAGGAAAGGGGAAACCAAACGCTTCTTAGCACACTTACTTGATTCTTTTAAGTGCAGTTCTGGTGACAACATCAGCACCTTGCTCAAAAAGTAGTGGAATTCTATTGGCAAAACGAAATATATTCAAACCCTGAAAACAAGTATTGTATATTTGTCAGGACAAACCATATTTACTATTGTCGAAAAAACACAATGACACGGTACTGTATAACTAGCTCTTCACAGAGTTCTAGCAAGCTTTGAACTATAGAAATGAGTGTACATTGAATGATAACTTAAAAAGAATAGAATCAGACAATTAGTAAAAATGATTTCATAACAGCTTGTATGCGCAATCCAGGTTTATATAGAGATAAACCTAAGATAAGCTACATAGCTCACTAAGCATAACAAAATCATAACTATGGTAACTGAACTGATAAAATGTGCTGGGTCAGCACATTCTGTTATGTAGAAGAGGAGCGGACATCACAGCTTTTCTAGAGACATTCAACTACTGTAAAAAAAAGTGAGCTAGAGATATCCAGCTACCATACAAGTGCAAAGCTCCCCTGATTGCAAAGGGATTTTATCCGCAACACAATCACAGGCTTTTTCCCAGGCTCGGGTAATTCTAACTTTGGCACTCATCAGTAGATGGACCATTTAGTATATTGATGATAAAATGATGCCTTTCCCAATGGGCACCCCCATGAAGAGGTTTACATAATGTAACCTCCCAAGTTTGAAGCACCCAATAAATTACGGGTTTGCAGACTTAACAAGGCTCTATATGGCCTTACACAAACACCTAATGTTGGGTATGAACGGATCATATCTACCTTGTGACAGTTTGAGTTCATTTCTACCAGTGTGATCCCTCTTTATTCATCTTCTTTAATGCTACCGCTTATCTCTATGTTTTTATCTATGTGGATTACACTATTATTATTGGATCTTAAGTCTCCCCTTGTTGATGATTTGATCAACAGGCTTAGTTAGTAATTTGCACTTAAACACCTAGGATCTTTTGATCACTTTTTGGGAGTTGAGGCCTAAGTTCAAACAGCTTCGTCATGGTGCTTCTCTACTTTCTCTATCAGAACACTCAAGGCATCTGTTAAACAGGGTAAAGATGGCAAACTCAAACATTTCTTTTCCTACAGTCGGTAATTGCAAGCTAAGTATGGTATTAATGTGCCTTCGAACCTCAAGGACGTTTCTTTCCTACACTCCGTGATTGCAAGATTTATTGTGTAGACCGTTCATCAATAGTAATTGACACTCACTTATGCAGGTTTATTGCAGAGGCTGTTCAGTATGCGACTTTGACAACAACATAGTAATTGACACTCTCCAACTATTTCTTTCAGAAAGGAAAAAGAAAAAGTAAACTGCTATCTAACATAAATATTGCTGGAAGCGAAACTTAACTTGCTTGACATCTTTTCCACCTATACTGATTCCTGCTTCCACAATGAAAGGGTGGCCTTCAAAAACTTGAGCACTGTGCAGTAGTCACAGGAAAATAACTTTTAAGCATACTGAATTATCTATTACCAGAAAAGCCAAGCACATAGTTAACATTAAAAAAATCTCTAATGGGCTTCTACTATAGGGGCATCCATAAACCCTTCGAAACTTTCATAATATGGTCAGAGATCAGATATTGAGCTAAATGCCCGTGACAGTCCACGGCAAGAAGGATTAAAAAGAATGGTTAATTAAGACATATATAAGTTACAAGCAATAATTTGAGGTAAGAGTAAGATCTAGCAAAACTTTGATATTGAATCACAACCTGCCTGAATATGTTGCAACCATGTCTGGGTGAAGCTCTTTTATAATTCCTAGTCGAAGATTGTATTCGCCAGCAGGGCTAAGACACTGATAATTGACAGTAAGGACATAAGCAATGGCATGAGTAACATAATGGAAAAGTTAATTATGAAACAATGTGTGATGAATGTAAGGAAAAGGGGTCATTATAGAATTCATCACTTACATGACCACTAGGATCATCAAATTTGGCTTGGCGAAACAACTGATGAATGCGTACTAGTTGCTGTGATGTTAGAGACTTCACAGCCATTTTTGAGCTGAAATCGGGGCCCATTTCTCCTGAAAAAGAAAAGGAAAAGAGTGTAGTACATAACAAAGTGGGACCTAGAATATGCACATTGAAATATGTGAGTATAAGCTTCCTCTAATTTCAAGACAGATGTATTGTTACTAATTTACTAAAATCTCAGCACTCAGCAGTAATTCAAAGTATCTATTTATGAGCCTTGGAGACAAAAGCATCTACATACAACAAAACTGCAGCAGGCAACCTAACTCATTACTCATTCATTAAAACAAAAGTGAATATAAAACAAAGAGGGGTCTTTACTATTCCAATGTTTCAATATCAACAAAGAAAGCGAGACATGTTTTCTCTCTCCGCTTAAATATCTCACATTAAAATTGCTTTAACAGCAAGGAGAATTAACTACTATCAGGTGGAGAAACTTTATTATCTTTCCTTTAAACAAATAAAATACCAGTTTTGCTAATTTTATTCAATGCATGACTGCATACAAACAGCCAACTGGAGCGCATAAATACTAGTACCATGAGAAATGGCCTTTTGCAATAAATGCATACACGCTCTCAATTAAGAATCACAAAGAATCTCAAACAAATTATTAATAAAATTATTATTTTCCTTACCTATCAATCTTTCTGCATGGGGTTTACTGATATTCACAAATTCATGCTGAAGAAACTGTAAAAGGTTCTGCTTCGAAGTTTCAGTAATAAGTCGTTTAATTAGCAACAAATCAACAGATGATGGATGATGTTTTGTCTCCAAAGGAATGGGTGGCATTACATCTGTTCTGCGAGCAAACCTTACAGTTACATTCTTGCTGCAAAAGAGAACAGATGGTATAAGATGATTGTGCATAGTAGTTCTTGGAGGGAGAATCTGAATTGATACATTTACTTACTCAGGTGCATCTGACACGAATTTAAATTGAAACTGCGCATAAGGGGTAATAACAGCCATTTGTCGCATGTAATGCAAGATTTTTGACTGCAATGCAAACAAAGGAGCTTATATATAATGAAAAGATATGGAACTGCTTAAATATATCTGTAGTTGTGGCAACAAATTTAATAAAATTAGATCAAATTAAATTACATACACGGTAAGTTGTCCAGTTACCCTCTATGACAACTTGAATTTCAGCTCCATGCCAATGTTGTCCGTTTTCCCGCTTTTCATGTAAATGTATATGAGGAATATTCCTGATATTTGAAGCATTGTTTATTTGGAGTAGGAGTTTGAATATCAATTCAAATAAAATATTTAAAAACATGCTTATCAACAAAAAAAAAGTATACAAACATACTTGTGAATGTCAATATCCAGCCTGCAAAATGAAGTATAATTTTGCTTTTTCATTGATGAAGAGATCTCAATAGGAAGTCCAGTACTCATTTTGGACCATATTAGTGCCTGTGTACATGAAAAATACAGGCCAATAAGACCAACCGTAAACAACATTTAACTCACACTCGAGTGAAAAGTTGGTAGTTGTTACAAGCTAATCATCAGAGTTAATGAAACAAAATATTATAGAGAAAACAAATTAACTAGTGCATTTTGCCACTACCATCTTCGCACCAAGACCAAACTTTCCCCGAGTCTGTTTCAAGCCATACTTTGTCCCAGATAGAACTACAAGAATATATAAGCTTACAGTCGGTGAGGTTACTAGTACTAGCAACAAAAAAATAACTACAGAAATGTTGATTCATAGTCAACTCGGGTAGAGCAGGTTACCAACTGACCTCGACCAAACATATTTGGGATGTCATCGTGTGGCATTCCTTTTCCATTATCCTGCAATTAGTACCAAACAAGCTATGTTATACGTACATAAATGGGATAGATAAACAAATAAAAAGAAAGTACTTTCAAATTGGGTTTCAAAATCAGAAAAAATAGTTTTACAGGTTGGATAAAAACTAAGACATAAATACCAATGTGTGTCAATACAGAAGCACAAACAAAGGCGTAAGGCAGAAAAAATGCACACCTTGCATGTAACTCTGTAAAATGAAGCCTCGCCTCGACCCTTGACACCCTTTGAGGCCGGAGTATCTTTAACTTTCTTTCCAAGGGAAGCATTTTTTGCTTGTATTTCTTGAGCACGAGCTTCTTTTGCTAATCGTTTCTACACAAGAGATAATGTGAGACAGACAAAACCGTATAAAGAGAGCCTACTCAACTTTAGAAAGTTACATGCATGATAAAAGCGGTACAAGTTGCTTTGACACAAAACAAACTGATCTAAAGTCCAAAGCATTTCCAAACACATGCTCAAATTTGTCAGCATAGCCAAATTAACAATCTATACGGCCCAACCATACAGTTAAATCCATTAAAAACTATATGTCATTACAAAAACCAATGCTGCAAAATGAAATTGAGCAAACCTCACGGGCCTTTACGGTTTCAAAATCATCATATAGTGCTGCATCAATACGCTCACGGTCAACAAGACCAATCATAGAATTAAATTTACTTCTAATTATCTCCTCACTGCAAAAACCAAGTTAACATCAAATAAATAACTAATTCAAAACACCGAAAAATTCTTTCAATTATCCACACGCACACACTTGTAGTTGCAAGCTTACATAGTTATTTCAACAACCGGAAGCTCCGATATCGATTCCGCCGAGTCAAGTGCATTCTCCACTAATTCTCTAACAGTAGTATAGAGAGATTTTCCAGGCTGGATTAAAATTAATGCAACTTCAGAAAATTAAATATACAAAAATATCGCAAAAATGGAATTATACTTAAATTAAATTGTAGAATTATGCTTACATTATCGAATCCTGCGATGTTCTTGTTCTCTGCGAAGAACTCAGCCGGAGATTCTACAAATTTCAAAGCAAAAAATAAAAAGTAAAATCAGTTGAAATTGAAAGATAAAGGTAACGGAATCTGAAATTGCAACATAGAGAAAGATAGAGACTCTGTTTGAGAACGGTTTCTTTTGGTTTTTTGGGGGTTTTGGAGTTTGATTTCTTCGATTCAATTGGACTTTCACTGCTTCCTCCCATGAAGATTACAAACGAAAATATCGAATAACTTGATTTTGAATTCGATTTTGAATTCGATTTCGATTTGGAACGAAGTTTGAGTTCAGATTTAGAATCGGAGATTGAGAGCCACCATTTTTGATTCAGCTAGTTCCTGCAACTAGGGCTTTGAAAAACCGAAAGTGCTAGGTTTTTCGACAGCGTTCCGGTGCGGTTGACCGTATTGTAGTTCACGCTGTTGCAGTTGTTTTGATAAACGAGTTTAAGAGATCAACGGTGATCGCTTAATGTAGATGGAGTTGGGATATTTTAACGGCTAATATTAACGATGGTTGGTGCGCTTCTTTTCTGATTTCCGAGAGGAATGTGCGATGCGGAATGTAAATTTTGTAGATATTTCCCGCCAACACAATGCTTCTTCCATTTTTGTGTATAATTTCCATTACGAATTAAATTGTCGGAAAATTAATTAATGAAAGGTAATTGAAAATTTGAAATCAAATCTAATTTTCTTGTTTGCGTGGCAATTTAGGTTTTGCAAATAAAGATGTCAATGCATTTGACATAGTAGTTTTGACAGAATACTAGACTACTCGTCCTCTTAGACATTTTTGTTTAAAGAATCTTTGTACATAAGTTCATGTTTATGTGGACAATCATAACTGAATTTTTTTTAAATATAATATATTTTTTTTAAAAAAATATCAAAAAAATTAACATTCCAGTTAATTTATCAAAATGACTGGGTTTGGAAACCCTCTATAAAGGTGGCGCCATCCCATATGGCGCCCCAGTTAGAAGTCACATGCCAAACCATATGGCGCCTCAGGCAAATGAGGCATGTCCTAATATTTTTTCAAAATTTCCTGAGGAATCGCCATCTGGAATGACGCCTCAGGTGATCTTATTTTTTTTTTAATTTTGGAAATTGAAAAAAAAAACAATTTTTTAAAAAAATTTTTTTAATGTTTTGTTTAATTTGTGAAGAGGCATGCTAAAGAACAGTGGAAGCAGAGTGTAGGCATGTAGAGATGTGTGGTCTTGTCAAGGCTATTCTGGCCATGCAGAGTTGTGTGGTCTTGTCAAGGCTAGTGTAGCCATGCAGAGAAGCACATGGTTCTTGTCAAGACTATTCTGAAGCAATTAGACTACAAAGACATGTAACTTGTATCATCTATACTCCTATTAATACACATCAAATATACATCTTATCATCACATACTTGCAAACCATTTCTATTCTGTAAACTATTTCTTTAAAGTTTGTAAACAATTTCTTCCTAACACATTTTAGTTATGGCTCAAAGACCACAATACCTGATAACTGCACATCTCAATGGTGAGATATTTGATTGTCCAATGACGGGTTTCAATTTTAGGGATACAGAAGTGACTAGGTTTTTAATTGATAGAAGAACAAATTTTTATCATTTGAAAGTCCGATTAGAAAAGAAATCGCAGTGCGGTCCAGTTGGGTAAATTATATACAAAAACCTATCTTTTTTTAGGGGCCGACCAATGCAAATTTTTTCAGATGAAGATACGGGACGATGATGATGTGCGTAATATATTTCTCAGCCATGAGCATTCTGGGTTCAATGACGTTGAGTTATATATTACGTTACAACATCAACCATTGTCTCAACAACTAGAGGTTTCGCAGATTTTTAACGATTCCGACAACGAACAAGCTGAGTTGGACGTCGTTGACGAGGAAGAAGAAGAAGCGGAGGACATTGTCGACGAAATGATAAACAACGACGAGGCAGACCAATTGCCAGGGAGTCATGTTTATTGCTCACCTCAACACATGACAACACTCAACTTAGGCGAGGACAAACCATCAACGGATATTTTTTACGACCCATATAGACAGACGAAAGGTGTATTAAAAGTTGGAGACAATTTTCGTACGAAAGAAGATTGCGTCCGAGCAATAAAACAATACCACATGAACTTATCTGCAGATTATAGAGTCGATCGAGCAAATCTGACTCTATACAAGATCTACTGCCACAACGAGGTGTGTCCCTTTAGATTAACGTCATCTTTCCGGAAGCGAAGCGATTCCTGGAAGATAGGGTCAATGGGTCCGGAGCACACTTGCATACTCACGAATCCAAGTCAGGATCATCGCAAGTTCGACTCTCAGTTTATCTGCAACGAAATTCTATCAGTCGTCAGCGACAACCCTTCTGTGAAAGTGAGTATAATAATAGCTCATATGGTTCAAAGATACAACTACACTCCCTCGTACAGGAAGGCGTGGATTGCTAGGACGAAGACGGCTGAAAAGATTTTTGGAAATTGGGAGGACTCTTACAAAGAACTCCCAAGATACCTCGTGGCCCTAAAACACTATGCTCTAGGGACTGTTGTCATGTTGGAGACGTTGTCGGCATATACGCCAGACGGGAATTATGTAAGTGGAAATGGCATTTTCCACAAACTCTTATGGGCGTTTGAACCATGCATCAAAGGATTTACGTACTGTAAACCTATAATTCAAATTGATGGAACATGGTTTTACGACAAATATAAGGGCACGCTACTGATGGTTGTGGCACAGGATGGCAACAGCAACATTTTCCATATCGCCTTCGCTCTAGTTGAAGGGGAGACTGCTGGAGGTTGGAGTTTCTTCCTAAAAAATCTCCGACAATACGTTGCTCCCCATCCTAACTTATGTTTGATATCCGACAGACACCCCTCAATGGAGAGTGCGTACAATAATCCTGATAACGGTTGGCAGGATCTTCCCTTAAGCCATGTGTATTGCATTAGACACATCGGGCAAAATGTCATGCGGGCGTTCAAAGACAAGGGGCTAAAGCAGATGGTTACTAACGCGGGCTACGCACTAACAGAGCCTACCTTCAGATACTACCAGGATGAGATCGGACAAACAAACCCAGATGCATTGAGTTTGATTAATAACATTCAACGGGAGAAGTGGACAAGGGCGTACGACAATGGGCAGCGATGGGGCCATATGACAATAAACCTCGTTGAATCTATGAACTTTGTATTCAAAGGCATCTGAAACCTGTCGATAACCGCTCTTGTGAGGTCAACTTATTTTAGGTTCGTTGTACTCTTTAATACCAGACGTACTAAGTGGGGTTCGATCATACAATCTGGGCAGCTGTTTAGTGACAATTCAATGACATTCATGAAGGAAGAGGCTGCAAAGGCCAACACACACGTCGTCACAGTCTTCGACCGTATTACAGGTCACTTCAGTGTTGCAGAGTCTATTGATCACAACGAAGGAAGGCCTAGGGGATGTTATCGAGTGGAGCTGGATAGGAGTTGGTGTGACTGTGGAAAGTTTCAGGCATTTCGTATGCCTTGCTCCCATGTTATAGCAGCCTGTTCCAAGGTCCGGCTGGATCCAACCAACTATCTCTCTATTCTTCACCAAGTCACTACTCTATGCAATGTCTACGGTACTAGCTTTCAAGTGGTTGCAAAAGAAGACTACTGGCCTCCATACGAAGGCGAAATTGTGTGGCATAATGACTTGATGCGAAGAAATAAAAAGGGTCGCCCTATCAGCAGTCGGATTCAAACGGAGATGGATGCAGCCGACAAAATGGTGAGGTTGTGTGGTTTATGCCGCCAGTCATGCCACAATCGTACCAAGTGTCCAAATGTGTCGGGCTCTAGCACAGCATCATAGTTACAACCGTAAACTTGTCTATTTATAACAACAACAAATTTTATTTCATTGATGGCATACTTAACTCAATACAATGACATAACATAACATAACTTAATAGCTAAACATCAACAAATAACCATCTACGGAACCTAATACCAAATCAAAAAATAACAATAACAAACCCAAACGAAACAACTCATATAATCAGCTTATCTAGGCAATTACAACCATCAACTTAATTTCCTGTTCTAACATCATCATCATGAGGACGCCAACATCATTTTCCACTTTCCTCCAAGTCCGGGTGACTCCGTCTGGACCAGACTTCTCAACCAGCCTCTCAATCTTTCTGATCTTTTCACCTACCTGAAATTCTTCTGCTAGCCAGCGGCAAAGTTCCCTATGCAAATGCTCCAACGTCTGGGTGTTCCAGAGTAGCATCTTCATCAGAGGCTTGACAGTTGAGTATACAACTACGACATCTCGTTTCATCAGTGGAAATTCTGGAAACTTTTCCTCTGGTGCTGATGATGATGATGATGGACGGCGATTTGAGGATGAAGACATGGTGTTGAGTAGGGGAGAGTTTGGGATATTGGTGAGGGAATAGAGGAAATTAGGGTTTTGGTGACAAGTGTTGTGCAATAACAAGTAAGGGTGAACCCTTATTTATAGGCACATGATACCCTATTAAATAATATAATTAATTATATATTAAATTCACAAAATTTAAATTATTTAAAAAAAATGTTTTTTTAATTTCCAATTAATAATAAATATTTAAAAAAAAACCCTAATTACACTTAGCCGCCATCCCAGATGGCGACTCCCTAGTGTAAATTAGGGCATGCCTCATTTGCCTGAGGCGCCATATGGTTTGGCATGTGGCCTCTAACTGAGGCGCCATCCCAAATGGCGTCACCCTTATAGAGGGTTTCCAAACCCAACCATTTTGGTAAATTAACTGAAATGTTCGTTTTTTTTTGTATTTTTCTTGAAAAAATATTTTATATTAAAAAAAAATCATCATAAGTACTCATACTTCTATCCACATTTTTAATTAAAATTAATTAATTAATTATAAAATATTATACTATTTTAAATTTTTAATAATTAAAAATTTTTATTGATGAATTAAATAGCAATATATTTTTAAAACTGATAAACATATATTTGGAGCGAGAAGGCATTAAAATGTGTGTGCTTGTATCAGAACCGTCTATGATGGCGTACAAGGTGGACAACTGTACAGGGCTTCAAATTTATCAAAGTTAAATTATAACTAAGTAGGTCTCATAAAATATTTATAAAGTTAAATCATAATTAAGTAGGATTTTTATTTGTTTTGTCATTGTTAAAGTAACATACACATAAAATTTAAAAATTTGAGACGACTCTGACCCGCTTCCGTATTTTACTGGATAATTATTCATTATCGTGCTTATATTCATTTTATAGATTTTTACTCTATCTGTTGTGGGTATTGTTTACAAATAACTATTGAATATATGTCAAATTGTCATTTATAGTTGTTAAACTTAAACGGCGGTGAATTGGTTTGATTCGGTATAAAGATTTTTTTTAATTGAGGTAATGTTTTTTTTATATATCAAGCGAAATATATATTAAGAAGAGGCCAAAGTAGCATTACAATGAGAGATACCCAGGGTAGGGATATGGGCAGTCCAAGTTCTATAACCTAATGACGTCCCAATTCCTACCATATGGCGGACATCCAAATTACTATCTCTATTGATAAACATAAGAGTAACACTACTAAAATCATTCATTAGACGTTTACAATCACAAACTGTAACACCCACATATATATATACATCCATCAAAGCATATATTATACATGAATAATACGTTTGGTACTGAAACATACAATAAGTTCCTAGTAAACACATTATACATATACATGCCCAAAAGCCTAAATACAAAAAACTACGGCATAGTATATCTACAAGATGTTCCAAAGACAAATACTAAGAACTAGATCAGATAATGATCTCAAAAAAAAAATCTTCACAACGGAAGCCTTGCCACACAAAAGCTACGATCCGTAAGGAAAGTCACACAACCTTGTCCTTACCCTTCGTCGAACCTGCAGAACCTGTGATGTAAATAACAACAGTGGGGTGAGATACATCAAATCTCAGTAAGTTCTCTATCTTATGGATTCTCTCAGCTTTACAAGGTTCTAACCAAAACCTAACTCAAGTCGGGGAAAAAGGAACTAGACTTTGAGTTCAACTATCTCTTAACTAGAGAAAATATCGCGTAAGACACCAACGCCACTAGTTAAGGAATATTTCCCCGGCCATTCCACCCAAGGAGATTAAACACGGGTCACGGATCCTTAATGCAAATAACTTTCCCCGACCATCCCTCTCAAAGAGATTAAACACGGGTCACGGTTATCTACTATCGGTACTTTCCCCGGCCATCCCACACCAAAAGGATTAAACACGAGTCACTAATACCACTCACCACGTAACTTTCCCCGGCCATCCCACACAAGGAGATTAAGCACGGGGTCACGGTTACTCACCTAATAAAATACTTAGCAAGGATAATCTTTAGTACCGATGCACAAGCAATGTCGCACCATTCCCTAAGTCATCCTATTGCACTAAGGTTTCCTCACTCTACTTATTTCATATTTTAACATGCATTTTCAACAACAATTACACACCATTAAACGATAAAAGTCGACGAAACGGCACTATTCCAAATTTCCGACATAATTAAATCGGCCAACAATCTCAAAAATCATTTTAATAAGAAAGTACATTTCATTAGCTTTCCAACGATATCAAGAATGTTAAAAACGGATAATCGGAACACGAGTTATGGAAAATAACGAGAAAAGGTATCGCGAAAAACACAATTCTGCGCTCTCACTGGCCGTACGCGTATTGCCTTGTGCCATACGCGTATTGCCCAGCTGGCTCGCCCAGCCATACGCATATTGTCCAAAGTGATACGCGTATGGGCAGAGGCTGTTTTCCCTTAAAAATTCCATTTAAAACTCCAATACGCGTAATACCCTACCTCATACGCGTATTGCCCAAAACCATACGCGTACCAATACGCAAATGGGCAGATGGCCAAGAAAATGGAACCCCATACGCGTATTGCCCATATTTCTTCATGGCCATACGCGTATTGCCTTAACCAATACGCGTATGGGCAGCGTGAAAACCAAAATTTTCCTGCATAATGGGTTCTGCGAAAATGATTCATTTTCCCTTCCAGTTCACTTTTAAACACCAGAAAAATACCAATTGGATACACAACAACACATATCTAACATGTATCAATCATAAGGAACATTAAAACATGATTTTAGTGCAAAATTTCTCATTTCTCACAATATCAAAACTATCTCTAAACTCAATAGAACTCTACTCTAAAGCATCTAACTAGAACCCACCTGGATTACAAGATGAGGATGATGAAGCTGAGATGAAAAGATTGGAGATGGGGTAATGATTCAATCTCTTGAGCTCTTGAGAATTTCCTCTCCTTTTCCTTCCTTTTTCCTTCTTTTCACTTTCTCTCTCCAAAGTTACTATCTTTTGGCAAATGGTGGAAAGGAAAAGATATAGAAAGAAAACACATTAAATGGTAATACTACTAATTGTCCAAATTATCTCAAATGCACCAATTTAATGAAACTCCAAGTTAAATAATATTAATCTAATCAATTCCGAGATCGTCAGTTTACTCTAATTATTTTATCCAATAATTGCTCAGAGTACACCGGAACCCAGTTGATCATAATAATATTATCCAAAACGTTCACAAAAATTATGGGGTATTACACAAACAATGGAATCCAAATCAGCAATAAAATCAAAACCATTGATGCAGTCAACAACCACAAGCGCATCAGATTGCAGGATGAAACTTTTTAAGTTCAACTCCTTCGCCATTTCCAAGGACCAACGAATGGCCAAAAGCCCTGCATTCGCATGATCAATAAGGCTAGGAATCCTCTTTGATGCAGCAATAAAAATGCTAGAGGATGGGTCTCTAATGACACAACCAAGGGACAACAGTCCCTCCTCAAAACAACATGTGTCGGTCTGGACCACCCATGAGTTTCTCCTCACTAACACGTCCCCAATTCTATTGTCTTTAGCTGCAGCAAACTTGACCCCATCAGAGTTTTCCTCAAAGGCCTCCCAAATCTCTCTAGCCACAATACACGGATCCGGAATTATCTCCTTGAAAACAACAGTGTTCCGCACTTGCCACACTTTCCATAAACTAATGCTGACCATTTGTCATAGCATCTCATCTTTGTTTGCCAAAACCTTACTTAACCAATTCATCATATCCCCTGCTATCAGAACGCGAATGCCCAATGTAGCAATAAATAAAGCTCTTTACAAACGCACAACGAAGAAATAGATTGAGGGAAGTTTCAGTATGAGAGTGACAAAAGGGCCAAGAGTCATCAATAATCATACCTTTTTTCCTCAGGTTTGATTTTGTAAGAAGGATGTCCTTCATTAACCGCCACATGAAGTTCTTTATCCTCGTGTTCACAGCCACCTTCCACAAACTCCTCCATATTTTATGACTGCTTCTAGACGAGGTCCCGGGATTTCCGGAACACCTTTTTTCGCTCAGCCAATGGTAAGCAGTTTTGATCGAATAGATCCCGTCTTTCTCAAAATGCCAGATCAGATTGTCCTCTGGGAGATTAAAATATAATATAATACTACTAATATGAGCTACATCATTGGAATCAAAGTTATCTCTTAGGACCTCCATATCCCAACAACTCAAGTCATAGTCAATTAATTGACAGACCTTGGTGTTAGGATCAAGAGCACGAGCAGGTTTGGTGATCTTAAAGCCCGCCAACGTGGGAATCCATACGTCTTTACCAATGCTTACTTTCTCGTCATTTCCTATCCTCCATCTAGAACCTTTGATCATTACTTTCTTGGAACTCAAGATATTGCGCCACGCATAATTGGGTTTAAAACCCACTGGAGCCTCCACGATGGTGCATAGAGGATAATATCTTCCTTTGAAAAATATCTCAAGTGGAGAATCATCACCTTGAATAAGACGCCATAATTGCTTTCCAAGTAAGATGGAGTTGAAATCATGAACACCCCTGAAACCTAAGCCATCTTCCCCTTTCCTTTGAGATAATTTGTTCTAACTCATCCAGTGGATCTTCCGCTCCTCGTCTTTAGAGCCCCACCAAAACTTAGACAACATTGCTTCAATTTCTCTGCAGCAGCTTTCAGGGATATAGTAACAACTCATTATGTAGGTAGGAATTGATTGCGCCCCCGCTTTTATCAAAACTTCCTTGCCAGCTCTAGATAAAAAACTTTCTTTCCAACCTTTGACTTTCTTCCACACGCGCTCAGTGACAAGTTTAAAAACTTCTTTCTTTGACCTACCAAACATAACAGGAAGCCCCAAGTAACGAGAATGGCTACAGATGCCACGAAACCCAAGCTTGTCTTTAATCCTCTCTTTGTTGCCATCCTCTAAATTGCCACTGAACAAAACTTCCGACTTATCCGTGTTTACTACCTGCCCAGAAGCACGTTGATAAACATCCATAATTTGCTTGATGCGCATGGCTTCATCCTCACTTGCCCTTGCAAACAAAAGGCTATCATCAGCGAATAAGAGGTGAGAAATAGTACGAGCCTTCATAGCCACCTGTACGCCATGGATTCTCTTGGCAAGGACCTCACTATTGATCATCCTCGAAAGAACATTTGTACAAATAATAGACAAATAGGGTGAGAGAGGGTCCTCTTGACAGAGACCCCGTTTTGGGAAAAAATGACTACTTGGCTGGTCGTTGATAAGTGGTTGATAAGACGCAGTGGAAATGCATTTGGAAATCAGTTGGATCATTGAAGAGGGAAACTCCATCATCCTCAAGGTTTCAAGCACAAATTCCCATTCTAATGTATCGTGGTTTTGGACATGTCTAACCTCAATGCTATAGTCCCATTTTTTCCTTTCTTCTTATGCTTCATCTAGTGGAAACATTCCATTTCTATAAGCACATTATCAATGATAAGCCTACCCCTTATGAAGGCACTTTGTTCCTCACTAATGACGTCCGACAAGAAAACCTTTAGATGGTTAGCAATCGCCTTAGTCATTGCCTTCATGATTACATTATAGAGACTGATAGGTCTAAAATCCATAGGGGTTGAGGGATGCATCTGTTTGGGAATGAGCGTGATGAAAGTGTTGTTGATCTCAACTGGATTTTTATTATTATTAAGGATTTCAAGGACATGTTTCGTGACATCCTTACCAATAGTAGGCCAAAACTTCTGGTAGAACAAGGTTGGGAGGCTATCAGGCCCTGGGAATTTGGTAGGGTGCATCTAAAAGGAAGCCTCCCTAACCTATTCCTCAGTGAACCGACCAGCGCACAATCTCTTATGATCATCAAACAACCTTTCTTTAATGAAGCCACATACATGCTGAACATCCAAAGGTTGGGAAGAAGTAAAAATATTTTTGAAATAACTTAAGAGAATTCGCTCACAACTGCTCTGACCCCTTCTTCAGTTGCCACTATTGATAAGTCCAAGCTTTTGAGATTGGCATTAATTTTGGTAAAACTAACTTGACAGCAAGATGTTGGACAAGATGTCCTAACATTAAGAACAAACTTAAGAACAAGATGTCCTATCGTGATGATTCGACGTCTTTGTCAGTTACTTTGCGGTTTTGATACTGCTAATTTTTTTTAGATTTCAAAATATTGTGGGAATATTTGTTTATCCTAGGTGGCATTCAAGATTGAGGAATCAGAGATTCTGTTTGAATTTGAATATGTCGTTTTCTAAGTATGGAGACATTTTAGGAAACTTTGGATTGAAGAAACTATTCTTGAGGAGAATAAGTTGCAGATTCTGTGTAACATAATTGCAGCGTTTTTGAAGCCCAAATCCAGTATAGTTTATGGTTATAAATATGATGGATTTAACCTAATCAAAGTGTGAAAAATACATTGTTGCTTAGTGAGTTTTAGGGTTTGTGCATTTCTGAGCCTCTTTTGTATCGTGTTGATACTAGAGCTGGACTATTTGCATTAAGTTGTAATTTCTGTCACTGTTGTGATTGAAAGGGAATTGAGAAGGGTCTCATACCTAGGAGAGTCTTAGGTAGAGATTAAGCACGGGTAGTGATTAAATGATAAGTTGTAAACTGGAGGTTGTTTAGCTTAGAATTAATACTATCTAGTGGATTTCATTTCTGGCTTGGTAGCCCCCAGATGTAGGTGTTATTGTACACCGAATTGGGTTAACAATTATTGTGTGTTCGTTTACTTTCTGCAATTTTTATTGTGCTCCTTCTTGTCATTATGTTTAAAGCGAAGATCAAGTGTCTCGATAACTCTTAGGACATTTGAGATCTGCATACCAGAATTTCAATTGGTATCAGAGCAGGCATCCTGCTTTGTATCTGGTGATATTTAGGGAAGTTAATTTCTGGTACAATGGACAAGGAATGAGGAATATTGAACATACCACCCATCCTTGATGGATCCAATTATGAATATTGTAAAGTGCACATGGTGGCCTTTATTAAGTCCATAGATGGTAAATCTTAGAAATATGTGGTCAAAGGATGGGATCCACCAAAGGCTAAAGATCAGGAAGATAAGATTACTAATATGATAAAGCCTGAGAAAGACTGGGATGATGAAGATGACAAGCTAGCTTAGGGTAATTCCAAAGCATTGAATGCCTTATTCAATGGAGTGGACAAGAACATCTTCAGATTGATAAAGAATTGTACTGTTGCCAAAGATGCTTGGGAGATTTTGAAGACTGCTCATGAAGGAACCTCTAGAGTGAAATCATCAAGACTTCAACTTCTTACAACCAAGTTTTAGAACTTTAAGATGGAGGATGATGAAATTATTCAAGACTTTCACATGAACATGTTGATATAGCCAATACTTCAAGTGATCTAGGAGAAAAGATTCCGGAAGCTAAGTTGGTCCAAAAAATCCTAAGATCTCTTCCAAAGAAATTTGACATGAAGGTGACTGCCATTGAAGAAGCCCAAGACAAAAACACCATGAAGGTGGCTGAACTCATGGGATCTCTTCAGATTTTTGAATTAGCAATCAGTGAGAAATCTGAAAAGAAGAAAAGCATAGCCATGGTGTCTGATCAAGGTGAATGTGAACCAAATTCCAAGGAAGAATTATCTAAGGCTGTTGTACTACTTGGAAAACAGTACAACCAATTGTTAAAGAGGATGGATGGGGAGTCAAGATCAAATGTCAAAAATCAGTCATCCGACGTCAACAAAAGGAAGGATTTTGGAAGAAGGTCCCAAACTGAAGAGAAGGGTAACAAAGGTAAAGGAATCCAATGCTATGAATGTGAAGTATTTGGACACATCAAATCTGAGTGTCCTACCTTTCTGAAGAAGGAGAAGAAAGGCTTGCCTATATCATGGTCTAAAGATGATTCTACAAGTGAAGGAGAATCTGCTAAACAGGTTTCTGCTCATACTGGAGTATTTAATTTTGATGAAGAATCAGATGTTGGAGAACTCCCGTTTGATGAATTGGCTAGCTCATACAGGGAGTTGTGCATCAGAAGTGTAGAAGTATGTTAGCTGGGAGAGGATCAACATAATGTTATCATTTGACTTGAGGCTGGAAGATTGAAGCACCTGGATACCATCTCTGGCCTGGAAGACGAAGTTGTATTGCTCAACTTTACACTTGACAATATGACTAAAACTGTAAGAATGCTTAATAGCAGTTCTGATGTGCTGAATGAGATTCTTTAATTTGGGAGGAATGTTGTAAATATCAAAGGGCTTGGTTATAATGATCAAGTTAAGAATAAAGGAAAAAGGGCCTGCCATGAATTTTGCTCAACCCAGAAGAAAGCAGAATCGAAAGATGTCAAGAAAAATGTCCTAACATCAACAAAGACATCAGAAGAATTCCTCAGGATGCAACAAGTAAGACTGGAAATGTCATCATTGTGGTAAGTTTGGCCAGATAAAACCTTACCTACATGGTTATCCCAAATTTGCAACTCAATCTAGAAGGAAAGAGGTTACTGTTAAAACAAAGAAGATGTGGATTCCCAAGAATGGCACTGCTGGTCTCATAGCACACACCTCTCTAAGAGTTCTGCTGGAAAATACTGGAATTTTGATAGTGGTTATTCTAGACACATGACTGGTGTCAAGAAATTTTTGGTGGATATTAAACCACGTTCCACTAGCTATGTCACCTTTGGAGATGGATCAAAAGGTGAAATAAAAGGTGTTGGGAAGCTGGACTATACTGGACAACCTAGTCTTGATAAGGTGTTATTTGTCAAAGGGTTGACTGCTAATCTGATAAGTATTAGTCAACTATGTGACCAAGGTCTCAAGGTTAACTTTACTAAATCTAAGTGTCTGGTAACAAATGATAAAGATGAAGTTATCATGAAGGGAGCCAGATCTAAGGATAATTGTTACTTGTGGACTCCTCTAAAAATAAAGTGTTCCTCTATCTCCTTGATGTTAAAAGAAGATGAGGTGAAGATGTGGCATCAGAAACTTGGCCACTTACACTTGAAGCGAATGAAGGAAATCTTGTCAAAGGAAGTTGTCAGAGGTATTCCTAATCTAAAAATTGATGAAAGAAGAGTCTATAGTGAATGTCAAATTGGAAAGTAGACAAAGATGTCACATAAGAAGCTTCAACATCTGACCACTTCAAAAAATTTGGAGCTACTTCATATGGACTTGATGGGACCTATGCAGGTTGAAAGTCTTGGAGGAAAGAGGTATGCTTATGTTGTGGTTGACGACTTCTCAAGATTCACCTGGGTGAATTTCATCAAAGAGAAGTCTGAGGTGTTTTAAGTGTTCAAATAACTTTGTCAAAAAATTCAAAAAGAGAAGGATTATGGCATGTTAGAATTAGAAGTGACCATGGGAAGGAATTTGAAAATAGCAAGTTTGATGATTTCTGTTCCTCTGAAGGAATTAGTCATGAGTTCTCTTCACCCATCACTCCTCAATAGAATGGTGTGGTTGAGAGAAAGAATAGGATAATTCAAGAATGTGCAAGGGTCATGCTTTATGCCAAGAAACTTCCATATCATTTTTGGGCTGAAGCCATGAATACTACTTGTTATATCCTGAATAGAGTAACCATCAGATCTAACACATCTGCTACTTTATATGAGCTATGGAAAAGAAGAAAGCCAATTGTGAAGTACTTCCATGTCTTTGGAAGCAAATGTTACATTTTGGCTGACCGTGAGCAAAGTAGAAAGATGGATCCTAAAAGTGATGAGGGAATCTTTTTGGGATACTCTACAAATAGCAGAGCCTATAGAGTATTTAACTCCAGAACTAATGTTGTGCTGGAATCTATAAATGTTGTGGTTGATGACGCAACTACAGAAACCTCTGTCACATATGATATTGGAACATTCTTTCCCGTAAGTGATGTTCCTGAAGATGTCACAGAAGATGTTGGAACATTGCAAGATGTTCCTGAAGATGCTGCAGTCTAAAGTGTTAATCTTGAACCTGCAGAGACTGAGACAGTAGACAAGGGACCCTCCATCAGAATTCAGAAAGATCATCCTAAGGAGCTTATAATAGGAGATCCTAATGGTGGAAGAATGACCAGATCAAGAGAAGTTGTTGTTGGTGCTTGCTTTGTCTCAAAACTGGAACCCAAGAATGTCAAGGAGGCCTTGACTGATGAATTCTATATCAATGTTATGCAAGAGGAACTAGAGCAGTTCAAAAGGCATGAGGTCTGGGATCTTGTGCCAAGACCTGAAGGGTCAAACGTTATTGGTACAAGATGGGTGTTTAAAAACAAGTCTGATGAGCAAGGTGTGATCACCAGAAACAAGGCTAGACTTGTTGCTCAAGGGTACATTCAAATTGAAGGGTGGAATTTGATGAAACTTTTGCTCTTGTTTCTAGGCAGAAGTCTGTTAGACTGTTACTTGGAGTGGCTTGTTTGTTGAAATTCAAGCTGTTTCAAATGGATGTTAAGAGTGCCTTTCTAAATGGATACTTGAATGAAGAAAGTATATGTGGAACAACCAAAAGGATTTGTTGATCCTACATTTCCATATCATGTGTTCAAATTGAAAAAGGCATTGTATGGGTTGAAACAAGCTCTAAGAGCTTGGTATGAGAGGCTAATTGAGTTCCTCATCAACCATGGATACATAAAAGGTGGAATTGACAAAACTCTTTTTGTTAAAGAGAATGATGGCAAACTCATGATAGCTCAAATTTATGTAGATGATATTGTGTTTGGAGGGATGTCAGATGGGATGGTTCAACATTTTATTAAGCAAATGAAATTTGAGTTTGAGATGAGTTGGTGGGTGAATTAACCTACTTTCTTGGTTTCCAAGTCAAACAGATGGAAAACTCCATATTTCTTTGTCAAGGGAAATATGCAAAGAGTATTGTGAAGAAGTTTGGTTTGAAGAATGCTAGCCACAAAAGGACTTCTGCTCCTACACACTTGAAGTTATCTAAGGATGAAAAGGGTGTTAGTGTTGATCAGAGTTTGTATAGAAGCATGATTGGCAGTTTTCTATACCTTACTGCAAGCAGACCTAACATAACTTTTGCTGTTGGAGTTTGTGCTAGATATCAAGCTGAACCTAAAGTCAGTCATATCAATCAAGTCAAAAGGATTCTGAATTATGTTAATGGTACATGTGACTATGGTTTGTTGTATTCTCATAATTCTAATTCCATGTTGATGGGATATTGTGATGTTGATTGGGCTGGTAGTGTTGATGATAGGAAGAGCACCTCTGAAGGATGTTTCTTTTTGGGAAACAACGTGATTTCATGGTTCAGTGAGAAGCAAAATTGTGTTTCTCCATCTAATGTTTAGGTTGAGTACATAGCAGCGGGTAGCAGTTGTTCTCAAATGACGTGGATGAAGCAAATACTAACTGAGTATAATGTCACACAAGATGTCATGACATTATTCTGTGACAACTTGAGTGCCATCAATATTTCAAAGAATCCTATTCAACACAGTAGAACCAAACATATTGACATCAAGCATCATTTCATTAGAAATCTTATGGAAGACAAAGTTATAACATTTGAGCATGTTGCCACTGAGAATCAGCTAGCTGACATCTTTATTAAAGCATTGGATGTTAATCAATTTGAGGTGTTGAGGGGCAAACTTTGGATTTGCCTATCTGAAGATTTATAGCAGTTAATTTGGTGTGGGAATATTATTCGAGTGAATGTATGTGTGTTCCCACCAAATAAAGAGAGGTTTTCAAAGCCAGCTCTCATTTGTAGCATAATTCTTTAACAATATTCTGGTATTTTGCTGAATGATGATAAAGTCATGAAAAGGGAGTCCCCTTTGACTTTGCATCACAAATTTTTTGCTGGTGATCATGTCCAAGACATTGTCATGTCAAATGTTGCCGATGATGATGCTGCTGATGAAGATGTTGAGTCAGATGGTGAGGATGTAACACCCCAATTCCCATCGCGAATAAATAATACATAAATAAATCAGAGTAACTAAAAATTTATTTTTCCGACAGAAACAAGGATGCCACATTTTAAAATAAGAAAACACAATCCCTGCTCAATTATTTGATACATAACACATAATAGAGAAAATCATTAACGGGAAACTTTTTCCATCTAAAGGGAAAGGTCAATTATGGAATAAAGCGGAAAGATCCATAACCGACTTGTTTTACAAAATAAACCATTTTAGAACATTATCTATATACACAAAAGTACTACAAAATACATTCAACAAATGTATACTTATATATATAATCGTTCCCCGACTCCCGTGCTACGTATCAGAGCAGACACCAAGACCGACAACAGAACGGAGAACTAATCTTCACAAAAAGACCTCCAGTAACTCTAATCTGCAATGCCTCATAGAGCATTATAAAACAGCAGAAGGGTGAGAAATAACAACTAAAATCAAGATTGCATAATAATATGCAAATACATAACAATTCACATGCATAGTTATTCTCACCACATCATCGCATACTAACACATATAGCATGCCACAAATACAAAACATATCACACATAATCCAACCACAATTATGACATATGGAACCACACCACCACATCACCATAAAATATAGCATATATCAATTATACCGACATAATCACATATTCACACATAATGTACACCAAAGTTATGACATAAAGAATCACATCACCACATCACATAACCTATGTCTACGTATAAACATATTGCCCACAACCAATGCATTTATCACATATGAACATCAAATTACCCATGCTATCACATTCTCAACACATAACAATTCGATGCACAATTTCCACACATAATCAATCAAATCATGATTTTCCACACATAATGCATCCATTCACAATTCTCACACATAATCAATCAATGATTTATGCAAATGCACAGAGACCGACACAACGACTCTATGCAAATGCCATGCGGTACCGTCTTCCAATGTTTCTCATCACTAGTTCACTCAGGAACTCTGTTGGAACCATCGCTCGTTACATCACTGTAACTCCCCGTCAGGCATACGATGTTCCCCGTCGCTCACACCCCACATGGGCACACGACGTTTATGGATCGCTCACACCCCACACGGGCACACGACCCGATCGCTCACACCCCACATGGGCACACGATCGTCTATAATCATCGCTCACACCCCACATGGGCACACGACGTTATAGCGGATTCCCTCTGGAACCAATCCGTCGCTCACACCCCACATGAGCACACGACGTTTATGGATCGCTCACACCCCACACAGGCACACGATCTGACGGCTCACACCCCACATGGGCACACGATCACAAGATGCATATCATGATGCTTGGCATACAATGACTCATGACATTCAAATGCATCTTCACACATACATGCAACCATAATCATGCATATACAACCAAACACAACACATTGCATTTACTTGCCCTTAGGCCACAAATCATCATCACAACATGTCATCACATGCATTCACGTCATATAACATCACACAAGTCATACAATATCCATATCAAAAGCATATTGCATGATACACATCAATTACACACAATTACAACGACAAAAGTCGACAAAACAACACCATTCAAATATCATACATCCATCACCAATGCGTATCAATCATGCACAACATTTCATCACATATATTCACGCCATATAACAGCACACAAGCTATACATTACATATCAAAAGCATATAGCATGATAACACATCAATCGCACATATTGTACGCGATAAAAACCCGACAACCCGACTATTTTCCAAAAACACGAATTAATTACATCATATTTTACCCTCCAAACCATATTTAATAGAAAGAACTTTTCATTAGCTTTCCAACGCTTCAAACGGGGACCAAAACGGACTTACGGTTCAAAAGTTATGAAGAAAACAAAATCGGACATTTTGGAAAATCTGTGATCATGCGCCGACGCATGAGGCTTGGGGGTCAGCGCATAAACCTGGGAATTTCGCCTGGGTCAGCGCATAAAATCATGAGTCGACGCACAGTTGCAGGGGGTTAGCGCACGATGTGCAAATTTTGCTGAAAAATCAGTTTTCGATCGTTAAATGACTTCCGGACCTCCGATTTCGATTCCGTAAAAAGCTGCGATCTCAGAATTTGAAACACTACAATATTTTCACCATTAAAAAGCCATCTAACACATTTTCCATTTTTTAAATATTTTGAAACATAATTTATCAATACATTCACACTCCAAAACTCAATCAACACCCATGGAAACATACCAACAAGTTTACCCGAGTAAATCATATCATCACCCGACTATACTACGCAATTTATTCCCCCTGCCAACCGTGAAAACATCGATTTCTCCCCATTTCATCATTAATGCCCTAACTCTCACAAACTATGTAACTCAGTCCAAAACTCCAAAAAATCATACCAACGAGTATTCCCGATTAAACCCAAACATTATTCGGCTATTCTACACAATCTATTCCAAATTCTAACCGTTAAAACAACGATTCTACACATTTGTTCTTCAATCCAACCAATAAGAAAAAATATATATTTCAACCAAACAAAACACAAACAACACATACATATACATATACAATCGAAATATAATCGAAACTTCTCACCCTTACCCGATTAATCGAAGATCAAGCTTTGTTTTGATGATTTTCTCTTCTTCTCCTTCTTCTCTCTTTTCCCACGTTTCCTTCTCTTCTCTACTATCTTTTCTCTCTTTTTCTCTCCACTTACTATTTATTCAAAATATCTAACCCCAAAAAGATCAAAATACCCCTCAGCTCAAATATCTCCCAAACGCTGTCAAAATGCGATAAAACATAAACATACCAATGAAATATATTTCGGGAAATAAAAGTTGAAAAGAAATTATAATTTATTGCAAATATTTACCTATCAGAGAAATTAACCAATTAACTCAATTAGCAGGTAAATTACAATAAATTCACACATTTCACAAAATTCACATAAATGAAATAAATAAATGCAATTAAACAAACCGGGGCGTTACAAAGGACCTTCAAGAGGAAGAGGAAAAGGATGATGAGGCTACTGAAGACGATGTCTGTTAGTAGTATTCATTTTTTTTATGATTATGTTTTGTAAGGGCTAAATGCCCATGATATTTTTGGCATTTCATGTGCTTGATCTGTACTTTAAAACTCTTGTTCTGCTTGTGTTAATGTTTGGTTGTTTAGTTAGTTAACTACCTTTGTCATATTATGGCTAAAAAGGGGGAGTAATACTAACTTAACTAACCACTGCTAACCACTGGCTGCTGTTGAGGGGAAGAGTGTTAACCACTTACTTCAGAAGAAGGAACTGATTAAGGAGGAGGCTATATTATTTCTGCTGCTGTTTTGATTTTTGCCTCGAACTTTTTGTGTATTTGTATGCAATGGTTATTTAGTTAGTTTTAGCCAAAATCTACCAAAGGGGGAGATTGATAAGTCCAAGCTTTTGAGACTGGAATTAATTTTGGTAAAACTAACTTGACAACAAGATGTTGGACAAGATGTTATAACATAAAGAGCAAACTGAAGAACAAGATGTTGGACAAGATGTCCTATCATGATGATTCGACATCTTTGTCTGTTACTTTGCAGTTTTGATACTGCTAATTTATTTTCAAATTTCAGAATATTGTGGGAATATTTATTTATCCTAGGTGGCGTTCAAGATTGAGGAATCAGAGATTCTGTTTGAATTTGTAGATGTCATTTTCTAAGTGTGGAGACATTTTAGGAAGCTTTAGATTGAAGAAACTATTCTTGAGGAGAATAAGTTACAGATTCTGTGTAACATAATTCCTGCATTTTTTAAGTCTAAATCCAGTCTATTTTATGGTTATAAACAAGATGTATCTAACCTAATCAAAGTGTGGAAAATACATTGTTGCTTAGAGAGTTTTAGGGGTTGTGTATTTGTTAGGTGCTAAAAAGTGTTAATATTTAGATTAGTTTTTAGCACCTTTTTGTGAGCTTTATTTGTAAATCTAAGCCTTTTCCCATTGTTTCCGTTTTATAACCGTTTTCTAGCTAATTTTGTTATTTGACTTATCTATTTAACTTTTGTGTTTTTATTGCAGATTTTTGCATGGAAGTGTGAAGAATGGAGCTTTGAAGGCCCCACCAAAGCACTTTTGGGAAATAATCATTTTTGGAGCATGCTTGAAGCCCGCTCAGCACGCTCCAAGCGCGCTGGTGGAAGTAATTACAGAAGGTAGCGCGCTCAGCGGGGTCCTTAGCCCGCTCAGTGTGCTCTGAGGCGGTTTATTTTGTAAGTGGAGCCCGCTCAGCGGGCAGCTGCGCGCTCAGCGCGCTCCGCGAATCTCAGCCCCTTTTTTAAGTTGTTTTGTTCTGAATTTGTGTGGATCCTTTGTACACTTTTAGATCAAAATACCTTATGCACTATAGCACTTCATTTTTGGAAGATTGAAAGCATCATTTTGTCGAGAAATCATCGTGGACGCTCGATTCTCTTCTCCCGTTTCTTGTTGATCAAGCTACCATGAATATGTGTAGCTAATTTCTCTTTTGTGTCAAGGTTAGATATAGGTAAACCTTTCCTTTGTATGTATATGGATTGATTCTAGCTTGTGAACTCTTGGATGATGAATGTATGATGAAAAACTTTGTTTATATGGTTTATTCTTTGTGTTGGTTCATGATTGAGAAATGTGTTCCTACTCTTTACCTAGGTTTTTCATCCATCAATGTCCATTGGCTAGAGATAGTAATGTGTGTTGATGTTCACCAAATATTGAGCTTTAATGTTGTCATTTTGATAGTTTGTGTGAGAAATCAACAAAGGATCAAAATGGCAAAACTCACAATATGTGTTAGAGATAAACATATTGGGAGGATATGTGATTGTATTTATCATTTACCCGAGTTCATTAGCTCATCGATTATATATGTGCAAAGTGGTTTGTCGAACCCTAATCTTGACATACTTTTATAAACCGTTAAAACAATCTCTTTACCGCTTTTAATTAAATTTGAATGCAAATGCTACGAAACCAACCTAAAACACCCTGTTACTTTAAAGTTTGAAACGTTACGATTGTAGAACGGCTGCGATATCACCGAACAATCCCTGTGGATCGATAACAAAACCCTAACTCTATTTGTATTTCAACAAATTGGCGACGTTGCTGGGGATTGTTAATTGATATTGCAAGCATTGCAATAGTTGTGAAGTTTTAGACTTGTTACAAATTTTTCTTGTGCTTGTTGATTTGTTTTGTTTAGTGTGCAGACTTTGTTTATGCGAGGGCAACTACCGGTGAACCAACTTCTATTCGGTCCTCAGATTGAAAGAACCGCTCGTAGACTCAATAGCAGAACTAGACGGAGGAGGCAACTAGCTAGACAAAGGCAAGAACAAGGAGAAAGTTCGATTTCTACACCACCACCAATTCCACAGTTCACGCCAATCATGGATCCACCACCACCACCCGCTTCCACACCATGTGTAAATAGCCCATGTCACACCGCTCAGTTTGCTAACAACAATCAAGGAAGACAAGCTGAGATGAAAACTGGAACTTTAAACTTATTGTATGGAAGTTCGTTCTCGGGAATGGATCATGAAGACCCTTTCGCTTTTCTCACCAAATTTTATGAGATAGCGTTAGCGGCCGGAGTCGATCAAGCGCAAGAGTTACCTCTTTTCAAGAGACTATTTCCTCATGCTTTGCTTAGCAAGGCTAAGGATTGGTATCTTGATCAAACTCCCGCTGTGATGACCGATTGGAACGTTTTGGAGGAAAAGTTTATAGAACGGTTCTTTTCTCACAATCGTTTTATGGAGTCAAAAATTGCAATTTCTGTGTTCTCTTAGGGCACTAGTGAATCTCTGAATGAAGCATGGGAACGATTCAAATCCATGATTCGCAAATGCAAAGGCCACGGGTTTGACGAGTTAACACAAATTCACATCTTCAAGAATGGTCTCCAACCAAATTGTAAGACATTATTGGATGCCACTTCTGGAGGATCTTTGTTATCAAAGAGTGCCGAAGAAGCTACGGATATCATCAATAGAATGGCTCTCAATGATCTTCAAAGTCAAAGCCGTAACAACTCGCAAAAGAAGCTCGGGGTACTTGAATTAGGAACTAATGATGCAATCCTTGCACAAAACAAGCTCATATCTCAACAAGTGGAACTTTTGAATCAACAAATTAAAGCATTGAAGGAACCTAGCAAGAGTAAACAAGTTGCTTGCTGTGAACTTTGCAAAGGAGAGCATGACACCAGATTTTGTCCTCCTCCGGGATTTGAAGAAGTGAACTACATGAATAATCAACGAGACTATCAAGGAAGACAACAACAACAACCTTATCAACAACAACACAATCCTCAACAACATTACCAAGGCAATCAAGGATATCCACCGAGGGCGAACTATCAACATAATCAAGGTTATGGTGGCGGTTCTTCAAATCGGCAAAATCCTTATCAACCTCCACCGCCTCCGGTTGCTAGCTCTAAGTTGGAAGACACTTTGACTCAATTCATGCAAATGTCTATGGCCAATCAAAAGAGTAGTGATGCGGCGATCAAGAATCTAGAAAATCAAGTGGGGCAACTTGCCAAGCAACTTGCCGAGCAACAACCGGGTCCTTCATTCTCCGCAAATACTCAAGTGAATCCTAAGGAGCATTGCAAGGCCATCGTTACAAGAAGTGGAAAGGGGTTGGTAACTAAAAATAAGAAAAAGGTAGATGAAGAAAAAATTGATGGTATTGTGGAGGAGGATAGTGATGAGGAAGTAGTTGAAAATAAAAGTGATGATGAAGAAGTAGTTGAAAATAAAAGTGATGATGAAGGAGTAGTTGAAAATAAAAGTGAAAATGAAGGTGTATTTGAAAATAAGAGTGGTGAGGAGTTGAAGAAAAAGGAGAGACTTAGGAGAGTGAAGAAGGGAAAGGAAGTAGTGAGCACTATTCTGATCCAACATTTACCATACCCTCATGCTCCTTCAAAGAAAGAAAATGAACGGCATTACGCTCGTTTCATGGATATTTTTAAACAGTTGCAAGTTAACATTCCTTTTGCCGAAGCTTTGGAGCAAATGCCAAAATATGCTAAGTTTATGAAGGACATTCTCACAAAGAAGCGGAGGTATTCGGAACCGGAAACTATTGTCCTTGACGCAAGTTGTAGTGCCATCATTCAAAGAACTCTTCCGAAAAAAGAAGTTGACCCGGGGCGTGTTACTTTGCCGGTAACAGTTGGTGACATCTATGTTGGGAAAGGCCTAATCGATTTGGGCTCAAGCATTAATCTAATTCCTTTGTTCATTGTAAAGAAGCTTGGGAACATTGAGATGAAAGCCATTCGGATGACGTTACAATTAGCCGACAAGTCCAAAACTCATCCTCATGGGTTGGCTCAAGATGTCTTGGTAAAAGTTGACAAGTTTTTCTTTCCAGTTGATTTTGTTGTTATCGATATGGAGGAAGATGAGGATGCGCCTTTAATTCTTGGGCGACCTTTCATGAAAACCGCACGAATGATGATTGATGTGGATGACGGTTTAATGAAAGTCAGGGTTCAAAACGAAGAAGTTTGCTTTGATCTTTTTAAGGCAATGAAACATTCTCGAGACAAGCATGATAGCTTTCGTATCGATGCAATTGAAGAAGCAACTTTGGAGGTTTCAAGGCATGTTTATATATTATCTCCTTTGGAAATGGCTCTTGATGAATCTTTTGAGGTGTTTTCCTATGAAGAAGAAAGAGCTCTTGAAGAATGTTTAAAAGAGCTTGAATCTATCAAAGAGTTGCAACCGTGGGAAGGAGAAATGGAAGAGTTAAATAAGGATGTGAAAGATGAGAAATCACCACTTGAATTGAAGGTCTTGCCTTCGAATGTAAAATATGCGTTTCTTGATGACGGTGGTAACAAGCCGGTTATCATTAGCAACGTTTTGTCCAAAAACGAGGAAGACCGTTTAATCCAAGTTTTGAAGAAATACCAAGATGCAATAGGTTGGGTTCTTTCCGATCTTAAGGGAATTAGTCCATCTTATTGTATGCACAAAATTCTTATGGAAGAAGATTTCAAGGCGGTTGCTCAACCACAACACCGCTTGAACCCAACTATGAAAGAGGTGGTGAGGAAAGAAGTTGTGAAGCTTTTGGATGCGGGAATGATCTACCCGATCTCTGATAGTCCATGGGTAAGCCCCGTGCACGTTGTTCCTAAAAAGGGTGGCATTACCGTTATCTGAAACGATAAGAATGAGTTGATACCAACCAAGATTGTGATGGGGTGGAGAATGTGCATTGATTATAGAAGGTTGAATACCGCAACTAGAAAAGATCATTTTCCCCTTCCATTCATGGATCAAATGCTCGAGAGGTTATCCGGGCATCAATTCTATTGTTTCTTGGACGGATATTCGGGGTATAATCAAATTGCGGTTGACCCGGCGGATCATGAGAAGACGGCCTTTACTTGTCCCTTTGGCATCTTTGCGTATCGAAAGATGCCTTTTGGTTTATGTAATGCGCCGACAACTTTCCAAAGGTGTGTTCAAGCTATCTTCTCCGACCTTATAGAAAAGACGATGGAAGTGTTCATGGATGACTTTTAGATTTTTGGAGGCTCATTTGATTTATGCTTGACAAATTTGGAAACCGTTTTAGAGAGGTGTGTGAAGACAAATCTAGTGCTAAATTGGGAGAAGTGTAACTTTATGGTGACAGAGGGAATTGTGCTCGGCTACAAATTTTCTTCCAAAGGCCTTGAGGTAGATCAAGCGAAAGTTAAAGTGATAGAAAAGTTGCCTCCTCCTACCAACGTCAAAGGGATCCGAAGTTTCCTTGGGCATGCCAGATTTTATCGGCGTTTTATCCAAGACTTTGCAAAAGTGGCCAAACCATTGAGCAACTTGCTAAACAAGGAACAGGTATTTCTCTTTAACGATGAATGTCTTCATGCTTTCGAAATTTTAAAAGAAAAGTTAGTTACCGCTCCAATAATCATCGCTCCAAATTGGACTTTACATTTTGAACTTATGTGCGATGCGAGTAATTATGCTGTTGGAGCGGTACTTGGTCAGAGGAAGGAAAAAAGTTTCCATGCCATACACTATGCAAGTAAAGTTTTAAATGAGGCACAAGTTAATTATGCCACTACCGAAAAGGAATTACTTGCTATTGTGTATGCGCTTGAGAAATTTAGATCCTACCTCATCGGGTCAAAAGTTGTTGTTTACACCGACCATTCGGCGATCAAGTATTTGCTAACCAAACCGGATTCGAAGCAAAGGCTCATCCGATGGATCCTTTCATTACAAGAGTTTGATTCAGAAATAAAAGATAAAAAGGGTTCGGAAAATTTGGTGGCGGATCACTTGTCTCGCCTTGTCAATGTTGAGGTTACCGTAGCTGAAAAGGAAATCCAAGAGGAATTTCATGATGAAAAACTTTTTAAAGTCCAAGTTAGGCCTTGGTTTGCAGATTTTGCTAACCATAAAGCTACTGGTTGGGTGCCCGAAGACCTAACTTGGAACCAAAAAGGGAAGTTTCTTTCGGATGCTAATTACTACGTGTGGGACGACCCGTATTTGTTTAAATTAGGAAGTGACAACCTTTTAAGAAGGTGTGTCACGAGCGATGAGGCTCAAAGCATTCTTTGGCATTGCCACAACTCGTCGTATGAAGGCCATTTTAATGGCACGAGGACGGCCACTAAAGTCCTTCAATCGGGCTTTTATTGGCCTTCTCTTTTTAAAGACGCACATCTCCATGCGAAAAGTTGTGACATGTGCCAAAGAATGGGTGGAAATGGAAAACGTGATGAAATGCCCCTCCAAAACATACAAGAGGTAGAAATTTTTTATTGTTGGGGTATTGATTTTGTTGGTCCATTCCCACCATCTTTTGGGAACGTGTACATGTTGGTAGCGGTGGACTATATATCGAAGTGGGTTGAGGCGATTGCCTCACCTAAGGCGGATGGCCAAACGGTGATCAAATTTTTAAAGAAACACATATTTTCCCGTTTTGGCACTCCTCGGGTGCTCATTAGTGATGGCGGGTCACACTTTTGTAATACACCTCTTGAAAATGTTTTAAAACACTATGGTGTATCGCATAAGGTGGCGACCCCTTACCACCCACAGTCGAATGGTCAAGCTGAGGTATCAAACCGCGAGGTAAAAAGAATCTTAGAAAAAACTGTGTTAAGTTCTAGGAAGGATTGGTCGCAAAAGTTGGACGAGGCTTTATGGGCATATCGCACCGCTTATAAGGCTCCAATCGGTCTAACTCCGTTTCAATTGGTTTATGGTAAAACTTGCCATCTACCGGTTGAAATGGAGCATAAGGCTTTGTGGGCTTTGAAAATGTTAAATTTCGATAAGAACTTGGCCGGTGACAAAAGAAAAATGCAATTGCTTGAGTTGGAAGAAATGCGGAATGCCGCATACCATTCAAGTTGGTTGTACCAAGAGAAGGTGAAAGGATACCATGATAAGAAGATTAAGCATAAGGAATTTGTAGTTGGCCAGCTGGTTCTCTTGTTTAATTCCCGGTTAAAACTTTTTCCGAGAAAATTAAAATCAAAGTGGTCGGGACCATTCCGTGTCAAAGAAGTAAAGAGTTTTGGAGCAGTCGTGATTGAGGACTTGGAGAAGAAAGACTGTTGGACCGTAAACGGTCAACGTGTGAAAATTTACCTAGGAGGGAATTTCGATCGCGAGTGTTGTTCTGTTCTTCTTGATGTTCTTAAGTGAGCATCTTGAACCGTCGAGCTTATCCGACGTTAAACAAGCGCTTGTTGGGAGGCACCCCAACACTGTAAGTATTTATCGCATTTATAGTCCATTTGCTATTTAGATTGTGTTTTCTGTAAAGTTGATGTTGTATGATGCTTAGAGTGTTGTTTTGGACTGCTGTTAGTTGAAATTTTCAAGCTGGGAGGATTCTGAGCATTTCAGTGCCCGCTCAGCGCGCTCTTGAAATTTTGGACCCCCTTCCAGGCAGTAAGCAGCCCGCTGAGCGCGGTCATTGCCCGCTGAGCGCGGTCTGCGAAATTTTGAAAAAAAAATATTTTGTTTTTTTCTGGGCCCACAAAGTTGTACCCGACCCAGAATGATGTTTATGTTGCTAGGGTTAAAAATCCTTGCCTCATTTCCCTCATTTTCGCTCAAAACTCTCTTGTGCTCTCTCCTTCTTCAAGTTTTTCAAAAACCTCCTTGGATTTTCAAGTTCCCTACAACATCTTTCTTCATTTTTCTGCTAAGCATCATCACTTTCAACACTGTAAGTCTTTATTTTTCAAATTTTCATTTTCATTTGGAAACCCATTTTTGGGTCATTGTGTTAAATGTTGAATGTTTTTGTTCAACTTCTTTCCTTTGCCTCTGTTATGACTAATTTCTGTATAAATGTTATTTAGTATGATTGCATGTTTGTTAGAAGTTAGAATTTTAGAATTTAGGGTATGAAATTTTAGAATTAGGTTTTGTGAAAAGTTTAATTTGTTTTTGATTTTTGTGAATTCATTTTGAGTATTTCTCTGTAAAAATGGTTGTGTAGTGGAATTGAAGGTAGTTTTTACCTTTTGGAACCATCTGTTGCAGAGGGGGTTTTTTCTGCATTTCGCAGAGCCCGCTCAGCGCGCTCAGCGCGCACTGAGATTTGCAGAAAATTCCCCCTTTTCCTAATTATGTTCTGCTGTGCTGTGATTGTTCTATGTATTTTTTTTATAAATTAGGAATTTTAGCATGCTGTTTTCGCTAACGTGTGGTACTGTTTTGTGTATATGTTGTTTTTTTTTGTTTTTTTTCTCAGATGTCGAGAAGAAAGAAACAACGAGTCGTTGGTTCTACGTCAAATCCTAACAGACGAGCTCCTGCTGGCCAATTCGATACGACGCATTTTGTTGGCCTCGAGCAACAACAACGATACGTGCAACTTGAAAAGAGAGCGATTTGGCCGGACAGGTTAATTATGATTGATCTAGATGGTCCCCATAGAAACATGGCCCATTTTGTCCAAGGTGGTGCGTGGGATAAGCTTGGTTCTCCCTTTCCTGAGTACCACATAGACATTGTGAGGGAGTTTTATGCTAATGTGTTACCCTCCGTTGGTGATGCGTTCACTTTCAAAACTTGGGTTCGGGGGAAAGAAATTGATTTCTCAAGGGATTCCATCAATACTTACCTTGGAAACCCACTTCAGTTGGGACCAGATGAGTTGTGTGACTTTGGAAGGATGTTGGCTCGGCGGAATTGGAATGCCGGCCAACTTAGGGATGCTTTGTGCAGAGGTGGGGGTACTTACACTTTAAGCGCTAATGGAGCGCCCCTAAAGTTTGCTAGGAGGGTGTTGAATACTATCTCACAGCTTGTCATGTCTGTTGTTCTATACAACCTTCGACCAAGAAGCCACACCTCCTCTATTACCATGGAGACCGCGACTCTGATTTTTCATTTATGCAGAGAGGGACATACCATGGATTTTACACGGATTATTTCTAATGAGATGAAGAGAACTACCACCAGCTATACACCGCTTGGAGATCGTGTGGCTTGCGCCCTTATTTATCCAGGGTTGATTATGGCTTTATGCCATGAGGCGCAAGTTGCATTACCTACCCATGGGAATGTAAAGCTCCAGGTTGTGGATGATGGTTATGTCACCCGTTATTGTATAGGGGTGATTGATTTAGAGCAGGCTGTCCCTGTAGCTGCTGTGGCTCCTGCTCGCGGCCGCAGGCACGGACGCGGGCACGCTTATGATCCAAGTGCTGAGGCCAATTGGGCCATGCACGAGGCTCATCAGCGGGCTTTATTATTTATGCATGATTCTATGATGCAGTTGCAGTTGCAGATTCAGGAACCACATGTGGACCACCGATTGAGGTCTCGCGAAGACCTCATTGCTTATGCTCGTTGGCCTGAGGGCAGGCCTGGTTTTCTGGAGGGGGCAGGCGAAGGCGACCTTGATGACGATGACGGTGATGATGGAGCAGATCATGGAGCGTCTAGCTCTAGTTTTGACTGATGTTGGGTTTGATTAGTCCTTTATTATATTGTGTTTTTATTTATTTATTTTGGTATAATTATTATGTTTGGATTTTGTATTGACTACCTTGTGTAGGAATTTTGTATTCTCCATCCGAGCGGATGTGAGTTTGAATATTTGTTAAAATTTTTGTTGATTAATGAATTTAACATCCGGGTGGATGTTGTTCTATGTTTATATGGTTTGTTTGTACAGAAATTTTTGTTGTTTGCCCTTTATTTTTTTAAGGTAATTGGTGGATGAAGCAAATTTGCTTCTTTGAATAATAAGTGATGCACTTCACCATTCATTGATGGTGATGATAAAATTCTAAGTTGGTGCACACAAAGGTACTCTGTTTTGTGCTTTGTAGAATGTCAGTATGTTTATGAACTTTGTGCTTTACATAATTTTCAAGCTTTTCTTCATTTTGCATTTTTGTTCATTTTGGAATCAATTAGGACACAACCACAAATGTGAGTCCCTCCATTGTTCATAAATATTGAGAGATTTTGTAATTGTTGTTTAGCTCGTATGATTCATGTTTAATCTTGTATTCATTTGCAAACCTTGGAAACATTGAAATGATCTAGGCAATTTTTGATTATGAGAAAAACCACCAATCCAAATGAACTTCAATTTTACCTTGTGAGAGGTGTGAGCACTTGCTAGCCATGTTGAGCCTTGAAATTGGAATGAATCTTGTATCAACCCGTCGAATGATCAAAGGAATACACTCAATAGTGGGTTGTTGATGCTAAAAAGAAAAAAATCAATGTGATTCATTCTAGTTTTTTTATATACACTTAACCCTTTGTTTGAACATACTTTTGAAGAACATTGCACATTAAATATGGTATGGTTTAAAGTTGGGGAGAGTGGTTGTAGTTTGTGAAAAAGAAAAAGAAAAGGTGAATTGGTGCCTCTTGTGAAAAAGAAAGAAACATGAAACACTATTTTGTGCTATGTTTTGCACTCCTAAGGGAGTTGCTTGAAAATAAATTGAAAAATAGCATTCTAAATAGAATGAAAGAGTGCACCGTAAGAAAAGAATAGAAAAGAAAAGAAAGGATTGAATTGAATTGTTATGAGGTTTGTCTAAGTGGGTTATTGGCATGTTGTTCATTGTTGAAAATTTTTGTTAACCACTTTGTTTCATTGGCCTTTTACAAATATCTCTTTCTTGTTAAACCTTGCCTAGTTACAACCTTTAGAAGCCCTTAAGAGATCTTTGTTTCCTTAGTTTTCTTGTTGAATTGGTTTGATGAATGCATGAATTGTTCTGGATGCTGACACTTTTGCTAATGAGTGTGTTTTGTCCCTTGTATATATTGAGCTAGGCTCATTTGAATAAATTAGGTGATTCCAATTTGAACATTTGTTTGCTTATGATTTGTGCTTGTTATTTATGTTTAGAAGTTAGTTCATTTACATGTTTTCATTCTTTGTAAGGCCGAGCGATACTTGCGTGCGTGTTAATTTGGTTTGAACCATTACTTTTTATTGGTGTTTGTTTCTGGTTTTCCGCTTGCTTCTATTCTATTTTACCTTCGTTTGAGGACAAACAAAGAAACAAGTTGGGGAGAGTTGTTAGGTGCTAAAAAGTGTTAATATTTAGATTAGTTTTTAGCACCTTTTTGTGAGCTTTATTTGTAAATCTAAGCCTTTTCCCATTGTTTCCGTTTTATAACCGTTTTCTAGCTAATTTCGTTATTTGACTTATCTATTTAACTTGTGTTTTTATTGTAGATTTTTGCATGGAAGTGTGAAGAATGGAGCTTTGAAGGCCCCACAAAAGCAGTTTTGGGAAATAATCATTTTTGGAGCATGCTTGAAGCCCGCTCAGCGCGCTCCAAGCGCGCTGGTGGAAGTAATTACAGAAGGTAGCACGCTCAGCGGGGTCCTTAGCCCGCTCAGCGCGCTCTGAGGCGGTTTATTTTGTAAGTGGATCCCGCTCAGCGGGCAGCTGCGCGCTCAGTGCGCTCCGCGAATCTCAGCCCCTTTTTTAAGTTGTTTTGTTCTGAATTTGTGTGGATCCTTTGTACACTTTTAGATCAAAATACCTTATGCACTGTAGCACTTCATTTTTGGAAGATTGAAAGCATCATTTTGTCGAGAAATCATCGTGGATGCTTGATTCTCTTCTCCTGTTTCTTGTTGATCAAGCTACCATGAATATGTGTAGCTAATTTCTCTTTTGTGTCAAGGTTAGATGTAGGTAAACCTTTCCTTTGTATGTATATGGATTGATTCTAGCTTGTGAACTCTTGGATGATGAATGTATGATGAAAAACTTTGTTTATATGGTTTATTCTTTGTGTTGGTTCATGATTGAGAAATGTGTTCCTACTCTTTACCTAGGTTTTTCATCCATCAATGTCCATTGGCTAGAGATAGTAATGTGTGTTGATGTTCACCAAATATTGAACTTTAATGTTGTCATTTTGATAGTTTGTGTGAGAAATCAACAAATGATCAAAATGGCAAAACTCACAATATGTGTTAGAGATAAACATATTGGGAGGATATGTGATTGTATTTATCATTTAACCGAGTTCATTAGCTTATCGATTATATATGTGCAAAGTGGTTTGTCGAACCCTAATCTTGACATACTTTTATAAACCGTTAAAACAATCTCTTTACCGCTTTTAATTAAATTTGAATGTAAATGCTACGAAACCAACCTAAAACACCCTGTTACTTTAAAGTTTGAAACGTTACGATTGTAGAACGGCTGCGATATCACCGAACAATCCCTGTGGATCGATAACAAAACCCTAACTCTATTTGTATTTCAACAGTATTTGTGAGCCTCTCTTGTATTGTGTTGATACTAGAGCTGGACTGTTTGCATTGAGTTGTAATTTTTGTCACTGTTGTGATTGAAAGGGAATTAAGAAAGGTCTCATACTTAGGAGAGTCTTAGGTAGAAATTAAGCACGAGTAGTGATTAAGTGATAAGTTGTAAACCGGAGGTTGTTTATCTTAGAATTAATACTATATAGGGATTTCATTCATGGCTTGGTAGCCCCCAGATGTAGGTGTTGTTGTACATCGAACTGGGTTAACATTTACTATGTGCTCGTTTGTTTTCTGCAATTTTTATTGTGCTCATTCTTGTCATTGTGTTTAAAGGAGAGATCAAGTGTCTTGACATCTCTTAGGACATCTGAGATATGCATACCAAAATTTCAACTATCATCATTCAATCTCTTAATCATATTAGTTTTCCTTATTTGAGCTGCCTTGCAATGAAAGAATTTAGTATTCTTGTCGCCATCCTTAAGCCACACTGCACGACTTCTCTGCCTCTACATTGTGAAATTCTGGCACTCTAACACCAAATAAAACCGATGTCCTCACATCAGAACATAATGTCAAGACAAATGTTACAACATCTTTTATTTGATAGAACAAATAAACCAGACTGGAAATAAATTGCAAAAATATAAATAAGACAGTTTATTGGTAATCCAGTTCAGTGCAACATCACCTACGCCTATGTTGTACTATGGCCCTAGCGGCCAGATCTATGGTGAGCTGGTGGCAGGCCACGTCGGGGTCGAGCCCAGGCATCTCTACAGGGCTCCACGCGAACAGGTCAACATTCTCCTTGAGGCAGACTTTCATCTGCTTCCTCGCCAAGTCGGGGATCCCCGTGTCGATCTTCACGCTCCTGTCGGGGTCGTTGCCGAGAGTGATGAGCTCGAAGTTGCCCTCTAGAATGGGGCGCACGGGATGGAGAAACTGCCTGTCGCCACCATTTGCTGGAGGTGAGTCGGTTGCTGTTTCGTTCTGCTTGCTGGGGAAACGGGTGTTGAGGTCGACCGAGTTGACACGCGATAATGACTTCTGCTTATCGGTGCGGGCTAGCTTACCGGCGGCCTTAGGCTTGATGTTAATTGAGTTCATCCCCTTGGTGGCCACCTCAAAACACCTTCAGGAAGATTCGATGTTTCCGTGAAGGGTGACGACGCGACCCCTGGCTGTGTAGTACTTCATCTTCAGGTGGACTATGGACGGTACTGCCGTCAGCTCGACCAGGGTTGGCCTTCCCAGAATGCATTGGTATAGAGAGGGGTACTCTATCACTAAGAAGTGAACTTTGACATGCCTGGAAGTCTCCTCAGACCCGAAGGTGACAAGCAGCTTAACATAGCCCCATGGCCTTGTGGTGGTGCCATTGAAGCCCTGCAAGTCGGAGTCGATGTACGGGGTCAGATGCGTCTCGTAGAGCTGGAGGGTGGTGAATAGGTGAACATACATTATGTCAATTAAGCTCCCTTGGTCGACGAGGATGCGATGGACGTCGAAGTTTGCCATCTGGGCTCTGATCAGTAGAGGGATACCGGAATTAGGGGCTCCACCCGGTAGCTCCTTAAGGTAGAAAGTGATGGGGTTTGATCTCCCCTGGATTTTTTCAAAGGCGACGTTCTGTACTGAGCTCACCTCGATCAGCTCGTCTAACTTTTGCTTCACCGACCCCACAGAGAGCTTGTTGAACCCTCCGCCAGATATGACCATGGCGGCGGGGAAGCTCTCCCATGGGCTATGAGCGGACGCAGGCGTGTTGGCCTCGTAGGGGAGGTAGAAGTCCTCCGGTCGGGAGATGCACAGAGCAAACTGCAACCCGGTGTCGTCGGAGGGTGGCGTCACCTCCTTAACCTTCATCGCCTCGCGAGCTTCCTGTCGAGGAGCTTCATTCCTCCTAGTGTACTGCTTTAGGTGGCCTTCCTTGATCAGGATTTCGATGATATCTTTGATATGGATGCAATCTTCTGTGACGTGTCTGTGGCTCTTGTAGAACCGACAGTAATTGGACTTGTCGACGTTGGGCTTGGGATGCTTCGGCTTCGGAAAGCGGACACCACCTCTTTGGAACTCCGAGTTGATGCACTCGCCCAAGATGCGCTCGCGGGGAGCTGTGAGTAGCGTATACTAGGTGAAACGGCCTGCTGGCCCCCTGTGTTCTCGAGAGTCGCATGGCCTATCTTTTCTTCTTTTCTCCCCGCCACGTCGGGGAGCAACGAGTTCCTCATGCCTGGAGACCTTAGCATTCTCTTGGTTCAGCGAGTCGCAGGCGCTGTTGGCATCCTCCTTCTCCTCATATTGGATGTAGGCCTAGGCCTTGTGGAGGAGTTCGTCCAGCGAGCCAGGCCTTTCGATACCAACCGCCTTGGCAAAATCGCTGCGGGGTCGTAGCCCACTCGATCAGGTATATCTTCATACTGTCTGTAGTAGATACTTGGACAACCTCTCGGTTGAACCTCTCAATATAGTCCCGGAGAGATTCGTCCTTCCCCTGAACAATAGCCTCCAGGGACGCCTCAATCTTCGGATGTCGCCGGGAGGCAGTGAAGTGCCTGGAGAACTGTGTCTTCAGCTCTTTCTAGGAGGTGATGGATTCAGGGTCGAGGCTCTTATACCACGCCATCGCGCCCTTCCTCAGTGTCGTGGGGAAAAGTCTACACTTTATGGCTCCCCGGACGTTGCGGTAGTCGAGCATCGCATCGATGCTCTCAATATGGTCGTCCGGGTTGGTCGTGTCATCGTAGGTAGCCAGACTCGAGGGTTTTTCCATCCCGATGGCCAGGCGAGTCTCTATAATGGCTTTGGACAGTGGACCGCGGGGGTAGTCATCGTCGCTTCTGATGGGTGACTGCGACGGGGAAGGGTCGTACCGAGGGCTCCTCCCGCGGCGTGGAGAGCTCCTTGACCGACTCTTCAGTTTCTCTGTATGCTCGTCAACTTTGTTTCTCTTGGGAGCCGAGGAGCGTCGTTCTTTCTGGGGAGGAGAATGGTCACGCTTCTGGGTAGCCACGAGCAGAGGCCTTTCCAGTCGCGGACGATGTCCAAGTTGCCGCGGGGGTGGGGCTCCGTGACTCATCGTGTTGAAGTCTCTTCGGGGGAGAGGAAGGACAGGTTTCTCGTCGTCGTGGGGACAGGCTGTGAGAAACCAGGAGGCGATGTCTCTGCGAAGTTGAGCGTGATTGCTGTTCTTTTTCCAGCATCCTGATCCGCTCGTTCCGCTAGAAAATGATCAAGTTCGTCTGGTTGATCGCCACGAACAGAGCCACCATGGTCGGGTCGGCGTTGGGCGGCACAGGAATTGGGCAAAAAATAGTCGGGATGTCGAAGCACTGGGCGACATTGAAGGCCACATCATTGGGGAAGGGAGAGGCGGTGCGCCCGTCCCTGGTGTCACCTTCCTCGATGGGAACAGTCACGTTGGGATCGTGATCGTCGCTGTTGGTGAAGGTTATGAAAGCAGTTTCATGGGCGTTATCGTCAGTGCGTGGGCTGGCCATGATCGACGGAAGTTGAGATATGCTTTGGTTCTTTGATTTTTGAGGAAGAAAGAACGGGGAAGCAAGAGTTTCCCACAGACGGCACCACTGATCTTACCAGATCAGAAAGGGATCAGCAGCCAACAACACGTTGTGAGCTCCTAGTTCACCGGTGGTGGAGAAGAGAATGGGGTGTACCTGACAGGCACTCCGATGCTAAAGTAAGTTTCAGCGAGAGAGAGAGAGAGAGAGAGAGAGAGAGAGAGAGAGAGAGAGAGAGAGAGAGAGAGAGAGAGAAAGCAAGTACAGAAAATGTAGAATTTAGAATACCAGACCCTCTTGTGAAAGAGGGTATTTATAATGTGCCCCCAGCGCTGGACCAACGTTTATTTGCATTGGGTTGGATCATTAGGAATAATACGAATAACTGCCAGGATCTAAGTGGCGTAGGGAAGACCAGCGTGTGGTCTTCGTCCTAGGTTAACTGCCTCGTGAACTACGGAAGGTGCATGACCTGTTCTTTTGGATGCGGGTAATTGGCTGATGATGTGTCCCTGCGTGGGGTGAACGTAGAGACCGTGGGTAAGACGCGTGAGTCAATGAATTGGGCGTTCATTGGGCCCTTCCCGACGGGGAGCTGGGTTGGGTCGTGCCCGACAGTAGGGCAGTCTCTGGCCCAGTCCAGAACACCAACTTTCTTCTTCTTCTTATTTCTTATCAATGTTAGAGTTTATTATTCTTATTTAGGCATGGCAACATAACCCATACCCGCGAGTACCCACCCGAATCCGCCCCGAAGTTGACGGTGAAAACCCGTTTTGACTGAGTTTGGGTTTGGGTTTTGCCCGAATAAAAAATATGGGGACGGTTCGGGTAATGGGGACACTAGTACCGGCCCCGAACCCGCCCAATTTACTTCATTAAGGACATTATTATTTAGTTTTGATAATTTAGAATATTAAATGTGTGACAATGTTTAGATATTTTGTTTTGTATTAATTATTTAAAATATTTGAAATGTATGTATGAAATTTTTTGAGATTGTTTTATTTTATTATCTGTAATGTAATTTAATTTTGGAAAAAATAAATATTTCTATTTAAAAAATTGATTTTATTAAATGGATGTGGCGCGACGGGGATATCTGAACCCAACCCGAACCCGCTTGAGACGGGTTTGAGTTTTAATTTTCCATCCCCGTTTGGATTTAGGGTGGGGAACAGAGTTTGTTTGGGGGAGGCAAAAACCGTCCCCGACCCGCCCCATTGTCATGTCTATTCTTATTATTTACTTTGGGTTTCTCTCCAGCTATACTTTTGCATCAGGTAATAATGAAATACTTTTTATTTATATTATGTTCTTCATTTACATTTTTTTGTAAAGATTGATAGATGCGTCCTAAAGCCCTTGAACTTTCATGTTGCTGTCTCTAATTAGGTATGTTGAGTACTCAGGACACGTTTGTAATAATGTCAAATCAGTCATTTATGTTGTGCCATGTCTCATGACAGGCACCTTCAAATGGATGTTAAGATTAGATTTTCCATTGGTTACCCCCTTTCCTATATATATAGGGGTGCCTATTTTTAAGGGTAGATCAAAGGTCAAACACTTTAAATTCTTTGTAGATGTGGTCAAGCTTAATATTTTAGCATAAAAATCTTCAATTCGAGTCTTGAAGCTCAAGTTATGATCAAAATTATATTTGAACCAAATCAATCTGGTCATGATGGGTGGACCGTCACGAAACTGACGACTGTCGGCGCACAGGAGAATGCAAAATCCTGCATTTTTCATCATTGGAGGCCTTCTGGACCTCCGATTTCGATTCTGTAAATCGGTAAACTATCGAAATTTGACACACAATAAATATATCATACTAAACATGTTAATTTCTCCTATATTAACATCATGAATCATATAATTAGACACATAATTCATTAATCACTTTCATCAAATTCATGCTCATGCTCAAAGCTTCAAAATTCCAACAATGATATAGCATCACATACTCATAAATAGAACCGTACACACACGAATTCAGTCATAAAAACCATATAACAATACAATGAATCATCCATTTTCATATTATCTCACAACAACAATAAATCATAATAGAATCTACGTAATTCCTAATGAGAGTAAGAACCTCTCTTCTCTACCCTGTCATGCCATACACCCATAGTGAAAGTCCTTTCTCCCCTTACCTTAAGTTTCGAGCAAATGAGTTATTTTTCAATGGTTTTCCTTTACTCTCTGCTAGCTCTAGGGTTCTCTTCTTGCCTCTTTCTCAAGTTCTCTACGAATTAGATGAAACCTAACTTTCCCACACCTTTTAGAATATATACCTAGGATTTTCTACACAATTTCTTTTTAATCACCTCATTGGCCCTTAACACTTTTAATTCACACCATCACCCCAAGCTCTCATTATTCTATTATTAAACTCATTAATAATAAATTAAATTTCCACCCAACCTCATATTTTCTAATCATATAATTAATTAAATAATTTCTAAGCCACAAATGTCTATTTTTATTTATTTCTAATATTAACTAAAATTACTAATATTCTAGTCCTTTCTAATTATTTTACCAAACACCCATGTTCTCACCACACCCTATCAAAACCATTATACCCCAACAATACATATAATTATCAAATTTATTTTAAAGACACACCAAAAACCAAATAATTAAATAAATTTTAAATAATTCAATTAAATTAATTAATCGAATTTGAGGTGTTACATATAATAATTAGAAAATATGAATGACCATTAAGAGATGATGATGAGAAAAGGCCACAAATGTCCATGTAGATTAATTCTAATCCATAGATGGTCTTAATGTTGCTCAAACGAAAAAGGTAGCTTGGTATTTTTAGCATAATGACAGTAGTCACATATAGAATGAGAAGAATAAAAAACTATATTTCCACTTAATTGTCATTCTTGTTGAAAAAAAAAGTGAAAAAACTTTGTAGATGTCAAGCATAGGCCCCATCATTAAAACATTTCATCATACAAAATTTTACAGATTGTATTTTATCTCTAGTAAAAATTATTCCTATTGTCCATTTGATTTTGTTTGACTTAGTAAAATTGGATTATGGGAACCATTTCATGAGCACACATATGAATTTAAATATTATTATCGAAACTCTATGGATTGCACCCTAACACATCTTAATTAATACATTTAATCAACTCCATATTCAATTTATTGAAAATAAGTCCTTAAAAAATCCCTCTAAAGAACTTATAATTCTTTCAGTCATTTGTTTCAATAATTTGGTTACGAATTAGTTCCCTAGCTCGTATGGTAGTATGACAAATAATTGACTGATAAGTAGACATTAGTATACTTTCAATAGTTATAGAAAAGTTTAATGCACGTAAAAGATCTCTTCAATTGATTTACTATAAAATACTTTTTTCATATATATTTACATAAGTGAAATTACACATTATTGTAATATTAGACTGTAAACTTACTAAAATAACAAGCATGTCTCAACAATAAATTACAACTCAAGCATTATAATTGTCATTTTGAGAATGAACAATCACAATATTATTTAAAATTAAACTGGATTCATATGTTTCATTATATTATTTATTAGAAACATCATATATAGAAAATCTAATATTTTTTGAGAAAATTCTCAAACCATTTTGCAGATAACTTTTGATATCTTTTCAATCCATTTTTGTAATCTACAAAATTGATTCCAAAGCGCACAGTATAACCTAATGACCATTCAAAATTGTCCAACAATGACCATGCAAAATATCCTTTTATGTTTACGCCATTCCTAATAGTTAAAAACATATAAATTAAATTAGGTATAAAAAAGAAACTATTTTTTAAATATATATAAAAAAGAATATGCTTACCTGATTGCTAATTTAATATAATAGAGATGACGATAGTAATAGTCAATTCTAAAAGTGTCTATAAGAGCTTCCTCTAGTGACAGTGTTGGATCATTAAACTCATCTACACCTACAAATTAAGTTTTCTTAAAAAATTAAGATCACATATATGCTAGATAAAAATGTTAAAATTAAAACCATACACAAATTAAAAACAACATTTTAGCAAAATTTTAATGTATTCATACTCTTATTTATTTTATATACTATACAATATTTAAGGGATAATAAATATGAGGGTTAATAATCATTTTTCCCCTGCCATATAAGCGCTTTTTGAAAAATCCCATATAAAAAAAACTTGCAAAAAATACCCTAACATTTGAAGATTCTCTCAATTTTGACCTTCATCACGCCCGGTCAGCAAAAATGCTGACGTGTCAGATTTTTTTTTTTTTTTAGTGATGTGGAAGGCCAAGTGGCTTTTTAATTTTATTTTTGAATTATTTTAATACCACCTTGGCATTTCGTTTTTTATTTATTTTTGGTTTATTTTTAAAAATATGTCACATGTTCAAAATTTGGTTTATTTTTAAAAATATGTCACATGTTCAAAATTTGTTGGAGGTGAGAATTGAACCCATCCTCTTTATATCATAAGCCCCCTTCTTACCACTAATATATTAGAATTTATTTATTCAATTTAGTTTAATACAAATAGTTTAATAGTTTTTAATAATACTAATAACCTAATTTAATTTTTGGTACAGTAATTTAATTGAATAACAAATGATGAACTAATTTAATTACTGTAGCAGATGATGAACTAATAAACTAATTTAGTTTAATTACTGTAGCAAAAATTAATACTAATAAACTAATTTAATTTAATTACTGTAGCATAAACTAATAAATTACTGTAGCAAATGATGAACTAATAAACTAATTTAGTTTAATTACTGTAGCAAAAATTAATACTAATAAACTAATTTAATTTAATTACTGTAGCATAAACTAATAAATTACTGTAGCAAATGGTGAGCTAATAAACTAATTTAGTTTAATTACTGTAGCAAAAATTAATACTAATGAACTAATAAACTAATTTAATTTAATTACTGTAGCATAAACTAATAAACTAATTTAATTTAATTACTGTAGCATAAACTAATAAACTAATAAACTAATTTAGTTTAATACTAATGAACTAATAATCTAATATAGTTTTTAATTGAAAAACAAATGATGAACTAATAAACTAATTTAATTTAATTACTGTAGCAATATTAAACTATTAGTATTATATACATTATATTAAACGCCTATAGCAATAGAAATATAAATTATTAAACTAAATATTAAACTGTAGCAATATTAAATTGAATAGCAATAGAAACTATTAAACTAAATACTAAATTCTAATGTTAAAATAATTTAGTTTATATTAATAGAAAAAAATATTATACATATAATATATACATTTTAAAAGCATAAATTAACAAAAGAATTTGATTGGTTTAGTGGTAAGGAGGGGGAACTATGATATAAAGTGAATGAGTTCAATTCTCACCTTCAACAAATTTTGAACATGTGACATATTTTTAAAAATAAACCAAAAATAAATAAAAAACGAAATGCCAAGGTGGCATTAAAATAATTCAAAAATAAAATTAAAAAGCCACTTGGCCTTCCACATCATAAAAAAAAAAAAAAATCTGACACGTCAGTATTTTTGCTGACCGGGCGTGATGAAGGTCAAAATTGAGAGAATCTTCAAATGTTAGGGTATTTTTTGCAAGTTTTTTTTTATAGGGTGGTTTTTTAAAAAACGCTTATATGGCAGGGGGCAAAATGACTATTAACCCTAAATATGAAGTAAGACTTATTTACCATTTTCAGTAATGTAAATCAACGGATTGTTGTACATTTTCTTGACATAGAGTAACAATTCTTGAATTCCTTTAGGATAAACAAATAACCAATTTGAAGCTGCCTGTAAAGATGAATATTTTATATCCATAAGCTATATATACACTTAAATCATAGGTGAATTATAACAATAATCTTGTAATTTAAAAAAAAATGATCATATACATACCCTTGGGCCTATGGGAATCCCGTTGCGCTCAGCTTCGATCATAAAAACAAAATTTTGACTATACTGTATAATTTAAAATATATAAAAAAAATTGAGTGTGATCAATAATTAAAGACATTCTTACTTGTAAGATTAGTATGAGAATCTGTGTTGTAATTAGGTTTAGAATTTTTCAGTTGAGGCGCATCAGTAGCATAATTAGAGGTATAATAGTTCAGTCCAAGAAAATCAAATGATCCTTTAAGCAGTCTTGCTTGCTTTTTAGAGAACTCTGGTAATCGTTTTCCAACTAGAGAACACATGCTCTGTGGATATTTTCCCGTTGTTAGTGGTTCCATAAACCTGTAATCATTGTTACAAGTAAAGAAGAAGAAAAATTCGTGAAGAACAATTAACATTATTGAGAAGCATGGAGAATTATACCAATAAAAATAAATTAATGATATAAAGATTGATTTTTAAATTGATAATATTAAGAACCTAATTATAGATAGTGGTGGATCTAGTCCACAAAATGGGACTTGAATCCCTGAAAATAAAAAGAATGCACATTTATCCATCTTTATTTATACCATTTCCTCGAAAAACAAGTGTCACATATCTTAAAGATAAGGTCTGACTAGAATTTATAAAGAGTGACACTTTTCATTTATAAGTCAATTTTATAATGATGAATTAAACAATATTTAAATATCTAATGTGCCATTGAAATTTACTAATTTAGGTTATCCACCATTTATATTATCATGTATCAAGGCCAATAATGCTAAGCATGAGTGAGTGTATTAGAAAAAATATGTCTCGCATAAATTAGCCAACTAACAGTTAATCACAACTAACTTATAACTACTTTAATTAAAATAATGTTAAGAGGATTTTAATTAATATTCAAATATATGTACTTACCACCCAAACGTGAAGTCAACTGCTCGTTCAGCAGCATTTTGATCAAGTTTGCTATTTGAAAAGGGAACGAACCAATTAGACGCCAAGGATATTCCTATCACACCCTTTTGAGATTCCTGCATATAGATCATTGTTTTGGTTGTTAGACAACTAGATTTTTTTACAATCACAGATCAATATAAAAATATGTTTTTTAAGGCTTAGAATTATGTTTTTATCTAAATTTGTTATAACAACAACTAGTAACAAAAGAGAAAATAGAAACACAAATTTTAAACCACTTGTTTACACAGTTCGACAAAATGTGATAATTTAATGAATGAATTATGATTTCAAAGTTACGAGCAATACTTAACAAAATCATAACAAACCTGATACTTGTTCTTATACACATCGACAGCTGCGGCATGGCCAAGAAGTTGATGATGTGAAACCAAGTAAGGCTCTTTCCCTGAGTCGCCACCGGTGCAATTTGGATTCAACCATTTAGAACATCGACCAGGTGCAAAGAATCCAAATGCATAGCCACCTAAGCTATAAGTGTATGGCTCGTTCAAAGTAATCCAATATTTCACCCTATCTCCAAACTTTTTGAAACAAAGTTCAGCATAGTCTTGAAAATCTTTTCTGAAAATTAATTATGTATTATGATATAAATGCACAATGTTATTGTTGATCGATTTATACACAATAATGTAAAAAAAACATGATTTCTTTTGCATAACTTACACGATGAGAGAGCTTAAGAAACCACCATACTCGTCCTCTAAAGTTTGAGGAAGATCCCAATGAAATAAAGTTACAAATGGTTGTATACCTATAATATTGATATTCCAATATTTTTGTTTATCATAAATTGTTGTATGAAATGTTAAAATGCGAATAATGATGAAAATTAAAGTAAATAAAGTTTTTTTTTTTAATAAGCAAGATTGAATTATATCAAGGACACTAGAGGGTGTCCCAACCATTTACAAAAGGAAATCCGATATAAAAAATCGGACCTACAAAAATTCACAAGGGGCATTTACCCACTCATAGTAATTACATTTAAAAGCATTTTTGTGCTTCTTTCCAATCCACCACCAAGAAAACAAAATGACTCGATTATTAATTGTGTCGAAATCCCAAAATTCGTCTCTAAACATAATGTTGTTCCTAGACGACCAAATAACCCAACATACCGTTAACCACATACCAACCGCAGTCCTAACGTTAATATTCTTCTTCACGCACCCGTCCATCCAAAAAGAAAAATGGTTTATGATATCACCAAGAAAATATTCCTCAATTCCTAACCAGTTAAACACAAAATTCCATACCAGCACTGATTTGTGGCAATGAAAGAATATATGTTCGGTTTTTTCTTCTTCTAAAAAACAAAAAGGACACACCAAAGCATGAGGATCAGTTATAATACCTCTGGGCGAGAGATTCTCCCGGGTCGGAATTCTGTTGTGCATCAGCCTCCAACCAAATATACTAACTTTAGGGGGAATTTGTGCTAGCCAAACCAACTTGAGAGCCGCCTTCAGACTCTCCCCACACGTCCAACTATTGTTTCCTTCATTATGCTGTAGCAGTCGGTACAGTGAAGCAACAGAAAAAGAGCCGCTGCTGTCATGTAACCAGATGACATTATCTACTCTCCCTTCGTGCACCTGAAAGTCATTTAGCACGTTTTGAATAGAGCAGACCTGCTGGCTGATTCCTTCGTGAGTATTCTCCATTGGTATATCCAGCTTCCACTGCCAACCACCAACTTCGAGAAATTCGTTATCTGAGATCCTACTTTCTTTATTCACAGTCGAATTCCAAAGGTCTGGATAAGAGGAGGCCAAAGTCGTAAAACCTGCCCAGCGAGCTAACCAGAAAAACGCCTTTTCTCCATTTCCAACTTCATAAGAAAGTAAATCTGTAAAGTTATTCCTGCCTCAAAAAATAGAAATATTAAACAGATCTTTCCACCATAGAGATGGAGGAACATGGTACTTAGGGAGCACCCCAAGATGAAAATCACATTCAGGATTAAGATATCTGCATTTGATAATGTTCCTCCACAAAAAGTCATCCGACGATACGATTTTCCAAATACATTTGAAAAGTAATGCGATATTGAAGAGCTTTAAGTCTTTGACCCCGAGTCCTCCGTCTTCTTTGCTTTTACAAACGATGCTCCACTGAATCCAAGACACCCTTTTTTTTTGCGCAGAACCATTCCACAAGAAACGCTTTTGGATTGACGTAAGAGTACGAATCACCTGATCAGGAAGTTTATAAAAAGACATGTAGTGGATTGGGAGGTTTGCCAACACGGAATTAATTAAGGTAACTCTGCCCTCCATTGATAAGAACCGGCATTTCCATGAGTTCAGTCTAGATCGCACCTTGTCGATCATCGGTTTCCAGAAAGATAATAATCTGTGGTTGCCACCAATGAATATTCTGAGAAATTTGAGAGGATAAGCATATAATTTGCAGGAGAGAAAATTTTCGGCCGCCTTGAGAACCGAGTCGTCAATATTGATACCATAAAGAGAACATTTGTTGAAATTGATGTCAAGACCGGATGCCAAGTGAAAACCCTTCAAGATAACCTTAGTTGCAAAAATATTCTTCCACGAACCATCTCCCACCAACAATTAATCGTCTGCATACTGTAGTAAGTGAAAGGATGTGTCATGAGAAAACTTAAAACCAGAATAATTACCTCCATCCACTGCCCTATTCATTAACACTGCGAGGCCTTCAGCAGCAATATTGAACAAGAAAGGAGCCAACGGGTCTCCTTGTCTGAGACCTCTAGACACGGGAAAGTCCTTTGTAGGACTCCCATTAACCAAAATCGAAGCGAAACAGTTGAAAACCTCGTTGTCCATCCACCTCATCCATTTTTCTCCAAACCCCATAATTTGCATAACATCGCGCAGGTACTTCCACTCCACACAATCGTACGCTTTGGCGAAGTCAACCTTAAGCAACATTAACTCTTTCTTGGTTCGTTTGGCTAGATCGATAACTTCATTTAGCGAAAGAACACCATCGAGTAGATTCCTTCCTTCAATGAATGCCGTTTGAGATGTTGAGACGATGCTTCCAATTTTATCCTTAAGTCTATTTGCAAGAATCTTAGATACGACTTTGTATACGGAACCAATTAACGAAATTGGTCTGTAATCATCTAGATTCTTCAAGCTGTCATTTTTAGGAATGAGCACCACAAAGGAAGAAGCAAGAGTCTTAGGAAGTTTCTCACCATCAAAGAATTCTAAAATACAGTTTGAGAAATCTTGCCCTACAATATCCCATCACTTTTTAAAGAACTCAAAACTGAATCCGTCTGGACCCGGGCTCCGATCTTCGGCGCATTCAAAAATAGCCATTCTGATCTCAGGCAAATCGACCTCTGTTTGTAGTTCCTCGCTGTCCTCAGGAGATAAACATTTGAAACCATCACTACCAATATAAGGGAAAGGCCTGTTGACTCTACTAAACCTCTTTAGAAAATGACCTCTCACAACATCTTTAACCCCTGCCACATCCTCTATCAGCCTGCCATTAACATTAACAGAAGAAATAGTATTCAAATTGAGTCGACTTTTGAGAGCAGCGTGAAAGTATTTCGAATTAGAGTCCCCATCTTCAATCCATCTCGACTGAGATTTCTGTTTTAGAATACTTTCCTTGATCCTTAAGTATTTCCAGAAATTGTCTTCCGCACCATTCCTTTTATCCAAATCCTGAGCTGTAATGTGATCTTGCTTTAATTCAAAGAGGTCTTCGACGTCGTTAATAACTCCTACATCCGTCTTGATATTTGTATCAATCCACCCAAATACATTAGCATTCCACCACCTCAATCTCTCCCGAAAATGACACAGTTTTCTAGACAGAATAAACGATGCCTTCCCTTCCACAAGTCTATCTCCCCACTCTTTTTTCACGAATGACATAAAACTTGGGTGTTCAAACCAACAAGAAAGGACTTTGAACGGTTTAGGGCCCCCAGTTTGTATTCCTTGCAACCAAACAAACCGGTCTATGATCTGAAACGTCTCTTTCGCCTATCCTCTGGTACATCGTATTCCACTCGTTTAAAATTCCAGGAGACACTAAAAATCTGTCAAGGCGACAACATGCTTTGCCTCTAGGTTTAAACCACGAATATTTTCATCCGGATACTGGTGTGTCCAAGCAACCTGTCATGTTTATAAACTCTGCAAATTCTGCCATGTATCTTCTTTTGTGACTCGTGCATCCAAATTGTTCACTCGGGCTTTTGATTGCATTAAAATCTCCACCTAAGATCCACTCCCCTGGTTCCATGTTGGCTTTTAAATCTAATATCTTGGACCATAATTCTCTTTTCTCTTTAATGTTACAGGGAGAATATATGTTTAGTAAGTAAACATATCTCTCTTTCCACACTACTTGTATTCCAAGATAATCATTGCCACTGTAACTGCAAATTGGTTTTAAGATTCCTTCTTTCCAAATTATAAGCAAGCCTCCTGCCAAGCCAACAGAGTTCGTTGCCGACCACTGACACTTGCTATCTCCCCAAATACTAAACACCAACTCGTCTGTCATGTTAGTGCATTTGGTTTCCTGGATAAAGCATATCTCCCCACCACCTTTAGTGATGCTGTTTCCTATCCTTTTTCTCTTAAGACCACCCCCACACCCTCTAATATTGTAGGAGACAATATTCATGTGAACTCAGTAGCTGCCGCCTTCTTGGATTTCTTCGATTTCCTGTCATCAACTTCCAAATTCCGAAGAATTGATTCAAACGCTTCATCGTCTTCATCCGCCTCAATTCCCATTTTTTTAATAGAACCCCAAACCCTGGCCGGAAGGTTATCTAATTTCTTCTTTATCCGTGAATTGGTCTGCATAAAACTAGAGTCTCAAATGGAGTTGTCTATTGAAGGAGAAGCCTTAGTAACTAAGGGGGAGGCTATATCAACTTCTACACCTTCGGTCCTGCAAGGGCGATGCAGAGGGGACAGAACTTTGGGGAAGGAGCTATCCACTTTTAATAGAGTAGCCTAATATGAAGAGGTGAACGGTATTTTGATCTTTTGACAGATGTCATCAATCAACAACTTTTTCTTATTAGGAATGGTCTTCAATTTAGTGTCTGCACCCACAACTTCAGACCTTCCTCCAACCAACTCGGTTTGATAATTTGAAATCTCATCCTCAGAGGGGCTATTGAGGCATAAACAAAACTTCTTCTCACTTCCTGTCTTGAGGTTGACAGTCCCTGAAATTCTTTGTTGTAAATCTAAACTGCAACTCATGTAGTCGTCCTTAGATTTCTTTTCTTCGCACGTTCCAATGATATCAGTAGCAGCATGGGAACGCAAATCACCATCGTGGCTTGTTTGGCAAGTAACTTTTGTCTTCTTTTTAATCTTTCAGCCTGTCTTGTTACTGACCCTATTAACAAGTTCCACTAACCCTTGGGACTCACCCACAACCTCCTGCGTTCTCAGCGGGTCGTTGATTTTGGATTCACTAATACCACCATTGTCAGGGAGGAACGCTGAGGTCCTTGACTGGTTACTGAGAGTGTTAACAGAATCATCCCTGAAATTCTCTTCATCCTCTGATATCGACTCAATTTCTTCAGAGTTGTCCTCCTCAAATCTAGTAGTTTTCGTATGACAGTAATCTCTCGAATACGGCCCAAACGAATCTTCGATGATCTTGATATGGTATGACTTATCGTTAACTTTAACCGCAATAACTTCGTTTAAATTCATGGCAAATTTAGTGCGTATCAGGATACGAGCTACATCCAGTCTTGCCTGCTTCTGCGTATCTTCGTCCATTTTAACGAACACTCCAATTGTTGCAGCGAGGAACTTGAAGAATTTTTCACCCCAGGCGTGGCATGGCAAGCCAAAGATCTTCACCCAAGTGAGTCTCTCCTGGTCTACATCATTTGGGGTCCACGGGTGAACATCAGAAAACCACTTGCTTATCCACTCTTTATCTTCATCCACCATTTTTTTGATATCACCCTGATTATCTTCTTCAAGTAAACATAGATGAGCCCCCAAAGGGGTGATTTTAATGTTAAAATATCCCTCCATTTGAAAAGCTTCTTTGACATCAAGTGCAGACCCAGAGCTTTCCAGAGTGTCAACATAAGCCTGATCGAATCTCTCCATTTCTTCTTCATTGACTATGAAACTCAGATGTGCAAAGTTGGGTTTATCTCCTATCAGGACCTGATTCGGGTAACGCCTCAACCAACCACTATCTCCTCTAACTTTTTGTGCATACATGACTCCTACATGGTTCCGTGTCCTGACGAGAGGTTTAATATGAGGAATCCTATCTGACCTCTTATCAGCCTCACCTTTCTGCCCATTCCTCGCGTCTCCTAGATTTTTAACTTCTCTCTGAAATCTAGGGACATTGGCAAATATCTTGTTGCCATTAATGGTGATATTATCCAATTCAATGGCAAGAAGATGTTCGTCATCAACCTTTTTGAATCTCACAAAACCGAACCTTTTTCCCCTCTTATCAGTTCTTCCCGGAATGAACACTTCCAGAACAAATCCAAACTTTTTAAATATATCAAACATGTTTTTTGCGTCATAGCCATCTGGAAATTCCGTAGAAAAGAACGATGACGCATCTCTCAAATCGATATCAGTGACCTTACCTTTGCTGTTCTTCCAGATTGACCTTCTACCGATAACGGCTCGACGATCCTTCTTCTTCCCAGCCACCTCCCAAACCCCTAGCTTATCACCAGTTTCATTCCGTCCAGTCATAGCAGCAATGACTCAACTCGCTTAGAAAATTCCAAGATCCAAGAAACAAAAGGTTGTGAATCAAGAGCAGAGACCACCAGAGACCACCAACGAGAATCAGTTTGCGATCACGAATCCAAGTTGAAGGGTAAAGCACTGTGGACCAAGACCCGAAGGGAGGAAGGTCCCTAACCCTAAGGTTAAGACTTTAAACCAAACCCTTACAGATCTATCAGTGACGAAACCCTAGAACATAGGAGAACGGGATCCAGACTACAGATTCAAATCGCCAAAACGTCTCTTAATGAACTTGATACATGTTTCTTATGAGAAAATGGTGAGGGTAAGAGTGTTTGTTGTGTGATGTAGGCCAAAACAATACAATGAAACAGTTGAAGATGAAAAACCTAGAGAGAAGCGAGAGTTTCTCTCTCTAAAAAGAATGTGAATCCCAAACATTTGAAGTAAATAAAGTAAATATACTAACCATTAGCCAATAACTCGTCGATGAGATTATTGTAGTATTTAACTCCTTCTTGATTTATACCTCCATTAAGATGTCCTTCTATTGATGTTTTATTAATATTGAAAGAAAATAAGTTAATAGAAAAATTCAACAAAATTAATTTAAATTAATCAACATAAAAAGTTAATCGATTTATGTTTAACTCACTTGGGAGAATTCTAGACCAAGATATTGAGAATCTATAAGCATCCAAATTCATATTCCTCATGATGCTAATATCTTCCTGCAATATTTAAAACAAAAAAATAATAAAACCAAAAATAAAAAACAGTCAATTGCACAGGGCATTTGTTTTCTTTATTATCACAGTGTTGTGATATACCTTCAAGTGAGAAAAAGAAATAAAAAAAATGTCTTAGTACTGTCAGTTTTCCAGGAAGTTATCAGACGGTTTATAGGTATTGAACTTTTAGGGGTTTTAATAGTTATAAATATGTTCGCTCTTTTGTTGTAAGTATAAGTTTCTAATAAGTAGAAATTCTAGCGAGAAATAAGAGTAAAAATTCCTAAGATTTTGATCTATGAGTTTGACCGTTTTGAAATTAACAAAGTGGATATGAGAAACACTTTAAACACCTTTTGTTTTTGTCATTCACATACTAAGAGTTAGAGAGGTTGAAAAAAACTTGGGTAAAAAATATATTTTATTCTTGGAAACTATGAAAATTATTATTTTTTTAGTTCATTATGAATGCAATTGGATCATTGAAGTCGTTGATGAAGTATCTTTTATCAAGACTTTCATAATGTATCTCTCAATAACATTCGTCGTTTTTAAAAAAAAAATTATTATGAACTTTTCACTATGAACACGTGTCTAAAAAAATAATATTTTGAAACTTTGGAGCTGAAAGAAGGAGAGTCGTTCGACTTGAAAACAATAAGGCTTACAAAGTTATGGTATTGGTACATTCAGACTAAAAACGTTTGATGATTGTTAATTTCTTCTATGCAATGTGAGGTATGTCCCTAATCTTAACTGATTTTTGTTGTCTATAATAATGTTGATGATATAGGCTATTACATTAAAATTGAATATAGGATGTTGAAAATTCGTCATGGTGCATTGATAATAGCTAATGGGTCCAAATTATGTGAGTTGTATATTTGGGACGATTCCCTTATTATTAGTTATGTATCAGTAGCTAGTCAACACTTTTTTAATACATCTAAGTTGTGGCAATTGAGATACGGGCATGTCACTGAAAGAGATTTAGTTGAAATTGTTAAACAAGGCTTTCTAGAGAGTGAGAAAGTAAATAAACTAGAATTTTGTGATAATTGCATTAAAGGAAAAAAGGGTGAAGTTTGAGAATGGTGTTCATAATTCTATATTATACCTTTTAGTATGTCCACTCATATCTATGGGTTCGATAAGGGTGGCAACTCATGGGATGAATTATATTTCCTCTCTAATTTTGATTATTTCTCTAGAAGACTATGAATCTACATTTTGGAAAGTAAAAGTAACAAATTTGAAAAGTTTAATGAATGATATGCTCTTATAGGAAATCAATTGAAAACTAAACTTAATGTATTAAGAATTGATAATGACCTAGAGTTTGTTTCAGAGTAATTTAATGAGTTTGGCAAGAAACAATGTATCAAGAGGCATAAAATCGTTATCAAGAAGCATAGAATCGTTGTTGGCACATATCAACAAAATAGCTTAGCATAATACATGAATAAAACGCATAGAATCGTTGTTGGCACACATCAACAAAATGGCTTAGCATAATACATGAATAGAACCATTTTGGAGAGACTAAAGTGCATATCATTGGGAACTAGGTGACCAAAAAGTTTATAGGATAAATTTGTAACTACAATATCTTTAGTAGTATTTTTTTTTTTGAAATTTCGATATTTGATATTGCAACCGACTAATCAAAGAGGACTAGTCTCACTGTCCACATGGGGGGAGGGGGCAGTCTGACAGCCATCAACAATCTGATCAAGTCTGATCATTTGAAGCGACAAATATCAGTTTGTTGGCGACAATAATGAAGTCCGATAGACAATAAATATTAAATAATTATATAAAGTAAATTTCTTCTCGATAATACAAATGATTTTGTTTCGCTACATTCTAATTAATACAAAAAGTATATATATATATATATATATATATATATATAATTGTCACTTCTTTTTATTATTTAAATATTATAAATATATATTTTATCATCATGTTTAGTTATGTCTAAATAGTGTGCATTAATACCTATTTATTTATTAATATTATCATCGTAAGAAGTATGAGGTACTTCAACTAGTATATGTTATAGATATTTATGCAGCTCATAAATATCAGGTAGTTCAACAAGAATGGCCTTGTTTATACGGGTGAAAATAGGCTGGTCTAGATAGATTTTGCCAAGTTTAATTTACATATTGGTTAATTATACTCTATATAATTACTTAACTGCTCCTTCCGTTCAGAAATATAAATATAAACAAATTTTTTTCTCAAATTATTAAAAAAAAATTCATTTTTAATTCTTTTAATAAAATTAATTGCTGAATGCAATAAATTAACTCTCTTTCTCTTTTTCTCTATAATCAATAATCAATTAAAGTTATTTTTATATCTTTCCATAAATTTTGTTTTATCAAAAACACACAAAATCTTAATATAAATAATTATATTTTAATTTTTATTAAGTGTTTTTTTAGCACAACGGAGATAGGGATGACAATTTGACTCATCTCCAATTGATCCACAAAATTATCTACAACGGGTAAAATAAAAACCCACAAAAATGGGCACATACATGAGCTCGAGTAAATACCTATTAAAATAAGTGCAGGTATGGGCACCATGGTTCTCATTCTGCCCCATACCCGCACAATAAATATTTATATATTTTAATTTATATTTATGTATTTTAATTTATATTATTATATAAAGTTGTATGTCTATCAATTTTAAAAAATATACCAGTGTTAAACTATTATGTATTTAATATAAGTATTCGTTTATTTCAATAATAAAATTTTTAAAAACTTTTTAATAATTTTATAAATTTAATATTATATTATATTTCATAATTGATCTAAATAAGTATAAACTTGAATACGATAATTTTTTCAATCCATAGATATGAGAATGAGTATTATAATATCCTGCCAATTACCATCTCTAGACGGAGTGAGTATTTTTCTATTCTTTTGCAAGGTTTTATGAATTTAGTCTTACAGATTTATGACTAAAGAAAAGTCTAATTAATGGTACATTTTTTCTTATTTATTGATGATGAGTATTACCCAATTTTCCATTAAGAAGAAAGAAATAATGGGTATGTTTGACTGTGACCATAAAATGTGAGAAAAGAAAAAAAGAAATAATTAGAGTATGTTACCTTATAGTGGTGATATTGGTCAACTGCAATATCTCCGCTACTCTTATCTTGTATCTTATATACATGTTGCAAATTTGTTATATTAAATTATTATATTTGTAACAAGAAAATAAATTAGTAATAAATAATAAGTTATAAAAACATACATGATAATTTTATATAAAAAAATTAAATATATAATATATAAAAAATAAAAAAAATAAAAGAGTTTTGTTCTTTTCATATTAATAAACATAAGGAAAAAAAACAGAAATAAGATACCTGGAAATTTATGAGTGAAGGTGTCCCATATACTTGGTCCTCTCCCACCTTCTTTTGCACCACCTTCATACTGCATATATATACCATAGATTCAACCAAATTCTTCAATAACATAAACTTTATGAATTTTTTAATATTTTATGAAAATTTTTAATATTGACAAAACTGCGATAAAATATTTACCTGGTATGATGAAGAAGCTGTCCCAAAAAGGAAGCCTTTGGGAAAACTGGTTCGATTGAGAGAAGAAACATCAAGAATTGGTGAAACATCCTCTGAAGATGATAGTTTAGCGAAGAGATTGACGAGAGAAAGAAATAAAAGAGCTCTGAATAATGCCATAGCATGTGACTAATGTGCTTGATGCATAAGATTTATGTGAAAATGTGCTTATTTTTATAGTAAAATAAAATAGAACCTACGGATCAGATTAGATTTGTCATTATTGCTGTTGAAGAAACAGACATATATAAAACCAAATTTAGAAGAAAAAATAAACGATACGTTTTTTATTTTGACTCCATTCTTATTTTATTATTATTTATTTTAAAGAAAAAACAAAAAAAAATTTGAAAAAACAGGCCACTACAGTGGTTTTAGACCCCACCCCACATGTTACTATGAATATTGATTTTAAGAGTATCCTATATAACTTTATTGACTTTATATTATCTAGATTTGAATTTTTCCAAGAGTCCTTTTTATTTTTATTTTTATATATATTTGGAATGATACATTTTAAGTTTAAATGAAAGTATAGTTTTCTATTCATTACTTCTTCTCTTTTTAAAAGAGTGTTTTCAGAAAGAAAAAAAAAGTATTGTACCAAAAAAAGAAAAGAAGAAGTTTGTTTTAAAATGAACCTTGTTTTCATTTTTTCAATATAACATTTCATTATTATTTTTTAATTATTTAAAATAATTATATATAGTTATCCTATTAGAGAATGAAAAAAAATCAAAAAGAGTTTTGATTATTAATTTTTTAAAATAAAAATTATATACAAATTTTTATTATAAAAATTAAATTATTTTAAGATTTTACTTCAACAAATTCTTATTAGTGATGATTTAAGCAGTTAATGTTAGAGGCTCGGGTGGGGATTAAGAAGAGTAAGGTTAAAGAATTTATTTTGGCTATTAACCATGATTATATAGCGATTCTGAAAACCAATTTTGTGAAATGTTTGTCTCTTTAGTTCACTTTCTTTGAGTAATTTTTTGTATGTAGTTGTACTATGTCTGTTGGTCATAGTAGGGGTGGTGTTTTTCATTTGGTGTAGTTCTAAAGCGACTTGTTTTCCTTGGTGGGTCGGGTTTTCTTGGAGTTTATTTTTATTGGGAAGCTCTCAATTCTACTAGTTTTGTTGTTAATATCTTTTCCAAGTGTTCTTTTGATGACAATAAGGCACTGTCGAATGATATTTTAGATGTAAAGGTAATCTTGGTGGTGAAGTGTGGTGGTAATCAGGGGATTTTAATTTTTTCTTTTATGTGGACGATGGTATTGTTGGTTGAGGGAATCCGACTCTAGTTGATTTAGATTAGCAAAGAGGATGAGAAGAAATTCAATATTAGATTTACAAGTTGGTAAAATTTGGGTGGGTGAGGTGCAGGAAGATGCCATTAGGTTTTTTTACCAATCATCTCTTATAACCTTCATTAGATAGGTTCACTTTAGATATGGTTAGCTTTTGGATCTTCCCTAGTGATAACCTGTTAAGATTCACTTAAACTTTCTCATTTTTGAAATATATTTGGTTGTCTTTTAATCAGAGGGGAATAAAAACTCGAGCCTGGATGGGTTAAATATTTCCTTCCTCAACAATTTTTGGAAACATTTCAAGGAGGATGTGGTTGTAATGTTTGATCATTTAAAAAAAAAAGCCAAGCTTCCTAAATCCTTCTTGTCGATTTTTGTGGTGTTGATCCCAAATAAGGATTCTCCTGTTAATATACTATGTTGTAGAAGATTGTCGCCTGATAAGTGCAAATTGTACCTATTTTTGTATATAAGTTTTGTTGCACTTATCCTTACTTTGTGTTAAAATTGGTTGAATAAACCTCACTTTGTGTGTAAATACGTTTACTTTACGTTTTCGTGTGTATAGTGCGTTATCGTGTAAATATCATTGAGTTTAATCGATTTTCATTTATTTTTATAGGTGTTCCAGCAATGGGATTTTTCCATATTCATAAAGAGCATTGAATAAGCTTTCCAACGCTTCAAACCGTGTGTCAATCGGAGTTACGGTTCAAGAGTTATGAAGAAAACAAGTTTTGATTTTCTGTCATGCTCGCTAGGCGAGCCCCCGTAGCGAACATTCGCTAGCTTGTTCGCTAGGCGAACCGGGGCGAACGAAAATTTCCAGAATCGTGAAAAAACTCAATTTTAAGGCGGTTTACGTTCGCCTAGCGAACGGGGACTCGCTAGGCGAACCTGGAAAGTGAGATTTGCCTATTTCAACCATTTTTCATCATTTTTTATGTTATGTTCTCGGGGGAACTTTCTCCCAACTTCATCAAACATGTTTTAGGAGTAGATTAGCTTAGAAACAACATTGGATGATGCATCTTGATGATCCGGAGTAGGATGTGCTTTAATCGGCTCCGACGAACCGTGAGAAATTTGTTCTTCTCCTTTCTTCTCTTTGTGTTCTCTTTTGTTGATGTTTGGTATGTAAATCTCTTGATACCTATTGTATTTCATCTAATCTATGTTTATGAATATGTTTTGATTCTCTATTGATTGTTTGTCTTTGATTGATTGTTTGTGGGTCGTGACAAAACCTATATCGAATCGTTAATCTTAGATTTTCATCTGTCAATGAGCAAGCTTTTGACAGGGGTTTGTGAATTGATATCCATTGTATCTTTTGCTGTATTGTGTTGATTAAGTAGCATGGGTAGCATGAGTAGGATCGATACGGTATTGCGAGGATGCGTGACAATAGCGATGAAGAACGACGTTCGTATACAGTTGGTAAATTAGTTGAATGCAGGGTTAATCATATGTTTGTATTCTGATCAGGGCTTTGTATATGAATTACTCATGAGTTTGACATGGATGTTATAGTAATATCTGTTTTGTCTGAACTCTAGAGATAGATTTAGACTTAACACTTGCGTGAGTATCAGTTCTTACTTCTCTGTGTTGTTGAGTTGCGTGAGACATCACCAATGAGACAATGTCGTTGTTCTCTCGACGTTGCGTTAGACATAACCTCTGTTGTGAGTGATACGTGAGGATATTAGACGAATGAGTGATTTGTGTATGAAATGGTCGGAAGAATGCATGTGTTATTGAGTGATCTCTATTGAGTTTCTCTTCTCCAAAGAATGTGTTATTGTTATTTACTTGCTTTTTGTTCCTTTAATTTTCCGCATTTGCTTTTGGTTCGCTTTAAACCAGAACTTTTGATTCATGAGCTTAGAAATATAGAAACCGTTGAATGGCATTCTTTCCCTCGCACTGATCCCTGTGGAGAACGACAAAACTGGGTTACTTATATATTTTTGCTTGCTGCTATTCTAGCTTCAACAAAATGGCGCCGTTGCCGGGGATTGGTGTGTCGATATTGAGTTGCATCGCATAGTTTCTATGTTTTTAAGCTTCGTACATAATTGTCTATATTGTATATTTACTTGTATAATGGTGCATAGTTAGTTGGGGAGAGTTTGTTAGATGTCAAACATGTTATATATTTGTATACAATACTTGGCATTTTTCATTTCTTTCCATGTGTAATGTATTGATTTTAGTGAGGAATGGTGTTGTTGTGCATTCATTGAAATATACTTGTGGTGCTTGAAATTTGTGTGCTAATGTGCAGGAATAGGCATAAAAAGATCAAGATTGTGTTACACAAATGTTGGAGGCAAGTTACCATTAAAGGAAGAAATCAACAACAGAATTCGCTAGGCGAGTGTTGGCGAAGATGCCAGCGAAGGTTCGCCTAGCGAACCCTAGCGAGAGTGCCAGCGAGGGGGGTGGCAGAAAGTATGCAAAAACCTCCAGTAGGAAAACTGGGTAAATTCGCTGGGCGAGGAAGCCAGCGAATGCTCGCTGATGTGTTCGCGGGGCGAAGGTGCCAGCGAGGGGGTGGCAGAAACTTTCACTTTTGAAAACACCCAAACTTCGCTGGGCGAAGGTTGTAGCGAAGGCTCGCGTCGCGAATGATTTGGTTCGCCTAGCGAACAAAGCTTAACAAGTGTACATACTTGTTAATAGTTGTTTTCCATAAGTGATTGTGTATATGTGTTTTCCATCATGTTTATATGTGTGTACATATTTTTGTTTTTGGTTTACGTTTGCTTAAGTGATGCAGATTTTATTTGGTATCTACTGGTGAGCGGTGCAACATGGAGGAGCTTGTACGTAAATAAGGTGTCGAGCTTACGACGTGAAACAAGCGCTTGTTGGGAGGCAACCCAATGATTTGAGTTTGTACAGTTTTATGTTTAGTAGTATAGTTAATATAAAGTGACAATGGATGGAGTGAATGAGAGAAAGAACCAATTTTGAAAAACAAAATTTTCCTGCCCGTGCTTAGCGCACGCAGAGGGCGCTTAGCGTGCCTTGTTTTGCAAAGAAAAATCTTTCATTTTCCATCCACTTTCACAAATTTTGGTTTTTATGTTTATTTAGTTTTAGTTCAATTTTGTTAGGTTGTTAGAATAATTTATGAGTTTGTTCTCAAGTTTTGTTTTTGATTAGCTTGAGGATGCATTGTGTGATTTTTCAATTTTGATTGTTTCAACATGAAGATGTTATGGTAGTGTGAAAAGTTTAAAGAAAGTTGCATTGCGTTGGTTGGTGTTTATTGCTTTTCTAGAACATAACATGTTTATGAACCTTAGGATTTGTACAAATTACATGTCTTTCATTCTCTTGCAATTTTTGTTCATTTATGAATCACCTTAGTTCATAGCCCCATGTGAGGAAACCTCCATTGTTTACTAAATGCTTGGATGACTGATAAACTTTGTTTAATTCGTTTGATTCATGCTTTATCTTCTGATTATTGTGATTTTGTGGAAGCATTAGAAATGATCAAGGCATTTGTTTATATTGAGCATAACCAGTATCCAAAAGTATCTTACCCGTGAGTAGTGAGAATTTGTTAGCCCCTTTGAGACTAAAACTGTTTAGATCTCATTTTTAGTGATGAACTTGGTTTATGTACATAATTTGCAAGTTTGGTTCATCATTGAATTTAGTGAGTTTCTAAAATTTCTTCTTGAACCTTTGAAATTGTATACTTTGATTTCCTTGCCGTAAAAAACAAGGAGCATTCACTTGAGGTTTGGTTGAATTCAAGTTGGGGAGAATGAAAAAAAAAAGTGGTAAGTTGCTTGAAACTTTTGAAAAAGTTCAAACAAGCATGAAAAGAAAAAGTGTAAATATGTATGTGAAAAACAAAAGAAAAAGAATGCTTGTTTGAATGAGAAAAATAGAGTGAAATAATTGTGCATAAAGGTAGTTTGAGAAGGTTTGTGGTAAAGGAATGAGAATGGTGAATGAAGTTGTAATGTGTAAATATCATTTATCGGCAATTTCGATTCAATGGCCTGTAGAAATGTCCCTTTATTGTGAACCCGACCAAGCTACAACCCTTAAAGCCCTTAGTGATCTTTTTGCTTCCATATTTTCATTTTTGATTGTTAGATGTTGTATGAATTGAATTGTTATTTGCATTATTTGTCAGATGAGTGAAATTTCCCCGCGGTTGCAAACGCGCATTAATTTCTTCATTCTTATTTGAAGTGGAGTGTTAGGTGTGATTCATTTTTGAACATGCATTGCTTTTGGATGTTGACATTTGTTTTGTGCTTAGACTTTGTTTCATATTCGTGGTGTCGTTGTAGTTTAGTGGTAAGTATTGCTTTGCATGTACTTTTGATATTTGTACCATACGTTTATTCTCCGTTTGTAAAAACTTGTTGAGCATGATTTCTTGATAATTGCTTTTGTTTCTTTGAGTTGATTGACTTTTGTTTGAGGACAAACAAAATAATAAGTTGGGGAGAGTTTGATAAGTGCAAATTGTACCTATTTTTGTATATAAGTTTTGTTGCACTTATCCTTACTTTGTGTTAAAATTGGTTGAATAAACCTCACTTTGTGTGTAAATACGTTTACTTTACGTTTTCGTGTGTATAGTGCGTTATCGTGTAAATATCATTGAGTTTAATCGATTTTCATTTATTTTTATAGGTGTTCCAGCAATGGGATTTTTCCATATTCATAAAGAGCATTGAATAAGCTTTCCAACGCTTCAAACCGTGCGTCAATCGGAGTTACGGTTCAAGAGTTATGAAGAAAACAAGTTTTGGTTTTCTGTCATGCTCGCTAGGCGAGCCCCCGTAGCGAACATTCGCTAGCTTGTTCGCTAGGCGAACCGGGGCGAACGAAAATTTCCAGAATCGTGAAAAAACTCAATTTTAAGGCGGTTTACGTTCGCCTAGCGAACGGGGACTCGCTAGGCGAACCTGGAAAGTGAGATTTGCCTATTTCAACCATTTTTCATCATTTTTTATGTTATGTTCTTGGGGGAACTTTCTCCCAACTTCATCAAACATGTTTTAGGAGTAGATTAGCTTAGAAACAACATTGGATGATGCATCTTGATGATCCGGAGTAGGATGTGCTTTAATCGGCTCCGACGAACCGTGAGAAATTTGTTCTTCTCCTTTCTTCTCTTTGTGTTCTCTTTTGTTGATGTTTGGTATGTAAATCTCTTGATACCTATTGTATTTCATCTAATCTATGTTTATGAATATGTTTTGATTCTCTATTGATTGTTTGTCTTTGATTGATTGTTTGTGGGTCGTGACAAAACCTATATCGAATCGTTAATCTTAGATTTTCATCTGTCAATGAGCAAGCTTTTGACAGGGGTTTGTGAATTGATATCCATTGTATCTTTTGCTGTATTGTGTTGATTAAGTAGCATGGGTAGCATGAGTAGGATCGATACGGTATTGCGAGGATGCGTGACAATAGCGATGAAGAACGACGTTCGTATACAGTTGGTAAATTAGTTGAATGCAGGGTTAATCATATGTTTGTATTCTGATCAGGGCTTTGTATATGAATTACTCATGAGTTTGACATGGATGTTATAGTAATATCTGTTTTGTCTGAACTCTAGAGATAGATTTAGACTTAACACTTGCGTGAGTATCAGTTCTTACTTCTCTGTGTTGTTGAGTTGCGTGAGACATCACCAATGAGACAATGTCGTTGTTCTCTCGACGTTGCGTTAGACATAACCTCTGTTGTGAGTGATACGTGAGGATATTAGACGAATGAGTGATTTGTGTATGAAATGGTCGGAAGAATGCATGTGTTATTGAGTGATCTCTATTGAGTTTCTCTTCTCCAAAGAATGTGTTATTGTTATTTACTTGCTTTTTGTTCCTTTAATTTTCCGCATTTGCTTTTGGTTCGCTTTAAACCAGAACTTTTGATTCATGAGCTTAGAAATATAGAAACCGTTGAATGGCATTCTTTCCCTCGCACTGATCCCTGTGGAGAACGACAAAACTGGGTTACTTATATATTTTTGCTTGCTGCTATTCTAGCTTCAACAAAATGGCGCCGTTGCCGGGGATTGGTGTGTCGATATTGAGTTGCATCGCATAGTTTCTATGTTTTTAAGCTTCGTACATAATTGTCTATATTGTATATTTACTTGTATAATGGTGCATAGTTAGTTGGGGAGAGTTTGTTAGATGTCAAACATGTTATATATTTGTATACAATACTTGGCATTTTTCATTTCTTTCCATGTGTAATGTATTGATTTTAGTGAGGAATGGTGTTGTTGTGCATTCATTGAAATATACTTGTGGTGCTTGAAATTTGTGTGCTAATGTGCAGGAATAGGCATAAAAAGATCAAGATTGTGTTACACAAATGTTGGAGGCAAGTTACCATTAAAGGAAGAAATCAACAACAGAATTCGCTAGGCGAGTGTTGGCGAAGATGCCAGCGAAGGTTCGCCTAGCGAACCCTAGCGAGAGTGCCAGCGAGGGGGTGGCAGAAAGTATGCAAAAACCTCCAGTAGGAAAACTGGGTAAATTCGCTGGGCGAGGAAGCCAGCGAATGCTCGCTGATGTGTTCGCGGGGCGAAGGTGCCAGCGAGGGGGTGGCAGAAACTTTCACTTTTGAAAACACCCAAACTTCGCTGGGCGAAGGTTGTAGCGAAGGCTCGCGTCGCGAATGATTTGGTTCGCCTAGCGAACAAAGCTTAACAAGTGTACATACTTGTTAATAGTTGTTTTCCATAAGTGATTGTATATATGTGTTTTCCATCATGTTTATATGTGTGTACATATTTTTGTTTTTGGTTTACGTTTGCTTAAGTGATGCAGATTTTATTTGGTATCTACTGGTGAGCGGTGCAACATGGAGGAGCTTGTACGTAAATAAGGTGTCGAGCTTACGACGTGAAACAAGCGCTTGTTGGGAGGCAACCCAATGATTTGAGTTTGTACAGTTTTATGTTTAGTAGTATAGTTAATATAAAGTGACAATGGATGGAGTGAATGAGAGAAAGAACCAATTTTGAAAAACAAAATTTTCCTGCCCGTGCTTAGCGCACGCAGAGGGCGCTTAGCGTGCCTTGTTTTGCAAAGAAAAATCTTTCATTTTCCATCCACTTTCACAAATTTTGGTTTTTATGTTTATTTAGTTTTAGTTCAATTTTGTTAGGTTGTTAGAATAATTTATGAGTTTGTTCTCAAGTTTTGTTTTTGATTAGCTTGAGGATGCATTGTGTGATTTTTCAATTTTGATTGTTTCAACATGAAGATGTTATGGTAGTGTGAAAAGTTTAAAGAAAGTTGCATTGCGTTGGTTGGTGTTTATTGCTTTTCTAGAACATAACATGTTTATGAACCTTAAGATTTGTACAAATTACATGTCTTTCATTCTCTTGCAATTTTTGTTCATTTATGAATCACCTTAGTTCATAGCCCCATGTGAGGAAACCTCCATTGTTTACTAAATGCTTGGATGACTGATAAACTTTGTTTAATTCGTTTGATTCATGCTTTATCTTCTGATTATTGTGATTTTGTGGAAGCATTAGAAATGATCAAGGCATTTGTTTATATTGAGCATAACCAGTATCCAAAAGTATCTTACCCGTGAGTAGTGAGAATTTGTTAGCCCCTTTGAGACTAAAACTGTTTAGATCTCATTTTTAGTGATGAACTTGGTTTATGTACATAATTTGCAAGTTTGGTTCATCATTGAATTTAGTGAGTTTCTAAAATTTCTTCTTGAACCTTTGAAATTGTATACTTTGATTTCCTTGCCGTAAAAAGCAAGGAGCATTCACTTGAGGTTTGGTTGAATTCAAGTTGGGGAGAATGAAAAAAAAAAGTGGTAAGTTGCTTGAAACTTTTGAAAAAGTTCAAACAAGCATGAAAAGAAAAAGTGTAAATATGTATGTGAAAAAAAAAAGAAAAAGAATGCTTGTTTGAATGAGAAAAATAGAGTGAAATAATTGTGCATAAAGGTAGTTTGAGAAGGTTTGTGGTAAAGGAATGAGAATGGTGAATGAAGTTGTAATGTGTAAATATCATTTATCGGCAATTTCGATTCAATGGCCTGTAGAAATGTCCCTTTATTGTGAACCCGACCAAGCTACAACCCTTAAAGCCCTTAGTGATCTTTTTGCTTCCATATTTTCATTTTTGATTGTTAGATGTTGTATGAATTGAATTGTTATTTGCATTATTTGTCAGATGAGTGAAATTTCCCCGCGGTTGCAAACGCGCATTAATTTCTTCATTCTTATTTGAAGTGGAGTGTTAGGTGTGATTCATTTTTGAACATGCATTGCTTTTGGATGTTGACATTTGTTTTGTGCTTAGACTTTGTTTCATATTCGTGGTGTCGTTGTAGTTTAGTGGTAAGTATTGCTTTGCATGTACTTTTGATATTTGTACCATACGTTTATTCTCCGTTTGTAAAAACTTGTTGAGCATGATTTCTTGATAATTGCTTTTGTTTCTTTGAGTTGATTGACTTTTGTTTGAGGACAAACAAAATAATAAGTTGGGGAGAGTTTGATAAGTGCAAATTGTACCTATTTTTGTATATAAGTTTTGTTGCACTTATCCTTACTTTGTGTTAAAATTGGTTGAATAAACCTCACTTTGTGTGTAAATACGTTTACTTTACGTTTTCGTGTGTATAGTGCGTTATCGTGTAAATATCATTGAGTTTAATCGATTTTCATTTATTTTTATAGGTGTTCCAGCAATGGGATTTTTCCATATTCATAAAGAGCATTGAATAAGCTTTCCAACGCTTCAAACCGTGCGTCAATCGGAGTTACGGTTCAAGAGTTATGAAGAAAACAAGTTTTGGTTTTCTGTCATGCTCGCTAGGCGAGCCCCCGTAGCGAACATTCGCTAGCTTGTTCGCTAGGCGAACCGGGGCGAACGAAAATTTCCAGAATCGTGAAAAAACTCAATTTTAAGGCGGTTTACGTTCGCCTAGCGAACGGGGACTCGCTAGGCGAACCTGGAAAGTGAGATTTGCCTATTTCAACCATTTTTCATCATTTTTTATGTTATGTTCTTGGGGGAACTTTCTCCCAACTTCATCAAACATGTTTTAGGAGTAGATTAGCTTAGAAACAACATTGGATGATGCATCTTGATGATCCGGAGTAGGATGTGCTTTAATCGGCTCCGACGAACCGTGAGAAATTTGTTCTTCTCCTTTCTTCTCTTTGTGTTCTCTTTTGTTGATGTTTGGTATGTAAATCTCTTGATACCTATTGTATTTCATCTAATCTATGTTTATGAATATGTTTTGATTCTCTATTGATTGTTTGTCTTTGATTGATTGTTTGTGGGTCGTGACAAAACCTATATCGAATCGTTAATCTTAGATTTTCATCTGTCAATGAGCAAGCTTTTGACAGGGGTTTGTGAATTGATATCCATTGTATCTTTTGCTGTATTGTGTTGATTAAGTAGCATGGGTAGCATGAGTAGGATCGATACGGTATTGCGAGGATGCGTGACAATAGCGATGAAGAACGACGTTCGTATACAGTTGGTAAATTAGTTGAATGCAGGGTTAATCATATGTTTGTATTCTGATCAGGGCTTTGTATATGAATTACTCATGAGTTTGACATGGATGTTATAGTAATATCTGTTTTGTCTGAACTCTAGAGATAGATTTAGACTTAACACTTGCGTGAGTATCAGTTCTTACTTCTCTGTGTTGTTGAGTTGCGTGAGACATCACCAATGAGACAATGTCGTTGTTCTCTCGACGTTGCGTTAGACATAACCTCTGTTGTGAGTGATACGTGAGGATATTAGACGAATGAGTGATTTGTGTATGAAATGGTCGGAAGAATGCATGTGTTATTGAGTGATCTCTATTGAGTTTCTCTTCTCCAAAGAATGTGTTATTGTTATTTACTTGCTTTTTGTTCCTTTAATTTTCCGCATTTGCTTTTGGTTCGCTTTAAACCAGAACTTTTGATTCATGAGCTTAGAAATATAGAAACCGTTGAATGGCATTCTTTCCCTCGCACTGATCCCTGTGGAGAACGACAAAACTGGGTTACTTATATATTTTTGCTTGCTGCTATTCTAGCTTCAACATCGCCTCAACTTAGTCGAACTTTATCTAAGGTCTTCTACTGATGGATGGGGTGGTGGCAATTAACGAGTTTGTCGATTTGGATAAGAAGTCTAAAAGGATGGTGATCTTGACAGCTGATCAGAACCTGAAGTGGGCCAATGAAAACGTTTGTGATGCTGGGTGTGTGAGATGAGGAGGGGGTGTACATGCAAGACACTCCGATACTAAAGTAAGAATTGGGAGAGGAAAAAGGCAAGTACCAAAGTATGTGTTTCTTAGGATGATTTAGAATACCTGACTCTCTCAAATGAGAGGGTTTTTATAGTGCCCCTAGCGCGTGGCCAACGGTCCCTATTTTTGGGGCGAAATAACCGTTTCCCGAAGAATGGGTAACTGCCAGAAACTAGCCGTTAGGACGGCCAGAGGTGCCCGAAACTAGTCGTTGCTACGGGCAAAGATGCAGTTACGCGCACGAACGTCGTGACTGTTTCTGGATGGTAGAGCCGTGCATAACGGGCAAGAATGCCGAGGAGGAGCAGGTGACCCTGTGGGCCCTCTGACCATATGTGCCCGGCAAAGGGGCAGAAAGGTAAATGTTGCCTCATATTGGCTGGATATAGGCAATTGGGTCATTCTGGGAGCATAAGTGGGTTGGACCATGTCTAGTCATTGGTCTAGTCCGGAACATGAGCCCCCCCAAGTCGTTGCTCCCGAGCACGGGAGTGATGACTTAAGGATAGCCCACAGTCCCAGGGAGATCTGGAAGGGGCCGTCGCTTGTCGACGAGGTGGAGCTGTTCTGTGGTGCTCGGGGGATTTAGTGCCCGCGGGACACGTAACGTTGTTTGATGTGCCCGACATACGGGGAGACCAACGTTTGAGGTAATCTGAAGAGATGAGACGCCACGTGTACCTCGAGCCTTGTGTTGCATTAAATGCGTCATGATGGCTAGGCTAGGGTTATGATGATGCCCCTAGCCGCGCGTGCTCGTGTACGTGCCTTCAGAGTGCCTATAAATAGAGGGAGAGGCTGCTCATTTGCGTTTTTCGCTTCTCTCTCCTCCTTCATTATTCTCTCTGAGCTTTTTAGTTCGTCGCCGTCGTTATCCACCGTACAAATTCCGAGCAGCATCTTCGACCCTCTAAAGCTTCCCCGACCACGTAAGTTGCTCATCTCTACCTTAGTTTCCATCTTTCTTGCTTTCGTTTTGTTAGAATGCATGTGGTTAAGATGACTTTAGGTAGTTACAGTAGTAGTTTTCCCGCACGCGCAGAAGGGGTTGTCCCAGGCATCTCCTCACGCAACATTTTTGTGCCATTTGGTTAGGGCTTAGGCCGGGGACGTCGTCCTCGGCCCTTCGCGCGCCCTTTCACTTGACTAGTGGAGGAAGGGTGGATTTGATTTTGTCATTGAACTCACTTTTGTCCTCTGCTTTTCAGGTGAAAAAGAGATCCTTATAGACTCGTCCGAGGATAGCTCCTCGGAGATCCTTATAGACTCGTCCTCGGAGAGCTCCTCGGAGAGTAGTGATACAGAAGTTTTGACCACTCCCAGCGATGTCAGGGAGACTCCTCCTGATAGGATCTCCACGGAGGATTGGACAGTTGCAGAGTCTGTCGAACATGCTTCTGTCTTTGCTTCGTTTACTGGGGATGCCTTCACGGCCGTGGGGCCAGAAGGGGAGTGAAAGGTGCACTTTCCAGGTGAGGACGACCGTATCTGTATGGATTACGATGAGATGTTCCTGATGTATGAGTATGTCTTCAAGGACATAGGACTGAGGCTGCCCTTCACCGACTTTCAGCGGTCTGTCTTCGTGCACTTGGACCTTGCCCCGTCACATCTGCACCCTAACTCACTAGCGTTCATCTGTGCCTTCGAGCTGACGTGTGAGTTCCTGAAGATAGAAGCCACCCTCCCCTATTCTTTATGATCTTTCATCTCCAGCGGCAAGTTTCGGGGAGAAAGTATGGTTGGGTCTCGCTGAAGCAGACGAAGAAATTATTCAAACCTTTCTCCGAGTCCATTAGGACTTTTAAGGAGAGGTTTTACATCATCGAACCTGTGTCGGAGAGAGCCCAGGATACTACGTATGCTTGGGAAGTATCAACAGAAGAGGACGAGAATGACCTTTATGACGAGAACGGTAAGGTGGTGGCGGACAGAGTGCTAAAGTTCCTCTTCTGCTGGAGCGGAGATCATTTCTCCCAGGGAACCGACCAGTATATCGCCCAATCAGAGATGCTGGAAGGCGGTGACAAATCCGGCTATGCGGCGCTGGTGAATTATGTTGGCAGATTTTGTAACACCCCCAATCTATTACCCCCAAGCTATTAAAGCGATAAATAAAAATTCAAAATTTCATCAGAGTATAATTAAAACAATCATGACATAGACAGGGAGAATCACATTATATTTAAACAAAACATACAACACCTGCTCATAAGATATGCAACAGTGGGGTAGCAATCAACAGAGGAACTCAGTTCCTTACACCCACATTTCAGATTTTAGAATAAAAGCGGAAAATCTAAAACTGAATATCATATATATATATATATATATATATATATATATATATATATATATATATATATATATATCATAAAAAGTGTATCTGCCATACATCAAGTCATACAGGTACAAGCCCAAAGATATATATACATATACACAAATAATCACAAACGGCCACCCTAACTACCCGGTGTCACATATCAGAGCCGACCGATAAAAGAATGAAGACCCTAGCTTCACAAAAAGACCTCCAGCAACTCTAATCTGCAATGCCTCATAGAGCATTATAAAACAGCAGAGGGGTGAGAAACATAATCATCATATAATTGCATACAATTATATATAACACCAAAAATACACATATAAACGGTTCTCACCACAAATCATACCATAATTCAAAAACAAAACAACACAAGGTATATTTCATATTTCTGTCGCCAAGATATACCAACCAAGCACCATACCAATTTCACCAACACATGTTCATATAACAATTTCACTCACAATTTCACACATAAACAAACCATCAATGAATTATGTAAATGCAAGAGACCGACACAACGACTCTATGCATATGCACATGCGGTACCGACTTCCATCAATTCTTAACACCAGTTCACTCAGGAACTATTGGAACCATCGCTCGTTACTTAATGTAACTCCCCGTCGGGCATACGATGTTCCCCGTCGCTCACACCTCTTTGTATAAGGCACACGCCGTTTATGGATCGCTCACACCTCTTTGTATAAGGCACACGACCCGATCGCGCACACCTATTTGTATAAGGCACACGATTGTCTATAATCATCGCTCACACCTCTTTGTATAAGGCACACGACGTTATAGCGGATTCCCTCTGGAATCAATCTGTCACTCAGGACACCTCAAGAATGCATATCATGATGCTCAGGATACAATGACTCATGACATTCCAATGCATACATATATGCAACCTTCTCACTTAACATAATTCATGCTTTGCAATTCAAGCCCAAAATAATGCATTTATACCATACAACAGCACGCAATCATACCATATCCATATCAACAGCACATTGCATGAAACACACCAATTACGCACAATTATAACAACAAAAGTCGACAAAACGACACTATTCTAAATTCCCGATATAATTAAATCAGCTAACAACTTCCAAATCATCATAATCACATAGTACAGCTTAATAGCTTTCCAACGATACCAAGAATGTAAAAATCGGATAAACGGAACCCAAGTTACGAAAGAAAAACGAAAACGATATTTTGAAAAAATCCCATTTTACAATTGTCCTGACCATACGTGTATGACCCCTCTCATACGCGTACGGCCAACCCTCATACGCGTATCACCAGAAGGCCGGGAAAAGTAACATCTCATACGCGTATTGGCCCCAAAACACGCCAATGATACGCGTATCGCCAAGGCCCATACGCGTATGAACATGCCCCATACGCGTATGACCAGGGCGAAATCAGAAATTCTGCAGGTTTTTGCTGTCACGATTTTCACACCCAAAATCCTCCAATTCATCATCCAAATTCATAAAAACACCAATTTGAGGTATAACAATTCATATCCAACATGTATAAACAACAAAGAACACAACTACATGAGTTTAAACACATTTGAAATCAATTTCTACCAATTTCTAAACATTATGATTTTGACTATATTTCTCCATTTCAATCCAATAACAATAAAAAACATACATACATAATCATACACAAGCATATCATAATCAAGTTTCGCACCCTTACCCGATTTAATCGTGTTTAGAAAAGTCGGGAGATTGTTTTCTTGATTTCCAAGTTTTTTATCTTTTTCTTCTCTTCTTCTCTTTTCTTCCCTTTTTCCTTCTTCTCTTTTTCTTTCTCTCTATTTTTCTCTCTTTCTATTTTCTATACTTTCTAACTTAAGAAAAATATCATGAAATGACCAAAATACCCCTACACTCAAATATCTCGCAAACGTTCCTAAAACCCGATAAAATATCACAACATTGAAAAATAACATATTTCCAAATAAAAGTCGAAAAGAAAATAAAATAATAATAAAATAATCAAAACGACTCAATTAAATAAAAATACTAAAACTGGGGCGTTACAGTTTTAACCTCGCTGAGTGCTGGACCAAGAAGGGGAACCTGATCTTTGAGGCTGACGGCGGGCAAAAGGTGGAAACCCGCTATATCAACACAAAGGGGCTTCTGGAGTGCAAGACCCATGCTGATGCCCTTAGATTTCTCGGTAGTCTTTGTTTTTTAGTTTGTCTAGGTTTTTTTTCCTCGTTTACTAACGTGCCCGTTATGTTTTTGCAGGTGAAATGCCTTCAGCACATGAAAGGATTGTGAAGAATGCTCTAGAAAAGGGCAAGGCCGGTGCAACGAATCCAAAGACTCGGCTTACTCAGCAGGTGCCCCCTCCTCAGCTGGCGTTGGGGAGCTCCTCGCCCATTCCTTCATCTGCCCAGGGTTCCCCGGTGCCCGGGACTACAAGGTTCAAGCGGATCCATTAGAACGAGGCAGTGGACCTTAGCCGGGCAGGGGAAAATAGCAAATTCGAGCTTCCTCCATGCCTCCACGACAGAAGGTTCTTTGAGGGCTCCTCCTTGACGGTTCCTCGGGCAGAGTCCCTAAAGCTCGAGAAAATGGACCGCCCGAGCAAGAGGGCGATGCTGGCGCAAGACGCCTCTGCACTGATCAGGGTATTGGAGATGGTGGCGTTATACGCTGAGGAGGACTCCCCTTCTGAGTCCGAGCTGAAAAAGTCCCAGGCGGCGATATCAGCCCTGGAGGAGAAGGTGAAGAAGGCCAAGGAGGAGGCTAAGTGTAACACCCCAAATTTGTTAGAATATTTATTTAATTTATTTAAATATAATATTCGTGAATTTTAGTGAATTTTGGTGGTTCGTGTTGACGTTGGCATTTTGTGGAGTTTTGGTTATTTAATTAAATAATAGTATATAATATGGAATATATTAGTATTATTATTAATTTAAATAATATTAGAGGAATTAAGGGTAAGATGGACTTTTGAGGAGGATTAGTGAGGGTAATTTTGGGAAAAGCCATTTTTAGAAGCCCAAGAGTTAGGTTTAACCAAGAAGGAGAAATTGAGAATAGGATTCATTTGGTTAGATCGTCAAAATAAGGAGAAAAGTGCAGAGCTCCGAGGAAAAGAGGGAAGGGCGAGGATTCTAGAAGGTTTCCAAAGACTCAATAGAGAAAGCTCGGAATCGACAATCTAAGGTATGAGGAGTATTACCTTTCATTGTTTTCAATATAGGGATTCGATGTATTTAAAGTGGATTTTTGAGGTTTATGTGATTTTGGTGGGTTTATGAGTGAATTGGTGATTTAAGGGTGTTTTTGTGAATCGATTATTAAGGGTTGAATTGAATCAGATAAAATAGATCTTAAGGCTGATTTTCCATGTCGATGTTGTTTCGACCTTGTGGTGAAAGGGATTTATGGGGTTTATGAGAAGTTTGAGAGTTTGTGAAGGTTTAGGTGAATTGGGGTTTCGAATAGTGTAATGAATCGACCTAATAGATGTAGGTTTTATGCATTTGATTGCCATAATTGCTTAGGAATGTTGTAGGGATGTTTTTGGGTTCATTGGGATTAAAATCCTAAGAGCTTTTCGGTCTTATATGCTACTGATGCGTAGCAGCGATTTCCTGAAATCGCAGGTTCGCAAAGTGAACAATTCCCTTCGCAATGCGAACACTCGCCCCAGACTCGCAAAGCGAGTTGCGCAGCGAATGCACGATAATTTGTGTTGATGATACTGGAATGAATTCTGAAGTGTGGCATTTAGTTCGCAAGGCGAACATCCCAGCGAGTAGATTCGCAAAGCGAATGAGAGTGGCGAACGAGAGACAGAATGAGAACTCTCTGGTTTTTTGTATGGGATTTTGGGGATCGCTGGAGTTCGCAAAGCGAACATCCTAGCGAACAAGTTCGCAAAGCAAACGTTGCAGCGAACGTCTGCTGTTCGCGAATTGTTTTATGATTCTTGTGCTGTCTTGATGTTTTGATGCTGCGATTTTCCTGATGATTTACCATGATGTTCTTGATGATTATGAGCTGATGATTTTGTGATGTTTTGAGGAATAATTGATGATCTGAATTACTATGAGTTTATTGATGTTTATGAACCGTTTATACATGATTTAATGGTTAACTGATGATATGAATTACCATGATGTATACTGACGTTATGAGCTGCTTATATGTGATGTTCAATGATTAAATGACGATGTGAATGACCATGAGTTATATTGATTGTGAGATGATGATGCATGACTATTTTGATGTGAATTTCCATGAGTTGTATTGATGATTATAAGATGATGATGCATGATGTTTTGATGAATGAATGACGATATGATGAGATTGTGATGAATGATGATGCACGTAATGACCTTTATTAATGATGATGATTATGACGTTGTGTATCATACATTTATAGCATTTCAGTGATGATGTTAGACTTCGGTCTATTGTGGCTTTAATCCCATTGTGCGGATGTGAGGTATTTTTGACGTGCTCCGGTTCTTGTGTGGAACCGATCCTAATGACGAGGATCTTTGGAGGGTGATGACCTAAGTGTCCATCAACTGTGACGATTAGTACCACATGCATGAGTCTTGTCGTGCATTGCATTTATGTGGCATTTGTTGTGATTTATGATGTCGTGTTTTGATGTTACCTTGTGATGACCCTGATGATGTTGTATATGATGATGACGTCATTTTATACATATCTTGTTTTTATATTGATTATAATGAATTGTGATTACTCACCTACCTGTTTGAATGTTGCCTCCACGTGGGTAACGTGCAGGTGATCCAGATTAGTCGTGGATGCCTTCGAGGACTTTTGGAGTTTATTTTGCTTTTGGTCAATGTAGAGGGTCTTGCTCTGATAGTGTAACATCGGGTTGGGTCATTGAGTCGAACCATTGTTGAGTTGTTATTTTGTTGTTATTTGATGACTATGGTTTTATTTTAACAACCTTTTTATGTTGGATTATTGTGGTTATGGTGGTTTCGCTACTGTTGATGGTTTTTGATTATTTTGAGGAAAACCCGTTGTTTATGGAGCAAATGTTTTATTTTGAGATTATTGAGAAATGTGCACCCTTCTGAGGTGATTTTACTCTGATAATTTGTTTATTTTGCCGTGTATTTTTGTAGGGTAGAAAAAGGGTGTTACATTAGTGGTATCAGAGCAGGTCAGTCGGTCCGGCCAGGTTGTCTAATGTTGTCTATTCCCTAGTGTGCGACATGTGTGTGAAAACACTGTCGATGCTTGTTTTGTTTTCCATTTGCAGGTTGGGAATGAAACAAGTGGGGGAGAAGATGGTGCTTCTCCAAGATGCTTCAAGTATGGAGCGATGGCTAAGAGTGGTGTTGGACGCTACAATAGTTTGGTAAAGATAGTTTGTACCGCCTCATGATAGTCGGCTGTTATTGACAAATTGAAGAACTGATCACCCTTAATCTCTTGTTGATAATAGACGGGATCATGTTGGATGGGATAGACGTGTCTTACGGGCTTAAGTGGTGTGCGCAGTGAATTGGTTAAAGTTAAGCCAAGTGCTTACAGATGGTTTTGATGAGTCGATGCAGGATGGTGCCGAGACGTTTATGTTGAGGGTAATCTTGAGTATTAGTGAAGGTGGAGAAGCTGGTGTTTTGCCTTTTGTTTGTGAAATTTTGGAAGTGTTTCCTGATGATGTAAGTAATTGGCCTCCAGAGCGTGAGGTAGAGGTTGCGGCAGATTTGATACCAGGTATGAGTCTGGTGTCAATGGCTCCTTACCGGAGGTCTGCATCTGAGTTGGGAGAATTGAAGAAACAATTGGAAGAGTTGCTTAGGATGAAGTTTGTTCGACCGAGTGTTTCTCTGTGGGGTGCTTCTGTGTTGTCGGTGAAGAAGAAAGATGGTACCATGAGATTGTGTATGGATTATAGACAGTTAAATAAAGTAACGATCAAGAATAAGTATCCACTTCTGAGGATTAATGATTTGATGGATCAATTGGTGGGCGCTTGTGTTTTAGCAAGATTGATTTGAGGTCTGGTTATCATCAGATTCGTGTTAAGCCTGATGATATTCCGAAGACGGCTTTCAGGATGAGGTATAATGACTATGAGTATACTATGATATCAATTGGTGTATCTAATGCACCTGGTGTTCATGGAGTATATGAATCGGATTTTATTCATGAGTATCTGGATAAATTTGTGGTGGTTTTTATTGACGATATTCTGATATACTCTAAACCTGAAGAAGAGCATGCTGAGCATTTGAGGACTGTGTTGCAAGTGTTGAAAGAGACGAAGTTGTATGTGAAATTGTCGAAGTGTGAGTCCTGGTTGAAGGAAGTGAGTTTCCTTGGCCATGTGATATCTAGTGGTGGGATGTTGCTTAAGAGGCAAACTTTGTTGAATTTAAGAAGAGGTTGACGACCGCTCTGGTGTTGATCTTGCCTAATCCGAGTGAATCTTTTATGGTTTATTGTGATGCGTCGAAGATGGGTCTATGTGGAGTATTGATACAGAATGGACAAGTTGTTGCTTATACTTTGAGACATTTGAGAGTTCATGAAAGGAATTATCCTACGCATGACTTAGAGTTGACCGCTGTGGTGTTTGTGTTGAAGATTTGGAGACTTATCTTTTTGGATCTAATTTTTAAGTGTTCAGTGATCATAAGAATTTGAAATACTTGTTCGATCAGAAAGAATTGAATATGAGGTAGAGAAGGTGATTGGAATTACTGAAGGATTATGACTTTGATTTGAGTTACCATCCGGGCAAAGCAAATTTAGTGGATGACGCGTTGAGCAGAAACTCATTGCATATGTTGATGCTTTTAGTGAGAGAATTGGAATTAATCTAACAGTTTCGAGATTTGAGTTTGGTGTGTGAAGAGACTCCTGACAGTGTGAAGTTAGGAATGTTAAAGCTGACAAGTGGTATTTTGGAGGAAATCAGAGTGGGTCAGCAAGTGGATTTGAAGTTGGTGGACCAATTGACGTTAATTAACTGTTAGGTGCTAAAATGTGTTAATATTTAGTTTAGTTTTTGGCACCTTTTGAGATCTTTATTTGTTAATCGATGCTTTTTCCCGTTGTTTCCGGTAAATAATCGTAGTATAGTTTTTTTGAATCAAAGGAAATATATTAATTCAAAAAAGAACTATACACACATCGTAGTATAGTTTAATTGCATTATTAGACTTATTTATTTAACTTTTGTGTTTATAATTGTAGGTTTTAGCATTTCAATGGAAGCTTGGAGCATGGAAGGCTCTTAAGGAGCATTTTTGAAGAAATTGGATTTTTGAAGCATGCTGCAAGCGCGCTTAACACGCTCATAGCGCGGCCTGGGAGCATTTTCCAGCAGGTAGCCCACTTAGCGCGGTCTGTAGCTCGCTAAGCGCGGTCAAGGGCGGTTTAACAATAAAGTGCAACGCGCTTAGCGCGGTGCTGCGCGCTTAGCGCGCTCTGCGTAACTCAGCCCCCTTATAAATAGATTAGATCAGATTTTTTGGGGATCATACATATTTCCTTAAGAACAAAAACCTTGAAAACATTGTAGTATCCCATTTTTGAAGAATCAGAGCATTATTTGTCGAGAGATCGTCGTTGATGCTTGTTTCTCTTCTCCATTTTCTTGTTTGTGAAGCTATCATGACAATGGGTAGCTAAGCACTTCTAGTGTCAAGATTAGTGGAGGTAATCCATCATTTTTGTATGTATTGATATTGTATTAAGTTTGTGAACTTTGTTAATGATAAATATAGAGAAGAAACTTTGTTTTTATGTTTCATCTTTTGTTTTGATTCATCATTGAGAGATATGTGTTAAAACTTGACCTAAGTTTCAATCCATCAAATATTCATGAGGCTAGAGATAGTTTTGAATGTTGATGTTCATAAATATTGTTCTTAAAGGTTATCATATTGATAGTTTGTGTGAGAGAACAACAAAGGATCAATATGATAAATCCCACAACAAGCGTTCGAGAGAAACTTGTTGAGAGGATATGTGAGTTTATTTATCGTTAGAAAGTTCACACGTTTTTTCGAAGATATACGTACGAAAACGGATTACCGGCTACTAATCTTGACATGTTTTTATAAATCGTTAAAACAAATCCTTTTACCATTCATTACTTAAATTTGGATGCAAACGTTCCGACTGAAAACAACCAAAACCCTTTGTTCCGATTAAAGTTTAAAACCTTTTCAACTGTAGAAAGGCAGTGATATCTCTAACAATATCTGTGGAACGATAACAAAACCCTAACTCTATTTGTATTCCAACAAATTGGCGCCGTTTCCGGGTATTGTTGATTGATATTGCAAGCATTGCAATAGTTATTTTGTTTTAAGCTTGTTAACTTTTTCTTGAGCTTGTTGATTTGTTTTGTTTAGTGTGCAGACTTTGTTTTATGCAAGGGAAGCTACCGGCGGGACAACTTCTGTTCGATCCCGAGATTGAAAGAACCGCTCGTAGAATCAATAGCAGAACGAGACGAAGGAGGCAACTAGCTAGACAAAGGCAAGAACAAGAGGGAAGTTCGACTTCTACACCGCCACCATTTCCACAGTTACTTGGAGCTATGGAGCATCCACCACCACCACCACCTGCTTCTAGACCATGTACCAACAGTCCAAGACATAATGCACAGTTTGCTTGCAATGCTCATAACGGTCGGCATTTAGAAATGAAGACTGGTATTCTCTCGCTTCTATATCAGAGTCCTTTTACTGGTATGGATCATGAGGATCCTTATACACATCTGACAAAGTTCTATGAGATTGCGGGAGCAACTGGTGCGCCCGAAGCTGAAGAGGAATCTCTGTTTAAGAGGCTATTCCCACATTCCCTCATTAGTAAGGCCAAGGAATGGTATCTTGATCAGTCGACGGCAATAATGACTGATTGGATTTTACTTGAAGAGAAATTTTTGGAGCGATTTTTTGCCACATAATCGTTTCATGGAGGCAAAGACCGCAATCGTTGTTTTCACGCAAGGTGCTAATGAATCTCTCAACGAAGTGTGGGAGAGATTCAAATCTATGTTAAGGAAATGTAAAGGGCATGGTTTCGACGAGTTGACTCAAGTTCACATTTTTAGGAATGGTCTTCAATTAGTGCAGAAAACATTGTTGGATGCCACCGCAGGTGGATCTTTGATGAGCAAGAGTGCCGAAGAAGCCATTGCCATAATTGATAAGATGGCTTTGAATGACCATCAGGGAAGCCATAACCGTGGTCCTCTCAAAGGACTCCGGGAGTTTTGGAATTGGGAACTAATGATGCTATACTAGCTCAAAACAAGCTTTTATCTCAACAAGTGGAACTTTTGACTCAACAAATGTCGAAGCTTCCACAACAATTGAAGGAAATACATGAGCAACCGAGCAAGAGTAAGCGAGTTGCATGTTGTGAACTTTGCAAAGGAGAGCACGACACCGGATTTTGTCCTCCACCGGGATTTGAAGAAGTGAACTACATGAACAATCAACGAGATTATCAAGGAAGACAACAACAACAACCTTATCAAAATAATCCTCAACAACATTACCAAAACAATCAAGGATATCAACCGAGGGGGAACTATCAAAATAATCAAGGTTATGGTGGCGGTTCTTCAAGCCGGAAAAATCCTTATCAACCTCCACCACCTCCGGTTCCTAGCTCTAAGTTGGAAGACACTTTGAATCAATTCATGCAAATGTCTATGGCCAACCAAAAGAGTAGCGATGCGGCGATAAAGAATCTCAAAAATCAAGTTGGGAGACTTGCCAAACAAATAGCCGAGCAACAATCGGGTCCTTCATTTTTCGCAAATACTCACGTAAACCCGAAGGAGCATTGCAAAGCAATCGTTACTAGAAGTGGGAAGGAGTTAGAAAAATAAAATGACAAAAGGGTGGAAGAAGAAGAAATTGATGGTATTGTTGAGGAGGATAGTGATGAGGAAGAAGTTGAAAAGAAAAATGATAATGTTGTTGAAGTTGAAAAGAAAAATAATAATGAGGTTGTGGTTGTTGTTGAAAAGCAAAATGATGATATTGTTGAAGTTAAAAATGAGAGTGTGGAGGAAGTGAAGAAAAAATAGAAATATGTGAGAGTTAAGAAGGAGAAGGAGAAGGAGAAGATGAATCCGATACCGACTCAAAATATGCCTTACCCTTATGTGCCGACAAGGAAAGACAATGCTAGGCACTACTCAAGATTCATGGATATCTTTAAGCAACTACAAATCAACATCCCTTTTTCCGAAGCTCTAGAGCAAATGCCGAAGTACGCCAAATTTATGAAGGATATTCTTACAAAGAGGCGGAAATATTCGGAGCCGGAAACCGTTGTTCTTGCAGCCAATTGTAGCGCTATTATTCAAAGAACTCTTCCGAAGAAAGAAGCCGATCCGGGGCGAGTTACCTTACCCATTAGAATTGGTAATGTCTTTGTTGGAAATGGCCTTATTGATTTGGGCTCAAGCATCAATCTCATTCCATTATCTATTGTGAAAAAGCTTGGGAACATTGAAATTAAGGGCATCCGGATGACATTGCAATTGGCCGACAAATCAACCACTCATCCGATTGGGTTGGCGCAAGATGTGTTGGTGAAAGTTGATAAATTTTTCTTTCTGGTGGACTTCATTGTTATTGATATGGAAGAGGATGAGGATGCTCCTCTAATTATTGGTCGCCCTTTTATGAAGACCGCTCGCATGATGATAGATGTTGATGATGGCCTTATGAAAGTGCGGGTTCTAAATGAAGAGGTATCTTTTAATCTATTCGAAGCAATGAAGCATTCAAAAGACAATCATGATAGCTTTCGTCTCGATGCAATAGAAGAAGCAACTTTGGAGGTTTCTAAGCATGTTCATATAATGTCTCCTTTGGAAAGGGCTCTTGATGATGCTTTTGAAGTATTTTCAGATGAATAAGAAAGAGCTCTTGAAGAATGTTTGAAAGAGCTTGAATCTCTCAATGAATTACAACCATGGGAAGTTGAGAATGAAGAGTTGAAGAAAGAACCTAATGATGAGAAAGTTCAACTTGAATTGAAGGTGCTTCCTTCTAATTTGAAGTATGCATTCCTCGATGAAAGTCGGAACAAGCCGGTAATTATTAGCAACGATTTGTCTAACAAAGAAGAAACCCGTTTGATTCAAGTGTTGAAAAGAAATCAAGAAGCTATAGGGTGGGTTCTTTCCGATCTTAAAGGAATTTGTCCATCGTATTGTATGCACAAGATTCTAATGGAAGAGGATTTCAAGGCGGTTGCTCAACCACAAAGCCGTTTGAATCCTACTATGAAAGAGGTTGTTCGGAAAGAAGTTGTGAAGCTTTTGGATGCAGGAATGATCTACCCGATCTCTGATAGTCCATGGGTAAGCCCCGTGCACGTTGTTCCTAAAAAGGGTGGCATGACCGTTATCCGAAACGAGAAAGATGAGTTAATCCCAACAAAGATTGTGACGGGGTGGAGAATGTGTATTGACTATAGAAGGTTGAATACCGCAACAAGAAAAGACCATTTTCCACTTCCATTCATGGACCAAATGGTCGAGAGGTTATCCGGGCAACAATTCTATTGTTTTTTGGACGGTTATTCGGGCTACAATCAAATTGCGGTTGACCCGGCGGACCACGAGAAGACGACTTTTACTTGTCCTTTTGGCATTTTTGCCAATCGAAAGATGCCTTTTGGCTTATGTAATGCGCCGACAACTTTCCAAAGGTGTGTTCAAGCTATCTTCTCCGACCTCATAGAAAAGACAATGAAGGTGTTTATGGATGATTTTTCCGTGTTTGGAGTATCTTTCGATTTATGCTTGAAGAATTTGGAAACCGTCCTTGAGAGGTGTGTAAAGACAAACTTGGTGTTGAATTGGGAGAAATGTACCTTTATGGTGACGGAGGGAATTGTGCTTGGCCACAAAGTTTCTTCCAAAGGCCTTGAAGTCGATCAAGCGAAGATTGAAGTGATTGAAAAGTTGCCTCCTCCTACCAATGTCAAGGGAATCAGAAGCTTTTTAGGACATGCGGGATTTTATAGGCGATTCGTCAAAGATTTTGCAAAAGTAGCAAGGCCACTGAGCAACTTGCTCAACAAAGATCAGGTATTTCTCTTTGACGATGAATGTCTTATTTCTTTCCAAATTTTGAAAGAAAAACTAATTACCGCTCCAATAATCATCGTACCAAATTGGACTTTAAATTTTGAACTAATGTGCGATGCGAGTGATTACGCTGTGGGAGCGGTGTTAGGTCAAAGGAAGGACAAAACTTTTCATGCTATACTTTACGCAAGCAAAGTATTAAATGAGGTGTAAGTAAATTACGCCACAACCAAAAAAGAATTGCTTGCGATTGTATATGCATTTGAGAAGTTTCGTTCTTACCTAATAAGGTCAAAAGTGGTAATCTACACTGATCATTCGGCAATCAAATATCTGCTCACTAAATCGGATTCGAAGTAAAGGCTCATCCGTTGGATCTTTTTACTTCAAGAATTTGATTTGGAAATAAAGGATAAAAAGGGTTCAGAGAATTTGGTGGTGGATCATTTGTCCCGCTTGATCAATGTGGAGGTAACCAAAACAGAAAAGGAAATCCGAGAGGAATTTCCCGATGAAAAATTGTTTCGAGTCCAAATTAGGTCGTGGTTTGCAGATATTGCTAACCACAAAGCAACCAGTTGGATACCCGAAGACCTAACTTGGAATCAAAAAAGGAAGTTCTTGTCGGATGCTAATTATTATGTGTGGGATGACCCTTACTTGTTCAAGTTAGGAGGTGACAACCTTTTGAGAAGGTGTGTCACGAGTGATGAAGCTCAGAGTATTCTTTGGCACTGTCATAACTCGCCTGATGGAGGCCATTTTAATGGTTTGAGAACGGCCACGAAAGTCTTGCAATCAGGCTTTTATTGGCCTACTCTATTTAAAGACGCAAATCTCCATGCGCAAAGTTGTGATACTTTCCAAAGAACTGGTGGAAATGGAAAAAGAGATGAAATGCCCCTTCAAAATATCCAAGAGGTTGAAATTTTTGGTTGTTGGGGCATAGATTTTGTTGGTCCATTCCCACCCTCTTTTGGAATTGAGTATATTTTAATAGCGGTTGATTATGTTTCGAAGTGGGTTGAAGCAATTGCTTCACCTAAGGCTGATGACAAAACGGTAATAAAATTTTTAAAGAAAAACATCTTTGCCCGTTTTGGAACTCCTCGGGTTCTTATAAGTGATGTCGGGTCACACTTTTGCAATACATCTCTTGAAAGTGTTTTGAAACATTATGGTGTAATGCATAAAGTGGCGACCCCTTACCACCCACAAATGAACGGTCAAGCCGAGGTGTGTAACCGTGAGGTGAAAAAGATTCTGGAAAAAATTATGTCAAGTTCAAGAAAAGATTGGTCACAAAAATTGGATGAGGCATTGTGGGCGTACCGTACCGCTTACAAAGCTCCAATTGGCTTAACTCCGTTTCAATTGGTCTATGGTAAAACATGCCATTTACCCGTTGAAATGGGGCACAAAGCATTGTGGGCCCTGAAACTGTTAAATTTTGATAAAAACGTGGCCGGAGAAAAAAGGAAAATACAACTGCATGAATTGGAGGAAATGCGGAATGCCGCATATCATTCTAGTTGGTTGTATAAGGAGAAGGTGAAAGGGTATCATGATAAGAAGATCCGGAAAAAGGATTTCAAGGTTGGCCAAATGGTATTATTGTTCAATTCCCGGTTGAAACTTTTCCCGGGAAAGTTGAAATCGAAGTGGTAAGGACCGTTCCTTGTTAAAGAAGTGAAAAGTTTTGGAGCAATTGTGATCGAAGATATGCAGAAAAAAGACGGTTGGACCGTAAATGGCCAACGTTTGAAAATCTACCTTGGAGGTAATTTCGATCGAGAAAATTGTTCCGTTCTCCTAGACGTTCTTCATTGATCGTCTTGGACCGTCGAGCTTATCCGACGTTAAACAAGCGCTCGTTGGGAGGCACCCCAATTCTGTAAGTTTTTATCGTTTTTTGGTTAATTTGCTGTTTAATCGTGTTTTTTGTAAGTTGGTGTGATTTTACTGCTTGGAATGATATTTTGTGCTGCTGGAACCATGTTTTGAGCTGCTGGTAATATTTTGAGTGTTGCAGAGCCCGCTTAGCGCGCTCTGAAGAAAAAGTCACCCCCACTTCCAGTGAGCAGCGCGCTTAGCGCGGCCAGAGCCCGCTTAGCGCGGTATGCGAAATTTTGAAAAAAAATATGGTTTTGTCTGGGCCCAATGTGCTGACCAGACCCAGATTTCGCTTTAGAAGCTAGGGTTCTGAGGTTGTGCCTCATTTCCCCCTTTTTCTCAAAAATCTCAAGTTCTCTCTTCTTCTCCCCAACTTCATTTTTCTCCAAAATGTTTGAGAGTTCCTTGGATTCCTTTGGCCCTAGCTTCATCTTTGTCATTTTCTTGCTCATCATCTACATCAACAAATGTAAGTTCTTCATTTTCTTTTTAATTTTTAAACCCATTTTGGGTTGTAGCTTTAATGTTCATTGTTCTTGTTCATCCTGTTCTTCTTTTTGTTGTCATTTTCCATTATTATCACTAGACTAGTATAATTGCATGTGGATAGGAACTTTGATTTTAGAAATTAGGGATTTTGAATGTAGAAATTAGGTTTTGTGTAGATATTAGGGTTTTAATTTTATGTATTCATGATTGAAGAATCTCTCTGAATATGTCTCTGTTTTAAGATTAGGGTTTTATCCATTGGAAGCTGTCTGTTGCAGAGAGGAATTTTTCTGCAAATCGCAGAGCCCGCTTAGCGCACTCTCCCCAACTTCATTTTTCTCCAAAATGTTTGAGAGTTCCTTGGATTCCTTTGGCCCTAGCTTCATCTTTGTCATTTTCTTGCTCATCATCTACATCAACAAATGTAAGTTCTTCATTTTCTTTTTAATTTTTAAACCCATTTTGGGTTGTAGCTTTAATGTTCATTGTTCTTGTTCATCCTGTTCTTCTTTTTGTTGTCATTTTCCATTATTATCACTAGATTAGTATAATTGCATGTGGATAGGAACTTTGATTTTAGAAATTAGGGATTTTGAATGTAGAAATTAGGTTTTGTGTAGATATTAGGGTTTTAATTTTATGTATTCATGATTGAAGAATCTCTCTGAATATGTCTCTGTTTTAGGATTAGGGTTTTATCCATTGGAAGCTGTCTGTTGCAGAGAGGAATTTTTCTGCAAATCGTAGAGCCCGCTTAGCGCGCTCCTGCGCGCTTAGCGCAGTCTGGGATTTTCAGAAAAATTCCCCTCTTCTAAAATTCTGTTTTGATCCTTTGGATTATTTGTTGTATTTGTTTAGGAATTTAGACATATTTTAATGTTATTTTCGTTAATGTATTTGTCTGTTTTTGTGGATGTTTTGTGTGTTTTTTTTCCAGATGTATGGTAGAAAGAAATAGTGTGTTGGTTCAACATCAAACCCAACAAGACGACCTCCATCAGGACAATTTGATCACAATCGGTTTCTTGGTCTTGAACAACAACTGAGATATCAACAACTCGAGAGAAGAACTGTTTGGCCTGATAGAATTATACAGATTGATCCCTTAGGAAGTTATCAACACACAGCTTCTCTGGTGCAAGGAGGAGGCTGGGACAAGCTCTCTGAACTTTACCCAGAATATCATCTGGATATTGTTAGGGAATTTTTTGCTAATGCCTTGCCTTCGGGTGATGAGGCTTTCAATTTTAAAACTTGGGTAAGGGGCAAGGAGATTGATTTTTCTAGGGATGCAATTAACACCTACCTTGGGAATCACTTAGAGTTGGCTGAAGATGAGTTATGCGACTATGGAAAAATGTTAGCTCGAGGAAGTTGGAATGCCGAGCAGTTAAGAGAGGTTTTGTATGTACCAGGTCAGTCTTATCAGTTGAGTACTAGTGGTGCCCCTCTGAAGTTCATGCGAGGTGTGTTGACTACGTAGACTCAAATTGTAATGTCGGCTGTCTTGCACAACCTAAAGCCTCGTAGTCACACATCCTCCATTCCCATGTAGACAGCAGGCCTTTTAGCTTGTATTCTTGATGACGAGAAGACCGTGGATTTAGCACGGATCATTTCTAATGAGCTGAAGAGGATTTCTATGAGCGCTACACCGTTAGGTGATAGGATGGCTTGTACTTTGACTTATCCTGGGCTGATTATGGCATTGTGCCATAAGGCGCGAGTCACCCTTCCAAACCATGGGAATGTGAAGCTGAATGTTTTGGATGACAATTTTATCACCCGTTTTTGTTTACAGGTACACAATTAAGCTATCCATGTTGCTGCTGCTGCCCCTGCAAGGCGTGTTCGTGATTCGAGTGCTGAGGCCAATTGGGCCATGCACGAGGCTCACCAGCGTGCCTTTTTATTTATGCATGATTCTATGATGCAGCTGCAGCTTCAGATCCGAGAGCCTCATGTTGATTATCCTTTGAGGTCGAGAGAGGACCTCATGGCATATGCTAGGTGGCCTGAGGCCAGGCCAGGTTTTTCGGAGGGGGCAGCTGTTCATGATGATGATGTTGGTGGTAATGATGGAGTGTCGAGTTCGAGTTCTTATTGATGGGTTTGATTGTTCCACCTTCGTATTTTGTTATGTTTAGTTTGTTGCTAGTATTATTGACTTTTGTTTAAGATATTGTTGTAGTTCACATCCGGGCGGATGTTGATTTTTGGATAATTGTTAAAATATTTTCTTATTATTAGTGAATTTTCCATCCGGGCGGATGATGTTTTTTGTTTAGAATTTTTGGTACAAATTTTTTTGTGTTTGTTCTCTATTTAAGGTAATTGATTGATGAAGCAAGTTCTAGTTTCTTTGAACGAAAGTGATGTGCTACACCAATCATTGATGGTGATGATATAATTCTGGATTGTTGCACAAAAAGGTACTCTATTTGTGCTTTGTAGAATGTTAGCATGTGTATGAACTTTTTGCTTTACATAAATTTCAAGCTTTGCTTCATTTAGCATGTATGTTCATATGGGAATCAATTAGGACATTACCACAAATGTGAGTTTCCTCCATTGTTCACAAATTATTGAGGGATTCAAGTAGTTGTTGCTTACTCAAATGGTTTATGTTTAATCTTGCTTGTAGTTTTGAAATTTTGGAAACTTTGAAATGATCAAGGCAATTTTTTGAGTACTATGAGTAGAACCACTTCAAGTCACCTTGTGAGTGTGTGAACATTAGAAACCTCTCTTGAGCCTAAAGGAAAAAAATTGTATCTTTGAAGCATGAACCCGGACTTTAACCGTTTTGAAGAGCATTTTGATTTAAGTTTATAGTATTGTTGAAGTTGGGGAGATTGGTTCATTGAGAAAGAGAAGAAGGAATTGTGGACAATGCATTCTCAAGTGAAATAAAAAATAGAATGAAAAAAGAAAGAAAAGGAAAAATAAAAAATGAAAGAAAAGGAAAAATTGTGGGAATCAAAGAAAGAAATAGAATGCATTGTGAGAATAAGTTGGAAGTTTGAGCAAGAATGGTTGTTTAGAAAATAAAATGCTCTTCATGAAATTTGCCCTTTCTTGTTTCAATGGCCGTGTACATATGCCCCTTGTTTCTTAACCCCGACCAAGTTACAACCGATAAAAGTCCTTTTGTGATCTTTGTTTCCATTGTTTTCATTAGTTGTGAGATGATTGCATAAATTGTTTTGGATGAGGCACAATTGCTTATGAGTGTGTTTTGTCCCTTGTAAATATTGAGCATGGCTCATCTAAATAAGTAGGTGATTCCCGTTTGAACATTTGTTTGCTTTTGATGAGTGCTTGTTATTTCTGTTTAGAAGTTAGTTCATAGACATGTTTTGATTCTTTGTTGAAGCTGAGCAGTACTTGCGAGCGCATCAATTTAGTTTGAACCATTGATTTTTGATTGTGTTTGCTTATCCGATATTCCTCTTGTTTCTATTCTATCTTACCTTTGTTTGAGGACAAACAAAGAAGCAAGTTGGGGAGAGTTGTTAGGTGCTAAAATGTGTAAATATTTAGTTTAGTTTTTGGCATCGTTTGAGATCTTTATTTGTTAATCGATGCTTTTTCCCGTTGTTTCCGGTAAATAATCGTAGTACAGTTTAATTGCATTATTAGAATTATTTATTTAACTTTTGTGTTTATAATTGTAGGTTTTAGCATTTCAATGGAAGCTTGGAGCATGGAAGGCTCTTAAGGAGCATTTTTGAAGAAATTGGATTTTTGAAGCATGCTGCAAGCGTGCTTAGCGCGGCTTGGGAGCATTTTACAGTAGGTAGCCGCTTAGCGCGGTCTGTAGCCCGCTAAGCGCGGTCAAGGGTGGTTTAACAATAAAGTACAGCGCGCTTAGCACGCTCTGCGTAACTCAGTCCCCTTATAAATAGATTAGATCAGATTTTTTGGGGATCATACATATTTCTTTAAGAGTAAAAACCTTGAAAACACTGTAGTATCCTATTTTCGAAGAATCGAAGCATCATTTGTCGAGAGATCGTCGTTGATGCTTGTTTCTCTTCTCCATTTTCTTGTTTGTGAAGCTACCATGACAATGGGTAGCTAAGCACTTCTAGTGTCAAGATTAGTGGAGGTAATCCATCATTTTTGTATGTATTGATATTGTATTAAGTTTGTGAACTTTGTTAATGATAAATATAGAGAAGAAACTTTGTTTTTATGGTTCATCTTTTGTTTTGATTCATGATTGAGAGATATGTGTTAAAACTTGACCTAAGTTTCAATCCATCAAATATTCATGAGGCTAGAGATAGTTTTGAATGTTGATGTTCATAAATATTGTTCTTAAAGGTTATCATATTGATAGTTTGTGTGAGAGATCAACAAAGGATCAATATGATAAATCGCACAACAAGTGTTCGAGAGAAACTTGTTGAGAGGATATGTGAGTTTATTTATCTTTAGAAAGTTCACACGCTTTTTCGAAGATATACGTACGAAAACGAATTACCGGCTACTAATATTGACATGTTTTTATAAATCGTTAAAACAAATCCTTTTACCATTCATTACTTAAGTTTGGATGCAAACGTTCCGACTGAAAACAACCAAAACCCTTTGTTCCGATTAAAGTTTAAAACCTTTTCAACTGTAGAAAGGCAGTGATATCTCTAACAATCTCTGTGGAGCGATAACAAAACCCTAACTCTATTTGTATTCCAACATTAACCAAGGTAACAGAGGGGAATTTAGGATTGATGAGAATGGTGTGATGAGGTTTTGAGATAAAGTGTGTTCTAGATGTTCCAGAAATCGAGAAAGGTATCCTATGAAGAAGGATATTATTGAGTTCGTTTATGCTTGTTTGATTTATCAGAATGTCGTAGATCAAACATCAGAAGTCGTTGGGTATGATGCAACCGTTGAACATTCTAGAATGGGAATGGGATAGTATTTCTATGGATTTTGTGTCGGGATTGCCGAAGACTGAGAAAGGGAATGATTCTATTTGGGTGATTATGGATAGACTAACTAAATCGGCTCATTCCTTACCGATGAAGATTAATTATTCTATGCAGAAGCTAGCTGAGATGTACATTGAGGAGATTGTGAAGCTGCATGGGATACCTGTCGCTCCCGGGATTTTCATCCAAGTACAAACTCGAAAGTGGCGCGGAAACAGAGTCGCCAACAATGTGTATTTATCCCAAGAGAGGGAAAGGAAACACTGCATAAACCTGGGGGAAAGGAAAAGCATGGTCTTACGACCAAGAGAAACGGGTAAGGGAGTCGGTTACGCGAAGGGAAGGTGTTAGCACTCCACGCGTCCATCGTACTCGATGGGATCCACGCTTGTTGTCTCGATCAAAGGGTGTCGTCGTCTGGAGCTCCACTGCTACTGGAAAGGAGAAGGAATGAGAACGGAAAAGAACGGAGAAACGAAGAAGAAAAGAAAAATAAGTGACTCGATAGGACGTCCTCGGAGTACTAGGCCTACGTATTCCCTCGGGAACGGGAAAATCAGAGTCAACGTAGTTCAGACACGAACTAGGGGGAGGTTGCTCGCCAAGACATCTCCGTCTCGTGCCTACGTATCCTCAATCTAACCAGAGAGAGGAAATCAGAGCAGTAGTAGTTCGACTTAACGAAGTCGGTGTTTTTTATGAGCGACGTTAAGTTCGCGTCTGGCAGTTAGGGTCGATGCCTGTTTGCGACGAGACGGAAGTAACGTGCCCTTTTCTGAAAATGAGGTTTGGAACTTAACGATCCCGAAGGATAAAAAGGTTTGAGTTTGTTTTGTGTTTTTTAGACAGAAGTATTTTTGAAGTTGTTTGTAACTTGCATTGCACCCAAGTCTACAACATAGGAACGAATACGTCGCGTATCGTCCCCCAACAGAACGTACACTAAGTACCCTAGAAGAATGAAGGGAGACCCCCCATTATTCACTTCCCACATATAAGGCTCATGCGCAATACACGTTTAACCTTTATTAAGTGTTTTTAGAGGTGTTATGAGATGAGAAGAGAAAACTCAAGTCGAAAAGAAAACACTAAAGGGAAACTAAACGTTCCTAATGTTATCATGCAAAGGTGGCCCTAAGGTCAAGGTTTGAGAACCTAAGTCTAAAAATAAGAGAGGGATAGCACTACCTAGTGCTTATCCTACCTCACTTTAATCAAAGATTAAAGTTGATCTAGGATTCCCAAGGGTGTGAATAAGTTGTACACACAAAGCATTATGTCATGCTATTCACAAACACACAAGAGAAAGTAAAAGAGATAAGAGAGAATAGGTATGAGTATGGATAAGCATCCACATACTCAAGACTTACCATAGCCCCTACACAAAATGGTTAGTACCAAAACAATTCAAATATTGAAGTACAAGTGAAGAAAGTAAACACTAGTGTTCTAAAAACTCTAAGAAACTTCTAAAGGTCCAAACCTAAAAAGAATGGATCCCTAAAGGTTGGTACTGACCTAGAGCAGTAGCAAAGCCTACTTACATCCACCAATGGTTACAAAGGTTTATAATATCAATCTATGCCCAAACAATCTACCAAACATCAAAGGAATGCAATGATATGCACTAAAGATGCACCATGAACATTTAAGAGATGTAAACATGCAATAAGGCATAATGAAACACCAAAACCAGTAGAGAACCACTTCACAAATGTCATTAAGTATCCATGAATTATCATCCATAATATGAGAATGAAAACTCAAGAAGAAGAAGTGGGAAGAAGTAGAACAATGTCACACAATAATTCACAATGTTGTTTACGTACAAAACAAGTCACAAATGAGGGTTAAATGCAATTATGAATGCAAATGGACATGGATCAATATCAAACATGTTATAGGATGACATAGGAATGCATAAATGAACAAGTATGGTTCACATCCAAATCACACTAGAGGTTAAGAAGAGAAGGGCACAACTTTGAATTCATACAAGGTGAAACATACTTCAAAAGTTCATGAACTTGTAATGCACATAACATGAAGTTATAAACCAATGTGAATGGATGAAATGAGTCATGTAAAGTATAGGAACATACAAGGATGAATTTTAATGGCATACCAAGGTGAGACGTACACAAACTAAATCAAAGAAGAACAAGTAATAAGTGCAACATTAACAATGTATACAAGACGCACATCAATTGCAAAACATGTCAAAGTGAAAAGTGAATGACCTATAACTTGGCATTCATGACCTATAATGTTTCTATTAACACACATCAAAAGATAACACCAAATGTCTCAAGGAATCCAACACAATGCAACCTAAAACCCTAGCAAATACTCACAAGGAAGCACATAAGCATACATGTGATCAAACAATTCAAAGAACCTAAACCAATGATGATAAAAATGCACAAACCAAATCATATGGTATCCAAACAGTAGGCAACTCAATCACAAAATTATAGGTCTAAATTCCAATGTAATCACCTTTAATAATGGCTCACACTTCACAATGTTCACACAATGATAGTGCACAAAGATGTTGATAAATGCATATGAAATAATGCTTCTAAAATGCCATGAAAAATCACATTAGATCCTTATTAGGTCACACAAGTGTGACTCAAGTATGGGACAAAACTTCAACTAGGAACTATGTCAAATAAAATGGAAATGAAGCATGTATCACAATTAAGAAGCTCTAAAAAGAAATTCAAAAGAAAATACCAAATTAATATGAGAAAATGATAAAAACAGAAATAAAATTCATTAAAAATTATTTAAATGTGTAAAGATCAATGGAGAATTATTAGGGAATTTTTGGATGCTTCAAAGTAATTTTAAAAATTAAAAATGAAAACAGATGCAAAAGAAAATAAAAAACAAAAGAAAAGGGTCAGGGGGTGTAGCGTGAGTAAAAAAACCAGTTCAGAAGCATTGGGGCCCAAAACAAGGAGGTACGAAAAGCAAAGCCAGCCCAACCCAAAAAACACGCTCTCAGATGAAGTCCATACCATGTGGATCAGTCAACCGTTGACTCAGCAATAGCCATTGGACCAGTCAAACATTGATCATAAAAAAAAGTAACACAAACGAGTAAACTAAACAATGCGCACATGATAACTAGCATGGAAGACACACACATGATCAAACAATTTAAAAACATTCAGAAAAACGCGCACGTGCATGGGAGGGTGTCTCATTTATGTGTTGGCACGATCCTAGCCCTAGGATTGAAAAGATCTAATGGCTGTGTTATGTTCCAGTTCTAAAACCCTAGCAAACCCTCACCGGCCGGAGAAGGACCTCCGGTCATCTTCTCCGGCTATCTCCGACGACTGCAACTAATCAAACTTCCCAGAAATTCACAAAGTGCACATCAAAATGAATATGAAATTGTGGAGAATACGAATCCATGCTTAGAATCAACAAACAACACATAACCAGAGAGAAACGAAGGGAGAAAGTTTGCCCTAAAAAAATGATCTAAGCTTCTAACAAGCCCTATCAACTAGCCAGATCAATCACAACTCCTATTGAGCTTCAAAAATCACCAGAACCAAGCTTAAATCAGTGAAATCGTGCAAAGAAAGTTGGAGATGAAACTTGAAATGTGAGCTTCTTCAAGTCAAAAGTAATCCAGAGAGGAGGATCCTGAGCTCTCTGAACTTACTTGAGCAAAATAAATGCTCGTAGATGTTTGAAAATGCAGAGAAATGAATCTGAATTTGAAAATGCTTCAACAATCTTCACTGCCTCAATGTCTCAATGTTTCTCAATGATGAAGATTGAAAGAGAAATGTGATGAACTCGTGCAGAGAGAGAGGATTCAGAGAGAAATTTGAGAGCTCTGGTTTTTGAGATGTGAAGAATGAGAAAGTGTTCACAAATTCTGTTAGGAGGAGTTTATATATCTGAGGTTAAGATCTAACTAGTGTAGTTGATGGTTAGAACTCAAGTTAGACTGAGTTGTGAGTTAACTGAATGAGTCAAGGTAGTTATGCCACGAGTTGAGAGGTTTTGGTTAAAGTGTGGAGTGATCATGGAGCTATGGTGGGGATGAAGTGGAAATGGATGGTGATGATGTCTCACTGAGTTTACAGCAGGAGCTTGTTCAACAAGTTTCTTCTTTCCTCTTTGGTGTACGACTCTATGTATGAAGCATGTATGTGTAAGGTATGTTGGTCCAAAAGAGGCAATGCTGCAAAGGTGTTTGGTATGCGTGTGAATGTGAATCAGCTAACAACAACAAATACCAAACACTTCTAATTCTGGCAGCCAAGACATAATGGAAATGTTGATGTTTGGGGATGAAGTTCTCTCATGTTGATGGATGAAATTATGAGCTTTTGGATGTAATGGAAAGAGGATACAAGATAGAACATGTTTGGTGTTGAAATTAGATTGAAACAATGCCTCTAACACACTTGAAAATAGCTTGGAACAAGAGAAAACATGACTGGTTTATGGGCGAGGCAACCTACATGTCATGCCTGGCAATATGACTTGTGAATTTTAGTGTGAGACCCTTGTTTTGAAACCTCCATAACTCTTCATACATTGTTCATCTCAAAAAATGTCCAACATCAAAGTTGAAGAGGACATGGAGATGAACAACTTTGATGTTCAACAATTTTTCATTTAAAGCCTTATTGATGGAGAAAACTAGCTTGACATTTGGCACACCACCTGTTTGATGAAATTATGGCTGAGTGCCTTGAGATTGCCTTGTCATGACCTGGTTTTTGCCTTGGTTTTGTCAAACTTTGATTGATCATAACTCCCTCGATTTTGATCCAATGGAAGAGTTCTTAATATGGATTTAAAGCTTAAGATGTGATCTTTAATTGGCTCAACTTAGGACTGAAGTTTGAAGCCTTTATCCTGAAGAAAGAATGCCTTGAAATGGAGTGCAAAATGGTCCAAACTTACCATTTTTTGAAACCCTAAATTTCTAAAAATGGAAACTTGGTACAATTCTTGATTTTTGATGATTCTTTCATTATTTCTTGACCAAATTCTCACCAATGATCATGTTTGACATGAGGAACATGGATTTGACCCAAAAAGTCAAGGGTTGACTTTTTCCTCTGCACAGTTGACTTTTCCCCAATTGTATTGACTTTCAGTCAACTGATCAATTGAAACCCTTCCAAATCAAATTGATGGACAATCTTCCAACCTTAGACACTTAAGGACATGAGGAATACCATAGAATCAAGTTTTTCCCAAAAAGTCAGAAATAAACGGATGTTATGGCAATCCCTAGTTTTGTACCCTCAGTCTAGGAGAAATAAACACATCCTCCAATTCCAAATTCCTCTGAGTATGATGTGTATCCTCCCAAACAATGATGGGATGTGCCATTTGGAGGTGATAAAAGCCCAAAGATCTTGCCCATTGGGGCATTATACTCAAGAATTCCAAAACCCTAGTTAAGCACTGGTTAGGATGATGTGATTCCCTTGCATTCTCCTGTCAAGCTTGATCATATGATAAGATGATGACTCAACTTAAGATCTCCTGAGGCTCAAGGCTCCTTGGATTTAGTTTGGACACCCTGATCCCATGCCAATGAACCAATGAAATGCAAATGATGATTATGCAAAATGCAATGAAACATAAGCCAGTAAAAGCTAAAAGCAAGAGGGCAAATTTTGAGGTGTTACAGCTGCCCCTATTCAAACTTCTTGGATCTGCGGGTATGGAAGCGAAGATTTCCAGACAATCGAGATACATGAAGATTGAATACTAAAATAACCTGGAAATTTGCAAACTGTGGGGATAACAAAATAGAGTCGTTTACGAGGACGTCCGCAGACAAACTCGAAAAGGAAGACCGGCCACAGACGGACTACCCAACAAAAGATAAAACGAGGACGGCCGTAGACGAGCTCGAAAAGGAAGACCGACCACAGACGGGCTACCCAACAAAAGATAAAACGAGGAAGGCTGCAGACGAACTCGAAAAGGAAGACCGGCCACAGACGGGCTACCCAACAAAAGATAAAACGAGGACGGCCCAAGACGAACTCGAAAAGGAAGACCGGCCACAGACGGGCTACCCAACAAAAGATAAAACGAGGACGGTCGCAGACGAACTCGAAAAGGAAGACCGGCCACAGATGGGCTACCCAAAGATTAGTAGAATCAACAGATCTACCAAAATGACTCCGCTGGGGAAAAGAGAAATCTAGACTGACAACTCTGTAGGGGAGTATATGTAGGAATAGGAAGGACGAATCCACTGGTTGCTGTGTAATGTTAAACAACATCTCTTGAGTTACATCACTTTCTGCTGGGGAAAGAGACTGGCAAAAGAAATCAAACCTGGCTTATGTTTCGAATGCGCATGTTTGAATTTTTCTATGGCGTAATGCTCCATGCGAAATGGAAATGCTACGCGTTTTGGAGGATGCCATGCAAAAATGCTTATGCAATGCAAAAGAAGCGCTTCAGCAAAATAAATGCTGAAGCTGAAGGCAACTCCACCGGGGATGAGAGACTGAATTGTCCTCTGAAATAAGAGACCCTGCTGAGAAAGACATTGATCACAAACTCTGCTGGAGATGAAAACTCCGAGAGACTACCCACTCTGTTGGGGATGGACAAAAACGAACATTGAAGATGGAACCCAAAGAGAAATTCCCTCCGCTGGGGATTACCAATGACTTCTACCTGAATCTTAAGACCTGCTGAGAAGATCACCACCAAACTATGCTTGGGGAAACAAGTCAATAACACCGACCCTGCTTGGGGTATTATTGAACTTACCCTACTGTTGGGAGATGCTCTTACCTTTATCCTGCTGGGGAATACCAGCCAATACTAGCAAATCTGCTTGGGGAATGGTGATCGACAGCATCAACTTTGCTAGGGGATACCACCGAGCTTAATCCTCTGCTGGGGATCAGACCAAACCATTGTTGGTGAGAAATATTTCCTGACTAGCTGAGGAAAATAGGTATTCAGACTCTGTGGGGAAATAACATCTTTGTCCAAAGAAGATATTCCATCAGTCTCTTGCTGGGAATACAGACGTATCAACTTCTGGCTATTTGCTAAGAGAGTAATGGACCAACCACCACTCTAGCTGGGGAAGTAAGCCTCTGTATTTTGCCTGGGGAAGGTAATTTCTGCTGAGGAAATGATTCACCTTACCCTGCTGGGGATTAGAGCACACAGCTGCTAGTGAAACATACATTCCTTGTCCTGCGGAAACAAATACCAGACTCTGTATGGACGATAAAATCTTTACCAGAGACAACCAACATGTCCTCTGCTGAAGATACCACAACATCTACCTTGAAGCAATTCACCTCTGATTGCTTGCTGGGGAATAATAGACCAACCATGACTTTGGTTGAGGATACAATCCTTTGTACGCTTACAGGGGAGAGTAAGCTCTGCTGAGGATGATGATCTTTCAGATGCTAAAGAGAGTAACTCTACTGGGGAGAAATCCTGCTACCCTGCAAACAAAGTCAACTGACAACGCAAAATGGCTATCTAGACTATCATCCTAATGACTATTTCATGAGCAACTTCCACTGTTTTCCGATATGTCCTGTAAAGCTTAACATTTTGCATGCAATGTCTTATCAAAATATCAAACTTTTCACAAACAAAACAGTAAAAATAAAATGTAAATAGAAAGCTCTTTGACTGAAATGAAAATTTCATTGAATGAATTGGCCTGTAAATAGGCATTTACATTCAGAGGCAATTCCTGGAAAGAGGTAATTGTACAAAAAGAAGAAAAAGAAAATACGCATGTCGGCAACGTGGGGAACAAATGTCCACCATGATTCAATTCAGCTATGACCCGTATGTTTCGCTTATCCGCATATGTTTTGACCTTCGAAGAGACTGGCTGGGCTGATTCCTTTCCTTCGAAATTCCTATGTATCGAAAGGGTTCACAGATCGAACGCAGATCGTAGCCTCTTGCTTTTAAATCCCTAATTTTTGCCTGGATTGCCATTTTCGGGTTTTCGATCCACCGGGATACCCATTTTTGCCAAAGTTGCCCTTTCAGGTTTTCAACTTCGCGGGTTTATTCTTTTTTCTTTTTATCCCTAACTTTTGCCAGAACCTTTCTTTTTATGGTTCGCCGGGATGCCTTTTTTTTGCCTGGACTTTCTTTTTGTGTCCAGCGGGTCTCTTTTATGCAAAGTATTTTTTGACTACGTCTGCGTTCACAGGGGACGTAAAATCTTCGCCATCCATAGTTGAGAGTAATAAGGCTCCGCCAGAGAAAACCTGTCTTACTACGTATGGACCTTCGTAATTTGGAGTCCATTTGCCCCTGTGATCTGTTTGAGGAGGAAAGATCCTTTTCAAAACCAATTCACCAGCTTGAAAACACTGTGTAGCGAGCGATTTTTGGATGTGGTTGCGAAGCACTACCGCTCTTTGGGTTTACTATAGTTTGATTCATTTTTTATCCTATTGTGAGCTGATGAAGGAAGGGAAATAAATGCCTCCAACTAACCCTGCTTGCATACTAAGGTTAAACAGTCAAAATTGTTGGTTTACAGATGCTACAAAGATTCGGGGTCTCTCTTAGGTTATTTTGTTAAAGGAATGCCTGGGAGTTTGGTAGGAGTTTAAGACTGATGTTTTTCGATTGATATGTGAAGAGTATGGGATTTAGGGTTTTTGTTTAATGTGCTCGCTAAGATCTTTTCTTTCGATCTTATGCCTACGTATTCCCGTTTACCGAAACAGGGAAATCAGAGCGTTCGTAGTTCCTCCTATTCTATGGGAGGAAATTGGTGTTTTGGTGTCTTGTTCAAAGCCCAAGACGTGAAGCGAAAGATGATTTGTATCTTGTTCAAAGCCCAAGATGTGAAGCTGAAAGGTCTCGACTTTAGAGAGAATTTGTCATCTCTAAAGAAGGGTTTGTCTATTTATAAAGGAGAATTACTTTAACCGGGATGTGTGAATCCTAGCAATGCCATAATTTCCTAGAAAGGGGTTTTTAACCTGAAGGAGAAGACTTTAACTCAGTGTAGAGCAATGCCATCTTTCCTTAGGAATTTCTCATGCTAAAAGAGGGACAGTGGCATGGATATAGATGATCCAGAGGCTTGCCGTTTACAGCGATTAGATGAAAGGGAAGGAGTTATTGATGTTTGTTTACTGTGAACGTGACACAGGTTTGATGCTAAAAGGGTGATTGGATCAACCAGTGGTTTTATTATACAAAGCCTAAGAGGAGGCTATTATGTGTCTCGTACAAAGCCCGAGAGAGATGCGAAAAGGGTTGACTCAACAAGAGAGTCTTTTATACTCAACAAGAGAGTATTTTGTATCTCGTACGAAGCCCGAGATGGAGGCTGAAATTTGTTTGGCTCAATAAGAACCTTTTTGTATCTCGTACGAAGCCCGAGATGGAGGATAAAGATTTGTTTGACCCAACGATGGAGTCTTTTGTGTGTCTCATACAAAGCCTGAGAGAGAGGCTAAAAGTTGTTGGACTCAACGAGGAAGTCTTTGTATCTCGGACGAAGCCCGAGATGGAGGCTAAAGGGGTGCTATCACAGTTAAGTGTCAGGTCCAGTATACTGATTAAGAGAAAATCAGTTCTTATATGAGTAACACTGTACTCATGGATTTGATCTGAGGATCGGGTTTGTTACCTGTTCTTTAAGGAAACGAGGAAATCTGAAGGGTATCGAGACTGTCCGAGTCTACGGTTTCTTCCTATTTTTGGAAAGGGGGCTTGAGAATATCTTTGAGACTCAAGGAAATTAGACTGTCCAAGTCTAGAGTTTTATCTTTTGTACTATGTTTTGAGAAACAGTAGTAGACTCTTGAAAAGACTGTTCTATTAAGATGACTAAGTTCTGTTCCTATACCTCTAGAAGGTCGTCGGGACAATTTGTACGAAGCCCAAGAGGAGGCTGGAAACTTTTAAGAAGCCGAGAGGTCCTTGTATGAAGCCCAAGAGGAGGCTATCATTCCCGGAGGAAGAGATCATTATACGAAGCCTAAGAGGAGGCTGTGAATACTTCTAAGAAGCCGACGGGTCCTTGTACTAAGCCCAAGAGGAGGCTAGGTTGCTTTTAGGAAGCCTGTGGGTCCTTGTACAATGCCCAAGAGGAGGCCGATGCTTTTAAGAAGCCCGTGGGTCCCAAAACCCCGAGAAATTCAAGGCAAACTATTCACAAGGAATAGATCAAGTCAGGAAAGTTTGAGAATTTGGAAGAAACTCAAAGATGCCATTCACGGAGAATACATTCATCTTTGGGAGTAGAGTTTCTTGACAATTCCTAATGAGGACAGCCGAAGAGAAGACTGTATCTGGTGATCCTATTGGGGATCTAGTTGTCTATTTCTACGAACAAACGAAACGTCTTTTCCTAGTTCTAGACGTAGTTGCCGGGAAAACTCTAAATATCTATACTATTATTAAACAGTTGATATGAGTTTATGAAAGAAGACTTACAGCGAAACAACCCCACAATACAGTTATATGTATAGGAAAGTAGTAAATGAAAGCGATAAACACTTACTCGGTTGTAGAGCTTCCATGCTGTTTGGTTAGTTGTTCAACAAAGAAAGATTGAAAACAAAAGTATATTAAAAATCAAAGGAGAAAGTGCTCTGAAAAGAAAGATTTTGGGGCTTACAGCTCAAGGAGAGGCCCAAATGTTTTACTGTTGAATTTGTACAGAGGGACTTATACAAGTGACTGTGGCCCAGAAAAGGTTTTCTGTACAAAGGGATGGGTCTTACACTCTCTCAAGAGGCCCAAAAAGTTTGAAAAAGTTTGTTAAGGTGAAAATCAACAAAACCCTAATTTCATCATTTTTAAAAGTAATTTTTCAAGGAGAAATTAATTAAAATGATACAAATTCCAAATAAGTTTGAATAAACAACTTGTGGTTTTGGTTTTAGGTTTGAAAAATGAGGTTTTAATCACAAGATGAATTAAAACCTACTTGGTTTTGATTTTTCAACATGGATATTCATTTTTAAAAGGGTTTAAAAACAAATAAAAAGCATTTATTCACAAAAATACTAACTATATTAAATAAATAATATAAATCTAATTTTTTTGTGGAAATAAATATTTTAATATTTTTGTGATTTTTTGCAAAAAGAACCAATAAAAAATAATTAAAATTGAAAGAGTTATTAATTTTCCAAGTAATTAACAAAACATGAAAATATTGGAAAAAATAGAAAAATGTGAAAAAACACAAAATGGCATGGGTGGGGTTTGAACCCACGACCTCAATCATACAAGGCGCGCGCCTTACCACTGGGGTGGTGATACATCCATTGTTTGAAACAAACCAACAAATATACAAGGTATGACTTGGTTTTGGCTCAAAAACGTGAAGGTCATAACTTTCTCAATTCTTAATGGTTTGAGACAAAATTTATATGCATTTGGGCCAGAATTTCATAAGGCATCCAATGGCGGTGGTGGTTTTTTCAGATCACACTCCCTCCTCAAAACCCGATAGTGGTTTTGAAAATGACCTATAATTGCATGTTCTATGCTACACTTGAATACAGGCATGAATTACATGATCAATTGGCACAAACACAACACATATGACATGTATAAGAGATGCATAATCAATGGAATTCAAATGTACACATGTTTTGGTGGCTGCAAGTTGAGAGGTTTACCCTTCTTTGGGATTTTGGAGTTTTCTCTGCAATCTGCCAACTCTCTTGCTCTAGATATGATTTTATGCTTTGGACAACCTCAAATGATCCCTTGGATGCTCTTAGGATGATTGGAATCAGCTGGTACCTGCAAAAACACAAACCGTCCCTTTCTTGCAAAAGGGGTTAAAAGTGACCAAAATAGCAACTCCCTCAAATGGTGTTCCAGATGGTGGGAACCATTTGGGACAGTTCAAGGATGATATTTGGAGTGTGTTTGAGGTTTTATCTGGTTTGGAAAGTGACTGAATCAAGACATGGCTTGAAACATGCAAAAAAGTGCCATTTTGAGGTTTTGAGAGGTGACTTTGTGATGTTGTGATTACAGGTCACTTTTGATGGTTTGCACAACTTACATATGATATATATGAGGTGTGTGTGTGATTGGTTTGAGTGGAATTGCTCTCTAACTCAAAAACTCAGAATTACTTGCTTTGGAAGGCAAATGTGAGGTGAAAGAAGAGATTTTGAGGAAAGCATCTGTTTGATGGCTTTGGTGTACTCAAACTGAACACAATTGAGCTCTATTTATAGTAGAGCAAGTTTGTTTTGGGATCCACAGTGAATGGCAACTGCAGTGGTGTTTGTTCAATGTTGGCCAATGGAAATGCAAGTCTCCTCTAGCCATTGACTAGAGGTTAGGGCACAGGGCTGTGGTTCCCTTGGTCTTGGATATGTCTTGACTGATTTCAGATGAGAATGGCTCAGTCCATGCCACCTTGATGCTTCCATTGAATGCTTCAATCCAAACTTGGAGTCTTGTCCATATTTTGGCCATTCTAGGTTCAACATGCTATTTCTTGTTCCATGGACTTTGGAGGCTTGGCTCAGTGATTGTCCCCTTTAGATTCAATCCTTAGATGTGTCCAAGTGGATAGGTGCATTTGAATTTGGCTGATTTTGGCAAATCGATCAAAAATGCAAATTCTGCCTTGCCTTTGACAGATTTCAGCAAGGCAACTTGCCAATGTCATATCTCATGGCCCAAGTTGAATTTGGTAATGTTCTTGACCATTTTGGAAAGCCCTTACATGATACAACAACTGTTTGAACATGTTTGGTTTTGATCTCTTTTGAATCCAAGTGAAAAATCCCCCTACATTTGGCAAAAAGTGAGGTCAAATCTGACTTAGTGAAATTTTCACTAAGTGTTGGAACAAAGTGTGATTTCTTGATTTTGATCACTCCATAACTCAAAATCCATGAGGAATTTGGACATAGGTCAGTATGAAGTTTTTGTAGAGGGTAATGAGATCTACAAATCAAGCTTTTAATGGGGCACAATGGCCTTGTGGTTTAGGAGTTATGGTCCTCCAAAGTTAGTGCATTAGTGGCACTTTTTCCATAACTTAGAAATTTTTCTAAGTTTTATGGTTACCCCTTTTACAAGTTATCCCACTTTCTTTGGTTTTTCTTGATGAATGTTGATTCAAATCATACATTAACATCATTTTAGGGTTAAAAATCCATTTGGGTGAAAAATCTCAAAAAGTCAAAGTTGACTTTTGTGCACAGTTGACTTTTTATCATATGAATTCCAAACTGTGCAATTCTTCAGGAAATCATGTCCTTGACCTAAATCAAACTTGATGGACATGTTCCATGGGTGTCATAGGGTATATTGAATCATGTCTTAGGGTTTGGGAGCATGTCCTGGTCAAAAGTCAAAGTTACAGTTGACTTTTCCCGCAAAACCCTAACTATGGTACTGATGAAGTTGAGACTTGTTACTCAAGCTTCCTGGATCAATACATTGTTCCAAATGGATCAATATGGTATATTAGAGACCCTCAAATCATGTCTTGAGGTCTTGGCTTATGATTTGTCCCAAAAGTCAGCTTAGGGGTGAATTAGGTCAAGAAACCCTAATTCTTGATTTTTGATGTATGCATCCCCTGAGGCAAAATTGACTTGATGCTTGGGCCCATGAGGTTTCATGGAGTATATTAGGTTATGTTTTGGATCATTGGCTCATGCCCAGAGGAAAATTTCCAACTGGAGGCCCTGGTCGACCAAAACCCTAATTTGGTGACACTGTCGATCTTGAAGCTTGATCCACCTAGAAGGGAGCAGCCTTGTGCTTAATCCTTGAAGTGGGAGTCCTCTTGATCCTTTGTGGATGTTTGAGAGGTTAGACAAGTTGAGGATCAATATTGATCCTTTGTCTAAGAGCTCTGAGAGGGATTGAAACCCTAATCCTGATAGTAGTGAATGCTCACCCATCTTTGGGGAGACTGATGAGGTATGATGGTACATCCATATTGTGATGATGATTTGCACAATGATGGGAATCTAAGTGGTCAAAATTTGGGGTATGACAGATGCCCCTATTTAATCTTCTTGGACCCGAAGGTGCGAATGACGAAGGTATTCGGGCATTCGGGGTGCAAGAGGATTGAATATCGGAATATCCGAAATTTTGACGGTGTCTATGAATGGTAATTCACGCATTCATCTTCTTTCGCTAAGCGATGATGCTTAGAAAAGGTAAACTTCCCCTCGATCCTGGTTTCCTACCAAGGAACTGGTCTTAGTTTCTGAAATAAACTTCCCCTCGTTCTTGGTTTCCTACCAAGGAACTGGTCTAAGTTTCTTAAATAAACCTCCCCTCGTTCTTGGTTTCCTACCAAGGAACTGGTCTAAGTTTCTTAAATAAACCTCCCCTCGTTCTTGGTTTCCTACCAAGGAACTGGTCTTAGTTTCTGTAGTAAACTTCCCCTTGATCCTGGTTTCCTACCAAGGAACTGGTCTAAGTTTCTGAAATAAACTTCCCCTCGATCCTGGTTTCCTACCAAGGAACTGGTCTTAGTTTCTGTAGTAAACTTCCCCTCGATCCTGGTTTCCTACCAAGGAACTGGTCTAAGTTTCTGAAATAAACTTCCCCTCGATCCTGGTTTCCTACCAAGGAACTGGTCTAAGTTTCTTTTGTCAACAAACTTTATTGACAAGGGACGCTACTTGTAGCGATTTTTCCTCAAACTTCTCACCGAATTTTCCTGGGGAGATGCCATTTGATTCTACTGGGGAAAGCGAGTCTCTTGAGAGACTGCTTCCGCTTGAGGTCTTACATCATACTTTTCTCGGGATCTTCCCGGAGAAATGCCATATGATGTGATCCAATTTTGAGGTGCCGATGACCTTTTCATCAGTGGTTTCTCGGAGACACTGATGTACTGCCAAATCTCTGCTCGAGAGGCTTTCTCTGGGGATTTTCCTTAATCCGGGAAAGCAAGGATATCATCTTCAATGGCGAAGAGTGACATTTGTTGAAGGTTCTCTGGTCTTTCAGAGGTTCAAGTTATCAAAGTGGTCGATTGCCGACTCTGATCTAAAAGCACACTGGAGACGAGTTTGATCGGACATGATATTCCCTGACGAAGCAAGAACTGACAAACTCGATCGAGAGGACAGTTATCACGACAGGATACGACCGACTCAAGTGATAGTGAATGCAATATGAAATGTGAATGCAAATCAATAATGCATGATGTATGTATGTTTATGCTGACAAAACTGACACAACACACAAACTAAAAGATGAACATAACTAGATACTCGGCCATCGCGGGGCGTCGAAATATCGTTGGTCCAAAAGTAGCAATTCCACCTTGCTTAGGAAAAATAGTCCCTGCTGGGAGCTATGCTGGTCGGGCTTAGGAGATAAGAACTCGGTCGAAGGTATCAGACGGGAAAGCCGCATCTGATACAGTTGATCCTTCATTCAGGCGCACTGGCTTAGAAGGAGTACTTTGATTCTGCACTTCGAGGCTCGAACGCCTTTAGATACGCAATCGAGGTTCTTTCGATGTTCAACAGTCAAAAGCAATTGCCATCTTTATTTTAAAAGCAGAAAAAGTTTTAACAAGTAAATTCGTTTTGTTTCGTTTCAAGAATCGTTAATCATATTTAACAACGTCATTCTGTAAAGCTAAAACAAGTAAGAATTACAAACAAAAGCACAAGGGCTCAAATTTTATTGATAGGATGGAAATCTGCCAAACGCGTGATTCCAAAGAGTATATACAAAGTTTAGAAAATGGTAATTTACAGGGAAAAGGGCTACGTTGAAACATAACGACCACTATCCTTCTACCAACTTTGAATTCGGGGCATCCTGAGCTTCTGTCGAAGATGACCTTGACTGGAGTTTTCCTCCGATGGATGATGTAACTGCTGCTAAGGGACTTGCCTCTGTTGAACATAGTTACTTGCCATTATCCCTAATTTTTGCCTGGATTGTACTTTGATATTTCCAATCCACCGGGATGATTTTTTTTCATGTCTCTAACTTTTGCCTGGACCGCCCTTTCGGGTTTTCAATCCACCGAGACGTTTTTTTTAGGCGAAGTATTTCTTGACTACATCAACATTCGTGGGGTAGGCAAATTCCTCTCCGTCCATGGTTGCAAGTCTCAAGGCGCCGCCTAAGAAAGCTTTCGTGACCACATAGGGGCCATCATAATTCGGAGTCCACTTGCCCCGAGAATCAGTGAGAAAAGATTGTATCTTCTTGAGCACGAGGTCTCCTTTCCTGAAGATGCGAGGTCTGACCTTTTTGTCAAACGCCTTCTTCATTCTTTGTTGATACAACTGACCGTGGCATAATGCCGTAATTCATTTCTCTTCGATTAGGTTGAGTTCGTCGTGTCGACTTTGACACCAATCAGCTTTGGTAAGCTTAGCATCCATCAATACCCAGATTGATGGGATCTCTACTTCTATGGGGAGCACTGCTTCCATGCCATACACTAGAGAGAAAGGGGCAGCCCCTGTTGAAGTGCGGACAGATGTGCGATAACCGTGAAGAGCAAAGGGTAGCATCTCATGCCAATATTTGTAGGTTATAACCATCTTTTGAACAATCCTCTTGATGTTCTTGTTAGCCGCTTCTACCGCTCCGTTCATCTTGGGTCGGTAGGGAGATGAGTTATGGTGTTCGATCTTGAACTCTGCGCACAACTCTTTCATCATCTTATTGTTCAAGTTAGATCCATTATCAGTAATGATCTGGCTTGGAACACCATAACGGCAGATGAGATTGTTTTTTATAAAATGGACCACCACTTGTCGGGTTACATTGGCGTATGACGCTGCTTCGACCCACTTGGTGAAGTAATCAATGGCTACTAGAATGAACCGATGTCCGTTTGAAGCCTTAGGTTCAATCAAGCCAATTATGTCGATTCCCCATATGGAAAAAGGCCACGGGGAAAAAAGAACTTTGAGATGCGTTGGCGGTACATGAATTTTGTCGGAGTATATCTGACACTTGTGACACCTCCTCATGTACTTGTAGCAGTCGGATTCCATGGTTAACCAGTAGTACCCTGCTCTTAGAATTTTTCTCGCCATTGCGTGTCCGTTAGCATGAGTGCCAAAGGATCCTTCATGAATTTCTTTTATCAGCATGTCTGCTTCTGGTCTGTCGACGCATTGGAGCAAGACCATGTCAAAATTCCTCTTATAGAGTGTATCACCACTCAGGAAGAAGCTGCCTGCTAGTCTTTTGAGGGTCTTTCTGTCTTTCCTGGATGACCCAGGTGGGTATCCTTGTTTCTGAAGGAAGCATTTGATATCGTGATACCAAGGTCTGTCGTCTATGACTGCTTCGATCGCGAAGATGTAGGCGGGCCATTCAAGGCGCATTACGTAAATCTTAGGTAAGTCATTCCATCGACCTACGCTAATCATGGAAGAGAGAGTGGCTAATGCATCAGCCATGTGATTCTCACCATGAGGGATGTGATGAAACTCAACTCTATTGAAGAAGGGCAACAACCTTCTTGCATAGTCTTTGTAAGGAATCAATCTTGATTGGTATGTGTTCCAATCTCCTGTGATCTGATTGATAACCAAGGCTGAATCGCCATATATGTCCAAATTCTTGATCCTTAAATCAATTTCTTCTTCGAGACCCATAATACAAGCTTTGTATTCGGCCTCGTTGTTCGTACATTTGAACATAAGTCTGGTAGTGAAAGGAATGTGGGTACCCGGAGGGGTAATAATGATTGCCCCAATTTCGTTTCCATAATGATTAACTGCTCCGTCAAAGATTAGTCCCCATTGGGAACCTGGTTCTGGCCCTTCACTGGGTAACGGTTCATCGCAATCTTTCATTTTAAAATACATGACATCTTCGTCTGGGAAGTCAAACTCGATTGATTCTTGATCGTCAATCGGTTGATGAGCCAAATGATCGGCTAAAATACTCCCTTTAACGGCTTTTTGAGCGTGGTACTCTATGTCATATTCTGATAGTAGCATCTACCAACGGGCAATCCTTCCCGTGAGAGCAGGCTTTTCAAAAACGTACTTGATTGGATCCATTTCTGAGATCAATCGAGTAGTGTGGCGAATCATGTGTTGACGAAGACGTTTGGCTGCCCAAGCCAAAGCGCAACAAGTTTTCTCGAGCATCGTATATCGAGTTTCACAGTCGGTGAATTTCTTGCTCAGATAGTAAATGGCAGACTCTTTCCTTTAGGTTTCGTCTTGTTGGCCAAGTACACATCCCATTGAGTCCTCTAGGACTGTGAGGTAAATGATTAGTGGTCTTCCTTCCACTGGAGGTGATAGAATCGGCGGTTTCAACAGATATTCCTTAATACTGTTGAAGGCAGTTTGGCAGTCTTCTGACCAAACGCAGTCCTGGTTCTTTTTCAGTAACCTAAAAATCAGCGCACACGTGGCGGTCATGAGGAATATGAATCTGGAGATGTAGTTCAAACGTCCCAGGAATCCTCTGACTTGTTTTTCAGTTTTCGGAGAAGGCATTTCTTGAATGGCCTTGACCTTGTCAGGATCAACTTCAATTCCTTTCTGGCTGACGATGAACCCTAAGAGTTTCCCCGAACGGACACCGAAGGTGCACTTGTTGGGATTCAAGCAGAGTTTGTATTTTCTCAAACGCTCGAATAGTCTTGACAGGTGGGTCACATGCTCCTCTTCTGTCTTAGATTTTGCAATCATATCATCGACATATACCTCGATTTCTTTGTGTATCATGTCATGAAACAGAGTAGTCATGGCCCTTTGATAGGTTGCCCCAGTATTCTTCAAACCGAACGACATCACCTTGTAACAAAAGGTACCCCATGGGGTAATGAACGAAGTTTTCTCCATGTCTTTCGGCGCCATTTTGATCTGGTTATAGCCCGAGAATCCGTCCATGAAGGAGAAAACCTTGAACTTTGCTGTACTGTCAACCAGCATGTCAATGTGTGGTAAAGGAAAGTCTCCCTTTGGACTAGCCTTGTTCAGATCTCTGTAATCGACACACAATCTGACCTTTCCGTCCTTTTTGGGAACAGGTACGATGTTGGCTAACCATTGAGGATATTCAGATGTAGCGAGGAAACCCGCGTCAATCTGTTTCTGTACCTCCTCTTTGATTTTGATGGCCATGTCCGGGTGAGTTCGTCTCAACCTTTGCTTATCTGGCGGACATTCCGATCTCAACGGTAAGTGATGTTCCACGATGCTGGTATCCAACCCTGGCATGTCCTGATAGGACCAAGCGAATACATCTGGGAATTCTTTGAGAAGATTTATCAAACTCTCTTTAGCAGTTGGACTGAGTAGTGCCCCAATCCTGATTTCTTTTCTCTCTTTTTCCGAACCCAAGTTTACCGTTTCCAACGGCTCTTTGTGAGGTTCAATGGACCTTTCCTCTTGTCTGAGTAATCGGGAGATCTCTTCTAGAATTTCGTCGTCAACTTCTTCTTCATCCCCAAATACCGGGAACTCAAAGTCGGGAGAAGGCATCGGATCGTATGTTTCAACGGGGTTTAAAACAAGCAATCTGCATGACGTGATGATTATGTTTAGAAGAGATAGAGAAAATGCAAGTGTGTGCAGTGTATTTCTTTTACTGCTTGTTTTTATTATGATTTGTTTTTTTAGGATTACCATTTTCTGAGAAAAGCAAAAAGAGAAAACAACAATAAATGTGGAAATTACAGAACGACGTTATTTTATTAATGAACAAGTTGACTCTTGAAACTACAGCCCTATAAAACAAAACTCTGTCGCTTTGGGCGAAGCGAAGAGGGAAAATTTACAGAAAGCGAGCCCTATCAAAACATCCGTTTCACCTGGGCGGGATGAAAGGTTAAAGATGGCAATTACTTTGACTGATGAACGACCTTCGGAACCTCGACGACAACCCACTGGCGGCGAACTCCTCGGTGAATCACAAAGTCTGGCACCTTCCTTGATTTGTCTTCAGAAATAGCGCTGATTTCTGGTGGAGCAGGATCATTGGAATCTGCCTCCCAGGCAGAGTTGTCATAGGAGGATTCCTCTGTTGCATTTTGCATAGCATTTATGGTCTCAGCTGTATCTCCCCATCCAGTTGGCTGGATGTCTTCGAGCCTGATACGAGAGCTTTCGGGAGCGGTGTACTTGACCATATAATCAAATTTTCCACTTGGTTGTCCCAAGGTGTCCCACACTTCTTTGGAACTGGAGGGGTCATCCCTCTCGATGACGTTGACCTCGGGAAAAGCATAGTTGATGAATTCTAGTCCTGCAAATGTTGCGAATTCATCGTCGTGCTGAGTAGTTTCTGAATGACCTGAGTGTTGATCCCATGACATGGTGGGGACACAAGTATTTTATTCAATGATGCTCAGCTGAGTGTCATTACTCGGCTGACTTTCTGGCCTCAAGTCTCCTGGGTAAGGTTGCCACATCGGCAGACCATCCATCGGGCCATATTAGGCGTGGTCAAAATTGTCTTTCATCAGAGTGTCCTCCTCTAATAAATTTGGTGGAGCACGACATCCTTCCGGATCACAATCTCCGTAGGTCATTTCGACGTCTCACCTGGGTATAAATCTCGGACTTTGTGCAGGATAGCAAAATGGAGTTTGCGTTTCGTCCCGCGATATATAACCGTCCTCGTTAAGACAGGGCTTCCATTCCTCATCTGTGTCAAAGGGATCCTCTTCATTGATAGCATGGACTGCTTGAGTCACTGGTTGGAGGAAGCCTCCACTATGGAAGAAATTCTGAATGGGATGAATACTTTCATCGTTGACAACTGTCTGGGTGTAGGTTGCAGAAAAACCAAGACCCTCTTCGTTTTATTGTCAGTAGGAATGACAAGTTGTCCCCATCCTGTGGTATTGGTACTCTCGGCCGCTTTGATAGCATCTTTGTATGAGGAAATCGAGGTTCTTCCTTTTGATCTATTCTCGTTGCTCACCGACAGTGCTTGGAACTGCGTCCCAATAACCTCCTCGGGTTCTACACAAGTAGATGATGATAAGTTACTCACGAGCAAGGCTTGTTCTCCACAGACTGTGATAAGTTGGCCGTTCTGGACGAAGTTTAGCTTTTGGTGGAGAGTCGAAGTGACCGCTCCAGCCTGATGTATCCAAGGTCTTCCTAATAAACAAATGTACGTTGCCCGGATGTCCATGACCTGGAAGGTGACTTGGAAAGTGTGAGGACCGATAGTTATTGGAAGATCAACTTCGCCGATAACCGCTTTTCTGGATCCGTCAAATGCTTTGACGACGACCTCGCTGATTCTCATCGGAGGACCTTTGAATGATAATTGCATCAAAGTGGACTTCGGCATAACATTCAGGGCTGACCCTGTGTCTACCAGTACGCTGGCTAAAGCATCGTCCTGGTAGTTGACTGTGATATTGAGCGCCATGTTATGACGGCGACCCTCTTCGGGTAACTCCTCATCACTAAATCCCAAATTATTGCAGGAAGTGATGTTAGAGACAATGCTATCGAACTGTCTGATTGTTACATCCTGTTCCACAAAGGCTAGCTCCAAGACTTTCAGTAGAGCCTCCCTGTGGGGTTCTGAACTGAGTAAAAGTGATAATACCGAGATCTTTGAAGGAGTCTGTAACAGTTGATCAACAATGTTGTATTCACTCCTTTGGATGAGCTTTAGCATCTCATCTTTGTTTTTCGAAAGGTCAGTATCACTGGATTGACCGACTGGTGGATTAGGAACCTCTGCCTGAGATTCCTTTTCTTTGTTGAGTTCTCCAACTCCTCGGTTGAAGATTCGACCGCTCCGTGTTACACGACTGATGTCCGCAATATTCACGACGGAGGGTAATGGAATTTCCTTTCCATTCTCGATTGTTGTTGCACCGTATTTGTAAGGGATTGCCTTAGCTGATTCATACGGTAGTGCTCCCGGCAGATAGATAGTTACATGAGCCTTCTGATTTTTCTGACCATCGTAAGTAATCTCGATCCGTTCCTGATTGGGAACTTTTGATTCCTCAAGCAGAGGGGTGATGGTACAAACATCTTTAGTTCTCTGATGATCAGAGATTACGACAATGTCCTCAATTTGATCGGCAAGGTAATTCGGCGTCCAACTGATGGGTCCAGAACCCGGATATGGACGAATCTCTCCTCGATCCACCTGACCCTGAAGAGCTGCTCTCACAAGGTAGCATCCTTGGTTACTTTCTGAACAGACTCCACAACGATCATAATTGTGTGGTAGCACCTGGCCATGCCCACTTTGAATACAATGTAACCTCACTAGGTTAGTCTCCACAGCTCGGACATCCTGACTCTGACGCCGAGTAGGATTCCTGTTATTGATACTAATCTGCTGAGTATCTTCGTCCATATAGATTTGCATCCACCAGTGATTTAACAAGTGCTGAAGTGCCTCCGGGACAAGGGTACAACCTCAATCATTTTCGCAACCCGCTTTACAGCTTTGGTAATCATGTGATATTAAGAATCTGAGTCGGACCTGCTTGGTATGTAACTCTACCAGGTTGGTATTCATCACGCGAATATCAAAAATCTGAACCATGTTGATCTGATAAGAGTTCCTATCATGGTAGTCTTGGATCCATCCAAGATCCATCTGACGCTGGAGGGCCTCTTGTATGAAAGAGCATCCCTGTTTGTTTACCGAGAAAGTTAGACAGGAACTGTAATCGTGCCACGGCAGATTATGGTATTGGCTTTGCCTTGAGTGCATCGCCACCAAGTTGACATTCATCGCACAGATGTCGTGGTTTTAAATGACGTTAGAATTCATATAGACCATATTAACTTCACGAACTCGGTGCTCTTGGATCCATCCGAGATCCATTTGTTCCTGTAGAGATGATTGCACTACCGAACATCCTTGATTACTTTTAGAGCAGACATCACATTGATGATAATTATGAGGTGGCACATGGCCATATCCACTATGTCTACAATGCATCTTGACCAGATTGGTCCTCAATAAGAGTACATCGTAAATTTGATAGACATCGTTAGTCTCTTTCTCAATCAGGTTGACTGCAGCTTTCTCGTGTTGAGGCAGCGGGTTCGTGAGAACATTAGGATTCGTATCTTTGAAAGATAAGAGCCCGCTCCTAACAAGCTTTTGCACATCAGATTTGAAATTGAGATAATTCTCTATGTTATGCCCCGATCCTCCTTGATGATAAGGGCATGTCTGATCCGCTTTGAACCAAAAAGACAGATTTTCCGGTACTGTAAGAGGAGACTTAGTCTGAATGTGCCCCTTTGCCAGTAGTAACGGAAATAGTTCTGCGTACGATACGGGTATAGGATCAAATCCTGGTGGCCGCGTTGCACGATTATTGTTGTACGGAGGACGAGCCTGCTGAAGAGGCTGTTGTGTCCTTTGGTGATTAGGTTGGCTATGTGCAACCTGAGGTTGATACGTAGGAATAGGCGCGAGATTGATAGCAGAAGTCACAGTTGCTATCGGTTGATAACGTCGCCTTTGCTTTCCGAGAGAGATATTCCCAATATCTTGCTTTTTTTTCTTAGGGAGAGCACTACCGTATCGTTTTGTACTACTTGATGATCCAACGTCTTTTGCCAAACGTCCTTCTTGGACGACTTCCTCAAGACGAACTCCCATACCCACCATCTCGGTGAAGTCACTGGGCGCACTGGCGACCATTCTGTCGTAGTAAAATGAGGTCAAGGTCTTTAAGAAGATTTTTGTCATCTCTTTTTCCTCAAGAGGTGGACAAATTTGAGCGGCAATTTCACGCCATCTTTGAGCGTACTCCTTAAAGGTTTCCTTGTCCTTTTGTGACATTGATCTGAGTTGATCTCTGTCAGATGCCATGTCTAAATTGTATTTATAATGTTGAACGAAAGCTTTGCCAAGATCTCTGAATGTGCTAATCGAGGCGCGGTTTAAACCCATGTACCATTTTAAGGTGGCACCGGTTAAACTATCATGGAAGTAGTGAATCAGCAGGTCCTGATTTTCAGTCTGAGCTGACATTCACCAAGCGTACATTGTCAGATGACTTTGAGGGCAAGAGTTACCCTTGTATTTTTCAAAGTCGGGCACTTGAAATTTGTGCGGGACTTTCACATGTGGGACCAAGCAGAGATCTGCGGCGTCCTTTCCAAATAGATCCTGACCGCGAATGGCTTGCAGTTCCTTCTGCATTTCCAAGAACTGTTCCTGGAATTCATCTATTCGGTCAAACATAATTTCCTTTTTACCAGCAGGTATCTGTGGAATCTGTCCTTCCGGGACAGTGTGCACCACAGGGGGTGGTACCGTAACTACGGCAGCAAATCTTGGCATTTCTCGAAGTTTGTAACCTTCAGGGGTCTTCAATATGCCTCTGGCATCTTCGCTTTCCCGAAGTTTGTAACCTTCAGGACCAGCGGCTCCTGCTGAAGTTCCCTGATCTTCAACGATCGGCGGAACATATCCTTCCGGGATATAGTTAGCAGGCATGCCCCAGGGACGATCTTTCGGCATCTGATACCTAGGATCGAACTTCTCCACTATGGGTGCTGAGGTGATCTCCGAGATCACAGTCCTTTGTAGCTGAACTTCTGCCATGGCTTTCATGTCGTTACGAAGCTTTCTCATATCCTCTCTCAGAGCGTCGATCTCTTCTTTCAACTCTCTGTTTTCTTCCTCGAGATCATCCATCTTTTTTTGACGATTGGCCCGAGTATTGTATGAATGAGACAGTTTGACTCTAGAACAGAGATACAAACGTGAGATTCGTAGGTAAGGTGAATACACGACGTGAGAATGATCAAATGCAATGATTATATTAATTGTTTTTTGGTTTAATCAAAATAAACTTCGACAATTAGATTGTAAATATCAAACAGTGGGGAAACCCCTTTTTATTGAATTCAAAGGATTACAGAAACGGAAATACAGTAGATTACAAGGTGCAGAAACAAAAACCTAAGCTAATGGATCCTGGTACTTCCTCTTCTTTGACCGGGGCTCTTGAGCCGTTGTCGGGTTGTCATTCCTTTGCAAGATGAAAGGAGCGAGCAAATTCCTTTGGTCATCCTGGTTATCCACAACATGTTGCTCTAAAATCTCGATCAGAGCATCTTTCTCTTTCAGTAGTTGTTGTATTTGGATACACTCCACATTGAGGGTGCGGTACTTGTTCTTCCAAGACCTCCTCTCCCGCTGAACTTTGTTGAGAACAACCTGAAGCTTTTCCGTCTCAGTCATGAAGTACATGACAGATTCCCTCGGCGGAAGAATTCCGTGACGAGGATAAGGAATTTTTAGCTTGAGAGCTCTAGTTTGTACCCAGTGGAGATAAGGCTCCACCGAGACATAGTCCGGTTTTCCTAGAGACTCTCGTCCTTTCTTATGAACATGCTTCCAAGCGTGCACTATTTCCATCTTTAGTGCTCTGTCATTCTCTCATTCTTTGAAGAAAAGACCTTCCAGATGAGCGTTGCGCGGAACAAGCCTCACCGGGTATCCAAATTGACGACGAACCAATATCGGATGATAGTTGATTCCTCCTTTAGTTCCTATAAGGGGTACGTTGGGGAAGTTTCCACAATGATCAATGATCCTGATCCCATCATAAATCCTATTACACCAACTAATGTCAGAGTTGGTGAGAGACATGATTTTCTGCGACCAGCGTAAGCCACTCCTATCATCCCAAAAAGCAGCAGACTTAGGCAAATGAGAGATAAACCATTTGTAAAGCAAAGGTACACAACACATGATCTCCCCTCCACTGTACAAATTCCCTAAGTGTACAGAATAATACGCATCCGCGAGCAAAGTCGGCACAGGGTTTCCAATGAGAAAAACCTTAATGGCGTTGATATCGACGAAGTTATTAATGTTGGGAAACAAAAATAATCCGTAGGTGAGTAAAACAAAGATGCTTTCAAAAGCAGTCTCGTTCCCTATACTAGCAAAGTACAGAGCTTTCTTTGTTAAGAACTGGGCCGGCAAACCTTGGATGCCACCCTTGGTAGTCATGTGAGTCTTGACTTCTGACTCATCCAAATGAATTGCTCTTGCGATGGTCTGATCCTTTGGAATTTCTTCCAGTCCAGAAAATGGAGCTTGTTCAGTAATGTGTAGATCGATCAGATGAGAGTACTCCTCCAGCATTGGTGCTAGCTGGTAATCCGGGAATGTGAAACAGTGATAAACCGGATCGTAGAACTGAACGAGTACATCCATGATTCCTTCAATCACATGGATTCTTAACAGAGGTAACAGACCTCCGTACTTGGCTCTGAAGGCCTCCTGGTTTGTGATCATCCTCGCCAAACCTCTCAGATCCTCTAGTTTTGGTGCCTTGAAGGTATACTTATGAGTTCTCCTTCTACCGAAATCCATTAGCGTAATCCTTTTCTATGATATTTGCAATCACAGTCTTAGTTTAATTTGAAAAACAGAGAGACTAGAAGAGAAGAATTTTTTTAATGTTTTAATGTGTTTTTTTTTATGAATGCATAAATGCAGCACACAAAAACATAGAAAAAACATGGGGTCAAAGGGTCGTTGTCATGAAGTCAAGGCTCTACCCATCCCCAAAGGTTTATACTAGGGTGATTTTTGTACCTGTACTCATTATCATTAGCTCCTCCCAGGAAGGCAGACAACAAGCGGATCGCCAGCGAGTTGTGTGCAATCATAGAGTAAGTGCTATTCACCGAGAATAGATCACCAGCCTCAAATGAGGGTAGTATCACGTGACAACTATTTCCGATAGTTTCCGTACTACAAAAGGGTTTGGCTCCTCAGTTTCTCAGGCATCATAACCGACCCATTGTCTAGGTGAGAGAATGGTTACATTAGGATGCCTCCACCGAGGTTGATGGTCGACCTCGTCGCCATCACTTATCTTAAGTGTATACTCAATCTCACCACATGCGGCATCACATGCATTCCCAGTAGCAGAAAAATAAACACATATTCAATTAGGAAAAGCAATATATATATTTGTCCTAATGTCCTAGACTTTTAAGCTATGAAACCTATGTTCCTGACAGAAATGGCTCCCCGGCGGAGTCACCATTTTGTGGTTTCGACACAAGAAAGAAGAAAGTATCAGCCCCACGGTGGGCGCCACTTTTCCCCATGGCATTTTTAAGGTTTCTACCTAAGAGATGGGAAGAGAACAAGATCTCGTATTCGGTCCCCAGCAGAGTCGCCATTTTTCTGTAGCGAGCGATTTTTGGATGTGGTTACGAAGCACTACCGCTCTTTGGGTTTACTACAGTTCGATTCATTTTTTATCCTATTGTGAGCTGATGAAGGAAGGGAAATAGATGTCTCCAACTAACCCTGCTTGCATACTGAGGTTAAACAGTCAAAACTGTTGGTTTACAGATGCTACAAAGATTCGGGGTCTCTCTTAGGTTATTTTGTTAAAGGAATGCCTGGGAGTTTGGTAGGAGTTTAAGACTGATGTTTTTCGATTGATATGTGAAGATTATGGGATTTAGGGTTTTTGTTTAATGTGCTCGCTAAGATCTTTTCTTTCGATCTTATGCCTACGTATTCCCGTTTACCGAAACAGGGAAATCAGAGCGTTCGTAGTTCCTCCTATTCTATGGGAGGAAATTGGTGTTTTGGTGTCTTGTTCAAAGCCCAAGACGTGAAGCGAAAGGTGATTTGTATCTTGTTCAAAGCCCAAGATGTGAAGCTGAAAGGTCTCGACTTTAGAGAGAATTTGTCATATCTAAAGAAGGGGTTGTCTGTTTATAAAGGAGAATTACTTTAACCGGGGTGTGTGAATCCTAGCAATGCAATAATTTCCTAGAAAGGGGTTTTTAACCTGAAGGAGAAGACTTTAACTCAGTGTAGAGCAATGCCATCTTTCCTTAGGAATTTCTCATGCTAAAAGAGGGACAGTGGCATGGATATAGATGATCCAGAGGCTTGCCGCTTACAACGATTAGATGAAAGGGAAGGAGTTATTGATGTTTGTTTACTGTGAACGCAACACAGGTTTGATGCTAAAAGGTTGATTGGATCAACCAGTGGTTTTCTTATACAAAGCCTAAGAGGAGGCTATTATGTGTCTCGTACAAAGCCCGAGAGAGAGGCGAAAAGGGTTGACTCAACAATAGAGTCTTTTATACTCAACAAGAGAGTGTTTTTGTATCTCGTACGAAGCCCGAGATGGAGGCTGAAATTTGTTTGGCTCAATAAGAACCTTTTTGTATCTCGTACGAAGCCCGGGATGGAGGCTAAAGATTTGTTTGACCCAACGATGGAGTCTTTTGTGTGTCTCATACAAAGCCCGAGAGAGAGGCTAAAAGTTGTTGGACTCAACGAGGGAGTCTTTGTATCTCGTACGAAGCCCAAGATGGAGGCTAAAGGGGTGCTATCACAGTTAAGTGACAGGTCCAGTATACTGATTAAGAGAAAATCAGTTCTTATATGAGAACACTGTACTCATGGATTTGATTTGAGGATCGGGTTTGTTCCCTGTTCTTTAAGGAAATGAGGAAATCTGAAGGGTATCGAGACTGTCCGAGTCTACGGTTTCTTCCTATTTTTGGAAAGGGGGCTTAAGAATATCTTTGAGACTCAAGGAAATTAGACTGTCCAAGTCTAGAGTTTTATCTTTTGTACTATGTTTTGAGAAACAGTAGTAGACTCTTGAAAAGACTGTTCTATTAAGATGACTAAGTTCTGTTCCTATACCTCTAGGAGGTCGTCGGGACAATTTGTACGAAGCCCAAGAGGAGGCTGGAAACTTTTAAGAAGCCGAGAGGTCCTTGTATGAAGCCCAAGAGGAGGCTATCATTCCTGGAGGAAGAGATCATTATACGAAGCCTAAGAGGAGGTTGTGAATACTTCTAAGAAGCCGACGGGTCCTTGTACTAAGCCCAAGAGGATGCTAGGTTGCTTTTAGGAAGCCTGTGAGTCCTTGTACAATGCCCAAGAGGAGGCCGATGCTTTTAAGAAGCCAGTGGGTCCCTAAACCCTGAGAAATTCAATGCAAGCTATTCACAAGGAATATATCAAGTCATGAAAGTTCGAGAATTTGGAAGAAACTCAAAGATGCCATTCACGGAGAATACATTCATCTTTGGGAGTAGAGTTTCTTGACAATTCCTAATGAGGACTACCGAAGAGAAGACTGTATCTGGTGATCCTATTGGGGATCTAGTTGTCTATTTCTACGAACAAACGAAACGACTTTTCCTAGTTCTAGACGTAGTTGCCGGGAAAACTCTAAATATCTATACTATTATTAAACAGTTGATATGAGTTTATGAAAGAAGACTTACAGCGAAACAGCCCCACAATACAGTTATATGTATAGGAAAGCAGTAAATGAAAGCGATAAACACTTACTCGGTTGTAGAGCTTCCATGTTATTTGGTTGGTTGTTCAACAAAGAAAGATTGAAAACAATAGTATATTCAAAATCAAAGGAGAAAGTGCTTTGAAAAGAAAGATTTTGGGGCTTACAGCTCAAGTAGAGGCCCAGATGTTTTACTGTTGAATTTGGACAGAGGGACTTATACAAGTGACTGTGGCCCAGAAAAGGTTTTCTGTACAAAGGGATGGGTCTTACACTCTCTCAAGAGGCCCAAAAAGTTTGAAAAAGTTTGTTAAGGTGAAAATCAACAAAACCCTAATTTCATCATTTTTAAAAGTAATTTTTCAAGGAGAAATTAATTAAAATGATACAAATTCCAAATAAGTTTGAATAAACAACTTGTGATTTTGGTTTTAGGTTTGAAAAATGAGGTTTTAATCACAATATGAATTAAAACCTACTTGGTTTTGATTTTTCAACATGGATATTCATTTTTAAAAGGGTTTAAAAACAAATAAAAAGCATTTATTCACAAAAATACTAACTATATTAAATAAATAATATAAATCTAATTTTTTTGTGGAAATAAATATTTCAATATTTTTGTGATTTTTTGCAAAAAGAACCAATAAAAAATAATTAAAATTGAAAGAGTTATTAATTTTCCAAGTAATTAACAAAACATGAAAATATTGGAAAAAATAGCAAAATGTGAAAAAACACAAAATGGCATGGGTGGGGTTTGAACCCACGACCTCAAGCATACAAGGCGCGCGCCTTACCACTGGGGTGGTGATACATCCATTGTTTGAAACAAACCAACAAATATACAAGGTATGACTTGGTTTTGGCTTGCCCAAGGCAATTTTTGGCTCAAAAACGTGAAGGTCATAACTTTCTCAATTATTAATGGTTTGAGACAAAATTTATATGCATCTGGGCCAGAATTTCATAAGGAATCCAATGGTGGTGGTGGTTTTTTCAGATCACACTCCCTCCTCAAAACCCGATAGTGGTTTTGAAAATGACCTATAATTGCATGTTCTATGCTACACTTGAATACAGGCATGAATTACATGATCAATTGGCACAAACACAACACATATGACATGTATAAGAGATGCATAATCAATGGAATTCAAATGTACACATGTTTTGGTGGCTGCAAGTTGAGAGGTTTACCCTTCTTTGGGATTTTGGAGTTTTCTCTGCAATCTGCCAACTCTCTTGCTCTAGATATGATTTTATGCTTTGGACAACCTCAAATGATCCCTTGGATGCTCTTAGGATGATTGGAATCAGCTGGTACCTGCAAAAACACAAACCGTCCCTTTCTTGCAAAAGGGGTTAAAAGTGACCAAAATAGCAACTCCCTCAAATGGTGTTCCAGATGGTGGGAACCATTTGGGACAGTTCAAGGATGATATTTGGAGTGTGTTTGAGGTTTTATCTGGTTTGGAAAGTGACTGAATCAAGACATGGCTTGAAACATGCAAAAAAGTGCCATTTTGAGGTTTTGAGAGGTGACTTTGTGATGTTGTGATTACAGGTCACTTTTGATGGTTTGCACAACTTACATATGATATATATGAGGTGTGTGTGTGATTGGTTTGAGTGGAATTGCTCTCTAACTCAAAAACTCAGAATAACTTGCTTTGGAAGGCAAATGTGAGGTGAAAGAAGAGATTTTGAGGAAAGCATCTGTTTGATGGCTTTGGTGTACTCAAACTGAACACAATTGAGCTCTATTTATAGTAGAGCAAGTTTGTTTTGGGATCCACAGTGAATGGCAACTGCAGTGGTGTTTGTTCAATGTTGGCCAATGGAAATGCAAGTCTCCTCTAGCCATTGACTAGAGTTTAGGGCACAGGGCTGTGGTTCCCTTGGTCTTGGATATGTCTTGACTGATTTCAGATGAGAATGGCTCAGTCCATGCCACCTTGATGCTTCCATTGAATGCTTCAATCCAAATTTGGAGTCTTGTCCATATTTTGGCCATTCTAGGTTCAACATGCTATTTCTTGTTCCATGGACTTTGGAGGCTTGGCTCAGTGATTGTCCCCTTTAGATTCAATCCTCAGATGTGTCCAAGTGGATAGGAGCATTTGTATTTGGCTGATTTTGGCAAATCGAGCAAAAATGCAAATTCTGCCTTGCCTTTGACAGATTTCAGTAAGGCAACTTGCCAATGTCATATCTCATGGCCCAAGTTGAATTTGGTAATGTTCTTGACCATTTTGGAAAGCCCTTACATGATACAACAACTGTTTGAACATGTTTGGTTTTGATCTCTTTTGAATCCAAGTGAAAAATCCCCCTACATTTGGCAAAAAGTGAGGTCAAATCTGACTTAGTGAAATTTTCACTAAGTGTTTGAACAAAGTGTGATTTCTTGATTTTGATCACTCCATAACTCAAAATCCATGAGGAATTTGGACATAGGTCAGTATGAAGTTTTTGTTGAGGGTAATGAGATCTACAAATCCAGCTTTGAATGGGGCACAATGGCCTTGTGGTTTAGGAGTTATGGTCCTCCAAAGTTAGTGCATTAGTGGCACTTTTTCCATAACTTAGAAATTTTTCTAAGTTTTTTGGTTACCCCTTTTACAAGTTATCCCATTTTCTTTGGTTTTTCTTGATGAATGTTGATTCAAATCATACATTAACATCATTTTAGGGTTAACAATCCATTTGGGTGAAAAATCTCAAAAAGTCAAAGTTGACTTTTGTGCACAGTTGACTTTTTATCATATGAATTCCAAACTGTGCAATTCTTCAGGAAATCATGTCCTTGACCTAAATCAAACTTGATGGACATGTTCCATGGGTGTCATAGGGTATATTGAATCATGTCTTAGGGTTTGGGAGCATGTCCTGGTCAAAAGTCAAAGTTACAGTTGACTTTTCCCGCGAAACCCTAACTGTGGTACTGATGAAGTTGAGACTTGTTACTCAAGCTTCCTAGATCAATCCATTGTTCCAAATGCATCAATATGGTATATTAGAGACCCTAAAATCATGTCTTGAGGTCTTGGCTCATGATTTGTCCTAAAAGTCAGCTTAGGGGTGAATTAGGTCAAGAAACCCTAATTCCTGATTTTTGATGTATGCATCCCCTGAGGCAAAATTGACTTGATGCTTGGGCCCATGAGGTTCCATGGAGTATATTAGGTTATGTTTTGATCATTGGTTCATGCCCAGAGGAAAATTTCCAACTGAAGGCCCTGGTCGACCAAAACCCTAATTTGGTGACACTGTCGATCTTGAAGCTTGATCCACCTAGAAGGGAGCAGCCTTGTGCTTAATCTTTGAAGTGGGAGTCCTCTTGATCCTTTGTGGATGTTTGAGAGGTTAGACAAGTTGAGGATCAAGTCATTTCTTGATTGATCCTTTGTCTAAGAGCTCTGAGAGGGATTGAAACCCTAATCATGATAGTAGTGAATTCTCACCCATCTTTGGGGAGACTGATGAGGTATGATGGTACATCCATATTGTGATGATGATTTGCACAATGATGGGAATCTAAGTGGTCAAAATTTGGGGTATGACACACCGAGGACGCACTTTCTGATCAAAGGCTTTCTTCATCTTGCTCTGGTACAACCGGCCATGTGCAATGGCTGCCAATCTCTTTTCCTCGATCAGGTTCAGCTGATTCAATTAGGAACGCACCCATTCAGCTTCATCAAGCTTCACGTCTGCCAGAATTCTCAAAGAAGGAATCTCAACCTCTACTGGTAGAACTGCTTCCATACCATATACAAGTGAGAAAGGAGTTGCCCCAGTTGACGTACGCATCGAAGTACGATAACCATGTAAAGCATACGACAACATCTCATGCCAGTCTTTATACGTCACTACCATTTTCTGCACAATCTTCTTGATATTCTTATTTGCCGCTTCAACAGCCCCATTCATCTTCGGGCGATAGGGAGAAGAATTGTGATGTTCAATCTTAAAGCTCTGACACAACTCCTTCATCATCTTATTATTCAGATTTGAACCATTATCAGTAATGATTATCTCCGGGACTCCATACCGGCAGATGATGTCCTTCTTGATAAACCGGGCTACTACTTATTTGGTAACGTTAGCGTACGAGGCTGCCTCCACCCACTTCGTGAAGTAATCAATGGCAACCAAAATGAAACGATGCCCATTGGAAGCAGTCGGCTCGATTTTTCCGATCATATCAATGCCCCACATAGCAAACGGCCAAGGTGACGACAACACATTCAGAAGAGTAGGCAGCATAGATCTGGCACTTGTGACATTTCCGGGCGTATTTAAAACAATCGGACTCCATAGTCATCTAATAATACCCCGCTCTCAACAATTTTCTGGCCATAGCGTGCCCATTGGCATGAGTACCGAAAGAACCTTCATGAACTTCCTCCATCTACAGGCTTGCCTCATGTTCATCAACACAACGTAGCAAGACCATGTCAAAGTTCCTCTTGTACAACACATCATCTTTGTTCAAAAATAAATTTCCCGCCAGCCTCCTCATATTTTTCTTATCTTTGGTGGACGCGTCAACCGGATACTCTTGACTCTTCAGAAAGACCTTAATATCATGATACCAAGGCTTGCCATCTGATAGCCCTTTGACTGCAAACACAAAAGCGGGTCTATCCAGAAGCATGATTCTGATCGAGGGAGTTTCATTCCAACGGTTCACCTGATACATCGAAGATAACGTTGCCAACGCATCTGCCATCTGATTCTCTACCCGGGGTATGTGATGGAAATTGACTCTGTCAAAGAAAGGTAACAACCTTCTGGCATAGTTGTTATAAGGCACCAAATTCGCTTGATGAGTTTCCCATTCACCAGTGATCTAATTAACCACCAATGCAGAATCACCATAAACATCAAGGTTCTTGATTCTCAAATCAATTTCTTCTTCTAACCCCATGATGCATGCTTCATACTCCGCCTCATTATTGGTGCATATGAACGCTAATCGGGCAGTGAAGGGTATATGAGAGCCCTGTGGAGCCGTAATCACTGCGCCGATTTCGTTACCATATGAGTTGACAGCCCCATCAAAGACTAGCTTCCACTGGGATCCAATTTCAGGTCCTTCATCATGCAAAGGCTCTTCACAGTCTTTCATCTTCAGATACATAACATGCTCATCAGGAAATTCAAACTTCATCGGTTGATAATCCTCAATTGGTTATTTAACAAGATATTCTGACAAAACACTTCCCTTAATGGCCTTTTGGGAAACATATTGAATATCGTATTCTGTCAGAACCATCTGCCAACGGGTTATTCTTCCAGAAAGCGCCTGCTTTTCAAACACGTACTTGATCGGATCCATCTTCGAAATCAAGAGGGTTGTGTGGTTTAACATATACTGCCTCAAACACTTAGCTGCCCAAGCGAGTGCACAACATGTTTTTTTCCAGCATTGAGTACCTTGACTCACAATCAGTGAATTTTTTACTCAGGTAGTAGATGGCATGCTCTTTTCTACCTGACTCATCGTGTTGACCGAGCACACACCCCATCGAATTCTCAAGAACCGTGAGATACATAATCATTGGCCTTCCTGGTACTGGCGGTATAAGGACCGGAGGTTCCTGCAAATATTCTTTTATTTTTTTGAACGCCTTTTGACAATTCTCATTCCACCTGACCGCTTGATCTTTTCTTAGCAATTTGAATATTGGTTCACAAGTGGCTGTAAGATGAGAGATGAATCTAGCGATGTAGTTCAACCTCCATAGGAAACCACAAACCTCCTTCTCTGTTCTCAGCTTAGGCATTTCTTGTATGGCTTTTACTTTAGCAGGATCAACCTCGATACCTCTTTTGCTGACAATAAACCCCAGTAGTTTTCCAGATCTCACCCCGAAGGTGCACTTGTTCGTATTCAACCTCAGTCTGAACATTATCAACCTATCAAAAAGCTTCTGAAGATTCACCAGATGCTCTTCCTCCGTTTGTGACTTCGCGATCATGTCATCAACATAGACCTCGATCTCTTTGTGAATCATATCATGAAAGAGAGTCACCATTTCCTGCTGATAAGTTGCCCCAACATTTTTCAATCCAAAGGGCATCACTTTGTAACAAAATGTCCCCCACGGTGTTATGAACGTTGTTTTCTCCATGTCCTCTGGGGCCATTTTGATTTGGTTATACCCAGAGAAGCCATCCATGAAGGAAAACACAGAGTATTGAGCAGTGTTGTCTACTAACACGTCGATGTGAGGGAGCGGGAAATCATCTTTTGGGCTTGCTCTATTCAGATCTCTGTAATCAACACACATCCTGACCTTTCCGTCCTTCTTAGGTACAGGCACAATGTTAGCAACCCACAGAGGATAACTTGTCATAGCCAGAAATCCAGCATCTATCTGCTTCTGAACCTCCTCTTTAATCTTGACAGACATTTCAGGTTTCGTTCTCCTCAACTTCTGCTTAACCGGAGTACATCCCTCTTTGAGCGGCAACCGGTGTACCACGATGTCAGTGTCAAGCCCAGGCATGTCTTCGTAAGACCAGGCGAAGATATCCACATACTTTTGAAGCATTTCAATCAATCTTCCCTTTACACTATCTTCCAAAGCATCCCCAATCTTTACCTCTTTCTTCGCATCCTCAGTTCCCAAATTAACAATCTCAATCTCCTCCTGATGAGGCACGATGACCCTTTCCTCCTGCTTTAGCAGTCTGGCCAGTTCCTCGGGTAGGTCACAGTCTTCCTCAACCTCTTCTTCAGCCTGATATATGGGATTATCGAAATCATATCGAGCCATAACTGAATCATGAGGGGTGGAATCTGAACAAGGTAACATGCATGATATATGATTCATGTTTTATTATGTATGCAACAAACAAAACACATTGCCATTTTGATGTGATTTTATGCACAAAGAAAACTAGAAAAACAGGGATCAGAAATATTTGAATGCGAAAAGTCCTTTATTATTGATGAAGAAAACCTACAAAATGTTTAAGCCCTACAAACAATAATCACTACGTCTTGGGCAGAACGTAGGATTAAACATAATAGAAAAAACAGAGACAATTACTCTGGGCCAGTCACTTGGATGATCTTCTCCGATGACCAGTTGCATGGGCTTTGACCAGGCATGCAGGGGCGGATCCAATTATCCATGTCGTAATCGCTGTCCCCATCCTCCTCAATAGTGTTGACTCTATCAAAGAATACCCCAGCACTGGTAAAACGAACCGGGCCGTAAAACTTCAGAGGCTCTTCAGGACGTCTGGGTGGCTTTTAACCCAGCCCATAAGTATCTTGCTTCTTCGAAACCTCAATAACTTGACCCCACTTTTGTGAGCCTCCAGCTTCAACTATAGCCCGAGCATCCTTGAAGGAAGACATAGAGATCTCCGACTGATCTACCACTGTAAGCTGCTTAACCACTTCAGACGGGCTAGCCTCTTTGGGAACTCTGAGCTAACACATTTGGAGAAGATTTTCTCCCTGGAGACGGTCAGGGGAGTATAATCATGGAAGCGACTGGAGGGCCCTTTGTTGTCCCGGGGCTCCCGAGGACGATCTTCACGTCTTCTATCTCCCCGACGGGAAGTCGAAGGTTCATCACTTTTGGAGGCCCAAGAACTTTCCTGGTGGCGTGAGACCCGCGCGGAGCTGACCGCCTCTTTCTCCTCGTATTGTATATATACTTGCGCCTTGAGGAGGAAGGCGTCCAGAGTCCCGAGAGGAGCAATACCAACTGGCTTTGGCGAACTCCTTGCGGGGACGAAGCTCTCGCTCGAGCAAGAACTTCTTCATGTCATCGGTGGTGGGGACCTACACTGCTTCTTTATTCAACCTCTCGATGTACGCTCGGAGAGGCTCATCTTTCCCTTGAATTATGGCCTCAAGGGTGGCTTCGGTCTTTGGGTGGCGGCGGAATGCCATGAAGTGTCTGGAAAACATTCTCCCCCAGTTGTATCCACGAGGTGATGGACTCGTCGGGGAGTTGTTTATACCAGGTCATTACTCATTTTCGGAGCGTGGTAGGGAACAAACGACATTTGATGGTGCCCCGGACGCCACGATAGTCGAGCAGCGCATCGATATTTTCGATGTGCTCTCTAGGGCCTGTCGTACCTTCGTAAGTGCCCAAAGACGATGGTTCTTCAATCCCTTAGGGAGGCGCATAGCCATAATCTCCTGAGACAACGGGCCGTGAGGCTCGTCGTCGCTGCTGGTACTAGTCCTTGATGGGGAGCGGGTGATTCGCTCAGGGACTGGGCGATGATTTCTGCGGGGAGACGGGGTTCGTACCCGGCCCTTCGACCTGACAAGGGGTGAACGTTGGTCTCTCCTGGTCCACTTGTTGCCTGGGGAGTACTGGTTCTGCAGGATAATGTGGTCACGCTCCTGGACGATATGAGACTCTGGCTTCTGGTGTGTCCGATGGTTACTCTCACGTCGGGGAGGTGGACTTTTGGATCGTTGGCGATCTTTCCTCAACTAAGGGGATCTTGGTCGAGCAGATTCTTCCAAGGCCCGAATGCTCACGTTTTGTTGAGAGCTTCAAGAAGAGCCGCCATGGCCGGATCGACGTTGGGCGGAACTGGAACGGCCTGGAGGTCCAGGGAGGGCTGGTCTTCAACATGATCAATGCGAGTGGGAGGGGGAGACGCAGTGGGCCCATCTATCAGATGGTGGGCGTCGCCTCCGAAGAGAGGTGCGGTCCCGTCATTATCTGTCTTACTGACGGAGAGAAAAATAGGGTTGCGAGCGTCACGAACGTGATCTTGGCTTGCCATGATCGGAGTCTTGGACATAGAGCTGTTTTGGTCTTGAATCTATGGTGGATGCTAAGACGGGGATAACAGGTTTCCCACAGACGACGCCACTGATCTTGACGGCTGATCATAACCTAAAGTGGGCCAAGGAAGACGTCTGTGATGCTGGGCGTGTGAGATGAGGAGAGGGGTGTACCTGCAAAGCACTCCGATGCTAAAGTAAGAATCGGGAGAGGAAAAAGGCAAGTACCAAAGTATGTGTTTCTTAGGATGATTTAGAATACCTGACCCTCTCAAATGAGAGGGTTTTTATAGTGCCCCCAACGTGTGGCCAACGGTCCACTTTCGAGTACACAAGCCCTTAACATATCTTCCATTGTTTGTATCGTCCGTTCCGTCCGACTATCCGTTTGCGGATGATTCGACGTGCTCAAACACAACTTCGTTCCCATAGCTTGTTGAAAAGCTCTCCAAAATCTTGAAGTAAACTTTGGATCTCTATCCGAAACAATACTAGAGGGAATGCCATGTAACCTCACAATCTCTGAAATGAACAACTTTGCGAGATGACTCGCCTTGTAAGTAGTCTTTACGGCTAAGAAATACGCAGATTTCGTCAACCGATCTACAATCACCCAAATAGAATTGTAACCACCTTGTACATGGAGTAATCCAACTGCAAAGTCCATAGAAATACTATCCCACTTCCATACCGTAATTTCTAACGGTTGCAATAAGCCGCTCGGTCTTTGGTGTTCAATTTTCACTTGTTGGCATACTGTTGATGTTGCATCTACTGCAGAAACTGAGGCCATGGGACATTTTCCTCGCCACCTAGTGGATTAGTCCCCGCCGGAGTGGTTATGGGTCTACCACGATTGTTTCTGTGCCCGTCGGCCGTGTTCCTAAATGTCATACAGATAGGATTAAGTTGATCAGGCTCAATAGCATAAATATAACACTTAATACCAATGGCGACACAACGCATATGAAACAGAAAAAAATACTTATACTATTTCATGGCTAGGTCGAGGATACGACCTGCTCTGATACCAACTGTAACACCCACATATAATATCATACATCAAAGCATAAATACTATACATGAATCCAAGTATTTGGTACTGAAATATACAAGTTCCTAGTTAACACATTATATACATTACATGCCCTACACACTAATACAAAGAAACTACCAAGGCATAATGTATACAAGATGTCCCAAGACACTAAGAACTAGATCAACCAATGATCTCAAAATAATCTCCACAACGGGAGTCTTGTCATCCCAAAAAGCCAAGGAAAATAAGGATAATCAAACGACTTTATCCTTACCCTTCGCGGAACCTGTAGTACCTGTAATATAATCAACAACGTGGGGTGAGATACATCAAATCTCAGTGAGTTCTCTATCTTATAGGTCCTCTCGGCTTTACAAGGTTCTATCACACCTAACTCAAGTCAAAAGAGAAGGGAAGTGACCTTGAGTACTCACACACACTATATGGATCCATGTTCATGAGTCTGTTAACTCACAGTTCATCACTAATCGGTAACCTTACCAAGGCATCCCCTTTTCCCGTCCGCTTCTACGTCTAGAAGTCGACCCGAGTCATGGATCCTTGTAGTTACTTGGCATACGAAATAGATTCGGGAACAACACCCTGTTAACCATGAACCGTCACTTCTCATGGCCTGTTAACTATCGCAAGTTTCTACCCGTAGGTTCCATTCGTACTATAACATTGGGAATCAAACCTGCCAAGTAAATGTGCCTGCATTTTAGAGGGGCTCGAGACTCATGAATGCCTCTCAAGGGTCATGGTTACAATTACGTGATCACACACACAACAAAACAATATATAATTGTATTCGACAATAACAAGGCCACATTCGCCTTAAGACCTCTTTTGTCTTTTCTCAATTTAAACACAATAAAACATGATCCATACTAGTGTAATTCTTTCCATACCATTTGGTAATAGACGCACGCCTCGGCCTCTCTTGCACGAGGGTCGTCATTATGTTATTCAACAATTTCCTAGCCATCACTAGGTTCCAACATAATTCATGGTAAGGTTTCCTCACTCTACCTATTTCATATTTTAACATGCATACACTCTCATACATGCTTAACAACAAGAGAATAGGTAAACATAAGTCAATTATACAATGGGATCACACAATTCAACATATCACAAAGTTACACCATTTCCGGTTCCCTCTGATTTATTTAATCGGGCATCAAAACTGATAATTTCCACTTCCATGAGATAAAGTATTCTCACAGCTCTCCATCGGTACCAAGAACGCCCCGATCGGAGTCACGGTTCAAAAGTTATGGAGGAAACAATTTGGAAAGATCTGTCATGTTCGCTAGGCGAATCCCCAGCGAACGTTCGCTTTCGCCATCGCCGTGCGAGCACCCTGGCAAACTGAAACAGAACTAAAACGACACAGTTCGCTTTGCGAATCTCCAGCGAGCATTCGCTTTGCCCTTCCCTTTGCGAACCTCTGGGCGAACCAAGTCAGAGCCAAAAGGATACAAAGTTCGCTTTGCGAACTACTGGCGAACCTTCGCCTTGCCCTTCGCTGTGGTTCGCTTTGCGAACACGCGAAAACCCAGAATTTCTCAGCAACATACAACAAGTCCTTTGGCTCAACAATTCATTCAAAAACATGATCAAACACCCAACCAAGCATTGACAGATGATCACACATAGATATCAAACATACTACACAGTTTATATCACATTTCATCCGTTAGATTTTTAGATTTAGCAAGATTTCTCATTTTCTCACAATATCTAACCTAACTCAAAACTCAAGAAATTGCTACAACTAATGTTTCTATCTAGAACCCACCTCAATACAAGATGATGATGAAGATTGGATGATGATTGGATGAAGAAGAGATGATGATTCTTGATCTTGGGCTTTTAGGGTTTTCTTCCTCTTTCTTTCCTTTCTTTCCTTTCCTCTTCTTCTTCTTTCTTTCTATTTTCTATCTTTGCTCCAAATGAAGAGAAAAAGGAAAAGGAAATGATATAGAGAAACTCAATTAGATAGTAACACTACTAAAAGTCCAAAAAGTCTCTACAACACCAAAAGTTAAAACCTCAGAGTCAGATAATATTAATTTGCTCTGCTCTGAGCTCATCAGTTTACTCTAATTATCTTATCCAATAAATTCTCAGAGGAAACCGGAACCCAGTTGATCATACGAATATTATCCAGAGTAAAAATAATTTACGGGGTATTACAGTCATTGTTATAAATAAAAATCACTCACATTAAAATTTGTAAATTCTAGTATTACTATCTAATATACTTTTTATTTAATTCCAAAATATTTAATACAAATATTCATCAATTAAATATTAACAAATATGTTTTAGTAATTTTAATCTCTATTTTACATGAGATTTAAAAAAATTAAAAATAATTAACTTTTTTTTTAATTATAATTAAAGGGAGTATTGTATTCATTATTTAAAAAATATTATATTATATTTTATATTTATGATTATGAAAATTTTATCTTTCTTTTAGTTATTGTATTTATTAATGTGTATAGAAACATTGAAAGTCGTTTATTAAGTAGGATAGTATTAAATATTAAGTGTTCCCTCAATCCCGAATCTATACGATTAAACGGGACCAATTTGCTCTCTATGCTAGTAAACGAGACCGATTTACTAAGCTTAGAGATTAAATGTGTCACTTTCTGCATCATCTCAAATCTCCTTAACTTGGCATTCAAAGCATAACTTTTATATAATTAAATAAAGGGTAGTGCTAACTTGTGTCCTTGGGGCACATGTTAAAAAACCCACAAATAAAAAATTTGTATTGGAAAAACCAATAAAGCCATTAATTATAAACTTGTATTAAATTTAAAACACAATTTTCAATATATTTTAACTAGTAACAGACTCGTGCGTTCGCACGGGTGTCTGTTGTTAGGTTTAAAAGGAATACATATAATTTCGTAAAGAGTGAATAATTAAGAATTCGATGTGAAATTACTAAAATGATATAGGAATACAGTAAAATTAATTTAAAAATTATTAATAAATAAAAAGATATATCTTTAATAAGCATTGAAATAGTCTTTTAACATAACATAGGGTATTTTAAAAATGAATGAGCTAAAAAGTTTAATAAGGATTATTAAACAAAATTAATTGTAATGAAGTGAATGTTATATGAGCTATTAATTAGGATAATAATAGTCATAAAATAGGAAAAGGTCCACAATAAAAAACATATAAAGGGCCCAAAAAACGTTTTGTGTGTTAAATAGCTTTTGCACGGTTGTGGAAGGCAACAACATAAAATACTTTGTGAAGAAGCTGTTTCAAAGACAACCATGAAACCTGAAATCGAAAGAGGAAGTTTAATGAGGTAATGAGAAATGTTTTGTTTTCAATCTCCTTAATGTTATGAAGCATATGTTGTTAGATATGTTACTGTTTTCGAATGGGTTTTGGTGTGGAAGCATGGTTTTAATGTGATGATTGGGTATCGTGTTTATACGGTTAGATTGGTATTAAAAAGCAAGGTTGCATGTTAAATTTGGGTGTTGATCGGGATATACTGTGAATGATCTGTTATGTTGAATGCATGTGTTTTGCTGATGAATACTGGCATTATTAGTAAATGCATGTTGTGGATTTTTACTAAACATTGTTGTAGAAGAAGTGGTTTGATAGGATTCTTATTGTAAATGCATGTGTTCTGTGCTGATGATCCGTTTAGATAGGATGCTTGTTGATGTTGTTTTTCTGCTGAAAAAATTTTGTTTAATCTGCAAAAAACGTTTTCTGTCTGGTATGTGAATGGTGAAAATAATTTTCAATCGGTGTTGTGGAATAAGTAGTGAAAAGTAGTTTCTCTTCACTGCTGAGTGTTTTTTGTAGTTTGGCTAGGCTCTGATTTGAAGTTTATTGTGTTGTAGCTCTGCTGAAAGAGCGGCAAAGTGGACAGAACTCCAGGAGGAATTAGCCAACTGGGAGAAAGAAAAAGGTGGTAATTCCAAAAGAAGGAACAACAGAGTCATGTGTTTTGAAGAATATCTGACGAATTTTTCAGACAGTAACAGGTATGAAAACAGATTATACCTAACCATTACATTTGATTAGGAAAAATTGAAATAAATTAAAAGTTATAGTTATTATTCTGTAGTTTGTAGGATGGAATGTATAGATATATTGATAATTTATTAGATTCCGCCGTGATGATGAGGTAATGAGGGAAGGCATGTTCTACGTGTGGAAAACTGTCATTCGTTCTGGAAAGACAGCCCGGAGGAATGTATTGGTAAGTTTTATATGTAATGCTAAGTGTTTATTGTATAGTAAATTTTGCATGTCGGTAAATGATGTTGATATTGCTTTTGTTTGTAAATGAATAACAAATTCCTCAAGAAGTGATAAGGGGCTCATTGAAAGATGGATACACGCATATGAAAATGGTTGACTATGACACACAGGAAATCATTGATTGCGAATTGCAACTGTTCGAAAGGAAGTATTGTGTTGAGAGATTCATAGGACATGAATGGTATCAGTATGTTGAGAAGAAGGGTTTGAAAAGAGGAGATGAGATAACGTTTGTGATTCGCGACCCACCTTGTGATAGAATGGTTGTGAAGGTGGTAAAGCGATGAATGTATGCTGTAACTGCAACTAAGTATGGGTAGTATTTTGGAGTTGGTTATGATGTTCAAAGGTTGAATGTATTTTGTTGGTTATCGTTTTTTAATGTTTGTTCAGGAATGCTAAATATGGTAGAATTTGATTTATTTGGTATGGTTGTTGTGAACTGAATATCTATTAATAGTATTATAAGTGATTTGCATTATGTTGCATTGTTTGGTTAAAAGAAAAAATTTTGTTCGTTATGTTATATACTTGGCTATGGTAGGTTGTATGAATTGTACTGTACAAAGTAAGATATGTGTTGTTATGCTAGTAAAAAAAAATGAAGTCAGCATAAAAAATTTATTAAAATAACGACATTTAAAATATTAAGTATAAAATAGAAATTAGTAAGATATGTTGTTATGTAATGTGCAGATGCATGTAACATGGACCAAAGTTAATTATAAATTAGAATGGGCCAATACATGTTATGCTGAACCAGGTGGGCCCAACACTGAACTAAAATGCTAGGGTTTATATATATCCTGGTAACAAAGTGTTAAACCAAAAAAGGATTCTAAAAATTGGATATTTTACTGGGGTAAGAGGATTGCGCCGCGCAGAAACGTGAAAAGCCGTTCAATGGGAGACAAGATAGCAACAATGGATGTGAAGAGGTAAGTTTGCATATTTTATGTTTGTTTTCCCGTTGAGTTGTTTTTTCATGAAAGTTTTATGGGTTGTGTTGTAAAAAACAATGATGTAAGGATATGATTGTTGTGTAAAGTATGATTGCATAACAATAAGATGTGATTTCATTTAGTTTTTTTCTGATGATAGTGGTCAAGACGATAAGGATGAGAAGAGGAGGGAGATGAAAATGCAACTGTCTTATATAGATTACCAAGAAGAATGTGACAGGAAGAAGGGAAAGAAGAAGATTATGTCTTATCCTGAGTTCAAGTTGCGTATTCAGAGGCGCCAAACGTGCAGCGCTGATGGAAAACAGGTTGGATTATATTATTAACCGTTGTTAGAATGTATATGAAAAGAATGAATATATCTGTTCGTCTATGTATGCAGGAAGAATGTAAATTCTGATGTTGACAATTTGTCCCGACGGATGACCATGGACAAGGCATACCTAGATGCTGAAGAAGCTTGTCGTATTTCGAAGGAAAGAAAAGGGAAAACTGATGTTTCTATTGGAGGATCAAATATTGATAAGGGTTTCAATTCTGAAGGAAAATGTGAAAGATCAACTCATGGAGGTAGAGATACTAAAGAGAAGGGACATGTAGGTGTGAAGGGAAAGAAACCTGCAACTGATGTACCTGTACAGTCTCACATATCTATATCATCAGATAGTGACAGGTATATAACCATAGTAATTTTCGTTTGTGGTTCCAAATATTAAATTTTGCAGTTGCCTTAGTGTTATTTTATGTTGTAGTTCTGATGAAGAGGTATGTGCTACGGTTATGGGTATCCGGCGAAAGTATTATGTATGGAAAAGGAAGATTCATTCTGTGAAGACGTCGCGGAAAAATGTTATGGTAATATGTGGGAATCTTTTGAAATTATGTAACATTTTAAATATTGATTTTGCATATTATATCTCACGTACCTATATATTTTGTTAATGTATAGCAAATACCTCAGAAAGTGATCCGTGAATGCTTGATAAATGGTGGTACTGAAATGCAATTGGTAGATGGGGATATGAGGAAAAGCTACGAATGCGAGCTTCACCATTCAGAGAGGAAGTACCATACTGAAATGTTCATTGGTCGTGGATGGTATGAATTTATCAGGAACAGACGACTTAGAGATGGTGATAGGCTTGCATTTATTCTCCGGGTTCCTCATGCGAACAAAATTGTTGTGAAAAGGTTTTGTGATAACGAAAACTCAGCCTGTATGAAGTTAGTTGATGATGGAATGGTGGATGTTAATGATTATTTTATCGGTTTTTGTGGTGGGCTGATGAAATTTTATCTTGTTATTTTATGTATTAAGAATTCTGTTTAATAGACAGTGTATGCTTGGTTCCAAAAAAAGCAGTATTGAGAATTTATATGTTTTAAGGTAAATGTGTTGTTATATGCAATGTTGTTCTTTTATTATGTATAACATAATATAGTTGTGATTCTACGTAATGAGGGTTGAGTAATTTTATATGAAATATTAGATGATTAATTTTGACCTATATGGTTGTAACATGTTCACGAAATGGAAAAGAGAAGGACTATGTAAACGAATTAATTAAAACTTTGTCATAAAAAGGAATGTATAATAGTGGGTACAACGTCATACCATGGACTTAAAATCGTAGTCTACCTAAATAAATGATAAAATAGTTATACAATGAAATGGCTATAGGCATAAAAAAATAGGCAGGGGCATAAAATATTCAAAGAGCTATGGAAATAAAAAAGTAGTTGTAGTGCCAGTAATCTTCCCTATGAAATGTCCTTCCCAACTACAAATCCTGAAACAAAACCGAGACAAGAAAAAATTATAAGTACAAATTATAGTCTTTAAGCGTTCCAGTAGGTAAATTAACGAAAATAGAAAGGTGTTGCATACCTATACGACGTTGTGAAATACTTCTTTGAATACTACATTAGTTGTATGGTTTAAAGGGTTCTTGTCCTTGTCATGAATAAGGATTTTCAAACCTGCCTTACTTTTGACTCATGACATAGCAACTTATAGTTGTCCGTGACTGAAAACCTCTTTTGGCAAATACAAACCAACGTAGTCTAAAGATTGACCTTGAGATTTGTTAATTGTCATTGCAAATGAGAGAATGATGGGAAATTGCCTCTGAATAAGTTTGAATGGCCAGGGAGATTGTGAAGGAGACAATGACATCCGGGGAATGAAAATAGTGTTACCTATATGTGTACCAGAAATTATCTTTGCCTCAATTACATGATTACCAAGCCTTGTGACCGTCAGGCGTGTGCCATTGCAAAGTCCTTCTGATTGGTCCAAATTCCTAATCAACATGACAGTTGTTCCAATCTTAAGTTTCAAAGAATGGTTTGGTAAGCCAAATGTTTTTAAACAACTTAAAAATTCAGGTGTCAAATGTTCGAAAGCATCATTGTCATTTGCTTCTGATCTGTCAATGGAATCGCTACTCAAAAACTCCCTTGAATCACCTATTACAAAAAATGGATATGAGTGTTACGTTTTGATAAATATAATGAGGAAATGTAATTAACCGACAAGGGTACCTGGAATGAGATTTGTAATGTAATCATTTATTTGATCAACTATCTCAATTGTTGAAGCTAAAATGGCTCTACTTCTAAGGAAAGATGTATCTGTGTAGTTTTCCAAGAAATCGGGATATGTACTTGTAACAATTTTTTCAATTGGATCCACAAAATCTGTTAGAAGTAACTCGGGTGGGAATGTAATATCCACATATCCATCGTTTGGTTCATTTAATTTTCCATCTCCAACTTGTAAAATCCATTTAGAGAAAGTTTCAATTTCCTCCAAGTTGTGTGAAGTAGATCCGAATTGCAAACGCATGTTTTTCGTAAGCATCAGAACCTTGCAATGTTCCCAAATATACGATGCATTAATTGTTGAATGAACAATATCAGACCTAGTTCCTCTCGGTATAACAGGTAGAATTTGTCTAAAATCCCCACCAAAAACGACGACTTTCCCATCAAAGATTTTCTTGCATGGTTCTTTGCAATTACCCATGATATCTTTCAAGGACTTGTCTAGAGCCTCGAAACAAAATTTGTTTGCCATTGGAGCTTCATCCCAAATTATCAACTTTGTGACTTGCAATAGGCCAGCCAGGTCAGATTTTTTTTCAATGTCACAAATGGATGTTTCCAAACATGGAACAGGTATTTTGAATCTAGAATGTGCAGTTCTTCCGCCAGGTAAGAGTAGACTCGCGATTCCACTTGAAGCAACATTCAGAACAATATCACGTTTTGAACGCAATGCCGCTGACAGTGTATTCCACATGAATGTTTTTCCAGTTCCACCGTACCCATATAGGAAAAAAACGCCTCCATTCTTCTCATTGACTGCTTCCATGATCTCAGAAAAGATATGGTGTTGCTCATCTACGTGGAATAAACATACAGTTAGAAATAACAATCAATATATACACAACATACAATTAAATCCACGATGACAACTTGTATCTTAAATAAACCTACTATTGATTAAAAAATAATAAAAATAAATTATGGATCAAGAATAATGTGGTAAGAAGTTATATATAGTTGTTTTCATAATATTAATGCCTTCTGCTAGTTGTAGAGTGTACTGCGGGTTGTGCATTAAAAGGATAAACAGTTTAATTTATATGGCACTCTTGAAAGGAAAAATATGCACTGGCAGTGTATTAAACGCATGCAGAAAACTAACATTTAAGTCCAACAACTCTCACAAAAATATAAGAGGGTACATTTATGAGTTGCACCTAAATTTATTTATAGTTATATATAGATACACGACTATTTGCTTCCATAGCTAAGACACTCACAAGTGTGTTTGACACCAATATAAAATGTCTGGATTATGTAATAAAGTGTCCAAAAATCTCAGGTAAAGTGTTCATATGCTTTGATGTTAGTTTATTTTGATAAAGCTTTCATGGCTTACAACAAAAGTTTTTTCCAGTGTTAGTTTATCTCAAACTGAATCAGACAGTTCGTCCATCTTTGATGGGCAGTTCACTCATGGAAGTGACGATGGCTACAACAGTGCTGGAAATTACACGTGGTCAGTGAAAATCAAATCCGGGAAAATTGCAACGAAAAAAGTCTTAGTAAGTTTATCTCTTTAATTTGCATGCAACGAAATCTAATTAAAAAGAATATAATCTGAAGAAGTTCTAACTGATTTATGCAAAATTTGATATTTTCATGTTATATTATTCAGCATTTCCCACGGAAGGCATCAGAAGAATGTCTGCTATGGAATCAAACATGCATTGAAATGTTTGATTTGGACTTTGGGACAACTTATGCTTGCGAAATAATTAGTGCACAACGCAATGTTTTTGAAAAATACATCGGGAGGGCATGGTATGATTTTTCTCGAGCAAGAAGACTCAAGAGAGGTGATATGTTATTCTTCACTCTCATGAACCCTCCTAATAGGTTGTACGTGAAAATAATAAACAAAGCATGAAATATCACCGTGTGTTAATTTGATGGTACGATGTTGGCGGTGATTGTGTTGTGTCTATGAACAAATGTGGTATCATTTTGATTGTGATTGTGTGTTTTATGTAATGTGTTTTGACTACAACCATATGTTGAAGTAGGAAATTTAAGGAATGTTTTTTCGTAGTTTTTTAGTAATGTTTATGCAGTTAGCATCATGAACTTTTATTACTCTTGCATGTAGTTCTATGGAAAGTCTATTAAGAAATGATCATTGTCATTAGCAGTGTATCGTGTTCTTTCAGTTTGTTGTACCATGCCATGTTTTGTTACTGGAATAAGTTTTTTCAATGCAACATAAACCCCCTTAAAAACTGTAGAATGTATAAGCTTAATATTAAAAGCAGCTAACACAGAAAATAAAATAATGAAATACCTGTCAACGATTGAAACATATCTTGGAATTTCACGGTCTGATCAGCAACATCGTACTGTCGTTCATCGTATATCAATCTATTTCCAAGGAATTCTAACACGAAATCTTTTGGAAATGGCATTGGCTTAAACTCATTCAAACTCCTCCTATTTTTTTGTAACTGCTTCTCAATCTCTATCAAAGTAAGTTGTTGTATTTCTTCATCAGTCAGTGCTAAATCTTCAATAAATAGTCAAAAACTTAAGTTTAATAAAAATATAATAATAGAGTGCTTAAGAGATTACATTCAACTGACTAATATGAAGTAATACTGAAAATTACCAGAAATCATTGACAATCGTCTTTGTTCGTAAAGAATTCCATCAGATAAGTATTTCCATGTGTTGCGCCAAACATGGTCTGGACGATTCATAGAAGCAGATAACAACATAGTAACAAAAAGCTTTCGTAGAAATAAACCGGAACCCCAATTATAAGCCTCCTTTATACCGTCGATGAATTCTTTATCATCTTGCAAAAATCCCATAGCAAAACAGGCTTCCCTAAAACTTGAATGTTTAAAACCCTCAACAGTTTTGAGATCATCATAACTGGTTGGACCTTTTTTCACAGTTAACAACATCCTCATGTAATATAATTCACCAGTTGACGGAGGCACCCAAATTAAACTTCCAATCGTGTAACCGCGTTTCCTGGGTTTCCAAGTCCTTGTTTTCTTGTCATAAACAAATTTGGACACAAATTGACCGTATGTCAATAACCTGGCATACTCGTATTTTGAATTCGCCACAAACCAAGCGGTAAACATTGACTCAGTGACACTTGCCTTTAGAAGCACATTTCCAATCTGTTCAAAGTCTTTATAATATACTGATTTCTCACCTTCCATGTGAAAAAACAATCTTTCAACGACGGGTTTCCTTCCATGGATAGAATAAGAAAAAATTCTCTAACATGCTTCACTGGGGGATACGTATCTGCAATCAAGGTATTGTTTGATTTCATCAACGTCGCCGTCACGTGTATTAGTTGGAACTATAACTGTCGAAATTCTATCAGAACCCTTGTTGATGTACTTAAATAGATACTTAATTGAAGTGCTTTGATTGCACCACTCCATATTGATGTGTGCTTCATATTTCATCAATAAACTTGGGTTGTGGGGAACAACATGAGCGCTGTTAAGCGGTATGCCATGCTTTTCGGTAGTATATCCGTTATCTCTTCTTCGATAAACTGGGTAACCATCTTGATCGACTATGGTGACATCTTGAAATTTCTTTGGGTAGTACTTTGAACACCTACGATCCTTCATGCACGAACATTTTGGGTTTGACAAACCACATGGCCCATGTACCATGTGGTTTTTCACCAAATTATATAATTTTGGGTGCTTGACAGGATCCGGCACCTCAGCAGATATAATTTTATCAATATCATTAGGTGTTGGATATTTATTGGATAAATGCAAGAAGATAAGAATGTGGGCATGTGGCAAACCTCTCTTTTGAAATTCGATGGTGTACATATCTGAAATGTAATTGTTTAATAGAAACAGAATTAAAACATAAATAATACATACAATTTTTTTTAAATAGTTATTCATACATTAAAAAATTCAATATACTTACAAGCAAGAACCTTCCCAAGGACACCATTTTTTGTAACGTCAGCTAAGAGGTTGTCAAACTTCATTTTGAAAACCCTTGCAACTATGTAAGGTCTATCATGTGCCTTCAAGTTAAGGGGATCCAAGGCTCTTTGAATCTCAATCCAGTTAGGGTTGCAAGTGAATGTAATAAATAGGTTTGGAAATCCCACTTTACTACAAATTGCCATTCCGTCATAGTACAGCTGATCCATAAATCTGCGACTTCCGACATATGATGATGGTAAAATAACTCTCTTTCTTGTGCTTGAACCAGTTGTTTCACTATTAGATCCATCTTGATTCAGGTTGTTATACTTTGAGACCCTAAGCTTTGATTGATTATTTCTTAGCCATCTCAACCGTTCACCTTCAAGCATTGTGTAACCATCAACCAAAAATTATTGAAACAACCTCCTGGATAATAAAAGTGTCTGACCCTCATGAGACCTTTTTTGAATACGAAATGCCAGCCACTCACGAATAGTTAGCCTGTTCCTTGGGTTATCATCAAAAATGTCAAGATCACGGTGAGCAACATTAGGTCTATAACCATCTTCTCCATATGGAAATATCAAAGGATACTGTAAAGCCATATAGCTTGCATGAAATTCATCAATACGCTTTAGTTTCCCCCTGCTTTTGCATGATTATATCTCTTTCGTCAGCCGTGTCAATGTCACCAACAATTAATGCAGCAACCTCAGACACAGTTGGTTGGTTGTACAGTCTTCCATCCGTAGCTCTACTTGCGATTAATCGGAGTTTCAAGTTGTGCACATTTCCTTCGTTTAGTCTTTGTCTTGCCATTAGGAAACTCTTTGCATGTGTGTTATGCATGTACAACATATCAGATAGTGATTTGACAATCAAAGGATCAATGTTGTTTTTGTCCCTATAAGTTCCACCCAAAGAAGTACTCTCTAAAGTTAGCAGAATCAAATATGGAGGACATTCCTGTAAAAAAATAATAACAAAGATAAAGTAAGATTGGTATGATGAGAGAGTTACCGTAGCCTATCCATTCTATTGGTGATTTCATTTTCTGTGTCAAATATGTATAGTTGTGCAAATTTGGGTGGTTGTCCTTCAGGTGGCAATAAACTTCCTAATCGATGACATGGCTGACCTTGTATACGTATAGTTGGGGGACCTCGTCCATTATTAAATCTGTTATCTAACTTTGCACCAGGTGAAGTGAATGCAAACATCATGTTGTAGGTTCGTATGTTTGCCTGGAATTTCTTACCGTCTTTTGCATCTTTGTTAAATAACATATGTGATAGTAGTTGGGGTGGCTTTTTCAGAAAAGGAAGTTCTACTTTGCCGTTTCCACAACATAAGCTAAATTTTGGATTTACTGAATGTCTATGTTTATCCATTCTTTCTTGGTACCACATCAACACCGAACAATGACGACACTCAATCATGGCATCTCCCAAATCCAAGTATTCTGTTGCAAATTGAATACTGAGTAAGAAAAACATGGTTTGGCATTTGATATAAAAGCAACGATTGTATTATATAGGTAAAACTTGGTTATTTAAATCAGGTTGGTTGGCATTAGAAAATGGTGGATGCATGTCATCATTTTCTAAGCTGCTATCATCATCAGATTGTTGAGCTTAAAAATTAAAAAAACAAAATTAGGATTTCATATAGAATTTATTGAGTAAAGCTGGGTTGTATGGGTTACATACTTAAGAATGGATCGAAGTCTGAGTCATCATCCTCATCACTTGCAAAATCCATGTTGATAGTCGACTTAAAAATTGGGTCGGTAACAATTATTCTGGGTGTTTTTTCAGTTGAGCCAATTTGATCTGAACCGGGAACTTCAATTGGATATGTGCTTCCAATTGGCCTTGAAAATTAAAGTATGTTATGTAATTGTGAAACAACATGTGTACAAAAGTCAACAATAAATATATAAACTTACAGTGATGTAGATGCGTCTTGGTTTGAATACGAAGCAGTGTTGCTGACCAGAGTCTGTTGAAAATGCTTTCTTGGGGGCCCTTTACGCCGTTTGTGTTGGTCAGGCTGTTGAGCATTGGTTGGCAAGTCAGCTGTGGGTAATTGGCTTTCGATCCGGCTTTAAACATAGTTAGAGATGTTAGTGTTATGTGTTGTGATTACATAATAATTGTGCCGATATACAAACTTACAGTGATGTAGATGCGTCTTGGTTGGAATACGAAGTAGTGTTGCTGACCAGAGTCTGTTGAAAATGTTTTCTTGGGCGCCATTTACGCTTTTTTTGTTGGTCAGGCTGTTGAGCATTGGTTGGCAAGTCAGCTGTGGGTAATTGGCTTTCGATCCGGCTTTAGACATAGTTAGAGATGTTAGTCTCATGTGTTATGATTACATAATAATTCTGCCGAAATATGGAATGTATACTAAATGCTTACACATTAGGAATGGATTACTTATTTTGCAAGACATTGGGAATGACATTATTTTGATCGTTACTCATTAGATTATTCACTCTTTCTAAAAAACGAAGATCCTTATTAGGACGCCCTCTGCCCCTTTTGAGTTGTATAGTACATTTAGGTTCCCTAATTGCACAATGAGTGATCGATAAAAATTGGAAAGTATAATAATTTACTAAACGAAAGATAAGTTTCAAGAGAAGTAATATTACGTACAAAACACAAGTGGTAGGAAAATGTTGAAAGTTTGAATGAAGTTACCTGCAGTCTGACCGAGGTAGATTGCCTGGATTATGATTTTCATCATGTACGTTGTCTTGGACAGCGGAGAACATGGACATTAAATTTGTTCCCATGCTTGTAATGTTGGTGACTGTTGGTGGAGGTTTAAAACCGTGTTTTGATTGAGTATGCTGAGTCTGTGGATATGGGGAATTATAAGTTCGATTTAGAGTTTCCAGCGGTATATCTGATAAGGGAATCCTATTAGTGGAAGGCGTAGTTGTGATGGTCGGAGTATCATGTTTAAATCGTTTAAATTTCTTCTGTTTTAGTATATGAAATCTACGAAATCTTGCACGCTTGAATGTATATTGCCTCCAGCAAGTAGCATCACTAATTATATAATCAATGTTGCTTTCCCTACATGTATCAAACCATATAATTGCAGTCAGTAAATCCGGTTATGGAGTTTAATAGAAATAGACATAGTTGTCAAAAATGTATGGAGATATTCGCTTTGGATACAATGGAAATAATAGTTACATTGTTTTCATAGTCTCAATAACAGGATAGAAACGAATGTAACGTGAAATGAAAATACCATGCATGACATGAAAATCATCAATGGAACATTGATGAATTGAAAAACAAAAAGTAGAAACATACCTTTTTTTTACCAATGGATTCATGAGGATGCTGATATTAAGAATACAACGCTTGATAACCTGGGTGAGTAATAGAAAAGGAGATTAAAAACAGATTTCATAACAGTGAAATTGAAAAAAAATGAAAGGAATCAATTTATGATTGGCAATGCAATAAGTAACGTTTCAACGGCTAAAATATAAAAGAAAGTAATAACAAATGTGCACCCATCTTTGATACATTGTTATGGGAAGTATAAATGACCATGTAATGCAGAAGATAAACAAATGGAGAGCATTAGCAAGTTGCATATGAAGGATAAATTTGAGTAAAGGATTCAATGTTTAAAAGGAATGAATTACCTATGTTTGCTGATGAAGTTGTTGAAATTGTATGAGCTCTATGTCTCATATCAATATTACTGCATTGTGTTTGGAAATATAAAATCTTCTAAAATTCAAATGTAGTTTATTTTATATGATTCTTAAAAATATTTCCTTTTTTTAAAAAAAAAGCACCTTATTAACAATGTGTGTAGTTATATAGTTACTTTATTAAAAATGTGTGTAGTTCTATAGTAAATAGAGTTAGGTTCTTTTAAGACGTGATGAATTTAATTACATAGTATGAAGCTGTGATGGAATAACTTTATCAGTACTTTAGAAAAGGTTTAATAATCAACAAAACTGCAGTCTACTATAAAAATGTAAGCATGGGACTCGTGCAAATAGTACGTCGTTTGCAGTATAAACATGATGGTGCAGTAAAAAATATTAGAAAGCGAAGGAAGCTGGCAAACCTTATGGTGCAGTTTTTAAAACCGGCTCTGCACATACTCATCATGAGGCTGCACGCGAATTAAGGAAAAGGAAGCATTGAAAAGGCAACAGAAGTCCAATCTGTATTAATTGGGCTGATTTGTTAAAGAAACTTTAGAATTTGTATTATTAAATAAATTGCATTTTCTGTCAGGTTCATTAAATTGATTGTCCATTGCATTGAAAGATAAAATACATCTACATTCACAAGCAAGATAGGAGTGACATCAACCTATATATATTTGGCATGCACAGGTTACATACGCAATACTCAAGTGATGCTATGGAATAGTAGGAAAATAATTACAGCATTAACTAAATGTATATTAAACTAATATTAAGTATGAGGTTAATCCATGAAGCCAGGAGCAAGGCTATAGAATACTATGAGATTCACATTCTTAAATTAAAATAGTACTTTAAAGTTATCTAATATGAAAGAAAACCTCATGAAAATACCACTTCATGTAGTTATTATATAATATTAAAGAAAATGTTTTCATTTAACTTATTGGTGCGCATGGTATTACAATTGGAATGCAAAGCTGTGTATTGAGAATCATCTAAACAAATTAAAACTAAATGCAATATAATACTTTAGTGCTCTCTGGATAATGCTACTCAAAACATACTTTTTTTATTGTCCTTTTCTAATGTCCCTTTCTGCATGGCATAACAGAAACACAAATGTAGCATACATCTTTAATGTCATTTTTTGCATGGTATACCACTCAAGTATTTAAAGCTTGACGCATGAGATGTCAAAATAGTGATATTTCTAGCTTATTTAATATAGCAGCAACAATTATAATTAGTAATGTAAGCACAAATTTTTTCAGGGACATTGGTTGTTCATATAAAGAGACTTCTCAAAACACAAGTAATATATTTCATGTCGTTGCCAGCACAACTTGTTTCAAGGACATTGGTTGTTCATAACAAAACATAGGAGTTTTACATAATTAGCATTGCTCCACAACAACAGTGGTCAAAAGATAGGTTGCAAGATTAATTAGTCATAAAATATAACAAAACAACTGAAAATATCATGTTGAAGACGACTATTTGTTCTTGTTGAGTCTGGCACTTTTGGATCTTGCACCCTTTGTGGCAGATAGTTTTGGTGGTAACATGTCTGGGATGTCGGCCTCCTGAGTTAGAACATCCGGTGACAATCTTTTTGAAGGCGTGTTATTGTGGCCTGGTTCAGGGCTCCAATTCTGGGCAGCAGAAGCATGACTCTGTAACCATAAAATATAAATGTAAAAAAAAAAGACAATGAATTGTTTTTGTATGTAAAAAGCATGCATCACAACTTACTGTGGTATTTGAAGTTTGAGTCAATCCCTTGGTTTGGTTGTCATCTTCTTCTATGACAGGGGCTTTTCCCTTGCGATCAACAACATTAACGGGGGTAACAGCGGTATCCTAACAAAAATTACAAGTCGTTATTTTGTGATAAATTTCACTTGACATCTTGTTCTATGTCTGCCATTTAAAAACAGAAAAGCATACCATAGAAGGTGCCAAGACATCTTCAATTTGTTGTCGGACCTCTTCATCTTGAGTAAGTTTAACAACAGAGGCCTGTTTGTAGAATGGCTGGTATTTAACGCGAAAGGCAAACTTCTTTTCAAGAAAATTGTCAAGGTGTTGAGGATAAATCAAAGGATGGTCTTCATTGGTCTATGAGGAACAATTAAAAGCAGTTACCGGCAGATACATATGGTTTAATAGAGAATGAATATTTGTAAACTATAAGAAGTATATTGTAAGTTGAATCATAATATTGTTTAGTCTGAAATTCCAATGTTATCCAAATAATTATGTAATATATATCGCTTGCTGAATATTCATATATGAACTGAGAGAATTTTTATATGAAACGGTTAGTTAAGAAGATCTGTTCAACAATGGTGACCTATTGTAAGGAAAACCATATATGGTTGTATATGACAAACAGAGAAGTTGTTATTTATATAACAAAATGGACAGGGATAACAAAGAATAACAATTAAAATACAAACCTGTTTCATTAGTTGTCGTAAAGCATGTGCAGACATACCAACAGTTGGGATACACTCCTTGTCCCAGAAAACAAAATTAACAACAACATTGTCATGTTCAACCTCAATTTCAATCTTGTAGCTATAACGAAAACATTTAAAATTTTGTTGACTAAAGGCACTGATATATAATATTTGCAAGAAATAAATGTGATTACTTAGTTATTGGGGTTGACTTGTTGTCATCACAGACACACTGGTTAGTCTTGTTGCACTGGGAGCAAACTTCATAGTACCAACCAAATGGATTGGACTTGAACCTCATTGTTTTGCCAACTGTATTGCAGAATGATTCCTAAATGAAACAATAAACAATATTGAAGACATACTTACATTATGAGCAGGCAATAATGGATGGGGCATAAAAAAATGGTTGCATAAAACAGAAATGGTTACAAAATATATCAGTAACAAAAGGAAGTTACGTCGCGCAGAGTAAGCATCTCCCTAATGCTCATGACATCCTTTGTAAACGAAAAAGATCTATCATCATAAGTGCCTTGAGAGCATGAGTTAAGTGATCTACTCTGAGAGGCTTCCAGAGTCGCACTTCCTTCTCCATATCTAATTTTTAAAAGAAACTATTACTGTCAGGAATAGTTCCATACACATGACAAATCAAATTTACACAGTATTTATAATGGAAAGTGAATAACTTGAATCTTCACATATCACATTTTACCTTGTCTTGAATTCAACGACTTGAGGATGGTCAAAATTCAAGAGTAGTTTGGAACCATTCCAGGCATTTGAGAGGCTTAATTTTCCAGAGGCTGCAGTGGATGGAAAGAAATTCATGAAGTATATATAAAAAACTTCTATATTTCATATCAACATACAATAAAAGAATTAGTAGACATACATGAGCTTTGGCGACACCACGCATGTGTTAGTATGAGAATCAGTTCTCCGTTGTCCACATTGTACGTCAAGAATTGTGCTGCATATGACTCCCATAGCGTCAAATCCATCTCCGCTCCACTACGAAAATAGAATTAAAAATAAATATCTCAGGTATGTAACTTCCTAAAAGTATGACATTACTTTGAGTGAAATGGCTATATTGAAAAAACCTTTCATCTGAAATAGTTAAATTCACACAAGCCTTTTTGCCAGCTCCTTGTTGTTGGGTCCTAACCACTTGCTGAACAACACCAATAACATCTGCTTATGGATGTTTTCAAAAGTCACGAGAGTTTTCGATAATAACACATAATTATGAAAATAACATAAAATATAACTTACCATAAAGTCGATCAACAACGAAGTCACCATTTAGAAAATCCCGCAAGCATTTAAAGTTAAATTTGTGTTGTGGAATGTCTGGAATTTCTAAGGCAGTAACAGTTGTAGCACGATTCCAAAAAAGCTTGTACTCGTTGTCACATACTTTCAACGGTAGGTCGTTAATCAAAGGCTCGCCATTATAAACCAAGTAGGTATTATCCTCCTCTATTGCCTTGTCCCAAATCTCAAATTCACGTGAACGCGTCACAACATGAATCTGGTCACCCTGAGTTATCATAAACACATTAACAAATTAAAATGTCTTAACATGAAAGATTCAGAAAAGATAAGTAAAAGCAACACCTTAGCATCTTGTATTACAGCTTCAACATGTTGCTGTCCATTACGCTCTTTGACATACCATATGTCGACGACACAGACAACCATTTTCCAGACGTTTTGGTCAGGCTTCAAGTCTTTGATGAAAATTGCTGGTCTTGACATGATCCTACACAATCGTAGAATAAAAAAAAATGAGCACACATTTAAATGTTGAACTGTTGCGAAATGATTAAAGACAAAGTGCATCCTTTTCATATATTTTCTAGTTCTGCATTTAAACCATGAAAACAACTTCAAGTTCAAAAAAACATAAAAATTCCATTCCTCTTTTTCATATATTTTCCAGTTCTGCTTAAAAAATGAAAACAACTTCAAGTACTAAAAAACCAAAAAAACTCATTCCTCTTATTCATATATTTTCCAGTTATGCATTAAAAAATAAACCCAACTTCAAGTTAAAAAAAAAAAGACAAAGTTTATGCTTGCATGTTTAGAATTTATATACATAAAAAATAAACAACACAAATGGTATTACAGATTCAAACGGAAAAATATATTTTACTTACAGATTTGCATCAGCCAGATTTAAAAAAAACACAAACTATGTCCATGGCAGAAAAAACTTTGAACCCAGACGAGTAGAAAAAATGGAGACGACATATTCACAACAATGGTGATTGTTGAGCCAGAAAAACAATAATATACCTTGGTTGTGCACACGTTGAGTTGAAGTCGGCCTCCGGAAGCTCAACCCGCTGTGGTTGTTTTATCGCCAGTTTGATGTAGTCAGGAAGAGTGAGGAGAAATGAAAATACAAGGTGTACTGGCAAGGTTGATGTATGGGAGTTTTATTTAGAGGGAAATTGAAAAATCTTCAGCATATGGAACAATGCAAGCCATGTGTACAAAGGATGATTTTTGATTGGTGGGATTCAATGAATATATAAATTACTAAAAAGGGCAAATGATAGTGTAATGTTAATAATGATAGAAGGGTAAATTAGGGAGATCATTAGTATCCCCCAATCTTAGTTAGGAAGTTGACTATATTTATCTTTTAACTTGTGCCCCAAAGGCACTAGTTAGCATTGCCCTTGAATAAAATATAGTTTATTTAAATAAATATATTTAAATGCACTTTTCATCATTTATTTTGATGATTTTAATATTTTATTTCTCTATATTAAAATTCAGTTTTTTAGTCCCTCTATTTCACAATTCTTGGAATTTTTTAGTTCTCTTTCACTTTTATACATGTGGAAGATGACTATGATAAAAAATTATTTTGGATGAGGTTGTTAAATATGTTTGGATCTCATCACGAAAAGCTAGCTCAAATGGTGAGGTTGTCCTCACATATTTATACAGCCGGGACAATAATTCAGTGAAAGTTGCATGAAAGTGATGAATGAGGAATCTCTCAAAGCTAGCACACTTGTCATTTCAATCTTTGACCGTCATAGACACACCTTTAGTGTAAAGGAAACATAAGATGCTACCATGCATCTCTCTGATGTTTACAAAGTCGTAAATGTTTCCAATGTATACAACAATAACTTCCTGGTGGTAGCATTGGAAGATTATTGGCCTGTATATCAAGGGGACATAGTTTGGCATAATGAAAACATGTGACGTAAGAAAAATAGTTTTGTCCTCACTCACACGCTTTCCGAGAAACTTCCCAGAAGGTCACCCATCCAAATACTACTCCAAGTCAAGCACGTTTAACTTTGGAGTTCTTATTTGTTAGGTTACCGAAAAAAGATGAATCTTGTTGGTATAGGTAGTACCAATTAGTCCTTATAAGCCTTCCTTCAACCATGCAGTCCAATACCTGCACAGCCTCAGGATCCCTCTCATTCCGATGTGAGTTCGGTTTTTCTTAGAAGCTGCTAGGAGTGTCTCATTGTCATACCTCGTGCACCGACAACCACTCCCTCGCCCTTGGGTGTTACATGTAACCACTTTCCTCCATCTTCATCCTCAGGTGTTACACAACATGTCTAATAGATTACAACAATCAAAACAATGTCATATGTTGCAGACATCATATCCCTAACATCATTGTCATCTCTAACTCGCACCCACATACATTGCGTAACATTATTATTATTTGCAATTGAATGTACGAAACAAGTTTCTCAATATTTCTGATTTGTTCTCCATCATTAATATCTTCGTCTAACCAAATTTTCAAACTCCTCTCAAGATTCTCAAAGCTTTGGATGTTCCAGAAAAGCATTTTCATTAGAGGTTTTGTTGCGGAATAACAAACATGCTCGTATCTTTTAACATTACAATCATGATAGAGCTAATGATGAAAATGAAGGAAGAATTTGAAATGATGTGTGAATTGTAGCAAATGGTAGGAGGCACCTCTATTTATACTAAAAAATTTATGCTTGTACGCTGGTGTCGGATCAATTGGCGCCACCTTTATGCATTTTTGCACGGGCGCTAATTGAATTGGCAACACCATATGGTGTCTCCAATCTAATTGACGCCTCCAATTGAACTTATAAAACTGTCGCCAATTTAACTGGCTACAACACTTTATCTCGTTCTAAAACTGTGGTATTTTGAAAAATTTGAGGAATTAATTTGAAAAACTGAGTTATTTGGGTAAAATATTCAACTATTAAAGTACCGCAACGTTTTAAGTATTATGTAAATTTTATTTTTCTATAGATAGACTTTAAAAATTTTATTTCATGTAAGTTTCCTTATAGTATAATTATATGATACTTACATTTCATGTCAATTTTAAACAAATTGTATCAACAAAAATTAAATATAACTTTCATCGATCTCTTTACTACATTTAAAATCATGATCTCACACTACTACAAAACGTGCAAACAACAACGCCAGGTTTACAACGAAAGAAATATACACCGTTGTAATATATTAAATTTTCCCACCCAGTGAGTAGCCGGATTTATAAATGGTGATTTAATGATGGTTGTCTATAAAAACCGTAGTAATAAATGATGTGTGACAAGCTTCGATTCTCAACAACTTCATTTTTTCCATTTTTTTGAGTACATTAAGCGTGTGTCAATTAATTCCTTTATTTAAAAAATAAAATGTAAATTATTTTACAACGGTTAGTTGAAACAACCGTTGTTATACGCTTGTGTCAATTAAGTCCATTATTTAAAAAATAAAATGTAAATTATTTTACAACAGTTAGTTGAAACAACCGTTGTTATACGCTTGTGTCAATTAAGTCCATTATTTAAAAAATAAAATGTAAATGATTTTACAACGGTGAAGAAAGTCAATCGTTGTTAGAGGACTTACATTTCCAGTACGGTTGCGTTACACAATCGAGATTTAAGGGTTTACTGATAAATTAAAAACAAAACTTAATCTGTATTTCTTTCATAAGATGCCCTAGGCGAACAAGCGAACCAGAGACGGTAGTGGTGGGGTAATCTTTACTTTCTTCGTATCCATTCATTTGGAGCTCAAATATTCATCTTTCTCAGTACGGTACTATTCAACATCTTCATTCCTTTTTATCTTGGTTTATGTTGTATATGCTCAAATATTCACCCTCTTCCTTCATTTGATTCCTCAGCTTCGAAGTACGGTATTCTTCAACATCTTCATTCTTTTTTTCTTTGTTTATGTTGTACATGCTCAAGTCAGTATGAGAGTACATGTTTCATATGCTTTAGGTTATGATTGTCTGCTGGGCTGTACTTTGGTATAAGTTACCAATTCGTAATACATACCATGGTAATCTGATTTCATTGGCTATGATATGACATTTGTTGGTTATCATAGATAGAATTTTGATTTCTTTTGTGGAAGTTACAGGTATATAGAACAGGGTTCTGCAAAGTTTTGCAAGAAATCTGGTAGGCATGATGTTCAAGTTGGTGTTAGGTAACACTTGTTGTATTTCCAATATCATTAGTAGTGTGTTATTTATGCCTCGCTTTCCATATACGCTATGTTTTAATGTCTTCAAGTTGTTTCTGTAATAGAAAGAATACTGAAGAAGCTATTTAGGGATTGAATGGAACAATGACATCAAAGCAGACCGTGCGTGTTTTTTGGGTAGCAGTCCGGGAAATAAGCATGTCAGTTCTATTTTCTTCTACTTCAAACTTAATTTATTCGTAATCTGGTCCAGTTTGATGTTTGTGTACTAAAACTTCTAATCTAAATTTTGTCATCATAACCATGTACATACATCATCAATGAATGTTTTTATATCATCATTATTTAATGTTTTGTGACAGGTTATTTTAGTAATGTTTGATACATAACAAAAATTTATAGGAACATCATGGTGTGGCATCTTAGGACCCATTATTCCTTAAACACACATTACCACTTCTTATGTAAATAGAATTAGGGCCTATATTAGTTTATTTAATGTTTTGATTTCCAATGCCCCATCTTAAATAAGAATATAATAAAAAATGAATGATGAAGATGAAGAATCAACAATGGTTTTTGAATTAAAGAAATAATAATGACTTTCAACTAAAACGATTAGATTTTCAATGTAGAGAAAAGATGAAGAATCAGAGAAATCATTATAAATACGTTATTCCTCTTATAACCATCACACAAGCAGCATCATTGAAGAGAATTAATCAAAATGAGTTCCAACAATGCAGTCCAGGTCCAACAAACTGTAGATGTTCAAGAAGTTGTCCAAGAAGTCCAACAAACTGCGCGTGTGGTTAAAGATGTTGTAGATGTCCAAGAAGTTGTCCAGGTCGTAGATGCTGTAGCTGTCCAAGAAGTTGTCTAAGTCGCAGAGGCTGCAGAGGTCCAACTAGTTGTCTAGCCCAAACAAGTTGTACAGACCCAACAGACGTTCGCCTTGCAAGGAATACGAAACAGGAGGAGAATAAGGAGATCAAGAAGAAAGAGAAGTAGGACAACTACGGGAGATTCAGATGATGATGACCAAGCACCGTATAGTTGGAGTAATTTTATGTCAGCTAGGGCATTTATATTTGATAATTAAAACTTAAAAGTGTCTCTGTTGTCTTCAATATTCACGAGTTTAATTTAGATGTATTAAATATGAAACTTGCACTTATGAAACTTTATATGATACTTGCATTTTGTTGTCTTCAATATGACACACAATTCTTATTAAACTTATTTACATTTGTGGTAAACTCATCACATAACCTTGAATAATGGACCGTCATAGTAAGTATCATTTTACAACAACACTCTACATAACAACGCATGCGCCCGCGTGATTATACATCTTTCCCAACCGTTGTTAAATGGGTTTTTCGTAGTAGTGTCAATATCATAAAGATGAAGTGCGGACTATGTGGCTCGTGTGTAGCATGGGTATAACTCTGGTTATAAACAAATATATTCAACAGCTAACTAGGGGTGTACACGGGTTGGGTTGGACCGGGTTTGGCCTAACCCGTTCAAACTCCAATGGGTTGAGTTTGTCGTCCAACCCGCAATTTCATTGTCAAAACTGACCCAAACCGACCCATTCATTATTGGGTTGGGTTGGGTTCGCGGGTTGTGTTTCAAATATTTTTTTTTATGATTTATTTGTCGGTTTAAAAACAATGTAACTCAATACAATCATACTTATTTATAACACTCAAATTCGATGAAACACATCATATAATATTTAATAAAATTCATCAACATGACAACAATTTATAGTAGTATGAAACAACAAGACACATTATTTCTATAAAATACATAAGTTGGAAATGATACAAAAGAAAATAAGAAACAACATTTAATCTTAAAATTACGTAAACTCATTGGTCTAGTAGTATGATTGGTGGAGAATAAAACTTTTTTTTGGAAAAATTATGGTTATCAGTGAGATATTAATTTTATATTTTTATTTAAAATAATAATAAAAAATAAGAAATTACTAAAGTTACATCATTAAGTTGGGTCAACGGGTCCATGGGTTGCAAAACTCAAACTCGATACCCGGACCAAAACTATACGGATTGTTATGGGTTGGGTTGGATATACCCGTAAATGAATGGGTTCGGGTGATTTATGGGTTAGTTCGGTTTGGGTAAGCGGGTTTGTGGGTTGACCCGCACCATGAACACCCGTACAACTAACTTTAGCTCAGTTGGTAGACCGGGGGAGTGTAGTTGACAAACAAATATCCTTAAGTTCCTGGTTTGAATCCGATAAGTTGGATAGGTTGGATTGTTAATATTTGTTTTTTTTCTGTTGAAAATTAAATGCATTTTTTCCTAGTAAAAATGTTTTTTTTTATAAATGTCTTTAATTTTTATTTAAAAGGATTTTGGATGGTGGTATATGTATATATTTCTTACAAAACTTCTTACAAATGAAATTAAATTCTTCTCTATTTATAGATGAGATTTCTTGCACACCAAGTAATCTCTAACTAACTAACAAAATAAAGTAAATGTTAAGTCTGACTCTGTCAAGGTTAACTTCTTCGACAACCACATGCTTCGGCTACATATTTTGACAAGCTGTATTTGATTTTCTATCAAATACAATTAATACAAACTTTAGTCGACTCTTGTCGAACGCTCGATATGATCGACACAAAGATTTACATATCCACCACACAATTCATTGTGGGTAAGCTATCTACATTCATCATAGTTCTCAATCTCTTGAAAAATTTGATCTGCACAACCTTCATTATTTTATATGCAATCTGATTCTCTGATCTGCAGTGTTCAAGGATGAACTTTCCATTCTCTACCTTCTCTCTTAGGTAATGAAACATCATTTTGATGTGTTTGCTTCTTCCGTGAGCTATAATATTCTTTGCCAGATTGATAGCCGACATGTTGTCAATCTTCATGGTCATTGCTCCATGATTCTTCGTTGTAATTTCTTTGACTAAATTCATCATCCATGTTGCTTAACATGCACATAGAGAATCTCCTATGTATTATGCCTCACATGATGATAAAGCTACCACTGGTTCCTTTCTTGAACTCCACACGATTGGCGTACCACCTAACATGAACACATATCCAACTGTCGATTTTCTATCTTCAGCATCACCACACAAACTAGAGCTAGTGTAGCCCATAAGCTTGCATTTTTATTCTTCATCAACTGAAGGAAACAAAATACCATAATCTAGTGTTCCTTTGAGATACCTTAGTATCCTTTTGGTGGCTGCAATATGGGGGACGCCTTCAGCTTCTGCATGAATATGTTGACAATGCCTACACAATAGGCTAAATCCGGCCTTGTGTGACAGAGGTATCTAAGTGATCCAATAAGCCTTCTGTACTGCGTTTGGTAGACATCATCTTTAGTTGAATCTTTTATCAGTTGCAATCCGGGCTCAACTAGAGTCATAGTTGGGTTGTAATATGGGCTCAGCTGGAGTCAAAGTTGGGTTGCAACCTTGCATCTCAAATCTCTTGAGTATTTCATATGCATATCTTCTTTGATGCATCATCAAGCCTCTATTAATCTTGTAGAATTCGATACCAAGGAAGTATGATAGATTTCTCAAGTTTCAAATTTCAAACTCCTTTCTTAAGTCATATTTGAACTCTTCGATCTCCTTCTTGCAACTGCCTATTATCAATAGGTCATCGACATAAAGATACATTATTAGCAGCTCACTATTGCTTCTTATGACATACACACCATGCTCTGTTGTGCACTTATCAAACTCTTTATCTCTTGAAAATTCATTTATTTTCTTGTTGCAAGCTCTTAGAGCTTGTTTCAGTCCATACAAGGGTTTATGGAGTATGTATACTTTCCTTTCTTGGTCCTATTTCAAAAACCCAATTGGTTGTGTTACATACAACTCTCCGTCTAAATGGTCATTCAGGAATGTACATTTCACTTCCATTTGACACATTGACCAGTTAAGCATATTTGCTAGACCAACAACCAACTTGATTATTTTGATTCTAGCTACTGGTGCAAAGACTTCATCATAGTCAATTCCTTCTTTTCGAAGAAACCCTTTTGCTACAAGTCTTGCCTTGTGTCGAGTTACTTCACCATTTGTATTGAACTTGACTTTATATACCCATTTCACATCAATTTACTTCTCCCCTTTTAGCAATTCGACTAATGTCCAAGTATCATTTTCTTTTATGGATTTTATCTCATCCACCACAACTTTCATTCACCTTGAGTCTTTCAATGCTTCAGGTGCACCAACTGGCTTTGTATCTGCATAGAAGGCATAATGTACTAACTCAATTTTATCATCGACCACATCATCTGATGTGACACATATTCATGCAGTCTTACAAGCGTGTTTCTGGTTCTTTAAGGTCTGCTTGTGCTAGCTTGACCTTTGACATCTTCTTGTCAAAATTCTCTAACAGCTTCACTAGCTAGTTCATCACATAATATCTTACTTAATTCTTCTTGATGTTCTCGGTCCAATTCCACTCCTTAAGATTATCTACGATCACATCCCTGTTGATCACAACATGCTTGTTCACTGGGTCTAATAGTTTGTATCCACCAGTTGAGTGAAATTCCACCATGATCATCTGACTTGACTTATCATTTAGCTTTCTTCTCAACTGATCTGGTACATGCCTATGTTATGGATCCAAGCACCTTTAATTGGCTTAAACTAGGTTTGACACTAGACCAACATTCTTCTGGTGTGATACCTTCAAGCCTCTTTGTCAGACATTTGTTTAGTATATATGTTGTAGTCGACACAACCTCACCCCATAGCACATTTGGGAGATGTTTGCCTTTAACATACTTCTCACCATATTCATAATGGTTTTGTTATTTCTTTCAGTTGTGCCATTTTGTTGAGGAATATATGGTGGCATCACTTTTGCATAGTTCCTTCTTTTGTACATAGTGTATCGAAATCTTTTGACACATACTCTCCACCTTCATCTCTCCTCAGAACCTTAATCTTGTGACGACTTCGTCTTTCCACCATTGCTTTGAACTTGGTGAAAACATCGATCACATCACTTTTCTTCTTGATCAAGTAGGTCCACAACTTTCTATTGTAATCATCAATAAATGTAACAAAGTACTTGTTATCTCCAATGCAATCTACCTGGAGAGGACCACACATGTTTGAGTAGATTATATCGAGAGTGACTTTCGACTTGCTTCTTGCATCCTAGTTGAAGTTATTCTTGTGTTGCTTTTCTTGAACACATTCTTCACATACTTCTTATGGAATATGGATTTCTGGTAGGCTTGTAACAATGTTCTTCCTCTTCAGATTACTAATGTCATTAATATTCAAGTGACCAAATCTGTAAAGCCATAATCATTTATCTCTACTAGCTCCAGTTGTCAGGAACTTGTGTTCCAACACATAAAGTTCAATTCTAAAGATTCTATTTTGAGACATATGAGCCTTCAAGATTAACCTGTTACTCGATTCGATCACTCTCATCATTCTATCTTTGATCTATACTTTGTAATTCATCTCGATCAGCTGACCTATACTTATCAGTTTACTCTTCATGCTAGGTATGTACAACACATTGGAAATTATTGATTATTTACCATCATTTCTCCTAATCAGAACATCACCAATACCTTAAGCAGATAGGGTATTGTCGTTTGCAAATTTTACCTTGTAGTTCAATGGAGGGACTGATGTTGATAAACCAATATTTTCTTCTAGTCATGTGTGACGAACAACCTGAGTTGAGATATCATTGATCTTTGAATCTTTATTCTTATTTTATTGTGACCATTAGCATCATTTTGTCTTCTTCTTCAAGCTTTGCATCACTTTCTTGATCTTTCTTTCCTCCTCGACATTGACTTGCATAATGGCGATACTTTTGACAATTATAGCACTAAATATGACTTTTAGCAGGTTTTCTTCCACCACCTCTTCCTCTACCTAAGCCAACACATCTGTGATTGCCTCTGTTAGAAGATTGTTTCTGATTTGATGAACTGTCTTCTTGATGATTTTCTCTACCAGTCGAATTGTTGTAACTTCCACTGCCTATGTTCCATTCCATCTGCCTTTGTCTTTTTTTCTATTGCTGAATGCAACTGCAGAGCTACATCACTCTTTGTCTTGCTTGCATATATTTAAGCCATTCTTTGTTCATGAGATTCAAGCGTCCCTAGAAGTTCTTCTTTTGTCATGTTTGACAAATTCTTCGATTCTTCTATGGATACTACCACATGATCGAATTTTGGAGCCAATGACTTCAAGATCTTTGACACTATAGATTTTGATGTCAACAGTTCTCCACACGTTCTGATTTGATACATCAGGCATGTTACCCTAGTGAAGAAATCAATGATGCTTTCACTTTCTTCCATCTAAAGCAATTCATACATTTTTTGTGAGTTTGTAACCTCGCCTCTTTCACCTTGTCAACACCTCCAAACGATTCTTCTAGGATGTCTCATGCTTCCTTTATTGAGTATACATCACTAACTTTCTCAAAGTTGTCTGGATCAATGCATTGATGGATTATAAAGAGAGTTTTATAATCTTTCTTCTTCAAATATTTATGTGTAGCCTTTTCTTCATTCATAGCAGTCTCTTCGATTGGTGTTACTCCATCCTTCACAAGATCTTAAAGGTCTTGACAACAGAAAACAATTTTCATTTGTTTACACCAAGTAATCTCTAACTAACTATAGATGAGATTACGTGCACGCCAAGTAATCTCTACAAAGTCATCAAATATTTTTAATTTATGGATGCTCCTATTAGAAGTGTATGGTGGAAGTGGAATATCATAACTAGTGTCATTAGGCTCAATTGAAGATGTGTGGAGAGGTTCAGTTAGAGTTAAATTGATATGCATATGTGAATGGAGTGCAAAGGAAATGGTCTGGATGAGTGGTTGGGTTGGGGAAAATGTTGAATGTTATATGTTATAGTCAATGAGTGTGTCAACAAAGGGTAAAGTGTGATTTAGTATATGTGGTTGGGAATGAATGGAAATGCATCTTCATAGAAGATAAAATTGACCATTTCTTAATACACCACCCAAGTTTCTTATACACCACGTGAAATTATTTTTTTGCCCCCCAGTTCCAGATGTGCATATCCGGATGCAGCGTTTTTTTTAAAAAATGTTGCCTTGTTCCGGATGTGCAAATCCGGAATGACAAGTTACGCGTATTCCGGATGTGCACATCCGGAAAAATGGCTGAAACTTAAAAAGGTATATTTATTTTAAGAAATAATAATATGTATTTAAAAGAATAACAATCAACAGTAAAACATTACTTCTATTACCAGAGTCGACACAAAGTTGGTGGTACTCCTATTACCACTTGCAGAACCAATGGACTGACTTTGGGTCACAAGATACAGAGGAATTGTTTCTGCTCAGGTTCATTGCGAGGAGATAATTCAAGATCTCTTTAAAATAACAGTGGATCCTTAGAAGGGAAATCGGCCCGCTGGAATGATAAGATAATTTTGTTAGATTTGTGTATTCCTCATGATAGGATAATTCAGGGAGTGGCTTTCTATAAATCAACTGGGTTTAAGCCTAAAAGGATTATATTTTACAGGTGCGTGTTGGTTTTTTCTAAATGATACATACTGATGTATATTGATGTATATGTATATATTATAACTTGTTTATTATGCTTATTATGCCCACTTGCTAGCTTATTATGCACACTTGCTGATGTCTATTGTTGTATATGTATATATTATAACTTGTATATTAATGATACAGTTCCTCCTACTTATTATGTACACTTGCTAGCTTTTCACGCTCGATACTACATAAGTGAAGTAGAAAATTCTTATTCTAGTTCTGCAAGTGGTAATAGGAGATACGAAGAACAAAGTTTTGTATTGGCGGGAAACCTAATCCATTGACTCAAGATCTTCATCACGCTATTAAGAATCTCTCCGCTGAACTTTATTCTAAAGATGTTCATTTTCTCATGGAGCTTATTCAAGTACATTTAACCTTTCATGATGCATTCATGATGTTAAATGATAGTTGTTTATATTCATGACCGTAAATCTGTTGTTAACTTTATCAGAATGCCGAAGACAACCAATATATTGACGGAGAGACTCCAACCCTAGAGTTTGTTATAACTTCTGATGACATTACTGCTACTGGTGCACCAGCCACATTACTTATTTTCAATAACGAAAAAGGTTTATCTCCAAAATATATTGAGTCCTAACTTTATCAGAATGCCGAAGACAACCATTATATTGATGGAGAGACTCCAACCCTAGAGTTTGTTATAACTTCTGATGACATTACTGCTACTGGTGTACCAGCCACATTACTTATTTTCAATAACGAAAAGGGTTTATCTCCGAAATATATTGAGTCCATCTGTAGTGTTGGACGATCAACAAAGAAAGATAACAGGAGTAGTGGTTACACTGTAGAGAAAGGATCAACAAAGTTTTCTATTGAAGAGATACGAAGAACAAAGTTTTCTATTGGAGAGATACGAAGAACAACGTTTTCTATTGGAGAGATACGAAGAACAAAGTTTTCTATTGAAGAGATACGAAGAACAAAGTTTTCTATGGGCGGGAAACCTAATCCCTTCTCGCTCCCCTCATTCGAATGTATATTAACTTGTGATGATATATTAACGTATTCGACCAACCGACAAAACTGATTTTAAAAAAAAAATAAAGTTATGCTATTTTTCGGATCTGCAGTTCCAGAATATAAAAAAATAAAACTATACTATGTTTCCGGATGTGCACATCCGGAACACATCAGCGTTTTTAAAAAAAAATGTGCGTCCGGATGTGCACATCCGAAATCAAGGGACAAAAACGAAATTTCACGTGGTGTATAAGAAACTTGAGTGGTGTATTAAGAAATGGTCATAAAATTTACGAAGATAAATATTTCTCTTGAAAGTTTATATGATAGTATGAAGCCTTTGATTCCTTGATGAATCTACACTTCATTGCTCAATGGTCAAGTTTAAGGTTCCCTTATGACAAAGTAAAGGCAAAATCAAGATAACAAAAAATCCTTAGCTGGTCATAAGAAGGAAAAGATACTTCCACTAATTTATATGGTGACTTGAAAGAAAAAAACAATTGATGGAAGTTGTTGATAAGAAAAATTGTGTGATTTACGACAAATAAGGCATATTGTATTGAAACATAATGGCTCGAGTATTATTGAGAATGTGTTTACGCTTTCTCGGTGAAACTTCATTTTGGTGAGGAGATTATACACAAGTTTTACGATGTATGATGACTTGAAAATTATAGTAATTGGTCATGAGAAACTCTTTGCCAGTCTCAATCCTTCGAGACTTGATCTTGAGGCCAAATCATGTTTGAGAAAAAGTGATGAAGTGAATGATCAAGGGTCTTATCTAAAATGTAGAGAGTATGAAAAACACTAGCATGAACAATTGTCTTTAAATAATTAAGTTCTTGAATAAAGAACAAACAATGATTAGAAACATGCTAAAATCAAATTGGAATGAAACTCTGTTATAAACACAACATTAAAAAAGTTTAATTTACAGTTAAGCTTGAATATGCCATAAATTTTTTTAACAATATTTGATTCCATTAGGAAATTTTATCGTTATAGGTTGGATATCATGAAAATAATAATAAAGATTTAAAGAATTGCATACATGATTAGTAGCTCCCGTATCAATAATCCTTTGTTTTATGGCTAAAATACAGTTTTGGTCTTTCTGTTTGTCAAAACTCACGGTTTTGGTCCCCCCATTTTCTTTTTTAACAGTTTTGGTCCTCCACCCCAATTTTGGACTAAAAAAATGATGAACAGTACCTGGTCCGTACATGAACAGTACATGTCCGTACATGAATAGCACATGTCCGTACATGAACAGTGAGGGGTGGGGGACCAAAACTGTTAAAAAAGAAAATGGAGGGACCAAAACAGTGAGTTTTGACAAACAGTAGGACCAAAACTGTATTTTAGCATTGTTTTATTAAATTGGAATATTTTAAAAAGGTAATAGAGGCAGATCCAATACTTGATGAGGAAGCATGAATAAATTGTCTTAATTGAGAATGGTTTGGTGTTGATTGTTTGATGTGTTGAAAAATTATACTTATGATAAATCAAAAACTATATTTCCACTTAATTGTCATTCTTGTTGAAAAAAAAGTGAAAAAAACTTGTAGATGTCAAGCATAGGCCCCATCATTAAAACTTTTCATCTTACAAAATTTTGCAGATTGTATTTTGTCTCTAGTAAAAATTATTCCTATGTCCATTTGATTTTCTTTGACTTAGGAAATTTGAATTATGGGAACCATTTCATGAGCACACATATGAATTTAAATAGAGAATTTCTTATTACACTCCAAAGGTTTCTTAGGCACCACGCGAATTTCCGTTTTTGCCTTCAGTTTTCGGATATGCACATCCGGACGCATCATTTTTTTAAAAAACGTTAATTTGTTCCGAATGTGCATATCAGAAATAATTCCTGATCTGCAGATCAGGAAAAATAGCAGAACTTTAGTTTTTTTTTAAAATCAGTTTTGTTGGTTGGTCGCAGATGTTAATATATCGTCGCAACTTAATATACATTCGAAAACATCCATATATAAAATAAAATGATATATATATATATATATATATATACTCCTGTCAAAATACAGTACATAAATGTAATAAAAATAGAATACATCAAACAAAAAATTATTGTGTATGTCGAAGGATCTCTCCTGGCTCCCCTGCTCCTCTGCCCATACCCGCCGTCCTGGCTCGATGTCTGCGGTACTGAAGTGCCCCCCGAACAATCTCAATAATCCTATCCATGGCAAGTCTGCCACCAGAGCCCTCAGGGAGGTGACCGTCCGCAATGGCCGCCCGCGCTATCTACTATATCTCACGACAGCGAGGTAGGACATCCTGAGTATGGTCCAGTTGAGACTGCTGCTCCTCTAATATCTCCTGATAAGCAGGTCTGGGTGGCGATCCCTCAGCAGTGGGCACCATACATGGGTGTGAGACGGTATAGAACCACATGATGTACCTGGCAGCAACGCTCCAGTCTCTCGGCGCTTTAGTCGCCCGAGCCTCTTCCGGTACCAAATGGGACTGGAAGTAAGCATATCTCTCACCTATCTACATGCGGGTCAAGCCTAGAGGAGAAGACTCATGAGGCATCCTGGGGATCGTCTGCGTGTAACCGAACTGACGCAAGACACGCTCCGACAGGTATCGAGCAGTAATGGTCGAACTGCATGTCAATCATCCTGAGAACAACGAAACCTCATCGAACGGGCGCGTCATACGGTGATCGGCATAGGCGTCATAAAAATGTCTATAACCTGTCCTCTGGCAACTCCTCAATCATGTCTATAACCTTGCCCCCATGGTTATAGAACTTCTGGGAATCCTTCTCCTGAAAATTTCCAAATAAAACAATGTTACAAATGAAAATATTTTCAACAAAAACAATTCTATAAATAAACCGAGAAAAGTTACCTGTCCTAGCCAGACATATCTGGCAGTATGCTCAGAGTATCCCAGGAGTAGGGACATATCAGACGGTCCCCCGGGGTAACCCTCCAGCTCATCAAAATCGTCATCGCCGTCACCACCCTCATGTGCTGGGTGATCACCCTCAGGAACAGGAACAGGAACAGGAACAGGAACAGGAACATGCTCCTGAGGTGCGGGGTGATGGAACAGGAGCAGGTGATGGGACATGAGCAGGTGATGGAATAGGAGCAGGTGATGTAACTAGAGTCTCCCGACGACGCCTGCGTGTGGGTGAGGCCCCTGATGAACCAGCAGTAGGAACCCGACGCTTCCGAGATGTAGAAACGACGGTTGACGGGGGAGTGGCCTGAACCTGTGATGTGGAAGGTTGTGGTGTAGGATGTCCCTCAGGTGTAGGGGCTGCTGGAACTGCCTCTGCGCCGGAACCCTCGGCTGTAGACTGCGTCCGCTCACGTCAGACAGATGCATGCTGAGCTGTCCGTCCATGTATCATACGATCGTCTCTAGCAGCCATGTAATCTGCAAAGCATAATAAATAATTTAGAATTTTTTAAAAATATTTAAAAAAAATAAACAATAAACAAATAAAAAATAGAAACCTAGTTGCTTCCGGATTTGCACATCAGGAAAACTTCCGTGGATGCACATCCGGAAGTACTCAGAATATTTAACGTTGCGTTTTTCCGGATGTGCACATCAGGAAAGCAATCAACGTTAAAATTTTTCCTGATCTGCACATCCGGTACGTATTTCAAGTTCTAAAAATCACAGTCATGGCTACTGTACCATAGAAAAGGGCATCTTAATGCCCTGATCGTCCATTTAAAGCAACAAACAATACCTACATTGTCTCTAACCTATGTTATTCATACTACCTAACAATTTCTACACCTAAATGTCTACTTTAAATCGATTACTCGAAAATAACTCAGAAACTCTAAAATTCAAAAACTCACCAATTAAATTGAGATACAGAGGATTTGGAGTGTCTTGATCGTTGTAGAAGTTGCTCTGCGCCGAACTCGAGTGAAAAAAGTCGGGATTTGTGGGAACGAGAAATTGAGAGTTTGAGAGAGTTTGATTTTTTGGAATGTGAAAAGCTAAAGAATGAGGGTGGGGGAGAAGCTCTGGCGCGAAGTTATAAGAAATGGTTCCGGATTTGCACATCAGGAATTATTCCTGATATGCACATCCGGAACAAATCAACGTTTTTAAAAATAATAGTGCTTCCGGATGTGCATATCCGGAAGCAGGGGGTAAAAAAGGAATTTCGCGTGGTGCCTAAGAAACTTATAGGGTGTATTAAGAAATTATCTTTAAATATTATTATCGAAACTCTATAGATTGCACTCTAACACATCTTAATTAATACATTTAGTAAACTCCATATTCAATTTAAAACTTATTGAAAATAAGTCTTTAAAAAAATCCCTCTAAAGAACTTATAATTCTTTCAATCAATTGTTTCAATAATTTGGGGTTTTTCTTTTGTGAAGAGAGAAAGAAAAAGAAGAACAAGTGTGTGAACGACGAGAGTTATTATGGAAGAGTGGCAGAAGGTTCGACGGAGGAATGATAGGAAACTAAGGCATAATGTGTGGGATTCGTTCATTGTAGAAGGAGGTTCTCGTAAAAATGGCGCAAAAGGGTTACGATCTTACTACATTTCGGAGTTCCTAGATAATGTTAGAGTTGAGAAGCTTTTCAAACTGTTTAGTGAGTTTGGGAAGGTGATGGAGGTGGTTATCCCACCAAAAAGAAACAAATACGGTAAACGCTTTGGATTTTCCAGGTTTGCTGAGGTTGAAGATGGTAGGGTATTAGCAATCAAACTGGACAACGTCTTCATTAACAAGGTGAAAATCCATGCTAATATTCCTAGATTCTCAAGGACGGAAAATAATCTCGGGGGGAAAGATCACCGTGTTAGCAAGAGAACTAGTAATCCTGTCAGAACTGATATAGGGAAGAAGGGATCAGATAAAGTTATTCGAGGGGATAGAACTTATGCTGATGTCATCTATAACGGTAGAAACAAGAACTTGAAAGAACAACCTAAGAAGGAGAGAATCCATTTGAGGTATGAAGCGCATGCGGAAGACTTGGATAGGTTCAAGAAGGCTTATATTGGAGTGGTAAAAGAGGCTGGGATGACCTATAACATTCGAACAAGCTTTGAGATTGAGGGGTACTTTACTGTTAAGGTTACCCTTATAGGGGTTAACCTTTGATTATTTGAAGCGAATGAACCTAGTGAGATTAGAGATTTAATTCATGAAGCGGAATCATGGTGGAAGCAGTGGTTTCTGGAGATAAAAGAATGAAAGGAAGATATGGTGGACAAAGAGAGGGTGACATGGTTGAGATGCTATGACATCCCTTGCCATGCGTGGAACTTCAACATTTTTGATATTTTAGCTAAATCGGTGGGAAGATATGTGTGCTCTGATGATAATACGTTAAAGGGGGAGTGTATGAATGTAGCAAGAATATTGGTGAGGACGCATTGTGCGGTGGTGATTAATAAATCCTTCAAAGTTCTGATTAAGGATGCGGAGTTTAATATCATGATGTGTGAAGACTTTCACGGTCCGTTAAGGATTGTGGCAAATAAACCAGTTAACAAAGTGGTTGATTTAAGTTCTTCTTTTGAGTCAGAATGTAACTGGAGCTATTTAGGTGAGGAGGAAGAGGTTTACAAGGAGTGGGATGAAGGAGGGGATAGGGAGAACAATGTCGTTGAAGATTTGGCTATCTGCACTTCGGTTGGGACGGCGACGACGGAGGAGAAGCTAGCATTGGTTTTCGGAAGTAATGATGGCACTAAAAAGGCGGCTATAGACTCTCAGCACAAGCTAGCTGAGTCTTTGGGAAGAGGAATTCAATTTGATGCGGTTCTCGAAGCGGTTAAAAAGTCAAAAACTGCTGGGTCTAGGGAGGTGACAAGAGGTGATAATGAATTCTCATTGGAAGTTGAAGAGACTTTTCTGGATCCTCTGACTCATGGTAATAAAGATATATGTACCATGTATGAGGACCGAGGAAATATTGGGAAAAGTAAAAAGGTGAAGTTGAGGAATATTGCTGATGTTATTCGGCCAGTATCTATAAAGTCAAAGTGTAAGACTAAGAGGAGTTTGGGTCGGGTTGATTTTGTTGGGCCTGGGGATTATGAGGATCCTATTGAAGATTTCTCTCAACCATCTTTCTTCGAAGTCCTTGACAAAATCCCCAATGCCTCAATAAACTCTCGTAACCCTAATCATCGTAATTACATGGAAGAGGAGTCGGAAGAATTTTTCAGCAGGAGCTATTTTGTGCTGTGATCAAATCTCTGATTCAGATATGAGATATTGTAATCAAAAGTTATGGAATAACATGTAGTCTAATGTAGGAGAGAAGATTTGGGGAGAAATTTCAAATTTGGGGGTGGTGGCTTGTGATAGATCAATAGATTATCAAAGGAAGATTGCAGAATTAGAGGCGATGGACAAAAAGAGTTGTGTAGGTCAGAAGGAGAATTCTAAAGAAGACCAATGATTATAGGATCTTTGAACATAAGAGGGGGAGAATCTTTATCCAAAAGGAGAAGAATCAGTGAAATCACCCGAAAAGGGAAAGCTGATATTTTTTGTATTCAAGAATCGAAACTGAGCATAGTGGAGGAGAAGACTATTAGAAGTATGTGGAATCATGGGGAGGTTGATTGATCTTTCAGTGAAGCTCAAGGTCAATTTGGTGGGTTAATTAGTATTTGGAATGTTGAGGTAATCAAGGTCTTTGCTCTTTTAAAAGAGATGGTTTTCTCGGATTCAAATTGATTTGGAAGGAGAAAATCTTCGTTGTGATCAATGTCTATTTTGGGTGCACTATGTGTGACAAAAGGAAGTTGTGGAGTGACCTAATTAAGTGTAAAGCTTCATTTTTAGATGGTCTTTGGATTCTTGGTGGATACTTTAACGCTACGGCTTTAGCTTCTGAGAGAAGGGGGAAGAGAAACAAGGTCAATAATTCAGAGTTGAGTGGTTTCAGTGGTTTTTTCTCAGGTATGAATGTTGTTGATTTACCTGTAGCTGGGAACCATTTTTCTTAGTTCAGTAATGATGGTATGTCTATGAGTAGATTAGATAGATTCTTAGTTGAGGAAGATATTATTCAGAAGTGGGGAGTGTTGGACCAGGTGATTGGTAGAAGGGATATTTCTGACCATGCCTCTATCTGGGTGAAAATCAGGGATATTAATTGGGGTCATAAACCATTTAAAACTAATAACTGCTGGTTTGAAAACCCATAGTTCTTAGGTTTTATGGAGAAAGAGTGGATAGGGTTGGACATTAGAGGCAGGAGTGATTTTGTTGTGAAGGAGAAGTTTAGATTGTTGAAGAGGAGCATCATAAGGTGAAGGAAAGAGGTTTTTGGTTGGTATGATCTCAACATGGAGGAGGATATTGACGTCATGAACCATGCTGATGAGCAGCTGGCTATGGTGAGTGAGGGTGAAGTGAAAGAGTGGGTTGATAAAAGAGCTAAGGCATGTAAGGAGTTTTGGAAGAAGCTGAATATGAAGGAAAAAATGTTGAAGCAGAAATCAAACTTGAGGTGGTTAAATGAAGGCGAGTGTAACTCTAAATTTTACCATAATTGGATCAAAGGCAGAATTATGAGGAAGTAGATTGGCAGGATAATTACGGATAATGGTACAGTGGATTCGGTAGTTGAAGTTAGAGAAGTAGTCAGAAGTTATTTTTTGGATAAGTACTCAAAAAAGGAAAACATTAGACCTAATTTGGATGGGTGCAGTTTTGGTAGGCTTTCTCAGGAAGATGTGGACTTCCTGAAAAGGCCTTTCACTGAGGAAGAAATAATAATCGCGGTATGGAGCTGTGACGAATCTAAAAGTCCGGGTCCTGATAGTTATAACATGTTGTTTATTAATAATTGCTGGAGTTTTCTGAAGGAGGATGTCATTAGGTCCATTACAGATTTTCATGAATTTGCTTTTTTACCTAAAGCAATTTGTTCGTCTTTTTTAACTCTGATACCTAAAGTAGATAATCCTTTATATCTGGGAGAGTATAGACCCATCTGTCTGGTTGGAAGTCTATACAAGATTTTGGCGAAATTGTTGGCTGCGAGATTGAAGATGGTGATTGGCAAGATCATTTCCCATAATCAGTCTGCTTTTGTTCCAGGGAGGCATATTTTGGATGGAGTGGTTATTTCTAATGAAACACTGGACAAGGCTACAAGAGATAAGAAGGTTTTTATTATGATTAAAGTCGATTTCGAAAAAGCCTACGACAGTGTGAGTTGGAATTTTCTTCGCTTTATGTTATCAAAGATGGGGTTTGGCAGTAGATGGCTTATGTGGATGGAGGCTACCATATTCAAGTGTCATATGTTAGTTAACGGTCGTCCTACTACTAATTTTAAGGTGGAAAGAGGATTACGGCAAGGAGATCCTCTTTCTCCGTTCCTTTTCGTAATTATGGCGGAGGGGCTTGCTGGTCTGATGAGAGTGGCAGTGGAGAAGGGTAAGTTTAATGGGTTCAATGTTGGAGTACGTAATCATGTGGAGCTGATTTATTTTGCTAACGATACTTTAATTATTGGAGAAGGAAGTTTGTCTAATCTTTGGTGTATTAAAGTTGTGCTCAGGGGCTTCGAACTCGTCTCGGGGCTGAAGATGAATTTTTCCAAGAGTAGGATTATTGGATTGAATATTAGCCATCACTTTCTTCATGCTGCTGCTGCTTTCTTATCTTGCAGGACGGACAAGGCTTCTTTCTTGTTTCTTGGTATCCCTATTGGGTTTAATCCAAGAAGAATTCTTGGATGGAAACCTATTGTTGACAAGATCAAGAAGAAACTGGCTTTGTGGAAAGTTAGAATGCTCTCAATGTGGGTAGATTAATTCTTATAAACTCGGTATTGTCTTCATCGCCAATCTTCTGGTTTTCTTTTTACGGGGTTTCGATTGGGGTGGTGAAGGAGATAGATAAACTCAGGAGCAGGTTTTTGTGGGGTGGTTCAGAGGAAAAAGCAAAAGTTCATTGGTTAAAATGGGACAAGGTTTGTTTACCAAAGGAGAAGGACGGGTTAAGAATTAGAAGATTGGAAGAGCTTAACATTGCGTTATTGGAGAAATGGAGATTGAGAGTTCTAAATGATCAAGATGCTCCTTGGAAGGTGTAGGCTGCTAATTTCGACGCCTGGATTTTGTCCAGAAAGTAAGTTTTGAAGATTTTCCAGGATATTTCGACAGGAGATTGTTTTTGAAGAAGGTCAGTCGAAGATCAATGTTAATTGGAGAAGCATATTTGGAGATTTTTTCTAAGTAGTAGAAATGCTTCGACATATTGGTGATAAGGCCATTTTCGACGAATGTTTTGAAATTCGAATTTAGGAGGGGAACTCTTTTTGAAAACCAGACGCGTGGAGCACATCCAGGGTGAAAATGCATGCAGAGCGCCATGTGTCATCATTAGGATAAATAGCTATTATTGACAGTTATTTCGATTGTATATAAATAGGGAGTCATAGTGATTAGATTTCCGTGTGTGTTCATATTTGTACAAGTTACTCAAGAAATAATCAAAGTAACCGTGTGAGAGAAAAGAGTAGTTACTGAGAAAATGTATATTTGAGAAACATCAGTTTTATTCCTTGCATTTTAATGAAATCTTAAGTTATTCATTTACAATTCCTTTTCATTCTTGCACTTTTGTTCTTGCAATTTACTTACATTTCGCCATTTCTTTCAAGAAACAAAGTTCTTATTACTTTTAGTCGAAAAACATTAGTTGATGAAAACAATGATAAATCCAATAAATAAAGGGTTTTATTTTAACACCAATTGTCAAGATTGTTAAAGCACATTGTCCTAGGACTTGTTTGATCGGTCCTGCAAGCAAACTAATTTTCTTATAAATTAGGAGATCAGCGGTTGTTTGCAAATTTTCCAGGCAAACAAATTGGCACTCCCAGTGGGACCTTGTGCTTTTAACATTTGAAAACCTTTATTTTACACTTTACTAGTACGAAATTTTCTTCGTTTTGTTACATGAGACTAAGAAGTGGTAAGATAGCCATAAATAACGAAGAAAGACCCAGAAGAAGACGAGTACGCAGAATGGCGAATCCAAATCCGCCTAACAATCAGAATTCTACGAATAATGAAGTGCCACCCCCTAATCCTTCGACTGGAGGCAATACGGCCTCAATATCAGTATCAGAGGCTATGCCATCAACAGCGGGTTCGACACCTGCGCATTCAATTCCCCAGAGTGTGCCTAGTTTTTCAACTATGGGACCCCAAATGCCTCAAATGACTCCTCCCCCTTCAGGGAGTATGTACAGACCCTTTATATCTGGTTTTTCGATGCCTCTAAATCGAGAACAACCATATGGAATGCCAACTTCAGTAATGGCAAGTTTACATAATGCGCCATCAGCGTTTACGGATCCAACGATGAACGTAACTTCGCCTTTGCAAGTGTCCGGTTCTGGTGTGAACCACATGGGTAGAATTAGCCTGCCTTTAGGAACGGGATATCAAACTTATATGCCGAACATTACCAATAATTATGTACAAGTAATTAGGAAACAAATGGATGAGAGTAACCATGATATGGTCCAGATGTTAGCCCAGCAGATGGGGGTTATATTTAACCCTTTGATCCAAAACACGACACAAATGAATCAACAATTGGCCGCACAGATGACGCGCATTGCTGATTTCTTTGGTGTCCCCCAACCTCCCCCAAGGGAACAGGTAGTTCAGAACCCAAGGGTAGCCGTCGAAGAAGAACCTACCATAAATCAAAGGCAACCAAACATCCCTCAGGCGGAAGTTTTGAACCAAGGAGGGGCAGTCGAACCACCTGGGGTCGAAATCTCCGTTCAACAAGAACCAAGAGTGTTGCTAGTAAACCGAAACCAAAATGCTGACAATATTATACAACAAATGCGTTGTAATGATATGCCGACAGAGAACAATTTGGCTGCCATGGTCGAAAGGATTATGGCGCGAAATGGGATGAATGTAGGATTACAAAGGCCCAGTTATACCTACCCTTTGTCGGAATATATTTTGCAGCAAGAATTACCACATAGATGGAAAGTTCCCAAGTTTACAAAATTTTCAGGGGATACTAGTGAATCGACGGTCGAACATGTGGCGCGGTACTTAATTGAAGCAGGTAAAATAGCGGACAACGAGAATTTGAGAATAAAATATTTCCCTAGTTCCCTAACGAAGAATGCTTTTACTTGGTTCACCACATTGCCTGCGAATTCGATACATACCTGGACCCAGTTGGAGAGATTATTCCATGAACAATTCTACATGGGACAGACGAAGATAAGTCTGAAAGAATTGGCTAGCGTCAAGAGAAAATTCTTAGAGCCAATTGATGATTACTTGAATAGGTTTAGGTTGCTCAAGGCAAGGTGTTTCACACAAGTGCCTGAACATGAGTTAGTCGAAATGGCTGCTGGTGGCCTTGACTATTCAATCAGAAAGAAATTAGATAGCCAGTACTTAAGAGACATGGCCCCATTGGCTGATAGGGTTAGACAGGTCGAACGACTAAAAGCTGAAAAAGCTAGGGCTAATAAAAATAAGAAAGAAAGGGTAGCATATGTCGGAGTTTGTGAGGATGATGACGAAGATGGGCCATTAAACTTCGACGAACAAGAAGTCGATTTGGCAGAACTAAAACAGGGGCCACTATATGCGTGCAAAGTCTTAACTCCGTCGAATGGGAAAAACCCAGTCGAATCGGAAAAGAACGACAAATTCCCCAAAAGAACTTATACGTTCGACGTCACAATGTGTGACGAAATATTTGATTTGTTAGTCAAGGATGGCCAAATGATAGTTCCTCCTGGTACTAAAGTGCCTCCTTTAGAACAACAGAAAAAGAGAGGTTTTTGCAAGTACCATAAATTTTTTGGGTCATAAAACGTCTCAATGTTTCCTTTTCAGGTATCTAGTGCAGAATGCAATCAGAGATGGAAGACTCAAATTCGGCGACAAGTCAAAATCCCAGGCGAAGGTGGATTCAAACTCTATGCAAGTGGTGGAGGTCCACTATGCTGATCCATCCACAGTGAACATGGTCGAGGTTGCTGAAGGCTTCGACGACAATGTGAACATGATCGAGGATACTGATGGCTTCGACAACAACGTGAATATGGTGGAGGTTGCTGAAGATCCCACCAACAAAGGTGGCATGGTCGAAGTTACAACTGACTTTGTGAACCAGGCTGTGATGGTTAAGGTAACTGAAGACCTTGACGCAAAGATCATTGAGAACTACATTACTGAGGCCACTGAGGGCGTCAACAATGAAACTACTGACGGTTTCGTCCAAACCAACAACAAAACTACTAACGGTTTCGTCCAAATCAACAACAAAACTACTGATGGTTTCATCCAAATCAGCAATGAAACTACTGAAGGTTTCGCCAAAGTCAACAATGAGACCACTGATGGTTTCGCCCAAATTAACAAAATAACTACTGAGGGTTCTTACAAACAGACTGTTGTTGGTATTCTCCGAAGGACCATGGAGGATCCAAAAGGCAAAGCTGTCGGATTCGTCAGCCCACAGGTTACCAGGAGTCCACTCCCAAAGGTGCTAACGAAGAAGATCTCTGAGGACTTCAATCGAATGAAGAAGGAACACGAGGTCAATGAGGGCCTCAATTTGAAGTTGAATAAATTGGGTATAGACACAGAGACACCTGTCAATGTAAACATGGTCGAAGTGGCTCAGAACGTGTCAATGCCAGTCAACGAAGAGCGTCGACGTGAGGAGTACCATAAACTGGCGTATCCCAAAGAGGAAGAAAATCTGGTAGATTTCATACATAGATGCCAGAGGGAAAGATATGAGGTAATGATTTGGCCTCGTTGCAGCGCCGTCTTCGAAAAAAGGCTGTACAAAACTTAGAGGGAGTGGAGAGAGCAAAAAGAAGTGGAAATTGGAGACCTTCTGGAGAAAGATTCGACCCCAAAAGAGGGGATCAAAGCAGGGAAAGGTTAGGGGGAAGATACCCTAACACGTTCAAACCTACAAATAAAGCTCCAGACGACAGGTGGGTAAATCTAATCCGACAAGCCCAAGGACAGGGGAAATGGAAGGATTTCGAAGTACAGCGAGGATCTTCCATATCATACAGGAAAGAATTCCAAAAGTCAAAAAAGGTGACTTACCCTTCTGAAAATTATAAGGGCAAGAATCCTATGACGAAGTCACAACGGAGGAGGTACCAACGTCGAAAGAAGGGTGAGAAGGAGGCTGTAGGAAAAGCCAAGCCAGAAACCAGCAGCAATGTTCAAACTTCAACTCAGAAGAAAGAAGTGAAGGTCGAGAAGCCACCTGCTGCTCCAGTATAAGCATCGTCAAAGGAGGAAGTAACCAGGGATGATGAAATGACAAACGATTTTAACTCAGAATCAGAGGCATCATTCGACGTAATGTGTAACCTCGTCTCAGTGCTCCCTAGGGAGTATGATCAAATAATGGAAGTCGAAGAAGAAGAGGAAGCTTTGGAGGTCAAAACGGCCAGACACAGGCCCGTTTACTATTATATCATGAACAATGGATGCGTTGAAGAATAGAACGTATTTTTCAAAAGGCCAGATGACTCAATGAGGAACCACTTTAAACCCCTATTTATAAAAGGAAAAGTGGGTAACATAGGGGTGAATAAGATTTTGGTTGATGGAGGAGCGGCTGTTAATTTGATGCCGCATTATATGCTTAAGAAAATTGGAAAAGATGATTCCGGCACCAAACCTCATAACATGGTGTTGTCGAATTATGAGGGGAAAGTAGGAACCACTATGGGTGTGATACAGGTAGATCTAACTATCTAAAACATCACGAGGCCGACAATGTTTATAGTGATTACGTCAAAAGCAAATTATAACCTTCTCTTAGCAGGGAGTGGATACACGGCATTGGTGTCGTCCCTTCGTCAATGCCTCAACGAATAACAATTTGGCGCGCAGACGGGATTGTTGAAAATATAGAGGCTGACCAGAGTTACTTTCTGGATGAAGTAAACCAGGTGGATAGGCGAAGCTTTAACAGGAATCTAGCTCACATAGCTCCTTGTAGTCCAGCCACCTTCGAGATGACGCCAACGGACAACGCTTTCTGCTCACTATACCTTCATCCCACCCACGGGGTTCAGTGGGATAGAGAGGTAGTTGGCGAAGAAGATTACATTTTCGGAACCTCACACATCCAGCCAACTGGTTGGGGCAGCGAATTCAGTGACAATGAGTGAGTCACTAGTTCTCGAAAAGATCGCGACTTATATAGTTGAGAATAAACTCAAAGCGGCCTTAGAGGCCGAAGTAAAGTATATGGCTGTCGAAGCCAACCAGATCGAAGCAGATCAACAAGGTCTTGGAATGGATTTTAATATGGATCCACCGGATAAAGATCTAGGAGGTTTGTAAAACCAGAGGCTCGACGCAATTTATGACGATGAGCCATTGGGCTTTGAGAAGGATCCATTAGCAGCAAACATCAAGATGATGGCACATGATCCACTCGAAGAAATCGACTTGGAATCGGGGGTAGAGAAAATACCACCCTACATCAGTGCGAAAGTGAGCCCTCAGCTCAAGGTCGAAATAGTCCAGTTGCTGAAGGAATTCAATGATTATTTCGCATGAGACTACGACGAAATGCCCGGGCTGGATAGAAGTCTGGTCGAATTAAGGTTGCCAATAAAACTTGGGAGGAAACCTGTTAAGCAAACTCCAAGGAGATTCGCCCCAGAAATCCTCTCGAAGATTAAAGAAGAAGTCAAAAGACTCATCAGATGCAAGTTCATCCGTCCGACCAGGTATGTCGAATGGATTGCTAACATAGTTCCTGTAATAAAGAAAAATGGCAAATTAAGGGTGTGTATTGATTTTCGAGATTTGAATTTTGCTACCCCAAAGGACGAATATCCTATGCCAGTGGCGGAAATGCTCGTCGATTCTGCCGCAGGCCATGAGTACCTCAGTATGCTTGATACGTACTCTGGTTACAACCAAATTTTTATTGCTGAGGAGGATGTCCCTAAAACGGCGTTTCGATGCCCTGGAGCCTTAGGCACCTACGAATGGGTGGTAATGCCTTTTGGCTTAAAGAATGCTGGGGCAACGTACCAGCGAGCGATGAATTCGATTTTTCACGATTTCATTGAGGATTTTATGCAGATTTATGTTAACGATATTGTTATTAAGTCTGTTTCAGGAAAAAGTCATATAGACCACCTTCGACAGTCCTTTGAACGGATGAGGAAGTTTGGTCTGAAGATGAATCCTCTCAAATGTGCGTTTTATGTGCAGGCGGGAGACTTCCTAGGCTTTGTGGTCCACAAGAAAGGGATCCAAATTAACTAAAACAAGGCCAAGGCAATAATGGAGGCAAAAACGTCATCTACAAAGAAGGAATTGCAGTCTCTACTTGGCAAGATCAACTTTCTCAAAAGGTTCATCTCCAACCTCAGTGGAAAGACGCAAGCTTTTTCCCCTCTACTTCGACTGAAGAAGGACGACTTCGAATGGGGGCAAGAGCAGCAGGATGCCTTTGACAAGATCAAGGAATACCTGACGTATCCTCCAATTTTAATGTCACCTTGTAGAAGTAGGAGTATGAGGCTGTACATATCCGCGTCGGACAAGACATTAGGGAGCATGTTGGCTCAAGAAGATGAGAATGGTGTCGAAAGAGCCATTTACTACCTCAGTAGGGTCTTGAACAATGCGGAAACTAGATATAGTGTAATTGAAAAGTTGTGTTTATGTTTATACTTTTCATGTATGAAATTGAAGCACTATATAAAACCAGTTGATGTTTACGTTTCTTCTCATTTCGATGTTATCAAATACATGTTATCTAAACCAATCTTGAACAGTCGAATTGGAAAGTGGGCATTAGCATTAACTGAGTATTCTTTGACATATCTACCTTTAAAGGCTGTCAAAGGACAAGTGGTGGATGATTTCATAGTCGACCACGCCATAAATGAAAATTCTTTGGACTACATAGAAATGGAACCATGGAAGTTGTACTTCGACGGTTCTAGTCATAAAAATGGAACTGGAATAGGAGTTCTTATTATTTCTCCTCACAAAATTCCAATAAAATTTAAGTATAAAGTCGAAGGCCTTTGTTCAAATAATGAGGTAGAATATGAGGCTTTAATAGCAGGACTTGAAATTTTGTTGGAATTGGGGGCAACTCGGGTCGAAATAATGGGCGACTCTGAGTTAGTCATAAAGCAAATAACAAAAGATTACAAGTGTGTTAAGGAGAATTTAATTATGTACTTTGTAATAGCTAATCGACTCTTGAAAAGATTCGATATGGTTATGATTCGACACATCCCTCAAATAGAAAATCAGGAGGCAAATGATTTAGCGCAGATTGCTTCTGGATACAAAGTGTCGAAGGAGAAGTTGCAGAAAGCCATTGAGGTTAGAGGAAGAGTCGTGTCAGCCAGATTATCCCCATCAGATTTGGAGACGATAAAGCTTGGATACGCTGACGAAGAAATTTTTGAAATTTTCAACATAGACAATTCAATGACTGGAGATTGGAGGAAGCCCATAATAGAATATTTGCAAAATCCAGCAGGACCAGTCGAACGAAAAATCAGGTATCGAGCTTTGAGTTATGTGATTTTGGGGAATGAATTATTTAAGAAAACTCCGGAAGGGATATAACTTAAGTGTCTTGGCGAATCTGAGGCATATATAGCCTTGTCGAATGTACATAGTGGGGTATGTGGTGCACATCAAGCAGGCCATAAGATGAAGTGGTTATTATTCCGACAGGGAATGTATTGGCCAACTATGTTAAAAGATTGCGTCGAATTCGCGAAAGGGTGCCAAGAGTGCCAGGTACACGCAGGGATACCACATGTTCCTACAAGTGAGTTACATTCTATAATAAAGCCTTGGCCCTTTAGAGGTTGGGCTTTGGATTTGATTGGAGAGATTCGACCGGCCTCTTCGAAAAGCCAGAAGTTTATTTTGGTTGGTATCGATTATTTTACAAAATGGATTGAAGCCATACCTTTAGTGAATGTGGATCAAGAAGCTGTAATCGAATTCATTCGAAAACACATCATTTACAGGTTTGGCATCCCAGAGACAATAACAACGGATCAAGGATCTGTTTTCACTGGTAAAAATATGCAAGCATTCACTAAGGAAATGGGGTTCAAACTTCTCACATCAACACCTTACTACGCTCAAGCCAACGGTCAGGTCGAAGCAACAAACAAGGTTATAATTGGTTTGATAAAGAAACACGTGGGAAGAAAGCCAAAGAATTGGCACAAAACTTTTGACCAAATTCTATGGGCTTGTCGAACCTCTCCTAAGGAAGCTACAAATGCTACACCCTTTCGACTAACGTATGGCCATGATGCGGTCTTACCGGTCAAGATATACTTGTAGTCAACAAGAGTTCAAAGACATAATGAAATTCCATCAGATTCGTATTGGAATATGATGATAGATTAACTAGTTGATTTAGACGAAGAGAGGTTAAACTCGTTAGATTTATTGAAAAGGCAAAAAGAAAGGATGGAGAAATTCTACAATAAAAGAGTAAAAGGCAAAGTCTTTTCGATTGGTGACCTTGTGTGGAAAGTGATTCTTCCCATGGATCGGAAAGATAGACTTATGGGAAAATGGTCCCCTAAGTGGGAAGGACCTTTTCAAATCACAAACGTGTTTTCCAATGGCGCGTATGAAGTTGAAGAATTAGATAAAGATAAGAGAATACTGAAAATAAATGGGAAATATTTGAAAAAATATAAACCCATATTGCAGGAAGTTAAAATAGAAAGCGAATAATCTTGCAAAAGAAATAACTAAATTGGTAAAATTTGCCAAACAAATGTCTTAAATGTCATTACAAAAGAAATAGGCCTCAAAGGACCAAGCAACATTACAAAATCAAATAGGGAAAGATTTCTTCAACTTTTCAAATTTGGATCGTTGAATCTGAAGTCGACGCTCGCAGAGGGCCTTGCTAGTCGAAATCTCTTCAATCTCCTTGCCTAACTTCTGAGCCCTTTCAACATGATGCACTCCAACTTCAATCTCTTTGGCTATTTCATCTTGATTGACTTGTTGGAGTTCTTCTTTGCGTTTCTTAGCTTAAGAAATTTTGTTTTGGAGAGCAGCAATTTGTTTCTCCCATTTGAGGATGTTTTCGTCACAGTTGGCAACCTCTTTTTGATTTTACTCAGAGGCCTTTTCCAATTCAGTTACCTTGTTGGTAGAACTTGTAGCAGCATCCCATTCAGCCAATTGTATTTCTGACTTGTTTTCAAGCTTTTTCGAATAGTCCCTAAGACGGTTAAAATCTGCCGCTACAAGGTCAATAAGAGTAGTCAAGTCCACAACAACATCAGTCACTTTAGGGGGAGCCTCCAGGATGTTGATTTGTTTCAAGATCTTTTTCAGGTCAAAGTGGGCAGATGAATCTTTCTCTAGAAGTAGAAACAAATCAATATTGAGGATTTTTTGCCGAATCTGAGCCATCACTTCGTCCATGGATTTTGCGCCAGAAATGGTCCCTGAAGTAGTCGAACTACTGGTGGTGGTGTCAGCAAAGTTATAACGGGTACTGAGCATGGCCTTAAGATATTCTAATGGTCTTTGCACCTTCAGATTCTCAAGTTCTTCATGAGAAAGGCTGGTCGAAGTGGTGTTGGTTGAACCAGCTATGGGATGATCAGCGGGATTTTGCTTGTTGCTTTCTTTCTCTTCATCAGCAGCAATCTTTGGAGTGGTTTCCTTTTCGCCTTCACTCCTTTCTTCCTCTTCGTCATCTGTTTCAACTTCCCCATCTTTGTCTTTGTCAGTATCCTTTAAATTGATGGGGGAATTGCCTTCAGAATCACCTGCTGTTGTGAGTGCTGCAGTAGGCATCACTGTGTCTCCGCCACCATCAACTAAGTTGTCATCCTCAGGACCAGTTTATTCTTCAATTACGTCTTGAAGTTTTTTAGAGACGGCGGTGGGCTGATTCACTTCAGTGGCTGATTCTTTAGTCGAATCTTTAGGGGAAGGTTTTGAGGCACTTGTGGGCTTGTGAGTGGGATCACTGCTAGTTTTTGGAAGGACTTGAACAATAGGATGCCCATGGGTGTCGACAAGGACCTGCAAGATAAATAAGTCAACAAATTTATCATAAGGGAAAACGCCTTTAAGTGTCGAATTTGAAGAAAAATACTACCTTGGGAATTTTAGTCTTAAGACTAGAACTCTTACTTTCTGCTGGACATGTGGTCACTTGCTCGACTGGAGTTTTGTGAGGAGTTCTCTCCAATATCCTGGAAGTAGAGGTTTTTTGTTGTTGAGGCTTCGTTGGTTTCTTCTTTTTTCTTGAAGGTTTGACTTGATCAGGGGATTCGTCGCCAGATTCAATGACAGGAGCTTCAGGTTCCTTCTCTTTTCTTTTCTTTGGCGTTGAAGAAGGTCTCCGACTTCCCTGAAAAATAGCAAGAGATTTCATTAGTATTTCAGAAAGTAATAGTAAAGAAGTATTGATTGAAAAATAAGGCAAAATCATACCTTCACCAAAGGTTTCTGGGTAGTGGTTGTTGGGGCTTCCACGTCCTCTGCAGTTGATGCTTCGACGATAGCTGACTTCTTGGCAGGAATTTTTGTGGCTAAGAAAAAAAGGAAAAAGTTAAATACAAGTCGAAAGATATATATATGTGCAAATGAAAAGAAGTGGTGTCGAGTATCTTCCCATTCCACACCTTCATATATAGGAGTTTCCACGCGAACATGTTATATGCCAATATGAAGGTGGCCTTTAAAATTGTCCAAGGTATACTTAGTCGGAACCACTCGCTTAACACGCTTTTGATATTCCTGGTGAAGAAGTTTCATGGAATCCCCACAAGTGAACCAATATGGAAATGGAGGACTAAAAGCCACACCAAATTCAGCAGATGGTAGAGGAGGAAATTTTGGTGGATAGAGATTAAAAGCTATCTCATAACGTTGTTCTGGTCGAACGTATGAAGGTAGTTTTAACTCATCCAATTTTCTGGTAAATTTTTCTTTCAAAGTAACAGCTGCTTCGCTTATGGTTCGACTAAGTTCGTTGGGCCTGTAGGCAGTTTCAAAGTATTTATGGAATGCTTGGATTTCTTTGACGTGTCTTGAAGTACCTTTCTTCGTTTTATCCTGCACAAGGGCGAAAGCTCTGGTAAGTTGGATGGTGAAAGAGGGCACGTCAAAAAATTGAGAGTCATAATAAGCCCTCTGCCATTCGTCAAACTCTTGAGTAAAGAGAAAGCTGGGTTTAAAGGGCACTGGTTGAATTTCGACCAGGTTTGAATACTTCGCCAGCAACCCAGAACACTCATCTTCGGTGTGGGTTATGTTGTAGTGAATCAAAGAACCTTTCCTCGAGAAGAGGGGTTTTGGTTTTATTTGTATTAACCCAAACTGTCGAGAGACCAGATTGGGTTGGTAATTAATAAGGGAGATCTTCAGTTTTGAGGGATTGAGTCTGGAAACTAAAAGTCTAGGAGTGAGAAAAGATTCCCAGACATTAAGTAATTCATCTTCTAGAGCTTTCGATTCTAATGGAAGTTTCATGGTGAACCAATCTGGTCCAATTTTTCTATCAGCAAAAGGAGCCATATTGGAAGTGAAGTTATGACGTTTGGCAAACATCATAACATAGCCAGTAAAAGATTGTTGAAGGCTCAGACCTTCGTCACTTGGTGTTAACTGCGCCAGTTTGGTTCCTTCGACTCTTCTGTCCTTCAGAGCAGTTTCGTCCACATTTTGTTTGTTGAGTAAGGAAGCTTCAAAGGTGGCATTGAGCCACAGTTGTAAGAGCCAAAATGGTCCTGACAACAGAAGACTTTCTTTGTCCTTAATATTCTTCAGGAAAGTAACCCCTTCGCCAAGAGATTCGTATAGATTCGCCAATATCATCTCACTGAGGCACAGTTGATGTCCAGCATGAAGCTGATTTGCTATGGTAATATAACGTTTCGCCACTTGAAGGGATCTAGAGCAGAAAACACATCTCGACAGCCAGAGGGCTAAGAAGGCTACATGCTATTGATCAGAGACTTCTTTAGTTTCTTTGTCATGGTAATTGGCAATATAGGCTGTGAAGGTGGCCTTATTTGTGTCGAAGCCTATGGAGTCGTCAGATAGTAGGGTAGGATCATAATCTACTCCCAGTGGGCTAAGGCCAGTTATGGCAGCCACGTCGAAAAGAGTGGGGGTGATCATTCCACAAGGAAGGTGGAAATTGTTATAAGTATTGTCCCAAAAGTAAAGGGAAGCTAAAAGCATAGAGGGGAAATATCCTGGTCCTACTTTCGACAATTGAATGAGGTCGAAAATGCCCATAGTTTTCCAAACATCAGCTTTGACTGTCTTTATTTTCTTTAACCAAGCTAGATAATCAGAGGGGTCTTTCGACAAAGGACAAGACCTAAAAATTCTAAAGTTGTTCATGTACTCTAAATTTATGACTTCCTCAGAAGGGGATCCTTGGCCGTCTACTTTGGATTTTTCGTCTATGATTTTCTCCCTATCAGTTCTAGGCCTAACCCCGTTAGCTATGGGTTTGTAACAGTGGTAAGCTGGAAAGAATTCTCTCACTTTTACAGGATCTAAAGATAAATCAGGTAAAGGTCCTAGTATTGCGTGAGATTTACCAGAAATTAAAATAGGAATTAGTACCTGAGACTGGAAAATACGTCGTTTCTCCTCTTCGTTTGGAGGCTCTGGTACATACTGTTGGTTCCCCACCACCTTTGGCCCAAGGATCTTGTGGACAGGTGGTAAGTTTTTAGATTTTGTGGAATCTTTGTTCGTGATTTGGGGAGCTGTGGAAAAAGCCATGGGTGATTGCAGAAGAAAATGCAGAGAAAATGGAGAAGATGAAGATGCGTTGAAGAGAGTTCTTGCCTAAAGAAAGGGTGTGTGAAAAATGAAAAAAGAAGTTTTTTCAACCTATTTATAGGAGGAAAAGGGACTGAAGCGGTTGAAATTCAGAATTTTTTTTCATGGAAAGATAGTGGAAAAAGTGTGGGACACGTGGCAGTTATGAGTGGATGGTTCAGGCGGTGGCAGTTAAATTTTTGACCCATGATCTGCTAGAGACTTGGGTAGTGATGATGAAAAATCTTAAAACGTGGGCTGAAGAGACGTTTTAGGAAAAGTGCAACGATGATTCTGACGTTACAAATGTCTAGTCATATGAACAGTCATATGTCGAATTATTGAAGGCGTCGAACTTTATTGGCAAAAAATGCTTTTCTCTCTTTGTCGAAAATGCATTTTCTGGGGGGCAATTTGTAGGCTGCTAATTTCGACGCCTGGATTTTGTTCAGAAAGTAAGTTTTGAAGATTTTCCAGGATATTTCGACAGGAGATTGTTTTTGAAGAAGGTCAGTCGAAGATCAATGTTAATTGGAGAAGCATATTTGGAGATTTTTTCTAAGTAGTAGAAATGCTTCGACATATTGGTGATAAGGCCATTTTCGACGGATGTTTTGAAATTCAGATTTAGGAGGGAAACTCGTTTTGAAAACCAGACGCGTGGAGCACATCCAGGGCGAAAATGCATGCAGAGCGCCATGTGTCATCATTAGGATAAATACTCAAAGTTACTAAAGAAATACTCAAAGTAACCGTGTGAGAGAAAAGAGTAGTTACTGAGAAAATGTAAGTTTGAGAAACACCAGTTTTATTCCTTGCATTTTAATGAAATCATAAGTTATTCATTTACAATTCCTTTTCATTCTTGCACTTTTGTTCTTGCAATTTACTTACATTTCGCCATTTCTTTCAAGAAACAAAGTTCTTATTACTTTTAGTCGAAAAACATTAGTTGATGAAAATAATGATAAATCCAATAAACAAAGAGTTTTATTTTAACACCAATTGTCAAGATTGTTAAAGTACATTGTCCTAGGACTTGTTTGATCGGTCCTGCAAGCAAACTAATTTTCTTATAAATTAGAAGATCAGCGGTTGTTTGCAAATTTTCCAGGCAAACAGAAGGATATTCTTAAAGATAGATATGGGTTTATTAAAGAGCAAGTTTTATCTGATAATGTTCAGACGAGGATGTCGCCATTACATTGGCAGAAAGACATCCTTAAGAGCGGTATTATTTCTTCTAACCAAGGGTTCCGTTTTGCAGACCATGTTCTGCATGTTCTTGGAAATAGGAAATATACTCCTTTTTGGTTGGCTAATTGGTTTAATGGTAGTCCTTTGGCAGTAGAGTTTGCTGATTTATACTGCTGCAGCAACAGTATAACAGAATCTATTTTTTCCATGGGGTTTTGGGAGAGTGGCTGTTGGAATCGGAAGATCTAGGGTTTTAACCCTCAGGTCCAGGTAGATAAAAATGATAGGATTAATGAGCTGTTGGCTTTTTTGAGTAGTAGAAGTCCTGTTATGGAGATGAATGACATGGTAGTTTGGAAAGGAGGATCAAGTGTGGGTTTCGAAGTTAAGCAGGCTTATCACAGTCTTATTGAAGCTGCTAAATATTCTTTTGTTAGCGTTAATCTTAGAAAAGCATTCACAGAACTTTGGAAGATTAAGATACCTCATAAGGTTAGCTGTTTTGGTTGGAAGATGTTATGGAATAGGATTGCAACCAAGAAGGAGCTTTTGAAGAGAGGTTATATTGGGATGGATTCTTGTTGTGTCTTCTGCATGATAAGGGAAGAAGAGATTGTGCACTCTTTTTTCGAATGTGAGCCTATTAAAGCAGTACGGGAAAGGATTGGTGATTAGATTGGTATTGGAAGTTTCTTTGAAGGAAATATAAACCAGTTTTTTAATGACTGGTGTGGGGTTGGAGATCAAGTTGAAGGAAATCTGAAAGTTGGTTATTTATGGTTAATTGTCATCTGGTGCATTTGGAGTGTTAGGAACAAAATCATATTTTCTGATGGGGTCTTTAATCTTGATGATTTATGCTGGACTATTAAGTTAAATGCTTGGAAATGGTCTAACTTTGGGAAAATTTCTTATCCCAACTCTGACTTCTTTTCCTTTTGTGTGTATCCTTTAGGGGAGTAGGTTGGGTTTGAGTTGGTTGAAAATTTTTAGGTCTGTAATGTTTTTGTAGGGGCTGTTTTGGTTTTTGCTGTTATTGGTGCTTGTTTGTCTTAAACACTCTTTGTGTTCCTTTTTTAATTCCAATGGCTTTTAAAAAAAATACTTTCAATAATTATATAAAATTTTAATGCACATAAAAGATCTCGTCAATTGATTTATTATGAAAGACTTTTTCATATATATTTGCATAAGTGAAATTACACATTATTGTATTATTGTAATAGTAGATTGTAAACTTACTAAAATAACAAGCATGTCTCAACAATAAGTTACAACTCAAGTATTATAATTGTCATTTTGAGAATGAACAATCACAATATTATTTAAAATTAAACTGGGTTCATATGTTTCATTATATTATTTATTAGAAACATCATGTATAGAAAATCTAATATCTTTTGAGAAAATTCTTAAACCATTTTGCAGATAACTTTTGATATCTTTTTAAACCATTTTTGTAATCCACGAAATTGATTCCAAAGCGTACTGTATAACCTGATGACCATTCAAAATTGTCCAACAATGACCATGCAAAATATCCTTTTATGTTTACGCCATTCCTAATAGTTTAAAAAAATTCAATTAGGTACAAGAAAGAAACTAAAATTAACTATATTTATATAAAAGAATTTACTTACTTGATTGCAGATTTAATATAATATAGATGACGATAATAATAGTCGATTCTAAAAGTATCTATAAGGGCTTCTTCTAATGATAGTGTTGGATCATTAAACTCATCGACACCTACAAATTAAGTTTTCTTAAAAAGTTATGATCACATATATATGCTAGATAAAAATATTAAAATTAAAACCATACACAAATTAAAAACAATTGTTTAGCAAAATTGCTATATATTCAATCTCATTTTTATTTTATATAATATATAACATCTAAGGGATAATAAAAATGAAGTAAGATGTATTTACCATTTTCAGTAATGTAAATCAAAGGATTGTTGTACATTTTCTTGACATAGAGTAACAATTCTTGAATTCCTTTAGGGTAAACAAATAGCCAATTTGAAGCTCCCTATAAACATAATTATTATATAAGCATAAGCTATATATACAATTAAATCATAGGTGAATTATAACAATACTAATAGTTGTCCTTTAAAAAAATTATGGTCATACACATACCCTTGGACCTATGGGAATCCCATTGCGCTCAGCTTCGATCATAAAAACAAATTTTTAATTAACTGTCAAATTCAAATATCTAAAAAAAATGAGTGATGATTAATAATTAATGACATTCTTACTTGTAAGATTAGCATGAGAATCTGTGTTGTAATTAGGTTTAGAATTTTTAAGTTGGGGCACATTAGTAGCATAATTAGATGTATAATAGTTTAGTCCAAGGAAATCAAATGACCCTCTAAGTAGTCTTGCTTGTTTTTTAGAGAACTCTGGTAATCGTTTTCCAACTAGAGAACGCATGCTTTGTGGATATTTTCCAGTTGTTAGCGGTTCCATAAACCTGTAATCATTGTTACAAACAAAGAAGAAGAAAATTCATAAAGAACAATTAGAATTATTCAGAAGCATGGATTATGCTAGCAATAAAAATAAATAAATGATATAAAGATTGATTTTTAAATTGATAGTACGAACAAGCTAATTATAGATAGTGGTGGATCTAGTCCACCTGATGAGACTCGAACCCTTGAAATTAAAAAGAACACATATTTATATATATATTTATTTATGTTGATATTTGGAACTCTTTGATTTATTTGCACCATTTCCTCGAAAAACCAAGTATCACACATCTTAAAGATAAGGTGTGGCTAGAATTTATATAGAGTGACACTTTTCATTTACAAGTCGATTTTATAATGATTAAGTAAACAATATTTAAAAATCTAACGTGGTATTAAAGTCTACCGATTCAGATCATCCCCCATTTATATCAACATATCAAGTTTAGTAATGTTAAACATGTGCGAGAGTATTGGAAAACCAAGTCACAGATATATTATTCAACTAGCAGTTAATCACAACTAATTTGTAACTACTTTAATTAAAACAATATTAAGTGGATTTTAATTAATATTCAAATATATGCACTTACCACCCAAACATGAAGTCAATGGCTCGTTTGGCTGCATTTTGGTCAAGTTTGTTATCTGAAAATGGAATGAACCAATTAGACACCAAGGTCATTCCTATCACGCCCTTTTGAGATTCCTGCATATAGATTTGGTTGTTAGCCAACTATTTTTTTTCAATCACCCATCAATATAAGTATTCTTTTTAAGGCTTTAAATTAAGTTTTTATCCAAAAATGTTAGAACAACAACTAATAACAAAAGAGAAAATAGAAACACAAATCACAAACTATTTGTTTACACGTTCAACCAAGTGTGGTTACTTTTTGAATGAACTATGATTTCAAAGTTACGAGCAATACTCAACAAAATTATAACAAACCTGATAATAGTTCTTATACACATCCACAGCTGCAGCATGTGCAAGAAGTTGGTGATGTGAAACCAAGTAAGGCTCTTTCCCCGAGTCACCACCAGTGCAATTTGGATTCAACCATTTAGAACATCGACCAGGTGCAAAGAATCCAAATGCATATCCACCCAAACTATAAGTGTATGGCTCGTTCAAAGTAATCCAATGTTTCACCCTATCTCCAAACTTCTTGAAACAAAGATCAGCATAGTCTTGAAAATCTTTTCTGAAAATTAGTCATATATTATGATATGAATGCACAATATTATTGTTAATTGATTAATGAACAATAACGTGAAAAATCAGGATTTTTAACTTGACTTACACGATGAGAGGGCTTAAGAATCCACCATACTCGTCCTCTAAAGTTTGAGGAAGATCCCAATGAAATAGAGTTACAAATGGTTGTAGACCTACAATATTGATATTCCATTATTTTTGTTTATAATAATTTGTTGTATGAAATGTTAAAATGTGAAGTGTAACAAAAATTGAAGTAAACAAAGTAAATATACTAACCATTAGCTAATAGCTCGTCGATAAGATTATTGTAATATTTGACTCCTTCTTGATTTATACCTCCATTAAGATGTCCTTCTATTGATATTTTATTAAGATTGAAATAAAAAATCAGTGGAACAAAATCAACATAATTAAGTTAAGTTAACTAACATAATGAGTTAATTGGATTATATTTAACTCACTTGGGAGAATTCTAGACCAAGAGATTGAGAATCTGTAAGCATCCAAATTCATATTCCTCATGATGCTAATATCTTCCTGCGATATTTAAGACAAACAAAATAATAAAGCCTAAAAGAAAAAACAATAAATTGCAGGGGACATAAAACTTCAAGTGAGAAAAAGAAATAGAAAAAAAATATATTTCAACCAATTTTCGACGAGCGGCCAGACAATTTGCAGGTATTGATTTTTTAGGGTTTTCACATTTATAAATATTATTCTCTCTCAATTGGTGTAAGTAAGAGATTCATAATGTGTAGAAATCCTAGTGAGAAGTAAGGGTAAAATATGATAAGATTTTATTCTTGAAGTTTGCTAGTCTTTGAAATTATCAAAGGGGTTTGAGAAATACTTTAAATTTTTTGAGTTTGTGTTATTCATATACTAAGAGTTGTAGATATTGAGAAACACTTGGGTATAAAATAGAGTTTGTTCCTGGAAATTACGAATACTATTTTTTTATAACTCATCTTGCAATCTCTTACGATAATTTTGAAGTATTGTGAATTGCAAAGTGATTATCTCCCCCAAAATAGATCAATTTGATCAAATTGAATAAACAATTTTTTCGTGTTTTCATATTTTACATTTTATTACATATAAGCCATTTAATGTATTGTTATTGTTTTTTGTCCCACATGTTAAAGGTTTTGATGTGATTCAACAAAACATAGGTTTACTCAATTAAATTATGTGTACTTAAGAACATTGATAAAAATGAAAATGTTTATTATGAATCCAGTTGGATCATTGAAGTGGTTGATGAAGCGTTTTTATCAAGACTTTCATAATGTCTAACTCTATAGCATTTTACATTTTTAATGAATTTTTCACTATAAATTGTTTTCATTTGGTGAAACGCATTTTCCGTCAATAATAATGGTGCTTAAAAGAATCAAATTGCTGGATATCGTGTTCTAAAAGATGCCCATTGGCTGTGAATAGTTTTTTTCGTAAATATAACTAAGAGAGCGCGTCATATGTAGTTTATTTCGAAGTTGAAAGATTAGAAGGTTTGACGATATTGGTGAAAGCTTAAGTGTCTCTATAGAAAGAAATAAGAGTAGATGAAATGAGAAGGGGAAGATATGTAGGTAAAATTATAAGTCCAAGTGTAATGGTTTTTGATAAGGTAAAGTTTAAATGTTTTACTTGTCACAAAACCTACCACTCCAAGAAGGATGTCCCAAAAGAGGGAGCATGGGTGATTATGTTTAAATTTTGACTACCTCGGATGAAGATGGTTATCAAAGTGATGGCGCACCAGTGGTGACAATTTTAGATACAAAGAATAGTTGGTTTATGGAACCATAAGAGTATGAGTCTACATTTTGAAAAGGAAAAATGACATCTTTGAAAGGTTTAATGAATAATATACTATTATAGTAAATCAATTGGAAACTAAACTTAATTTACTAAGAATTGACAATGGCTTGAAGTTTGTTTCAGAGCAATTTAATGAGTTTGGCAAGAAACAAGGTATCAACAGGCGTAGAACTATTATTGACATACGTCAATAAAATGGCTTAGGAAAATGCATGAGTAAAACCATTTTGGAGACTTTTTTTTTAAACAAATAAAATTTGGAGACATTAAGGTGCATGTTGATCGGAACTAGGTGGCCAAAAAGTTTATAGGGCAAATTTGTTACTACAACAACTTACTTTATTAGTAAATGGCCATCCACAGGAATAAACTTACTTTGGAGTGGGAAACCAGTAGATGACTCAAATTTAATTTTTTTTTTTTGAAGTTTTGGATTTTGGTCATATCAAATAAGATAAACTTGATGTTGGGGCTGTGAAGTGTGTCTTCATTGGTTATCCTAGAGGGATAAAGAGTTATAAACTAAGAAAGTTGGATCTTAAAGGATCAAGATTTATCATAATAAGAGATATTACTTTTGACGAGAACCGTACGAGGATGAAGTGCAAAGACATAGAGGTTAAAGAATATGAAAATATGGTAAAAGAGACTTGGTTTGAGGTGGATGTTCCTACTAATGAAACTGGAGATTATGAGGTAGTTAAGACTCCAATTTCTACTACTATTGAAGGGTAACATACAATGTCTCCTAATTGTTAGTTGGATTGTGATAGAGTAAGGGGGGAGATTTTACCACCTTAAAGGAAAGGGGGTGTTCATATTATTTGTTATGCTTTGAATTTGACTGAAGGGTTGCAAAACTCAAAACCAAAATCCTTCAGCTAAGCCTCCAAAATAAAATAATAGTAAAAAATTGTTGATGACTTTCAATGATGAGATGAATTCACTAATGAAGAACTATACTTGGGAGCTTGTGAGACAACCTAAAAAAAAGGTGGTCGGATGAAACTGAATATTCAAGAAGAATAATGGTATTCCAGGAATTGAAGAACCAAAGTTTAAGGATAGAATTGTAGCAAATGGTTTTACTCATATGAAAGGGATTTAATAAAGTGAAAATTTTTCACCCGTGGTAAAACATTGTTCTAAAAGGATACTTACGGAAATTGTAAATTAATATAGTCTCGAGTTCGAACAAATGGACTTCAAAACATCTTTTTTTTACATGGAGACCTTGAAGAATCAATCTACATAGAACAATCTAAAATTCTTGTAGAATATAAGACTATGAAATCTTTGTATGGGTTGAAACAAAGCCCAAGGTAGTGGTATCATCTATTTGATAAATTTCTTCTTAAACATATTTTGGAAAGAAGAAATTTTGACACTTGTGTATACATATTGAAGAGAAATGAGAAAGTCATTCTCTACCCCTTCTATATGTTGATGATATTTTGATGGCATTCTCTAGCAAGATAGAGATAGGTAAGCTCAAGAAGATCTTAAATGGTTAATTTGATATGAATGACCTTGGTGAAGTTAAACGAATCATGGGGATGTATATCATGAGAAACCACAAGAAGAGTGAATTGTTCTTATCGCAATCTAGTTAGTTGAAGAAAGTGGTGGAGTAGTTTAGAATGCATGATTCTAAAACCGTTAGCACTCCTTTGGGTCATTACACAAAGCTTTTGATTAAGCAATGCCATCAAACTAAGGAAGAGAAGAAGATAATGGAAAGTACTCCATATGCATGTGGGATCAGAAGCATTATGTATGTCATGATTTGTAATATACCATACTTAGTATATGTAGTTGTCTTAATAAGTCAGTTTATGGAAAATCCTGGTCAGGTTCATTGGGAAGTCTTGAAGAGGGTGCTAAATTATTTCATTGATTCTCTAAATGGTGATTTAAAATACACAAAGTCAACTTAAGAGGAAGACACTTTAGAGGGTTTTGTAGATTATCTTTATTTAATTAATGTGGACACTAAAAAATCCCTATCAGTTTTTATATTTACATTGTTTGGTACTCTATAAGTTGGAATGTCAATCAATAATCAATGGTCGTGTTATGTATTACTTAGGAAAAATATATCCCTTATTGAATGGGTCAAGGAAGCAATATGGTTGAAAGACCTGATTAGGGAGTTAGAGATCACTCAAGAATGTCAGGAGATAAAATTATATAGTGAAAGTGTCATTCACTTGGACAATTATCAAATTTATCATGAGAAGAAAAAATACATTTACATTTGTTTATATTTATAAGGGACAAGATAGAGTAAAAGGAGATTCACATTCAGAATGTGCCTTTAAAAGAGAATCAAGCATATATGTTCACCAAATCATTTCCAAGATCAATGTTCAAGCATTGATCTCAAACAATCAAATTTATTTAAGAGTGATTCAATCTTTGGAGATAGCAGCAAGGTTTGGTTAAATTGAAATCACTATCTATTTAAAGTCTAGGTGGAAAAATGTTGTAGTATGCTTTAAAATCTCAAGTGAGAAGAGAAAAAGGAAACCTTATTTCACTACTACTAAATTTTTCGGCGAGCAAAGGCAACAAAACAGTGGAGATGGAGATGGAGGTCGCAAAGGTGACGATGACAGAGATATGTCTGAATGGCGGTGGCGGTCTGGTGACAGTCAGTGGTCTGGCTGAGTTTGATCGTCTGGAGCAATGTCGGTTCGCCCATAACGATAGTGGAGTCCGGTTCTTGTAAATATAATTTAGTTTGGAAACTTCAAAAACTATTTTCTTATAACTCATTTTATAATCTTTTGTAATAATTTTAAAGTATATAAAATTATAGAGTTGTTATCTCCCCCAAACTTAAATTGAGATTGATTTGATTGAACTAAATACAATTTTTGTGTGTGTTTTCATCTATTATATTTTTTTCCAATGAAGTCATATAACTAGATTCCACTATAATTTATGTTTTAACTTTGAATTATTATTATTTTTTATAGTCAAACACTATATTGAAAGGGAGTATTAGAGGTACTCCAATATGATAAATAGAATTTTGTGCATACAATTCCGACTCCTAAAGAAAACAATTACAAAAAAATTAATAGGATTTTTGAGCCAAGAGCATCTAGAATTATGTTTATTTCTAAGAGGCAACCACAACCAAGTGTATGATTTAGGAAAGTTCCAAATAGACTCCTTATCAAGACAATGAAGTTTCCTAGTTAAAGGAGAAAATTTCTAAAATGAAGAGAAAAAATAGTTATCTAAAATTCTTCTAATTTTTATCTTGTAATATTTTTAGTAGAATGTGTATTGTAACTGGGTTTGGACACCGATAGTGCCCTGTTAAAATAAATTTTGTTTATAAAAAAAAAACTCATTGAAGATAAGTATAACGTAAATCCAAAACTTTAGTAGCTGATGGGGGTTGGAATAAAATAATAATTATATTTTAATAAACTAATGTTGGAAGCTAATACAATTAGTTTTAATGGTTAAGAAGTGAATATTAATCAATTCTATAAAGCCTAAATTTTTTATATTTTATAAATAAAATTAATTGTTAAATGCATAAAATTTACGTACTCTCTTTCTTCTTTTCTCTATAGTCAATAATAAATTAATATTACTTTTATATTTTGCAATATTTTTTTGGCTAAAATACAGTTTTGGTCTCCCTGTTTATCAAAATTCACGATTTTGGTCCCCCTGTTTTTTTTTTTAACAGTTTTGGTCCCTCACCCCCTCACTATTCATGTACGGACGTGCACTGTTCATGTACGGACATGTACGGACAAGTGACTGTTCATCACTTTTTTTGGGCCAAAATTGGAGTGGGGGACCAAAACTGTTAAAAAAAAAATAGGGGGACCAAAACCGTAAATTTTGACAAACAGGGGGACCAAAACTGTATTTTAGCCTATTTTTTTTTAGCAAAAATACAAAAAATATTAATCTAATTAATTGTATTTAAATTTTTTAATAAGTGTGTATTTTTATTATTTATCCGAACGGAAGGAGTATTTTTTCTATTCGTTTGCAAGGTTGTTTTGAATTTAGTGTTACTAATTGATGACTAAAGAAAAGTCTAAGTAATGGTACATTTTTTCTTATTGATTGATGATTAGTATTACTCAATTTTCCATTTAGAAGAAAGAAATTATGGGTATGTTTGACTATGAACCATAAAATGTGAGAAAAAAAAAAGTAATTGAAAATTAGATTGTTACCTTATAGTGGTGATATTGGTCAACTGCAATATCTCCGTTGCTTTTATCTTGTATCTTATCTGCATGTAGCACATTTGTTATATTGAATTATTATATTTGTAAAAAGAAAATAAATTAGTAAATAAAAAGATAGTATAAACATGCATAGTAATTTTATAAAAAAAAGGTAAATAAAAGGGTCAAAAGAGAATTATAATATCCTTCTCAAATCTATATAATATATATCAGCAATATTTTTCTTACACCACTTCTTACAGTTACACCACCGTATTCAAATTTTATAAATAAAATAAATAGTGACATCAACAATTAATAACACAAACAGTAATTATAAACAAAGAATAGTGAAAAAAACAATGCGTGATCAAAGTTAATTAATATTGTGTAAAATATTGATTAATATTATTTATTATATGATTAATTATATTCAGATATTAAAAATAATTTTTAATAATAAAATAAAACAAAATAATATAATATAAAATAATGGTTAATGAACTAATTACATTGATTAATCACATAATTTTATATTGATTCTCCTTAATCCCAAAAAACAATAATTTTTTAATAAATTATTTTTAAATAAAAAATTATTTTAATTTTATAATAAAATAATGTTCACCCTAGCTGATCAGTGAATATGATGTAGTGTATGTTTGATGTAAGAGTATCATTATTCAATATATAATCATTATTCATCCTCTCATTCCATATTAGACTTGTTTGGCAACTATTTGCAGCATCTTCAAATAAAAATGTTCTCCAAGATAGAGACAAACTCATAACCCATCATTGTGCAAAATAAATAAATATTTCTTTATTATAAGTGTTTATATATACAACAAGAATGATGAATTTTTTATCCAAATACTCTAATTTTTTCAGCAAAATTTTTAAAATACTCTACGTTTTAGAAAAAACTCCAAAATATTCCAGTTAGGATTTGAAATTACACACTGTCGTCAATTGAACTGAAGACTACTTATCAAGTCGCCAATTCAATTGGCAACCTAATGTAAAAAAAAAAATCAGTTTCTATGAAGTCTCCACATCAATTGGTGACTCCCTTGTGTCCTTTACACTAGGTCGCCAATTGAATTGGCGACTTGATAAGCAATTTCCAGTTCAATTGGCGATAACTTAGATGCCCTAAAGAAGGGTCGTCAATTAATTTGGCGACAGTGTGTAATTCCAAACCCTCATTGGGGTACTTTGGGAATTTTTCTGAAACGTAGAGTATTTTGGGAATTTCGCTAAAAAGTAGGGGTATTTGGGTAAAAAATTCAAGATTGGTTTGTGTTGAATATATATATATATATATATATATATATATATATATATATATATATATATATATATATATATATATATATATATATATGAGTTATGCTAATGCATACCCATGTAGGTGTGTATTAGCAACATACACCTTAGTGTATTTTTGTGTGGGGCCCACCAATTTTGGATGGGACCCACATTAAATTGGTGGGACCCACATTAAAAAGATGTAGAAAAAAAATAAATGTAGTGTATTTTTGTGTAGGTCCCACCAATTTTAGGTGTATGTTAGCATTTTCCATATATATATATATATATATATATATATATATATATATAATAAAAAAATAAAAGAATTTTGTTCTAATTTTGCTTATAAATAAATATAAGGAAGAAAACAGAAATAAGATACCTGGAAATTTATGAGTGAAGGTGTCCCATATACTTGGTCCTCTCCCACCTTCTTTTGCACCACCTTCATACTGCATACATACCATGGATTCAACCAAATTCTTCATTAACATAAACTTTATGAATTTTTTAATATTTTATGAAAAATTTAAACTAATAATTCTCAACAAAACTAGGATAAAACATTTACCTGATATGATGAGGAAGCTGTCCCAAAAATGAAGCCTTTAGGAAAACTGGTTCGATTGAGAGAAGAAACATCAAGAATTGGTGAGACATCCTCTGAAGATGTTAATGTAGTGAAGAGATGGAGGAGAGAAAGAAGTAAAAGAGCTCTGAATAATGCCATAGCATGTGAAGAAAGACTAACTCACAATTGTGCTTGATGCATATATGAAAATGTGGTTCTTTTTATAGTTATAAAAAGAAAGAGAAAAGAAAAATATAGAAGCTACCGATCAGATTAGCTTTGTCATTATTGCTAATGAAGAAACAGACAAATATAGAACCAAAATTTAGAAGAAAAACAAATAATACGTTTTCAATTTGACTAGATTCTTATTTTAAAGAAAAAACAGGCCACTACAGTGGTTTTCGATATAACTTTATTGATTTTTTGTTATCTATATTTGAATATTTCAAAGAGTCTTTTATTTATATATTTATTTGGAAATGGTACATTTTAAGTATAAATGAAAGTATAGTTTCTTATTCATTACTTCTCTTTTCCAACTAGTGTTTTTAGAAAGAAAAAAAAGTAGTGTGTTTTAAAATGAACTTTGTTTTCATTTTTTCAATATAACATTTTATTATTATTTTAAATTATTTAAAATAATTGTAAATAGTTATACTATTATAGAAGAAAAAAAATCATAAAGAGTATTGACTATTAATTTTTTAAAATAAAAATTATAAGCAAATTTTTATTATAAATATGAAATTATTTTAAGATTTTTCTTCAACAAATTCTTATTATTGATGACTTAAGTACTTACAGTAGTTAATATTAGAGGTTTGTAGCGGGGATTAAGAATCAGGTTAAAAATTTTATCTTGTTTAATAACAATGATTTTATAGCAATTAAGAAAACTAAACTTTGTGAAGTCTCTCCCTCTTTAGTTAATTATCTTTGGAGTAATTTTTCTTTTTGGGTTAGAGTTTTACTCTAAATGTTGGCAATAGTATTAGTAATAGTAGGTGTGATGTTTTTCGTTTGGGGTAGTTCTAAAGGGACATCGTTGTTTTTTTGGGTCAGGTTTACTTGGGGTTTGTCTTTATTTATTTTTTTGTATTTTTTTTACCAAGATTAAATAAAAAGAAACAAGTACAATGGAGGGGGGGACTAAAGCCAAGACTCTCAAGGATTTAACAAAAACAGAAAGAGGGAAATCCTAAACGATTCCGAATCAAATTGTCAAAAACAGACACGGGAGCTTCATTCCACCAACAAGACCATGAATGGTAAGGCCTAATGAAGCTAAAATGTCCGCGCATTGGTTCTCTTCCCTAAAGATATGAGATAATCGAAAATTCATATGATGAGGCAATTGTTCCATCTGTTTCTTAGAGTCCACGGAACTAGTTGTGGACTATTAACTGCTAATGACACGATCTTCGAATTCGTTTCTACCCAAAGGTATTTCCATTGTCTTTCATTGGTCATTTCAATTGCTCTCATAACTCCCATAAACTCTGCATTTAGTGCAAAAGTTTTCCTAAGATTCTTAGCAAAGCAACCAATTAAGTTTGCAGAATGATCTCTAAACAAACCACCACAAGCCGCATTACCTGGGACCCCTAAGGAAGTGCCATCAGTATTGCATTTAATCCATGGCAGACTAGGAAGCATCCACAGAACTTCAACAATGCAGAGTCCTTTTGAAGGGTGCACTGAAACCTTAAACTTTTTCAAAATTTGAAAATCTGTCCTGGAGCAATTAGATCCCTATTTTGTAGTGTTACCAGCCAAGGTGTCAAGTGAATAAATTTTGTTTATTGCAGAGGGCCAAGGAGGACAATTATTCTGAAATTTGCTTTGATTTCTGCAGTGCCAGATTATGTTGAGAGAGTGAATTATGGCAGCAAGAACTACCACCCTTGCCCGCTTTGACTGTATGAAGGAGCAAACCTCCCAAATATCTTTTGTTTGTCAACCAACAAGATTTCATTAGGCCTCTAAGGCATCAACAGAAGAAGAAATACAAAGGGGAATGCTCCCAATCTAAGTCCTAGAACCCAACGATTTAGCCAACATTGCCAACTGGTGAGCCTCTAAATTACAGTCTCTACTAATAAAAATGACAGAAGGAAAGGAAAAGCAAGACAAGAGAGATCTACAGTCTGCAGCCAAGATTTCCAATCTCGCATTAGCCAAAATCCCGTTAATACAATCCACACAGTTTTTGGAATCAGATAACACCAGGATTTTTGAAACCCCCGAGTCCCGCACCAGCCCAATGCTCCACCTAAGAGCTAACATCTTTGCTTGCCCAGGATCAAAACAATAATTAGACTTCGAACAAGCCGCAAACAACACTTTCTTCTCACTATCCTTGACTACACAACCTAACGTACAGCCAATGCCATCCATTGTCCCAGCATCCACATTAAGCACCAGCATATCATGCGGAATTCTTTCTTCCAGAAAATTTGCAGGAACAGAGCCAACAGCTCCTTCACCACCTTCCAAAGAATAAAACTCCCCCACACTTTCCAAGCTAAATCAGCCACCATAATTGGCGAAATCATCTTATTATTGTGGATGAGCTCATTTTTGGCTCTCCAAATATTCCACAACATGGAACATAGAGTGTGAACTGTGAATGTATCCTTCAAAGAGATCAAAGAAGCCAGTCAATCCATAAATTTTGTTTCATTCGGGCAACGGTAGCCAATGGGAGAGGAAAAGAAAGAAACGTGGGCAAAATCACAATTCAAAAACAGGTGCTGCCTGGTTTCAACAGAAGCATGACAGAAAGGATAAGATTCGTCAAGATTCATACTTTTTGATTTCGGAGAGCCTCTAAGGGGAAGGATGTCATTTGCTAGCCTCCAAATGAAGTTCCTAACCTTTGGGAGAATTGGAAGCTTCCAAATTTGTTTCCAGACCTTGGCAGTGATTGAGGTAGAGGCCCCCGGTTCCTTAGACTGGTTATGTTTCTTAAGCAAGTGATAAGCGGACTTTACTGAATAGTCGCCATTACGCTCATAATGCCAAATCTTTTTATCCGGAGGGATATTTCTAGAAATTGGAATGCTAAAAACCTGCGAGACTGAATCAGGTTGGAGGACTAAATGCAGATCCTCAGACTTCCACGCTCCAATATCTTGATCAATGAAATCACTAACCCTCAAATCCAGATTGACATCCGGCTGGTGTCTCCAGAACTTGAAACCAGGCCTGCACGAAATCCAATTGTCTTTCCAGAAATTGACACTATATCCGTTACCAATTCGCCAACAACTCCCCCCTCCACTAGATCCCTTGCTCCAATAATGCTCCTACAAACATAACTTGGATTGTAACCCACAGTAGCCTCCGAAATAGAACACCTTGGAAAGTATCTCCCTTTGAGCACTCTACTAATCAGGGAGCAGTCATCATTCAAGATTCTCCAATAGTGTTTCCCTAAAAGAGATGTGTTAAACTCCTTTATACCACGAAAATCCATCCCCCCGTCAGCTTTTGCATGGGACAATTTTTCCCAACTCAACCAATGAATCTTTCTTCTACCCTCTTTAGCTCCCCACCAAAACCGAGCCACAATAGCTTCAATTTCATGGCAAACACTATCTGGGAGTTTATAACAACTCATGACGTAATTCGGGATGACCTGTGCAACCGCCTTAATGAGAACTTCCTTCCCCGCTCTTGAGAGAAATCTTTCCTTCCAACCCTTCACCTTCTTCCAAACCCTATCCTTAACCATGTCAAACACAACTTTCTTTGATCTTCCAAACACAACAGGGAGGCCAAGGTACTTGGCGTGACTCTGGACTTCACGCACCCCCATAACAGCCTTGATATCATGAATTGTTGTTTCCCCCACATTCTGGCTAAAAGAAACTTCAGACTTCTCCCAATTCACAACTTGGCCCGAAGCCTCATGGTACCTGTTTAGTATATTCACAATGCTAGCAGCTTCAGCAGGAATACCTCTAGCAAAAACCAGACTGACATCCGCGAAAAGGAAATAGGAAATCACCGGAGCCTGTCGTGCTATCTTGATAACATGAATGCATACTGTAAGTTTCTCTCTTTTAATCAAACCTGAAAAAACGTTTGCACATAAGATAAATAAGAACAGAGAAAGAGGATCTCCTTGACGGAGTCCTCTTTCCGTTTCAAAACTTCGAGAAGGTTGGCCGTTGAGAAGGATTTGATAAGAAACCGTGGACACACACCTGAGAATGAGATCAACAAAACTTCTAGAGAAACCCATCGACAACATGGTCTGAATAAGAAAGCTCCACTCTAACCTATCATATGCTTTCGACATATCTAACTTGATCGTCATGACTCCCCTTTTTCCTTTAGTTTTCTTTTTCAACCAGTGGAAACGTTCCAGAGCAATGATAGCGTTATCCATGATCAAACGATTTTGCACGAAGGCACTTTGTTCTTCATCAATCACATGGGGCAGCACACGCTTCGGCCGGTTGGCAATTGATTTTGAGACGATCTTCATAATTACATTGCACAAACTAACAGGACAGAACTCCGCAGGTGTATTGGGATTTTTACATTTAGGAATGAGGGGTATGAATGTGGCATTTAAAGGCATTGTATCCACATTATTGTTAAGGATTCTCAAGGCCAGATGAGTGACATCGTGCCCAACCACATGCCAGAACTTTTGATAAAACAGCACCGGAAGGCCATCTGGACCAGGAGCCTTCAGGGCCTGCATTTAGAAAATGGCATCGTGAATTTCCTGAGATGTAAAAGGAGAATCACACCAAGATTTCGAATCCTCAGATAGAGAATCTTTCACCACATCATAAAACTCCTGAAGATTAGATGGGTATGAAGATTCGTAGATGCTGGAGAAGTGATTTACAAGGAGATTTTCACAAGCATGATCCCCTTTAACCCAATTACCCAGTCCATCCTTCAATTTCTTGATTGAATTTACCTTCCTTCGTTGTTGAGCCTTCCCATGAAAAAAATTGGTGTTACGATCACCATGGTGTAACCAAAGAACCCTTATTTTTTGACGCCAAATTATTTCCTCCATGTTGAGCAGTTTACTCCGTTGTTCCTCCCTGGCTTTATAGATAATAACAGCCTCCAAGTCAGCACTCCAATTATTATCACTCTTCAACAACTCATCCAATCTGGACAGCTCCTTGGATATATGGCCAATTCTATAGTTCTTGAAATGAGAATCCAACTCCTGCATAGATATGATACGTTTTTATGATAGACGGATGTGAACCATTCCAGAGATTTTCAACCAACTCCTTACATTTAGGATCTCGAAGCCACACTTCCTCAAATCTAAAGACATGTTTCCGCTTTCTCCTGATATTATCTCCCCCAGACTCAAGCTCAATGGAAAGAACAGCGTGGTCAGACCCATGACGCCCCAGGTACTTCATAACAACCGGATCAAACTTGTAAATAAAGTCACCCGAAGCAACACTCCTGTCAAGCCTGCATTGGATATTGTCTTCATTCCGTCTCCCGTTAGTCCACGTGAAAGGATACCCCGTGAATCCAAGATCAAGTAAGCCACAATTATCAATAGTATTATGACCCAAGTATAATTGAGAATCCGATCTAGAAATACCCCCCAATTTCTCTTTAGCCTCCACTATATCATTGAAATCACAAAACCAAATGCTCATCTCCCTTCTATTATTATGAAGATCCTTAATGAGTTTCCACGTCCTCCATTTGTAACAGACTTCCGAAAATCCATAAATCCCATTGAAGAACCATCCCCCTCCACCACCCCCCTCATCCACAGAACCACTAATATTGTTTTTTGAAAAAGATGAAACAACCATCGATAGACTCTCATGCCACCACAAAAAAATCCCACCTGATCTTCTTTTACCAGTTCCCGGGCAGTCAACTCCAAAACTCTCCGAAAAAACCCAAACGCACTCTAACGTTATCAATTTCCTCCAACTTCAGGCGAGTTCCCTTTAGGAAAACTGATCGTACCTAGATCAGACAGTTTCTGGTGGCCAACACGTCGTCTGGACTTCAGCTCCGGTGAGATTGAAAGACGGGGGGGGGGGGGGGGGGGGGGGGGTGTACCTGCAAGGTACTCCGACGCTCAAGTAAGGTAACGGTCAGAGAATAGTAGCAAGCACAAGGTTAGAGTAAGAAAGTGTGTGTAACCTGACCCTCTCAAGTGAGAGGGTATTTATAGAGAGCCCCCAGCGCGGGGCCAACGGTTACTTGCATTGGGCTGGATTGCCAGGCCCAATGCAAGTAACTGCCAGGGCTTACGTGGCGTAGTGAAGACCAGCACGTGGTCTTCGCCCTGGGGTAACCGTTCCTAGATCTCCGGAATTAGGGCAGACCGATTCCATCGGAAGTGGGTGGTTACATGAGTACGTGTCCTCGCGGGGAGGACTCTTATGTGATGAGGAGATGGCTTGTAACACCCCTAATCTATACAAACAAGCGATAACAATATTCAAAATTTCATCAGAGTATAATTAAAACATTCACGGCATAGACAGAGGCGTCACATCAATTGAAACAAATACACATAAACCTGCTCATATAGATATGCAATAATTCAAGTAGCACATAACAAAGGAACTGAGTTCCTAACACCCACTATTCAAATACAGAATAAAAGCGGAAAATCTGTAACTGAAACTCATATATATATACCATAAAAAATTTGTATGTCATATACAACATCATACATGTACAATCCAAAAGATATATATACATAATACAAATAATCACATAACGATCTCCCTGACTACCCGGTGCTACATATCAGAGCCGACCGACAAAAGAATGAAGACCTAGGCTTCACAAAAAGACCTCCAGCATCTAATCTGCAATGCCTCATAGAGCATTTAAAACAGCAGAAGGGTGATAAACACAATCATAATATAATTGCATACAATTATATAATAACGCGAAATTACACATATAAAATATTCTCACCACCACTTATACCAGAATTCAAACACAAACAACACAAAGTATATTTCATATATCCATCACCAAGGTATATCAACCATGCACAATACACATATCGCCCACATATACACATATATCAACTCATCAATTTCATCCCCAATTCCACACACAATCAATCCATTCATGATTTATGCAAATGCACAGAGACCGACACAACGACTCTATGCAATGCACATGCGGGTACCGGTCCATCCATCATCTCATCACTAGTTCACTCAGGAACTATTGGAACCATCTCTTGTTACTTAGCGTAACTCCCCGCCGGGCAAACGATGTTCCCCGTCGCTCACACCTCTTTGTATAAGGCACACGACGTTTATGGATCGCTCACACCTCTTTGTATAAGGCACACGACCCGATCGCTCACACCTCTTTGTATAAGGCACACGATCGTCCATAATCATCGCTCATACCTCTTTGTATAAGGCACACGATGTTATAGCGGATTCCCTCTGGAACCGATTCGTCGCTCACACCCACTAGGGCACACGACATCACAAGAATGCATATCATGATGCTTGGCATACAATGACTCATGACATTCAAATGCACGCATATATGCAACCATCTCAATCAACAATAATCATGTTTTACCATCGAGCCCAAAACAATGCATTTACATCACACAACCGCACACAAGTCATACCATATCTATCAAAGGCATATTGCATGATAACACATCAAATACACACAATTAAAATGGTACAAGTTGACAAAAAGACACTTTTCCAAATTTCCGACATAATTTAATCGGCCAACAATCTCAAAACCAGTTTAATAAGAGAGAACATGTCAAAAGCTTCCCAACGCATCAAACCGCGCCTCAAACCGACTCACGGATCAAAAATTATAAAGAAAACAAATTGGGAAAAACTGTCATGTTCGCAATGCGAAGCTCCTAGCGAGTCCTTCGCTTCCTCATTCGCAGTGCGAATGTCCCAGCGAACCAAGTCAGAACTGAAAATAGCCTAAAAAATTCCCAACGTTCGCAGTGCGAACTCCCAGCGAATCTTCGCTTCCCCCTTCGCATTGCGAGTCTCCCAGCGAACCAAGTCAGAAAGAAAACAACACAAAACAATAAAAAATTCGCAGTGCGAGTCTCTGGCGAATGCTCGCCCTCACCTTCGCAGTGCGAATAGCCAGCGAATGCTCGCTTTCCCCTTCGCTAGGGGATTCGCAGTGCGAACCTGCGAAACCAGAAAACCCAGCAGCGCTGTTACACACTTCAAAACCATATTTTCCCCACCAAAACACTTCCAAACCAACACATAACAATCAGAACATAATCTAATCATGGTAACAAGTATTCTACCGCATTTACACCGATTTTTAACTGCGAAAACATCGATTTCTCTCTTCAGACCTAGAATAAAAAAACTATGAAACACAACAAACAATCTAATACACACATACATAATCATACACAAGCATAGTATAATCGAGTTTCGCACCCTTACCCGATTTAATCGTGTTTAGAAAAGTCGGTTGATCGATTCCTAGATTTTCCAAGTTTTCTCTCTTTTCTTCTCTTCTTTTCTTTCTTCCTCTTTTTCTTCTTCTCTTTTTCTTTCCTTTCTATTTTTCCCTCTTTCTATTTCTATTAACTTAAGAAAAATTAAAGTGAAATGACCAAAATACCCCCACACTCAAATATCTCGCAAACGCTCCCAAAACGCGATAAAATATAATCTCGATGAAAAATAACATATTTCCAAATAAAATTCAAAAATAAAATAATATAATAATAAAATAATCAAAACGACTCAATTAAATAGAACTAACAAAACTGGGGCGTTACATGGCTCCTCGCAGGGAGGCGCACCTGAGTGTCGAGGAGGAACGAGCCCGGGAAGGCCTAGCCCCTGCCCGACGCTCTCTCCCCGGCGATACGACCAGTGGATCTCAAACAAGTCCCCTCTTCACGGTCACGCGATCGATACTCCCCCGACATGCTTGTTGGCCCTTAAGTCATCACTCCGACACTTCGGAGCAACGACTGATCGTACCTAGATCAGACAGTTTCTGGTGACCAACACGTCGTCTTGACTTCAGCTCCGGTGAGGTTGAAAGACGGCGGAAGGGGGGGTGTACCTGCAAGGTACTCCGACGCTCAAGTAAGGTAACGGTCAGAGAATAATAGCAAGCACAAGGTTATAGTAAAAAAGTGTGTGTAACCTGACCCTCTCAAGTGAGAGTGTATTTATAGAGAGCCCCCAGCGCAGAGCCAACGGTTACTTGCATTGGGCTGGATTGCCAGGCCCAATCCAAGTAAATACTAGGGCTTACGTGGCGTAGTGAAGACCAGTACGTGGTCTTCGACCTGGGCTAACCGTTCCTAGATCTCCGGAATTAGGGCAGACCGATTCCATCGGAAATGCGTGGTTACATGAGAACGTGTCCTCGCGGGGAGGACTCTTATGTGAGGAGGAGATGGCTCCTCGCAGGGAGGAGCACCTGAGTGTCGAGGAGGAACGAGCCCGGGGAGGCCTAGCCCCTGTCCGACGCTCTATACCATGCGTGTGCCCGACAACGTGGAGAAGGCGCAAGTGCCCGACATTGGTCGCGCTAAAAGTCCCTTGTTGGCCATCCCAGGACGTGTGGGTTTGGCCTGCTCGACTGAGGAGCAGACCCCGACCCAGTCCAGAATAGTAGCCCCCCTAGTCGTTGCTCCGAAGTGTCGGAGTGATGACTTAAGGGCCAACAAGCATGTCAGGGGAGTATCGATCGCGTGACCGTGAGGAGGGGAACTTGTTTGAGATCCACCGGTCGTATCACCAGGGAGAGAGCAGCGGGGGCGGACTCGAGCGTGGTAGTTCGCGGAGGGTCAACTTGTCGGGGATGCGAGAAGTTTGATCTTTGGTGTCAGAGCAAATGGAGAGACGCGCATGTTGGGGAGCGTTTAGCGGGGTGTACTCCGTGAACTGGCCAGCTGGTCCGCGCAGTTCACGGGGATCACGGGGGCGATTTTCTTTCTTTCTTTCTCCTCCTCGTCGGGGAGAAGAGTCTTCATCTTTGTGGTCGCGGGGGCCTTCTTTGCGCCTCGACTCAAGGGCGATCTGCGCTGCCTCGGACTCCTCGAGCTCGACATACGACTGAGCTAGTTGGAGGAGGTCCTCGAGACGGCGGGGTCTGCGGAGACCCACGGACTTGGTGAAATCAGATCCAAAACGTAGTCCATGGATGATCAGATACTTCTTCATGTCGTCGGTCGTATGGACCTCGAGAGCTTCTTTGTTGAATCTCTCGATGTAGTTCTGGAGAGATTCGTTCTTCCCTTGGAAGATGCTTTCTAGGGCAGCCTCCGTCTTCGGGTGTCGGCGTGACGCAGTAAAGTGTTTGGTGAAGTGTTGTCTTAGCTGCTTCCAGGATGTGATCGACCCAGGTTCCAAACCCTTATACCAGGTCATCGCGCCCTTCCGCAAGGTGGTGGGGAAAAGCCTGCACCTGATGGCTCCTCTGACGTTTCGGAAGTCGAGCATTGCTTCGAAACTCTCAACGTGATCGTCGGGGTCGACCAGACCGTCGTAGGTCCCCATCGGTGGGGGTTTCTCCATGCCCGCAGGAATTAGGGCAATCATGATATCCCACGACAGAGGGGTCCTCTGGTCGTCGTCGTCACTCCCGGCCGGGGACCCCGACGGGGATCGATGATGCCGTGGAGGGGAGTTCCTCGAACGGTTCCTCGGTGCCTCCTTGGTGGGTTTGGACTTCTTGGTAGCTGTGGAGGGCCTGGGTTCCTTTCGGGGCGGGGAGCGATGGCGCTTCTGTGAGATCGCTGGCTGGGGGCACTCCAGGCGTGGCCGATGGCCCCCGCGCACCGGCGAGGGGGTCCGAGATCCTTCGGAAGGGGTCCTTCGCGGGGAAGGGGAACGACGAGGTGACGGTGGACGGCGATGTCTTCGCGGGGAAGATCACTGTGCCCGTCCTTGCTCCAGTGCTTCAATCCTGGTGTTCTGGTGTGCGATAAGCTGATTGATCTGATTGATAAGGGCAAATAAGGCCACGGTGCTCGAATCTGCATTGGGTGGAGGAGCAACTGGCTGGAAGATGGCTTACTGATCTTCTTGGTGGGTGGCGTTGTAAGCCACATCTTGGGAGTCCGGGGAGGCGGTCTGCCTGTCTCTTACGTCGCCTTCATCGCCGTTGAGGATAGTGGCGTCCTCGTGGTGGTTTCCGTTCTCGAGTTGTGCAAGGACGGTTTCCAGAGCTTTGGTTGCAGACGGATTGGACATGCTGGTGATGAATGAGAGGATTGCTTTGGTTTAACGAAGGAAAAATGCAGAAGCAAAGGTTTCCCACAGACGGCGCCACTGATCGTACCTGGATCAGACAGTTTCTGGTGGCCAACACGTCGTCTGGACTTAAGCTCCGGTGAGGTTGAAAGACGGCCGGGGGGAGGGGTGTACCTGCAAGGTACTCCGAAGCTCAAGTAAGGTAACGGTCAGAGAATAATAGCAAGCACAAGGTTAGAGTAAGGAAGTATGTGTAACCTGACCCTCTCAAGTGAGAGGGTATTTATAGAGAGCCCCCAGCACGGGGCCAACGGTTACTTGCATTGGGCTGGATTTCTAGCCCCAATCCAAGTAACTGCCAGGCCTTACGTGGCATAGTGAAGACCAACACGTGGTCTTCGCCCTGGGGTAACCGTTCCTAGATCTCTAGAATTAGGGCAGACCGATTCCATCGGAAGTGGGTGGTTACATGAGAACGTGTCCTCGTGGGGAGGACTCTTATGTGAGGAGGAGATGGCTCCTCGCAGGGAGGAGCACCTGAGTGTCGAGGAGGAACGAGCCCGGGGAGGCCTAGCCCCTGCCCGACGCTCTATACCATGCGTGTGCCCGACAACATGGAGAAGGGGCAAGTTCCCGACATTGGTCGCGCTAAAAGGCCCTTGTTGGCCATCCCAGGACATGTGGGTTAGGCCTGCTCGACTGAGGAGCATACCCCGGCCCACAAACAAAGATGAAACAACCATCGATAGACTCTCATGCCACCACAAACAAAGCCCACCTGATCTTCTTTTACCAGTTCCCGAGCAGTCAACTCCAAAACTCTCCGAAAAAACCCAAACGCACTCTAACGTTATCAATTACCTCCAACTTCAGGCGAGTTCCCATTAGGAAAGCCAAATCCGGGTTTTCCAAACGGAGGAGCCTTGACAAGGCTCGAACTGCACGGGGACTCCCTAACCCCCTGCAGTTCCAACTCAAGATCTTTAGTGCCAAGCTTGAGAGACATTCCAAGTGAACAAGTAAGCCAATTCCAAAATTTTAAAGCATAAGAACAATTTCAGAATAGATGATCAATGGACTCAGAGTTGCTGCTACACAAATGACAGATTGAAGGAAAAAGAAGAATACCTCTTGAAGCAAGAGCATCATCAGTAGGGACTTTTGACAGCATGAGCTTCCAAACAAATAAAGACTTGGAGGGGGGAATTGAAGGATTCTAAATTAGCTTAGCCCAGTTCAGATCATTACAATTAGGAGAACTGAATTTGTAGGCATCTTTAAATTTGAGATTACCATCAGTAGTGAACTGCCATCTTAATTCATCACTTCTAGATTCAAGAGGAATCACAGTATTATTAAGATACTCAATCAATTGAGGGAATAATGTTTGGAGATCTCTAGGAAGAGTCCAATGGAAGTTGTCAATGTAGTCTCAATTTTATTAGTTTTGTTGTTGGTAACTATTCCAAGTGTTTTTTTTCTAACAAGAGGGCTGAAGGCTCTGTCAAATGATTTTGTTAGATGTAAAGGTAATCTTAGTGGTGGGATGTGGAGGTAATTGAGGGATTTTAATTTTGTCTTTTATGTCAAAGATGGTCTTGTTGGTTAAGGGAATCAGACTTTGGTTGATTTGGATTAATAAAGTGCTTTTAAGTTATTGTTTGCTCATATGGACCTCTTCGAACTTCCTCCACTAGGAAGACAATTTATCTGGTATCCACCTAATGGTAAGGCTGATATCTGTTTGGATATGGTCCTTGTGTATGAGAGTTTATGGGACCTTTGGGGGGAGCTACTTCTTAGTGGGTGTCGTTGAGAGATATTTTAGACCATTGTTGTTGGTCCTCCAATATTCTAATAAGCTATGGGATCCTAGGCCTTTTAGGTTTAAGAATCATTGATTCAACCATAATGCTTTTTGTGAGATGTTGTTGAATAGTTTGGCCAACTATGCTATTGTGTTTGTTATTAAAGAAGCCAAAAACTCTCAAGGGATATTTGCAGAGGTGAGGTAAAGATGTTTTTGGGTCCCAATATGGTAAGATCAATCTCCTTCAAGAGAATATTATGAAGATTAATCTTAAAGTTAAGGAAGCCCTTATCTCGGATGTTGAGATAGTTTCTAGAAGTAGGATTCTAATCGATCTTTGGGCTCTCCTCAATACTAAGCACTCCTTACTTTCCCAAAGATCCAAGGATAAGTGGCTTAGAGAGGATGACGCAAACCCATGTTATTTTCATGTTTGTGTGAAGTAGAGGATGAGAAGAAATTCCATATTAGCTTAACAAGTTGGTAAAGTTCAGATGGAGAAGGTGGATGAGGTGCCTGATGAGGACATTAGGTTTTTTACTAATAAGTTTTTATAACCTTCATTTGACATGTCCAATTTAGACGTAGTTAGTTTTTTAATTGTCCCTAGTGAGAATCTGTGAAGATTCACTTATCCTTTTATTATTTCTGAAATATATTTGGTTGTCTCTCAATTATAGTGGAATAAACACTTGGGCCATGATGGTTAAAATTTTCCTTCCTCAACAATTTTTGGCAACTTTTTAAGGAGGACGTGGTTGTAATGTTTGATCATTTTTTTGACAAAGCCACGTTTCCTAAATACTTCTTGTCATTTTTTTTGTGTTGATACTAAATAAGGATTCTACTGTTAGTCAACTATGTTGTACAAGATCATTGCCTCTACTTAGTCGACTATTATCAAAAGTCGTCTACTGATGGATGGGGAAGTGGCCATTAATGAGTTTGTTGATTTGGATAGGAAGTCTAAAAGGAATGTATTTTTTTTAAGTAGACTTTGAAAAAATATAAAACTCGGTTAGTTAGAGTTTTTGTGATCATATGTTGGAGATATTAGGCTTTTATACTATGAGATGTTCTTGGATGCAGGCTTGTATTTTCTCTAGGAGCCTAGTTATCATATTTAATGGTTCCCCGCCGAAGATATAAACATTCAGAGAGGGCTTGAGCTGGGAGATCCTTTTAACCCATTAATATTTCTCATGGTTGTTGATGGTCTGAGTGGTTTCTTCAAGAGAGCGGGTGATATTTTTCTTTTATAAGATTTAGGGCGGGAACTTTTTGTTTGGTAGTTTCTCATTTCTTGTATGTGGATGATACTTTTATTCTTGGAATGGCCTCTGTTGATAATTTGAGTTATTAAGAAAACACTTAGGGTTTTGAGATAGCCTTGGGGTTGTGGGGGATTTTTGCTAAAAGTAACATGATTAGGGTCGACGTTGACTTTGAGTTTTTGGTTATGGAAGGAGGATTTCTTCATTGTAAGTAGAAGACCTTTTGTTTAAGTACATTGGGCTTCTGGTGGGCGCTAACCCCCAAAGAAAACCCGTGGAAACCTCTTATTAACATAATCTATAAAAGACTGGATTCCAGTAGTATTAAGTATTTAAATTTAAGAAGGAGAATTGTCTTTTTAAATTATGTCCTTAACTTTATTCCCATTTTCTTCCTCTTTTTCCATAAAAGGCGTTTTCAATGGGGAGGAGTTAAAGGTACCTATAAGATTTATGGGGCTCCTTGACCGGAGATGTCCAAACCAAAAAGTGATGGAGCTTTGGGTGTTAGGGATCCACGTTTGGTTAATTTGGTTCTTCTAGGTAATTAGAGATGAAGATTGCTTAATGATACATGAATTTAGTTTGAAACTTTTCTACTAGCCTATGTTTATTGTTGTTCATTTTTTTTTTGTTGGAGGCAGACCGTAAGGTTTTAGATCTACTTCAACATGATGGATGGGGATTTCTCTTCTTGACTCTGACATCTAGGCTACCTATGGCTAGTTCTTTTAATGTTTCTTGAAGAAGATTGGAAATGGGATTTAGACCACTTTTTGGGAGGATACTTGGAAATAGGGGTGTTCAAAAATTTGGTTAAATGATCCAAATACCTAATCTGAATTGAATTGAACCATAAAAAACTCAAAGCATTTAAATGGTTAGTAAACTGAATTGTTTATTTTAACCAATTCAATTAATCTAATTGAATTTAAAAACCAGTTTAAACTGTTATAAACTCTTTTCACAAATTTCTGCTATCAATTTCACTTTGAATTGAAATAACTTACTTACCGTTGCCTTAATAATTATTTATTTGTTGTGTTTTGTGTTTTGGATGTGAAGATTGATGAGAAATGTATTGGTTTGTATTCTTATGCGTGAAAATTATTTAGCAGCTATAGTAAAAATTATACAATAATGGTTGTACAGTAAGTGTTGGGGAATCTATTTAGCAGTTATAGTAAAAATTGTGATGAACCATTTGGTCTGGAATAAAAGGAGAGTTGAATTTCATAGTTGTCACTTTCCATACACCATAACACATAACTAGCTAAAGATTATGCAGAAAAGGTAAATGATAGATCATAAGTATGAAAGATGTAATAATAATGCCACATGTTTGTGTTGGAAAACAAGTATGAGTTGTGTTGAGAATCAAGTATGAGTTCTAAGTCCCACATTGCCTAGAAAAGTGAAGGTTAAGCACTTTATAATTAAGAGGACCCATACACCTATCAGCTTAAGGTTTTGGGTGAATATGTGGTGTCTCTCTCACTTATTTGGGTGAGTCTTTGACCTTTAGGTGAAAGTTTGACCCAATGTGTATGCTTTCCCTTCATGAAGACCCGTCAGTGGTATCAGAGCCCGATTCGAGTAAGAGACCGACTCCTTGTGTCGAAAGTCTTCCTGACATGTTGGTCAGGCGGCATGTTTCGTTGAAGTGCCCATCACGAGATAAGGGTGTCTCTCAACAGTGGTACAAGCATGTGGATGAAAGAGCTTCCGCTTGAGGGGGAGATTGTTGGAAAACAAGTATGTGTTGTGTTGAGAATCAAGTATGAGTTCTAAGTCCCACATTGCTTAGAAAAGTGAAGGTTAAGCACTTTATAATTAAGAGGGCCCATACACATATCACCTTAAGGCTTTGGATGAATATGTGGTGTCTCTCTCACTTATTTGGATGAGTCTTTGACCTTTAGGTGAAAGTTTAACCCAATGTGCATGTTTTCCCCTCATGATGCCCCATCAGTTTGTACGTAGAGGACATGGTTCCAATGAAGAAAATATAAGGAACATTCAGTGATGCAATAAATTGTTATTTAAACCAAAAAGTTTTTAAAAAACTTCTATATAAACCAATGTTTTTAAAAAATCCATATTTGAATTCAATTTTTTTAAAAAAAACATAAAAATGGTTTTTTAAATATATAAGAAAACCAGCTTGAAATTTGGTGAAAAACATAATCCATTTCTTTTTTAAAAAATTGGTTTTAAACTGGTTAAAATAAATTAAACTGGTTTAAAATTATGAACTCGTTCTGAACTGGTTATAAACCGAATTGAATTGGTTTAACAGATTAACCACTTTTTGTTAAAGTGGTTTTTAAGAACTGCACTGAACCATTAATATAGTTCGGTTTAATTAAATTCATGAACCATGAACACCCCTACTTGAAAATGTTTTATCCCTATTAGGGTGCACTTTTCTACGATTTATTTTCTTTCGAAACAATGTATGGAGCAAGTGGGAAAATTGGGTTGTGTGTTAATGGTTCTTAGTTTTCAAATCTTAAGTGAATTAGGAATCTTTTTGATTAGTCGTTTTAGTTGGTGGGATTTTTGGTTTAGTCCATTGATAATTTTATCTTTTCCACAAATGACGATAAATGGTTTTTATCCCATAATAAGGATGATAAATGCTCAGTTAAATTGACTTATTCTTCACGTACCTACCCTTCCATAGTTTACATCTCTCTCTCTCTCTCTCTCTCTCTCTCTCTCTCCTTTGTTTGGAAGAGTTTGAATCCTTCTAAGGTCATTATTTTTTGTGGGTAGTTACTTAGAGATAGGATCCCCACACATGATAACCTTCTTAAGTGTCACGTGATTACCATCCATTAAGTATTAATAAAGATGTTTTAGTAATTATAATTTCCATTTTACATGAAATCTAGAAACATTATTTACAACTACTTAAATTTCTTAATTATAATTATAAAGAGTAATTATTTTAAAAATATTCTAACAAAATGCGCGGATGCATTAACTAATGCAGGGGTAGCTAGTGGAATTGACACCACCCTTTTGGATGATGTTCTGGTTTGGTTAAAAAAGTTAGTCGAGGATGATGCCAAATAAACTTCCTTCCCTAGATTAGTTTTGTTGTAGTTCTTTTCTCTTTTGAAACTTTTGAACTCATATATATATATATATATATATATATATATATATATATATATATATATATGATTATAAAAAAATCTATCAATAGTTATAATGATAATTTATTAAAATTAAGATTATCTTTTTTAAATTATTATATTTATTAATGTGTGTACACCATTAAAAGTAATTCATTTTAAAGTATGAGAGTATTAAATATTAAGTGTTCACTTAGTCGGTAATCTACACCATTAAATGGGACCAACTTAGTAGGGTTAGAGATTAAACGTGTCACTCACTCAATCACCCCTACATCTCCATAACTTGACATTCAATGCATTATTTTTATAAAATTGAATAGAATATACTTTATTTAAATAAATAGACTTAAATAAACTTTGGTCCTTTATTTTAATTGTTTTAACCTTTTACTCCACTAAGTGGGATTTGCGATAGGGGTGTATACGAGTTTGGTTGGATCGAGTTTGATCTAACCTGTTATCTAACTCGTTTAAATTTCAAAGGATTGAGTTCTTCGTCTAACCCGCAATTATATTATTAAAACCGATCTGTTCATTTATAGGTTGGGTTCATAGGTTGTGTTTCAAATAAATAAAAAAATATTTTTTATGATTTTTTTTGTCGGTTTTAAAAAAATGTAACACAACTCAATACAATCATACTTATTTATAGCACTCAAATTCGATGAAACAAATCACATAATATCTAATAAAATTCATCAACATGATATAACACTTGATAATAGTATAAAATTTAACAAGACACATTATTTTAATAAAATAAATAAGTAGGAAATGATACAAAAGAAAATAAGAAGCAAAATCTTAGAATAACGTAAACTCATTGGTCTAGTAGTATTATTGATGAAGAATAATATTTTTTTTGGAAAAATTATGGTTATTAGTGAGATATTAATTTTATATTTTTATATAAAATAATAACAAAAATAATAAGAAATTACTAATGTCACATCAATGGGTTGGGTCAACGGGCTCGCGGGTCGCAAAATTCAAACCTGATACCCGAACCAAAACTATATGGGTTGTTATGGGCTGGGTATACCCTTAAATGAATGGCTTCAGGTAATTTATGTGTTGGTTCGGTTCCGGTCAGTGGGTTCGTGGGTCGACCCGCACCCATGAACACCCCTAGTTGGCAACATGAATCAACTTTTGTCATAATGTTCTATCTAGGACCATGCTTATATCCAAGTTGTTAATCTCGAGATCTTTCTTAATAATTTCTCTTATAGTCTTTCAAGGTCTTCCTCTTCCTTTAGTAATTTGACTTTTCTCCATCTGATCTACTCTCTTTATCACCAAATCTACAGGTCTGTGCTTGCAGGTATAATTAAGAAGTGATCCAAGATCTTGAAGCTTATTGTAACACCCCAAATATACCCCGCGAAATATAAAAATAAATCAGAGTAACTACATCAAATATATTCAGGATGTCACACAATTCAACTCATTCAGCTGCTTATATATAATTATATGTAACACGTGCAATAATTAAAAATTAGTTATAATAACTATAACAACTCAACATGTCTTAATTACAAAACTTTATTGAAATAGCGGAAGCATCAACATAAAAAGTTATTCAAACCATAATTATTTTTCAAAATAACATAAACCACAACTACTCTAGAGATATCCAAAAATCTCTATCAAACTCAACATAACACAACGTTCCCTGACCCTGGTGTTACACATCAGAGCATACACCGACACTAAAGGGAAAATAGAAGACTTCATCTTCTACTTACTTCAACTCTTCTATTGAGAGTTATATGCACGATGCCCATGTAAAGGCAACATTCAAACTGAAGGGGTGAGATATTATAAATAGATAAAGGAAAGCATGATAATAAAGCAAGCATTAGAGTATTTCATTCACATCACCCATTCCACACAATCAACACGACAACCATCTAACACAACAACAACAACATCCAACATACAACAAATGCAACCAATATGCGATGCAATGAGACTCATAACCAAACAATCCATGTGGTACCACCGGTCCCTATTTCAGAACCCGACCCTTATTTTAGGATCACAATTCCCGTTAGAATTTCCATAATGTCTCTCACACCCCACATGGGCACACGACTTCCGTGGTCGCTCACACCCCACGTGGACACACGAATCATCCTGATCACTCACACCCCACATGGGCACATGATTACCATAACAACAATAACAACAACAACAACGATACGATTCCACAATTAGAATCCAGATAAGACGCTCACACCCCACATGGGCACACGACTTATCTCACAACTCATGCAACCATGAAATGCATGACAACAACAACAAGGACAATCTCAACAATGCAACATGCCACTATAGGCCAGCAACAACAACATGCCATACAGTCCAGCAACAACGGCATACAACATAGCAAGCATCCACAAGGCATTTAAAGTCATCTTACACCACAAAAAAATTCAAAAAGCACAATAATATCATAAATTAACCAACAACGTTGTTAAATGTTTGGGTTTTATCATATGATAAAATGAATCAAAATCATATCTAGTTATCTATTTCTCTATTTCTCCCCCTTTGTTATCAATAAAAAGTATAGATATGAATTGAAGAATAATAAAATTGATTGAGAAGGAAAAGAAATACTCCATATAAGTCAAAATTACAAGATGTGTACTGAAAAGGATAAAAATATATGAGAAAAGATAGTTCAGAGGAGAGATTGGTGGTGACAAGAAGGAAAAAAGACTAAAGAGCAGAGGGTCCAACTCCATAGGAAATCTTTCTGGACTCCTACCTTTGACCATCAAGCTTTAAGCTCCATCAAGCTTCAAAGCGTAATAGGTTATAGGAGCATCAGTCAAGCCAACTTTTTACACCTTCTTAACTATTCCTTCCTGAAAGAAAAGTTCGGAGAGAACTCGTCCATAAGGAATGAAGAAAGATATTTCCTCGTGATAGGCCATGATCTTTGACTTAATAAAGTTGAAGATGGTGAGAGGTAGGCTAAATATAACCCTTGTTAGTAGGACGTACAGAAGATGCTTCTCATCAAAAGTGAGCAAGTTAAGATCCTCTTCTCGTGGCAGGAAATTTTTCCCCAACAATTGAGGCCATATTTTTGCAATGGGAGTGAGAGTAGATGAACTTGCAGGCTTTTCATGGTTAGCATAAATACGTTGAAGAATGTTGGAGATGAATGAGCTGTTGCTTCTGAACTGTTTGTCATACCCCAAATTTTGACCACTAAGATTTCCCATCATTGTGCAAATCATCAGCACAATATGGATGTACCTTTGTACCTCATCAGTCTCCCCAAAGATGGGTGAGCATTCACTAAAATCAAAACTAGGGTTTCAAACCCTCTCAGAGCTCTTAGACAAAGGATCAATCAAGGAATGACATGATCTTCAACTTGTCTAGCCTCTCAAATATCCACAATGGATCAAGAGGACTCCCACTTCAATGATTAAGCACAAGGCTGCTCCCTTCTAGGTGGATCAAGCCTCAGGATCGCTAGTGTCACCAAATTAGGGTTTGGTCGACTAGGGCCTCCAGATGGAAAATTTCCTCTGGGCATGAGCCAATGCTTCAAAGCATAACCTAAAATGCTCCATGGAACATCATAAACCCCATTATCAAGTCAATTTAGCCTCAGGGGATGCATACATAAAAAATCAGGAATTAGGGTTTCTTGACCTAATTCACCCCTAAGTTGACTTTTGGGACAAATCATGAGCCAAGACCTCAAGAGAGGATTTGAGGATCCCTAACACACCACATTGATCCATTTGCATCAATGGATTGATCCAAGAAGATTGAGCAACAAGTTTCAATTTCATCTGAACCACAGTTAGGGTTTCGCGAGAAAAGTCAACTGTAGCTTTGACTTTTGACCAGGATATTCTCCCAAGCCGTGGGACATGATTCAATACACCCTATAACACCCATGAAACATGTCCATCAAGTTTGATTTAGGTCAAGGACATGATTTCCTAAATGATCGCACAGTTTGGAATTCATCTGATAAAAAGTCAACTGTGCACAAAAGTCAAACTTTGACTTTTTGAGATTTTTCATAAAAATGGTTTTTTAACCCTAAAATGATGTTAATGTGTGATTGGACTCATCATTCATCAAGAAAAATCAAAGAAAGTGGGATAACTTGTAAAAGGGGTAACCATAAAAACTTAGAAATTTTTCTAAGTTATGGAATAAAGTGGCAAGGGTACCAACTTTGGAGGATCATAACTCCTAAACCACAAAGCCATTTTTCCTCATCCAAAGCTTGATTTGTAGCCCTCATGGCCCTCTACAAAAGTGTCAACTACACTTCATCCTAATTCATCATGGATTTTGAGTTATGCTTGGATCAAAATGGCTAAAAACCTAAAATTGACATTTTTCAGCACTTAGCCAAAATCTGCCTTGTAATTTCAGCACAATGTCCCAACTTCAAGGCTGTTTTTCTCCATGTTCCAAGTTGAACCAGGTCTAGGGCCAAACATCAAAGTTGAAGTACGTCATCTAAGCTTTCTGGAAAGTCCTAGAACGTCCATGTAGCATACTCAAGCAAAGAGTTATGGATCTTACAAAAAGGCTTGCTGCAGCTGAATTTTTCAAGGCAGATTTACACATTTTTTGTGCCACACGAATTTTCAAGCCTTGTCATCATTTTGGACACATCTAAGGATCAAATTCAAGTGGGATGATCTGATCCATGAACCTCCCAAGTCCAAGGAACAAAAAGAAGCATGCCAAAACCTAGAAATCCCTAAAAGAGGGACAAAACTCCAATTTTGGTTTGGAGCATTTAATGGATGCTTAGAGGTGGCATGGACTGAGCCATTCTCATCTGAAATCAGTCAAGACTTATCCAAGACCAAGGGAACCACAGCCCTGTGCCCTAACCTCTAGTCAATGGCTAGAGGAGACTTGCATTTCCATTGGCCAACATGGAACAAACACCTGTTGCAGTTGCCATTCACTGTGGATCCCAAAACAAACTTGCTCCACTATAAATAGAGCTCATTTGTGTTCAGTTTGAGGACACCAAAGCCATCAAACAGATGCTTTCCTCAAATTCTCTCTTTCACTCCAAAATGCCTTCTTTAGTAAGGAAATTCTGAGTTTTTGAGCTAGAGAGCAATTCCACTCAAACTAATCACACACACACCTCATATATATATCATATGTAAGCTGTGCAAACCATCAAAAGTGACATGTAATCACAACATCACAAAGTCACCTCTCAAAACCTCAAAATGACACTTTTTTGCATTTTTCAAACCATGTCTTGATTCAGTCACTTTCCAAACCAGATAAAACCTCAAACACACTCTAAATATCATCCTTGAACTGTCCCAAATGGTGCCACACATCTGGAACACCATTTGAGAGAGTTGGCATTTTGGCCACTTTTGACCATTTTGCGAGAAAGTGCTCAAACTTGCTCCAGAGGTTTCCAGCCGATTCCAACCATCCTAAAAGCTTCTAAGAGGTCATTTGAGGTTGTCCAAAGCATCAAATCATTTCTGGAACAAAGCACTTGGTAGGTTGCCCAAAATCTCCAAAAAAGAGGTAAAATTCACAACTTGAATTCTTTGAATCATGTTTTCCTTTGTTGTCCACATACATGCATCATATTGAACAATTCTTGAGGCAAAAATGTAGTCCTTAATGTGTATGTTGTGATCCTCCCACTGTTTGCATTTTAACATGTTTATATGTGGAATTTTGGTTGTTTTAAAATCATGTCCAATTCTGGTTGTTTTGATTCGCGTGTTCTATACATTAAGTTTTAGTGTGCATAAGTAACACCATTGGATTCCTTGCGAAAAATCGGTCAAGATAGGTTTTTACGAATTTCAATTCCGATGAAAATTGAGAGAGTTACGCGCGTTGGAAATTTGACGCGAAACGACGTCGAATTAACGATAGCGGTTCTGGTTGTTTTGCTTTGTGTGTTCTGTACAGTGAGTTTCCGAGTGCGTGAATAATACCATTGGATTCCTTGCGAAAAATCAGTCAATATAGGTTTTTACGGATTTCAATTCCGATGAAAATTGAGAGAGTTACGCGCGTTGGAAATTTGGCGCGAAACGACGTCGAAAACAACGTGCAGTTTTGGTTTTTTAATTTCTGCATTTTGTGTGTTGATTTTTCGTGTGCGTGAGTGATACCATTGGATTCCTTGCGAAAAATCGGTCAAGATAGACTCTTTCGGATCTTGATTCGGTTAAAAATCGAGAGAGTTACGCGTGTTGGAAATTTGACGCGAAACGACGTCGAAAACTAACGCGCAGTTCTGGTTTTTTTGCTGCTGTGTTTTGTACTTTGAGTTTCAGCATGCATGTGTGATACCATTGGATTCCTTGCGAAAAACCGGCCAGGATAGGCTCTTCCGGATCTTAATTCCGTTAAAAATCGAGAGAGTTACGCGTGTCGGAAGTTTGGCGCGAAACGATGTTTTCAATTACGCGCAGTTCTGGTTTTTCGATTTGCGTGTTTTGTACGTCGAGTTTCGGTGTGTATGTGTGGTACCATCGGATTCCTTGCGAAAAATCGGTCAAGATAGGTACTTCCGGATTTTGATTCCGATAAAAATTGAGAGAGTTATGAGTGTTTGAAATTTGATAAAAAACGTGTTGAAAATTAAAGTTTCGGTACTCGTTTTTACCCTAAAAGAAATGTCGGAGATGATATTTTGATATCTTTCCTCTTTTTCTTACTTTTTATTTTCAAAACTCAACCAATTTTTTTACATAGCAAAAAATCATCATTTTCCAATTCATACCCCATAATATTTTAATCCACAAAAAATCACAAAAAAAAGTATTATTTTTAATATATTTAAAAATAGTGTTTTAAATTGTTTTAAATGCTTTTAAAATGATTTCTTTTTTTTTTCTTGATTTTTTAAAACCAAAATGATTTTAAATATTTATGTGGATAAAATATTTTTTTTCATAAACTTTAATCATTATTTAATGATTTTATTTGATATTTTTATCATTTTTTTACTTAATTTTTCTTGGAAAAATGCCTAAAAAAATGAAATTGGGGTTTTCTTTGATTTTCACCCTAACAAATCTTTTTCAAACACTTGGGCCTCTATTAGAGTGTAAGGCCCAATCCCCTTTTAACCAAAACAATTTTGGGCCTCAGTTATTGTATAAGTCCCGATACGTTAAAAACCTCGGCGCGATCGCCATTTTCAAACGAAAATCAACTGGGCTTCTCTTTGAGCTGTAAGTCCCATTTCTTTTCATTTTTTAACACTTGGGCCTCTAATAGAGTGTAAGACTCAACTCTTTTTTAACAAAACAATTTTGGGCCTCAGTTATTGTATAAGTCCCGATACGTTAAAAATCTCGGCGCGATCGCCATTTTCAAACTGAAAATATTTTGGGTCTTTCCCTGAGTTGTAAGCCCCATCTTTTGTACAAAAATACACTTTGGGCCTCTAATAGAGTGTAAGACCCAACCCCTCTTTTTTATATTTTTTCATTTTATTTTATAATGATTTGGAAAATTAATAACTCCTTCAATTTTGATTATTTTTTATTGGTTCTTTTTCTGAAAAATCACAAAAAATAGTAAAATATTTTATTCTACAAAAAAATAAAATTTATATTATTTATTTAATATAGTTGGTATTTTTGTGAATAAATTCATTTTTAATTGTTTTTAAGCATTTTAAAAGTGAATATTCATCTTGAAAATAAAGACCATGGGTCTCCCCTCGTGTTGTAAGCCTCATTTCTTTTCTTTAAACTCTTTGGGCCTCCCCTCGTGTTGTAAGCCCCATTTCTTTTCTTTAAACTCTTTGGGCCTCTATTAGAGTGTAAGACCCAACCCCTTGTGTACAGAAAACTTTTTGGGTCTCATTCGTTGTATAAGTCCCTCTATACACTTTCAAATAAATGACGCGATCGTCGCCAGTTTAAAATTATCCAATTGGGCCTACCCTCGAGTAATAAGACCCATTTCTTTTCTTAAAACTCACCTGGGCCTCTTGAGAGAGTGTAAGACCCATCCCTTTGTACAGAAAACCTTTTTGGGCCACAGTCACTTGTATAAGTCCCTCTGTACAAATTCAACAGTGCGCTCACTGATAAAACCCTGAGCCTCTCCTTGAGCTGTAAGCCCCAAATCTTTTTATTTCAAAGCACTTTCTCCTTTGATTTTGAATTTACTGTTGTTTTCAATATTTCTTTGTTGAACAACTAACCAAACAGCATGGAAGCTCTACAACCGAGTAAGTGTTTACCCGCTTTCATTTACCGCTTTCATATGTATATAACTGTATTGTGGGGCTGTTTCACTGTAAGTCTCCTTTCATAAACTCATAATAATAGTATAGATATTTAGAGTTTCCCCGGCAACTACGTCTAGCACTAGGTAAAGCCCTGTTGATCACTCTGAACTTACAGTCAAAACTAGATCCACATAGGATTACCAGACACAGTCTTCCCTCCTCTTGGGGTTAAACAATATGGAGATGTGAAAGGCAGATTCTTTTTTAACCCTTTCTCAGACTGTCACTCTTAGAAATAGACTGAACTAGATCCCCAATAGGATCACCAGATACAGTCTTCTCTTCGGCTGTCCTCATTAGGAATTGTCAAGAAACTCTACTCCCAGAGATGAATGTATTCTCCGTGAATGGCATCTTTGAGTTTCTTCCAAATTCTCGAACTTTCTTGACTTGATCTATTCCTTGTGAATAGCTTGCCTTGAATTTCTCGGGGTTTAGGGACCCACGGGCTTCTTAAAAGCATCGGCCTCCTCTTGGGCATCGTACAAGGACCCACAGGCTTCCTAAAAGCAACCCCGCCTCCTCTTGGGCTTAGTACAAGGACCCGTCGGCTTCTTAGAAGTATCCACAGCCTCCTCTTAGGCTTCGTATAATGATCTCTTCCTCCGGGAATGATAGCCTTCTCTTGGGCTTCGTACAAGGACCTCTCGGCTTCTTAAAAGTTTCCAGCCTCCTCTTGGGCTTCGTACAAATTGTCCCGACGACCTCCTAAAGGTATAGGATCAGAACTTAATCATCTTCATAGAACAGTCCTTTCAAAGAGTCTACTACTATTTCTCAAAGCATAGTACAAAAGATGAAACTCTAGACTTGGACGGTCTAATCTCCTTGAGTCTCAAAGACATTCTCAAGTGACCCCTTCGTTAAATAGGAAGGAAACCCGCAGACTCGGACAGTCTCAATACCCTTTGGATTTCCCATTTCCTCAAAGAGAAGGAAATATCCCTGATCCTCAAATCAAATCCATGAGTACAGTGTTGCTCATATAAGAACTGATTTTCTCTTAAATCCGCATACTGGACCTGTCACTCAACTAAAACAGTTACCAGCACGATAGCCTCCTCTTGGGCTTTGTACAATGATTCTCCCCAGCGGAGTCAAACAACGTTTAGCCTCTCTCTCGGGCTTTGTACGAGACACATAAGAGACTCCCTCGTTGAGTCAATCACCCCTTTAGCCTCCATCTAGGGCTTTGTACGAGATACAAAAGGGTTCTTATTGAGCCAAACAAACAATAGCCTCCATCTCGGGCTTTATACGAGATACAAAAAGACTCCCTCGTTGAGTCAAAAACCTTTTAGCCTCTCTCTCGGGCTTTGTACGAGACACATATTAGCCTCCTCTTAGGCTTTGTATAAGAAAACCACTGGTTGATCCAATCAACCTTTTAGCATCAAAGCTGTGCCTCGTTCACAGTACACAAACATCAACCACTCCTTCCCCTTCATCTAATCGCTGTAAGCGGCAAGCCTCTGGATCATCTACATCCATGCCACTGTCCCTCTTTTAGCATGAGAAATTCCTAAGGAAAGATGGCATTGCTCTACACTGAGTTAAAGTCTTCTCCTTCAGGTTAAAAATCCCCTATTAAGGAAATTATGGCATTGCCGGATTCACACATCCCGGTTAAAGTAATTCTCCTTTATAAGCAGTTGTGACATACAACCCCCTCTTTAGAGATGCCAAATTCTTTCTAAAGTCAACACCCTTCTAGCTTCATATCTTGGACTTTGAACAAGATACAAATAGACTTTTCAGCTTCACATCCTGGGCTTTGATCAAGATACAAATCACCTTTCGCTTCATGTCTTGGGCTTTGGACAAGACACCAAAACAACCATTTCCTCCCATAGAATAGGAGGAACTACGAACGCTCTGATTTCCCTATTTCGGTAAACGGGAATACGTAGGCATAAGATTGAAAGAAAAATCTTAGCGAGCACACTAAACAAAAAACCCAAATCCCATACTCTCATATCAAAAAGCATCAGTCCTAACATCCTAACCCTTGTTCCCCGCTAGAAAGTCCTAGAAAGAAAGAAAACCGTATTGGCGAAAATACAAATAACCAGTACAAAGGCCCCCCACATTGATAGCATTCGTAACCTAACAGACCGCTGTTTAAACTTAGTATGCAAGCAGGGTTAATTGGAGACATATATTTCCCTTCCTTAGTCAGCTCACAATAGGATAAAAAATGAATCGACCTGTAGTTTAAGCTCAACCGCAGAGAGCGACCAACGCTTAAGAACCGCGTCCAAAATCGCTCGCTACACTGTTCAACATAAAATCCATTATCTTCACACTTTATTGCTTTAGCAATAAGTGGTGGAGTAATGATGATTGGGAACCTAAATAATCTGATTGGATTTCAAAAGCATCCTTGCCGATTTTCTTAATGGATGCATTCACCCATATTTCTTTGATGGGAACAGGGTAAATAGGTCCATAGATCATGTCAAAGTAGTTGTCCCACTGTTGAAAAGAGAGTTCTTTGAAGATCAAACCCTTGTTCCTTCAGTTCTTCAAAGACAACAAACTTTTCATTTAGGGTGAACAAGAGGTTTTCGTCACCAATGAAAGTTCTGGAAGCCATCTCTGTGGTTTTGGGCTGGCTAAGATGAAAGAGAAAATAAGAATTTTCAGAGAAGTTTTGAAAAGAAAAGAGAGGTTATGCGGAGTGAGTAGTGGATAGGGTGTTTAAGTAGAGTGGGAAAAGCAAGTGTAAATGATTTTGAATGAATCAAGGTTCAGAGTTGAGACAAATGAGAACTCAACCGCCACATCAAAAACTCACATTAATAACTTCTACAATAAGGCATGTTAGTTGGCACACTTGATAGAAAAAATCATTACTATTTTAGAAAGGATACAGAATTAATGACATAGGGGGCGCCCAAACATTATTTTATTTTACCCAAAAAAACTCCCAAAAGTCATTCAAGCGTTTTTGACGGCTAGAAGATTTATCTGGACAGTTTTCCACTTCTTAGCCACAACAATAGCACTTGATTTTAACCAATAATATAGGTCAGAGTCCATAAGACAGAAAATCCTAGAGGGATTCTAACTTAGGACATTCTAACCCATAGAACCTTCTAACTTTAGAGGCTTAACTAGTTCATAATCATGTTTCCCAGAATTACATTTTAACCATCCAAAGGCTACACATATTCAGATTTATCATTTAATCTGGAAAATTTTCCATTTTCAAATTCCTCAAGATAAAAATAAGTTTATCCTCATCAAGGTGTTTTGTAAAGATATCAACCCATTGATGGTCTCTATGAATAAATTTTAAGTCTAAAATTCCCTTATGAACATGGTCTCAGGTAAAGTGGTGTTTTATCTCAATGTGCTTAGCCATAGAGTGTAAGATGAGATTCCTAGAAAACAAATAACATAAGTATTATCATAATGTTACTATCTTATTATTGATATTTTTCTAGTTGAATCTTCATCCAGAGAATTTGTGTGCTACAACCAAGTGTTGCAATGTACTTAACTTCTGGTTTTGATAATGCAATGGTTGATTGTCTTTTGCTGGACCACAAGATTAAATTATCACCCACAAACTGTCAGCTTTCACCAGTGCTTTTTATTTCAATTCTATCTCTAGCATAATCAGCATCGCATTAACCTACTAACTTGTAATCTTCTGATTTCTTTTGTTCTACCTTTTTACTTTTCTCATCTTTTCCTAGAGTGCAAGTTGGATGCATTGGAGTCTTAAATGGTTTGATATCATCCATGTCAAACTTCTTCAAAAGTTATTTTGTATATTTGCTCTGGTGAATGTAGGTACCTTCTAGAACTTGATTGATTTGTATTCCCAGAAAGAATTGTAATTCTTCCATCAAGCTCATTTCAAATTCAGCCTACATAGACTTAGAGAATTCTTGGCAAATAGTAGCATTAACAAAACCAAATATAATATCATCACCATAAATATGGACTATTAAAATATCATTTTTGTATGATTTATAGAACAGAGGTGGTCAACCTTTCCTCTACTAAAGCTATTTTTCAAAAGAAAGTTGCTAAGGATTTCATACCAAGCTCTAGGAGCTTGTTTCAGACCATACAATGATTTCTTAAGTTTGTAAACAAAATCAGGATTTTAATGACTTTCAAACCTAAGAGGTTGATGAACATACACTTCTTATGTTATGTATCCATTCAGAAATTCACTTTTAACATCCATTTGATATAAATCAATATCATAGTTTACCGTAAAGGATATTAAGAGATGAATGGATTCTAACTTGACCACTGGTGCAAAGGATTCAGTATAGTCAATTCCTTCTTATTTATTATAGCCTTGTGTAACCAGTATGGCTTTGTTTCTTACCACATATTCTTGCTCATTTAATTTGTTTCTAAAAATTCACTTGGTTCCAATGACATGTTTTCCTTTGAGTCTTGGCACTAGATCCCACACATCATTTCTGGTGAACTGATTTAATTCTTCTTGCATAGCCAATATTCATTATGTGTCTAGTAGAGCTTCATCAATGGATGTTGGTTCTGTGATAAACACCAAACCAAGAAGCATTTCTTCATCTTGTTTGAATGAAAATCTGGTTCTTATAGGTTTTGTCTTGTCCCCCAAATTCATCTCTTCAGGATGAGAGGATCTTTGCTTGTACTTTCTCTGAGGTGCTGGTGTCTCAACAACTTCTGGTGTTGATTATTTAGTTTCATGTTGAGCACTTATAGAGTCTTTATCCTTAAATTCCATGTCTTCATAGTTTGAAAAGATGATTTCCAAATCTACAAACTTTTCAACTTGCTTTGACTTTTTCAGAGTCAAGCTTATCATCAAACTTAACATGAATTGATTCCTCAACAATTCTTATTTCAGTGTTATATATTTTGTATCCTTTTGAGCGTTCATATTATCCTAACATGATACACTTTTGGCCTTTAGAATCAAACTTTTTTAAGTTGTCTTTAGTATTGAGCATAAAACAAGTACAACCAAATGGATGAAAGTAAGAAATGTTGGGCTTTCTGTTCTTCCAAAATTCATAAGGAGTCTTATCAAGAATAAGTCTTGTAAAGATCCTATTATGAATGTAACATGCATTATTCAATGCTTCTGCCCATAAATTCTTTGTAACACTTGCTTAGCTTAGCAAAAAGTTGTCTCTCTTGTAAGATGGATAAAACGATTATTAGGTGTTCTCCGTGCTCTTGAGGATCACGAGAATAAATAAGAATGTCATCAATTAAGATCACTACAAATTGGTCCAAGTAAGGTTGAAATATCCGATTCATATAATCCATAAAAACTGCATGAGCATTCGTTACACCGAAAGGCATTACTAAGAATTCATAATGACCATAACGGGTTCTAAATGCGGTCTTTGGTACATCTGAACTCTTCATACGAATCTGATGATAACCCGACCGTAAATCAATCTTCGAGAACACACAAGCTCCTTTCAATTGATCTAACAGATCGTCTATCCTTGGTAATGGGTACTTGTTCTTGATGGTGACCTTATTCAACTGACGATAATCAATACACAACCGCATTCCACCATCCTTCTTCTTTACCAATAACACTGGAGCTCCCCAGGGTGAAACACTTGGTCGAATAAAGTGGTTAGCCATCAATTCTTCCAATTGATCCTTTAATTCTCTTAATTCAAGCGGTGCCATCCGATACGGAGAAACGGATATTAGAGCCGTTCCCGGTATCAGGTCAATGGAGAATTCCATTTCCCTTTCCGGAGGAAGAGAAGTGATATCCTCGGGGAAAACTTCGGGGAGCTCACAGACTACCGGAATACTCAAAACCTGAAGGTTGTTACTCTCCTCCTTAGTAAGAACCAAAAGAACATATTTTTCCTTCTCAAACAAGAAATTTATCATTCCAATCGTACCTTCTAAAATAGTAGTCAACACATCCTTCGGAGTAGACTCTACGAATGGAATAATGATTAGCTTTTCCTCACAACCGATAAATACCGAATTAGCAGAAAGCCAATCCATTCCCAAAACAACATACACTTTCTTAAGTGGCAAACAAATAAGATCAATCTGAAAAACTCTTCCATCCACAGACAAAACACAATTTTCACACATTAAAAGTGTTTCAACTATCTCATCCATGGCAGTAGTAACCACCATGGGCGGAGACAATGGAACAACTTGGAACCCAAGTCGCTTCACACATTGCATCGATACAAAAGAGTGTGTGGATCCACAATCAAATAATACAAAGCAAGGATTCCCATTAACAAAACACGTACCAGCAATCAAAGAGTTGTCACCCTTTGCTTTCTTCGTATCAAAAGTATATACTCAGCCAGTATTCCTCCCTTGTGTCTGATTCCTACTCTGAGGGCAATCCCTCGCCATATGACCCACCTTATTACACTGATAACACCTCATTCCTTCGAAACTGCATCTACCCAAATGCATCTTTCCACAAAAACGGCACACAGGAGGTGCACTATTCCTAGAACTTTGAACTTGCTTCCCTTTGGAAGCTTGTTGTCTCGGTCTAAATTATTGATTCGATCTTCCACCATCACCTTGATTCAACCTACTTAATTCTCCTTCCGCTTGCACCTTCTTCAAGCTGTGTTCTGCCACGTAGGAATCATATGGCGACACTCTCAGCATATGCGGCTACAGTCAAAGTACCCTGTCTCAACTGTTGAAATTCAAATTCCTTCTGGGTCCTTAAGGAACTTGGGAAATACTTCTCCATAAAATTAATCTTAAACTGCTCCCATACCTTAGGTACCTCTTGTATAGTCATCAAGGCTGAGGCACTCTCCCACCACCTCATGGCAGGACCCTTCAACAAATGAGAAGCAAAATTCACCTTGTTTTCCTCACTACACTGGACTATTAAGAAAATTCTCTCCATGCCGGCTATCCATTCGTGAGCCTTTATAGGATCTAACCCTCCCTGAAATTTCGGAGGATTCATATGGATGAAATCCCTAAAGCTTCCCCATGCAACTTCTGGAATAACCATTGGAGGATGCAGACCCCCAGTCATTTGTTGTACCATCTGTTGCATAAACTGATTCTGTTGATGTTGCATCTGCTGCAGAAACTGAGGCCATGGGACATTTTCCTCGCCGCCTGGCGGATTAGTCCCTGTCGGAGTGGTTCTGGGTCTACCACGATTGTTTCTGCGCTCGTCGTCCATGTTCCTAAATGTCATATAGATAGGATTAAGTTAATCAGGCTCAATACCATAAATATAACACTTAAGACCAATGGCGACACAACGCATATGAAACGAAAAGAAATACTTATACTATTTCATGGCTAGGTCGAGGATACGACCTTCTCTGATACCTACTGTAACACCCACATATAATATCATACATCAAAGCATAAATACTATACATGAATCCAAGTATTTGGTACTAAAATATACAAGTTCCTAGTTAAAACATTATATACATTACATGCCCTACACTCTAATACAAAGAAACTACCAAGGCATAATGTATACAAGATGTCCCAAGACACTAAGAACTAGATCAACCAATGATCTCAAAATAATCTCCACAACGGAAGTCTTGCCATCCCAAAAAGCCAAGGAAAATAAGGATAATCAAACGACTTTATCCTTACCCTTCGCGGAACCTGTAGTACCTGTAATATAATCAACTTGGGGTAAGATACACCAAATCTTAGTGAGTTCCCTATCTTATAGGTCCTCTCGGCTTTACAAGGTTCTATCACACCTAACTCAAGTCAAAAGGGAAGGAAAGTGACCTTGAGTACTCACACACACTATATGGATCCATGTTCATGAGTATGTTAACTCACAATTCATCACTAATCGATAACCTTACCAAGGCATCCCCTTTTCCCATCCGCTTCTACGTCTAGAAGTCAACCCGAGTCACGGATCCTTGTAGTTACTTGGCATACGAAATGGATTCGGGAACAACGGCCTGTTAACCGTAAACCGTCACTTCTCATGGCATGTTAACCATCGCAAGTATCTTCCCGTAGGTTCCATTCGTACTATAACATTGGGAATCAAACCTGCCAAGTAAATGTGCCTGTATTTCAGAGGGGCTCGAGACTCATGAATGCCTCTCAAGGGCCATGGTTACGATTACGTGATCACACACAACAAAACAATATATAATTATATTTGACAATCACAAGGCCACATTCGCCTTAAGACCTCTTTTGTCTTTTATCAATTTAAACACAATAAAACATGATCCATACTAGTGTAATTCTTTACATACCATTTGGTAATAGACGCACACCTCGGCCTCTCTTGCACGAGCGTCGTCATTATGTTATTCAACAATTTCCTAGCCATCACTAGGTTCTAACATAATTCATGGTAAGGTTTCCTCACTCTACCTATTTCATATTTTAACATGCATACACTCTCATACATGCTTAACAACAAGAGAATAGGTAAACATAAGTCAATTATACAATGGGATCACACAATTCAACATATCACAAAGCTACACCATTTTCGGTTCCCTCCGATTTATTTAATCGGGCATCAAAACTGATAATTTCCACTTCCATGAGATAGAGTATTCTCACAGCTCTCCATCGGTACCAAGAACGCCCCGATCAGAGTCATGGTTCAAAAGTTATGGAGGAAACAATTTGGAAAGATATGTCATATTCGCTAGGTGAATCCCCAACGAACGTTCGCTTTCGCCTTCGCCGTGCGAGCACCCTGGCGAACTGAAACAGAACTAAAACGACACAAAGTTCGCTTTGCGAATCTCCAGCGAGCATTCGCTTTGCCCTTCTCTTTGCGAACCTCTGGGCGAACCAAGTCAGAGCCAAAAGGATACAAAGTTCGCTTTGCGAACTACTGGCGAACCTTCGCCTTGCCCTTCGCTGTGGTTCGCTTTGCGAACACGCGAAAATCCAGAATTTCTCAGCAACGTACAGCAAGTCCTTTGGCTCAACAATTCATTCAAAAACTTGATCAAACACCCAACCAAGCATTGACAGATGATCACACATAGATATCAAACATACTACACAGTTTATATCACATTTCATCCGTTAGATTCTTAGATTTAGCAAGATTTCTCATTTTCTCATAATATCTAACCTAACTCAAAACTCAAGAAATTACTACAACTTCTATCTAGAACCCACCTCAATACAAGATGATGATGAAGCTTGGATGATGATTGGATGAAGAAGAGATGATGATTCTTGATCTTGGGCTCTTAGGGTTTTCTTCCTCTTTCTTTCCTTTCTTTCCTTTCTTTCCTTTCCTCTTCTTCTTCTTTCTTTCTATTTTCTATCTTTGTTCCAAATGAAGAGAAAAAGGAAAAGGAAATGATATAGAGAAACTCAATTAGATAGTAACACTACTAAAAGTCCAAAAAGTCTCTACAACACCAAAAGATAAAACCTCAGAGTCAGATAATATTAATTTGATCTGCTCTGAGCTCATCAGTTTACTCCAATTATCTTATCCAATAAATTCTCAGAGTAAACCGGAACCCAGTTGATCATACAAATATTATCCAGAGTAACGGGGTATTACAGTCATTGTTATAAATAAAAATCACTCACATTAAAATTTGTAAATTCTAGTATTACTATCTAATATACTTTTTATTTAATTCCAAAATATTTAATACAAATATTGATCAATTAAATATTAACAAATATGTTTTAGTAATTTTAATCTCTATTTTACATGAGATTTAAAAAAATTTAAAATAATTAACTTTTTTTTTAATTATAATTAAAGGGAGTATTGTATTCATTATTTAAAAAATATTATATTATATTTTATATTTATGATTACGAAAATTTTATCTTTCTTTTACTTATTGTATTTATTAATATGTATAGAAACATTGAAAGTCATTTATTAAGTAGGATAGTATTAAATATTAAGTGTTCCCTCATTCCCGAATCTATACGATTAAACAGGACCAATTTGCTCTCTATACTAGTAAACGAGACCGATTTACTAAGCTTAGAGATTAAATGTGTCACTTTCTGCATCATCTCAAATCTCCTTAACTTGGCATTCAAAGCATAGCTTTTATATAATTATAAACTTGCATTAAATTTAAAACACAATTTTCAATATATTTTAACTATATTTATCTTTTAACTTGTGCCCCAAAGGCACTAGTTAGCATTACCCAAATAAAGGGTAATGCTAACTTGTGTCTTTGTGGCACATGTTAAAAAACCCACAAATAAAAAATTTGTATTGGAAAAACCAATAAAGCCATTAATTATAAACTTGCATTAAATTTAAAACACAATTTTCAATATATTTTAACTGTATTTATCTTTTAACTTGTGCCCCAAAGACACTAGTTAGCATTACCCTTGAATAAAATATAGTTTATTTAAATAAATATGTTTAAATGCACTTTTCATCATTTATTTTGATGATTTTAATATTTTATTTCTCTATATTAAAATTCAGTTTTTTAGTCCCTCTATTTCACAATTCTTGGAATTTTTTAGTTCTCTTTCACTTTTATACATGTGGAAGATAACTATGATAAAAAATTATTTTGGATGAGGTTGTTAAATATGTTTGGATCTCATCACGAAAAACTAGCTCAAATGGTGAGGTTGTCCTCACATATTTATACAGTCGGGACAATAATTCAGTGAAAGTTGCATGAAAGTGATGAATGAGGAATCTCTCAAAGCTAGCACACTTGTCATTTCAATCTTTGACCGTCATAGACACACCTTTAGTGTAAAGGAAACACAAGACGCTACTATGCATCTCTCTGATGTTTACAAAGTCGTAAATGTTTCCAATGTATACAATAATAACTTCCCAGTGGTAGCATTGGAAGATTATTGGCCTGTATATCAAGGGGACATAGTATGGCATAATGAAAACATGTGACGAAAGAAAAATAGTTTTGTCCTCACTCACACGCTTTCCGAGAAACTTCTCAGAAGGTCACCCATCCAAATACTACTCCAAGTCAAGCACGTTTAACTTTGGAGTTCTTATTTATTAGGTTACCGAAAAAAGATGCATCTTGTTGGTATAGGTAGTACCAATTAGTCCTTATAAGCCTTCCTTCAACCATGCAGTCCAATACCTGCACAGCCTCAGGATCCCTCTCATTCCGATGTGAGTTCGGTTTTTCTTAGAAGCTGCTAGGAGTGTCTCATTGCCATACCTCGTGCACCGACAACCACTCCCTCGCCCTTGGGTGTTACATGTAACCACTTTCCTCCATCTTCATCCTCAGGTGTTACACAACATGTCTAATAGATTACAACAATCAAAACAATGTCATATGTTGTAGACATCATATCCCTAACATCATTGTTATCTCTAACTCGCACCCACATACATTGCGTAACATTATTATTATTTGCAATTGAATGTACGAAACAAGTTTCTCAATACTTCTGATTTATTCTCCATCATTAATATCTTCGTCTAACTAACCTTTCAAACTCCTCTCAAGATTCTCAAAGCGTTGGATGTTCCAAAAAAGCATTTTCATTAGAGGTTTTGTTGCGGAATAACAAACATGAACAATCATGATAGAGCTAATGATGAAAATGAAGGAAGAATTTGAAATGATGTGTGAATTGTAGAAAATAGTAGGAGGCACCTCTATTTATACTAAAAAATTTATGCTTGTACACTGGTGTCGGATCAATTTGCGCCACCTTTATGCATTTGTGCACGGGCGCTAATTGAATTGGCAACACCATATGGTGTCTCCAATACAAATGACGCCTCCAATTGAACTTATAAAACTGTCGCCAATTCAACTGGCTACAACACTTTATCTCGTTCTAAAACTGTGGTATTTTGAAAAATTTGAGGAATTAATTTGAAAAACTGAGTTATTTGGGTAAAAAATTCAACTATTGAAGTACCGCGACGTTTTAAGTATTATGTAAATTTTGTTTTTCTATAGATAGACTTTATAAATTTTATTTCATGTAAGTTTCCTTATAGTATAATTATATGATACTTACATTTCATGTCAATTTTAAACAAATTGTATCAACAAAAATTAAATATAACTTTCATCGATCTCTGTACTACATTTAAAATCATGATCTCACACTACTACAAAACGTGCAAACAACAACGCCAAGTTTACAACGGAAGAAATATACACCGTTGTAATATATTAAATTTTCCCACCCAGTGAGTAGCCGGATTTATAAATAGTGATTTAATGACGGTTGTCTATAAAAACCGTAGTAATAAATGATGTGTGACAAGCTTCGATTCTCAGCAATTTCATTTTTTCCATTTTTTAGAGTACATTAAGCGTGTGTCACTTAATTCCTTTATTTAAAAAATAAAATGTAAATTATTTTACAACGGTTAGTTGAAACAACCGTTGTTATACGCTTGTGTCAATTAAGTCCATTATTAAAAAAATAAAATGTAAGTTATTTTACAACAGTTAGTTGAAACAACCGTTATTATACGCTTGTGTCAATTAAGTCCATTATTTAAAAAATAAAATGTAAATGATTTTACAACGGTGAAGAAAGTCAACCGTTGTTAGAGGACTTACATTTCCACTACGGTTGCGTTACACAAGCGAGATTTAAGGGTTTACAGATAAATTAAAAACAAAACTTAATCTGTATTTCTTTCATAAGACGCCCTAGGCGAACAAGCGAGCCAGAGCTGGTAGTGGTGGGGTAATCTTTACTTTCTTCGTATCCATTCATTTGGAGCTCAAATATTCATCTTTCTCAGTACGATACTATTCAACATCTTCATTTCTTTTTATCTTGGTTTATGTTGTATATGCTCAAATATTCACCCTCTTCCTTCATTTGATTCCTCAGCTTCGAAGTACGGTATTCTTGAACATCTTCATTCTTTTTTTCTTTGTTTATGTTGTATATGCTCAAGTCAGTATGAGAGTACATGTTTCATATGCTTTAGGTTATGATTGTCTGCTGGGCTGTATGTTGGTATAGGTTACCAATTCGTAATACATACCATGGTAATCTGATTTCATTGGCTATGATATGACATTTGTTGGTTATCATAGATAGAATTTTGATTTCTTTTGTGGAAGTTACAGGTATATAGAACAGGGTTCTGCAAAGTTTTGCAAGAAATCTGGTAGGCATGATGTTCAAGTTGGTGTTAGGTAACACTTGTTGTATTTCCAATATCATCAGTAGTGTGTTATTTATGCCTCGCTTTCCATATACGCTATGTTTTAATGTCTTCAAGTTGTTTCTGTAACAGAAAGAATACTGAAGAAGCTATTCAGGGATTGAATGGAACAATGACATCAAAGCAGACTGTGTGTGTTTTTTGGGTAGCAGTCCGGGAAATAAGCATGTCAGTTTTATTTTCTTCTACTTCAAACTTAATTTATTGGTAATCTGGTCCAGTTTGATGTTTGTGTACTAAAACTTCTAATCTAAATTTTGTCATCATAACCATGTACATGCATCATCAATGAATGTTTTTATATCATCATTACTTAATATTTTGTGACAGGTTATTTTAGTAATATTTTATACATAACAAAAATTTATAGGAACATCATGGTGTGGCATCTTAGGACCCATTATTCCTTAAACACACATTACCACTTCTTATGTAAATAGCATTAGGGCCTATATTAGTTTATTTAATGTTTTGATTTCCAATGCCCCATCTTAAATAAGAATGTAATAAAAAATGAATGACGAAGATGAAGAATCAACAATGGTTTTTGAATTAAAGAAATAATAATGAATTTCAACTAAAACGATTAGATTTTCAATGTAGAGAAAAGATGAAGAATAAGAGAAATCATTATAAATACGTTATTCCTCTTCTAACCATCACACAAGCAGCATCATTGAAGAGAATTAATCAAAATGAGTTCCAACAATGCTGTCCAGGTCCAAGAAACTGTAGATGTTCAAGAAGTTGTCCAAGAAGTCCAACAAACTGCGCGTGTGGTTAAAGATGTTGTAGATATCCAAGAAATTGTCCAGGTCGTAGATGCTGTAGCTGTCCAAGAAGTTGTCTAAGTCGCAGAGGCTGCAGAGGTCCAACTAGTTGTCCAGCCCAAACAAGCTGTACAGACCCAATAGACGTTCGCCTTGCAAGGAATACGAAACAGGAGGAGAATAAGGAAATCAAGAAGAAAGAGACATAGGACAGCTACGGGAGATTCAGATGATGATGACCAAGCACCGTATAGTTGGAGTAATTTTATGTCAGCTAGGGCATTTAGATTTGATAATTAAAACTTAAAAGTGTCTTTGTTGTCTTCAATATTCACGAGTTTAATTTAGATGTATTAAATATGAAACTTGCACTTATGAAACTTTATATGATACTTGCATTTTGTTGTCTTCAATATGACACACAATTCTTATTAAACTTATTTACATTTGTGGTAAACTCATCACATAACCTTGAATAATAGGCCGTCATAGTAAGTATCATTTTACAACAACACTCTACATAACAACGCCTGCGCCCGCGTGATTATACATCTTTCCCAATCGTTGTTAAATGGGCTTTCCGTAGTAGTGTCAATATCATAAAGACGAAGTGCGGACCATGTGGCTCGTGTGTAGCATGGGTATAACTCTAGTTATAAACAAATATATTCAACAACTAACTAGGGGTGTACACGGGTTGGGTTGGACCGGGTTTGGCCTAACCCGTTCAAACTCCAATGGGTTGAGTTTGTCGTCCAACCCGCAATTTCATTGTCAAAACTAACCCAAACCAACCCATTCATTATTGGGTTGGGTTGGGTTCGCGGGTTGTGTTTCAAATAATTTTTTTTATGATTTATTTGTCGGTTTAAAAACAATGTAACTCAATACAATCATACTTATTTATAACACTCAAATTCGATGAAACACATCACATGATATTTAATAAAATTCATCAACATGACATAACAATTTATAGTAGTATGAAACAACAAGACACATTATTTCTATAAAATACATAAGTTGGAAATGATACAAAAGAAAATAAGAAACAACATTTAATCTTAAAATTACGTAAACTCATTGGTCTAGTAGTATGATTGGTGGAGAATAAAACTTTTTTTTGGAAAAATTATGGTTATCAGTGAGATATTAATTTTATATTTTTATTTAAAATAATAATAAAAAAAAGAAATTACTAAAGTTACATCATTAAGTTGGGTCAACGGGTCCATGGGTTGCAAAACTCAAACTCGATACCCGGACCAAAACTATACAGATTGTTATGGGTTGGGTTGGATATACCCGTAAATGAATGGGTTCGGGCGTTTTATGGGTTAGTTCGGTTTGGGTAAGCGGGTTTGTGGGTTGACCCGCACCATGATCACCCGTACAACTAACTTTAGCTCAGTTGGTAGACCGGGGGAGTGTAGTTGACAAACAAATATCCTTAAGTTCCTGGTTTGAATCCGATAAGTTGGATAGGTTGGATTGTTAATATTTTTTTTTTCTATTGAAAATTTAATTCATTTTTTCCTAGTAAAAATGTTTTTTTTTATAAATGTCTTTAATTTTTATTTAAAAGGATTTTGGATGGTGCTATATGTATATATTTCTTACAAAACTTCTTACAAATGAAATAAAATTCTGCTCTATTTATAGATGAGATTTCTTGCACACCAAGTAATCTCTAACTAACTAACAAAATAAAGTAAATGTTAAGTCTGACTCTGTCAAGGTTAACTCCTTCGACAACCACATGCTTCGGCTACATATTTTGACAAGCTGTATTTGATTTTCTATCAAATACAATTAATATAAACTTTAGTCGACTCTTGTCGAACGCTCGATATGATCGACACAAAGAATTACACATCCACCACATAATTCATTGTGGGTAAGCTATCTACATTCATCATAGTTCTCAATCTCTTGAAAAATTTGATTTGCACAACCTTCATTATTATATATAAAATCTGATTCTCTGATCTGCAGTGTTCAAGGATCAAATTTCCATTCTCTACCTTCTCTCTTAGGTAATGAAACATCATTTTGATGTGTCTGCTTCTTCCGTGAGCTATAATATTCTTTGCCATATTGATAGCCGACATGTTGTCGATCTTCATGGTCATTGCTTCATGATTCTTCGTTGTAATTTCTTTGACTAAATTCATCATCCATGTTGCTTAACATGCACATAGCGAATCTCCTATGTATTATGCCTCACATAATGATAAAGCTACCACTGGTTCCTTTCTTGAACTCCACGCGATTGGCGCACCACCTAACAGGAACACATATCCAACTGTCGATTTTCTATCTTCAGCATCACCACACAAACTAGAGCCAGTGTAGCCCATAAGCTTGCAATTTTATTCTTTATCAACTGAAGGAAACAAAATACCATAATCTAGTGTTCCTTTGAGATACCTTAGTATCCTTTTGGTGGTTGCAATATGGGGGACGCCTTCAGCTTCTGCATGAATATGTTGACAATGCCTACACAATAGGCTAAATCTGGCCTTGTGTGACAGAGGTATCTAAGTGATCCAATAAGCCTTCTGTACTGCGTTTGGTAGACATCATCTTTAGTTGAATCTTTTATCAGTTGCAATCCGGGCTCAACTGGAGTCATAGTTGGGTTGCAATATGGGCTCAGCTGGAGTCAAAGTTGGGTTGCAACCTTGCATCTCAAATCTCTTGAGTATTTCACATGCATATCTTCTTTGGTGCATCATCAAGCCTCTATTAATCTTGTAGAATTCAATACCAAGGAAGTAAGATAGATTTCCCAAGTTTCAAATTTCAAACTCCTTTCTTAAGTCATATTTGAACTCTTCGATCTCCTTCTTGCAGCTGCCTGTTATCAATAGGTCATCGACATAAAGATACATTATTAGCAGCTCACTATTGCTTCTTATGACATACACACCATTCTCTGTTGTGCACTTAACAACTCTTTATCGCTTGAAAATTCATTTATTTTCTTGTTGCAAGCTCTTAGAGCTTGTTTTAGTCCATACAAGGCTTTATGGAGTATGTATATTTTCCTTTCTTGGTCCTATTTCAAAAACCCAATTGGTTGTGTTACATACAACTCTCCGTCTAAATGGTCATTCAGGAATGTACATTTCACTTCCATTTGACACATTGACCAGTTAAGCATATTTGCTAGACCAACAACCAACTTGATTATTTTGATTCTAGCTACTGGTGCAAAGACTTCATCATAGTCAATTCCTTCTTTTCGAAGAAACCCTTTTGCTACAAGTCTTGCCTTGTGTCGAGTTACTTCACCATTTGTATTCAACTTGACTTTATATACCTATTTCACATCAATTTACTTCTCCCTTTTTGGAAATTCGACTAGTGTCCAGGTATCATTGTCTTTTATGGATTTTATCTCACCCACCAGAACTGAAAATAGCCTAAAAAATTCCCAACGTTCGCAGTGCGAACTCCCAGTGAATCTTCGCTTCCCCCTTTGCATTGCGAGTCTCCCAGCGAACCAAGTCAGAAAGAAAATAACACAAAACAATACAAAATTCGCAGTGCGAGTCTCTGGCGAATGCTCGCCCTCACCTTCGCAGTGCGAATAGCCAGCGAATGCTCGCTTTCCCCTTCGCTAGGGGATTCGCAGTGCGAACCTGCGAAACCAGAAAACCCAGCAGCACTGTTACACATTTCAAAACCATATTTTCCCCACCAAAACACTTCCAAACCAACACATAACAATCATAACATAATCTAATCATGGTAACAAGTATTCTACCGCATTTGCACCGATTTTCAACTGCGAAAACATCAATTTCTCTCTTCCGACCTAGAATCGAAAAACTATGAAACACAACAAGCAATCCAATACACACATACATAATCATACACAAGCATAGTATAATCGAGTTTCGCACCCTTACCCGATTTAATCGTGTTTAGAAAAGTCGGTTGATCGATTCCTAGATTTTCCAAGTTTTCTCTCTTTTCTTCTCTTCTTTTCTTTCTTCCTCTTTTTCTTCTTCTCTTTTTCTTTCCTTTCTATTTTTCCCTCTTTCTATTTCTATTAACTTAAGAAAAATTAAAGTGAAATGACCAAAATACCCCCACACTCAAATATCTCGCAAACGCTCCCAAAACGCGATAAAATATAATCTCGATGAAAAATAACATATTTCCAAATAAAAGTCAAAAATAAAATAATATAATAATAAAATAATCAAAACGACTCAATTAAATAGAACTAACAAAACTGGGGCGTTACATGGCTCCTCGCAGGGAGGAGCACCTGAGTGTCGAGGAGGAACGAGCCCGGGAAGGCCTAGCCCCTGCCCGACGCTCTCTCCCCAACGATACGGCCAGTGGATCTCAAACAAGTTCCCCTCCTCGCGGCCACGCGATCGATACTCCCCTGACATGCTTGTTGGCCCTTAAGTCATCACTCCGACACTTCGGAGCAACGACTGATCGTACCTGGATCAGACAGTTTCTGGTGGCCAACACGTCGGTTACTTGCATTGGGCTGGATTGCCAGGCCCAATCCAAGGTTATAGTAAAAAAGTGTGTGTAACCTGACCCTCTCAAGTGAGAGTGTATTTATAGAGAGCCCCCAGCGCGGAGCCAACGGTTACTTGCATTGGGCTGGATTGTCAGGCCCAATCCAAGTAAATGCCAGGGCTTACGTGGCATAGTGAAGACCAGCACGTGGTCATCGACCTGGGGTAACTGTTCCTAGATCTCCGGAATTAGGGCAGACCGATTCCATCGGAAGTGGGTGGTTACATGAGAACGTGTCCTCGCGGGGAGGACTCTTATGTGAGGAGGAGATGGCTCCTCGCAGGGAGGAGCACCTGAGTGTCGAGGAGGAACGAGCCCAGGGAGGCCTAGCCCTTGCCCGACGCTCTATACCATGTGTGTGCCCAACAACGTGGAGAAGGGGCAAGTGCCCGACATTGGTCGCGCTAAAAGGCCCTTGTTGGCCATCCCAGGACGTGTGGGTTTGGCCTGCTCGACTGAGGAGCAGACCCCGACCCAGTCCAGAATAGGAGCCCCCCAAGTCGTTGCTCCGAAGTGTCGGAGTGATGACTTAAGGGCCAACAAGCATGTCGGGGGAGTATCGATTGCGTGACCGCGAGGAGGGGAACTTGTTTGAGATCCACTGGTCGTATCACCAGGGAGAGAGCAGCGGGGGCGGACTCGAGCGTGGTAGTTCGCGGAGGGTCGACTTGTCAGGGATGCGAGAAGTTTGATCTTTGGTGTCAGAGCAAATGGAGAGACGCGCGTATTGGGGAGCGTTTAGCGGGGTGTACTCCGTGAACCGGCCAGCTGGTCCGCGCAGCTCACGGGGATCACGGGGGCGATTTTCTTTCTTTCTTTCTCCTCCTCATCGGGGAGGAGAGTCTTCATCTTTGTGGCCGCGGGGGACTTCTTTGCGCCTCAACTCAAGGGCGATCTGCGCTGCCTCGGACTCCTCGAGGTCGACATACGACTGAGCTCATTGGAGGAGGTCCTCGAGACGGCGGGTTCTGCGGAGACCCACGGACTTGGCGAAATTAGATCCAAAACGTAGTCCATGGATGATCAGATACTTCTTCATGTTGTCGGTCATATGGACCTCGACAACTTCTTTGTTGAATCTCTCGATGTAGTTCTGGAGAGATTCGTTCTTCCCTTGGAAGATGCTTTCTAGGGCAGCCTCCGTCTTTGAGTGTCGGCGTGACGCAGTAAAGTATTTGGTGAAGTGTTGTCTTAGCTGCTTCCAGGATGTGATCGACCCAGGTTCCAAACCCTTATACTAGGTCATCGCGCCCTTCCGCAAGGTGGTGGGGAAAAGCCTGCACCTGATGGCTCCTCTGACGTTTCAGAAGTCGAGCATTGCTTCGAAACTCTCTACATGATCGTCGGGGTCGGCGAGACCGTCGTAGGTCCCCATCGGTGGGGGTTTCTCCATGCCCGCAGGAATTGGGGCGTTCATGATATCCCACGACAAAGGGGTCCTCTGGTCATCGTCGTCGCTCCCGGCCGGGGACCCCGACGGGGATCGATGATGTCGTGGAGGGGAGTTCCTTGAACGGTTCCTTGGTGCCTCCTTGGTGGGTTTGGACTTCTTGGTAGCTGCGGAGGGCCTGGGTTCCTTCTGGGGCGGGGAGCGATGGCGCTTTTGGGAGATCGCTAGCTGGGGGCACTCCAGGCATGGCCGAAGGTCCCCGCGCACCGGCGAGGGGTCCGAGATCCTTCGGAAGGGGTCCTTCACGGGGAAGGGGAATGGCGAGGTAACGGTGGACGAAGATGTCTTCACGGGGAAGATCACCGTGCCCATCCTTGCTTCAGTGCTTCAATCCTGGTGTTCTGGTTGCGATCAACTGATTGGTCTGATTGATAAGGGCAAATAAGGCCATGGTGCTCGAATCTGCATTGGGTGGAGGAGCAACTGGCTGGAAGATGGCTTGCTGATCGTCTTGGTGGGTGGCGTTGTAAGCCACGTCTTGGGAGTCCAGGGAGGCGGTCTGCCCGTCTCTTACGTCGCCTTCATCACCGTTGAGGATAGTGGCGTCCTCGTGGTGGTTTCCGTTCTCGAGTTGTGCAAGGACGGTTTCCAGAGCTTTGGTTGTAGACGGATTGGACATGCTGGTGATGAATGAGAGGATTGCTTTGGTTTAACGAAGGAAAAACGCGAAAGCAAAGGTTTCCCACAGACGGCGCCACTGATCGTACCTGGATCAGACAGTTTCTGTTGGCCAACACTTCGTCTGGACTTAAGCTCCGGTGAGGTTGAAAGGCGGCCGGGGGTGGGGGGGGGGGGGTGTACCTGCAAGGTACTCCGACGCTCAAGTAAGGTAACGGTCAGAGAATAATAGCAAGCACAAGGTAACCATTCCTAGATCTCCGGAATTAGAGCAGACTGATTCCATCGGAAGTGGGTGGTTGCATGAGAACGTGTCCTCGCGGGGAGGACTCTTATGTGAGGAGGGGATGGCTCCTCGTAGGGAGGAGCACCTGAGTTTCGAGGAGGAACGAGCCCGGGGAGGCCTAGCCCCTGCCCGACGCTCTATACCATGCGTGTGCCCGACAACGTGGAGAAGGGGCAAGTGTCCGACATTGGTCGCGCTAAAAGGCCCTTGTTGGCCATCCCAGGACGTGTGGGTTGGGCCTGCTCGACTGAGGAGCAGACCCCGGCCCACAAACAAAGATGAAACAACCATCGATAGACTCTCATGCCACCACAAACAAAGCCCACCTGATCTTCTTTTACCAGTTCCCGAGCAGTCAACTCCAAAACTCTCCGAAAAAACCCAAACGCACTCTAACGTTATCAATTTCCTCCAACTTCAGGCGAGTTCCCATTAGGAAAACCAAATCCGGGTTTTCCAAACGGAGGAGCCTTGACAAGGCTCGAACTGCACGGGGACTCCCTAACCCCCTGCAGTTCCAACTCAAGATCTTTAGTGCCAAGCTTGAGAGACATTCCGAGTGAACAAGTATGCCAATTCCAAAATTTTAAAGCATAAGGACAATTTCAGAATAGATGATCAATGGACTCAGAGTTGTTGCTACACAAATGACATATTGAAGGAAAAAGAAGAATACCTCTTGAAGCAAGAGCATCATCAGTAGGGACTTTTGACAGCATGAGCTTCCAAACAAATAAAGACTTGGAGGGAGGAATTGAAGGATTCTAAATTAGCTTAGCCCAGTTCAGATCATTGCAATTAGGAGAACTGAATTTGTAGGCATCTTTAAGTTTGAGATTACCATCAGTAGTGAACTGCCATCTTAATTCATCACTTCTAGATTCAAGAGGAATCACAGTATTATTAAGATACTCAATCAATTGAGGGAATAATGTTTGAAGATCTCTAGGAAGAGTCCAATGGAAGTTGTCAATGTAGTCTCAATTTTATTAGTTTTGTTGTTGGTAACTATTCCAAGTGTTTTTTTTCTAACAAGAGGGCTGAAGGCTCTGTCAAATGATTTTGTTAGACGTAAAGGTAATCTTAGTGGTGGGATGTGGAGGTAATTGAGGGATTTTGATTTTGTCTTTTATGTCAAAGATGGTCTTGTTGGTTGAGGGAATCAGACTTTGGTTGATTTGGATTAATAAAGTGCTTTTAAGTTATTGTTTGCTCATATAGACCTCTTTGAACTTCCTCCACTAGGAAGACAATTTATCTGGTATCCACCTAATGGTAACGCTGATATCTGTTTGGATATGGTCCTTGTGTATGAGAGTTTATGGGACCTTTGGGGGGAGCTACTTCTTAGTGGGTGTCGTTGAGAGATATTTTAGACCATTGTTGTTGGTCCTCCAATATTCTAATAAGCTATGGGATCCTAAGCCTTTTAGGTTTAAGAATCATTGATTCAACAATAATGCTTTTTGTGAGATGGTGTTGAATAGTTTGGCCAACTATGCTATTGTGTTTGTTATTAAAGAAGCCAAAAACTCTCAAGGGATATTTGCAGAGGTGGGGTAAAGATGTTTTTGGGTCCCAATATGGTAAGATCGATCTCCTTCAAGAGAATATTATGAAGATTAATCTTAAAGTTAAGGAAGCCCTTATATCGGATGTTGAGATAGTTTCTAGAAGTAGGATTCTAATCGATCTTTGGGCTCTCTTCAATACTAAGCACTCCTAACTTTCCCAAAGATCCAAGGATAAGTGGCTTAGAGAGGATGACGCAAACCCATGTTATTTTCATGTTTGTGTGAAGTAGAGGATGAGAAGAAATTCCATATTAGCTTAACAAGTTGGTAAAGTTCAGATGGAGAAGGTGGATGAGGTGCCTGATGAGGACATTAGGTTTTTTACTAATAAGTTTTTATAACCTTCATTTGACATGTCCAATTTAGACGTAGTTAGTTTTTTAATTGTCCCTAGTGAGAATCTGTGAAGATTCACTTATCCTTTTATTATTTCTGAAATATATTTGGTTGTCTCTCAATTATAGTGGAATAAACACTTGGGCCATGATGGTTAAAATTTTCCTTCCTCAACAATTTTTGGCAACTTTTTAAGGAGGACGTGGTTGTAATGTTTGATCATTTTTTTTGACAAAGCCACATTTCCTAAATACTTCTTGTCATTTTTTTGTGTTAATACGAAATAAGGATTCTACTGTTAGTCTACTATGTTGTACAAGATCATTGCCTCTACTTAGTCGTCTATTATCAAAAGTCGTCTACTGATGGATGGGGTAGTGGTCATTAATGAGTTTGTTGATTTGGATAGGAAGTCTAAAAGGAATGTATTTTTTTTAAGTAGACTTTGAAAAAATATAAAACTCGGTTAGTTAGAGTTTTTGTGATCATATGTTGGAGATATTAGGCTTTTATACTATGGGATGTTCTTGGATGCAGGCTTGTATTTTCTCTAGGAGCCTAGTTATCATATTTAATGGTTCCCCGCCGAAGATATAAACATTCAGAGAGGGCTTGAGCTGGGAGATCCTTTTAACCCATTAATATTTCTCATGGTTGTTGATGGTCGGAGTGGTTTCTTCAAGAGAGCGGGTGATATTTTTCTTTTATAAGATTTAGGGCGGGAACTTTTTGTTTGGTAGTTTCTCATTTCTTGTATGTGGATGATACTTTTATTCTTGGAATGGCTTCTGTTGATAATTTGAGTTATTAAGAAAACACTTAGGGTTTTGAGATAGCCTTGGGGTTGTGGGGGATTTTTGCTAAAAGTAACATGATTAGGGTCAACGTTGACTTTGAGTTTTTGGTTATGGAAGGAGGATTTCTTCATTGTAAGTAGAAGACCTTTTGTTTAAGTACATTGGGCTTCTGGTGGGCGCTAACCCCCAAAGAAAACCTGTGGAAACCTCTTATTAACATAATCTATAAAAGACTGGATTCCAGTAGTATTAAGTATTTAAATTTAAGAAGGAGAATTGTCTTTTTAAATTATGTCCTTAACTTTATTCCCATTTTCTTCCTCTTTTTCCATAAAAGGCGTTTTCAATGGGGAGGAGTTAAAGGTACCTATAAGATTTATAGGGCTCCTTGACCGGAGATGTCCAAACCAAAAAGTGATGGAGCTTTGGGTGTTAGGTGTTAGACGGTGTGGCTAGTGATCCAGAGGGGGGGGGGGGGATGAATAGATCACCTCCTTGAAACTCAAGGATTTAAAAATACTTATCAGAGTTTTTGAAAGTTAGCGGAAAAATACGATCCCGAATCGACTTCCGTCTATTCTGGACCAGCTACTAGAAAACCGGACACACGAATTAATGCTGGATTTATATTAGGATGACAAAGATTTATTAACACCAGATTAGGATCGAATCAAATGCACTTATCATACAAATACTATTTCCAATGAACAAAAACTCAGCTGACAGTTTTGTCAAACACTTGGCGTGTATGTGTTCAATGATTAACAATAATGGTGATTTGATAAAAGTTTTCTTACCACTATTGTATCATGAAACGTTAAGACACAATACACCAAATGAATCACAAAATTGTTGAAAACGTAAAGAGAGATAAAGACAGAATACGATACGCAGAGATTTGGTAAGGAAGTTCCCCACTTTTGTCCTCGCGTGTGGGTACGTCTCCCTCTCAATTTCAAACTGAAATTGAGACCTGTTATATCAATAATGCTGAATTCTTTGTTTACAAGGTTACAATACAAAGCCAGAAATCTAAACCCCAAGATCTTCCTCTTGTATGAACCTTCACTTGATCTGAGCTTAATCAAGAATTTCCCTTGCAAAAATTGCAAACAATTCACCGGTTCCACGACCTGTTTGCGAAATTACCAAATTTCCAAACCCTACGCTGCGGCTGAATATGTTCTGCAAACGTGACTAACAAACCCTCAAGAACACACCCGTTCTTGAAGGACAAACCAGATGGTTTTTCCTCGAAACCCCCTTTGAATCTTCATCTCAGCTGGATCCTTGATCGTTCCACTGAACGTTATCTTGATGATCCTTTAATCCGAAGAACAAGAATGATTATGTGTTGATGTTCTTAAATTAAAGTGATTGAGAAGATGATGAAGATAAAGTATCTTTCAGGTCTCTAAAACTGCTCCCAAAATTGATGCACACCAAACTTGCTTTTGCTGTGATTACACAATTTTCACTCTAACAAATTCCCTTACTTCAAACTGAACTGTCATAACCTTCTTATATGTGAAACAGAAACGGTTAAAAAAAGAAACAGCTTTATGCATCGATTCGAAACTCGTATGAGTCGATACATGGTAGTTATATAACATACATGAGTCGACACACAGATATATGCATCGATGCATCCTGTAACTTTGTTTAATTTCAGAAAGTAAATTCAATCATGCATCGATACATAATACGAATGAATCGATACATAGCATAATTTTCAGAAACATCAAAGAAGCATGTATCGATGCAAAATTCGTATGAATCGATACATGGCTTAACAACAAAGTAGCATGAATCGATCCATACTGAAGCAAACTCGTTTTTGTGATTTTAACAGAGGAATGTGTCGATGCAAGACAGACATGAATCGATACATACATAAGGAAAATTGTTTTTATAATTTCAATAAAGATATGTATCAATTGTATTGTCTTTAAAACATTGTATATGTATAAAATCACATATATGTACTAACTAAACATGCATACTAATCTTATAACATGCACATCAAACACATAGGCATTTATTTATGCATTTATCACACAATTTGCTATCATACAAAACTTAAAAGATTGCTCACAAACTCCCCCTTTTTGATGATGGCAAATTTGCAAGATGTGTGATAGAACACTCCCCCTGAGTTTGTGCATGGCTGTCAACATGTTGTTATCTTTCTTCTCCCCCTTTGTCAACATCAAAAAGAAAGAATGATGTAACACTCTGTTTAAAGAGTCACAAAGCTAGAATGATGTAGCAATAAATAGCAAAATTGATATTGAAGCTAACAATCACAAAGAAAGAAGCTTAAAATAAAATAATCACTCACAAAGAATGACAAGGAAAGGGCAAAAATACCACAAGTAAACAGAAATAAAAGAAATAAGCATTGAACTGTTAAGAAAGTACTTAGAATTACATAAGCAATACCAAAACATACAAAGTTTGAACAATATAACAAAGAAACTTAAGCAACATGATTATGAAATGGAATGCAATGAAATGACATGTTGATGGCTTAAAAGGGGTTATGGCCTCCACAGGACTCCTCATCAGCTCTATCAGGATCTCTGAAACTTTGTGGAGGCGGCGGAGGAGGCATCTCATCAGGATTATGACCCATGAAACTATATTACCTGAACCGGTTCTGAACTTCAACGCTTCTGAACCTGTCCATGATACCAGGATTGTCACGGCAATCATCCATAAAATCAGACATTTCATTGTAAAAAACTTGATGCCATTTAACCAAGTCCGTGTGCCAAGAATGTTGATTATGATACATCCGTGTGTGCTCATCATGCCACTCACGATGCTCTTTATGCCACTCATTTTGTTGATTATGCCAAGCAAGCTCTTGTTCATGACGGGCTTGATTAGCAAGCTCCATTTGCTGAAACATTTGAGTCAAATACGCAGGAGCTATTGAAGAAGAAGCAGCACCAGAGAACGGAGGAACAGTTGGACCTGGTTCATAATTTGTTGGAGACCACCTTTGTGGCACCCAATCACCCCAACCAGCATTAGCATTTGCTTCAGGCTGATTCTCTTCGTTGACATCATTCATTTCTTCATCCATTTGTTCTTCAGTCACAAAAACTTGTTCAGAAGGCACATCAAAATTATACACCCTTGTTTTGGATCCTCTTTCCAAAAAATAAAAACATTTACGCTCCTTATCCCACCGGTATCCCATATGAGATAAAGTTGTAGTGTTGAACTCTTGAGCAGAAGAGGGAGATATAAGAGGTACTAAAGGTATGGCTATATTCCAGTATTTTATGATTCTCATAATCTGAGCAGCATATCCAAGTGTAATATTCTTCAAACTGTTACGCATAAGAAATATGCGTTTCACAAAGTAGTTTGGCCAATTCAATGAAACCTTATTTTGAAGAAGGTACACAAGATGAATATCTGGTCTATCCAACCTAGAATGACCACCGGATCTTGGACGCAAAATGTGCGAGACAATCCAGTGAAGGATTCTAGGTATGCTTGTAATCATACCAGATGTGAGTGGTTCATCCTCACCCAGAGGTCTATCCAATTTTGAAATGGATGCAACATATTCCTTTATTTTAAAGTCAGTATCAAAACTCTGGTCATGCCAGTTCTTCATTCCAGGCAACCCAAAAGGAATTTGAAACACTTTGTCCCAATCAGCAGCTTCAAAAGTATAAGTTCTGGTCCCAATAGAACATTTGAACATATAACCTCTACCAGATTGTAGGCCAGCATAAAAGGTGTGAATAAAGTCCTCATGATAATCATCATTTATGCTCAAAAATGTACCAAGCTTTTGCACATTCAACAGATCAACAATATCGTTGAGATGCAGAGCGAAAGCATCAGTTTTATTAAAGACATGTGGTTTCATAACTAACCTTGTCTTGAAAGAGGCCTCAAACTCATCAGCAATGGCAGGATGAAGGAGAGTTAGCGCACTAGGAGGGATTTCTGGGGGTGGTGGAGACTGATGAGAAGTACCAATAAGTTCCTTTCCTTTTTCTCTTCCTCTTTGTCTAGCAGGAATGGTTCTTGGAGGCATGGTGATGAATTGAAGAAGAGTTAAGATGAATGAAGGATAGGAGGTGAATTAGGGTTTAGGAGATGAAGATGTTTGAAGAAACTAGGGTTAGCCGCTTGGGTATGAGAGGAAGAAAGAGTCTAGAGTGAATGAATGAAACCTATAAATTTGGCTGATGTGTCGATCCAAAGCTGAATTAAAATGCATTTATTGTAAAATAATCAGTATGCATCGATACAAGGGGTTATGAATCGATCCATTTCACGAATTAATTGTTTTTAAAATATCCTATGTGTCGACACAAAACACGGATGCATCGACACATACTGAAACAAGTTTGAAAAATAAAAAAAAACATGAATCGACTCATAGCACGAATGCATCGACCAGAAACTAGAATGTATCGACACATGCACTTGTTGCATCGATACATACTGATGCTAAACTAAGTTTTAACTAATTTTTTAATACCAGTTGAGTATAGAAACCTGTTAGTAGCTCTAAGTCAATGCAATATGAATTATGTCATGATAATTATGCCCAAGTATAATTCACAAATCAAACATTAATGTTCAAACAACATATGCAAAGGAATACATATAAACGATCTTAAAGAATTTGTTCTAACATACACGAATCACATAGTTCCAAAGAGATATAGAAAGGAATGATATTACCTCTGTTGATGTAACCTTATGAAGTATGAATGAGGTCTAAAAACAAATCTCAACAAACAAAGTGAGACATATATAAATAAGAACCAACATGCTTAAGACATCAATGAAGAGAGATCTAAAATCCCTAATTCACGACGAATGTTGAAGAACGGTTCCGTTGCTAATGGTTTTATAAAAATGTCAGCAAGTTGGTTTTTAGTATCAACATGCTCAAATACAACGTCCTATTTTTCAACATGATCGCGAAGAAAGTGATGCCTAATCTCTATGTGTTTAGTGCGTGAGTGTAAAACAGGATTCTTAGTTAGATTTATAGCACTTGTGTTATCACATTTTATTGGAATACGTTTGAGTTGAATATCGAAATCTTGTAGTTGTTGCTTTAGCCACAAAATCTGAGCGCAACAACTACCGGCTGCAACGTACTCAGCCTCAGCAGTTGACAATGCGACAGACACCTGCTTTTTGCTATGCCAACTTACCAAAGAGTTTGAAAATAAGTGACATGTACCACTAGTGCTTTTCCTATCTGATTTGCAGCTAGCAAAATCAGAATCGGAGTAACCTACTAAGCTACAATCGCTTCCTTTGGAATACCAGAGCCCATATTTAGATGTTCCATGAAGATATCTAAATATACGCTTAACAGCTTTCAAGTGTGATTCCTTAGGATTTGATTGATATCGTGCACACATACAAACACTAAACATGATGTCAGGTCTAGATGCAGTAAGATACAAGAGAGACCCAATCATACCTCTATACTTTTTGACATCTACACTCTTACCATGTTCATCATGATCTAGATTCCCGTTGGTAGGCATAGGGGTGTCGATTGATTTTGAATCGTTAATTCCAAAGCGCTTGAGCAGCTCTCTGCAGTATTTTGTTTGACACACAGCTGTACCCTCATCAAGCTACTTTATTTGGAGACCGAGGAAGTAATTTAGCTCCCCCATAAGACTCATTTCAAATTCACCCTGCATAACATTGGAAAACTCTTCGACCAAGTGTATGTTAGTTGAACCAAAAATTATATCGTCTACATAAACTTGAACTAAAAGAATGTGTTTTCCCTTGTGTTTAATGAAGAGAGTGGTATCCACTTTACCTCTTGAATATCCATGATCAAGTAGAAATTTGCTAAGTCTTTCATACCAAACCCGAGGGGCTTGCTTAAGACCGTACAAAGCTCGTTTTAATTTGTAAACATAATCTGGATATTCAGCATTCTCAAAACCAGGAGGTTGTGAGACGTATACCTCTTCATTGAGGACACCGTTTAGAAACGCACTCTTTACGTCCATTTGGTAAAGCTTAAAATTCTTAGAACACGCATAAGCAAGCAAGAGACGTATAGCTTCAAGGCGAGCAACTGGAGCATAAGTTTCCTCATAATCTATGCCCTCCTCTTGGTTATACCCTTGTGCCACTAAACGTGCTTTGTTCCTAGTTATCACTCCGTTTTCATCAATCTTATTTCTAAAAACCCATTTAGTACCTATGATATGATGATCTCGCGGACGAGGAACAAGTTCCCAAACGTCATTTCTTTTAAATTGATTAAGCTCTTCTTGCATGGCCATTAGCCAAAATTCATCAATCAAGGCCTCTTTGGCATTTTTAGGTTCTACTTGTGAAACAAAAGCGAAGTGAGAACAGAAATTACTTATCCTAGAACGAGTCATTACTCCCTTTGAAATGTCTCCCAAAATGTTGTCAATAGGATGGTCTTTTGAAGATCTCCAAGCTGGTGGAAGGTCATTCACTTCAGCTTGCCCTTCTTCCTAATCTTTTACATGACTGGTATCTTCCTCCTCCTCATTGTCTTCTGTTTTGGACTGATCAATTTCCGAAACAGCTTCTTTGAGTATGTCTTCTGTAGATACACCTGCGTCATCAAAAGAAATACCTTTTCCGACACTTTTCGGATAAGACTCATCAAAAGAAACATGGACAGATTCTTCAACAGAAAGTAAACGCTTATTATACACTCTATATGCTTTACTTGATTGTGAGTATCCAAGAAAGATACCTTCATCCGCTTTTGCATCAAACTTTCCAAGTTTTTCTTTACCATTATTCAAAACAAAACACTTACAACCGAATACGTGAAGATGTGACAAGTTTGACTTTCTTCCTTTTAAAAGCTCATAAGGGGTTTTATTTAAAATAGGATTAATTAAAATCCTGTTTAAAACATAACAGGCTGTGCTAATTGCATCAGCCCAAAAATATTTTGGTAATCCACCCTCATTTAGCATTGTTCTTGCCAACTCCTCTAAAACGCGATTTTTGCGCTGCACAACGCCATTCTGTTGTGGAGTTCGAGGAGCTGAAAAGTTATGCTCAATACCATTCTTATCACAGTACTTATCAAAGAGATAGTTTTGAAATTCACCTCCATGATCGCTTCGAATTGTAACTATTTTAGAATTCATTTTATTTTGGGACAGTTTTGCAAAACTCTTAAAAGCGGAAAAAGTTTCATCTTTGCTATGAAGGAATATAGTCCAAGTAAATCTAGAATAGTCATCAATGATTACGAAACCATAATAATTTCCACCTAGACTCTTTGTCCTAGAAGGTCCAAAGAGATCCATATGGAGAAGCTCAAGGGGTCGTGAAGTTGAAATTACATTTTTGGATTTAAAAGAGATCCTTGTTTGTTTTCCCATTTGGAACGCGTCACATAGGTGGTCTTTTGAAAATTTTATTTTTGGAAGACCGACTACTAGATCCTTAGATACAACCTTATTAAGCAAATCGAAATTAACATGCGCTAAACGTCTGTGCCAAAGCAAAGAATCATCATTCAAGGCAACTAGACACTTAGTGCTTGTTAAAGATACATCAAAAAGATCAAGCATATAGATATTGTTTACTCTTACTCCCTTAAACACAATATTCTGTTCAGTATGTTCAATTATGCAGCAAGTTTTTGTGAAAGAAACCTTGTAACCCTTGTCGCACAATTGACTAATACTTAACAAATTGTGTTTAAGTCCCTCTACTAGATGGACATCAGAAATAGTAGTGGTAGAGGGATTACCTACACTACCTTTTCCAAGTATAGCTCCTTTGTTATTGTCTCCATAAGTAACATATCCCTTCTTCTTTGCTTTGAAGTCTATAAAAAGCGATATGTCACCCGTCATGTGCCTTGAGCACCCGCTGTCTAGAAACCATCTTCTATCTACGGATGCAAGACACTCATCCTACAATATCAAAAGAGAGAAATAGGTACCCAATTTTCATTGGGTCCATGTGGGTAAGTGGTAACATGGTTGCCTTTAGGCTTCCATTGATAAATGCCTTTAGGAACAAGAAATCTCCTAAACTTGCATTTTTCAATGGTATGACCAGCACGACAACAATAATGACATAAGACATGATGATGTATTTGTTTATTTTTGTTCATTAAATCCTTTGGAATAAAAGAGTATTTTGCATATGGTGGATTTAATGACTTCTTAAACAACCTAGAATCAACGGCATAAGCAACCTTGGGTTGTAAAGCTTTTTCCAATTTGACTTTAAGAGTTTTAACCTCTTGTTGCCAAATATGACAAGCTTCACAATACCTAACTTTACTACATCCGTTAATATTAATATCTTTTGAATTTTCTGCAATACTAGCTTTCAAACTTTCTAAATCTTTTTCAGCTTTGTATACTTTACCTTCCAAGAATGAAAAAATTTGTTTATCGGAAGATAATCTTTTAAAAGCATCTACAGCTTCGTTATGCAGTTTTTCAAAAGATATTTTCAGTTCAGAAAAAGACATAGAAGAAAAATTACTATAGTAGGCTTGTCTTACTTTCTTATCGTTGATTTTCTTCTTGTGGTGGGACTGATTTTTGGTGTGAGCCCTAAGACACAGATTTGCTGTCTCATCACTATCATTTGAACTTTGTGAGCTTGATGAATCACTATCACTTTCCCATGCAATATAAGCTCTTCTTTGTTTATTGAACCTTTTTGGTGGAGCTTTTCCTTTATCCTTTTTCTTCATAGGACATTCTGTCTTATAATGTCCAGATTTACCACAATTAAAACAAGATCCTTTTACTCTATGCTTCTTATTCTCTTCCTGTTTTGACTCTATAGATTGTTTTCGAAACTTAATGAGATTTTTGTCGGAATGCTTGATTCCATTCTTTCGAATGAATCTATTATATCTCCTAACAAAAAGTCCCATTTCCTCATCACCCGACTCTTCGTCACTACTTGAATCATTGTCACTTTGCTCTTTTTGTGAGGACTTTGAGCTAGAGGCGACAAGAGCTATTGGCTTCTTCTCACTCTCTTTGTTTTTATTCTTTTCCTTTTTACTCTTGTTCTCAAATATTTCAAGACTTTCCAGTTCTTGCTGATGTTCTTCCAGCTTGCCAAATAAAGTTGTAATCGTAAGCGTCGTGAGATCGTTGGCTTCCTTAATAGCTGTTACTTTAGGTTGCCATTCCCTGCTAAGACATCTCAGAATTTTATTAGTGGCTATTTCATTGGAAACAGATTTTCCAAGTGCATTCAAACGATTGATGAGATGAACGAATCTCTTTTGCATGTCAGAGATAGATTCTCCTTGTTTCATGCGAAAGAGCTCGAACTCTTGATTAAGTGTGTTAATACGGGACTATTTTACTTCAATAGTACCCTCATGGGCAATTTCTAAAGCATCCCACATTTCTTTAGCTGTCGAGCAATGGGATACCCGATAATACTCATCAGCACTAAGTGCTGAAATTAGCATATTTCGAGCCCTCCAATCACTCGACCACTTTTTCTCATCTTTCTCATCGTAATCATCTTCTGGTTTAGGAACTATGGCGCCAGCCTCATTTCTCATAGTAATTTGAAAAGGACCATTTTAAATGGCAGCCCACACATTCCTATCAACAGAATTTATGTGAACTCGCATGCAGTCTTTCCAGTAGCCATAATTTTCACCGTTGAAAACAGGCGCTCTATTATACGCCCCCTTTGGTTCAGAATCCATATCGTTACAAGCAGCCACAAAGCACCAGCGAACCGACGCTCTGATACCACTTGTTAGGCGGTGTGGCTAGTGATCGGGAGGGGGGGTGAATAGATCACCTCCTTGAAACTCAAGGATTTAAAAATACTTATCAGAGTTTTTGAAAGTTAGCGGAAAAATACGATCCCGAATCGACTTCCGTCTATTCTGGACCAGCTACTAGAAAACCGGACACACGAATTAATGCTGGATTTATATTAGGATGACAAAGATTTATTAACACCAGATTAGGATCGAATCAAATGCACTTATCATACAAATACTATTTCCAATGAACAAAAACTCAGCTGACAGTTTTGTCAAACACTTGGCGTGTATGTGTTCAATGATTAACAATAATGGTGATTTGATAAAAGTTTTCTTACCACTATTGTATCATGAAACGTTAAGACACAATACACCAAATGAATCACAAAATTGTTGAAAACGTAAAGAGAGATAAAGACAGAATACGATACGCAGAGATTTGGTAAGGAAGTTCCCCACTTTCGTCCTCGCGTGTGGGTACGTCTACCTCTCAATTTCAAACTGAAATTGAGACCTGTTATATCAATAATGCTGAATTCTTTGTTTACAAGGTTACAATACAAAGCCAGAAATCTAAACCCCAAGATCTTCCTCTTGTATGAACCTTCACTTGATCTGAGCTTAATCAAGAATTTCCCCTGCAAGAATTGCAAACAATTCACCGGTTCCACGACCTGTTTGCGAAATTACCAAATTTCCAAACCCTACGCTGCGGCTGAATATGTTCTGCAAACGTGACTACCAAACCCTCAAGAACACACCCGTTCTTGAAGGACAAACCAGATGGTTTTTCCTCGAAACCCCCTTTGAATCTTCAACTCAGCTGGATCCTTGATCGTTCCACTGAACGTTATCTCGATGATCCTTTAATCCGAAGAACAAGAATGATTATGTGTTGATGTTCTTGAATTAAAGTGATTGAGAAGATGATGAAGATAAAGTATCTTTCAGGTCTCTAAAACTGCTCCCAAAATTGATGCACACCAAACTTGCTTTTGCTGTGATTACACAATTTTCACTCTAACGAATTCCCTTACTTCAAACTGAACTATCATAACCTTCTTATATGTGAAACAGAAACGGTTAAAAAAAGAAATAGCTTTATGTATCGATTCGAAACTCGTATGAGTCGATACATGGTAGTTATATAACATACATGAGTCGACACACAGATATATGCATCGATGCATCCTGTAACTTTGTTTAATTTCAGAAAGTAAATTCAATCATGCATCGATACATAATACGAATGAATTGATACATAGCATAATTTTCAGAAACATCAAAGAAGCATGTATCGATGCAAAATTCGTATGAATCGATACATGGCTTAACAACAAAGAAGCATGAATCGATCCATACTGAAGCAAACTCGTTTTTGTGATTTTAACAGAGGAATGTGTCGATGCAAGACAAACATGAATCGATACATACATAAGGAAAATTGTTTTTATGATTTCAATAAAGATATGTATCAATTGTATTGTCTTTAAAACATAGTATAGGTATAAAATCACATATATGTACCAACTAAACATGCATACTAATCTTATAACATGCACATCAAACACATAGGCATTTATTTATGCATTTATCACACAATTTGCTATCATACAAAACTTAAAAGATTGCTCACATTAGGGATCCACGTTTGGTTAATTTGGTTCTTCTAGGTAATTAGAGATGAAGATTGCTTAATGATACATGAATTTAGTTTGAAACTTTTCTACTAGCATATGTTTATTGTTGTTATTTTTTGTTGTTGGAGGCAGACCGTAAGGTTTTAGATCTACTTCAACATGATGGATAGGGATTTCTCTTCTTGACTCTGACATCTAGGCTACCTATGGCTAGTTCTTTTAATGTTTCTTGAAGAAGATTGGAAATGGGATTTCGACCTCTTTTTGGGAGGATACTTGGAAATAGGGGTGTTCAAAAATTTGGTTAAATGATCCAAATACCTAATCTGAATTGAATTGAACCATAAAAAACTCAAAGCATTTAAATGGTTAGTAAACTGAATTGTTTATTTTAACCAATTCAATTAATCTAATTGAATTTAAAAACCAGTTTAAACTGTTATAAACTCTTTTCACAAATTTCTGCTATCAATTTCACTTTGAATTAAAATAACTTACTTACCGTTGTCTTAATAATTATTTATTTGTTGTGTTTTGTGTTTTGGATGTGAAGATTGATGAGAAATGTATTGGTTTGTATTCTTATGCATGAAAATTATTTAGCAGCTATAGTAAAAATTATACAATAATGGTTGTACAGTAAGTGTTGGGGAATCTATTTAGCAGTTATAGTAAAAATTGTGATGAACCATTTGGTCTGGAATAAAAGGAGAGTTGAATTTCATAGTTGTCACTTTCCATACACCATAACACATAACTAGCTAAAGATTATGCAGAAAAGGTAAATGATAGATCATAAGTATGAAAGATGTAATAATAATGCCACATGTTTGTGTTGGAAAACAAGTATGAGTTGTGTTGAGAATCAAGTATGAGTTCTAAGTCCCACATTGCTTAGAAAAGTGAAGGTTAAGCACTTTATAATTAAGAGGGCCCATACACCTATCAGCTTAAGGTTTTGGGTGAATATGTGGTGTCTCTCTCACTCATTTGGGTGAGTCTTTGACCTTTAGGTGAAAGTTTGACCCAATGTGTATGCTTTCCCTTCATGAAGACCCATCAGTGGTATCAGAGCCCGATTCGAGTAAGAGACTGACTCCTTGTGTCGAAAGTCTTCCTGACATGTTGGTCAGGCAGTGTGTTTCGTTGAAATGCCCATCACGAGATAAGGGTGTCTCTCAACAGTGGTACAAGCATGTGGATGAAAGAGCTTCTGCTTGAGGGGGAGATTGTTGGAAAACAAGTATGTGTTGTGTTGAGAATCAAGTATGAGTTCTAAGTCCCACATTGCTTAGAAAAGTGAAGGTTAAGCACTTTATAATTAAGAGGGCCCATACACATATCACCTTAAGGTTTTGGGTGAATATGTGGTGTCTCTCTCACTTATTTGGGTGAGTCTTTGACCTTTAGGTGAAAGTTTAACCCAATGTGTATGTTTTCCCCTCATGATGCCCCATCAGTTTGTACGTAGAGGACATGGTTCCAATGAAGAAAATATAAGGAACATTCAGTGATGCAATAAATTGTTATTTAAACCAAAAAGTTTAAACCAAAAAGTTTTTAAAAAACTTCTATATAAACCAATGTTTTTAAAAAATCCATATTTGAATTCAATTTTTTTAAAAAAACATAAAAATGGTTTTTTAAATATATAAGAAAACCAGCTTGAAATTTGGTGAAAAACATAATCCATTTCTTTTTTAAAAAATTGGTTTTAAACTGGTTAAAATAAATTAAACTGGTTTAAAATTATGAACTCGTTCTGAACTGGTTATAAACCGAATTGAATTGGTTTAACAGATTAACCACTTTTTGTTAAACTGGTTTTTAAGAACTGCACTGAACCAATAATATGGTTCGGTTTAATTAAATTCATGAACCATGAACACCCCTACTTGAAAATGTTTTATCCCTATTAGGGTGCACTTTTCTACGATTTATTTTCTTTCGAAACAATGTATGGAGCAAGTGGGAAAATTGGGTTGTGTGTTAATGGTTCTTAGTTTTCAAATCTTAAGTGAATTAGGAATCTTTTTGATTAGTCGTTTAAGTTGGTGGGATTTTTGGTTTAGTCCATTGATAATTTTATCTTTTCCACAAATGACGATAAATGGATTTTATCCCATAATAAGGATGATAAATGCTCAGTTAAATTGACTTATTCTTCACGTACCTGCCCTTCCATAGTTTACATCTCTCTCTCTCTCTCTCTCTCTCTCTCTTCCCTTTGTTTGGAAGAGTTTGAATCCTTCTAAGGTTATTATTTTTTGTGGGTAATTACTTAGAGATAGGATCCCCACACATGATAACCTTCTTAAGTGTCACGTGATTACCATCCATTAAGTATTAATAAAGATGTTTTAGTAATTATAATTTCCATTTTACATGAAATCTAGAAACATTATTTACAACTAATTAAATTTCTTAATTATAATTATAAAGAGTAATTATTTTAAAAATATTCTAACAAAATGTGCGGATGCATTAACTAATGCAGGGGTAGCTAGTGGAATTGACACCACCCTTTTGGATGATGTTCTGGTTTGGTTAAAAAAGTTAGTCGAGGATGATGCCAAATAAACTTCCTTCCCTAGATTAGTTTTGTTGTAGTTCTTTTCTCTTTTGAAACTTTTGAACTCTCATATATATATATATATATATATATATATATATATATATATATATATATATATATATATATATATATATATAGTTATAATGATAATTTACTAAAATTAAGATTATCTTTTTTAAATTATTATATTTATTAATGTGTGTACACCATTAAAAGTAATTCATTTTAAAGTATGAGAGTATTAAATATTAAGTGTTCACTTAGTCGGTAATCTACACCATTAAATGGGACCAACTTAGTAGGGTTAGAGATTAAACGTGTCACTCACTCAATCACCCCTACATCTCCATAACTTGACATTCAATGCATTATTTTTATAAAATTGAATAGAATATATTTTATTTAAATAAATAGACTTAAATACACTTTGGTCCTTTATTTTAATTGTTTTAACCTTTTACTCCACTAAGTGGGATTTGCGATAGGGGTGTATACGAGTTTGGTTGAATCGAGTTTGATCTAACCTGTTATCTAACTCGTTCAAATTTCAAAGGATTGAGTTCTTCGTCTAACCCGCAATTATATTATTAAAACCGATCTGTTCATTTATAGGTTGGGTTCATAGGTTGTGTTTCAAATAAATAAAAAAATATTTTTTATGATTTTTTTTGTCGGTTTTAAAAAAATGTAACACAACTCAATACAATCATACTTATTTATAGCACTCAAATTCGATGAAACAAATCACATAATATCTAATAAAATTCATCAACATGATATAACACTTGATAATAGTATAAAATTTAACAAGACACATTATTTTAATAAAATAAATAAGTAGGAAATGATACAAAAGAAAATAAGAAGCAAAATCTTAGAATAACGTAAACTCATTGGTCTAGTAGTATTATTGATGAAGAATAATATTTTTTTTGGAAAAATTATGGTTATTAGTGAGATATTAATTTTATATTTTTATATAAAATAATAACAAAAATAATAAGAAATTACTAATGTCACATCAATGGGTTGGGTCAACGGGCTCGCGGGTCGCAAAATTCAAACCTGATACCCGAACCAAAACTATATGGGTTGTTATGGGCTGGGTATACCCTTAAATGAATGGCTTCAGGTAATTTATGTGTTGGTTCGGTTCGGGTCAGTGAGTTCGTGGGTCGACCCGCACCCATGAACACCCCTAGTTGGCAACATGAATCAACTTTTGTCATAATGTTCTATCTAGGACCATGCTTATATCCAAGTTGTTAATCTCAAGATTTTTCTTAATAATTTCTCTTATAGTCTTTCAAGGTCTTCCTCTTCCTTTAGTAATTTGACTTTTCTCCATCTGATCTACTCTCTTTATCACCAAATCTACAGGTCTGTGCTTGCAGGTATAATTAAGAAGTGATCCAAGATCTTGAAGCTTATTGTAACACCCCAAATATACCCCGTGAAATATAAAAATAAATCAGAGTAACTACATCAAATATATTCAGGATGTCACGCAATTCAACTCAATCAGCTGCTCATATATAATTATATGTAACACGTGCAATAATTGAAAATTAGTTATAATAACTATAACAACTCAACATGTCTTAATTACAAAACTTTATTGAAATAGCGGAAGCATCAACATAAAAAGTTATTCACACCATAATTATTTTTCAAAATAACATAAACCACAACTACTCTAGAGATATCCAAAAATCTCTATCAAACTCAACATAACACAACGTTCCCTGACCCTGGTGTTACACATCAGAGCATACGCCGACACTAAAGGGAAAATAGAAGACTTCATCTTCTACTTACTTCAACTCTTCTATTGAGAGTTATATGCACGATGCCCATGTAAAGGCAACATTCAAACTGAAGGGGTGAGATATCATAAATAGATAAAGGAAAGCATGATAATAAAGCAAGCATTAGAGTATTTCATTCACATCACCCATTCCACACAATCAACACGACAACCATCCAACACAACAACAACAACATCCAACATACAACAAATGCAACCAATATACGATGCAATGAGACTCACAACCAAACAATGCATGTGGTACCACCGGTCCCTATTTCAGAACCCGACCCTTATTTTAGGATCACAATTCCCGTTAGAATTTCCATAATGTCTCTCACACCCCACATGGGCACACGACTTCCGTGATCGCTCACACCCCACATGGACACACGAATCATCCTGATCACTCACACCCCACATGGGCACATGATTACCATAACAACAATAACAACAACAACAACGATACGATTCCACAATTAGAATCCGGATAAGACGCTCACACCCCACATGGGCACACAACTTATCTCACAACTTATGCAACCATGAAATGCATGATAACAACAACAAGGACAATCTCAACAATGCAACATGCAACTATAGGCCAGCAACAACAACATGCCATACAGTCCAGCAACAACAGTATACAACATAGCAAGCATCCACAAGGCATTTAAAGTCATCTTACCCCACAACAAAATTCAATAAGCACAATAATATCATAAATTAACCAACAACGTTGTTAAATGTTTGGGTTTTATCATATGATAAAATGTATCAAAATCATATCTAGTTATCTATTTCTCTATTTCTCCCCCTTTGTTATCAATAAAAAGTATAGATAAGAATTGAAGAATAATAAAATTGATTGAGAAGTAAAAGAAATACTCCATATAAGTCAAAATTACAAGATGTGTATTGAAAAGGATAAAAATATATGAGAAAAGATAGTTCAGAGGAGAGATTGGTGGTGACAAGAAATACTCCATATAAGTCAAAATTACAAGATATGTACTGGACTCCTACCTTTGACCATCAAGCTTTAAGCTCCATCAAGCTTCAAGGCGCAATAGGTTATAGGAGTATCAGTCAAGCCAACTTTTTACACCTTCTTAACTATTCCTTCCTGAAAGAAAAGTTCAGAGAGAACTCGTCCATAAGGAATGAAGAAAGATATTTCCTCGTGATAGGCCATGATCTTTGACTTAATAAAGTTGAAGATGGTGAGAGGTAGGCTAAATCTAACCCTTGTTAGTAGGACGTACAGAAGATGCTTCTCATCAAAAGTGAGCAAGTTAAGATCCTCTTCTCGTGGCAGGAAATTTTTCCCCAACAATTGATGCCATATTTTTGCAATGGGAGTGAGAGTAGATGAACTTGCAGGCTTTTCATGGTTAGCATAAATACATTGAAGGATGTTGGAGATGAATGAGTTGTTGCTTGTGAACTGTTCAACATAAAATCCATTATCTTCACACTTTATTGCTTTAGCAATAAGTGGTGGAGTAATGATGATTGGGAACCTAAAGAATCTGACTGGATTTCAAAAGCATCCTTGCCGATTTTCTTAATGGATGCATTCACCCATATTTATTTGATGGGAACAGGGTAAATAGGTCCATAGATCATGTCAAAGTAGTTGTCCCACCGTTGAAAAGAGAGTTCTTTGAAGATCAAACCCTTGTTCCTTCAGTTCTTCAAAGACAACAAACTTTTCATTTAGGGTGAACAAGAGGTTTTCGTCACCAACGAAAGTTCTGGAAGCCATCTCTGTGGTTTTGGGCTGGCTAAGATGAAAGAGAAAATAAGAATTTTCAGAGAAGTTTTGAAAAGAAAAGAGAGGTTATGCGGAGTGAGTAGTGGATAGGGTGTTTAAATAGAGTGGGAAAAGCAAGTGTAAATGATTTTGAATGAATCAAGGTTCAGAGTTGAGACAAATGAGAACTCAACCGCCACATCAAAAACTCACATTAATAACTTCTACAATAAGGCATGTTAGTTGGCACACTTGATAGAAAAAATCATTACTATTTTAGAAAGGATACAGAATTAATGACATAGGGGGCGCCCAAACATTATTTTATTTTACCCAACCCAAAAGTCATTCAAGCGTTTTTGACGGCTAGAAGATTTAGCTGGACAGTTTTCCACTTCTTAGCCACAACAATAGCACTTGATTTTAACCAATAATATAGGTCAGAGTCCATAAGACAGAAAATCCTAGAGGGATTCTAACTTAGGACATTCTAACCCATAGAACCTTCTAACTTTAGAGGCTTAACTAGTTCATAATCATGTTTCCCAGAATTACATTTTAACCATCCAAAGGCTACACATATTCAGATTTATCATTTAATCTGGAAAATTTTCCATTTTCAAATTCCTCAAGATAAAAATAAGTTTATCCTCATCAAGGTGTTTTGTAAAGATATCAACCCATTGATGGTCTCTATGAATAAATTTTAAGTCTAAAATTCCCTTATGAACATGGTCTCAGGTAAAGTGGTGTTTTATCTCAATGTGCTTAGCCATAGAGTGTAAGATGAGATTCCTAGAAAACAAATAACATAAGTATTATCATAATGTTACTATCTTATTATTGATATTTTTCTAGTTGAATCTTCATCCAGAGAATTTGTGTGCTACAACCAAGTGCTTTTTATTCTGTCAGCTTTCACTAGTGCTTTTTATTTCAATTCTATCTCTAGCATAATCAGCATCGCATTAACCTACTAACTTGTAATCTTCTGATTTATTTTGTTCTACCTTTTTACTTTTCTCATCTTTTCCTAGAGTGCAAGTTGGATGCATTGGAGTCTTAAATGGTTTGATATCATCCATGTCAAACTTCTTCAAAAGTTATTTTGTATATTTGCTCTGGTGAATGTAGGTACCTTCTAGAACTTGATTGATTTGTATTCCCAGAAAGAATTTTAATTCTTCCATCAAGCTCATTTCAAATTCAGCCTACATAGACGTAGAGAATTCTTGGCAAATAGTAGCATTAACAAAACCAAATATAATATCATCACCATAAATATGGACTATTAAAATATCATTTTTGTATGATTTATAGAACAGAGGTGGTCAACCTTTCCTCTACTAAAGCTATTTTTCAAAAGAAAGTTGCTAAGGATTTCATACCAAGCTCTAGGAGCTTGTTTCAGACCATACAATGATTTCTTAAGTTTGTAAACAAAATCAGGATTTTAATGACTTTCAAACCTAAGAGGTTGATGAACATACACTTCTTATGTTATGTATCCATTCAGAAATTCACTTTTAACATCCATTTGATATAAATCAATATCATAGTTTACCGTAAAGGATATTAAGAGATGAATGGATTCTAACTTGACCACTGGTGCAAAGGATTCAGTATAGTTAATTCCTTCTTATTTATTATAGCCTTGTGTAACCAGTATGGCTTTGTTTCTTACCACATATTCTTGCTCATTTAATTTGTTTCTAAAAATTCACTTGGTTCCAATGACATGTTTTCCTTTGAGTCTTGGCACTAGATCCCACACATCATTTCTGGTGAACTGATTTAATTCTTCTTGCATAGCCAATATTCATTATGTGTCTAGTAGAGCTTCATCAATGGATGTTGGTTCTGTGATAAACACCAAACCAAGAAGCATTTCTTCATCTTGTTTGAATGAAAATCTGGTTCTTATAGGTTTTGTCTTGTCCCCCAAATTCATCTCTTCAGGATGAGAGGATCTTTGCTTGTACTTTCTCTGAGGTGCTGGTGTCTCAACAACTTCTGGTGTTGATTATTTAGTTTCATGTTGAGCACTTATAGAGTCTTTATCCTTAAATTCCATGTCTTCATAGTTTGAAAAGATGATTTCCAAATCTACAAACTTTTCAACTTGCATTGACTTTTTCAGAGTCAAGCTTATCATCAAACTTAACATGAATTGATTCCTCAACAATTCTTATTTCAGTGTTATATATTTTGTATCCTTTTGAGCGTTCATATTATCCTAACATGATACACTTTTGGCCTTTAGAATCAAACTTTTTTAAGTTGTCTTTAGTATTGAGCATAAAACAAGTACAACCAAATGGATGAAAGTAAGAAATGTTGGGCTTTCTGTTCTTCCAAAATTCATAAGGAGTCTTATCAAGAATAGGTCTTGTAAAGATCCTATTATGAATGTAACATGCATTATTCAATGCTTCTGCCCATAAATTCTTTGCAACACTTGCTTAGCTTAGCAAAAAGTTGTCTCTCTTGTAAGATGGATAAAACGATTCTTAGGTGTTCTCTGTGCTCTTGAGGATCACGAGAATAAATAAGAATGTCATCAATGAAGATCACTACAAATTGGTCCAAGTAAGGTTGAAATATCCGATTCATATAATCCATAAAAACTGCATGAGCATTCGTCACACCGAAAGGCATTACTAAGAATTCATAATGACCATAATGGGTTCTAAATGCGGTCTTTGGTACATCTGAACTCTTCACACGAATCTGATGATAACCCGACCGTAAATCAATCTTCGAGAACACACAGGCTCCTTTCAATTGATCCAACAGATCGTCTATCCTTGGTAATGGGTACTTGTTCTTGATGGTGACCTTATTCAACTGACGATAATCAAAACACAACCGCATTCCACCATCCTTCTTCTTTACCAATAACACTGGAGCTCCCCAGGGCGAAACACTTGGTCGAACAAAATGTGTAGCCATCAATTCTTCCAATTGATCCTTTAATTCTCTTAATTCAAGTGGTGCCATCCGATACGGAGAAACGGATATTAGAGCCGTTCCCGGTATCAGGTCAATGGAGAATTTCATTTCCCTTTCCGGAGGAAGAGAAGTGATATCCTCGGGGAAAACTTCGGGGAACTCACAGACTACCGGAATACTCAAAACCTGAAGGTTGTTACTCTCCTCCTTAGTAAGAACCAAAGGAACATATTTTTCCTTCTCAAATAAGAAATTTATCATTCCAATCGTACCTTCTAATATAGTAGTCAACACATCCTTCGGAGTAGCCTCTACGGATGGAATAATGATTAGCTTTTCCTCACAACCGATAAATACCGAATTAGCAGAAAGCCAATCCATTCCCAAAACAACATCCACTTTCTTAAGCGGCAAACAAATAAGATCAATCTGAAAAACTCTTCCATCCACAGACAAAACACAATTTTCACACATTAAAAGTGTTTCAACTATCTCATCCATGGCAGTAGTAACCACCATGGGCGGAGACAACGGAACAGCTTGGAACCCAAGTCGCTTCACACATTGCATCGATACAAAAGAGTGTGTGGCTCCACAATCAAATAATACAAAGCACGGATTCCCATTAATGAAACGCGTACCAGCAATCAAAGAGTTGTCACCCTTTGCTTTCTTCGCATCCAAAGTTTATACTCGGCCAGTATTCCTCCCTTGTGTCTGATTCCTACTCTGAGGGCAATCCCTCGCCATATGACCCACCTTATTACACTGATAACACCCCATTCCTTCGAAACTGCATCTACCCAAATGCATCTTTCCACAAAAACGGCACACAGGAGGTGCACTATTCCTAGAACTTTGATTTTGCTTCCCTTTGAAAGCTTGTTATCTCGGTCTAAATTGTTGATTCGATCTTCCACCATCACCTTGATTCATCCTACTAAATTCTCCTTCCGCTTGCACCTTCTTCAAGCTGTGTTCTGCCACGTAACACTGCCTTAGCAATTCAGCATAACTAGTGAACTCCCTCTGAGACACACTATGCAAAATTTCAGCCCTCAAACCAAAAAGAAACTGATCAATCTTCCACCTCTCGTCCTGAGCATACAGGGCTTGCCTAGAATAAGCAGCCATTACCTTAAACCTCTCAGCATATGCGGCTACAGTCAAAGTACCCTGTCTCAACTGTTGAAATTCAAATTCCTTCTGGGTCCTTAAGGAACTTGGGAAATACTTCTCCATAAAATTAATCTTAAACTGCCCCCATACCTTAGGTACCTCCTGTATAGTCATCAAGGCCGAGGCACTCTCCCACCACCTCATGGCAGGACCCTTCAACAAATGAGAAGCAAAAATCACTTTGTTTTCCTCACTACACTGGACTATTAAGAAAATTCTCTCCATGCCGGCTATCCATTCGTGAGCCTTTATAGGATCTAACCCTCCCTGAAATTCCAGAGGATTCATATGGATGAAATCCCTAAAGCTTCCCCATGCAACTTCTGGAACAACCACTGGAGGATACAGACCCCCAGTCATTTGTTGTACCATCTGTTGCATAAACTGATTCTGTTGATGTTGCATCTGCTGCAGAAACTGAGGTCATGGGACATTTTCCTCGCCGCCTGGCGAATTAGTCCCTGCCGGAGTGGTTCTGGATCTACCACGATTGTTTCTGCGCTCGTCGTCCATGTTCCTAAATGTCATACAGATAGGATTAAGTTAATCAGGCTCAATACCATAAATATAACACTTAAGACCAATGGCGACACAACGCATATGAAACGGAAAGAAATACTTATACTATTTCATGGCTAGGTCGAGGATACGACCTGCTCTGATACCTACTGTAACACCCACATATAATATCATACATCAAAGCATAAATACTATACATGAATCCAAGTATTTGGTACTGAAATCTACAAGTTCCTAGTTAAAACATTATATACATTACATGCCCTACACACTAATACAAAGAAACTACCAAGGCATAATGTATACAAGATGTCCCAAGACACTAAGAACTAGATCAACCAATGATCTCAAAATAATCTCCACAACGGAAGTCTTGCCATCCCAAAAAGCCAAGGAAAATAAGGATAATCAAACGACTTTATCCTTACCCTTCGCGGAACCTGTAGTACCTGTAATATAATCAACAACGTGGGGTGAGATACATCAAATCTTAGTGATTTCCCTATCTTATAGGTCCTCTCGGCTTTACAAGGTTCTATCACACCTAACTTAAGTCAAAAGGGAAGGGAAGTGACCTTGAGTACTCACACACACTATATGGATCCATGTTCATGAGTATGTTAACTCACAATTCATCACTAATCAATAACCTTACCAAGGCATCCCCTTTTCCCATCCGCTTCTATGTCTAGAAGTCAACCCGAGTCACGGATCCTTGTAGTTACTTGGCATACGAAATGGATTCGGGAACAACGGCCTGTTAACCGTAAACCGTCACTTCTCATGGCATGTTAACCATCGCAAGTATCTTCCCGTAGGTTCCATTCATACTATAACATTGGGAATCAAACCTGCCAAGTAAATGTGCCTGTATTTCAGAGGGGCTCGAGACTCATGAATGCCTCTCAAGGGCCATGGTTACGATTACGTGATCACACACAACAAAACAATATATAATTATATTTGATAATCACAAGGGCACATTCTCCTTAAGACCTCTTTTGTCTTTTATCAATTTAAACACAATAAAACATGATCCATACTAGTGTAATTCTTTCCATACCATTTGGTAATAGACGCACGCCTCGACCTCTCTTGCACGAGCGTCGTCATTATGTTATTCAACAATTTCCTAGCCATCACTAGGTTCCAACATAATTCATGGTAAGGTTTCCTCACACTACCTATTTCATATTTTAACATGCATACACTCTCATACATGCTTAACAACAAAAGAATAGGTAAACATAAGTCAATTATACAATGGGATCACACAATTCAACATATTACAAAGCTACACCATTTTCGGTTCCCTCCGATTTATTTAATCGGGCACCAAAACTGATAATTTCAACTTCCATGAGATAGAGTATTCTCACAGCTCTCCATCGGTACCAAGAACGCCCCGATCAGAGTCATGGTTCAAAAGTTATGGAGGAAACAATTTGGAAAGATATGTCATGTTCGCTAGGCGAATCCCCAGCGAACGTTCGCTTTCGCCTTCGCCGTGCGAGCCCTGGCAAACTGAAACAGAACTAAAACGACACAAAGTACGCTTTGCGAATCTCCAGCGAGCATTCGCTTTGCCCTTCTCTTTGCGAACCTCTGGGCGAACCAAGTTAGAGCCAAAAGGATACAAAGTTCACTTTGGGAACTACTGGCGAACCTTCGCCTTGCCCTTCGCTGTGGTTCGCTTTGCGAACACGCGAAAATCCAGAATTTCTCAGCAACGTACAGCAAGTCCTTTGGCTCAACAATTCATTCAAAAACATGATCAAACACCCAACCAAGCATTGACAGATGATCACACATAGATATCAAACATACTACACAGTTTATATCACATTTCATCCGTTAGATTCTTAGATTTAGCAAGATTTCTCATTTTCTCACAATATCTAACCTAACTCAAAACTCAAGAAATTGCTACAACTAATGTTTCTATCTAGAACCCACCTCAATACAAGATGATGATGAAGATTGGATGATGATTGAATGAAGAAGAGATGATGATTCTTGATCTTGGGCTCTTAGGGTTTTCTTCCTCTTTCTTTCCTTTCTTTCCTTTCTTTCCTTTCCTCTTCTTCTTCTTTCTTTCTATTTTCTATCTTTGTTCCAAATGAAGAGAAAAAGGAAAAGGAAATGATATAGAGAAACTCAATTAGATAGTAACACTACTAAAAGTCCAAAAAGTCTCTACAACACCAAAAGATAAAACCTCAGAGTCAGATAATATTAATTTGATCTGCTCTGAGCTCATCAGTTTACTCTAATTATCTTATCTAATAAATTCTCAGAGTAAACCGGAACCTAGTTGATCATACAAATATTATCCAGAGTAAAAAAAATTTACGGGGTATTACAGTCATTGTTATAAATAAAAATCACTCACATTGAAATTTGTAAATTCTAGTATTACTATCTAATATACTTTTTATTTAATTCCAAACTATTTAATACAAATATTCATCAATTAAATATTAACAAATATGTTTTAGTAATTTTAATCTCTATTTTACATGAGATTTAAAAAAATTTAAAATAATTAACTTTTTTTTAATTATAATTAAAGGGAGTATTGTATTCATTATTTAAAAAATATTATATTATATTTTATATTTATGATTATGAAAATTTTATCTTTCTTTTACGTATTGTATTTATTAATGTGTATAGAAACATTGAAAGTCATTTATTAAGTAGGATAGTATTAAATATTAAGTGTTCCTTCATGTAGCGAGCGATTTTGGACGCGGTTCTTAAGCGCTGGTCGCTCTCTGCGGTTGAGCTTACTACATGTCGATTCATTTTTTATCCTATTAAGGCTGATGAAGGAAGGGAAATAGATGTCTCCAATTAACCCTGCTTTGCATACTGAGTTTAAACAGCGGTCTGTTAGGTTACGAATGCTATCAATGTGGGGGGCCTTTGTACTGGTTATTTGTATTTTCGCCAATACGGTTTTCTTTTTCTCTTTCTAGGACTTTCTAGCGGGGAACAAGGATTAGGATGTTAGGACTGATGCATGAGAGTATGGGATTTTGGGTTTTTGTTTAGTGTGCTCACTAAGATTTTTCTTTCAATCTTATGGCTACGTATTCCCGTTTACCGAAATAGGGAAATCAGAGCGTTCATAGTTCCTCCTATTCTATGGGAGGAAATGGTATTTTGGTGTCTTGTTCAAAGCCCAAGACGTGAAGCGAAAGGTGGTTTGTATCTTGTTCAAAGCCCAAGATGTGAAGCTAAAAGGGTGTTGACTTTAGAGAGAATTTGTCATCTCTAAAGAGAGGGGGGTTGTATGTCACAATTGTTTTATAAAGGAGAATTACTTTAACCGGGATATGTGAATCCGGCAATGCCATAATTTCCTTTATAGGGGATTTTTAACCTGAAGGAGAAGACTTTAACTCAGTGTAGAGCAATGCCATCTTTCCTTAGGAATTTCTCATGCTAAAAGAGGGACAGTAGCATGGATGTAGATGATCCAGAGGCTTGCCGCTTACAGTAATTAGATGAAGGGGAAAGAGTTGTTGATGTTTGTGTACTGTGAACGAGGCACAGCTTTGATGCTAAAAGGTTAATTGGATTAACCAGTAGTTTTCTTATACAAAGCCTAAGAGGAGGCTAATATGTGTCTCGTACAAAGCCCGAGAGAGAGGCTAAAAGGTTTTGACTCGACGATGGAGACTTTTGGTATCTCGTATAAAGCCCGAGATGGAGGCGAAAGGGTGATTGACTCAACGAGGGAGTCTCTTTATGTGTCTTGTACCAAGCCCGAGAGAGAGGCTAAACGTTGTTTGACTCCGCTGGGGAGAATCATTGTACAAAGCCCAAGAGGAGGCTATGGTTACTGTTTCAGTTGAGTGACAGGTCCAACATACTGATTTTAAAGAGAAAATCAGTTCTTATATGAGCAACACTGTACTCGAGGATTTGATTCAAAGATCTGGGATATTTCCTGTTCTTCAAGGAAGTGGGAAATTCGAAGGGTATTGAGATTGTTCGAGTCCACGGGTTTTCTTCCTATTTTGACGAAGGGGTCACTTGAGAATGTCTGGAAAACTCAAGGAGATTAGACTGTCCGTGTCTAGAGTTTCATCTTTTGTACCATGCTTTGAGAAACAGTAGTAGACTCTTTGAAAGGACTGTTCTATGCAGATGACTAATTTCTGTTCCTATACCTCTAGGAGGTCGTCGGGACAATTTGTACGAAGCCCAAGAGGAGGCTGGAAACTTTTAAGAAGCCGATCGGTCCTTGTACGAAGCCCAAGAAGAGGCTATCATTCCCGGAGGAAGAGATCATTATACGAAGCCTAAGAGGAGGCTGTGAATACTTCTAAGAAGCTGTAGGGTCCTTGTACTAAGCCCAAGAGGAGGCGGGGTTGCTTTTAGGAAGCCTGTGGGTCCTTGTACGATGCCCAAGAGGAGGCCGATGCTTTTAAGAAGCCCGTGGGTCCCCAAACCCCGAGAAATTCAAGGCAAGCTATTCACAAGGAATAGATCAAGTCAGGAAAGTTCGAGAATTTGGAAGAAACTCAAAGATGCCATTCACGGAGAATACATTCATCTCTGGGAATAGAGTTTCTTGACAATTCCTAATGAGGACAGCCGAAGAGAAGACTGTATCTGGTGATCCTATTGGGGATCTAGTTGTCTATTTCTACGAATAAACGAAACGACGTCACCTAGTTCTAGACACAGTTGCCGGGGAAACTCAAAATATCTATACTATTATTACACAGTTGATATGAGTTTATGAAAGAAGACTTACAGTGAAACAGCCCCACAATACAGTTACATGTATATGAAAGCGGTAAATGAAAGCAATAACCACTTACTCGGCTGTAGAGCTTCCATGCTGTTTGGTTAGTTGTTCAACAAAGACAGATTGAAAACAACAGTATATTCAAAATCAAAGGAGAAAGTGCTTTGAAAAGGAAAGATTTGGGGCTTACAGCTCAAGGAGAGGCCCAGGGTTTTATCAGTGAGCGCACTGTTGTTTTGAATTTGTACAGAGGGACTTATACAAGTGACTGTGGGCCAAAAAGGTTTTCTGTACAAAGGGATGGGTCTTACACTCTCTCAAGAGGCCCAAAAAGTTTTAAAGAAAAAGAGTGGGGCTTATAACACAAGGGTAGGCCCAGATGATTTTTCCGTTTAAAATGGCGACCGCGCCGAGGTTTTCTTTTAACGCAGAGGGACTTTTACAATAAGTGAGGCCCAAAAATGGTTTTTGTTAAAAGGGGGTTGGGTCTTACACTCTATTAGAGGCCCAAAAGTTTTGAATAGGTCTTATAGCTCAAGGAGAGGCCCAGTGTTATTTTTAAAAGGCGACGATCGCGCCGTTTGTTTTTTGACGGTATCGGGACTTATACAATACTGAGGCCCAAAAATGATTTGGTCAAAAAAGAATTGGGTCTTACACTCTATTAGAGGCCCAAAGTGCTTTGAAAATGATTTATGAGGGTTGAATTAATCCAAAAACCCTAATTTGTTTTCAAAAATGTATTTAATTGAATAAAAATTCAATTAAAATGATCAAAATTGTTTAACATATGAAAAACAAATTGTGATCTTGGATTAATGCTTCAAAAATTAAGTATTGACCTACAAAATAATTAGAAAGCATTAAAAGTTGCAAAATCAATGTGGAAAAAATATTTAAAATGTCAAAAACAATTAAAATATTAATTCTTTGCAAAAATATCAATTATTTGAAATAAATAATATTTTTGGGATTTTTTGATAAAATAAAATATTTTAACATTTTTGTGAATTATTAAAAAAAGAATCAACTCAAAATCATTAAAACTCAGAGAGAAATTAATTTTTGAATCAATTAAACAAAAATCACAAAATTCAAATATTCAAATTTCTGAAAATGGCGCCAAGAACACACCAAGAACACGCGCGTGTTCTGAGTTTCCCAGATTTGCGTTTTCCATTAAATCTCATGGAATACTTAACCATATCATGCAATCCGCATACCAATCAACTCGTTTCAACCTCACGATCATGTCTATAACACTTAATTTCATTTAAATTAAACATAAAACATGAAATCACGAAGAAACCTCAAGAACCCGAATTTCTGCATGAAGGCTAGGATTTTTGATACACGATTCAAACAAAGCAATTAATTGAGGGAAAACATTCCATGCATGATTATGAACATATGGCCAAATTATTGTGCAGCAAAAATTGCATGGATCATAGAGTTAGAAGAGCTCATGCTTACCACTTGCAGCTGGTGATCGTGATTTGTGTAGGAGGTGTTACAGTTGTGTTGTGATGATCTGAACAGCTTCCCTAGGTGCTATGGAGTGTGTTTGAATGCTTGGACTTGATGGAAATTGGCTGGATCACTTCATGGCATCTCAACTGCACTTTGGTTAAAACCTTGAGCAATTGACTGGTGATTCTGAGAAATCAATGTTCCAGTTGTTGTTTAAGTGTTTGATCAGCTCATATGTGATGTATATGAGGTGTGTGAGTGATTGGTTTGAGTGGAATTGCCCTCTAGCTCAAAACCCGATAGTTACCTTGCTAAGAAAGGCATTTTTGCCAAGAGAAAGAGATTTTGAGAAAGGCAAGTGTTGTAGGCCTTTGGTGTACTTAAACTGAACACAATTGAGCTCTATTTATAGTAGAGCAAGTTTGTTTTGCAAGGAATAGTGAATGGCAACTGCTAAGTAGGTTTGGCCAATGTTGGCAAATGAAAATCCAAGTCTCCTCTAGCCATTGACTAGAGGTTAGGGCACAGAGCTTTGGTTCCCTTGGTCTTGGATAAGTCTTGACTGATTTTAGATGAGAATGGCTCAGTCCATGCCACCTTGATGCTTCCATTGAATGCTTCAATCCAAATTTGGAGTCTTGTCCCTATTTTGGTCATTCTAGGTTCAACATGCTATTTCTTGTTCCATGGACTTTGGAGGCTTGGCTCAGTGATTGTCCCCTTTAGATTCAATCCTCAGATGTGTCCAAGTGGATAGGAGCATTTGAATTTGGCTAATTTTGGCAAATCGAGCAAAATTGCAAATTCTGCCTTGCCTTTGACAGATTTCAGCAAGGCATCTTGCCAATGTCATATCTCATAGTGTAAGTTGAATTTTGTAATGTTCTTGACCATTTTGGAAAGCCCTTACATGATACAACAACTGTTTGAACATGTTTGGTTTTGATCTCTTTTGATTCCAAGTGAAAAATCCCCCTACATTTGGCAAAAAGTAAGGCAAAATCTGACTTAGTGAAATTTTCACTAAGTGTTGGAACAAAGTGTTTTCTCTTGATTTTGATCACTCCATAACTCAAAATCCATGAGGAATTTGGACATAGGTCAGCATGAAGCTTTTGTAGAGGGCAATGAGATCTACAAATCAAGCTTTGAATGGGGCACAATGGCCTTGTGGTTTAGGAGTTATGGTCCTCCAAAGTTGGTGCATTAGTGGCACTTTTTCATGACTTAGAAAAATTTCTAAGTTTTATGGTTACCCCTTTTACAAGTTATCCAACTTTTCTTGATTTTTTTTGATGAATGATGATTCAAATCATACATTAACATCATTTTAGGGTTAAAAATTCATTTTGGTGAAAAATCTCAAAAAGTCAAAGTTGACTTTTGTGCACAGTTGACTTTTTATCAGATGAATTCCAAACTGTGCAATTCTTCAGAAAATCATGTCCTTGACCTAAATCAAACTTGATGGACATGTTCCATGGGTGTTATAAGGTATATTGAATCATGTCTTAGGGTTTGGGATCATGTCCTGGTCAAAAGTCAAAGTTACAGTTGACTTTTTCCTTAAAACCCTAACTGTGGTGCAGATGAAATTGAGACTTGTTGCTCAAGCTTCTTGGATTAATCCATTGTTCCAAATGTATCAATATAGTTCATTAGAGACCCTCAAACCCTCTCTTGAGGTCTTGGCTCATGGTTTGTCCCAAAAGTCAACTTAGGGGTGAATTAGGTCAAGAAACCCTAATTCCTGATTTTTGATGAATGCATCCCCTGAGGCAAGATTGACTTGATGATTGGGTCCATGAGGTTCCGTGGAGTATATTAGATTAGGTTTTGGATCATTGGCTTGTGTCCAGATGAAAAATTTCCATCTGGAGGCTCTAGTCGACCAAAACCCTAATTTGGTGACACTGTCGATCTTGAGACTTGATCTACCTAGAAGGGAGCAGCCTTGTGCTTGATCCTTGAAGTGGGAGTCCTTTTGATCCATTGTGGATATTTTAGAGGTTAGACAAGTTGAAGATCATGTCATTCCTTGATTGATCCTTTGTCTAAGCACTCAGAGAGGGCTTGAAACCCTAATGTTGATTGTAGTGGATGCTCACCCATCTTTGGGGAGACTGATGAAGTATGATGGTTCCCCCATATTGTAATGATGATTTTCACAAAGAAGAAAGAGACATAGGACAGCTACGGGAGATTCAGATGATGATGACCAAGCACCGTATAGTTGGAGTAATTTTATGTCAGCTAGGGCATTTAGATTTGATAATTAAAACTTAAAAGTGTCTTTGTTGTCTTCAATATTCACGAGTTTAATTTAGATGTATTAAATATGAAACTTGCACTTATGAAACTTTATATGATACTTGCATTTTGTTGTCTTCAATATGACACACAATTCTTATTAAACTTATTTAAATTTGTGGTAAACTCATCACATAACCTTGAATAATGGGCCGTCATAGTAAGTATCATTTTACAACAACACTCTACATAACAACGCCTGCGCCCGCGTGATTATACATCTTTCCCAACCGTTGTTAAATGGGTTTTCCGTAGTAGTGTCAATATCATAAAGACGAAGTGTGGACCATGTGGCTCGTGCGTAGCATGGGTATAACTCTAGTTATAAACAAATATATTCAACAACTAACTAGGGGTGTACATGGGTTGGGTTGGACCGGGTTTGGCCTAACCTGTTCAAACTCCAATGGGTTGAGTTTGTCGTCCAACCTGCAATTTCATTGGTAAAACTAACCCAAACCGACCCATTCATTATTGGGTTGGGTTGGGTTCGCGGGTTGTGTTTCAAATAATTTTTTTTATGATTTATTTGTCGGTTTAAAAACAATGTAACTCAATACAATCATACTTATTTATAACACTCAAATTCGATGAAACACATCATATGATATTTAATAAAATTAATCAACATGACATAACAATTTATAGTAGTATGAAACAACAAGACACATTATTTTTATAAAATACATAAGTTGGAAATGATACAAAAGAAAATAAGAAACAACATTTAATCTTAAAATTACGTAAACTCATTGGTCTAGTAGTATGATTGGTGGAGAATAAAACTTTTTTTTGGAAAAATTATGGTTATCAGTGAGATATTAATTTTATATTTTTATTTAAAATAATAATAAAAAAAATAAGAAATTACTAAAGTTACATCATTAATTTGGGTCAACGGGTCCATGGGTTGCAAAACTCAAACCCGATACCCGGACCAAAACTATACAGATTGTTATGGGTTGGGTTGGATATACCCGTAAATGAATGGGTTCGGGTGATTTATGGGTTAGTTCGGTTTGGGTAAGCGAGTTTGTGGGTTGACCCGCACCATGATCACCCGTACAACTAACTTTAGCTCAGTTGGTTGACCGGGGGAGTGTAGTTGACAAACAAATATCCTTAAGTTCCTGGTTTGAATCCGATAAGTTGGATAGGTTAGATTGTTAATATTTGTTTTTTTTCTGTTGAAAATTAAATGCATGTTTTCCTAGTAAAAGTGTTTTTTTTATAAATGTCTTTAATTTTTATTTAAAAGGATTTTGGATGGTGCTATATGTATATATTTCTTACAAAACTTCTTACAAATGAAATAAAATTCTTCTCTATTTATAGATGAGATTTCTTGCACACCAAGTAATCTCTAACTAACTAACAAAATAAAGTAAATGTTAAGTCTGACTCTGTCAAGGTTAACTCCTTCGACAACCACATGCTTCGGCTACATATTTTGACAAGCTGTATTTGATTTTCTATCAAATACAATTAATACAAACTTTAGTCGACTCTTGTCGAACGCTCGATATGATCGACACAAATAATTACACATCCACCACATAATTCATTGTGGGTAAGCTATCTACATTCATCATAGTTCTCAATCTCTTGAAAAATTTGATTTGCACAACCTTCATTATTATATATAAAATCTGATTCTCTGATCTGCAGTGTTCAAGGATCAAATTTCCATTCTCTACCTTCTCTCTTAGGTAATGAAACATCATTTTGATGTGTCTTCTTCTTCCGTGAGCTATAATATTCTTTGCCATATTAATAGCCGACATGTTGTCGATCTTCATGGTCATTGCTCCATGATTCTTCGTTGTAATTTCTTTGACTAAATTCATCATCCATGTTGCTTAACATGCACATAGCGAATCTCCTATGTATTATGTCTCACATAATGATAAAGCTACCACTGGTTCCTTTCTTGAACTCCACGCGATTGGCGCACCACCTAACATGAACACATATCCAACTGTCGATTTTCTATCTTCAGCATCACCACACAAACTAGAGCCAGTGTAGCCCATAAGCTTGCATTTTTATTCTTTATCAACTGAAGGAAACAAAATACCATAATCTAGTGTTCCTTTGAGATACCTTAGTATCCTTTTGGTGGCTGCAATATGGGGGACGCCTTCAGCTTCTGCATGAATATGTTGACAATGCCTACACAATAGGCTAAATCTGGCCTTGTGTGACAGAGGTATCTAAGTGATCCAATAAGCCTTCTGTACTGCGTTTGGTAGACATCATCTTTAGTTGAATCTTTTATCAGTTGAAATCCGGGCTCAACTGGAGTCATAGTTGGGTTGCAATATGGGCTCAGCTGGAGTCAAAGTTGGGTTGCAACCTTGCATCTCAAATCTCTTGAGTATTTCGCATGCATATCTTCTTTGGTGCATCATCAAGCCTCTATTAATCTTGTAGAATTCGATACCAAGGAAGTAAGATAGATTTCCCAAGTTTCAAATTTCAAACTCCTTTCTTAAGTCATATTTGAACTCTTCGATCTCCTTCTTGCAGCTGCCTGTTATCAATAGGTCATCGACATAAAGATACATTATTAGCAGCTCACTATTGCTTCTTATGACATACACACCATTCTCTGTTGTGCACTTATCAAACTCTTTATCGCTTGAAAATTCATTTATTTTCTTGTTGCAAGCTCTTAGAGCTTGTTTCAGTCCATACAAGGCTTTATGGAGTATGTATATTTTCCTTTCTTGGTCCTATTTCAAAAACCCAATTGGTTGTGTTACAAACAACTCTCCGTCTAAATGGTCATTCAGGAATGTACATTTCACTTCCATTTGACACATTGACCAGTTAAGCATATTTGCTAGACCAACAACCAACTTGATTATTTTGATTCTAGCTACTGGTGCAAAGACTTCATCATAGTCAATTCCTTCTTTTCGAAGAAACCCTTTTGCTACAAGTCTTGCCTTGTGTCGAGTTACTTCACCATTTGTATTCAACTTGACTTTATATACCCATTTCACATCAATTTACTTCTCCCCTTTTGGAAATTCGACTAGTGTCCAGGTATCATTGTCTTTTATGGATTTTATCTCATCCACCATAACTTTCATTCACCTTGAGTCTTTCAATGCTTCAGGTGCACCAACTGGCTCTGTATCTGCATAGAAGGCATAATGTACTAACTCAATTTTATCATCGACCACATCATCTGATGTAATCACATAATCATGCAGTCTTACAAGCGTGTTTCTGGTTCTTTGAGGTCTGCTTGTGCTAGCTTGACCTTTGACATCTTCTTGTCAAACTTCTCTAACAACTTCACTAGCTAGTTCATCACACAATATCTTACTTAATTCTTCTTGATGTTCTCGGTCCAATTCCACTCCTTAAGCTTATCTATGATCACATCCCTGTTGATCACAACTTGCTTGTTCACTGGGTCTAATAGTTTGTATCCACCAGTCGAGTGAAATTCCACCAGGATCATCTGACTTGACTTATCATCTAGCTTTCTTCTCAACTGATCTGGTACATGCCTATGTTATGGATCCAAACACCTTCAATTGCCTTAAACTAGGTTTGACACTAGACCAACATTCTTCTGGTATGATACCTTCAAGCCTCTTTGTCAGACATTTTTTTAGTATGTATGTTGTAGTCGACACAACCTCACCCCATAGCTCATTTGGGAGATGTTTGTCTTTAACATACTTCTCACCATATTCATAATGGTTTTGTTATTTCTTTCAGTTGTGCCATTTTGTTGAGGAATATATGGTGGCATCACTTTTGCATAGCTCCTTCTTTTGTACATAGTGTATCGAAATCTTTTGACACATACTCTCCACCTTCATCTCTCCTCAGAACCTTAATCTTGTGACGACTTCGTCTTTCCACCATTGCTTTGAACTTGGTGAAAACATCGATCACATCACTTTTCTTCTTGATTAAGTAGGTCCACAAATTTCTATTGTAATCATCAATAAATGTAACAAAGTACTTGTTACCTCCAATGCAATCTACCTGGAGAGGACCACACATGTTTGAGTAGATTATATCGAGAGTGACTTTCGACTTGCTTCTTGCATCCTAGTTGAAGCTATTCTTGTGTTGCTTTTCTTGAACACATTCTTCACATACTTCTTATGGAATATGGATTTCTGGTAGGCTTGTAACAATGTTCTTCCTCTTCAGATTACTAATGTCATTAATATTCAAGTGACCAAATCTGTAAAGCCATAATCATTTATCTCTACTAGCTGCAGTTGTCAGGAACTTGTGTTCCAACACATAAAGTTCAATTCTAAAGATTCTATTCTGAGACATATGAGCCTTCAAGATTAACCCATTACTCGATTTGATCACTCTCATCATTCTATCTTTGATCTATATTTTATAATTCATCTCGATCAGCTTACCTATACTTATCAGTTTACTCTTCATGCTAGGTATGTACAACACATTGGAAATTATTGATTATTTACCATCACTTCTCCTAATCAGAACATCACCAATACCTTAAGCAGATAAGGTATTGTCATTTGCAAATTTTACCTTGTAATTCAATGGAGGGTCTGATGTTGATAAGCCAATATTTTCTTCTAGTCATGTGTGACGAACAACCTGAGTTGAGATATCATTGATCTTTGAATCTTTATTCTTATTTTATTGTGACCATTAGCATCATTTTGTCTTCTTCTTCAAGCTTTGCATCACTTTCTTGATATTTCTTGCCTCCTCGACATTGACTTGCATAATGGGCATACTTTTGACAATTATTGCACTAAATATGACTTTTATCAGGTTTTCTTCCACCGCCTCTTCCTCTACCTGCGCCACCACATCTGTGATTGCCTCGGTTAGAAGATTGTTTTGATTTGATAAACTGTCTTCTTGATGATTTTCTCTACCAGTCGAATTGTTGTAACTTCCACTGCCTTTGTTCCATTCCATCTTCCTTTGTCTTTTTTTCTTTTGCTGAATGCAACTGCAGAGCTACATCACTCTCTGTCTTGCTTGCATATATTTAAGCCATTATTTGTTCATGAGATTCAAGCGTCCCTAGAAGTTCTTCTTTTGTCATGTTTGACAAATCCTTCAATTCTTCTATGGATACTACCACATGATCGAATTTTGGAGCCAATGACTTCAAGATCTTTGACACTATAGATTTTGATGTCAACAGTTCTCCACACGTTCTGATTTGATACATCAGGCATGTTACACTAGTTAAGAAATCAATGATGCTTTCACTTTCTTCCATCTAAAGCAATTCATACATTTTTTTGTGAGTTTGTAACCTCACCTCTTTCACCTTCTCAACACCTCCAAACGATTTTTCTAGGATGTCTCATGCTTCCTTTATTGAGTCTACATCACTAACTTTCTCAAAGTTGTCTGGATCAATGCATTGATGGATTATAAAGAGAGTTTTATAATCTTTCTGATCGTGAAGGCTGGATCAGATCCTGTAGAAGTGGGCCACCAAGAACGTTTGGGATGATGGTCGTGTGGAGAGGAGGGGGTGTACCTGCAAGGCACTCCGACGCTCAAGTAAGAAAGGGTCAGAGAAAAGGGGGCAAGTACAAAGTATTAGTTCGTAGGGTGAGTATTGGATACCTGACCCTCTCACTTAAGAGGGTTTATATAGAGCCCCCAGCGCATGACCAACGGTCCTATTTTCGAGGCAAAATAACCGTTTTCCCGAAGAATAGGTAACTGCCCAAAACTAGCCGTTATGTCGGGCAGGGTGCCCGAAACTAGCAGTTATGTCGGGCATGCGCATAGTTTCGGGCACCTGCCCTTAACTGTTCGGGGAGTAATGAAGCTGTGCGTAACGGGCAGTAATTTCGGGGATGAACGTTGCATTCCTTGCCCGATTGGAGGGGCAGAAAGGTAACTTTTTCCCCTCTGTGGATTGGACTTTGGCAATTTGCTCCCGAGCATGGGAGTGATGACTTAAGGGCAATTCGTTGCTCCGGGGAGCTAGCATGGAATCGTCGTTTTGAAGACGAGGAGGATTGTCTCAATGTGCTTGTGATCCCTGGTGTCCGTGAGATTCGTGGTCGTGACCTTGTTGCCCGGTGTTCGAGGAGACTAATGGTCAGACAGAATTGGAAACGTTGGGACGCCACGTGTGCCTAAAGCTCCGTGTAGCAGTTGTCACACCCTCATTTTCACCCTAACCTTGCATGTCATAACATTTTCATCATCTATGCATCCCATTAGGTCATAACCTGCATTCATCTGACTTTGTTTTCCTTTCGCATCACTCACATAGCATAACATGCCTCTCATCTTGCATACTTCCTAAAATGTCAGCTGGAGTGGAATTCTCGGATTTACAAACGGCTGATAATTTTAGTGCCGTCTTTCTTCATTTGCGGGAATTTCGATACCCGACTTTTTATTCACTTTTTATTCATTTTATTAGTATTTTTTAGTTGAAAAATCTTTTAATTAATTTAGAATTAACTTAGGTTGTTTTAGTTAAATATTTTTAATTAACTTGATTTTAATTTAGATAATTAGGGTTTTATTTAATTTTATTATTTTATCATTTTCTTTTATTATTTTTATTATTTATTTTTAGTTAATTTAGAGTTAACTTAGATTTGTTTAGATAATTAGAATTTTAATTGAATTTATTTGTTTTATTTTTCTATTTTTCTTAAAAGCCTAAGGTCCATTACATTATTTTGCTATTTTGTTACAATACACCATCCCAAGAAAACAAGCCATTGCCACAAACCATGTCATGTGAACCAAAAAAAAACTAAGGCCAAATATCCTTCATTCCATTCATGATGCCACGTTTGAAGTCCAAAGACTTCTAATTCCAAATAGAAGTGTTCAAGTTAATACAAAGGAAATGGAAAGCAGCAGCATAAGCATTCTTTAAAAAAAAAAGCATTGGCAACTGGCGACCAAAACACCTGCAGCAAAAAAAAAAATACAAAACCATTACAAATTCTGCCAAAGAAAAAGAATCATGGGGACCAGAAGGAAGTGCCAAACACAAACGAACACAAAGTTCAGAAAGTACAGTCAGTAAAGAGAAAGGTACAATAACAGTAAACAGAGGAGAATGTAGAGGTTCAGAAGTACAGCAAACAGAGATTTCATATTTTGGACAAAAAACAAATCCTGAACCGAAGAAAGTAATAACAGAGCACAAACGAGCAAATGAATTGAAATTCAGAAAGTCAGATCATCAAAAAAACGGGGCAGATGTAGCAGACACAGATTCATCGAAATGGAAACAAAACTTTTGGGCATGAAAAAGAAACTGCAAACATACCAAGAATGAAGATGCTTCGGCCTATGTTCAAACCATCAAACCCTAATTTCCCACTATAAAACCATGTGTGGTCATCAGTTCAAGGCAGCAGTTTGGAATCAGAGAAAAATTGGAGAGAAAAATTTCACAAATAACCAGAGAAAATTTAAGAGGGAAAATCATAAAAAAGAGAGGGGAGTTACAGAATTTCAAACACGAACATCCTAGCCACCAAAGGACACATACCAAAGAGAGGAAACATGGTGAATAACTGATAAAACAAGCGACAACAGCACAGAAGCAGGAAAGGATTTTTCTCACCTGGAAGTTCTTCACTCCGATAACGATCGGAGAGGTATACGCTTTGCACCCTTTCACTCTTTCTTCGCTAATTTGTTGTTATAGTTTCATACCCGATGTGAATCTTTCTTCATTTTTCTGAACTTGTTTTCGGAGCCCATTTCAAATCATTGTCTTCTTTATTTTCGACTCTGAGGCGAACTCAGTTACAATGGTGTAAGGGATGACGAAAGAGCGATTGAAAATGGAGAGACCGTTTTCAGAGAAATATGATACAGAGAGCGATTAAAAGGATGAGGTATTAAAACCACACCCGCGAGAGGGTGAGAACCATGAGAGGGTGAGCCGAGTGAGAGCGTCGTGAATCTGAATTGCGAGATTGAGAGATCGATGCAATAAATAGCGATTGAGGGTGAGAATGGATCGCGACAGACAGATTAGAGGATATAATGATGAGGGCGAGAGGTTATATTCCTTGCGCGATTCCGAGAGAGAAGAACCTGTGAGAAATCGTAAGGAGAAGCTTTGAAAATGGAAACGCGAATGAGATTGCGAATTTGAAAGGAGAGAAACGAACCGAAAAATCATGAGTGGAGAGAACTTCGATTTGCAATTTCGTTCCATGTGAGGTCGTGAGGATTCATTAGCGTGTTTTGTGTTTTTTTTCCTGATTTGGTCATATTTCAGAGAAGAAAACTGCCGTATGTGTACTTAGGGTTTCTATTAACCCATCAATAACCACAACCGAACCGGGTCAGAAGGACCCAACTCAATTTTCTTGCTTTGATCCACCTTTGGGCCTGTTTGTCATTATGTTTTATTATTTCAAAAATCTTAAGAGCATAACTTTTTTTATTTTCAATTAGTTAGTGTTTAGTAAGTTTAGGATCAATTTCGTTTAGTAATTTAGGATTAATGCTATAATTTTAGAATTAAGTTTTTATAACCTTTTTAATTAGTAATTTTAGAAATAATAGGATTAGTGTTTTTTCTTTAAGATTCTAAATTCTAGTTGTACTTTAATTTATAGAATTAGAAATTTGGATTAGTAACTCTCTTAATAATGAAAATAACCAAAAAAATGATAAAAATCAAAAATACCAAAAATATTTAATCTTTCTTCTTGAACGTAAAAAAATTGTAAGAGTTAACTAAACCTCGTGTGTGACTTAGGAGAGATTTACGATCTTAAATCGCAAATTAGTTCTCGTTGCATCATTTGCGATATTTTTAACTTGTTTTGTAGTTTATTATTTATTTCTTGCATTGATCATCCCCTGTAAATTTCCATGTATCCCTCCCCCAGTTTGATGTACTTTGTATTTTATTTTTCCATTGCATCGCTGTAATACCCCAAAATTTGCTCTCCCCTTTTGTCATCATAGCATGGCATTATCAGTTATCATATCATATCCACCTCATTAACATTACATTGCATTTAACATAGAAAAATGAAGCATGGCATCCTTCTTACCATCAGGGCATGTGATCAGGTGGAAGATGAACAATCAAGAGACCATTCAAAGCACAAAAGGTTAATCAAGTTGGCTCTAGGCAAGCCAAGAGGTCCCTCATGTCTCATACTATCTCAATTGATCTTCCAAAACCTCAAGGAAGTGAGATTCAATGGGAGATTGAAGCACTACATCTTTCACTATGCAAGAGGTTCAAAAATTGAAGGAAAACCCTCAAAAGAAATAGCTCATTGATTCAAAATCATTCTCAAGTGGCATTTCTCATCATCCTTTAAGAGGATACACAACATACTCTGAGGAATTTGGATTTGGAAGATGTGCAATTTCCTCCTAACCAGAGAGGGTCAAAATTAGGGTTTCTCATAAAATCAGGATATCTCTGATTTTTTGGACAAAGCTTGTTGTCATGATATTCTACATGTTCCTAAGTGTATGTATGTGGAAAATTGCATCTCAATTGGTTTTGGAAGTGTTTCAATTGGAAGAAAGATAAAAAATCAGGGAATTTGGGGCCAAGTCAAATAATCAGAGGAAAAAGTCAACTCTTGACTTTTTGAGGCCAAATTCATGAAATTCATGTTACATATGTCCAATGTACAAAATTTGGTCAAGAAACTCCAAAGGAATCATGAAAAAATCAAGATGTGGAAAGTTGCCATTTTTGGAAGAGGAAGTGTTACTAAAAATAGCAAGTTTTGGCCATTTTGCATCAGAATTTGAACCAAGGCCATTCAAATTTGGAGTACCAAATGAAAATTCCACTCTGCCTCAATGAAAGGCCTTGCTTTAAGCTTCAAATCCATGTGTGGAACATCTCCATTGGATAAAAAATGAGGGAGATATGATTGATCAAAGTTTGAGCAAAGTAGGTTCAAAACTAGGTCATGACCAAGATTTTCAGGGCACGCGCGCAGTCATTTTAACAAACATGTGGTGGGCCAAATGTCCACTCATTTTACTCATGGTTAAAGGCTTCAAATGAAAAATCTTGCAACATCAAAGTTGTTCCTCTATGTGAGATCTTCAAAATTGATGTTCATGATTTTTTTATGTGATCAAAGGATAAGGAGTTGTGATAGCTCAAAGTTTGGTCAACACAACTGAAAGTCACTAGGCCAACTTGTCATGCCATGCCACAAACTGCTCGACCATACATCAGTTTGTTTTTCCATCTGGTTATGGTCATTTTTAGGCATGTTTGAGGCATCCTTTCACTTTCCTTTTCAAACCAAACTTGTTGTATTGTGATCATTCTTTCCAACAACATCAAAAGTTCCTCAAACCATCCACTAACATGAGAGAAATCCACCCTCAAACCTACATCGTTACATTGGTTACAAACTGTCACAAAATTGAAAAAACAGAAGGTTGTTGTTGTTATCATGTTTTAAGTCACACGCATACATTCTCAACACACTCCCAACCTTTGCCTCATTTGAACAAACACCACCTTACACATACATAGCCTTACATCAAAGAGGAAATAAGAAAACTTATGGTACAAGCCAGGCTGCTGCACTGATAGTAACATCACCACCACTGGTTCACTCTCATCCTCACCATATCATCTCATAATCACTCCACACTCTAACCAAACCTCCCAACTCGTGGCATAACAACCTCACTCAATCAGTTAACTCACAACTCAGTTAACTGACTCACTCTAACTGGAGTTCTAACCATCAACCACACTAGTTAGAAGCTAACCACGCATATATAAGCTCCACTGCTCACAGAATTGGGGGGATTCTCATTCTACACATTTCACAAAACATTCTCACCTTTTCTCTCTGAAAATTATCTCTGAACTCTCTCTGTGTGCACGAGTTTTTTGCTTATTTCATCATCATCATCATCAATTGGTCATCATTGCTCAAGAATAAACCAGAAAGAGATCAATTCCTCAAGTGTAGCAATTTTTCCAATTCGGATTTCTCTCCATTCTCTTCAAGATCCAAGGCATTGAAGCATTTATTTTGCTCCTTGGAAGCTCAAGAACAAGTCTACATCTCTGGTTTTCTTGTTGATTCAAGTTCTTCACAGTGCCAGGTTTGAAATTCCTCAACTGATCTTGCTTCATTTTCTTGTGTTTAAGATGTTTTTCATGTTGATTTGAGCTTAATAGAAGCAGTGTGAGTGATCTGGCTAGTGATAGGCACTATAGGTGCTTAGAATATTTTCTAGGGCAAAAATGTTTGTGCTCGATTCTCTTTATACATGATTGATCTGTGAATTTGAATGTTAGATTAGTGATGTGCATGAGTTCAGCTTTCTTTTGATATATGGCTTGAGAATTTCTGGAGAGTTTGAAGGTTGCAGACGGTGGTGAGTGACCGGAGAAGGTGACCGGAGGTCCCTCTCCGGCCGGTGACTGTTAGAGCTAGGGTTTATGCATGTTATAATCTCATCCGTCCATTTTTCATGATCGTGTGGCTTTAAGCTTGCCAGCACATTAAAACTCACATACCACTCACGTGAGGATTCTGATTTGTATTTTAAACTTTGTGTGGTGCAGTGTATGGTATGTTATGTGTTCCCTCACGCGTGTGTGTTGATCATGATTACGTTGACTGCTTGTTTGACTTGACTTGATCTCATGGTTGTGATTGCTTTGACATTGTGTTGACTGAAGCACATGGTTGTTAACATGTTATGCGCAGAAATGGACCTAAGCCAGATTGATATCCACACCCCATGTTTTCAAGGCCCAATGATTTTGAACTGTTAATTTGCTATGCATGCACCCCCTTCTTTAGTTCCATTTCATTTTATTTCTCATTTTTGCTACACGTTTCATAATTAATTTTTAAAAATACCAAAACATATTGGAAAATTCTACAAAAGTTCATGTGTATTCTTAAAACATTTAGGAAATTTTTCATGATTTTATTTTCTGATTTTATGACCTTTTTGCCCCTGTTCCATAATTTTCTTTGAATTTCCACTTAGATGCATTCTAAGCATGATACATGAATTTGTTTAATTTTGTTCTTGCTCATTACCAACTATTTTGACATGATTCTTTTTGCATTGATTCACTAATACATTGAAGCATGTTAGATGATTTTTGTTTGATTTTTTAGGACACTTTATCATATGTCTTGATGCCTATATTTGCTCCACTTGGCATGATGTTTCAATTTGACCTAATTGCTTTGTTTGAAGTCATTTTGCTTTGAATTTTGATATGCTATTTTGATATGTGATTCATCTCTGATTAGTGAACTCTAATACCATGTTTTCATATTTTTCATGAGGCCATTTGATTTTTGTTTGATGCATTTCATTTAAAGCATTATAACATGTCATATCATTGTAATCTTTGGTGCATGTTTTCTTTGGTGTATACTTACATGATCATTTACATATTTGGTGAACCATTCACTTGACATTATAGGTCATTGGTACATATTATATGTCATCCTTGCATGTTGACTTTCATTTAAACCTTGTGCACCTTTAACATGTTGTGTTTGTACATGTGTTCTTTTTTTGAACTTTCATTTCAATTCTTCTTATATTACTTCTTGAATGTCTTGAAGTTACCTCATAAATACTTTTGAGATGTTTATAAACCCTTTTCCATTTAGTTTCAATTCTGGTTGTTGATTTACATGTTCCATTTATGCATGTCCTCTTCATTTCTTTCCATCTTTCATCTACCCCTTCTTCTTGTAACATGTTTAAATGCTAATGGGTGATGATGGTTGCTTGTTCACTTGCACTTGTATGATGATATTCACTTGTTGTCCATATGATGCCCATTCTGGTTGTGGTTCTAGGATTTGTTTTCTCATTTAATTCTTGTGAGTTTTATGATGCATTACATGTTCTTTTACTTCTTATACTTCTTATACATGTTTACTAACCATGTGGGGGCTTCGGTAAGTTTCAATTGAGTGTGGATAAGGAATCCACATTCAACTTCTATCCTTTCTCTTTTACAATTCCATTTTGTGTTTTGCTAAGCACTTATGTGCTTTCTTTTAATAACTCATTACTTTCCCTTTTTGAATTACAATTCATCTTCTACTTTGGAAGTGAATTGTTTAATTCTTTCTTTCTTTAGACTTTAGGTTGAAACCTCACAAACCTTAGGATCACTCCCTTAACTAATCAATTAGGATTGAGTCTTAGTCCATATAGGTTTTACCTTTTCTCCTCTCTTGAGTCTCTTTTCTCATCTCAAAGAAAATTCAAAACATATAATAAAGGTAGGCATTTATTGCATTTAGGCCTTTCATATAAAGAAAAGATTATAAGGGGTCTTCTCTTGTAATCTTAGAATGTGTAGCATATAGCCCATCTTGGGTCAATGTGTTAAACATTTGATCTTGTATGAGGGACTTAAATGCAATACTTGTTGAAGGTGCAAATAATAAAAAACACTTCTTCACTTCATAATCAACAAAACACTTAATAAACACAAGTATGCTAGTGTGTTTGAACCTTGACAATTGGAACTAAGAGTGAGGGTCTTCTTCACCCTTAGTGTGCTTTCTTACCCGTTCCATCTTGGAATGTGAGAAGGTACACATTCCAATGACTAAGATCCAGATACACTGTCGTATGCAAACAAATCCTAAACACTTCCTTCTAAAAGACAAAAACAAACAATAACGTCTTTCCTTCGGGAATTCTTTTCTCATCTCATTCATTCTCAACGCACGAACGCGCTTCTACTCGTTCTCTTGCAAGATGGTAACGCACTCGGACCAGCGAGCCTGCAACACCTGAGCCAGAACGTAAGCCGTTCCTTAAAAAACACAAACGATCCATCCCTAGTGAGGGGAACTACGTCGCTCTGATTCTCATGTTCCCGATGAGATACGTAGGCAGTGGGGTAGGGCCCATGCAAGCACTTCTTTTATTTTCCCTACATTTGTTTCTCGTTCCTTTTCCAGTTCTCTTTTCGTTCCTTTTCCAGTATTCTTTTCTATCACCCTTTGATCGAGACAAGCAAGCGTGGATCCCATCGGGTACGATGGACGCGTGGGGGTGCTAATACCTTCCCCGCGCGTAACCGACTCCCGAACCCAGTTCTCTTGGTCGCGAGACCATGCTCTTTCCTTTCCTTCAGGTTTATGCAGTGTTTCCTTTCCCTCTCTTGGGATAAATACACATTGCTGGCGACTCTGTTCGGTGCCACTTTCGCGTTTGTACTTGGATGAAAATCCCGGGAGCGACAGCTGGCGACTCTGCTGGGGATCGAACCCAGAATCTCTGGTTTCCTTAGCGAGTCAATCCTAGCGCTTGTCTGCTTTTCTTTCATTGGGTGTTTACTGTTGTGCTATATGTTGTTGTTTATTTATTTTACTGTATTTACCGTATTTTAGCATTACATATCATATATTATATTGTGTTGCACTGTTTTGTCTGTTTGGCGGGATGGGTGTTCTGAGAGATAAGCCCACTACCAAGGCTTGAGTACATACATAGGTATTAGAGTGGATAGTCATGACGCTTGCGTGGTGGTGACCACGTATTGTTGTTCATGAGACCCACAACCAGACGAGGTTCTATCAGGAGCTTTCTGCTACTGCATGTTATGCAGGCCAGTGGTTATTCTCTTGAGGAACTGTCGACTCTGGTGACCATTCCCGAGGACTCAGTTGCGGCACTCCTCCCGAGTTGTGACAGTGGCAGACCACATTCCGTGGCAAACCCATTGCACATTCTCGATCCGAGGACCCAATGCTGGGAACTTGCTATAGGACATCCCTTTTTGAAAGAGAATCAGCGGAGGCACTCCTCGATTGGCGGTAGTACTGTACCCTGAGGGATGAATGTACTATTGCTTCTCGACCTCAGTGCCAGAAGCTGAGGACCTTTTTGTTTTGGAGAATCAGTTGAGGCCTCCTCGATTGATGATGATGCCAAACCAGAAATGGTGAACGTATCATCATTTCTCGACCTGAGAGCCCGGGATACTGAACATCCTAGTACCCACATGTGAGAAGGGCGGGTTGTTTACAGGTTTGCAGGTAACCATGACCTCCTACATACCCGGTTTTCTATCATCATTGCACAAAAAGGAAGTTTCATCCTATTGTATTCAGATGGTTCTTATCTATGGTTCTATATTAGTCTCAGAGCTACACTGGCACCGTTCACAGTTCAGCACAGACACCTGATTACCTGATCACATTGCCCTTTGCATTGCATTATCATATTTTAACATACATGTTTATTCATTTCCAGGTGCATATATTACCCTTGATTCCAGTCATCAGGTCCCTGCAAAGATGAACACTAAAGAGAGGAAGAATATCATCAGCTATAAGTTCCTTACGCCTACTTTGGGCCCTATTGTTGTGCTGAAGGGAATGGCGAGCCCTGCGGCACGAGAAGCTTTTGAAGAGAAATATGGGTGGATTTTATCTATGGTCCGTAATGTCAGTGATTATGAAGCCAGAGGTCTCCATACGTTGATGCAGTTCTATGATCCGCCTCTGAGGTGTTTTGTATTTCCAGACTATGTGTTGGTTCCTACCCTGGAGGAGTATTCCAACATGTTGGGGATTGCTATCAAGGAGGAGCCCCCTTTCTTTGGATCAGTGGGGAATCTTGACTTTGGGAAAGTGGCTGGTGCTCTTTATTTGAGCAAATCAGAGTTAGACGCCAATGTCTCCAACAAAGGAAAGATTTGTGGTTACAAGCTGGAATATCTGATTAAGAAGGCCCAGGAAGCAGCTAAAGGCGAGAATTGGCTTGTTTTTAATGCTTTGCTAGCCCTTTGTATATACGGCATAGTGTTGTTTCCCAACGAGCCGGATTTTATTGATACGGACGCTATACGAATATTCATGATGAAGAACCCGGTGCCAACGCTACTGGGAGATCTTCACTACTCATTGTACAACCGAAATGAAAAGAAAAGAGGAGGGATAATTCGTTGTTGTGCACCCTTGTTCTATAAGTGGTTTGCGGGCCGTTTACCACAATCAGGGGCTTTTGTGGATTCCAAAGATTCTCTAGAGTGGAAACAGCGTTTAATGGGATTGGTGGCCAAGGACATCGTATGGGTAGATCATGGGCTGATTGGTAAGAATATTATCCACAGCTGTGGTAAGTTCCCTAACGTTCCACTGATAGGAAGACTGGGTGGGATTAACTACAATCCTTCTTTGGCCATTCGACAATTTGGGTATGCCCTGACAGGTCCGCCTATTAAGAGAGATGTGGAGGAGTCCCTCTATTTTCATACATCAGAAGGATGGGAAGCAGCACAGAAAGCTTCTGAAAGCTGGGGTAGCGTACTGAACAAGGGGAAAGTTACTCTAGGAAAGCCTAACAACCGGGTTCATCCAGCATATGAAGAGTGGGTGAAGAAAAGAGTTGAAGATTTTCTCTTGCCTTTTGGTAAGGCACCCCTTTTGTATCCGGAGAATGAGAAAGCAAGAAGCACTGCTACTGTGGAAGAAGTTGACAAGTTGCAAGCCTTGGTGAAAAAGCTCCAAGGAGAGAATTCCGAGTTGAGTAGCCGTCTTCAGAATGCTCTACATGCCAACAAAGAGCTGGAGCGGAAAGCCCAAGATGCTGAACAAATCCTAACTGCAAAAGAAAAAGACTTTGATGGAAGAGCCCAACATTTCCGGAAGATTAGTAAAGGTGCTGATGATGCTACTCAAGCCCACAAGCAAACCAAACAGGCGTTAGCACAGACCAAAGAAAAGTTAACAAAGTTTCAGCACGCTTGGGACGAAGTTAGGATAGAGAATGCTGAATTACAGGAACAGTTGCAGATTAAGGACGAAGAGCTTGAAAAGGCGCATGAGCAGAGAAGAAAGTATCGGGAAAGCCTCGGTAAGAGTCAAGAACAGCTAGAAGAAGCTAGAGGTGAGCTGAGGAATACCAAGAAAGAGCTTGAGGAAGTCATGATAGAAAGGGAGATACTCAAGACGCAAGCCGGCATAAAGAGACACAAAGGAGTGTGTGATGACGAGGCTCTGATGCTGCATATGGGTTCTTTAAATGAAGCTCTTGAGAAAAGGGATGTCTTGATCAAAGAGATGATTGAAAAGCCGAATCACCAGCGTACCCGTATACTTTTTGAGGAGATCAAATACTCAAGTGATAAGCTGAAGGATGTGGAATTGTCAGACTGATGTTCTTTTCCTTATATTTTGTTGTTAATGGTTACCATCAGGCTTGTTGATGGATCCATTTTTCCTTGTATTGCATTTGCGGATGAGCCTTTCTTAAATGTACTTGAATACTTTGTTGAATGAGTATGAGCGGTTTTATTCAGAATTATTCCTTATCAGATAGCTGCACACAAGCACATGACCACGACACGTCTCTTTATATCACAATTTCTGGTCTTCAGATTTCTGTGGATTGGATTGGAATCAGGGTATAAAGCACCTCGGAAATGACAAACATGGCATTGCATATCATTTTGCATTTTTTTTACTTGCTTTTCAGGTACTCGTTGCGGGGTCTCTAACCTTTATTTGGTTTCAGGCAGTATAGCGGAGAGTCATATTCACCGATATTCGACGCGAAGGAATCAAGTAAGAATCATGGATCAAGTGCAAAGTGATTTGGCGGAAATGAGGGCGCGTATGGACCAGTTCATGACCCTCATGACTGGCATGGCGCAAAATCAGGAGAGACTGAGGCTTCTGGTAGAGCGTCCCGACAATGGGCCCGAAGGTGATCATCATGACAATTCACAGGGACATGGCATTCCTCCTCCCGGTGGCAACCCTCCTCCTGGTGGTAACAATCGGGGTAATGGACATGGTAGGCAGGCTGGTGTTACTCTTGAAGATACTCTGGAAGACCAATTTACTCTGCTGGATGCTGATGTGGGTAATCAAGGTGATCGAAGGTATGATGAGTTAGCAGAGAAGATCAGGGCCATAGAATGCAAGAACTCTATGGGTATTGATGTTACCAGCTTGGGGCTGGTCTCAGGAGTCAGAATTCCCCCTAAATTCAAACCTCCCACTTTTGATAAGTATCACGGCAATGCGTGTCCCCAAACGCATCTTCAAGCTTACTTTGGGAAGATTTCAGCCTATACGGACGACGAGAAGCTATGGATGCACTATTTTCAGGACAGTCTGGCGGGGGCGTCTTTGACCTGGTACATGAAGTTGAGTAGAGCTGCTGTGAAGAATTGGAAAGATCTGGCAGAAGCGTTCCTGAAGCAATACCAATATAATATTGACATGGCGCCCAACCGCACCCAATTGCAGGGATTGTCACAAAATGCCAAGGAGAGTTTCAAAGAATATGCACAGAGGTGGAGGGAAATGGCTGCCCAGGTTCAACCTCCCTTGTCAGACAGAGAAATGGCAGATATGTTCATGGGCACCTTGCAAGGGGCCTATCTGGATAGATTAGCTGCTTGTCCGTCAACTGGATTTGCTGATATTGTGATTGCGGGAGAAAGAATAGAAAGTCTGTTAAAGCTTGGAAAGATCCAGGATGTGAGTGGGGCTGGCTCTTCGGGGACGAAGAAACCGTTTGCTAGTAACCAGAAAAGACGAGAAGGTGATACGAATGCTGTGTTTAGAGGACGAGGCAGAGGGCGTTCTCGAGCTTATTATCAGGTAGATGCTGTAACAATCCCCACACCGTCTATTCAGAAACAACAACCCCAACAACAAGCTCAACAGCAACAACCTTTTTTCCAGCAAAGGTCTAGACAGAGGGATCGTAAGATGGATCCTCTCCCTATGACTTATGCCGCGCTGTTGCCCCGGCTACTCGAGTTAAAGTTGGTAGAACTCCGTACTATGAAAGCTCCGGTTGCTGGAAACCTGCCACCTAACTTCGATGCTAATGCTCGTTGTGAGTTCCACTCAGGTGCTCAGGGGCACTCCATTGAAAAATGCTGGGCTTTCCATCATAAAGTACAAGATTTGATTGATGCTAAAGCCATCAATTTCTCTCCCGCTCCTAATATTACTCAGCATCCCATGCCTGATCATAGTGCAGCAAATGTGTACGCTATTGAAGATGGGAGGAGATTGAATTTGGTGTTAGACGTTCATCAAGTGAAAACTTCTTTGTTGGTTGTAAAAGATCGTTTATTGAAGGGACAGGTGTTCCCGGGCTGTAATCAAGATTGCTCTGAGTGCATGAATCAGGGGAACGGCTGTGATAAGTTGAAGATGGGTTTACAGAATCTGATCAATGAAGGATGTCTACAGTTCGACAGAGTTGTGAAAGACACTGATGAGATATCAACCGTGACCATCTATTACACTCCCGCTGAGATTCAAATGCCGGTCAATGCAGTTCCCGTGGCGAGTGTTGCGCCAGAAGGGCCCAGTCCTGTCACTATCACGGTGCCAGGACCAATTCCGTTCACATCCACGAAAGCTATCCCATGGCACTATGGGGCAGATGTATATTACGAAGGTAAAAAGCAGGAAGTTGAGCCGTCAGTCAGCCCAAATATTGATAATGTAGGGGGTGTAGGGGGCTTTACAAGGAGTGGAAGGTTGTTCGCTCCCCAAACCTTGAGAAGTGATAAGGAGGTAGAAGCTGCAGCAAAGGCTAAGGGTAAACAGGTGGTTGAAAGTGCGCCTACACCTGAAGCAGAGACAAAGATTACTTTTGATAAGGAAATGGAAGAATTTATGAAGATAATCAAGAAAACCGATTATAAGATCGTGGACCAACTGAATCAGACCCCTTCAAAGATTTCAATCTTGTCACTATTGATGTGCTCTGATGCGCACCGGCAGGCGTTGTTGAAAGTGTTGAAGAGTGCGTACGTGCCACAAAGAATTACTGTTAATCAGCTCGAGGGCGTAATCTCCAATGTTAATGTTAGCCATGGCTTGGGCTTTACAAGTAGAGATCTGACGGTTGAAGGAAGAAACCATAATAAGGCTTTGCATATCACGATGGAGTGTAAGGGCGCAGTGTTATCTCATGTACTGGTAGACACTGGTTCATCACTCAATGTCTTGCCCAAGAAGGCATTAATGAAGCTGGAAGTTGACGGTTTGATCTTAAGGCCTAGTGAATTGGTGGTCAGAGCATTCGATGGAACTAGACGATCTGTGTTTGGTGAGGTGGAATTGCCCGTACAAATTGGACCACAGGTATTCAAATCCACGTTCCATGTAATGGACATACAACCTGCATATAGCTGCCTATTGGGACGCCCTTGGATTCACGGAGCCGGGGCTGTTACTTCTACTCTACATCAAAAGCTGAAGTATGAGTTTGAAGGGCAGGTTGTGACAGTGTGTGGGGAGGAAGACATCTTTGTGAGTCACTTGTCCACATTCAAGTACATTGAAATGGATGGGGAAATTCATGAGATGCTGTGCCAATCATTTGAAGCAGTCAATATTGACGATGCACCTAAGTCTTCTTCTGTACCAGTTGGGGCTGGTACCTCCATTTCATCTTACAAACAAGCTGTCGAAGTCGTCAGGGCAGGCAACGCCCAAGGTTGGGGCAGGTTGATAGAGACCCCAATGAAGGAAGACAAATTTGGTATTGGTTATCATCCCTCTACAACTTCAGATGCGGGGAGCAGGGGACCCATTACTTTCAATAGTGGGGGAATTATCTACATGGACCAGTCTTGTGCAGCCACAGAGGATAGTGTTGACAGTAATTGTGACCTGGACAACTGGGTACGCCCTCATGCTTCGGGACAACAAGTGCAGAACTGGTTCGTTGAAGAAGTCATCCGGGTTACTCTTCAGACAGAGTAATTTTTCTTTGTTTTTTCTAACCATAATGCATGTCAAAATCTTGCGCTCTGCCCAAGGCGTATAGATTCATTTGTAGGGCCACCATGGTCGCATTTGCAATGTTTAATCATTAATAAAGGACGTTTTGCAATCAAATTTTGTTCTCTGTCTTTCAGTTTTTATTTTCGCACAAAAAAATATAAAATGGCAATGTTTCATTTTCTTTTGTTTTGCTTAAAAATAAATTCTAAAATAAGGCATGAACCCGTTCATGCAGACTTGATCCTCCGGATACCACTGATAACGATTTTGATATGGCCATGTATGACTTTGACAATCCGATTTATCAAGCTGAAGAAGGGGATGGGAAAGATTGTGAACTTTCTGAAGAACTGGCCAGATTGTTGAAACAAGAGGAAAGGGTCATCCAGCCTCATCAGGAGACTGTAGAAATCATCAATATTGGTACCAAGGACGCCAAGAAAGAGATCAGGATTGGTGCCAGCTTGCAAGCAGATGTGAAGCAAACTTTGACGGAAATGTTGCGCGAGTATGTTGACATCTTCGCCTGGTCATATCAAGACATGCCGGGGTTGGATACAGATATTGTTGTGCACAGGCTGCCATTGAGAGAAGAATGTCCGCCAGTCAAGCAGAAACTTCGTCGGACTCACCCCGACATGGCTTTAAAGATTAAGGAGGAAGTCCAGAAGCAGTGGGACGCTGGTTTTCTTGCTGTGACAAAGTATCCTCCATGGGTAGCCAACATCGTGCCAGTACCGAAGAAAGATGGAAAAGTGAGAATGTGTGTGGATTATCGAGATCTTAATAAAGCTAGCCCGAAAGATGATTTTCCACTACCTCATATTGATGTGCTGGTCGATAATACAGCTCAGTTTTCAGTGTTCTCCTTTATGGACGGGTTCTCCGGGTACAACCAGATCAAGATGGCACCTGAAGATATGGAGAAGACCACGTTCATTACTCCGTGGGGTACATATTGTTATAAAGTAATGCCTTTTGGGTTGAAAAACGCAGGGGCAACGTACCAGCGGGCGATGGTGACATTGTTTCATGACTTGATTCATAAGGAGATCGAATGTTATGTAGATGATATGATTGCCAAGTCGAGAACAGAAGAGGAACATCTGGTCAACCTGAAAAAGCTGTTTGAAAGGTTGAGAAAGTTTCGTCTGAGATTAAATCCAAACAAGTGCACGTTTGGGGTGCGTTCTGGAAAGTTGTTAGGTTTCATTGTGAGCGAAAAAGGAATCGAGGTTGATCCTGCCAAGGTGAAAGCAATACAAGAAATGCCTGAACCGAGAACAGAAAAAGAGGTTCGTGGTTTCTTGGGTAGATTGAACTACATTGCAAGGTTCATATCTCACCTAACAGCCACGTGTGAACCAATATTTAAATTGTTGAGGAAAGATCAAACGGTCAGGTGGAATGACGATTACCAATTGGCATTCGATAAGATAAAAGAATACTTGCAGGAACCTCCGATTCTAATGCCTCCAGTTGAAGGGAGACCGCTGATAATGTATCTGACAGTGCTTGAAGGATCCATGGGTTGTGTTCTCGGTCAACATGACGAGACAGGTAGGAAGGAGCATGCTATTTACTACCTGAGCAAAAAGTTCAATGATTGTGAGTCCCGATACTCAATGCTTGAAAAGACATGCTGTGCACCTGCATGGGCCGCTAAGCGATTGAGGCAATATATGGTTAGGCACACAACCTTGTTGATTTCAAAAATGGATCCTATCAAGTATATTTTCGAGAAACCAGCATTGACGGGCAGAGTTGCACGGTGGCAAATGGTCTTGACAGAGTATGACATTCAGTACACTTCACAAAAGGCCATCAAGGGAAGTATCTTGTCCGATTATCTTGCGCAACAGCCAATGGATGATTACCAACCCATGAAGTTTGACTTCCCTGATGAGGACATCATGTTTCTCAAAGCTAAAGACTGTGAGGAACCACTCCCGGAGGAGGGGCCAGACCCTGAATCCAAATGGAGTCTGATGTTTGATGGGGCTGTCAATATGAATGGGTGCGGAGTTGGAGCAGTTCTTATCACGCCGGAAGGTGTTCATATGCCGTTCACTGCCCGAATAACTTTCGGATGCACCAACAATGAAGCAGAGTACGAAGCTTGTATAATGGGGATCGAGGAGGCGATTAATCTACGGATTAAGACCCTTGATATATTTGGTGATTCAGCTTTGGTAATCAATCAAGTGAAAGGGAGTTGGTACACGCACCAAGCAAATCTAGTGCCGTATAGAGATTATACGAGGAGATTGCTGACATTTTTCACAACAGTGAAACTGTACCATATTCCTCGAGATGAGAATAGGTTCGCGGATGCCTTGGCCACTTTGTCTTCCATGATCAAAGTGCAAGGATGGAACCATGTACCTAAGATTGAGGTATCCCGCCTTGACAGACCAGCATTTGTGTTTGCGGTCAATGCAGCGTCTGATGACAAGCCATGGTTTTATGACATTAAGTGTTTCTTAAAAAGTCAAGAGTACCCGCCCGGGGCATCGTCCAAAGATAGGAAGACGTTGAGAAGGTTAGCTGGTAGTTTCTTCTTGAACAAAGATGGCGTGCTGTATAAAAGAAATTTTGACACGGTCCTGCTTAGATGTGTGGATAGACATGAAGCAGACTTGTTGATGATTGAAGTGCACGAAGGCTCTTTCGGTACTCATGCCGGAGGGCAGGCAATGGCTAAAAAGTTGTTAAGGTCGGGATATTATTGGTTGACTATGGAGTCAGATTGTTGCAAATATGCCCGCAAATGCCATAAATGCCAGATCTATGCAGACAAGGTGCATGTGCCTCCAAATCCGTTGAGTATCATGTCGTCGCCTTGGCCGTTTGCCATGTGGGGCATTGATATGATCGGAAAGATTGAGCCTACAGCTTCCAATGGTCATCGTTTCATCTTGGTGGCAATTGATTACTTCACCAAATGGGTTGAAGCCGCATCCTATGCCAATGTTACGAAACAAGTGGTCGCTCGTTTCTTAAAACGGGATATCATTTGCCGATATGGGGTTCCCGAAAGAATCATTACTGATAATGGTTCTAATTTGAATAATAAGATGATGGCTGAGTTATGCCGGGACTTCAAAATCGAACATCACAATTCTTCTCCGTACCGCCCAAAGATGAATGGCGCGGTCGAGGCGGCCAACAAAAATATCAAGAAGATTGTACAGAAGATGGTTGTCACGTACAAAGATTGGCATGAGATGTTACCATTTGCTTTGCATGGGTATCGAACGTCGGTACGCACGTCCACTGGGGCAACCCCATTCTCACTTGTATATGGTATGGAGGCAGTGCTACCAGTTGAAGTAGAGATTCCGTCCCTCAGAGTTATGATGGATGTTAAGCTAGATGAAGCTGAATGGGTACAAGCCAGATTTGATCAGCTGAGCCTTATTGAGGAAAAGCGATTGGCGGCTGTATGTCATGGGCAACTATATCAGCGCAGAATGAAACAGGCATTTGACCAGAAGGTGCGTCCTCGGGTTTATAAAGTCGGAGATGTGGTACTCAAAAGGATCCTTCCTCCCAATACAGACCACAGGGGCAAATGGACTCCTAATTATGAAGGTCCATTCGTGGTTAAAAAGGTCTTTTCGGGCGGAGCTTTATTGCTTACAACCATGGATGGCGAAGACTTTTCATCCCCTGTCAACTCGGACGTAGTCAAAAAATACTTCGCATGAATAGACCCGCTGGATAATAAAAATAAAAAAATTCAGGCAAAAAAGGGCATCCCGGCGAACCAAAAACAGAATAAGGTTCGGGCAAAAATTAGGGATATAATTGAAAAAATTGTACACCCGGTAAGTTGAAAACCCGAAAGGGCAACTTAGGCAAAAAAGGGTATCCTGGTGGATCGAAAACCTGAAAGGGCGGTCCACACAAAAGAGGGATTTAAGCGAATGACTACAGTCTGAGTTATCTGTACCCATTACCGTTTGAACAACTGACGTTCTGAAGAATAGGAATCGGTCTGATCATTCCTCAGAAGGCAAGGTCGGGGAGTTTTGAAGACATACTGGTCATAACAGAATGGAAACTCAGTGGAATTCCGTTTTCACATTGCCATTAGGATAGTTTCTTTTCTCAATTTTCAGCGATCACCTCTTTCCAGGGATTGCTTCCAGATGTAATTGCCTATTCTGGGCTCTCAGTCAATAAATTGAATTTCAATAAAAAGCCTCCTATTTTTGTTTTATTGCTTTGTTTGCAAAAACGTCCTATTTTTGATAAAACATTGCATTTGAAAACATGGCGGTCTTGCAATAACATGCGCAGAAAAAACATTTGAAATTACTTCGAATGTTGAATACTCCCGGATGGTGGATTCTAGCCACGCAATATTCGGGGCATGTGGGCATATTCTTTTGTTACAGGTAGCAGGTGCAGATGATTTTAAGCACAAGACTAGCAATAAATCACCCCACGCAAAAGACTGGGGCAATTATGGGTAAGGAGATCGGCGTTCATCGGGTCGATCTCAGTGAATTAAGTTCAACTGGGTACCGTGGTATCTTATTAAGTCGATTCTCTCATTCAGTACTTCCAACGGCTACAAGCTTTTCTATGTCAGTAACAGTCACAGGTTCCCCAAAAGAGTGATCTCGTCGACACCAAAACGGATGTTCATTATCCCCGTTGAAATCACTAGGAGTTTGAAGAGGCTAAATCTTCTGTAAAATCCTCTTATGACATCCTCTTCGGAGACAAATTGTTGGTTTTCTTAAGCATGGGGCATGTTGTTTCCCCAGCATGAAGTGTTGATCACCCCCCAGTAGAGTTTGATGGTCATTATCCCCAGCGAAGTCGCAGGAGTTTGAAGAAGCTAAATCTTCTGTAAAATCCTCCTATGACATCCTCTTCGGGGACAAATTGTTTGTTTCCCCAGCATGAAGTGTTGATCATCCCCAGTAGAGTTTGAGGACAGGTGGTCTTCTGTAAAATCCTCTCAAAAGGCATTCCCCAACACGAGACGCTTTAAAGCAGTTTTCTCCAGCAGAGTTTGTTATAAACTCGTCATCCCCAACGGAATTGTCTAAAGGAAAGCTCGCCTAACATGGGGCATTGTAGTACTTATCCTAAGCTTGACAGTCATATTCTTCAGCAGAATACTGTGGATTTGCTTTGGGTTTCCCCAACAGATCTCTAAGGACTCTTTCCTAGCAAGTTGCAGTGGAATGTTCTAACCAGGATTTGCATATCCCTGGCAGAGTAGCCCTGATACCCAGCAAGATCGTATCTCTGGTCATGGGATCCCCACAGAGGTCAGCATCGAATCTTGTCAGCAACTCCCAGCTGAGTTGTTGTTCTCCCCGCAGAGGTTTATCAGATTGACAGAATTTATTCCTCAACAAGGATGGTACAGCCTTTCCCCAGCCGGGTCAGAAGGTTGATAATCCCTATAAAGGATCTTGGGTTGAATAAATCCCCAAGCAGAGTTTTAATGGCTCATTTCCCCAGCAGGACGTCATTTAAAAATTCTCATCCCCAGCGGAGTTGCTGTGACCAGAATCCAGCCCCAAACAGATGGAATAATTCCTGGCAGAGTCATCATTCCCTCATATCTTAAAGTCCAATTTATTGTTGGCAAGCTTGACAATTCGAAGCAGACGGATTGTTCATCCATTCGCCAGCAGAGATATTATCCTCTCAGGAACCTCTAAAGTCAAGTCATTGATCATTGTTCCTCAGCAGAGTCAGCAGAGATGTCTGGCGCAGAGGCAAAGAGTAATTCAATTTTGAAATTCTAAAAGTCCAACAGTGGATTGGCAAAAGTCCGTCTTCGGGTGGCAAAAGTCCAACAGTGGATTGGCAAAAGTCCATCTTCGGGTGGCAAAGCAGCTAAAAGTCCAACAGTGGATTGGCAAAAGTCCATCTTCGGGTGGTAAAGCAGCTAAAAGTCCAACAGTGGATTGGCAAAAGTCCGTCTTCGGGTGGCAAAAGTCCAACAGTGGATTGGCAAAAGTCCGTCTTCGGGTGGCAAAAGTCCAACAGTGGATTGGCAAAAGTCCATCTTCGGGTGGCAAAAGTCCAACAGTGGATTGGCAAAAGTCCGTCTTCGGGTGGCAAAAGTCCAACAGTGGATTGGCGAAAGGTCCATCTAAGGGTGGCATGTTCTAAAAAGTCCAACAGTGGATTGGCAAAAGTCCATCTTCGGGTGGCACGAAGCTGCAAAGTCCACCAGTAGTGTGGCAGGCCAGTAGTCGTCTGGAATTGCATAAAAGACATTATTAAAGTCCACCAGTAGTGTGGCAAGCCAGTAGTCGTCTGGCGTCGTTCAAAAGACGTTATCAAAGTCCACCAGTAGTGTGGCAGGCCAGTAGTCGTCTGGCGTCGTTCAAAAGACGTTATTAAAGTCCACCAGCAGCGTGGCAGGCCAGTAGTCGTCTGGAATTGCATAAAAGACATTATTAAAGTCCACCAGCAGCGTGGCAGGCCAGTAGTCGTCTGGAATTGCATAAAAGACAGTATTAAAGTCCACCATCAGCGTGGCAAGCCAGTAGTCGTCTGGCATCGTTCAAAAGACAGATCTCTCCGACGTTTCATCGAAGATTCAATCCAGCAGTCTTGTTGGGTTTATATCCCTTTTCTTCTTCATCACCCAGAGAAAATTTTTGGTTATTTTTGGTATTCAATCACTATATACCTTGAAAGTCCGAAAGCATTTGCTTTCGGGCATTCAGGTCTACAGCGCTTGAATAGGGGCAGCTGTAATACCCCAAAATTTGCTCTCCCCTTTTGTCATCATAGCATGGCATTATCAGTTATCATATCATATCCACCTCATTAACATTACATTGCATTTAACATAAAAAAATGAAGCATGGCATCCTTCTTACCATCAGGGCATGTGATCAGGTGGAAGATGAACAATCAAGAGACCATTCAAAGCACAAAAGGTTAATCAAGTTGGCTCTAGGCAAGCCAAGAGGTCCCTCATGTCTCATACTATCTCAATTGATCTTCCAAAACCTCAAGGAAGTGAGATTCAATGGGAGATTGAAGCACTACATCTTTCACTATGCAAGAGGTTCAAAAATTGAAGGAAAACCCTCAAAAGAAATAGCTCATTGATTCAAAATCATTCTCAAGTGGCATTTCTCATCATCCTTTAAGAGGATACACAACATACTCTGAGGAATTTGGATTTGGAAGATGTGCAATTTCCTCCTAACCAGAGAGGGTCAAAATTAGGGTTTCTCATAAAATCAGGATATCTCTGATTTTTTGGACAAAGCTTGTTGTCATGATATTCTACATGTTCCTAAGTGTATGTATGTGGAAAATTGCATCTCAATTGGTTTTGGAAGTGTTTCAATTGGAAGAAAGATAAAAAATCAGGGAATTTGGGGCCAAGTCAAATAATCAGAGGAAAAAGTCAACTCTTGACTTTTTGAGGCCAAATTCATGAAATTCATGTTACATATGTCCAATGTACAAAATTTGGTCAAGAAACTCCAAAGGAATCATGAAAAAATCAAGATGTGGAAAGTTGCCATTTTTGGAAGAGGAAGGGTTACTAAAAATAGCAAGTTTTGGCCATTTTGCATCAGAATTTGAACCAAGGCCATTCAAATTTGGAGTACCAAATGAAAATTCCACTCTGCCTCAATGAAAGGCCTTGCTTTAAGCTTCAAATCCATGTGTGGAACATCTCCATTGGATAAAAAATGAGGGAGATATGATTGATCAAAGTTTGAGCAAAGTAGGTTCAAAACTAGGTCATGACCAAGATTTTCAGGGCACGCGCGCAGTCATTTTAACAAACATGTGGTGGGCCAAATGTCCACTCATTTTACTCATGGTTAAAGGCTTCAAATGAAAAATCTTGCAACATCAAAGTTGTTCCTCTATGTGAGATCTTCAAAATTGATGTTCATGATTTTTTTATGTGATCAAAGGATAAGGAGTTGTGATAGCTCAAAGTTTGGTCAACACAACTGAAAGTCACTAGGCCAACTTGTCATGCCATGCCACAAACTGCTCGACCATACATCAGTTTGTTTTTCCATCTGGTTATGGTCATTTTTAGGCATGTTTGAGGCATCCTTTCACTTTCCTTTTCAAACCAAACTTGTTGTATTGTGATCATTCTTTCCAACAACATCAAAAGTTCCTCAAACCATCCACTAACATGAGAGAAATCCACCCTCAAACCTACATCGTTACATTGGTTACAAACTGTCACAAAATTGAAAAAACAGAAGGTTGTTGTTGTTATCATGTTTTAAGTCACACGCATACATTCTCAACACACTCCCAACCTTTGCCTCATTTGAACAAACACCACCTTACACATACATAGCCTTACATCAAAGAGGAAATAAGAAAACTTATGGTACAAGCCAGGCTGCTGCACTGATAGTAACATCACCACCACTGGTTCACTCTCATCCTCACCATATCATCTCATAATCACTCCACACTCTAACCAAACCTCCCAACTCGTGGCATAACAACCTCACTCAATCAGTTAACTCACAACTCAGTTAACTGACTCACTCTAACTGGAGTTCTAACCATCAACCACACTAGTTAGAAGCTAACCACGCATATATAAGCTCCACTGCTCACAGAATTGGGGGGATTCTCATTCTACACATTTCACAAAACATTCTCACCTTTTCTCTCTGAAAATTATCTCTGAACTCTCTCTGTGTGCACGAGTTTTTTGCTTATTTCATCATCATCATCATCAATTGGTCATCATTGCTCAAGAATAAACCAGAAAGAGATCAATTCCTCAAGTGTAGCAATTTTTCCAATTCGGATTTCTCTCCATTCTCTTCAAGATCCAAGGCATTGAAGCATTTATTTTGCTCCTTGGAAGCTCAAGAACAAGTCTACATCTCTGGTTTTCTTGTTGATTCAAGTTCTTCACAGTGCCAGGTTTGAAATTCCTCAACTGATCTTGCTTCATTTTCTTGTGTTTAAGATGTTTTTCATGTTGATTTGAGCTTAATAGAAGCAGTGTGAGTGATCTGGCTAGTGATAGGCACTATAGGTGCTTAGAATATTTTCTAGGGCAAAAATGTTTGTGCTCGATTCTCTTTATACATGATTGATCTGTGAATTTGAATGTTAGATTAGTGATGTGCATGAGTTCAGCTTTCTTTTGATATATGGCTTGAGAATTTCTGGAGAGTTTGAAGGTTGCAGACGGTGGTGAGTGACCGGAGAAGGTGACCGGAGGTCCCTCTCCGGCCGGTGACTGTTAGAGCTAGGGTTTATGCATGTTATAATCTCATCCGTCCATTTTTCATGATCGTGTGGCTTTAAGCTTGCCAGCACATTAAAACTCACATACCACTCACGTGAGGATTCTGATTTGTATTTTAAACTTTGTGTGGTGCAGTGTATGGTATGTTATGTGTTCCCTCACGCGTGTGTGTTGATCATGATTACGTTGACTGCTTGTTTGACTTGACTTGATCTCATGGTTGTGATTGCTTTGACATTGTGTTGACTGAAGCACATGGTTGTTAACATGTTATGCGCAGAAATGGACCTAAGCCAGATTGATATCCACACCCCATGTTTTCAAGGCCCAATGATTTTGAACTGTTAATTTGCTATGCATGCACCCCCTTCTTTAGTTCCATTTCATTTTATTTCTCATTTTTGCTACACGTTTCATAATTAATTTTTAAAAATACCAAAACATATTGGAAAATTCTACAAAAGTTCATGTGTATTCTTAAAACATTTAGGAAATTTTTCATGATTTTATTTTCTGATTTTATGACCTTTTTGCCCCTGTTCCATAATTTTCTTTGAATTTCCACTTAGATGCATTCTAAGCATGATACATGAATTTGTTTAATTTTGTTCTTGCTCATTACCAACTATTTTGACATGATTCTTTTTGCATTGATTCACTAATACATTGAAGCATGTTAGATGATTTTTGTTTGATTTTTTAGGACACTTTATCATATGTCTTGATGCCTATATTTGCTCCACTTGGCATGATGTTTCAATTTGACCTAATTGCTTTGTTTGAAGTCATTTTCCTTTGAATTTTGATATGCTATTTTGATATGTGATTCATCTCTGATTAGTGAACTCTAATACCATGTTTTCATATTTTTCATGAGGCCATTTGATTTTTGTTTGATGCATTTCATTTAAAGCATTATAACATGTCATATCATTGTAATCTTTGGTGCATGTTTTCTTTGGTGTATACTTGCATGATCATTTACATATTTGGTGAACCATTCACTTGACATTATAGGTCATTGGTACATATTATATGTCATCCTTGCATGTTGACTTTCATTTAAACCTTGTGCACCTTTAACATGTTGTGTTTGTACATGTGTTCTTTTTTTGAACTTTCATTTCAATTCTTCTTATATTACTTCTTGAATGTCTTGAAGTTACCTCATAAATACTTTTGAGATGTTTATAAACCCTTTTCCATTTAGTTTCAATTCTGGTTGTTGATTTACATGTTCCATTTATGCATGTCCTCTTCATTTCTTTCCATCTTTCATCTACCCCTTCTTCTTGTAACATGTTTAAATGCTAATGGGTGATGATGGTTGCTTGTTCACTTGCACTTGTATGATGATATTCACTTGTTGTCCATATGATGCCCATTCTGGTTGTGGTTCTAGGATTTGTTTTCTCATTTAATTCTTGTGAGTTTTATGATGCATTACATGTTCTTTTACTTCTTATACTTCTTATACATGTTTACTAACCATGTAGGGGCTTCGGTAAGTTTCAATTGAGTGTGGATAAGGAATCCACATTCAACTTCTATCCTTTCTCTTTTACAATTCCATTTTGTGTTTTGCTAAGCACTTATGTGCTTTCTTTTAATAACTCATTACTTTCCCTTTTTGAATTACAATTCATCTTCTACTTTGGAAGTGAATTGTTTAATTCTTTCTTTCTTTAGACTTTAGGTTGAAACCTCACAAACCTTAGGATCACTCCCTTAACTAATCAATTAGGATTGAGTCTTAGTCCATATAGGTTTTACCTTTTCTCCTCTCTTGAGTCTCTTTTCTCATCTCAAAGAAAATTCAAAACATATAATAAAGGTAGGCATTTATTGCATTTAGGCCTTTCATATAAAGAAAAGATTATAAGGGGTCTTCTCTTGTAATCTTAGAATGTGTAGCATATAGCCCATCTTGGGTCAATGTGTTAAACATTTGATCTTGTATGAGGGACTTAAATGCAATACTTGTTGAAGGTGCAAATAATAAAAAACACTTCTTCACTTCATAATCAACAAAACACTTAATAAACACAAGTATGCTAGTGTGTTTGAACCTTGACAATTGGAACTAAGAGTGAGGGTCTTCTTCACCCTTAGTGTGCTTTCTTACCCGTTCCATCTTGGAATGTGAGAAGGTACACATTCCAATGACTAAGATCCAGATACACTGTCGTATGCAAACAAATCCAAAACACTTCCTTCTAAAAGACAAAAACAAACAATAACGTCTTTCCTTCGGGAATTCTTTTCTCATCTCATTCATTCTCAACGCACGAACGCGCTTCTACTCGTTCTCTTGCAAGATGGTAACGCACTCGGACCAGCGAGCCTGCAACACCTGAGCCAGAACGTAAGCCGTTCCTTAAAAAACACAAACGATCCATCCCTAGTGAGGGGAACTACGTCGCTCTGATTCTCATGTTCCCGATGAGATACGTAGGCAGTGGGGTAGGGCCCATGCGAGCACTTCTTTTATTTTCCCTACATTTGTTTCTCGTTCCTTTTCCAGTTCTCTTTTCGTTCCTTTTCCAGTATTCTTTTCTATCACCCTTTGATCGAGACAAGCAAGCGTGGATCCCATCGGGTACGATGGACGCGTGGGGGTGCTAATACCTTCCCCGCGCGTAACCGACTCCCGAACCCAGTTCTCTTGGTCGCGAGACCATGCTCTTTCCTTTCCTTCAGGTTTATGCAGTGTTTCCTTTCCCTCTCTTGGGATAAATACACATTGCTGGCGACTCTGTTCGGTGCCACTTTCGCGTTTGTACTTGGATGAAAATCCCGGGAGCGACAATCGCTAGTTAGACATCTTAGGAATTAGGAGCGAACCCAAGAGCATTCTTGATCCACATATCAAGTCACAACCTAACTTATAAGTCGATTGCTTCGTGCATCGCCATCAACCTTGTTCGTTACACTTCAAACTTTTTTTCTCGACTAGCAATAAACCCTTGATCCAACATCAAGTGGCATTTTTCTCAAAAACTCAAAAACACAATAAATTACGATTAGGATTGTACGCCACGAGCCTTAAGTGGCGGGGAAGGGAGGAGAATGGAGCTCCTCCTACACTCATTCCAAGTATTTTGAGCACAAGGCGCTCGACTTGACCGTTCAAAATATTCACCTCCATCCATAATCTTTATTGCAATCTTAATCAAGAACAACTTTCTTTCAAAACCTTAAAAAATACATCAACTCATCAAACTTCTTTTTCGCCTTAGGGCATCATCCGAAAACCCTTTTTCAAGGTATAAAATCAACCAATACACAATCATTTCTCAAGCCTCCGAACTACGGAGCTCTGATTCCTCACTTAAAAAGTGAGGATACGTAGGCACAAGGGCCACAATCCTTGGCGAGCACTCTAATAAAAAAACCAACCCTCTTTCCCTTTAGTAAGTAGACTTTTAGATTAAAACACCCATTCAAGCTAGACAACTTAGATGGTTCCCATCGAGTACGATGGATGTGAGGGGTGCTAATACCTTCCCCTCACATAACCGACTTCTGAACCCAAATCTTGGTCGCGATGACCATGCTCTTTCCCTAAAGGTTTTATCGTTATTTCCCTTTCCCTCCTTGGGATAAATAAAATTCGGTGGCGACTCTGTGTCATTTTTCGCGTAGCGACAGCTGGCGACTCTGCTGGGGAAAATGTGAGCAAGCCATGCCTAGTCTAGGTTATTTTTTCGCATGTTTGATTGTTTTTCTCTTTATGTCTTTACTTGCTTATTGCTAACCCTTTTTGTATCTTATCTTAAAGTTGTGGTATGGATTGGGTACCTTGTTGGCAAACCATGAGGGAAAGACTCTACACCCGAGTCTAGAGTGTAAAATTGAGATAGGAGAGGTAGAGTAGTATGGGCTTCCGAGATGCTCATCTCGTGAAAGTAGATACGAGAACCTCGCTTAGAGTAGATTCCGTTGAGGATGTTGGCGACCGTCAAGCTCTTGGCGTGCTCTATCAATGTTTTCTTTGGAATCCTTGACTCTAAGGACCTTTTTAGAACCCTAAACCATTGGCCAACTAAGATTGATGGTCGCGTAGTATGGGTCCCCGAGAAGCTCTTCTCGCGAGGGTCGATACGAAGATCTCATTCAGAATAGACTTTCTCGATGGAGTTGTTGCCTGGCAATGACTGACATACGTAACAAACAGTTGAGAAAGTCCGTGACTCTGAAACCCTTGTCTAGAACCCAGTGTTGATGGTCGTGTAGTATGGGTCCCCGAGAAGCTCTTCTCGCGAGGTTCGATACGAAGACCTCACCCAAAAGTGGTTCATATGATGGAGTCATCAACTGACATGCTCATGTCATATGTGATAAACATTCATATGAACCCGAGACTTTGGGAACCCTATTGAACCGTAGATCACACCATGTGAGAACCTTGATCAAGAATCAGTCAGTATTGGCCTTACCCATACCTCAGACTTGTGAACTCATGTGCTTGGAATCCATTCATGCATGCATACATGCATATATCATAAAGCAAAGCTCTTAGTTTCTTGTTCTTGTTGCAGATAAAAGCATTTGCCAGAAGCGATCATGATGAACGTGAATTTGGGGACGATGAAGTTGAACAAGAAGACCGACAGAAAAAGTACTTTCACCTTCAAATACAAAGAACCCGCCATTGACAGCCTGAGAGCCTTGAGCGCCAAGATTATCCCCATCAAGCACAACAAATTTCATGCTTCTTATGGGAGAATTTTGGATTTACTAACAGAAAATACATAATATGAAGCTCTCACAGCCCTAGCACAATACTATGACACTTATCTCCGCTGCTTCACCTTTGCCGATTTCCAGATATCTCCCACTCTAGAAAAGTTCGAGAAGATATTGAATCTCCCTATCAAGGATCGCAACCCTTTTCCGAAGCTTGAAGAAGAACTCACCTTGAAGAAAGTAGCTTCTGCCTTGGGGATCCCTATAGGAGATGTAGTAGCCAATTGGGCACCCAAGGGAGCCAAGGGATTCTCTAGGAAGTTTTTGGAAGAACAAGCATGGAAATATGCCAAAGAAGAGAAATGGCAGAGATACGGAGCAATTTTAACACTCTTGGTCTACGGAATTGTGATGTTTCCAAATGTAGAAAATTTCGTGGATCAAGAGGCTGTTGAAATTTTCTTGGTGGGAAACCCCGTGCCTTTCCTCCTAGGCGATCTCTACCATACACTTCATACTAGGTATACAAAGGGAGGTGGAACGTTCCTCTGTTGCGCCCCACTCCTACATAAGTGGTTAAGGACCCAAATGCCTCAAAAAGGTCCTTTTACTTCCAAGAAACTCTCGTGGCCTCAGAGATTCACTTTGCTCACTGCTAGTTCCATCACATGGTACAAAAGGGAATGGGAGACCAAAGATATTATATTTTCTAGTGGATAATTTCCCAATGTGCCTATTTTGGGAGCACGAGGTTGCATCAATTATAACCCAATGTTGCTCAAAAGACAATTCGGACACTCTATGGATGGTCCTCCTAGAGATGAAGATCTTGTACCATTCATTGTCAACAAAGTCGTCCCAAAGGATCCAGACGTAAGGAGGGTAAGAAGAGCATGGACAAAAATAGTCAGGAGCAATCCAGATAATGGGAGGAAGAATATCATGGCTCGAGAACCATATGTTTAGTGGGTGAAAGAAAGAGCACGAGAAGTCAAGCTCCCTTTTGTCTTTGATACCTCAGCTTTCCCCCCGAATCCTGAGCTTGAGTCAATATTACCTGAAGATATGGAGAAACTCAAAGCCAAAATCCAAGAGCTTGAAGGAGAGAACACTCAGCTCTGAGTCCAGCTCAATCAAACCAAACAGAAAAGTGAAGCTTGGGAAGACAAGAGCAAGGAGCTGAAACAAAAGTTTGAGGATAGCAAGAAAAGGGCTAGGGAAGAGAAAAAAAAAGAGAATGGGTTGGTGATGCACTTAAAGGTGCCAATTCAGAGTTGGATTGTCGAAATGACGAATTAGACCAAGTTTGGTGGAGGGTCAGTGACCTCAAGAATGATGTGAAGATAGCCACTCAGATGAAGAAGAATGAAAGAGAAAACTTTGAAGCTCAAATTCTCCAGCTGAAAGACACTATCAAAGGCTGCAAGGATCAGTTGGCTCATGAATTGTTGGAAAAAGAGAGGGCATAGCAAGAGCTCTTAAAAGCAAAGTACCAATTGAATAAGGCTGTTGAAAAGATCAAGAGGTTGAAAGATGGAATCCATGATAAGTTTTGCCTAGAGCTGCATGATAGTTGCCACTATTGGGAAGAAAGCTGCCGCAACGCAGAAGCTGCTATACTCCAGAGGGATAACATCATCAACAATCTCCAAGTCCTCAATGCTGAATGGAAAAACAAATATGTGAACTTGGCTGGATTCTCCAACTATGCACTTCAGCAAATCCCTGAAAGATTGAAGATTGCAGATCAAGTCATGACTCCAGAAAACACTTCTGTCCCTGTGTTCGACTTTGTGAAGTTTTGCAAGAAAACGGTGGAAGAACTTGTTACTGATTTAGATGCGGTTCGCAGAGCCCAGGGCATCACTTTTAGAGTTGAATTGTAATTTGTTTAAGAAGTCTATTTTCCCTAATTTGCTTGTATTTGAACTTGGCTTTGAGCCCTAATGAAATGAAAGTTTTTTGTTCTATTATGTCTCTTCTGATTGATTGCAATGGAAAATGTTTATATTCTTAGCGATAACTAACAAGGTTACTAAGAGCTTTGCGCATAGCATAATAATATTCCATACGCATTCATGCATCATTCCGCATTTCATAAACCAAAAAACTTACAACCACTTGGGCTTCTGCAGTAGACAAGCTGACTTACCGACATCCCTACCACACCCGTGGCAATCAAAGAATACTAATGGATCAAGTTGAGCAGAACCAAACCGCTCTTAGAGAAGAGATGCTCACTATGAAGACTCAGATGGGCCAGCTGATGGAGGTCATTCAGAACATGGCCAGAGGGCAAGAAGAGATGAGGCAAGCTGCCGAAAGAAATGCTGCCATTCTAACTCCTGCTAGTGGAGGTGTCCCAACTCCTGTTGGTGGAGGTGTTCCAATTCCTGATGGTAGAGGTATTCCAATTCCTATTGGCGCAGGAATTTCGATCCCTGTAGGTGGAGGTATTCCAATAACAGCTAGAGCAATTCTGACCCAAGTCTAGTACGATGATCATGAAGACTTTTATGGCCCTCATGGTGACTCGGACGTAGATGCTTTTGGGCCGCCAAATGCTGACTTGGCGAAGAAGGTGTTTTCCCTACAAGTGACTGTGAAAGGCTTGCAAGGACCGAATATGTTTGGTTTAGATGCTTCTGATATGTACCTGGTGCCTGGCGTCAGGATCCCTCCAAAATTCAAAGTCCCTGGCTTTGAGAAATACGAGGGAAACAGTTGTCCGAAAACACATATTTCGATCATACTATAGGAAAATGGCTGCACATTTCGATGACGAGAAATTGCTTATGCACTTCTTTCAAGATAGCCTCAGTGGGGCTTCCCTTGAATGGTATATGCAATTGGAGCGTACCAACATCAGAACATGGAAGGAATTAGCTGAAGCCTTCTTAAAACATTACCAATATAACTTAGACATGGCGCCTAACCGTACACAACTCCAAGGTCTGACTCAGAAGTCTGGTGAGTCGTTTAAGGACTATGCTCAGAGGTGGAGAGCATTAGCTATAAGAGTGCAGCCTCCTCTCCTCGACAAAGAACTCAATGACATGTTCATGGGAACTTTCCAAGGACCCATCTTGGAGCGCCTGGCAGGAAGTACATCATCTATATTTTCCGAGTTGGTAATGGCTGGAGAAAGAATTGAGAACATGATGAAGTTAGGGAAAATTTAGAATGCTGTTGAATCTTCCAGTGGAGCTAAAAGGCCCTATCAAGGTTTCTCGAAGAAGAAAGAGGGCGAGGCGAATGCTGCTTTTGGGAATAGGGGAAAAGGTAGAGCATATCAGGAATATCATCATGTGGCTGCTGTCACCCCGAATCAGTATCATCAACCTTTGACTATCCTTGCAAGCCAACCTGCTGTTCAACAACAAGCACCTCAACGTCAAAACTATTATCAAAGTCAGCCCAGACAGAGGAGACCCGAGAAAAAGTTTGACCCTATTCCCACAACTTATTCCAGATTACTTCCACTTTTGCTTAAGGGTTCATTGGTACAATTGAGAGACATGAAGGCTCCGCCTGCTGTTTTACCTCCTGGTTACGATGCGAATGCTCATTGTGAGTTCCACTCTGGAGCTCCCGGGCACAACATCGAAAATTGTAAGGCCCTAAAATACATAGTTCAAGATCTCATCAACTCGAAGGCCATCAATTTCACTAGAAATACTCCCAATGTTACCAATAACCCAATACCGAATCATAACCATGCCACAAATATGATTAAAGAGTCCAGAGGAAAGAAGTTGGTGTCGAAGGTTGACAAGATGAAGACTTCTTTTGCAACTATCAAGGAACAACTTCTAATGCAAGACATCTTCCCAGGATGTTTTGTGGATTGCCAATATTGTTTGGCGGATCCCCAAAGATGTGATGACTTGAAGTTAGGAATTCAAAAATTGCTAGACCAAGGTGTTCTCTTGGTAGAACAAATATCACCTGCTGAAGAGGTGGCAACTTTGGATATCCCTTATGATCCAATTGAAATTATCTATGATGATGATGTGTCGTTGGCAGTGCCATATAAGCAACCTCGTGTACTATTGGAGATCCCGTATGATTGTGATTGGTACTCGGCTCAAACCCCTTGTAATCCAGTGTGTGTGCCTCTGGAAATCCCCTATGATTCAATTGGTGTTCCACTATCACCACCTTCATTGGCTTCATTGACAATAACTGTACCTTCTCCATTCCCTTTTGAGAGCACCAAGGCCGTGCCTTGGAACTATGATTCAGCTGTATACATCAATGGACAGAAAGTGGAAGAGGAACCAGTGATAATTAAAGATTCAGTGGAAAATCTCGCTGGAACCAGAGGTGTGACAAGGAGTGGAAGGATTTTTACACCTGTGCCACCACCAAACAACAATTCTGGAGCTGTAGGTAAGACAAATGAAAGTCAGATAACAGTTGAACAAAGGCAATCCTCTACTCAGAAGGAAAGTCCTAATGATGAAGCGGAAGAGTTTTTGTGCATAATCCGAAAAAGTGACTATAAAGTGGTTGATCAACTCAACCAAACACCTTCCAAAATTTCGATGTTGTCATTGCTAATGTGTTCGCCTGCCCATCACGAGGCATTGTTGAAGTTTTTAAAGGCTGCCCACGTTCCTCAAGAGATCTCTGTTGTCGATTTTGAAGGGGTGGTGTCAAACATTGCGTCTAAACATGTCTTGAGCTTCAGTGATGAAGAATTTCCCCCAGAGGGGAAGAACCACAATAAAGCTCTGCATATATCCATTGAGTGCGTTGATGTTGTTTTGTCAAGAGTTTTGGTGGACACGGGGTCATTGCTAAATGTTTTGCCTAAGAATTCTTTGTCCAAGCTTACCATTGAAGGGTTGATGATGAAGCCGAGTTCAATGATAGTGAAGGCTTTTGATGGGGCTAGGAGAACTGTGATAGGTGAGGTTGACCTCCATATCAAAATTGGGCCTCACACTTTCATCATCACATTCTATGTGATGGATATTTATCCAGCCTACAGTTGCCTCCTAGGGCGCCCCTGGATCCACACTGCTGGCATAGTAACGTCCACACTCCATCAAAAACTAAAGTTCATGATCAACAACCAGATTGTTGTAATTGATGGGGAAGAGGATATTCTGGTTAGCCACTTAACCTCATTCCGTTACATTGAAGTGGGAGGGGAAGTTCATGAGACCCCTTTCCAAGCTTTCGAGGTTATGAATGTGGAGATGATTCCTGCCGAGAAGGAGAAGAAGAAGCCAGAGAAGACTGGGTCCCCGATGATTACTTGGAAGGATGCGAAGACTGTGATTGAAGACGGTCACCCTGAAGGTTGGGGAAGAGTGACAGAGCTACCAGTTAACAGGAACAAAGCTGGCTTGGGATTCCCAAGTCATCTAAAGAAGACAACCTCCGACAAAGGCAAATGACCTGTTCCTCCTCCTGTTTTCACTAGTGCTAGACATCTTGTCGACGGCCAAGTTACTTGTGTGGAAGCTGAAGATGGTGTGCCCAAAGAAGTTTGCATGGTGTATCCAAGAGTACCAAATCAACAACTCAACAATTGGACTATCGTGGAGATGCCTGAAGTCACCTTTGTCGAAGAGTAATTTTCCTTGTGTTGTTTTCCAATCCTATGCTCTGCCCAAGGCATATGGATTATTTTGTAGGGCCCCCCATGTTTTCAATCAATATTTATCATGAATGAAATGAACTTTTTGCATTCAATTGTGTTCCCTGTCTTTCTTTTTTAATTTTGCATAAATAAAATGGCATTGTTTTTCTTGCATTTTTCTTTCTTCAACTTCTCAAAATAAAGCATAAAATCATCATCGTGCAGATCCACCCCGATTTCCATTGATAACGATTCTGTTATGGTCGGATATGACTTTGATAACCCAATTTACCACGCTGATGAAGACTGCGAGGAAACTTGTGAACTCCCAGAGGAGTTAGACAGACTATTGAAGCAAGAGTCAAAGGTCATCCAACCGCATCAGGAGTCAGTAGATATCATCAATCTTGGGACCGAAGATGACAGGAAGGAAGTCAAGGTAGGCTCTACTTTAGAGGAAGATGTAAAGAGAAGATTGGTCGAGTTGCTACAACAGTATAAGGACGTGTTCGCTTGGTCTTACCAAGACATGCCCGGACTGGATGAAGACATTGTAGTGCACAGACTACCTCTCAAGGAAGGATGCTCACCGGTGAAGCAGAAGATGAGAAGAACCCGGCCTGAAATGGCTATCAATATTAAAGAAGAAGTCCAAAAGCAGTTAGACGCAGGATTCCTGGCTGTATCCAACTACCCACGGTGGGCCGCGAACATCGTTCCCGTGCCCAAGAAAGATGGAAAAGTACGGATGTGTGTAGACTACAGAGATCTCAACAAGGTCAGTCATTGATGTACTAGTGGACAATACGGCCCAATTTTCCGTCTTTTCTTTTATGGATGGGTTTTCCGGATACAATCAGATTAAGATGGCTTCGGAGGATATGGAAAAGACTACTTTCATCACCCCTTGGGGAACCTTTTGTTATAAGGTTATGCCATTCGGACTAAAGAATGCAGGAGCGACATATCAACGAGCGATGGTAACACTCTTCCATGACATGATTCATAAAGAGATTGAATGTTATGTTGACGATATGATTGCGAAGTCGAAAACTGAGGAAGAGCATCTCGTTCATCTCGAGAAGCTGTTTACAAGATTGAGGAAGTTCAGATTACGACTAAATCCCAACAAGTGTACTTTTGGTGTGAGATCTGGAAAATTGTTAGGTTTCATTGTAAGTCAAAGAGGGATAGAAGTAGACCCAAACAAAGTCAAAGCTATCCAAGATATGCCCGCACCGAAGACTGAGAAGGAAGTTCGTTATTTCCTGGGAAGATTGAACTATATTTCTCGATTCATATCCCATCCGACGGCCACTTGTGAGCCCATATTTAAGCTGCTGCGAAAGGATCAAGCAGTCGTATGGAATGACAATTGTCAAAAAGCTTTCGAGAAGATAAAAGAATATCTACAAGAACCACCGATCTTGATACCTCCTGTGCCAGGGAAGCCTCTCATAATGTACTTAACTGTGTTAGATGGATCCATTGGATGCGTACTGGGGCAACAAGATGCGACAGGTAGGAAGGAGCATGCTATATACTACCTGAGCAAGAAGTTCAATGATTGCAAAACGAGATACTCGATGCTCGAGAAGACTTGTTGTGCATTGGCTTGGGCTGCCAAACGCCTAAGGCAATACATGCTCACCTATACGACTCTCCTGATCTCAAAAATGGATCCTATCGAATACATCTTTGAGAAACCTGCACTCACCGGACGAGTTGCCCGCTGGCAGATGGTGTTAACAGAATACGACATTCAATATGTCACACAAAAAGCCATCAAAGGAAGCGTGTTGTCTAATTATCTAGCCCACCAGCCTGTGGAAGACTACCAGCCCATGCTTCTCGATTTTCCCGATGAAGATGTTATGTTCGCCAGAGATTATGAAATGCCAAGCCCAGATGACGGACCCGAACCAGGATCGCGATGGACGCTCGTGTTCGATGATGCAGCAAATGCCCAAGGCAGTGGAATTGGGGCAATAATTACATCACCCACTGGATTTCATATCCCTTTCACTGCTAGGTTGTGCTTCAAATGTACTAACAACATGGCCGAATACGAAGCTTGCATCTTTGGAATAGAAGCTGCTATTGACCACAGGATCAAAATTCTAGAAGTCTATGGGGACTCCGCGTTGGTCATCAGTCAAATTAAAGGAGATTATATGGCTCGCAATAGCAAGCTTATCCCATACAGAGACCATGTCTTGAAGTTGATCCCATACTTTGATGAGATTACTTTCAACCACATTCCAAGAGAAAGTAATCAATTGGCAGATGCCCTAGCCACGCTAGCATCCATGTTTAAGGTCAAATGGAAGAACGAAGCGCCTGCCATTCGTCTTGAGTACCTTGATGAGCCTGCCTACTGTTTGACGAATGAGGCCACAGAGCCTGAAGTTGATGATCATCCTTGGTTCTATGATATCAAGCAGTATCTAGAAGCACAAGAGTATCCAGAGAACATCACCATCACTGACAAGGAATACCTGAGGAAGCTTTCATCAAAATTCTTCCTGAGTGGGGATGTACTCTATAAGAGGAACTATGACTCGGTCCTGCTCAGATGCGTGGATAGACACGAAGCAGATCGAATCATAAATAAAGTTCATGAAGGGTCTTTCGGAATGCATGCCAGCGGACACACCATGGTTAAGAAGATCTTGAGGGCAGAATACTACTGGATGACAATGGAAACTGATTGTTGCCGCCACGTGCAAACCTGCCACAAGTGCCAAATCTACGCAGATAAGATCCATGCTTCACCACTTCCTCTAAATATGTTGACATCGCCTTGGCCATTCGCCATGTAGGGCATAGACATGATCAGACGTATCGAGCCCACTGCTTCAAATGGACACCGTTTCATCTTAGTTGCCATTGACTACTTCACTAAATGGGTGGAAGCTGCGTCTTATGCCAATGTCGCTAAGCAAGTGGTGGCTCGCTTCATCAAGAAAGAGATTATCTGTAGATATGGGGTTCCAAATAAAATCATTACCGATAATGGTTCGAACCTCAACAATAAATTGATGAAGGATTTATGCGAAAGCTTTAAAATCGAGCACCACAATTCAACTCCGTACCATCCGAAGATGAATGGAGCCGTCGAGGCGGCCAACAAAAACATCAAAAGGATTGTTCAGAAGATGGTGAAGACATATAAGGACTGGCATGAGATGTTACCTTTTGCTCTGCACGGCTACCGCACATCGGTACGCACTTCTACTGGGGCAACCCCCTTTTCCCTCGTGTATGGCATGGACGCAGTACTGCCTATCAAAGTAGAGATTCCTTCCTTGAGGATTTTAACAGACGTCAAGCTTGACGAAGCTGAATGGGTGCAAGCAAGACTCGACCAGCTCAATCTTATTGATGAAAAGCGCATGACGACCATTTGTCACGGTCAGCTATACCAGAAGCGGTTGAAGAGAGCCTTTGACAAGAAAGTTCGCCCTCGACATATCGAAGTAGGAGATTTGGTTTTGAGGAAAATTCAACCAATTCACACCGACCCAAGGGGCAAATGGGCACCGAACTATGAAGGTCCATACGTGGTCAAAAAGGTTTTTTCTGGAGGAGCTTTGATTCTCTCCACTATGGACGGCGATGACCTCCCATCCCCTGTGAATTCAGATGCAGTTAAAAAATATTATGCCTAAAAGATAGACCCGGTGGACCAAAAATAATATCCACGCAAAAAAATGGGCGTCCTGGTGGACCATGTAAAAGAAGAAGGTCCAGGAAAAAATCAGGGACAAAACAAAAGAAATGACCCGCTAAGTTAAAAACCTGCAAGGGTAACTTAGGCAAAAAAGGGTATCCCGGTAGGCTGAAAACCCGAAGAGGGCGGCCTAGGCAAAAATTAGGGATTAAAAAGGCAAAAAACTGCATTCTGTAAGAAACTGGTGAATTTTCCTCCTTGATCACGAAACTCCGAATGAGAGGGATCGATACAATCGTTGCTCTCAGAAGCAAGGTTTAAGGGGTCTTCAGAGATATATGGGTCATAGCAGAATTGAAACTCGATGGAAACTGGTTTCAACATTGTCGTTGCTATTTTTATCTATCTTCTTTTAAAGTAATTACCTCTTTTAGGAATTGCCTCCTCTTGTAATTCGCCCGTTTAAGGGCCTTCATCAATAAAATACCATTTTCATCAGAAAGTCTTATCTTTTAATCTTTACTTCGTGATTGAAAACTTGTTTTATTTGTGATAAGTATTGCATTTGAATTCTTGGGGATACTAATTTTGGTGATGGAAAGAAAATGCGAGATTACTCTTTCTATTAAGGTGTCTGTAGGGTAATCATGATCCCTGAATAACATGCAGAAACACCATTGAAACCACCAGATGACTTGGCCAAAACAAGATCCATCCAGCCCAGGGTGATCTGGCACAAAGAAACGTGGAGTCCTAGCATCTCCAAAGCATGTTTGCGTCATGAAGAAGTGGTATCGGGAAGTCAAGCTTGTTCCCCTTCCGACCCGAAGCCCAATCATACTTTGACACCTTTATTTTAAAGCCACCTTCTGTTGGTACCTTTCACCTTACATAACTCCTTTTCTCCAGCAAGCCCAACCACGCTTCGCAGGACCGTAATCCGTATCCTCATATCCCCAGCATCTTGCATACATTCTGCATCATTATATGCACGCTTTGTCAGCTGTTCTCGAAGACGCGATTTTCCTGTGGACATCCTGTCAGGATTCTTTCAGAGTGTTTACCACTTTACTTACCTTTTGTAAGCCTTGTTTATGCCTTTTGCACGAAGTATCTCCTCCATGCCTTTTACATAGAAGTCTCCTTACCTTTTGTAAGGGATTTCATTGCCTTTTGCGTGAAATCTTATCCATTCGCTTTCCTTTTGTAAGCGTTCTTGCTGCCTTTTGCACGCGACAAAATTTTGTTTTGGGAATCTTCGATCAATTTGGATGCTTGATTACCTGAGTGGTCGCCATACTCAGAGAATGTCATCTCCACCGTTGTGCCTGTGAGGTCAAGTGATGTTCTGATACCCTTTGCAAGTCCCCTCTACCTTTTGCAGAAGGAGTTATTCTCCTAACCTTTTGTTCAGGAGTCCCCTCTGCCTTTTGTAGAAGGAAACATTTTCTCCAAACCTTTTGTTCTGGAGTCCTCTCTACCTTTCGTATAAGGAATTTCTCTCCTAGCCTTTTATTATGGAGCGCTTTCTGCCTTTTGCAGAAGGAAATTCGATCGTCTTCTCTCAAGGGAGTCTCCTCCACTTGTTATAGAGGGAGTCATCATGTCTCCAAACCTTTTGTTCTGGAGTCCTCTCTACCTTTTGTAGAAGGAAACATTTTCTCCAAACCTTTTGTTCTGGAGTCCTCTCTACCTTTTGTAGAAGGAAACATTTTCTCCTAACCTTTTGTTCAGGAGCCCTCCTTGCCTTTTGCAAGAGGAAAACCAATTTTTAGGGTCCTCTCTACCTTTTGTAGAAGGAAACATTTTCTCCAAACCTTTTGTTCTGGAGTCCTCTCTACCTTTTGTAGAAGGAAACATTTTCTCCTAACCTTTTGTTCAGGAGCCCTCCTTGCCTTTTGCAAGAGGAAAACCAATTTTTAGGGTCCTCTCTACCTTTTGTAGAAGGAATATCTCACAACCTTTTTATTCCAGATTATAGATGTACTATTGCCACATCCTCTTGGATTTCTGCAGGGATATCGCCCTTCCGAGACTGGCAAAGCACTCATTGCATCTTAAGCATATCATATCTCCCTCATAACCAACTACTTTGTCCCACTGACAAATGCCTTTTCCAAACCATCCCACTGGCTCATTACTTTCATTCAAATCCATTTCCAGCTGAAAATTCTGGATATTCTTATATTTAATCTCCTTGTACCTTGACTGTAAGAAAGTCTCCGCCACTCCCACCTTCAAGTCCAAGAAGATTAAATAGGGGCACCTGTCACACCCTCATTTTCACCCTAACCTTGCATGTCATAACATTTTCATCATCTATGCATTCCATTAGGTCAAAACCTGCATTCATCTGACTTTGTTTTCCTTTCGCATCATTCACATAGCATAACATGCCTCTCATCTTGCATACTGCCTAAAATGTCAGCTGGAGTGGAATTCTCGGATTTACAAACGGCTGATAATTTTAGTGCCGTCTTTCTTCATTTGCGGGAATTTCGATACCCGACTTTTTATTCATTTTATTAGTATTTTTTAGTTGAAAAATCTTTTAATTAATTTAGAATTAACTTAGGTTGTTTTAGTTAAATATTTTTAATTAACTTGATTTTAATTTAGATAATTAGGGTTTTATTTAATTTTATTTATTTTATCATTTTCTTTTATTATTTTTATTATTTATTTTTAGTTAATTTAGAGTTAACTTAGATTTGTTTAGATAATTAGAATTTTAATTGAATTTATTTGTTTTATTTTGCTATTTTTCTTAAAAGCCTAAGGTCCATTACATTATTTTGCTATTTTGTTACAATACACCATCCCAAAAAAACAAGCCATTGCCACAAACCATGTCATGTGAACCAAAAAAAAACTAAGGCCAAATATCCTTCATTCCATTCATGATGCCACGTTTGAAGTCCAAAGACTTCTAATTCCAAATAGAAGTGTTCAAGTCAATACAAAGGAAATGGAAAGCAGCAGCATAAGCATTCTTTTAAAAAAAAAAAGCATTGGCAACTGGCGACCAAAACACCTGCAACAAAAAAAAAATACAAAACCATTACAAATTCTGTCAAAGAAAAAGAATCATGGGGACCACAAGGAAGTGCCAAACACAAACGAACACAAAGTTCAGAAAGTACAGTCAGCAAAGAGAAAGGTACAACAACAGTAAACAGAGCAGAATGTAGAGGTTCAGAAGTACAGCAAACAGAGATTTCATATTTTGGACAAAAAACCAAATCCTGAACCGAAGAAAGTAATAACAAAGCATAAACGAGCAAATGAATTCAAATTCAGAAAGTCAGAGCATCAAAAAAACGGGGCAGATGTAGCAGACACAGATTCATCGAAATGGAAACAAAACTTTTGGGCATGAAAAAGAAACTGCAGACATACCAAGAATGAAGATGCTTCAGCGTATGTTCAAACCATCAAACCCTAATTTCCCACTATAAAACCATGTGTGTTCATCAGTTCAAGGCAGCAGTTTGGAATCAGAGAAAAATTGGAGAGAAAAATTTCACAAATAACCAGAGAAAATTTAAGAGGGAAAACCATAAAAAAGAGAGGGGAGTTACAGAATTTCAAACACGAACATCCTAGCCACCAAAGGACACATACCAAAGAGAGGAAACTTGGTGACTAACTGATAAAACAAGCGACAACAACACAGAAGCAGGAAAGGATTTTTCTCACCTGGAAGTTCTTCACTCCGATAACGATCGGAGAGGTATACACTTTGTACCCTTTCACTCTTTCTTCGCTAATTTGTTGTTATAGTTTCATACCCGATGTGAATCTTTCTTCATTTTTCTGAACTTGTTTTCGGAGCCCATTTCAAATCATTGTCTTCTTTATTTTCGACTCTGAGGCGAACTCGGTTACGATGGTGTAAGGGATGACGAAAGAGTGATTGAAAATGGAGAGACCGTTTTCAGAGAAATACGATACAGAGAGCGATTGAAAGGATGAGGTATTAAAACCACACCCGCGAGAGGGTGAGAACCGTGAGAGGGTGAGCCGAGTGAGAGCGCCGTGAATCTGAATCGCGAGATTGAGAGATCGATGCAATAAATAGCGATTGAGGGTGAGAATGGATCGCGACAGAGAGATTAGAGGATATAATGATGAGGGCGAGAGGTTATATTCCTTGCGCGATTCCGAGAGAAAAGAACCTGTGAGAAATCGTAAGGAGAAGGTTTGAAAATGGAAACGCGAATGAGATTGCGAATTTGAAAGGAGAGAAACGAACCGAAAAATCATGAGTGGAGAGAACTTCAATTTGCAGTTTCGTTCCATGTGAGGTCGTGAGGATTCATAAGCGTGTTTTGTGTTTTTTTTCCTGATTTGGTCATATTTCAGAGAAGAAAACTGCCGTATGTGTACTTAGGGTTTCTATTAACCCATCAATAACCACAACCGAACCGGGTCAGAAGGACCTAACTCAGTTTTCTTGCTTTGACCCACCTTTGGGCCTGTTTGTCATTATGTTTTATTATTTCAAAAATCTTAAGAGCATAACTTTTTTTATTTTCAATTAGTTAGTGTTTAGTAAGTTTAGGATCAATTTCGTTTAGTAATTTAGGATTAATGCTATAATTTTAGAATTAAGTTTTTATAACCTTTTTAATTAGTAATTTTAGAAATAATAGGATTAGTGTTTTTTCTTTAAGATTCTAAATTCTAGTTGTACTTTAATTTATAGAATTAGAAATTTGGATTAGTAACTCTCTTAATAATGAAAATAACCAAAAAAATGATAAAAATAAAAAATACCAAAAATATTTAATCTTTCTTCTTGAACGTAAAAAAATTGTAAGAGTTAATTAAACCTCGTGTGTGAGTTAGGAGAGATTTGCGATCTTAAATCGAAAATTAGTTCTCGTTGCATCATTTGCGATATTTTTAACTTGTTTTGTAGTTTATTGTTTATTTCTTTCATTGATCATCCCTTGTAAATTTCCATGTATCCCTCCCCCAGTTTGATGTACTTTGTATTTTATTTTTCCATTGCATCGCTAGTTAGACATCTTAGGAATTAGGAGCGAACCCAAGAGCATTCTTGATCCACATATCAAGTCACAACCCAACTTATAAGTCGATTGCTTCGTGCATCGCCATCAACCTTGTTCGTTACACTTCAAACTTTTTTTTCAACAAGCAATAAACCCTTGATCCAACGTCAAGTGGCATTTTTCTCAAAAACTCAAAAACACAATAAATTACGATTAGGATTGTACGCCACGAGCCTTAAGTGGTGGGGAAGGGATGAGAATGGAGCTCCTCCTACACTCATTCCGAGTATTTTGAGCACAAGGCGCTCGACTTGACCGTTCAAAATATTCACCTCCATCCATAATCTTTAGTGCAATCTTAATCAAGAACAACTTTCTTTCAAAACCTTAAAAAATACATCAACTCATCAAACTTCTTTTTCGCCTTAGGGCATCATCCGAAAACCCTTTTTCAAGGTATAAAATCAACCAATACACAATCATTTCTCAAGCCTCCGAACTACGGAGCTCTGATTCCTCACTTAAAAATAAGTGAGGATACGTAGGCACATGGGCCACAATCCTTGGTGAGCACTCTAATAAAAAAACCAACCCTCTTTCCCTTTAGCAAGTAGACTTTTAGATTAAAACACCCATTCAAGCTAGACAACTTAGATGGTTCCCATCGAGTACGATGGATGTGAGGGGTGCTAATACCTTCCCCTCACATAACTGACTTCCGAACCCAAATCTTGGTCGCGATGACCATGCTCTTTCCCTAAAGGTTTTATCGTTATTTCCCTTTCCCTCCTTGGGATAAATAAAATTCGGTGGCGACTCTGTGTCATTTTTCGCGTAACGACAACAGTTACTAGGCAATGATGGCTAGTGGATAGCCATAATGGCCTACGAGCGCGTGTTCGCACGTGCCCCTTTGTATAAAAGGGGGAAATTCGTCCCATTTGGAAATTTTAGCTCAGATTTATCTCCGTTTCCTTCAGTATTCTTGCCCGTAACCGCCGTCTGCCTACTGCGACCACCGCTTCAGGCTTCGAGTAGCTACTTTCGTCTACTTAAATCAAGTAAGTTTTCTAATCCAGAGCTTGTTCTACTCCTTTTGGTTGTCAATGGTAGGTAGCATGTGGTTAGGGCTAGGTTTAGAGGATGAAATATGTGGATTTTCGACGATTGTTGGTGGTGGACGGTGGTTGTGCCATTTTTCCACCTCTGATATGTCGCCGGAGCTATTAGTATGTTTCAGTGAGGAGGATGGTTCACGGCGATGTTGCAATAGCTATGCATGTGTGACCGCCGTGTTTGTTCATCCTCTGAATAGGTGATGAGTTTTTTGGTAGGACACTTCCCAGATTCCGGTGAAGCTTTGCGATTTTCGGTGAAGCTTTGAACGGAAACTGGGGATGATTTGTTTCGGGCATCTCCTTGCGGGGAGGGTTCAGTGTTTCTTTTGATGTTAGGGCTTAGGTCGGGGACGTCGTCCTTAGCCCTTCGTGCGCCCTTTCACTTGACTTAGCGGTGGAAGGGTGGATTTGATTTGCTGTCGAATTCACTTTCTTCTCTGCTTTTCAGGTGATTGTTATGGTGACGGGGCCAGAAAGAGAGATTATTATAGAAACGAGCTCTGGAGATAATAGCAGCTCGACGGCTTCGAGTTCAACGGCTTTGAGTTCCTCCAGCGATGTCAGGGAGGAGGAGAAGTTGGACGACATGGACGAGGATGTCGACGAGTTCTCCGCGGAGGAGTGGGAGGTGGACGAACCCGCCGAGCATGTGTCCACTTTCGCAAAGTCCTTGGTGGATGTTTTTACGGAGGTTGGACCGGAGGGAGAGTTGAAGGTGCACTTCCCTTCCTTGGACGAGCGTGTTTGTACGAACTTTGGGGACCGCTTTACCATGTATGAATACGCTTTCAAGGAGCTGGGTTTGAGGTTGCCGTTCACTGACTTTCAGCAGTCAGTGTTCGTGCATTTAAAATTGGCCCCCACGCAACTACATCCTAACTCGTTGGCCTTCATCCGGGCGTTCGAGCTGGTATGCGAGCATCTCTCCATAGGGGCTACTCTCTCTCTGTTCTTCACTGTCTTCCATCTTCAAAGGCAGCTATTGTGGAAGAAGTACGGTTGGGTTTCTTTGAAGCAGCCCCGCAAGTTGTTTAAGCCATTCTCGGAGTTGATACGGACGTTCAAGGAGCGGTATTATGTCATCGAGCCCTTGTCCGAAGCTGCCCAGGACAGTACATACGTCTGGGAGATCGAGGTTGACGAGGACGGGAATGACCTGTGCGACGAGGATGGGAAGTTCATTGGGCGGAGAATCTACAAGTTCCCCATCCATTGGGCGCCCGACCACTTCGCCAAGAAGCCCAGTGACTATGTTCTCCAACCGAGCGAGCTACGCGGGCAGGACGCCATGGCGTACGAGATGCTGGTGAAGTGGGTCAACTCCTTCTGGCTTGCTGAGTGCTGGACGAGCAAGGGTAATCCAGTCTTCGAGGAGGACGGGAGTCAGAGGGTTGAGCGTCGATTCATCAATATTAAGGCACTGCTGGAGTGCAAGACTCCTGTGGATGCCGAGAAGCTGCTTGGTAGTCTTAGTAATTCAGATTTGTTTGCGCTTTTTCTTTTCCTCGTGTCTAACGTGCTCGTATTTTGTTTGTGCAGGTGAGATGCCTCAGTTCCACGACAGGATTGTGAAGAATGCTTTGGCGAGGAACAAAGCCGGGGCAGTTCCTCCGAAGTCTTGGTTTGCTGTGCTCGTGCTCCTCCTCCAGTTCAGTCTGCTGCGGGGACCTCTTCTTCTCCTACTCCCGCTCCCCGGGGATCTCCCCTGTCATTGACCGGGCGACCAAAGTGGCTAAGGGTTACTGACGCCGTGGATCTCACTCGGGTGGCTGAGAAAGGGAAGTTCGAGCTTCCTCCGTGTATCCTTGATAGGAGGTTCTTCGAGGGAAATTCTTTGGTCGTGCCCCTGGCGGAGTCTCTTCGCTTGGAAAGTATGGACCGCCCGAGCAAGAGGGCGTTGGTGGCTCAAGACGCTTCTTCCCTGGTCAGGATGTTGGAGATGGCGGCTGTTTACGCTGAAGGGGACTCTGCAACTGAGTCCGAATTTAATGCTGCCCGGGCTTCTATGGCGTCCCTTAAGGAAGAAGTCAAGAGTGCCGGCAAAGCTCGAAAGAAGGCCGAGGAAGAGACGGTCAGGCTGAAGGAGGAGAACTCCAAGCTGGCGGCGGAGAAGAAAGCTGCCGAGGAGCTGGTCCAGCGGTTGAAGGCGACCAATGCCCCGGGTGACGATGAGCCGGAAGACGTGGGGGGATTAAAGACGAGATCCGAGCTGGTTGCCCATATACTGACGGCCGAGGATGATGGTATTACTGTCGCGGATGAATCCTTCAGAAACGCCGTGGCTCAACTGCGGGTGGTGAACCCCGGGCTCGACCTTTATGACGAGGGTATCCATTATCTGGCGCATGTTGAGGGAACGCCGAGGATCAGCCTGCGAAGGACCATGGGCCTCAGCCCGATCCTATTGAGCAAATGGACGAGTGACTAGTTTCCTTGATGTTGTTGTAATCTATCCGGCCTGCGTGCCGAGTACTTGCTTGTAATTTTATTTTATGGGGGGCATGGCCCCCGTTTGATGTAACTCAGTACAATCGTGGCCCTTTTGGCCACTTATTATGTTAAATTATCATATGTTTGATTCTGTTATCCGCATGAATTTACTTGCTTTTATTTTCGCTAAGTGTTGTACTCGTGTTCGTTGCGAATGTATGTCTGCCCGTGATTGGGAGTATTTGACTTGTGTGAATATTATAAGCGGGATTGCTCATTACAGATGTGTTCGGCAGTGAGGGCAACTGGTCGAACGGCCGGGGAATATCCTGGTGGGGTGCGGAGCTCAGGTCGCGTTTGAGGCCTGAGTTCGCGGCGTGAACGTCCCATCGCGAGCTGGGGTTCTGCCAGTCATGGTACTTTGACGAAGGAGATGTTCGATCGAGGACCGCTGTCGAGCAGTTACCCGGCTCATTGCTGAGTGGGGTTTTGCTTTATTCGTATGCGACGCTTGTACCTAGACGTGCAGAGTGGTCGGTAGTTGATGTCCGTCATTGTGACGGTCGAACCGAGAATCAGGGCCTCAGCTATAGTATTGTTTTAGCTTTTCGGCGTTCCATGGTCGAGCAAGTTCTTCCCCGGTGAGATGTTCTAGGTAGTAGGCCCCATTTTCCGTCTTTGCTCAGATACGATAGGGTCCTTCCCAGTTGGCTGCTAGTTTGCCTTCGCGAGAGTCTTTATGGTTTCTTATTAGAACAAGGCTTCCCACGTCGAACTCTCATCGTATCACCTTGGCGTTGTGCCTGATGGTAATTTTTTGTTTCAGTGAGGCTTCGCGGAGGGCTGCCCCAGTTTGGATTTCCTCGACGAGGTCGAGTTCTTCTCTTAACGATTCGTCGTTCATCTCCTCGTCTAGGGGGGACTCTGTCCGCCTGAAGGGTATGTGAACTTCTACGGGAATCACGGCCTCGGTTCCGTACGCTAGACGGAAGGGTGTTTCCCTGGTTGTAGAGTGTGGAGTTGTACGGTATGCCCATAGTACGCTGTGCAGTTCCTCGACCCATGCCTTCTTTGTTTCGTCCAGCCTTCGGTTGAGGCCTCGAAGGATGACTCGGTTAGCTAGCTCAGCTTGCTCGTTTGTTTGAGGGTGCTCGACGGATGCGAAGTGTTGCTTTGTGCCTAGCTGGGCGACGAAGTCTTGAACCTTCCTGTCTGTGAATTGTATCCCGTTGTCCGTCACTATCGCTCGGGGGATGCCGAAGCGTGCAAGGATGTTTCGTTTGTAGAAACGCAGGATGTTGAGGGCAGTTATCTTGGCTAGAGCTTCCGCTTCTATCCATTTTGTGAAGTAGTCTACGCCCACTATTAGGTATTTGTTCTGATTTGATCCTACCACGAAGGGTCCTAGGATGTCTAGGCCCCACCAGGCAAATGGCCACGGGGAGGACATCGTCTTGAGCTTGTTAGGTGGAGCCAGGTGCATGTCCCCGTGTCGTTGGCATTTATCGCATTTCTTCACGTGTTCTTTCGCGTCGTGCTGCATGGTCGGCCAGTAGTATTCTGCTCGGAGGGCCTTTCGTGCAAGTGACCTTCCGCCGAGATGTTGGGCATTGATGCCTTCGTGGATTTTGCGCAGGATGTGCGTGACCATTTCTTCTTCGATACACTTGACTAGCGGAATGGAGAATCCTTGCCTGTAGAGTTTATCTTCGACCAGGACGTAGGAGCAAGCTCTTCGCCTAACTACGCTGGCCTCTTTTGGGTCAGACGGCAGTTTGTATTTGGCGAGATAGTTGTAGACGGGGGTTATCCAGCAGTTGTTGTCGCCGATCACCTGCACGTCGAGGGTCGGGGAGGCCTTCTCGATGCTAGGTCGAGGAAGTACTTCCTGTATGACTGATTTGTTTCCGCCTTTCTTCTTTGTGCTGACTAGTTTGGATAGCACGTCTGCTCGCACGTTATGTTCGCGGGGAACATGTTTCACTTCCACTGTTGTGAACTTCGCCATCTCCTTCTTGACCAGGGCCAAGTATTCTGTCAGACTGTCGTTTTTGGCTTGATATTCTTCTCGGACCTGAAGGGACACTAGTTGTGAGTCTGTGCAAATGATGACTTCTTCCGCGCCCAGGTCTTTGGCTAGACGTAATCCAGCGAGGAAGGCTTCGTACTCGGCCTGGTTGTTAGAAGTGGGGAAGGACAAGGTGAGTGACACTTCGACGATGATTCCCTCGTTGCTTTCCAGTATGATGCCCGCACCGCTTCCTGTCGAGCTGGAGGCACCATCCACAAAAATGGTCCATTTGCGTGCTTCGCTCGCGGGGGAGTCTGTGAATGTCATTTCTGCGACGAAGTCGGCCAGAGCCTGGGCTTTGAGAGCCTTCCTGCTTTCATATTGGATGTCGAATTCGGATAGTTCAAGCGACTATTTGAGCATTCGACCGGCCATATCCGGTCGTCCCAATAGCTGCTTTATGGGTTGATCTGTTCGAATCACGATCGTGTGAGCTAAGAAGTAGTGTCTTAATCTTCTGGCTGCGTTGATGAGGGCCAGTGCCACTTTCTCTATCTGTTGGTATCTTAACTCTGATCCTTGCAGCGCTTTGTTCGTGAAATATATGGGCTTCTGCCCGTCAGGTGTCTCGCGGATGAGAGCGGCACTCACTGCTTCGGTTGCTACGGCGATGTACAGGTACAACGTCTCGCCATTGTCTGGGCGAGAGAGGAGTGGCGGCTCTGAGAGTGCTCGTTTCAGATGGAGAAGGGCATTTTCACACTCCTCGGTCCATTCGAATGCTGCCTCCTTGCGGAGGAGTTTGAAGAATGGTAGGGCGTGCTGGGCGGACTTGGCCATGAAACGAGATAGTGACGCGAGCATTCTGTTGAGGGACTGGATGGATTTCTTGGACTTGGGCATAGGAAACTCGGAGAATTCTCAGCATTTATCGGGATTGGCTTCGATTCCTCGTTCCGTTAAGTAGAATCCGAGGAATTTTCCTGCTCGGACGCCAAACACGCACTTCTCCGGGTTAAAACGCATTTTGTATTTCCTGGCTTGTTCAAAGACCTTTCTTAGATGGGCGGTATGATCGGTTTCCTCGTGGGATTTCACGATCATGTCGTCCATGTAGACTTCGAGCATGTCGCCTATTTCTCCCCGGAATACCTTGTTCATCATTCTTTGGTAGGTTGCTCCGACATTCTTCAGGCCGAAGGGCATTACGTTGTAGTAATAGTTGCCCGATTCGGTCATGAAGGCCGTATATTTTTTGTCGGCCATTGCCATTGGAATCTGATTATAGCCCGAGTAGGCGTCCATGAACGATAAAAGTTTAAAACCGGCAGAATTATCAACAAGTTTATCAATATTGGGGAGGGGGTAGGCATCCTTTGGGCATGCCTTATTGAGATCAGTGTAATCAATGCACATACGCCATTTTCCATTAGATTTTTTAACTAATACAACGTTGGACAACCAAGTGGTGTACTTAGCCTCCAAAATAAATTTGGCCTCGAGGAGGTCCTTTACAGCTTTTTCAGCAGCCTCCGTTTTCTCCGAAGACTGCTTTCTCCTACGTTGTGCTACGGCCTTGACGGCCAGGTCAATTGTCAGCTGGTGGCATGCGATGGATGGATCCAAGCCGGGCATTTTGACGGTGCTCCATGCGAAGAGGTCAGCATTCCCGCGGAGGCATGCCTTGAGCTGCTTCCTCGCGATGTCGGGCAGATCTGCTCCAATCTTCACTCCCCGCTGAGGGTCATCGTCGAACAGAATGATCTCGAAGTTGCCATCCGGGATTGGGAACATCGGATGGGAGCTGCTGCTGGACGGATTGGCTGAAGCTGCTCGTTCCTCCTGCTGGTCTTCTTCTTGGAAGCGACTGTCGAGGTCGATGGAGTCGACCTGGGGAAGAGGCTTTGCTTCCTCGGAGCTGCTTGGCAGCGCTGGCTTGCCCGACGCTGTTGGCTTGGACGCAATGGCGTTGAGCCCCTTTGTAGCTGCCTCAAAACACCGTCGTGCAGCTTCTATGTCGCCATGGAGGGTGGCGACCATCCCTTTTGAAGTGTAATACTTCATCTTTAGGTGGACTGTTGAAGGCACTGCTACCAACTCGGCCAGGGTTGGTCTTCCGAATATGCATTGGTAAAGCGACGGGCAGTCGATTACCAAAAATTGCACTTTGATGGATCTGGCCGTCTTAGCTGATCCGAAGGTTACGATCAGTTTGACGTAGCCCCACGGCTTGGTGACTGATCCGTTGAATCCCTGTAAATCAGACCCTACATAGGGGGTAAGGTGTGATTCGTCCAGCTGAAGTGTCGAAAACAACTGGGAGTACATGATGTCGACCGAGCTGCCCTGGTCGATGAGGATCCTGCAAACGTCAAAGTTCGCCATTCGGGCGCGAACGAGCAAAGGTATGCTTGAGTTCGGGGATCCCCCGAGGAGCTCTTCCCTGTAGAAGGAGATGGGGACATAGTCCTTCTGGGCCTGATCGAGCGTAGTTACTTTATTAGAGCTTATGTTGATCAAGTGCTCGAACTTTCATTTCACGGAGCCCACAGTGACTTTGTTGAAGCCCCCGCCAGAGATGACCATGGCGGAGGGAAAAGTCTCCCACGGGCTGTGGGCCACGAAATAAGCAGGGGCGCTGAGCCCGTCCGGGATGTATAAGTCCTCTGGTCGCGATATGGACATAGCGACCTGTATATTGGCGTCTTCCGAGGAGGGTATCTCCTCCTCTATCTTCTTGGACTCCTGGGCGTCCTACCGAGGAGTGTCTGTCTTCTTCGCGAACTGTTTCAGGTGGCCGTCCCTGATCAGTATCTCAATGGAATCCTTCAGGTGGATGCAGTCCTCTGTAGTGTGGTCGTGACTCTTGTGGAAACGGCAGTATTTTGATTTGTCCACGTTTGGTCTGGCCGGCAGTTGTTTGGGGAAGCGGACCCTGCCTGCTTGAACTCCGAATTGGCACATTCGGTCAATATTTTCTCCTCGGAGACGGTAGTCATGGAAACGCCTTGAGGGTCCCTTGCTGTCGCGGGAGTCCCGTGAACGATCCTCGCGCCTCCGTTCACCCCGACGAGATGTCGAGGCTTCTTTTCCTTTGGCGGCCCGAGCGTTCTCGCGATGGCGTGATGCTCGGACGTTGCAGGCCGCAATCTTTTCTTCGTACTGAATATGTGATTGGGCTTTGAGGATGAGGGCGTCTAAGTTCCTCGGTGGTGCGAGGCCAATGGCTTTAGAGAACTCAGAGCCCGGCGGACCCCTTGGTCGAGCATAAACTTCTTCATTTTGTCCGTTGTAGGGACCTGCACTGCTTCCTTGTTGAACCTCTCGATATATGCGCGGAGAGGTTCGTCCTTTCCTTGGATTATGGCTCCAAGGGAGGCCTCAGTTTTGGGGGTGACGGCGAGATGCTGTGAAATGTCGCGAGAACATCCTGCCCAGTTGTCTCCACGAGGTAATGGACTCCTCGGGCAGTTGCTTGTACCATGTCATCGCTCCCTTTCGGAGCGTGGTCGGGAACAGTCAGCATTTGATGGCGCCCCGAATGCCACGGTAGTCTAATAGCGCATCGATGTTCTCGATGTGCTCGTCGGGGTCAGTGGTCCCGTCGTACGTACCAAGTGACGGGGGCTTCTCCAGGCCTTTGGGGAGACGGGTAGCTAAGATCTCCTGGGACAATGGGCCGTGAGGCTCATCATTGCTGCTAGAACTGGTGAATGATGGGGACCAAACGGGATGCTCGCGGCGGCGGTTCCTCCAGGGAGAAGGAGAGTGGTTCCTTCGAGGAGAAGGTGAGCGATTACTTCGCGGGGAAGGTGAACGGGCCCGGCCTATGGACCTGACCGGGGGAGATTGCTCGTGCCTTTGAGTCCTCTTGTGACCCGGGGATCGCTGGTCACGCGGGGAGATCTGGTCGCGCTTCCTGGCGGCGCGAGGATCAGGTTCTTGGCGTAGCCTACGGTCGATATCTCTCCGAGGCTGCGGGCTCCTTGACCGTCTTTGGTTCCTCCGCGTGGGAGGGGATCTTGGACGGTTGGACTTTTCTAACGCCCCGATCCTCTCATTTTGCTGCAGGATCAGGGTGTTGGTTTTGTTGATCGCCTCCAGGAAGGCTGCCACGGCCGGGTCGACGTTGGACAGAACAGGAACGGGCTGGACGTCAATTAAAGATTGATCATTGTGTCGATCAACAGGGGAAGGGGAAGGAGAAGCAGTGGCTCCGTCCCTGAGGAAACGGGCATCTCGGAGGAGAGATGATTGGCCGTCAACATTGAATTTGTTGACGGGGAGGATGGTGGTTTGGAGAACATCCTTGGTGCGATCTTGAGAAGCCATGGTGATGATGATCTTTGAGAATTGTTTTGATCTTCGGTTTCCGAGGAAAGAAAGATGGGGAGAACAATGGTTCCCACAGACGGCGCCACTAATCGTGAAGGCTGGATCAGATCCTGTAGAAGTGGGCCACCAAGAATGTTTGGGATGCTGGTCGTGTGGAGTGGAGGGGGGTGTACCTGCAAGGCACTCCGACGCTCAAGTAAGAAAGGGTCAGAGAAAAGGGGGCAAGTACAAAGTATTAGTTCGTAGGGTGAATATTGGATACCTGACCCTCTCAAGAGAGAGGGTTTATATAGAGCCCCCAACGCGTGGCCAATGGTCCTATTTTCGGGGCGAAATAACCGTTTTCCCGAAGAATAGGTAACTGCCCAAAACTAGCCGTTATGTCGGGCAGGGTGCTCGAAACTAGCCGTTATGTCAGGCATACGCATAGTTTCGGGCACCTGCCCTTAACTGTTCGGGGAATAATGAAGCCGTACGTAACTGACAGTAATTTCGGGGAGGAACGTTGCATTCCTTGCCCGGTTGGAGGGGCAGAAAGGTAACTTTTTCCCCTCTGTGGATTAGACTTAGGCAATTTGGGCCGCTTTGGAGCAGAAGCGGATTGGGCCATGTCTAGCCATTGGTCCAGTCCAGAACACTTTCTTCTTCAAATCTTTATGTGTAGCCTTTTCTTCATTCATAGCAGTCTCTTAGATTGGTATTACTCCATCCTTCACAAGATCTTAAAGGTCTTGACAACAGAAAACAATTTTCATTTGTTTACACCAAGTAATCTCTAACTAACTATAGATGAGATTACGTGTACGCCAAGTAATCTCTACAAAGTCATCAAATATTTTTAGTTTATGGATGCTCCTATTAGAAGTGTATGGTGGAAGTGGAATATCATAACGAGTGTCATTAGGCTCAATTGAAGATGTGTGGAGAGGTTCAGTTGGAGTTAAGTTGATATGCATATGTGAATTGAGTGCAAAGGAAATGGTCTGGATGAGTGGTTGGGTTGGGGAAAATGTTGAATGTTATATGTTATAGTCAATGAGTGTGTCAACAAAGGGTAAAGTGTGATTTAGTATATGTGGTTGGGAATGAATGGAAATGCATCTTCATAGAAGATAAAATTGACCATTTCTTAATACACCACCCAAGTTTCTTATACACCACGTGAAATTATTTTTTTGCCCCCCAGTTCCGGATGTGCACATCCGGACGCACCATTTTTTTTAAAAACGTTGCCTTGTTCCGGATGTGCAAATCCGAAATGACAAGTTACGCGTATTCCAGATGTGCACATCCGGAAAAATGGCTGAAACTTAAAAAGGTATATTTATTTTAAGAAATAATAATAATATGTATTTTAAAAGAATAACGATCAACAGTAAAACATTACTTTTATTACCAGAGTCGACACAAAGTTGGTGGTACTCCTATTATCACTTGCAGAACCAATGGACTGACTTTGGGTCACAAGATACAGAGGAATTGTTTATGCTCAGGTTCATTGCGAGGAGATAATTCAAGATCTCTTTAAAATAACAGTGGATCCTTAGAAGGGAAATCGGCCCGCTGGAATGATAAGATAATTTTGTTAGATTTGTGTATTCCTCATGATAGGATAATTCAGGGAGTGGCGTGTGGCTTTCTATAAATCAACTGGGTTTAAGCCTAAAAGGATTATATTTTACAGGTTCGCGTTGGTTTTTTCTAAATGATACATACTAATGTATATTGATGTATATGTATATATTATAACTTGTTTATTATGCTTATTATGCCCACTTGCTAGCTTATTATGCACACTTGCTGATGTCTATTGATGTATATGTATATATTATAACTTGTATATTAATGATACAGTTCCTCCTGCTTATTATGTACACTTGCTAGCTTTCCGCGCTCGATACTACATAAGTGAAGTAGAAAATTCTGATTCTGGTTCTGCAAGTGGTAATAGGAGATACGAAGAACAAAGTTTTCTATTGGCGGGAAACCTAATCCATTGACTCAAGATCTTCATCACGCTATCAAGAATCTCCCCGCTGAACTTTATTCTAAAGATGTTCATTTTCTCATGGAGCTTATTCAAGTATATTTAACCTTTCATGATGCATTCATGATGTTAAATGATACTACCTCCGTCCCTAATTATAAGACCCTGTTGAGTTTTTTTCTTGTCCCTTTTTATAAGACCCTCTTCAACTTTCAAAGTGTATTAATTACTTTTTTCCACACATACCCCTAATTATATTACATCTTTTTTTGCACTCTGTAATAAATACAGTTACATACACATTAACTATTTCTCTCTCCTAAGGATAAACTTGTAAAATTATACAAAATAGTCAATAAATTTAATACTCTAACCAACTTTCTTAATTCCCGTAATTTTCTCAACGGGGTCTTATATTTAGGGACGGAGGTAGTAGTTGTTTATATTCATGACCGTAAATCTGTTGTTAGCTTTATCAGAATGCCGAAGACAACCATTATATTGACGGAGAGACTCCAACCCTAGAGTTTGTTATAACTTCTGATGACATTACTGCTACTGGTGCACCAGCCACATTACTTATTTTCAAAGGGTTTATCTCCAAAATATATTGAGTCCTAACTTTATCAGAATGCCGAAGACAACCATTATATTGACGGAGAGACTCCAACCCTAGAATTTGTTATAACTTCTGATGACATTACTGCTATTGGTGCACCAGCCACATTACTTATTTTCAATAACGAAAAGGGTTTATCTCCGAAATATATTGAGTCTATCTGTAGTGTTGGACGATCAACAAAGAAAGATAACAGGAGCAGTGGTTACACTGGAGAGAAAGGATCAACAAAGTTTTCTATTGAAGAGATACGAAGAACAAAATTTTCTATTGGAGAGATACGAAGAACAAAGTTTTCTATTGGAGAGATACGAAGAACAAAGTTTTCTATTGAAGAGATATGAAGAACAAAGTTTTCTATGGGCGGGAAACCTAATCCCTTCTCGCTCCCCTCTTTCGAATGTATATTAACTTGCGATGATATATTAACGTATGCGACCAACCGACAAAACCGATTTAAAAAAAAAAAAGTTATGCTATTTTCCGGATCTGCAGTTCCAGAATTTAAAAAAATAAAGCTATACTATGTTTTCGGATGTGCACATCCGGAACACATCAGCGTTTTTTAAAAAAACGGTGCGTCTGGATGTGCACATCCGAAATCATGGGGCAAAAACGAAATTTCACGTGGTGTATAAGAAACTTGGGTGGTGTATTAAGAAATGGTCATAAAATTTACGAAGATAAATATTTCTCTTGAAAGTTTATATGATAGTATGAAGCCTTTGATTCCTTGATGAATCTACACTTCATTGCTCAATGGTCAAGTTTAAGGTTCCCTTATGACAAAGTAAAGGCAAAATCAAGAGAACAAAAAATCCTTAGCTGGTCATAAGAAGGAAAAGATACTTCCACTAATTTATATGGTGACTTGAAAGAAAAAAACAATTGATGGAAGTTTGTTGATAAGAAAAATTGTGTGATTTACGACAAATTAGGCATATTGTATTGAAACATAATGGCTCGAGTATTATTGAGAATGTGTTTGTGCTTTCTCGGTGAAACTTCATTTTGGAGAGGAGGTTATACACAAGTTTTACGATGTATGATAACTTGAAAATTATAGTAATTGGTCATGAGAAACTCTATGCCAGTCTCAATCCTTCGAGACTTGATCTTGAGGCCAAATCATGTTTGAGAAAAAGTGATGAAGTGAATGATCAAGGGTCTTATCTAAAATGTAGAGAGTATGAAAAACTCTAGCATGAACAATTGTCTTTAAATAATTAAGTTCTTGAATAAAGAACAAACAATGATTAGAAACATGCTAAAATCAAATTGGAATGAAACTCTGTTATAAACACAACATTAAAAAAGTTTAATTTACAGTTAAGCTTGAATATGCCATAAATTTTTTTAACAATATTTGATTCCATTAGGAAATTTTATCGTTATAGGTTGGATATCATGAAAATAATAATAAAGATTTAAAGAATTTCATACATGATTAGTAGCTCCCGTATCAATAATCCTTTGTTTTATTAAATTGGAATATTTTAAAAAGGTAATAGAGGCAGACCCAATACTTGATGAGGAAGCATGAATAAATTGTCTTAATTGAGAATGGTTTGGTGTGTTGAAAAATTATACTTATTGATCCGGAATATTCGAACAGGTCTACGTATGCTGGTCGTCAGATGGGCAAGGTGCTCGGAACGTTGATGAGGAGATGAGGGGGGTGTACCTGCAAGGCACTCCGACGCTCAAGTAAGAAAAGGTCAGAGAAAAGGGGGCAAGTACAAAGTGTATTCTTAGGGTGAATATTTGATACCTGACCCTCTCGAATGAGAGGGTATATATAATATTCCCCAGCGCGTGGCCAACGGTCCTATTTTTCAGGGCAAAATAACCGTTTTCCTGAAGAATAGGTAACTGCCCAAACTAGCCGTTATGATGGGCAGGATGCCCAAACTAGCCGTTGTACTGGGCAGGACAGTAGTTGCGGGCGTCTGTTCGTCAGCTGTTGGGAAGCTGTAGCCCGTGTGTGACAAGCAATAATTCCGGGCAGGACTGAGTAGTCCGTGACCGGTTGTAGGGGCAAAAGGGTACTTTTGTCCTCTTAATGGACTGGATCCAAGCATTTGGGCCGTTACTGTAGCAATCATGGATTGGGCCGCGCATGGTCGTTGGCCCAATCCAGAACAGTAGCCCCCCAAGTCGTTACTTCCGAGCGCGGAGGTGATGACTTAAGGATAGCGTACAGTCCCGGGAAAGTGGAGTGTTTTGCTCGTTGGCTGTGGATGCCCGTGGTTTCTATTGCCCGCTGTGGCTGTTGGTCGTGGTCGTTAGATGTTGCCCGTCACAGATGGATACCAACAGTCTAGTGGAATATGAAACGATACGGGGGTTGCCACGTGTGTGTTGGAACTTGTGCCGCCGCCGCTTAGGCAATGATGGCTAGTGGGTAGTCATTATGACCTATGTGCGCGTGGGGTTGCACGTGACCTCCTGTATAAATAGGAGGGAAAATTTTCATTCTGAACTTTTTCCTTCAATCTTCACCAAATTTCCTGCTCGCGAAATCTGCCCGTTGCATCCTTCGCAGTTTGAAGCTCCGAGCAGCTTTTTTCAGTCTTCTATTTATAAGTAAGTTGTCTCTTTTCCTTGTTTTGCTTCTTATTGATGTTTATTTAGACATTGCATGCGGTTAGGTTAGATTTTAGGAGACTTAGGGTTGTATATGTGGTAGCCGCTGGTGGTGGATGATGGCTCTGCCGTCTCCACCGCCGTTAGCCTGTTGTTACGCTGTGTGTGAAGAGTCTGTCCGTGACGTCGTCGCGATGGTGACGTGCACGTGACCATTCTAGCGTTGCGTTTCATGGAGTTGTGAGTTGAATGAAAACCTCGTGATCTTGCTTTGGAGAAGTTCCTCATGTGGTAGGAGAGTTTCAGGCATTGTCTCGCGGGGAGACTTTTTCGTAGTGTTGTCAGGGCTTAGGCCGGGGACGTCGTCCTCAGCCCTTAGCGCGCCCTTTCACTTGTTCAGCGGTGGAAGGGTGGATTTGATTAGCTGTCGAATTCATTGTCTTTCTCTGCTTTTCGGGTGATGGCGACGGGGCCCAATGGAGAGATTGTATTAACTTCGTCTAAGGAGGAGTCTGGTTCCTCTGGGAGCAGTAGCACTCAGTCCTCGAGCGGGTCCACCGAGTAGGATATGGACTATGAGAAAGAGGATGAACTGCTGGACGATGATCAGGAAGAGGTGCCCGAGGAGGAAGTATCGAGGAGGGTGCAGCGGAGAATAAAGCGGAGGAATGGGAGGTGGCGGAACCCTCTGAGCATGCGTCTGAATTCGCGACCTACATAGGGGATTGTTTCCATACGGTGGGAGATGATGGGGACTGGAGAGTCCATTTCCCCACTGCCGACGAGCGCGTTTGCACGAATTATGGGGAGCGCTTTACGATGTACGAATATGTTTTCAAAGAGCTAGGCTTGAGGCTTCCATTCACGGATTTCCAGCAGTCTGTCTTCTTACATCTTCGCTTGGCCCCCACTCAGCTCCATCCCAACTCGTTAGCCTTCCTGCGAGCGTTTGAGTTAGTGTGCGAGCACCTGCAAATAGGGGCGACCATCCCCTTCTTCTTCACCGTCTTTCACCTCCAACGACAAACTTCTGGGAGGAGTTACGGTTGGGTCTCCCTAAAGCAGCCGCGCAAGCTGTTCAAACCTTTCTCTGAGTCTATACGGACATTTAAGACGAGGTACTTCGTCGTGGATCCCGTTTCGGAGGCTGCCCAGGATAGTACGTTCTGCTGGGAGCTTGAAGTGGACGAGAACGGCGAGGATAGGATTAACGAGGATGGGAAATACATCGGGCGGATGTTGTTAAAATATCCCTTCTATTGGACCGGGGAGCATTTTACGAAGCCCCCAAAAGACTATGTTTTTTAGCCTGCGAATTTGGACGAGGGGGATGCTGCTTCATATGAAAGGTTGTTGCAGTACGTGAACTCGTTCCTGATGGCCGAGTGCATCACGAAGAAGAAGGGGGCGATCCTCGAGGTCGATGGTAGTCCTCGGGTGGAACCTCGTTTTATTAATGTTAGGGCACTGCTGGGGTGCAAAACTTACAGAGATGCCATGGATCTGCTCGGTATTTAACCTTAACATATTGCTTGCATTGCTCGTTATTTTCTATTGTCTGACACTTGTTTTTGTCTTTTGCAGCCGCTATGCCTTCAGCCCACGAAAGGATGGTGAGGAACGTGGCCGCGCGGAAACAAGCTGCTGCAGCTGCTATTACTAAGGTTCGTCCTTCTCCTGCCCGTGCGGTTGGTCCTTCCCAGCCTCCTCAGGGGAATGCTTCTCCGGCCAATGTTCAAAGGTCTCCAATGCCCCTGGCGACCAGGTCCAAGCGTCCAAGGAACGAGGCAGTGGATCTGGGCAAGGCGCCAGAGAAAGCGAAATTCGAGCTGCCTCCTTGTGTGTTGGATAAGAGGTTTTTTGAAGGGACCTCTTTGGTGATTCCTCATGCTGATTCTCTGCATCTGCAAAGCCTGGATCGTCCGAGCAAGAGGGTACTGGTGGCCCAGGATGCCTCTGCGGTGGTCAGGTTGTTGGAGATGGCGGCCACCTATGCCGAGGGGGACACGGCCACTGAGAGTGAGCTAACTATTGCCCGAGGGAAGGTGACCGCTCTGGAGGAGAGCTTTAGGAAGGCCAGGGAGGAAGCTAAGGTTGCCAAGGAGGCGAAGGAAAAGGAGGGCGAGGAGGTTGCCCGGTTGAAGGGGGAGATGGTTACACTTAACGCTGAGAAAAAGGCCACTGAGGAATTGGTCGCGCAACTGCAGGCGGCCAATGCTCCTGGCGAGGAGGAGCCTGAGGTGTGAAGATGCTAAAGACAAGGTCGGAGTTAGTTGCCCGACTGGTGGTGGCTGAGGATGACAACGTAGTGCTTGGCGAGGAATCTTTTAAGAACGCAGTGTCTCAGCTTCAGGTGGTGAATCCTGGTGTTGATTTGGTGACCGAAGGCACCAATTTCCTGGCGTACGTTAAAGACGGGCAAGTTGTGATGCCAGAGTCTCTCCTTGCCGGCCAAGCTAGAACCCAGACTTCTCCGCCCAATGATGAATGAGTCGAAGACACCGAAGAATGATGTTTGCAGATGATGATGTTTTGCCGGCCTGCCTGCCGTGTAGTTTGTTGTAATTTTATATGATTTGGGGGGGCGTGGTCCCCCCCCCCCCCTTTTTATGTAATTCGTACAATCTTTTGGCCCTTGTGGCCCCTTTTTTACTTTACGTCCAGTTTATGTTGTCCGGTTTTGTTACTTATGTGATTTTTGTTTATATTGTTGTACTTTACATTAGTTGTGCATGTATGACTGCCCGTCGGAGGGTGTGTCTGTTAACAGAGCTTTCTTTTGAAAGATTGCTTGTTGTGTGTGAATTCGCCAGTGTGGAGAACTGGTCGAATAGCCTGGGAAGGTCCTGGCGAGGTTGCGGATCTCAGGTCGCGATTGAGGCCTGAGGTCGCGGCGTGAACGTCCCATCGCTAGCTGGGGTTCTGCCAATCATGGTACTTGGGCTAAGGCGATGCTCGATTGAGGACCGCCGACGAGCAGAGTTCCGACTCATTTACTTGAGCGGGATTCTACTTTGTACGTATGCATCGTTTGTACCTGGACGAGCATGATGACCGTTAGGTGGTCCTTTGACGCGAGGAAGCCTATTGTGACTTTAGCTGTAGTACTGGTTAAGTTTTTCAGCGTTCCATGGTCGAGGGATTTCATCCCCGTCAAGGGTCTCGAGGAAGTAGGCACCGTTCTCCGTTCTGGCACGGACTCTATACGACCTTTCCCAGTTGGCTGCTAGTTTGCCCTCGCGAGAGTCCTTGTGGTTTCTTCGTAGGACAAGGCTGCCCACATCGAACTCTCGTCGTAGGACTTTAGCATTGTGCCTGATTGCTATTTTTTGCTTAAGAGATGCTTCGCGGAGGGCTGCTCCTGTTCGGATTTCCTCGACAAGGTCGAGCTCCTCTCTTATTGTTTCGTCATTCATTTCCTCGTCTAGAGGCGATTCGGTCCTCATGGACGGTACGTGAATTTCAATAGGTATAACAGCCTCCGTGCCATATGCTAAGCGGAAAGGTGTTTCCCCGGTGGTAGACTGAGGAGTGGTGCGGTATGCCCATAGGACGCTGTGGAGCTCCTCGACCCAGGCTTTCTTTGTTTCATCTAGTCTTCGCTTGAGGCCACGAAGAATGACACGATTGGCCGCTTCCGCCTACCCGTTGGTCTGGGGGTGTTCTACGGATGCGAAATGTTGCTTTGTTCCGAGATGGGTGATAAAGTCTTGGAACTTCTTGTCCGTGAACTGCGTTCCATTGTCCGTGACAATTGCTTGGGGAATCCCAAAACGGGCAAGGATGTTCCGCTTGTAGAAGCGCAAAATGTTAAGTGCTGTTATCTTTGCTAGGGCTTCTGCTTCTATCCACTTTGTGAAATAGTCTACGCCTACTATCAGGTATTTGTTTTGGCTGGACCTCGTCATGAAGGGTCCTAGGATGTCTAGGCCCCACCAGGCGAATGGCCACGGGGAGGTCATGCTTTTTAGTTCGTTAGGTGGAGCTAGGTGCATATCCCCGTGCCGTTGGCATTTGTCGCATCTCTTCACATGTTCCTTGGCATCGTGCTGTATGGTTGGCCAATAATACCTTACTCGGAGGGCCTTGCGTGCAAGGGACCTTCCTCCTAGGTGCTGGGCGTTAATGCCTTCGTGGATTTCTCGTAATACGTGAGGGACGAGTTCCTCCTCTATGCATTTGAGCAGTGGGATGGAGAAGCCTCATCGATAGAGTTTGTTTTCAAGGATGACGTACGAGCAAGCTCTTCGTATGATCATGCTGGCTTCCTTGGGGTCATCCGGAAGCTCGTCCCTGGTGAGGTAGTTGTACACGGGCATCATCCAGCAATCGCTGTCCCCAATCGCGTGCACGTATAGGGTCGAGGATCCCTTATCGATGCTGGACTGGGGAAGTATCTCTTGGATGACTGACCTGTTTTCGCCTTTTCTCTTAGTGTTTGTTAGTTTGGACAAGATGTCTGCTCGCACGTTATGTTCGCGTGGAACATGTCTCACTTCTACCGTTCTGAACCTCGCCATTTTTCCCTTGACCAGGGTTAGGTATTCAGAGAGGCTGTCGTTTTTGGTCTGATATTCTCCTGATATCTGGAGGGCTACGAGCTGAGAGTCCATGTAGATGATGATTTCTTCAGCCCCTAGGTGTTCGGCTAGGCGCAAACCGGCGAGGAAGGCTTCATATTCGGCCTGGTTGTTCGATGTGGGAAAAGACAACGTGAGAGAAGCCTCGACTATGGTCCCTTCGTCGTTCTCCAAAATTACCCCTGCCCCGCTGCCGATCGAGCTGGTTGCTCCGTCTACATAAATGGTTCATCTGTTCGCTATGTGGACCGGGGAGTCTGAGAACGTCATTTCCGCTACGAAATCGGCCAGAGCTTGGGCCTTAAGAGCTTTCCTGCTTTCATACTGGATGTCGAACTCGGACAGCTCCAATGACCATTTGAGCATTCTGCCTGCCATGTCTGGTCGTCCCTGTAATTGCTTTATGGGTTGATCCATTCTTACCACGATCGTGTGAGCCAAGAAATAGTGTCTCAGTCGTCTGGCCGCGTTGACGAGGGCCAATGCTACCTTCTCTATCTGTTGATATCGCAACTCTGGGTCCTGCAATGCTTTGCTCGTGATGTATATTGGATTTTGTTCGCCAGGATTCTCGCGAATGAGAACGGCGCTAACGGCCTCGGAAGTGACGGCGAGGTATAGGAACAAGACTTCCCCAGTATCTGGTCGTGATAATACGGGTGGTTTCGACAAAGCTTGTTTCAAGTGAAGGAGGGATGTTTCACATTCCTCGGTCCATTCAAACGCTGCTTCTTTCCGCAAGAGCTTGAAGAAAGGAAGGACGTGTTGGGCAGATTTTGCCACGAAGCGGGATAACGAAGTAAGCACCCCGTTGAGGGATTGGATGTTCTTCTTAGACGTGGGCGTTGGGAACTCAGAGAATGCCCGACACTTATCGGGGTTAGGTTCGATTCCTCGTTCTGTTAGGTAGAAGCCAAGGAATTTACCTGTCCGTACACCAAACGTGCACTTCTCTGGGTTGAAACGCATTCGATACTTTCTTGCTTGCTCGAAGATTTTCCGAAGATAGGTGACATGATCTAGTTCCTCGCGGGACTTGACGATCATATCGTCCATGTACACTTCGAGCATGTCGCCTATTTGTCCTTGGAAGACTCTGTTCATCATTCGCTGGTATGTAGCGCCGGTGTTCTTCAGCCCGAATGGAATTACGTTGTAGTAATAGTTGCCCGATTCGGTCATGAAGGTCGTGTGAGTTTTATCGCCCGCGGCCATCGGGATTTGATTGTGGCCCGAGTAGGCGTCGAGGAACGATAAAAGCTTAAAACCTGCTGAATTATCCACGAGCTTATCGATATTGGGGAGGGGGTAGGCGTCCTTCGGACAGGCCTTATTAACATCGGTATAATCAACACACATCCTCCATTTGCCATTATTTTTTCTTACAAGTACAAAGTTTGAGAGCCACGTAGTGTATTTGGCCTCAGAAATAAACCTAGCTTCTAGAAGGTCTTTGACAGCTTTCTCCGCAGCTTCCATCTTTTCCGGGGACTGTTTCCTTCTGCGCTGGGCAACGACTTTGACGGCCAGATCAATTGTAAGCTGGTGGCAAGCGACGGACGGGTCCAATCCTGGCATTTCAGCAGCGCTCCATGCGAATAAGTCTGCGTTCTCACGGAGACATGCTTTTAGTTGTCTCCTGGCCAGGTCGGAGAGGTCTGCTCCGATCTTTACTCCCCGTTGGGGATCTTCTCCGAACGGAACGATCTCGAAGTTGCCATCTGGGATAGGGCGTAGGAGATGGCTGCTGTTGTTGGACTGGCTGCTCGAAGTTGTTGGGTCCTTGGCGTGGTCTTCCTCGCTGAAACGGCTGTCCAGGTCAATAGATTCGACCTGGGGGAGCGGTTTTGGCTGTTCGGAGCTGCTGGGCAGAGGGGGACGACCAGAAGTCCTTGGTCCTGTTGAGATGGTGCTTAGTCCTTTTGATGCTACTTCAAAGCACCGACGGGCAGCTTCGATGTCGCCGTGGAGGGTGGCGACCATCCCTTCAGAAGTGTAGTACTTCATCTTTAGATGTACGGTGGAAGGTACTGCAATCAATTCTGCTAGGGTTGGCCTTCCAAAAATGCACTGGTATAGTGACGGGCATTCAATTACCAGAAACTGTGCTTTAATTGCTCGGGTTGTCTTTCCTGAACCGAAGGTTATGATGAGCTCTACGTAACCACGGGGCTTTGTCACCGCTCCATTGAATCCCTGCAGGTCGGATCCGACGTATGGGGTAAGGTGAGAGTCATTCAGCTGCAGCGTTTCGAACAGGTGGTTGTACATTATATCAACCAAACTGCCCTGGTCCACGAGTATTCTGCGAACGTCGAAGTTCGCCATCTTTGCTCGGATGAGCAGCGGAATGCTTGAGTTCGGTGCTCCGCCGAGGAGCTTTTCCTTGTAGAAGGAAATAGGAACGGATCCTTTGCGAGTGGTGTCCAGCGTAGTGACTTCATTGGAGCTTTTGCTGATCAATTGATCGAATCTCCTCTTGACTGAGCCGACCGTGATTTTGTTGAATCCACCACCAGAAATGACCGTGGCTGACGGGAAGGCCTCCCACGGGCTGTGAGCAGGGAGGTACGTGGAGACGGACAGACTATCAGGGATGTGGAAGTCCTCTGGCCGAGTTATAGACATAGCGACCTATACGTCGGTGTCATCAGAGGGCGGAGTCTCTTCTGCAACCTTTTTGTTCTCCTGGGTTTCCTGCCGGGGAGCATCTTTCTTTTTCGCGAACTGCTTCAGGTGGCCGTCGCGAATAAGGATCTCTATTGCATCTCTGAGGTGGATGCATTCTTCCGTCATATGACCGTGACTCTTGTGGAAGCGACAATACTTGGATTTGTCTACACCCGGTCTGGTCGGCAGCTGTTTGGGGAAACGGACTCCCGCTTGCTTGAATTCCGAGTTGGCACACTCGGACAAGATTTTCTCCCTCGAGGCAGTGAGGGGGGGGGGGTATAGTCATGGAACCGCCCAGAAGGTCCTTTCTGTTCGCGTGCATCGTGAGGTCGATCGTCGCGTCTTTTATCTCCTCGACGGGATGTCTAGGTTTCTTCAGCTCTGGACGGGCGGGCACTTTCATGGTGCCGAGAAGCCCGGACAGAGTGTGCAGCAACCTTCTCTTCGTATTGTATATGTGACTGGGCTTGGAGGAGAAGGGCGTTAAGGTTCCTCGGTGGATCGAGGCCGATGGCTTTCGCGAAGTCTGAGCCAGGACGTAATCCCTGCTCGAGCAGGAATTTCTTCATGTCGTCGGTCGTTGGCACTTGGACGGCCTCCTATTTGAACCGTTCAATGTAAGCCCAAAGAGGCTTATCTCTTCCCTGTACGACAGCTCCGAGGGACGCCTCAGTCTTTGGATGTCGTCGCGATACAGTAAAGTGACGGGAGAAAATCCTCCCCAGCTGCCTCCAGGATGTAATGGATTCTTCCGGCAGTTGCTTGTACCATGTCATTGCTCCCTTCCGGAGCGTGGTCGGGAACAGGCGGCATTTGATGGCTCCTCGTACCCCTCTGTAGTCCAAAAGAGCATCTATGTTTTCTATGTGCTCGTCTGGGTCAGTGGTTCCATCGTAAGTCCCTAGAGACGGAGGCTTCTCTAGTCCTTTAGGGAGACGGGTGGCCAAGATCCTGCGAAACAACGGGCCGCGAGGCTCGTCGTCGCTGTCTGAACTTGGAGTTGATGGTGACCGTTGTCTGCGCTCGTGTCGGCGGTCTCTGCGAGGCGATGGTGAACGTAGCCGGTCACGAGGTCTGACCGGTGGAGAATTCCCATCCTGCCTTGTTCTCTTATGTCTTGGTGATGATCGATCTCGCGGGGAGATTTGGTCGTGCTTGCGAATGTGTTGTGATTCAGGCTCATGCCTCGATCTACGGTCTTCTCCAATCCTAGGTGGCGGGCTTCTTGATTTTCGGTGCTTACTCTTTGGAGGAGAGGATATTGGAAGAGATGCTTCCTCGAGAGCTCCTATTCTCTCTCCTTGCTGCAAGATAAGGAGGTTTGTGCGGTTGACAGCTTCCAAAAGAGCTGCAACGGCCAGGTCGGCGCTGGGAGGGCCAAGAATTGGTCGTTCACCCAACGGTAGCTGTTTGCCTCCTTGCTCGGTGGGAGGAGGAGTTGGAGACGCAGTAGCCCCGTCTCGAAGGAAACAGGGATCAGAAAGTAACGGAGATCTGCTGTCAACGTCCATCTTGTTGACGGGAACGAGAACTGTAACGTCATCACCCTTTGCGGAGTTCTGAGCGGCCATATGTGGGCGGATCAAAGAAAGTATGTTTTGATCTTTTAGTTTCCGAGGAGGAAAGAAAGAAGGGGAGAACAAGGAGTTCCCACAGACGGCGCCACTGATCCAGAATATTCGAACAAGTCTACGTATGCTGGTCATCAGATGGGCAAGGTGCTCGGAACGTTGATGAGGAGAGGAGGGGGGTGTACCTACAAGGCACTCCGACGCTCAAGTAAAAAAGGTCAGAGAAAAGGGGGCAAGTACAAAGTGTATTCTTAGGGTGAATATTTGATACCTGGCCCTCTCGAATGAGATGGTATATATAATGTTCCCCAGCGCGTGGCCAACGGTCCTATTTTCAGGGCGAAATAACCGTTTTCCTGAAGAATAGGTAACTTCCCAAACTAGCTGTTATGATGGGCAGGATGCCCAAACTAGCCGTTGTACCGGGCAGGAAAGTAGTTGCGGGCGTCTGTTCGTCAGCTGTTGGGGAGCTGTAGCCCGTGTGTGACGGGCAATAATTCCGGGCAGGACTGAGTAGTCTGTGACCGGTTGTAGGGGCAAAAGGGTACTTTTGTCCTCTTAATGGACTGGATCCAAGCGTTTGGGCCGTTACTGTAGCAATCATGGATTGGGCCGCGCATGGCCGTTGGCCCAATCCAGAACACTTATGATAAATCAAAAACTATATTTCCACTTAATTGTCATTCTTGTTGAAAAAAAAGTGAAAAAAACTTGTAGATGTCAAGCATAGGCCCCATCATTAAAACTTTTCATCTTACAAAATTTTGCAGATTGTATTTTGTCTCTAGTAAAAATTATTTCTATTGTCCATTTGATTTTCTTTTACTTAGGAAATTTGAATTATGGGAACCATTTCATGAGCACACATATGAATTTAAATAGAGAATTTCTTATTACACTCCAAAGGTTTCTTAGGCACCACGCGAATTTCCGTTTTGCCATCAGTTTTCGGATATGCACATCCGGACGCACCATTTTTTTTAAAAACGTTGATTTGTTCCGAATGTCCATATCAGAAATAATTCCTGATCTGATCAGGAAAAATAGCAGAACTTTATTTTTTTTTTAAATCAGTTTCGTTGGTTGGTCGCAAATGTTATTATATCGTCGCAACTTAATATACATTCGAAAACATCCATATATAAAATAAAATTATATATATATATATATATATATATATATATATATATATATACATAATAATACTCCTATCAAAATACAGTACATAAATGTAATAAAAATAGAATACATCAAACAAAAAATTATTGTGTATCTCGAAGGATCTCTCCTGGCTCCCCTGCTCCTCTTCCCCTACCCGACGTCCTGGCTCGATGTCTGCGGTACTGAAGTGCCCCCCGAACAATCTCAATAATTTTATCCATGGCAAGTTTGCCACCAGAGCCCTCAGGGAGGTGACCGTCCGCAATGGCCGCCCGCGCTATCTACTCTATCTCACGACAGCGAGGTAAGACATCCTGAGTATGGTCCAGCTGAGACTGCTGCTCCTCTAATACCTCCTGATGAGCAGGTTTGGGTGGCGATCCCTCAGCAGTGGGCACCATGCAGTGGGCTCCAGTCTCTCGGCGCTTTGGTCGCCCGAGCCTCTTCTGGTACCAAGTGGGACTGGAAGTAAGCATATCTCTCACCTGTCTACGTGCGGGTCAAGCCTAGAGGAGTGTCATACCCCAAATTTGTCCTACCTGTGGATAGTTTTCATCTGAACATTCATCCACTAACCATCATATCTATATCCAATCCATTTACCATTTTCACTTTTAATTAACCTATCTTTTTCTTTTATTCATTTTTTTTATAACCATTTCCACTATCCATTACAAATATCCATATCCATTTTTATTCAAAATTCATTTTTTTTAACCCATATCCATTTCCTATCCCTATTCTAAAATCCAATTTACATCTTTTTCTTTTATCCTTTTTTAGTTTAAATAACCATTTTTTTTTTCACAAATCCAAAATCAATTCCTCATATCCATTTTATTTCAAATTTATTATCCACATTTTAACCAAAATTACACATTCACATTTCAAGTCCATTTCAATTAGTTCATGACAATACAAAATTTCATTTCAATTTAAGTTCAAGATTCAAATTCATCACAAGTTTCAAACTCATAGCCTCTCTTTTTAAGTTTCATAACCATAATTACAAATATTATTGTTACATGTCCATTACAATATAAGAGGCCCATTTCTTTTCTTTTAGAACATTACAAAATTTCAAAAAAAAAGGTTCCTTTCATGTTCTTTTTAAGTCCTTTCCAAGTTCAATAAGTGTGAAGTTAAGTTACAATTCCAAGACAATACCAAAATTGCAAGTCCCTTTCAAGATTTAATCTCATAACCAAATGTCAAATTTCAAATTCAATTGATAGCCTTTTTCAAAGTTCAATTCACAATTTTCATTCAAGTTTCCATGACTCTTTCCAAAGTCCATGTTCAAACTTTTCTTACAACATTTCACACCCATCATCAAATACAAGAAATATTATTAAATTCAAGAAATATTATTAAATACAAGAAATAATAATAATATGAAGGTGAAGTCAAGAATTGGAAGTGGCTATTCATCACAAGCATCCAAACTTCCACAGTTGCTGCTCCAAACGATTGTACAACCCGCCCCACACTACAAATTCTGCAACACGTACAAGCAACAAAACCTGTCCACCAAACATAAGCCATGCGCGACAAACCTGCTTCTGCATCAAAACCACACCAGACATAACGCTGCAACACTTCAGCACGTTCCAAGCAAACTTGTGCACAAACCTGCAACTCGTACCACCAACACCCCACACAATATGAAATACAGCCTGTCCACAACGGAGCAACATAATTCACCACATATTGTACGGCGTGAAACAAAATTCAAATTTGCAAAAAAAAAACGAAAAGATAATACGACGAAAAAAGTTGTGTTTCGATCTGGACCTCATATATAAAAAGGGCTTCGCTCTCACCCTAAAAAAAAAAGCCATTTTTACTCTGAAAGGAAGTTCTCCGCCACAATCCTGCAATCTCCACTAATCCAATGCTACCTCTCACCACTCTTCCTCATTCACCCATAAACACAACCAAAAATGAGAATAAAAAGAGAGAAGAATAAACTCACAAATGATTATCTTCATCACAAACCAGACCCTTTCTTCATAATCACCATGTTCTGACTTCATCACAAAAATATCTTCAAACCGCTTCCATACTCATACTCGTAAACCATTATATCATCCTCCCTTCACCATATTCACCATAACCAATATCCAAAACCCACTTGAAATCACACAAAACTGAAGTAAAAATGGTTAATGGGTAGAGAAGAGCATTTTGCACATCCATTCCTAGAGACAGAGAACCAAAAACTACAATCATAAAAACAATCTTCTTCTCCAAACCCGTCTCCCTCCATCCAGACGCGTTTCACCGCGTTCACGCACGACCACACAACCAAATCCTCATCTTCTTCATCAATCTTCATCAGAACCAAACCTCAACCTAAATCTTCAAGCCTTCCATCTTCAAACCAAAACTGTGGAACCTTCATCTTTCCATAAACCCAAATCAACCAACCACTCAAATCAACCCAAACCCTTCTTCTTCTTCTTTAACTCAAACCCAGAATTTTAGAGCGAGAACGACATGAAATGAGATGAAGAAGAAAGTAGAAGATGCAGATTAAAGCAGAACGAAAATGGAATCGAACCTGACGTCTCGGAATCAGAACGAAGCAGGGAGAGAAGGAGCGATTTGCGGTTGGAGTTCATGGCGCGGAGAAGGTCGGAGTTCATCGCCATGTCGTCGTTGTTTGTAAACTTATTTCCGTTGATGATGATTTCATTAAGTTCTGATGATGATGATGTCGCTGAATTTCGTTGTGTTTTCTGAGTTTGTTCTTGCCCTGTTTCATTTTCATGATGTTCCCTTTTGTTCAACGTTTGGAATTGGTGAAGGCATAGGTTTGGGCCTTATAAGCCTGTTTCTTCTATTCTTCCATTTCAGTCCGATTGATTGTGGCTGCTGGGTGATGAATGGGCTTCAAAGCCCATCATGATTCACCCTTATGTTTTCTGAACCCTTCGTTCTAGATATACACCCTAGTTTATTTCTTTCTTTGATTTAATTCGGTATTAAATATTGTTTTATATTTTAATATTAGATTGTTAAGTGTTAATTAAACTATGGATTAATTAGATTTTGGGATTAATTAGTTTTCTTTAGGGAATTAGATGTTAATAAGTAAGTAGATCTTAACATTGATTGAGTTTTGGCTTAGATTATAATTATGAGCTAATTTTAATTTTGATTCTAATGTTAATTCTTAATTAAATTTTTAATGATAATTTTGATTTTTATCTTGTTTAGTTTTGATTGGTTTTGATTAAGACTTTGCTTAATTAGAATAGAATTTTTATTGAGGCCTATGATTAATTTCTTAGTTAATTTTGATTATAATTGTAATTGACTTTCTTTTTTTAAAGTTCTTACTAACTTTTTGGACTTTCTTGTTAGTACTTTTGATTTTGGCTCAGTTGATCTTGGACGTTGAGGATTAATTGGTTTGAATTGCGAAAGTTTTAACAATTCTTGAGCTTTTTGCACGCATCGAAGAGGCAACGGACCTTCTCCGTTAGGTACCCCTAGAATCTCGATTTTATCTTTCATGCCTCATTCTAGGATTGTATCCATATTAGAAGCATATTTCTTCCCCATTTTATTCATGATCTTTAGATGAGGTGTATGATCTTCTCTTGTAGATTGTTTATGCCTTGATTATATTATGCTATGTCATTACGTGTTTATTCAAATCAAAATATTTTTCAACTAATATTTGGACTTCGTGTCAATCATTTTCATACCTGATAAGTCGATCGTTTTCACAATTGCAACCGACCTCCCCTTTGCCTCCTCTTGGGCCTTATGCAACGATTACCCATTTTATTTGAATGCATGTATGTTATTGGTTTATGTTTAATCATGGCCTAATTAATTCCATAAGATTAAAATCAACCCTCTTTATAAGAATAAAACAAACTTGATCCAACATCAAGTATTTTCCAAATAAATGCAATCAATTCAATCCTAAGCATCAAGTATTTCCAACCTTCACTTCACACCATGACTTCCTTTCCTTCCATTTCTTAACCTCCTCATACGTAAATTAAAACCTCGATCCACGTCGAGTGCTTTTCTCAAATCAAACCAAGATACGTAATAATACTTAAACATTTTCATAAAGGTGAAAAAGAGGGGGACTAAGTCTTTGGTCTTTCTCTTCGATTGCTTGGGTGCGAGTTTCCTTACTCGTGTGTGGGCAATTGACGCCTTTAAAATACATATAATCCGATAACACTCAAATTCTTTTCTTAATCAAACGCTTTAATACACTTAATAATATATTCAAACATCATTTCCTAAAAGGTGATGTGAGGGGGATCAAGTCTTTGGTCTTTCTCCTCAATTGTTTGGGTGCGAGTTCTCTTACTCGTGTGTGAACAATTGACGCCTCTAAAAAACTTAAACCTTCTCCTCAATTGTTTGGGTGCGAGTTCACTTACTCGTGTGCAAACAATTGATGCCTCTAAAAAATTAAACTTTAACCTGCCGATTGTTTAGGTGCGAGTTCACTTACTCGTGTGTGGACAATTGACGCCTCTAAAACACACGAAACTCGACCACATTTAAACCATTTCTCAATCAATCCTTTAAAACATTAAACCTTTATCTAACATTTTATCAAAAGGTGAAGTGAAGTGGGTTGAGTCTTTGATTCGTCCCCTCCATTATTTGGGTGCGAGTTCTCTTACTCGTGTGTGAACAATTGTCACCTCTAAAAAAAACTTAAACCTTAACTTCTCAATTGTTTGGGTGCGAGTTTCCTTACTCGTGTGTGGGCAATTGACGCCTTTGAAATACATATAATCCGATAACACTCAAACTCCTTTTCTTAATCAATCATCAATACATTTAATCGTACTTAAAGATCATTTATTAAAAGGTGAAAAAGAGGGGGATCAAGTCTTTGGTCTTTCTCTTCAATTGTTTGGGTGCGAGTTTTCTTACTTGTGTGTAGACAATTGACGCCTCTAAAAAACTTAAACCTTAACCTCTCAATTGTTTGGGTGCGAGTTCTCTTACTCGTGTGTGGATAATTGACGCCTATAAGACATGCGAACTCGACAAACATTCAAACCTTTTCAAAATCAAATCATCAAAACACTTAATCATATATTCAAACACAATTTCCTAAAAAGTGATGCGAGGGGGATCAAGTCTTTGGTCTTTCTCCTCAATTGTTTGGGTGCGAGTTCTCTTACTCGTGTGTGAACAATTGACACTTCTAAAAGACATAAACCTTAATTCGTCAATTGCTTGTGTGCGAGTTCTCTTACTCGTGTATGAGCAATCGTCAGCTATTGCTTGGGTGCGAGTTCTCTTACTCGTGTGTAAGCAATTATCACCTTTAAAACATCCGATGCGATCAAATTTATTCTTTCCTCGCCCCCGTGCGATCGAAACCCTAAAACACGTCCAAATCAAACCTTTTTCTCAATCAAATCTCTAATACACTTAATTCATACTCAAACAACTTTTCATAAAAAAGAACATTGTTTAGTCCATTCTTCGGCGCATATGAACTAGTTGCTTCAGCCTCCTTTGACGAGCAGACAAGCCAACGTTCAGTAGTTAGAATGCGAATTAAACACTCGTTCGCCTAAAAAACACAAACCAACCGTAGTCCCACGAACTACGAATGCTCTGACTTTCCCATTGCACGAGGGAATACGTAGGCCCGAGGATCTTAATCCTTGCCGAGCACAATAATAAAAAACCACCCATTTCCCCTTTGAAAACAATATTACTTTAGAAGATAAACAAACAAACCTAATTTTCTCACGAATCGAATCAAGAGGTTCCCGTTGAGTACAACGGACGTAGAGGGTGCTAATACGTTCCCTCTTGCATAACCGACTCCCGAGCCCGTAATTTGGTTGCGATGACCAAGTTCTTATCTCCCTTTAAAGGTTTTATCGATATTTTCCTGTCCCTCTTTGGGATAAATAAAGTTCGGTGGCGACTCTGTTTCGAACAGTTCTTTCCGCGTCCATTGCGAGGATCGTATTTTTCGAGGTACGACAGATGGCGACTCTGCTGGGGATAATTGCATTGCTCTATGCTAGAGAGAGTCAAGCCCAACTTGACTCGACCCGTGAGTGTTAGATCCGCTTGTTTGTTTATCTTCTCTTGCTTGTTTGCTTGCTTGTCTGATTATCTGTTATTTATTTGCTTGCTTATTTTTATATCATATTTTTATCTTGTATGACATTGTTGGGGTTCTCTGATCATTGGTACTTTGTGAGATGGCTCTACACCTGAGTCCGAGTATAACCCTAGATGTGACATTGGTGGTTGTGTAGTGTAGGCTTGCGTGGTTTCTTCCACGTGAGTTGAAGCGAAGACCCCGCTTGGAGTAGACTCCCTTGGAGATATTATTGATGTGGTAAAACTTTGCCATGGTGGTAATACTTTTGAGGTGAATCGTTGATCCCAAGGACCATTAACCCAATTTACCCATGGTGGTTGGTAGTGTTAATTCTATGTGAGTTAATGCGAACGCCCCAATCAGATGAGATCCCTCGAACGTATTACTTCCTGACAGTAATATTTTTGTCCTCGATCTAGGATTCTGAAAACCTTAGCACCCGTGTGTCGATGGTTGTGTAATGGGCGCCTCCGAGGAGTCTTTCTCGTGGGGAAGAAATGAAGACCTGACCTAGACAAGATCCTTTCAAGGATATTATCGTCTGATGTTCCTTTGTCATGGCTATAATGTCTTTGAAAGATATCCATAACTCTAGGCACCTACCCGTTTAGAGCCTACCTATGGGGTCCTGTGATCAGAGGTATCCTGTGTCTAGCTCCTTCCTCAGAATCAGATGTTATTTTGATCCTGGAACCTTGCATAAGCATTGCATACTCATGACATTAGCATATCATTTTCCAACCAACTCATCCGATCCTCTGTCCATTTCCTGCCAGCTGATTTCCCGACGCTCATATTGAACCTGTGGTAGCCGCAAAGCATTTGAAGCAAGTTCAAGCAGAGATAAAAAGAGTAGACAATTTGAAAGTTGTGATGGCTATGTCAGAGGATAGCTTTCAACATATTGGGATGAAGTATTCTGACCCCCCATCGGGTTTTACTATATCGACTAATCCATTGTTTGATCATCTACCTGGTGATCATCCGCCACAAGTGAGCATCCATGCTCAGTCTCAGATGATGTCGATGTCTGATTCCATAGAGAAAAGGTTTTGTGCCCTTGAAGAGAAAGTTCAAGCTATGAAAGCGCGCGATACTTCTGAGCTTGATGCTGTTGATATACGCCTAGTGCCAGACTTGGTAATTCCTCCGAAGTTCGAAGTACCCAAGTTCGAGAAGTACGCTGGTCTCAGTTGCCCAAAGTGTCATTTGGTGATGTTCTGCCGAATGATGACTCCTTATGTCCGCGATGACAAGTTGATGATTTACTATTTTCAAGACAGTTTAAGTGGTGCATCTTTGAATTGGTACATGGATTTAGAAAGAAGTTATATCCAATCATGGAAAGACTTGTCCAATGCTTTCCTAAAGTAATATGAGTACAATTTGGACATGGCTCCCAGTCGCATGCAGTTGCAAGGCCTATCTCAGAAGAGCGGTAAATCCGTTAAGGATTATGCACAACGATGGAGAGAGTTGGCAGCCAGGGTGCAACCACCACTCTTGGACAAGGAATTGATTGACATGTTCTTGGAAAGTTTGCATGCCACCTATCTTGAAAGAATGACTGGCAGTTCATTCTTAAGTTTCTCTGACCTTATAATAGTAGGAGAACGCATCGAGAGTTACCTCAAAGCTAAACAAGTCCAAGACGCCTCGAGTAATCAAGCTAGTGAGACTAAGTCCTTCAGCAATCCCCAAGGGGAAGAGGATAATGAAATTGATGCAGTCCTAGTAAATGTTGAGTATTCTCAGGGTACACCAGCAAGACTTTATGGCCCTTTAGCTTCTCGGCAGTTATCATTGTCAGCGCCATATCATCCTTATGGGCAACCTGTCAATCCTAGGGCGTCATACCAGAAACCCATGATTTCTCCTCGTGCAAATCAACGAGCCCGTGGTCGAGGATATCTGAATCATCATCAGAATCAGCATAGGCCTCAAAACAACTTGGAAAGAAGGACTGCTCCTCTTCACCTAGTTCTTATCTCGTACAGTCAGCTTTTGCCGCATCTGGTCCGAAACTCACTGGTAGAGCCCAAAGCTATCAAGCCATTGCCAAAACCATACCCGCCTGGGTACGACCCCAACGCACATTGTGGATATCATGCTGGATCCATGGGGCATTCAACTGAAGATTGCAAAGCTTTTCAAGCCAAGGTGCAACAGTTGATTGACAAGAAGTACATATCCTTCCAAGAAGGAAACTTGGTGGTGCACGTCAACTTCTCGCCCAAATGAGTTCCAAGACTTCAAGAGGTTCAGACAGGAAGACGTCCTCAGAGCTGACCAACCATTGGACATTTTATCATTTGCATTTGTAATTTCTTTATGTTAAATGCTACTTGTTTTTTAATATTGTTGTTTTGAATGGTAATATTAATGATGTGATCGTGCACTCTCTGAATTAATCATGTCGCATTCGCTCATTTTTCTATAAAAACACAAAAAAAAAACAACAACAAAATTCTTCCATATACTTCTTGTCCACTCTCTTTATCAAACTATTGTTTAGCAAAGATTGGAGGGAGAATGATGAAAACAAGGTACCCATAATTGTTGATGGTATGCTTTCGGATAAAATCCTGCCAAGGATGTACAGGCATTGTTTAAAATCCCCAAACACTGGAGAGACAAGGAGTTAATCCCTAGTAAACCACTTCGAACCTAGAAGTAGCAGTTTCCTTCGGATATTTAAACCCTTACACTCAACCTGGGGCAGGGTAGTGTTCAGTTAACCTGGTTGCGCACTCAGTTCACAAAAGCAAAATCCAAAAGCATGACAGTTGTTCATCAATTACCCATGACTTGGCAGTCACAATCCTCTGACAAAAAAAATCAAAAAAATCAAAAGCCTGCTAAGTCAAACACCTCAAAGGAGACTTAGGCAAAAATCAAGGCAACCCTGATGGACTCGAAAAGTAAAGTCAGTCCATGCAAAAGATAGGGATAAAAAAAACAAAAGAGGTCCTCGAATCCTCAACAAAAACAAAATAAGACTCAGTGGCCACCTTATCAAAATCAAAGGGTCACTAGCACCCATCAAAACAAAATAATGTGACTGCCATCTCAAGGAAATCTTGAATCCTCATCTTCGATCTTACACTGTCGATCTCTCTTAGGAGATGAATTTGTGTGTCAATTAAACTGAACGTAGGACTGGAGATCATCACGAAGAAGGGGTGGGTACAAAACAAATTTTGAGCCTTATGTCCTTTGTTTCTATAACCGTGAACCAGACCACGTTACAACCCTCAAAAGACCTAATTGAGGCGGGGTTTAGTCTGAAAGCATACTACAGCAAGGTTGCGTAAACAGACTCCTAGAGATTTGCTAATCTTCTGAATTGGTGTCATATTCTTGCTATATCTTTCACACCAGCTAAGTCAGCACCAAGTTTGGACTAATGGTCCATCCGTCACACACTATCACATCATTCCAATAATGACTGATTTTCAAAACTTGCATGAGCATCACATTAAAATTACCATTTGTGAGCGAACAATTTTGACTGCAAGTCAGTGTTTGACATCAAAGAAATTCCAATAAGGAGCAATCAAAGAAAGCTAGGTCATTCAACGATGTTGGCGGGAATTGACAACACCTCATAACCCTATAGAACAGGGGCATTGACATCCAATGATTATGGAATCAGTCAGTTTAAAGCAAGTCCCCGAAGCATTAGTTGATAATGGGGCAAATCATTCAAGAACAGGTTGAACATGGTGAATTATCCCAAGACTCTACCAACTAGGGGCAGGCCACCCAGGGGTTCTTTTGATTAAAGGAAAGCCCCTCCAATGTTCAATCAACACAAGTTAAGTCGCTCCAACGCTCATTCTGGGGCAAGCTACCTCAAGGGTACTTTGAAGCCAAATACTTCAAGAGTCATTCAATGAAGGAAAAATCCTTTCACGACTTAGAATTCTGGGGCAAGCCATCTCGAGATCATCTCATGGTACAATTGCTTCTAATCTCCTGTCAAGGAAAATTCTTCATAGGCCCAGACTGGGGCAAGATGAGCTATACAGGGGAAAATCTCTCCGTTGCTTTCAATCTACTCAAGCGAACACCGTCAAGTGACCTTTGAATTCAAGACGAGTGTCGGGGAATCATGCTATCACCCCACAAATAACCTTTTGCCTTCCTTCTGACAAGAAGCCTTGCTGCATAGGAACCTATCCATCCATTATCCTCTACTGGGGCATCTTTGGAAACCTTCATATCATTACATAAATCACTCATATGCTTTGGTCATGTCGCTTCGCTCATTGCATAGACATGCATTTCATACCTCAAGCCTATCCTTCTAACAAGATTTGACGTCTCAAAGCCTGGTATCGAAAGTTTGACCCAAAGTCCAACTTCACTTGGCGCATAAAACCCAAAGTCCAATCTTTTATTGGCAATTACTCAAAAGTCCACACTCGTTGGCATCTTCAAATCTACCCTTCAAAGTCCAATTCTTTATTGGCAAGTATCCGCTAAAAGTCCACCGTTGTTGGCATCCTCATATCACCTGAAAGCCCAATTTATTGGCAAACACCAAATTACCAAAGTCCAATTTCATTTGGCAATTACCAAATCTAATCCCCTGGTGATACCCTCGACAAGGAAACTTATCCCCAGCGCGCCCGATCATTTGCATCGTCACGTGCATAACATGCTAGCATAACATCATAATCATATCGATCATTAGCATACTAGTCTTGTGCATTCATACGTGCATTAGATTCCCTAGCAGTTGCATTTTAGTATGTGTTTCAGTGCATTTTGCGATGCATGGCATTTCCATCCCCAACAACATAGCATAACAGGATCCAGGATCAATTCGCAAGCATCTTGGCCAGTCCTCCATCAAGGTCGGCAGTATTCTTCTAGAAAAGTTGATACCCCGCACGTGCTCTTGGAATTCTATTCCCCAGCAAGTCATGCTTCATCCAGGCAGTTGACAATGACAACCCCCAACAGCTGTTGCTATTCTTACTCCCCAAGCAGAGGATACCATAGAAAGTTTCTTATGAGCTTTCCCCTGCAAAGCCAGCACATTTCCTCCGACAGGAATCTTGCTCAACTATTCTTCAGCAAATTTATTTCAGAGATACTGCTTTGGTATCATCGGGGAACCTTAATGGATAAGGGACTGCTTCGACGACCTAGAGAATCGTCTGCCTTTAGAGATACTGCTTTGGTATCATCGGGGAACCTTAATGGATAAGGGACTGCTTCGACGACCCAGAGAATCGTCTGCCTTCAGAGATACTGCTTTGGTATCATCGAGGAACCTTAATGGATAAGGGACTGCTTCGACAACCTAGAGAATCGTCTGCCTTCAGAGATACTGCTTTGGTATCATCGAGGAACCTTAACGGACAAGGGACTGCTTCGACGACCCAGAGAATCGTCTGCCTTCAGAGATACTGCTTTGGTATCATCGAGGAACCTTAAGGGATAAGGGACTGCTTCGACAACCCAGAGAATCGTCTGCCTTCAGAGATACTGCTTTGGTATCATCGAGGAACCTTAATGGATAAGGGACTGCTTCGACAACCCAGAGAATCGTATGCCTTCAGAGATACTGCTTTGGTATCATCGAGGAACCTTAACGGATAAGGAACTGCTTCGACGACCCATAGAATCGTCTGCCTTTAGAGATACTGCTTTAGTATCATCGAGGAACCTTAACGGACAAGGGACTGCTTCGACGACCCAGAGAATCGTCTGCCTTCAGAGATACTGCTTTGGTATCATCGAGGAACCTTAAGGGATAAGGGACTGCTTCGACGACCCAGAGAATCGTCTGCCTTCAGAGATACTACTTTGGCATCATCGAGGAACCTTAATGGATAAGGGACTGCTTCGACAACCCAGAGAATCGTCTGCCTTCAGAGATACTGCTTTGGTATCATCGAGGAACCTTAACGGATAAGGGACTGCTTCGACAATCCAGAGAATCGTCTGCCTTTCAGAGATACTGCTTTGGTATCATCGAGGAACCTTAAGGGATAAGGGACTGCTTTGACAACCCAGAGAATCGTCTGCCTTCAGAGATACTGCTTTGGTATCATCGAGGAACCTTAATGAATGAGGGACTGCTTCGACAACCCAGAGAATCGTCTGCCTTTCAGAGATACTGCTTTGGTATCATCGAGGAACCTTAATGGATAAGGGACTGCTTCGACAACCCAGAGAATCCTCCGTCTTTTCAAAGATATAACTTTGGCATCATCGGAGAAGCTTATTGGATAAGGGACTGCTACGATCACCCAAAGAACCTCAAGTTATGTTATTCAGTTTGAACCCCGCTACTTCATTCTGTCAACTCTTACTCTACAACACTTTACCTTTTGTGAGACAAAATTTGGGGCATTCTTATATCTAATTGACTTCTACCTTTATAATGAACGTCGTAGCCGTTCACTCTCTCGGTTTAAGCCAATTAGATAGGGGCATCTGTCATACCCCAAATTTGTCCTACCTGTGGATAGTTTTCATCTGAACATTCATCCACTAACCATCATATTTATATCCAATCCATTTGTCCATTTTCACTTTTAATTAACCTATCTTTTTATTTTATTCATTTTTTTTATAACCATTTCCACTATCCATTACAAATATCCATATCCATTTTTATTCAAAATTCATTTTTTTAACCCATATCCATTTCCTATCCCTATTCTAAAATCCAATTTACATCTTTTTCTTTTATCCTTTTTTAGTTTAAATAACCTTTTTTTTTCTCAAATCCAAAATCAATTCCTCATATCCATTTTATTTCAAATTTATTATCCACATTTTAACCAAAATTCCACATTCACATTTCAAGTCCATTTCAATTAGTTCATGGCAATACAAAATTTCATTTCAATTTAAGTTCAAGATTTAAATTCATCACAAGTTTCAAACTCATAGCCTCTCTTTTTAAGTTTCATAACCATAATTGCAAATATTATTGTTACATGTCCATTACAATATAAGAGGCCCATTTCTTTTCTTTTAGAACATTACAAAATTTAAAAAAAAAAGGTTCCTTTCATGTTCTTTTTAAGTCCTTTCCAAGTTCAATAAGTGTGAAGTTAAGTTACAATTCCAAGACAATACCAAAATTGCAAGTCCCTTTCAAGATTTAATCTCATAACCAAATGTCAAATTTCAAATTCAATTGATAGCCTTTTTCAAAGTTCAATTCACAATTTTCATTCAAGTTTCCATGACTCTTTCCAAAGTCCATGTTCAAACTTTTCTTACAGCATTTCACACCCATCATCAAATACAAGAAATATTATTAAATTCAAGAAATATTATTAAATACAAGAAATAATAATAATATGAAGGTGAAGTCAAGAATTGGAAGTGGCTATTCATCACAAGCATCCAAACTTCCACAGTTGCTGCTCCAAACGATTGTACAACCCGCCCCACACTACAAATTCTGCAACACGTACAAGCAACAAAACCTGTCCACCAAACATAAGCCATGCGCGACATAACCTGCTTTTGCATCAAAACCACACCAGACATAACGCTGCAACACTTCAGCACGTTCCAAGCAAACCTGTGCACAAACCTGCAACTCGTACCACCAACACCCCACACAATATGAAATACAGCCTGTCCACAACGGAGCAACATAATTCACCACATATTGTACGACGTGAAACAAAATTCAAATTTGCAAAAAAAATGAAAAGATAATACGGCGAACAAAGTTGTGTTTCGATCTGGACCTCATATATAAAAAGGGCTTCGCTCTCACCCTAAAAAAAAGCCATTTTTACTCTGAAAGGAAGTTCTCCGCCACAATCCTGCAATCTCCACTAATCCAATGCTACCTCTCACCACTCTTCCTCATTCACCCATAAACACAACCAAGAACGAGAATAAAAAGAGAGAAGAAAAAACCCACAAATGATTATCTTCATCACAAACCAGACCCTTTCTTCATAATCACCATGTTCTGACTTCATCACAAAAATATCTTCAAACCGCTTCCATACTCATACTCGTAAACCATTATATCATCCTCCCTTCACCATATTCACCATAACCAATATCCAAACGCGTTTCACCGCGTTCACGCACGACCACACAACCAAATCCTCATCTTCTTCATCAATCTTCATCAGAACCAAACCTCAACCTAAATCTTCAAGCCTTCCATCTTCAAACCAAAACCGTGGAACCTTCATCTTTCCATAAACCCAAATCAACCAACCACTCAAATCAACCCAAACCCTTCTTCTTCTTCTTTAACTCAAACCCAGAATTTCAGAGCGAGAACGAGATGAAATGAGATGAAGAAGAAAGTAGAAGATGCAGATCAAAGCAGCACGAAAATGGAATCGAACCTGACGTCTCGGAATCAGAACGAAGCAGGGAGAGAAGGAGCGATTTGCGGTTGGAGTTCATGGCGCGGAGAAGGTCGGAGTTCGTCGCCACGCCGTCGTTGTTTGTAAACTTGTTTCCGTTGATGATGATTTCATTGAGTTCTGATGATGTTTTCTGATTTCATCATGATTCACCCTTATGTTTTCTGAACCCTTCGTTCTAGATATACACCCTAGTTTATTTCTTTCTTTGATTTAATTCGGTATTAAATATTGTTTTATATTTTAATATTACATTATTAAGTGTTAATTAAACTATGGATTAATTAGATTTTGGGATTAATTAGTTTTCTTTAGGGAATTAGATGTTAATAAGTAAGTAGATCTTAACATTGATTGAGTTTTGGCTTAGATTATAATTTTGAGCTAATTTTAATTTTGATTCTAATGTTAATTCTTAATTAAATTTTTAATGATAATTTTGATTTTTATCTTGTTTAGTTTTGATTGGTTTTGATTAAGACTTTGCTTAATTAGAATAGAATTTTTATTGAGGCCTATGATTAATTTCTTAGTTAATTTTGATTATAATTGTAATTGACTTTCTTTTTTTAAAGTTCTTACTAACTTTTTGGACTCTCTTGTTAGTACTTTTGATTTTGGCTCAGTTGATCTTGGACGTTGAGGATTAATTGGTTTGAATTGCGAAAGTTTTAACAATTCTTGAGCTTTTTGCACGCATCGAAGAGGCAACGGACCTTCTCCGTTAGGTACCCCTAGAATCTCGATTTTATCTTTCATGCCTCATTCTAGGATTGTATCCATATTAGAAGCATATTTCTTCCCCATTTTATTCATGATCTTTAGATGAGGTGTATGATCTTCTCTTGTAGATTTTTTATGCCTTGATTATATTATGCTATGTCATTACGTGTTTATTCAAATCAAAATATTTTTCAACTAATATTTGGACTTCGTGTCAATCATTTTCATACCTGATAAGTCGATCGTTTTCACGATTGCAACCGACCTCCCCTTTGCCTCCTCTTGGGCCTTATGCAACGATTACCCATTTTATTTGAATGCATGTATGTGATTGGTTTATCTTTAATCATGGCCTAATTAATTCCATAAGATTAAAATCAACCCTCTTTATAAGAATAAAACAAACTTGATCCAACATCAAGTATTTTCCAAATAAATGCAATCAATTCAATCCTAAGCATCAAGTATTTCCAACCTTCACTTCACACTATGACTTCCTTTCCTTCCATTTCTTAACCTCCTCATACGTAAATTAAAACCTCGATCCAACGTCGAGTGCTTTTCTTAAATCAAACCAAGATACGTAATAATACTTAAACATTTTCATAAAGGTGAAAAAGAGGGGGACTAAGTCTTTGGTCTTTCTCTTCGATTGCTTGGGTGCGAGTTTCCTTACTCGTGTGTGGGCAATTGACGCCTTTAAAATACATATAATCCGATAACACTCAAATTCTTTTCTTAATCAAACGCTTTAATACACTTAATAATATATTCAAACATCATTTCCTAAAAGGTGATGTGAGGGGGATCAAGTCTTTGGTCTTTCTCCTCAATTGTTTGGGTGCGAGTTCTCTTACTCGTGTGTGAATAATTGACGCCTCTAAAAAACTTAAACCTTCTCCTCAATTGTTTGGGTGCGAGTTCACTTACTCGTGTGCAAACAATTGATGCCTCTAAAAAATTAAACTTTAACCTGCCGATTGTTTAGGTGCGAGTTCTCTTACTCGTGTGTGGACAATTGACGCCTCTAAAACACACGAAACTCGACCACATTTAAACCATTTCTTAATCAATCCTTTAAAACATTAAACCTTTATCTAACATTTTATCAAAAGGTGAAGTGAGGTGGGTTGAGTCTTTGATCCGTCTCCTCAATTGTTTGGGTACGAGTTCTCTTACTCGTGTGTGAACAATTGTCACCTCTAAAAAAAACTTAAACCTTAACTTCTCAATTGTTTGGGTGCGAGTTTCCTTACTCGTGTGTGGGAAATTGACGCCTTTAAAATACATATAATCCGATAACACTCAAACTCCTTTTCTTAATCAATCATCAATACATTTAATCGTACTTAAAGATCATTTATTAAAAGGTGAAAAAGAGGGGGATCAAGTCTTTGGTCTTTCTCTTCAATTGTTTGGGTGCGAATTTTCTTACTTGTGTGTAGACAATTGACGCCTCTTAAAAACTTAAACCTTAACTTCTCAATTGTTTGGGTGCGAGTTCTCTTACTCGTGTGTGGACAATTGACGCCTATAAGACATGCGAACTCGACAAACATTCAAACCTTTTCAAAATCAAATCATCAAAACACTTAATCATATATTCAAACACAATTTCCTAAAAAGTGATGCGAGGGGGATCAAGTCTTTGGTCTTTCTCCTCAATTGTTTGGGTGCGAGTTCTCTTACTCATGTGTGAACAATTGACACTTCTAAAAGACATAAACCTTAATTCGTCAATTGCTTGTGTGCAAGTTCTCTTACTCGTGTATGAGCAATCGTCAGCAATTGCTTGTGTGCGAGTTCTCTTACTCGTGTGTAAGCAATTATCACCTTTAAAACATCCGATGCAATCAAATTTATTCTTTCCTCGCCCCCGTGCGACCGAAACCCTAAAAAACGTCCAAATCAAACCTTTTTCTCAATCAAATCTCTAATACACTTAATTCATACTCAAACAACTTTTCATAAAAAAGAACATTGTTTAGTCCATTCTTCCGCGCATATGAACTAGTTGCTTCAGCCTCCCTTGACGAGCAGACAAGCTAACGTTTAGCAGTTAGAATGCAAATTAAACACTCGTTCGCCTAAAAAACACAAACCAACCGTAGTCCCACGAACTACGAATGCTCTGACTTTCCCATTGCACGAGGGAATACGTAGGCCCGAGGATCTTAATCCTTGCCGAGCACAATAATAAAAAACCACCCATTTCCCCTTTGAAAACAATATTACTTTAGAAGATAAACAAACAAACCTAATTTTCTCATGAATCGAATCAAGAGATTCCCGTTGAGTACAACGGACGTAGAAGGTGCTAATACCTTCCCTCTTGCGTAACCGACTCCCGAACCCATAATTTGGTTGCGATGACCAAGTTCTTATCTCCCTTTAAAGGTTTTATCGATATTTTCCTGTCCCTCTTTGGGATAAATAAAGTTCGGTGGCGACTCTGTTTCGAACAGTTCTTTCCGCGTCCATCGCGAGGATCGTATTTTTCGAGGTACGACAAGGAGCAGACTCATGAGGCATCCTGGGGATCGTCTGCGTGTAACCGAACTGACGCAAGACACGCTCCGACAGGTATCGAGCAGTAATGGTCGAACTGCATACCAATCATCATGAGAACAACGAAGCCTCATCAAATGGGCGCGTCATACGGTGATCGGCATAGGCGTCATAAAAAATGTATATAACCTATCCTCTGGCAGCTCCTCAATCATGTTTATAACCTTGCCCCCATGGTTATAGAACTTCTGGGAATCTTTCTCCTGAAAATTTCCAAATAAAACAATGTTACAAATGAAAATATTTTCAACGAAAACAATTCTATAAATAAACCGAGAAAAGTTACCTGTCCTAGCCAAACATATCTGGCAGTATGCTCAGAGTACCCCACGAGTAGGGACATATCAGACGGTCCCCCGGGGTAACCCTCCAGCTCATCAAAATCATAATCGCCATCACCACCCTCATGTGTTGGGTGATCACCCTCAGGAATAGGAACAGGAACAGGCTCCTGAGGTGCGGGTGATGGAACAGGAGCAGGTGATGGGACATGAGCAGGTGATGGAATAGGAGCAGGTGATGGAACTGGAGTCTCCCAACGACGCCTGCGTGTGGATAGGGCCCCTGATGAACCAGCAGTAGGAACCCGATGCTTCCGAGATGTAGAAACGACGGCTGACGGGAGAGTGGCCTGAACATGTGATGTAGAAGGCTGTGGTGTAGGATGTCCCTCAGCTGTAGGGGCTGCTGGAACTGCCTCTGCGCCAGAACCCTCGGCTGTAGACTGCGTCCGCTCGCGTCAGACAGATGCATGTTGAGCTGTCCTTCCATGTATCATACGACCGTCTCTGGCAGCCATGTAATCTGTAAAGCATAATAAATAAATTAGAATTTTTTAAAAATATTTAAAAAAATACAATAAACAAAAAAAATAGAAACCTAGTTGCTTCCGGATTTGCACATCAGAAAAACTTCCGTGGATGCACATCCGGAAGTACTCAGAATATTTAACGTTGGGTTTTTCCGGATGTGCACATCAGGAAAGCAATCAACGTTAAAATTTTTCCTGATCTGCACATCCGGTACGTATTTCAAGTTCTAAAAATCGCAGTCATGGCTACTGTACCATAGAAAAGGGCATCTTAATGCCATGATCGTCCGTTTGAAGCAACAAATAATACCTACATTGTCTCTAACCTATGTTATTCGTACTACCTAACAATTTCTACACCTAAATGTCTACTCTAAATCGATTACTCGAAAATAACTCAGAAACTCTAAAATTCAAAAACTTACCAATTAAATTGAGATACAAAGGATTTGGAGTGTCTTGATCGTTATAGAAGTTGCTCTGCGCCGAACTCGAGTGAAAAAAGTCGGGATTTGTGGGAATGAGAAATTGAGAGTTTGAGAGAGTTTGATTGTTTGGAATGTGAAAAGCTAAAGAATGAGAGGGGGGAGAAGCTCTGGCGCGAAGTTATAAGAAATGGTTCCGGATTTGCACATCAGGAATTATTCCTGATATGCACATCCAGAACAAATCAGCGTTTTTAAAAATAATGGTGCTTCCGGATGTGCATATCCGGAAGCATGGGGTAAAAAAGGAATTTCGCGTGGTGCCTAAGAAACTTATGGGGTGTATTAAGAAATTCTCTTTAAATATTATTATCGAAACTCTATAGATTTCACTCTAACACATCTTAATTAATACATTTAGTAAACTCCATATTCAATTTAAAACTTATTGAAAATAAGTCTTTAAAAAAATCCCTCTAAAGAACTTATAATTCTTTCAATCAATTATTTCAATAATTTGGGGTTTTTCTTTTGTGAAGAATGAAAGAAAAAGAAGAACAAGTGTGTGAACGACGAGAGTTATTATGGAAGAGTAGCAGAAGGTTCGACGGAGGAATGATAGGAAACTAAGGCATAATGTGTGGGATTCTTTTATTGCAGAAGGAGGTTCTCGTAAAAATGGCGCAGAAGGGTTACAATCTTACTACATTTCGGAGTTCCTAGATAATGTTAGAGTTGAGAAGCTTTTCAAACTGTTTAGTGAGTTTGGGAAGGTGATGGAGGTGGTTATCCCACCAAAAAGAAACAAATACGGTAAACGCTTTGGATTCGCCAGGTTTGCTGAGGTTGAAGATGGCAGGGTATTAGCAATCAAACTGGACAACGTCTTCATTAACAAGGTGAAAATCCATGCTAATATTCCAAGATTCTCAAGGACGGATAATAATCTCGGGGGGGAAGATCATCGTGTTAGCAAGAGAACTAGTAATCCTGTCAGAACTGATATAGGGAAGAAGGGATCAGATAAAGTTATTCGAGGGGATAGAACATATGTTGATGTCGTCTATAACGGTAGAAACAAGAACTTGAAAGAACAACCTAAGAAGGAGAGGATCCATTTGAGGTATGAAGCGCCTGCGGAAGACTTGGATAGGTTCAAGAAGGCTTATATTGGAGTGGTAAAAGAGGTTGGGATGACCTATAACATTCGAACAAGCTTTGAGATTGAGGGGTACTTTACTATTAAGGTTACCCTTATGGGGGCTAACCTTTGATTATTTGAAGCGAATGAACCTAGTGAGATTAGAGATTTAATTCATGAAGCGGAATCATGGTGGAAGCAGTGGTTTCTGGAGATAAAAGAATGAAAGGAAGATATGGTGGACAAAGAGAGGGTGACATGGTTGAGATGTTATGACATCCCTTGCCATGCGTGGAACTTCAACATTTTTGATATTTTAGCTAAATTGGTGGGAAGATATGTGTGCTCTGATGATAATACGTTAAAGGGGGAATGTATGAATGTAGCAAGAATATTGGTGAGGACGCATTGTGCGGTGGTGATTAATGAATCCTTCAAAGTTCTGATTAAGAATGAGGAGTTTAATATCATGATGTGTGAAGACTTTCACGGTCCGTTAAGGATTGTGGCAAATAAACCAGTTAACAAAGTGGTTGATTTAAGTTCTTCTTTTGAGTCAGAATGTAACTTGAGCTATTTAGGTGAGGAGGAAGAGGTTTACAAGGAGTGGGATGAATGAGGGGATAAGGAGAACAATGTCGTCGGAGATTTGGTTATCTGCACTTCGGTTGGGACGATGACGACGGAGGAGAAGCTAGCATTGGTTTTCGGAAGTAATGATGGCACTAAAAAGGTAGCTATAGACTCTCAGCACAAGCTAGTTGAGTCTTTGGGAAGAGGAATTCAATTTGATGCGGTTCTCGAAGCGGTTAAAAAGTCAAAAACTGCTGGGTCTAGGGAGGTGACAAGAGGTGATAATGAATTCTCATTGGAAGTTAAAGAGACTTTTCTGGATCCTCTGACTCATGGTAATAAAGATATATGTACCATGTATGAGGACCGAGGAAATATTGGGAAAAGTAAAAAGGTGAAGTTGAGGAATATTGATGATGTTATTCGGCCAGTATCTATAAAGTCAAAGTGTAAGACTAAGAGGAGTTTGGGACGGGTTGATTTTGTTGGGCCTGGGGATTCTGAGGATCCTATTGAAGATTTCTCTCAACCCTCTTTCTTCGAAGTCCTTGACAAATTCCCTAATGCCTTAATCAACTCTCGTAACCCTAATCATCGTAATTACATGGAAGATGAGTCGGAAGAATTTTCAGCAGGAGCTATTTTGTGCTGTGATCAAATCTCTGATTCAGATATGAGATATTGTAATCAAGAGTTACGGAATAACATGTAGTCTAATGTAGGAGAGAAGATTTAGGGAGAAATTTCAAATTTGGGGGTGGTGGCTTGTGATAGATCAATAGATTATTAAAGGAAGATTGCAGAATTAGAGGCGATGGACAAAAGGAGTTGTGTAGGTCAGAAGGAGAATTCTAAAGAAGACCAATGATTATAGGATCTTTGAACATAAGAGGGGGAGAAGCTTTATCCAAAAGGAGAAGAATCAGTGAAATCACCCGAAAAGGGAAAGCTGATATTTTCTGTATTCAAGAATCGAAACTGAGCATAGTGGAGGAGAAGACTATTAGAAGTATGTGGAATCATGGGGAGGTTGATTGGTCTTTCAGTGAAGCTCAAGATCAATTTGGTGGGTTAATTAGTATTTGGAATTTTGAGATAATCAAGGTCTTTGCTCTTTTAAAGGAGATGGTTTTCTCGGATTCAAATTGATTTGGAAGGAGAAAATCTTCGTTGTGATCAATGTCTATTTTGGGTGACCTATGTGTGACAAAAGGAAGTTGTGGAGTGACTTAATTAAGTGTAAAGCTTCATTTTTAGATGGTCTTTGGATTCTTGGTGGATACTTTAACGCTACGACTTTAGCTTCTGAGAGAAGGGGGAAGAGAAACAAGGTCAATAATTCAGAGTTGAGTGGTTTCAATGGTTTTTTCTCAGGTATGAATGTTGTTGATTTACCTGTAGCTGGGAACCGTTTTTCTTAGTTCAGTAATGATGGTATGTCTATGAGTAGATTAGATAGATTATTAGTTGAGGAAGATATTATTCAGAAGTGGGGAGTGTTGGACCAGGTGATTGGTAGAAGGGATATTTCTGACCTTACCCCTATCTGGGTGAAAATCAGGGATATTAATTGGGGTCATAAACCATTTAAAACTAATAACTGCTGGTTTAAAAACCCGGAGTTCTTAGGTTTTGTGGAGAAATAGTGGATAGGATTGGACATTAGAGGCAGGAGTGATTTTGTTGTGAAGGAGAAGTTTAGATTGTTGAAGAGGAGCATCATAAGGTGAAGGAAAGAGGTTTTTGGTTGGTATGATCTCAACAAGGAGGAGGATATTGACGTCATGAACCATGCTGATGAGCAGCTGGTTATGGTGAGTGAGGGTGAAGTGAAAGAGTGGGTTGATAAAAGAGCTAAGGCATGTATGGAGTTTTGGAAGAAGCTGAATATGAAGGAAAAAATGTTGAAGCAGAAATCAAACTTGAGGTGGTTAAATGAAGGCGAGTGTAACTCTAAATTTTACCATAATTGGATCAAAGGCAGAATTATGAGGAAGTACATTGGCAGGATAATTACGGATAATGGTACAGTGGATTCGGTAGTTGAAGTTAGAGAAGCAGTCAGAAGTTATTTTTTGGATAAGTACTCAAAAAAGGAAAACATTAGACCTAATTTGGATGGGTACAGTTTTGGTAGGCTTTCTCAGGAAGATGTGGACTTCCTGGAAAGGCCTTTCCTTGAGGAAGAAATAAAAATCGCGGTATGGAGATGTGACGCATCTAAAAGTCCGGGTCCTGATGGTTATAACATGTTGTTTATTAATAATTGCTGGAGTTTTCTGAAGAAGGATGTCATTAGGTCCATTACAGATTTTCATGAATTCACTTTTTTACCTAAAGCAATTTGTTCGTCTTTTTTAACTCTGATACCTAAAGTAGACAATCCTTTATATCTGGGAGAGTATAGACCCATCTGTCTGGTTGGAAGCCTATACAAGATTTTGGCGAAATTGTTGGCTGCGAGATTGAAGATGGTGATTGGCAGGATCATTTCCCATAATCAGTCTGCTTTTGTTCCAGGGAGGCATATTTTGGATGGAGTGGTTATTTCTAATGAAACAGTGGACAAAGCTACAAGAGATAAGAAGGTTTTTATTATGATTAAAGTCGATTTCGAAAAATCCTTCGACAGTGTGAGTTGGAATTTTCTTCGCTTTATGTTATCAAAGATGGGGTTTGGCAGTAGATGGCTTAGGTGGATGGAGGCTACCATATTCAAGTGTCATCTATCAGTTAACGGTCGTCCTACTACTGATTTTAAGGTGGAAAGAGGATTACGGCAAGGAGATCCTCTTTCTCCGTTCCTTTTCATGATTGTGGCGGAGGGGCTTGCTGGTCTGATGAGAGTGGCAGTGGAGAAGGGTAAGTTTAATGGGTTCAATGTTGGAGTTCGTAATCGTGTGGAGCTGATTTATTTTGCTAACGATACTTTAATTATTGGAGAAGGAAGTTTGTCTAATCTTTGGTGTATTAAAGTTGTGCTCAGGGGCTTCGAACTCGTATCGGGGCTGAAGATGAATTTTTCCAAGAGTAGGATTATTGGATTGAATATTAGCCATCACTTTCTTCATGATGTTGCTGCTTTCTTATCTTGCAGGACGGACAAGGCTTCTTTCTTGTTTCTTGGTATCCCTATTGGGTTTAATCCAAGAAGAATTCTTGGATGGAAACCTATTGTTTACAAGATCAAGAAGAAACTGGCTTTGTGGAAAGTTAGAATGCTCTCAATGTGGGTAGATTAATTCTTATAAACTCGGAATTGTCTTCATTGCCAATCTTCTGGTTTTCTTTTTACGAGGTTTCGATTGGGGTGGTGAAGGAGATAGATAAACTCAGGAGCAGGTTTTTGTGGGGTGGTTCAGAGGAAAAAGCAAAAGTTCATTGGTTAAAATGGGACAAGGTTTGTTTACCAAAGGAGAAGGACGGGTTAGGAATTAGAAGATTGGAAGAGTTCAACATTGCGTTATTGGCGAAATGGAGAGGGAGAGTTCTAAATGATCAAGATGCTCCTTGGAAGGTGTAGGCTGCTAATTTCGACGCCTGGATTTTGTTCAAAAAGTAAGTTTTGAAGATTTTCCAGGATATTTCGACAGGAGATTGTTTTTGAAGAAGGTCAGTCGAAGATCAATGTTAATTGGAGAAGCATATTTGGAGATTTTTTCTAAGTAGTAGAAATGCTTCGACATATTGGTGATAAGGCCATTTTCGACGAATGTTTTGAAATTCGAATTTAGGAGGGGAACTCGTTTTGAAAACCAGACGCGTGGAGCACATCCAGGGCGAAAACGCATGCAGAGCGCCATGTGTCATCATTAGGATAAATAGCTATTATTGACAGTTATTTCGATTGTATATAAATAGGGAGTCATAGTGATTAGATTTCCGTGTGTGTTCAGATTTATACAAGTTACTCAAGAAATACTCAAAGTAACCGTGTGAGAGAAAAGAGTAGTTACTGAGAAAATGTACATTTGAGAAACACCAGTTTTGTTCCTTGCATTTTAATGAAATCTTAAGTTATTCATTTACAATTCCTTTTCATTCTTGCACTTTTGTTCTTGCAATTTACTTACATTTCACCATTTCTGTCAAGAAATAAAGTTCTTATTACTTTTAGTCGAAAAACATTAGTTGATGAAAACAATGATAAATCCAATAAACAAAGGGTTTTATTTTAACACCAATTATCACGATTGTTAAAGCACATTGTCCTAGGACTTGTTTGATCGGTCCTGCAAACAAATTAATTTTCTTATAAATTAGGAGATCAGCGGTTGTTTGTAAATTTTCCAGGCAAACAAATTGGCACTCCCAGTGGGACCTTGTGCTTTTAACATTTGAAAACCTTTATTTTACACTTTACTCGTACGAAATTTTCTTCGTTTTGTTGCATGAGACTAAGAAGTGGTAAGATAGCCATAAATAACGAAGAAAGACCCAGAAGAAGACGAGTACGTAGAATGGCGAATCCAAATTCGCCTAACAATCAGAATTCTACAAATAATGAAGTGCCACCCCCTAATCCTTCGACTGGAGGCAATACGGCCTCAATATCAGTATCAGAGGCTATGCCATCAACAGCGGGTTCGACACCTGCGCATTCAATTCCCCAGAGTGCGCCTAGTTTTTCAACTATGGGACCCCAAATGCCTCAAATGACTCCTCCCCCTTTAGGGAGTATGTACAGACCCTTTATATCTGGTTCTTCGATGCCTCTAAATCGAGAACAACCATATGGAATGCCAACTTCAGTAATGGCAAGTTTACATAATGCGCCATCAGCGTTTACGGATCCAACGATGAACGTAACTTCGCCTTTGCAAGTGTTCGGTTCTGGTGTGAACCACTTGGGTATAATTAGCCTGCCTTTAGGAACGGGATATCAAACTTATATGCCGAACATTACCAATAATTCTGCACAAGTAATTAGGAAACAAATGGATGTGAGTAACCATGATATAGTCCAGATGTTAGCCCAGTAGATGGGGGTTATATTTAACCTTTTGATCCAAAACACGACACAAACGAATCAACAATTGGCCGCAAAGATGACGCACATTGCTTATTTCTTTGGTGTCCCCCAACCTCCCCCAAGGGAACAGGTAGTTCAAAACCCAAGGGTAGCCGCCGAAGAAGAACCTACCATAAATCAAAGGCAACCAAACATCCCTCAGGCAGAAGTTTTGAACCAAGGAGGGGCAGTCGAACCACCTGGAGTCGAAATCTCCGTTCATCAAGAACCAAGAGTGTTGCTAGTAAACCGAAACCAAAATGCTGACAATATTATACAATAAATGCGTTGTAATGATATGCCGACAGAGAATAATTTGGCTGCCATGGTCAAAAGGATTATGGCGCGAAATGGGATGAATGTAGGATTACAAAGGCCCAGTTATACCTACCCTTTGTCGGAATATATTTTGCAACAAGAATTACCACATAGATGGAAAGTTCCCAAGTTTACAAAATTTTTAGGGGATACTAGTGAATCGACGGTGGAACATGTGGCGCGGGTACTTAATTGAAGCATGCAAAATAGCGCACAACAAGAATTTGAGAATAAAATATTTCCCTAGTTCCCTAACGAAGAATGTTTTTACTTGGTTCACCACATTGCCTGCGAATTCGATACATACGTGGACCCAGTTGGAGAGATTATTCCATGATCAATTCTACATGGGACAGGCGAAGATAAGTCTGAAAGAATTGGCTAGCGTCAAGAGAAAATTCTCAGAGCCAATTAATGATTACTTAAATAGGTTTAGGTTGCTCAAGGCAAGGTGTTTCACACAAGTGACTGAACATGAGTTAGTCGAAATGGCCGCTGGTGGCCTTGACTATTCAACCAGAAAGAAATTAGATAGCCAGTACTTAAGAGACATGGCCCAATTGGCTGATAGGGTTAGACAGGTCGAACGACTAAAAGCTAAAAAAGCTAGGGTTAATAAAAATAAGAAAGAAAGGGTAACATATGTCGGAGTTTGTGGGGATGATGACGAAGATGGGCCATCAAACTTCGACGAACAAGAAGTCGATTTGGCAGAACTAAAACAGGGGCCACCATATGCGTGCAAAGTCTTAACTCCGTCTGTCATACCCCAAATTTTAACCACTAAGATTTCCCATCATTGTGCAAATCATCAGCACAATATGGATGTACCTTTGTACCTCATTAGTCTCCCCAAAGATGGGTGAGCGGCCACTACAATCAAACTAGGGTTTCAAACCCTCTCAGAGTTCTTAGACAAAGGATCAATCAAGGAATGACATGACCCTCAACTTGTCTAGACTCTCAAATATCCACAATGGATCAAGAGGACTTCCACTTCAAGGATTAAGCACAAGGCTGCTCCCTTCTAGGTGGATCAAGCCTCAGGATCGCCGGTGTCACCAAATTAGGGTTTAGTCGACTAGGGCCTCCAGATGGAAATTTTCCTCTGGGCATGAGCAAATGCTTCAAAGCATATCCTAATGCGCTCCATGGAACATCATAAACCCCATTATCAAGTCAATTTAGCCTCAGGGGATGCATTTACCAGAAATCAGGAATTAGGGTTTCTTGACCTAATTCACCCCTAAGTCGACTTTTGGGACAAAACATGAGCCAAGACCTCAAGAGAGGATTTGAGGATCCCTAACACACCGCATTGATCCATTTGCAACAATGGATTGATCCAAGAAGCTTGAGCAACAAGTTTCAATTTCATCTGAACCACAGTTAGGGTTTCGCGGGAAAAGTCAACTGTACCTTTGACTTTTGACCCAGGCATGCTCCCAAACCTTGGGACACGATTAAATACACCCTATAACACCTATGGAACATGTCCATCAAGTTTGATTTAGGTCAAGGGCTTGATTTCATAAAGGATCGCAAAGTTTGGAATTCATCTGCTAAAAAGTCAACTGTGCCCAAAAGTCAAACTTTGACTTTTTGAGATTTTTCATAAAAATGGTTTTTTAACCCTAAAATGATGTTAATGTGTGATTGGAATCATCATTCATCAAGAAAAATCAAAGAAAGTGGGATAACTTGTAAAAGGGGGTAACCATAAAAACTTAGAAATTTTCTAAGTTATGGAACAAAGTGGCTAGGGTGCCAACTTCCAAGGATCATAACTCCTAAACCACAAAGCCATTTTTCCCCATCCAAAGCTTGATTTGTAGCCCTCATGGCCCTCTACAATTGATTATGGATTTTGAGTTATGGTTGGATCAAAATGGCTAAAAACCTAAAATTGACATTTTTCAGCACTTAGCCAAAATCTGCCTTGTAATTTCAGCATGAAGTCCCAACTTCAAGGCTGTTTTTCTCCATGATCCAGGTTGAACCAGGTCTAGGGCCAAACATCAAAGTTGAAGTACGTTATCTAAGCTTTCCAGAAAGTCCTAGAACGTCCATGTAGCATACTCGAGCAGGGAGTTATGGATTTTACAAAAAGGCTTGCTGCAGCTGAATTTTTTAGGGCAGATTTGCACATTTTTTGTGCCACACGAATTTTCAAGCCTTGTCATCATTTTGGACACGTCTAAGGATCAAATCCAAGTGGGATGATCTGATCCATGAGCCTCCCAAGTCCAAGGAACCAAAAATAGCATGCCAAAACCTCGAAATCCCTAAAAGAGGGACAAAACTCCAATTTTGGTTTGGAGCATTTAATGGATGCTTAGAGGTGGCATGAACTGAGCTTCCTCTAACTGAATTTAGTCAAGATTCCTCCAACAACTAGGGAACCAGCAGCCTGTGCTCTAACCTCTAGTCAATGGCTGGAGGAGACTTGGATTCTCATTGGCCAACATTGGCCAAACCTCTGCTGCAGCCACCATTCACTATTGCTTGCAAAACAAACTTGCTCTACTATAAATAGAGCTCATTTGTACTCAGTTTGAGTACACCAAAGCCATCAAACAGATGCTTTCCTCAAATTCTCTCTTTCACTCCAAAATGCCTTCTTTACTAAGGAAATTCTGAGTTTTTGAGTTAGAGAGCATTTCCATCACAGCTCATGATCCTAACACCTCATAAACATCATATGTAGCTGATCCAAACTCTCACAAGTGACCTATAACACCAACATCACAAAGTTACCTCTCAAAACCTCAAAATGACACTTTTTTGCATTTTTCAAGTCATGTCTTGATTCAGTCACTTTCCAAACCAGATAAAACCTCAAACACACTCCAAATATAATCCTTGAACTGTCCCAAATGGTGCCACACATCTGGAACACCATTTGAGAGAGTTGGCATTTTGGCCACTTTTGACCATTTTGCGAGAAAGTGCTCAAACTTGCTCCAGAGGTTTCCAGCTGATTCCAACCATCCTAAAAGCTTCTAAGAGGTCATTTGAGGGTGTCCAAAGCATCAAATCATTTCTGGAACAAAGCACTTGGTAGGTTTCCCAAAATCTCCAAAAAAGAGGTAAAATTCACAACTTGAATTCTTTGAATCATGCTTTCCTTTGTTGTCCACATACATGCATCATATTGAATAATTCTTGAAGCAAAAATGTAGTCCTTAATGTGTATGTTGTGATCCTCCCACTTTTTGCATTTTAACATGTTTATATGTGGAATTTTGGTTGTTTTAAAATCATGTCCAGTTCTGGTTTTTTTGATTGGTGTGTTCTGTACATTATGTTTTAGTGTGCATGAGTAACACAATTGGATTCCTTGCGAAAAATCGGTCAAGATAGGTTTTTACGGATTTCAATTCCGATGAAAATTGAGAGAGTTACGCACGTTGGAAATTTGACGCGAAACGACGTCGAATTAACGATAGCAGTTCTGGTTTTTTGCTTTGTGTGTTCTATACATTGAGTTTCCATGTGCGTGAATAATACCATTGGATTCCTTACGAAAAATCGGTCAAGATAGGTTTTTACGGATTTCAATTCCGATAAAAACCGAGAGAGTTACGCGTGTTGGAAATTTGACGCAAAACGGCGCCGAAAACAACGTGCAGTTCTGGTTTTTTAATTTCTGCATTTTGTGTGTTAATTTTCAGTGTGTATGAGTAACACCATTGGATTCCTTGCGAAAAATCGGTCAAGATAGACTCTTTCGGATCTTAATTCGGTTAAAAATTGAGAGAGTTACGCGCGTCGGAAGTTTGGCGCGAAACGATGTTTTCAACTAACGCGCAGTTCTAGTTTTTTAATTTCTGCGTTTTGTACGTTGAGTTTCAATGTGCATGTGCGATACCATTGGATTCTTCGCGAAAAATCGGTCAGGATAGGCTCTTCCAGATCTTAATTTTGTTAAAAATCGAGAGAGTTACGCGTGTTGGAAATTCGACGCGGAACGATATTTCGAATTAATAGCAGTTCTGGTTTTTTGATTTGCGTGTTTCGTACGTCGAGTTTCAGTGTGTATGTGTGGTACCATTGGATTCCTTGCGAAAAATCGGTCAAGATAGGTACTTCCGGATTTTGATTCCGATAAAAATTGAGAGAGTTATGAGTGTTTGAAATTTGATAAAAAGCGTGTTGAAAATTAAAGTTTCGGTACTAGTTTTTACCCCATAAGAAATGTCGGAGATGATATTGTGACATTTTTCCTCTTTTTCTTATTTTTATTTTCAAAACTCAACCAATTCATTTACATAGCAAAAAATCATCATTTTCCAATTCATACCCCATAATATTTTAATCCACAAAAAAATCACAAAAAAAGTATTATTTTTAGATTATTTTTAATATATTTAAAAATAGTGTTTTGAATTGTTTTAAATGCTTTTAAAATGATTTTTTTTTTCTTGATTTTTTAAAACCAAAATGATTTTAAATATTTATGTGGATAAAATATTTTTTCATAAACTTTAATCATTATTTAATGATTTTTATTTGATATTATATTTTTATCATTTTTTACTTAATTTTTCTTGGAAAAATGCCTTAAAAAATGAAATTGGGGTTTTCTTTGATTTTCACCCTAACAAATCTTTTTCAAACTCTTTGGGCCTCTATTAGAGTGTAAGACCCAATCTCCTATTAACCAAAACAATTTTGGGCTCACTTATTGTATAAGTCCCTCCGCGTTAAAAGAAAACCTCGGCGCGATCGCCATTTTCAAACAGAAAATCAACTGGGCTTCTCTTTGAGCTGTTAGTCCCATTTCTTTTCATTTTTTAAACACTTGGGCCTCTAATAGAGTGTAAGACCCAACCCTTTTTTAACGAAACAATTTTGGGTCTCAGTTATTGTATAAGTCCCGATACGTTAAAAATCTCGGCGCAATCGCCATTTTCAAACTGAAAATATTTTGGGCCTCTCCCTGAGTTGTAAGCCCCATCTTTTGTACAAAAATACACTTTGGGCCTCTAATAGAGTGTAAGACCCAACCCCTCTTTTTTATCACTTTTTCATATTTTCTCATTTTTCATATTATTTTTTAATGATTTGGAAAATTAATAACTGCCTCAATTTTGATTATTTTTTATTGGTTCTTTTTCTGAAAAATCACAAAAATAGTAAAATATTCTACAAAAAAAATTATATTATTTATTTAATATAGTTGCCATTTTTGTGAATAAATTCATTTTTAATTGTTTTTAAACATTTTAAAAGTGCATATTCATCTTGAAAATATAAACTAAATAAGTTTTAAATCATTTTGTGATTAAAACCTCATTTTTCAAACCTTAACCAAAAATCACAAGTGGTTTATTTAAACTTACTTGATTTTTTGTCATTTTTTATTAATTTTCTTTGAAAAATTACTTTTAAAAAGTGAAAATTAGGGTTTCTTTGATTTTTATTCATACTCAAATGTTTCAAGACTCTTTGGGCCTCTAATAGAGTGTAAGACCCAATCCCTTTGTAAATACCAAAATTTTGGGCCTCAGTCACTTGTATAAGTCCCACGGTGTTTCCAAAAACTCGGCGCGATCGTCGCCCTTTTCAAAATTAACCATTGGGCCTACCCTCGAGTAGTAAGACCCATTTCTTTTCTTAAAACTCACTAGGGCCTCTAATAGAGTGCAAGACCCGTCCCTTTGTACAGAAAACCTTTCTTAGGCCTCAGTCACTTGTATAAGTCCCTCTGTACAAATCCAACAGCGCGATCACTGGTAAAACTTTTTGGGCCTCTCCTTGAGCTGTAAGCCCCAACCATTTTTATTTCAAAGCGCTTTCTCCTTTGATTTTGAATATACTGTTGTTTTCAATCTTTCTTTGTTGAACAACTAACCAAACAGCATGGAAGCTCTACAACCGAGTAAGTGTTTACCCGCTTTCATTTACCGCTTTCATATGTATATAACTGTATTATAGGGCTGTTTCACTGTAAGTCTCCTTTCACAAACTCATATATATATAACTGTATTGTGGGGCTGTTTTGCTGTAAGTCTTCTTTCATAAACTCATATCGACTGTGTAATAATAGTATAGATATTAGAGTTTCCCTGACAATTACGTCTAGAACTAGGCAAACTCTGTCTCTTCCAGCCCGACGTTCTCCCGGATATTGCACCAGACCTTTTATAACAATTATCTTAGATAACTAGGTCTAGGAAATTTCCCCCTTGAACAATTCAATATACAAAAGGCCATCGTTTCTCTGTGAAACCCCTTTTGGAACTATTCACCCGCCTCCTCTTGGGCGTTATACAAGGACCCACACGCTTCCTAAAAGCATCCCCGCCTCCTCTTGGGCGTTGTACAAGATCCGTCGGCTTCTTAGAAGTATTCACAGCCTCCTCTTAGGCTTCGTATAAATGATTTCTTCCTCCGGGAATGATAGCCTCCTCTTGGGCTTCGTACAAATTGTCCCTCGGCTTCTTAAAAGTTTCCAGCCTCCTCTTGGGCTTCGTACAAATTGTCCCGACGACCTCCTAGAGGTATAGGAACAGAAACTAGTCATCTTAATAGAACAGTCTTTCAAAGAGTCTAGATCTTTCTACCGTGAACGTACTACTACTGTTTCTTTAAGCATAGTACAAAAGATAAAACTCTAGACTTGGACAGTCTAATTTCCTTGAGTCTCGGAGACATTCTCAAGTAAGGAAACACCCGTAGACTTAGACAGTCTCAAATACCCTTTGGATTTCCCATTTCCTTAAAGAACAGGAAATAACCCTGATCCTCTGATCAATCCCAAAGCACAGCCTTACCTTTAATCAGTCTCTTTATAAGAACTGATTTTCTCTTAACCAACACATTGGACCTGTCACTCAACTGAAATAGAACCTTGTAGCCTCCATCTCGGGCTTCGTACGAGATACAAAGACTCTCTTATTGAGTCAAACCTTATAGCCTCCATCTCGGGCTTCGTACGAGATACCAAAACTCTCTTGTTGAGTCAAACCTTTGGCCTCCATCTCGGGCTTCGTACGAGATACAAAAATAATCTCTTGTTGAGTATAAAAGACTCTCTTGTTGAGTCAAACCTTTAGCCTCCATCTCGGGCTTCGTACGAGATACAAAAACACTCTCTTGTTGAGTATAAAAGACTCTCTTGTTGAGTCAAACCCTTTCAGCCTCCATCTCGGGCTTCGTACGAGGTACAAAATCACTCTCTTGTTGAGTATAAAAGATTCTCCTGTTGAGTCAACCCTTTTAGCCTCTCTCTCGGGCTTCGTACGAGACACATAAAAACTCCCTCTTGTTGGGCCAATAGCCTCCTCTTAGGCTTTGTATAAGGAAAACCCCGGTTGAGTCAATCAAACTTTTAGCATCAAAGCTGTGCCTTGTTCACAGTACACAAACATCAACAACTCCTTCATCTAATCGCTGTAAGCGGCAAGCCTTTGGATTATTTACATCCACGCCAGTGTCCCTCTTTTAGCGTGAGAAATTCCCAAGGAAAGATGGCACTGCTCTACACTGAGTTAAAGTCTTCTCCTTCAGGTTGAAACTCCCCTATAAAGGAAATTATGGCATTGCCGGATTCACATATCCCGGTTAAAGTAATTCTCCTTTATAAACAGTTGTGACAAAAACCCCCTCTTTAGAGATGACAAATTCCCTCTAAAGTCAACACCCTTTTAGCTTCATATCTTGGGCTTTGAATAAGATACAAATAGACCCTTCAGCTTCACATCTTGGGCTTTGAACAAGATACAAACCACCTTCAGCTTCATATCTTGGGCTTTGAACAAGATACAAACCACCTTTCTCTTCACGTCTTGGGCTTTGAACAAGACACCATAACACCATTTCCTCCCATAGAATAGGAGGAACTACGAACGCTCTGATTTCCCTGTTTTGGTAAACGGGAATATGTAGGCATAAGATTGAAAGAAAAATCTTAGCGAGCACACTAAACGAAAACCCAAAATCCCATACATCAATCAATCTGGCGCAGTATCCTAACCAAATCCCCATGAATAGTCCCGACATTTCATTCTTAACAAAATAAGCAGAGAAAGCCCCACAACCACAATAGCATCTGTAAACTAACAGTCATCTGTTTAAACTCAGTATACAAGCAGGGTTAATTGGAGACATCTATTTCCCTTCCTTCATCAGCTTCAATGGGATAAAAAATGAATCGAACTGTAGTACCCCAGAGCGACAGTGCTTAAGAACCACGTCCAAAATCGCTCGCTACAGAAAAATGGCGCCCACCGTGGGGCCTGATCATTCTTTCTTAGCGTTTAAGGTGAAAACCTTGGACAAATCGTTTTCATGGCGGTGGCCACCACAGAAAAATGGCGCCCACCGTGGGGCCTCTCTCAGGACATCTTGTCCCTCTTATTTCTCTGGGTGAAACCTTAAGTCTGAAAACTGCCAAGAAAAATGGCGACTTCACTGGGGAGTCACTGTAAGATCTGTTTTACTTTAGTCATCATTCGTCCCCATTTTTCCACAAAAAGAAAAATGGCGACTTCACTGGGGACATGGAGATCTTGTTCTCTTCCCATCTCTTAGGTAGAAACCCTTTTCATGGCGGTTCCACCGGAGAATGTCATTATTGCTAGGATTGGCCCTCACTAGGATCTTAGGTAAAAAACCTTTAAGTTGGGAAGGAACCACAGAATGGCGACTCCGCCGGGAAGCCATTTTCTGTCAGGAACATAGGATTCATAACTTTTAAAAAGTCTAGGACATTAGGACAAATATATATACTGCTTTTCCTAATTGATATCTGTGTTTATTTTTCTGCTAATGGGAATGCGTGTGATGCCGCATGTGGAAAGATTGAGTATACACTTAAGATAGGTGATGGCGATGAGGTAGACCATCAACCTCAGTGGAGGCTTCCCAATGCAACCCATTCCCTCTCACAGGCAATGGGTCGATTGTGGTGTCTGAGAAGCTGAGGAGCAAATTAGTGGTGCGGAAACTATCGAAAATGGTTGTCACGCGATACCACCCTCTTCTGAAGGTTCTTCGAAAAAACATCACCTAGCACGGTTCCCGGCCCGCTGGTGTTTTCTCGACAAGAACTGATGATTTTGAGAGACAGGTACAAAAATCACTAATATAAACCTTTGGGATGGGTAGAGCCTTGACTTCATGACACCGACCCTTTGACCCCATGTTTTTTCTATGTTTTTGTGTGCTGCATTCATGCATTCATTTAAAAAACATTAAAAAATTTTCTCTTCTAGTCGCTCTTTTTCAAATTAAACTAAGACAATGATTGCAAATGTCAGAGAAAAAGATTGCGCTCATGGATTTCGGTAGAAGGAGAACTCATAAGTACACCTTCAAGGTTCCAAAACTTGAGATTTGAGAAGGTTAGTGAGGATGATCACTAATCCTGAGGCTTTCAGAGCCAAGTACGGAGGTCTGCTACCTCTGTTAAGAATCCATGTGATTGAAGGAATCATGGATGCACTCGTTCAGTTTTACGATCCGGTCTATCACTGTTTCACATTCCCGGATTACCATCTAGCACCAACGCTGATGGAGTACTCTCACCTGACTGATCTACACATTACTGATCAAGCTCCATTTTCTGGGCTGGAAGAAATTCCAAAGGGTCATACCATTGTAAGAGCAATTTATTTGGACGAGTCAGAAGTCAGGACTCACATGACCACTAAGGGTGGCATCCAAGGTTTGTCAGCCCAGTTCTTAACAAAGAAAGCTCTGTACTTTGCTAGTATAGGGAACATGACTGCTTTTGAAAGCATCTTTGTTTTACTCAACTACGGGTTACTTCTGTTTCCCAACATTGATAACTTCGTCGATATCAATGCTGTTAAGGTTTTTCTCATTGGAAACCCTGTGCCGACCTTGCTCGCGGATGCGTATCATTCTATACACTTAGGGAATTTGTACATCGGAGGAGAGATCACATGCTGTGTACCCCTGCTATACAAATGGTTTATCTCCCATTTGCCTAAGTCTGCCGCTTTTTGGGATCATAAGAGTGCCTTACGCTGGTCGCAAAAAATCATGTCTCTCACCAACTCTGACATAGATTGGTGCAATAGAATTTATGACAGGATCAAGATAATTGACCGTTGTGGAAACTTCCCCAACGTACCCCTTATAGGAACTAAGGGAGGAATCAACTACCATCCGGTATTGGTTCTTCGTCAATTTGGATACCCAATGAGGCATGTCCCGCGTAATGCTCATCTAGAAGGTCTTTTCTTCAAGGAAGGAGAAAATGACAGAGCACTAAAGATGGAAATAGTGCACGCTTGGAAACATGTTCATAAGAAAGGACGGGAGTCTCTAGGAAAACCGGACTGTGTCTCGGTGGAGCCTTATCTCCACTGGGTACAAACTAGAGCTCTCAAGCTAAAGATGCCTTATCCTCATTACAGAGTTCTTCCGCCAAGGGAATCTGTCATGTACTTCATGACGGAAACTGAAAAGCTTCAGGTTACTCTCAACAAAGTTCAACAGGAGAGGAGGTCTTGGAAGAACAAGTACCGCATTCTCAATGTGGAGTGTACCAAAATACAGCAACTACTGAAAGAAAAGGATGCTCTGATTGAGATTTTAGAGCAACATGTTGTGGATAATCAGGATGACCAAAGGAATTTGCTCGCTCCTTTCACTTGGCAAAGGAATGACAACCCGACAACGGCCCAAGAGCCCCGGTCAAAGAAAAGGAAAGTACCAGAATCAGCACCCGAGTTCTCCTCAGAGAGGACTCGAGACCCATTAGCTTAGGTTTCTGTTTCCGCACCTTGTAATTTACTGTATTTCCATTTCCGCAATCCTTTGAATTCAATAAAACGGGGTTTCCCCACTGTTTAATATTTGCAATCTAATTATCGAAATTTATTTTGATTAAACCAAAAAAAAACAATTAATATAATCATTGCATTCATCATTCTCACGTCACGTATTCTTCTTACCTACGAATCTCACGTTTGTGTCTCGATTCTAGAGTTAAATTGTCTCATTCGTACAATACTTGGGCCAATCGTCAGAAAAAGATGGATAATCTCGAGGAAGAGAACAGAGAGTTGAAAGAAGAGATCGACGCTCTAAGAGAGGATATAAGAAAGCTTCGTAACGACATGCAAGCCATGGAAGAAGCTCAGCTACAAAGAACCGTGATCTCAGAGATCACCTCAATGCCCATAGTGGAGAAGTATGATCCTAGGTATCGAATGCCGAAAGATCGTCCCTGGGGCATGCTTGTTAACTATATCCCGGAAGGATATGTTCCGCCGATCACTGAAGATCAGGAAATCACTGCAGGAACCGCTGGGCCTGAAGGTTACAAACTTCGGGAAAGCGAATATGCCAGCGGCATGACAGCAACTCCTGAAGGTTACAAACTTCGGGAGGCACTGAGAGTCTCGTCCGTAATGACTATACCACAACCCGTGGTACACACTGTCCCGGAATGACAGATTCCCCAGATACCTTCTGGTGGAAACGAAAGCATGTTCGAAAGAATGAACGAGTTCCAGGAACAGTTCCTGGAAATGCAAAAGGAATTGCAAGCTATTCGCGGTCAGGATCTATTTGGAAAGGATGCCGCAGACCTCTGCTTGGTCCCCAATGTGAAAGTTCTGCACCAATTCCAAGTGCCCGACTTTGAAAAATACAAAGGTAACTCTTGCCCTCAAAGTCACTTGGTGATGTACGCTCGGCGAATGTCGGCTCAGACAGAAAATCAGGACCTACTGATTCACTACTTTCAGGATAGTTTAACCGGTGCCGCATTAAAATGGTACATGGGTTTAAACCGCGCCACGATCGGCACGTTCAGAGATCTTGGCACTGCCTTTGTCCAGCAATACAAATACAATTTGGACATGGCACCAGACAGAGATCAACTCAGATCAATGTCACAAAAGGACAAGGAAACCTTTAAGGAGTACGCTCAGAGATGGCGTGAAATTGCCGCTCAGATCTTTCCACCTCTTGAGGAAAAAGAGATGACAAAGATCTTCTTAAAGACCTTGAGCTCATTTTACTACGACATAATGGTTGCCAGTGCGCCCAGTGACTTCACCGAGATGGTGGGCATGGGGGTTCGTCTTGAGGAAGCCGTCCGGGAAGGACGTTTAGTAAAAGACGTTGGATCATCAAGTAGTACAAAACGATACGGTAGTGCTCTCCCTAAGAAAAAAGAGCAGGATATTGGGAATATCTCTCTCGGAAAGCAAAGGCGACGGTACCAACCAGTAGCAGCTGTAACTCCTGCTATCAACCCTGCGCCTGTTTCTACATATCAACCTCAGGTTGTGCAGAGCCAACCTAATCAACAGCAACTTCAGCAAAGGACACAACAGCCTCTTCAGCAGGCTCGTCCTCAGTACAACAACAACCGTACAATGCGGCCACCAAGATTTGATCCTATACCCGTATCGTACGCCGAACTATTTCCGTTATTACTGGTCAAAGGGCACGTCCAGACCAAGGCTCCTCTTAGAGTACCGGAAAATTTGCCTTTTTGGTTCAAAGCGAATCAGACTTGCCCTTATCATCAAGGAGGTCCGGGGCATAACATAGAGAACTGTCTCAATTTCAAATCTAACGTGCAAAAGCTTGTTAGGAGCGGGCTCTTATCTTTCAAAGATATGAATCCCAATGTTCTCACGAACCCGTTGCCTCAACACGAGAAAGTTGCAGTCAACCTGATAGAAGGAGAGTCTAACAACGTCTATCAAATTCACGATGTACTCTTGTTAAGGACCAATCTGGTCAAGATGCATTGTAGACAGAGTGGATATGGCCATGTGCCACCTCATAATTATCACCAGTGTGATATCTGCTCTAAAAGCAATCAAGGGTGTTCTGTAGTGCAAGCAGCTCTACAGGAACAGATGGATCTCGGATGGATCCAAGAGCACCGAGTTTATGGAGTTAACATGGTCTATACGAATGCCAACGTCATTCAAAACCACGACATCCGTGCGATGAATGTCAATTTGGTGGCAATGCACTCAAGGCAAAGCCAGTATCATAATCTGCCGCGGCACGATTACAGTTTATGTCTGACTTGCTCGGTAAACAAACAGGGATGCTCTTTCATACAAGAGGCCCTCCAGCGTCAGATGGATCTTGGATGGATCCAGGACTACCATGATAGGAATCCCTATCAGATCAACATGATTCAAATCTTCGATATTCGTCTGATGAATACCAGCCTGGTGGAGTTACACGCAGAACAGGTCCGTCTCGGATTCCTGGTATCACATGATTATCAGAACTGCAAAGCGGGTTGCGAAAGTGATCAAGGTTGTACCCTTGTCCAGGAAATACTTCAGCACTTGTTGAACCACTGGTGGCTTCCAATATATATGTATGAAGACACCCAGCAAATTAGTATCACTAATGGGAATCCTACTAGATATCAAAATTAGGATGTCTGGTCGAGGGAATCAGACCTAGTAAGGCTACACTATATTCAGAGCGGACGCGGCCAGGTGCCACTACACAACTATGAGCGGTGTGGAGTTTGTTCAGTGAACAATCAAGGATGCTACCTCGTGCGACCAGCCCTTCAAAATCAGTTGGACCGCAAAGAGATTCAACTATGCTCATGTTCTGGATCAGTCAACTATCTCGCTGATCAAATCAAGGACGTTGTCGTAATCTCTGATCATCAGAAGACTAGGGATGTTTGTGCCATCATCCCTCTACTTGACGAATCGAGAGTTCCCAACCAGGAACGGATCAAAATTACTTATGATGGTCAGAAAAATCAGAAGGCTCCCATAGTCATATATCTGCCAGGACCACTATCGTATGAATCAACTAAGGTTATCCCTTACAAATACGGTGCAACAATAGTCGAGAATGGAAAGGAAATTCCGTTACCCTCCGTCGTGAATATTACAGACATCAGTCGAGTAACACGGAGCGGTCGAATCTTCAACAGAGGAGTTGGAGAACTCAGCAAAGAAAAGGAACCTCAGACAGAAGTTCCCAATCCACCAGTCGGTCAATTCAGTAATCCTGACCTTTCAAAAAACATTGATGAGATGCTAAAGCTCATCCAAAGGAGCGAATACAACATTGTTGATCAACTGTTACAAACTCCTTCAAAGATCTCGGTGCTATCACTTTTACTCAGTTCAGAAGCGCACAGGGAGGCTCTACAGAAAGTCTTGGAGCAAGCCTTTGTGGAACAGGATGTAACAATCAGACAGTTCGATAGTATTGTCTCTAACATCACTTCCTGCAACAATTTAGGATTTAGTATTGAGGAATTACCTGAAGAGGGTTGCCGTCATAACATGGCGCTCAATATCATAGTTAACTGCCAGGACGATGCTTTAGCCAGCGTACTGGTAGACACAGGCTCAGCGCTGAATGTTATGCCGAAGTCCACTTTGATGCAATTATCATTCAAAGGCCCTCCGATGAGAACCAGCGAGGTCGTCGTCAAAGCATTTGACGGATCCAGAAAAATGGTTATCGGCGAAGTCGATCTTCCCATAACTATTGGTCCTCACACTTTCCAAGTCACTTTCCAAGTTATGGATGTCCGGGCAACATACAGTTGTTTATTAGGAAGACCTTGGATACACCAGGCTGGGGCGGTCACTTCGACGCTTCACCAAAAGCTAAAGTTCATCCAGAACGACCAACTTGTCACAGTCTGTGGAGAACAAGCCATGATTATGAGTAACCTTTCACTATCTACCTGTGTAGAGCCGGAGGAGGTTGTTGGAACTCAGTTCCAAGCACTTTCGATAGGCAAGGACGATCAATCTGAGGGGGGAACTTCCATTTCCTCGTACAAAGATGCTATCAAAGCGGTCGAAAGTACCAATACACAGGATGGGGATAGCTTGTCATTCCTACTGACAATAAAACAAAGAAGGGTCTTGGTTTTTCTGCAACCTGTACCCAGATAACTGCCAGCAATGAAAGTCTTCATCCCATTCAGAATTTCTTCCACAGTGGAGGTTTCCTTCAACCAGTGACTCAAGAGGTACATACCATCAATAAAGATGATTCATCTGATATGGAGGAAGAATGGAAGTCCTATTTCAACGAGGACGGTTATATGTCTCAGGAAGAGGTGCATACGCCCTTTTGCTTTCCTACACAGAGTCCGAGATTTATACCCAGGTCAGACGTCGAAACGATATACGGAGATTGTGATCCGGAAGGATGCCGTGCTCCGCCAAACTCATTAGAGGAAGACACTCTGATGAAAGACAACTTTGACCACGACTACTATGGCCCGATGGATGGTCTGCCGATGTGGCAGCCTTACCCAGGATACTTGGGGCAAGAAAATCAGCCGAACATTGAAAATAAGCTGAGCATCATTAAACAGAATACTTCCGTCCCCACCATGTCATGGGATCAACACTCGGGTCATCCTGAAACTACTCAACATGATGATCAATTCACAACGTTTGCAGGACTAGAATTCATCAACTATACTTTCCCTGAGGTCAACGTCATCGAGAGAGATGACCCCTCCAGTTCCGAAGAAGTGTGGCACACCTTGGGACAACCGAGTGGTAAATTTGAATTTATGGTCAAGTACACCGCTCCCGAAAGCTCTCGTATTAGGCTCGAAGATATCCAGCCAACTGGATGGGGAGATACAGCTGAGAGCACAAATACTCTGCAAAATGCAAAAGAGGAATTCTCCTACGACAACTCTGCTTGGGAGACAGATTCCAATGATCCTGCTCCACCAGAAATCAGTGTTATTTCTGAAGACAAATCAAGGAAGGTACCAGACTTTGTGATTCACCGAGGAGTTCGCCGCCAATGGGTTGATGTCGATGTTCCGAAGATTGTTCATAAGTCAAAGTAATTGCCATCTTTGTTTTAACCTTTCACCCTGCCCAGGTGAAATGGATGTTTTGATAGGGCTCGCTTTCTGTAAATTTTCCCTCTTCGCTTCGCCCAAAGCGACATGGTTTTGTTTTATAGGGCTGTAGTTTCAAGAATCGACTGATCATAAATAAAATAATGTCGTTCTGTAATTTCCGCATTAATTGCTGTTTTTTCTTTTTACTTTTCTCAGAAAATGGTAATCCTAAAAAAAAAACAACTCGATAAATAAAAACAAGCAGTAAAAGAAATACACTGCACACACTCTTGCATTCTCTCTATCTCTTCTAAACACAAATCATCACGTCATGCAGATTGCTTGTTTTAAACCCCGTTGAAACATACGATCTGATGCCTTCTCCCGACTTTGAGTTCTCGGTATTTGGGGCTGAAGAAGTTGACGACGAAATTCCAGAAGATATCTCCCGATTACTCAGACAAGAGGAAAGGTCCATTGAACCTCACAAAGAGCCGTTGGAAACGGTAAACTTGGGTTCGGAAAAAGAGAGAAAAGAAGTCAAGATTGGGGCACTACCCGGTCCAATTGTCAAAGAAAGTTTGATAAAGCTTCTCAAAGAATTCCCCGATGTATTCGCTTAGTCCTATCAGGATATGCCAGGGTTGGATACCAGCATCGTGGAGCATCACTTACCGCTGAGGTCAGAATGTCCGCCAGTAAAATAAAGGTTGAGACGGACTCACTCGGACATGGCTATCAAAATCAAAGAGGAAGTACAAAAACAGATTAACGCGGGTTTCCTCGCTACATCTGAATATCATCAATGGTTAGCCAACATTGTACCTGTTCCGAAAAAGGACGGAAAGGTCAGACTGTGTGTAGATTACAGAGATCTAAACAAGGCTAGTCCAAAGGACGATTTTCCTTTACCACACATTGACATGCTGGTAGACAGTACAACAAAGTTCAAAATTTTCTCCTTCATGGATGGATTCTCGGGCTATAATCAAATCAAAATGGCGCCGAAATACATGGAGAAAACTTCATTTATCACCCCGTGGGATACCTTTTGCTACAAGGTAATGCCGTTCGGTTTGAAGAATGCCAGGGCAACCTATCAAAGGGCCATGACTACTCTGTTTCATGACATGATACACAAAGAAATCGAGGTATATGTCGATGATATGATTGCTAAATCTAGAACAGAAGAGGAGCATGTGACCCACCTGTCAAAACTGTTCGAGTGGTTGAGAAAGTACAAACTCCGCTTGAACCCTAACAAATGCACGTTCGGTGTTCGTTCAGGGAAACTGCTAGGGTTCATCGTCAGCCAGAAAGGAATTGAGGTTGATCCTGACAAGGTCAAGGCCATTCAAGAAATGCCTTCTCCAAAGACCGAAAAACAAGTCAGAGGATTCTTGGGACGTTTGAACTACATCTCCAGATTTATATTCCTAATGACCGCGACCTGCTCGCCAATCTTCAAATTACTCAAAAAGAATCAGGACTACGTTTGGACAGAAGATTGCCAAACCGCCTTCGACAGTATTAAGGAATACCTGTTGAATCTGCCGATTCTATCACCTCCAGTGGAAGGAAGACCACTGATCATCTACCTCACAATCTTGGAAGACTCAATGGGATGTGTACTCGGCCAACAAGACGAAACCAAACGGAAAGAGTCTGTCATTTACTATCTGAGCAAGAAGTTCACCGACTGCGAGACTCGATACACGATACTTGAGAAAACTTGTTGCGCTTTGGCTTGGGCAGCTAAACATCTTCGCCAATACATGATTCGCCACACTACTTGGTTAATCTCTGAAATGGATCCAATCAAGTACGTCTTCGAAAAACCTGCTCTCACGGGAAGGATTGCCTGTTGACAGATGTTGTTATCAGAGTACGACATCGAGTACCATGCTCAGAAAGCTGTTACGGGAAGTGTTTTAGCTGATCATTTGGCTCATCAGCCGATTGACGATAAGGAATCAATCGGATTTAACTTCCCAGACGAAGATGTCATGTATCTAAAAATGAAAGACTGCGAGGAACCGCTACCCAGTGAAGGGCCAGAACTAGGTTCCCAGTGGGGACTTATCTTTGACGGAGCTGTCAATCATTATGGAAACGGAATTGGGGCAATCATCATAACACCTCAGGGTACCCACATTCCTTTCACCGCCAGACTTACGTTCAAGTGCACAAACAACGAGGCCGAATACGAAGCTTGTATTATGGGTCTCGAAGAAGCGATCAACTTAAGGATCAAGAACTTGGATGTATACCAATCAGGATTGATTCCTTACAAAGATTATGCAAGAAGGTTGTTACCCTTCTTCAACAGAATCGAGTTTCATCATATTCCTCGTGAAGAGAATCACATGGCTGATGCATTAGCCACTCTCTCTTCGATGATTAGTGTAGGTCAATGGAATGACATACCTAAGATCGACATAATGCGGCTTGAACGGCCCGCTTACATCTTCGCGATCGAAGCAGTCATAGATGACAAACCTTGGTATCACGATATCAAATGTTTCCTTCAGAAACAAGAGTACCCACCTAGGGCACTAAGAAAAGACAGAAGAACCCTTAGAAGACTAGCAGGCAGCTTCTTCCTGAGCGGTGATACTCTCTATAAGAGGAATTTCGACATGGTCTTGCTCCGATGCGTAGACAGACCAGTAGCAAACATGCTGATGAAAGAAATTCATGAAGGATCCTTTGGCACTCATGCCAACGGACACGCAACGGCGAGAAAAATTCTAAGAGCAGGGTACTACTGGTTGACCATGGAATCCGACTGCTACAAGTACATGAGGAAGTGTCATAAGTGTCAGATATACTCTGACAAAATCCATGTACCGCCAACGCATCTCAAAGTTCTTTCTTCCCCATGGCCTTTTTCCATATGGGGAATCGACATGATTGGCATGATTGAGCCCAAGGCTTCGAACGGACATTGGTTCATCTTGGTAGCCATTGATTACTTCACCAAGTGGGTCGAAGCAGCATCATACGCCAATGTGACCCGACAAGTGGTGGTCCGATTTATCAAAAACAATATCATCTGCCGTTATGGTGTTCCAAGCCAGATCATTACTGATAATGGATCTAATTTGAACAATAAGATGATGAAAGGGTTGTGCGCTGAGTTCAAGATCGAACACCATAACTCATCTCCCTACCGACCCAAGATGAACGGAGCGGTAGAAGCGGCTAACAAGAACATCAAGAAGATCGTTCAAAAGATGGTTGTAACCTTCAAAGATTGGCACAAGATGCTACCCTTTGCTCTTCACAGTTATCTCACATCTGTCCGCACTTCAATAGGGGAAACCCCTTTCTCTCTAGTATATAGCATGGAAGCAGTACTTCCCATAGAAGTAGAGATCCCATCAATCCGGGTATTGATGGAAGCCAAGCTCACCGAAGCTGAGTGGTGTCAAAGTCGACACGACGAACTGAACCTGATCGAAGAAAAGCGAATAACGGCTCTATGCCACGGTCAGTTGTATCAACAGAGAATGAAGAAGGCATTCGACAAAAAGGTTCGAACCCGTGTCTTCAGAAAAGGAGACCTCGTGCTCAAGAAGATACAATCGTTTCTCACTGACTCTCGGGGCAAGTGGACCCCGAATTATGATGGCCCCTATGTGGTCAAGAAACCTTTCTCAGGCGGTACCTTGAGACTTGCAACCATGGACGGAGAGGAATTTGCCTACCCCACGAATGTTGACGTAGTCAAGAAATACTTCACCTAAAAAAAAAGTCTCGGTGGATTGAAAACCTGAAAGGGCGGTCTAGGAAAAAATTTGAGACATGATAAAAAATCATCCCGGTGGATTGGAAATCTCCAAGTACAATCCAGGAAAAAGTTAGGGATAATGGCAAGTAACTACGTTCAACAAAGGGGCAAATCCCTTAGCAGCAGTTACATCATCCGTCAGGAAAACTCCAGTCAAGGTCATCTTCGACAAAAGCTCAGGATGTCCCGAATTCAAAGTTGGTAGAAGAATAGTGGTCGTTATGTTTCAACGTAGCCTTTTTCCCTGTAAATTACCATTTTCTAACTTTGTAAATACTTTTTGGAATCACGCGTTTGGCTGATTTCCATCCTATCAATAAAATTTGAGCCCTTGTGCTTTTGTTTGTAATTCTTACTTGTTTTAGCTTTACAGAATGACATTTTAACATGGTCAACGATTCTTGAAATAAAACAAAAATGAATTAACTTGATAAATTTTTTTCTGCTTTTTAAAAATAGAGATGGCAATTTCTTTTGACTGTTAAACATCGAAAGAACATCAATCGCGTCTCCAAAGGTGTTCAAACCTCAAAGTGCAGAATCAAAGTACTCCTTCTAGACCATTACGCCTGAATGAAGGATCAACTGTGTCAAAAACCATGTTTTGTTTGACATCCTCGGCTGAGTTCTCATCTCCTAAGCCCGACCAGCATGGTTCCCCGCAGGGACTATCTCTCCTAAGCAAGGCAGAATTGCTATCTTGAACCAGCGATATTTCTACATGCCCCACTGTGGCTGAGTATCCAGTCATGTTCATCCTTTAGTCTGTATGTTGCGTCAGTTTTATCAGCATATACATACATACATCATGCATTTTATTTGCATTCGCATTCATATTGCATCGCTATCACTCTAGTCGGTCTTATCCCCTAGTGATAAAAGTCCTCTCAATCGAGTTGTCAGACCTTTCCTCGTTAAAAAGTGAATCATCTAAGTAATCTCTCTCCCATTTATCTCTGGATTAGAGACGGTCCTTGACCACTTTGATAACTTGAACCTCTGAGAAACAAGAAAACTCTCGACAAATGTCACTCTTCGCCATTAAAGATGATATCCTTGCTTTCCCGGATTAAGGAAAATCCCCAGAGAAAGCCTCTTAATCAAGAGATTCGGCGGTACGGCAGTTTTTCTCCGAAAAAACCACTGATGAAAAGGTCATCGGCACCTCAAGATTGGATCCCATCATATGGCATTTCTCCGGGAAGATCCCGAGAAAAGTATGATGTAAGACCCCAAACAGAAGCAGTCTCTCAGGAAACTCGCTTTTCCCCAGTAGAAAAAAATGTCGTCTCCAACAGAGAAGTTTGTGCACCTCTACAATTCAGACGATTGGGTTCCCCAGCAAGTCTGACGTCAAAACTTTTTCCGTCAAATGGCATCTCTCCAGGAAAATTCGGCGAGAAGTTTGAGGAAAATCCGCTACAAACAGCGTTCCTTGTCAATAAAGTTTATTGACAAAAGAAACTAAGACCAGTTCCTTGGTAGGAAACCAGGATCGAGGGGAAGTTTAAATCAGAAACTAAGACCAGTTCCTTGGTAGGAAACCAGGATCGAGGGGAAGTTTACTTCAGAAACTAAAACCAGTTCCTTGGTAAGAAACCAGGATCGAGGGGAAATTTAAATCAGAAACTAAGACCAGTTCCTTGGTAGGAAACCAGGATCGAGGGGAAGTTTACTTCAGAAACTGAGACCAGTTCCTTGGTAAGAAACCAGGATCGAGGGGAAGTTTACTTCAGAAACTGAGACCAGTTCCTTGGTAGGAAACTAGGATCGAGGGGAAGTTGACAAAAGAAACTAAGACCAGTTCCTTGGTAGGAAACTAGGATCGAGGGGAAGTTTATTTCAAAAGAAACTGAGACCAGCTCCTTGGCTGAAGACCAGGATCGAGGGGAAGTTTACCTTTTCTAAGCATCATCGCTTAGTTAAAGAAGATGAATGCGTAAGCTACCATTCATAACCACCATCAAAATTTCGGGTATTCCGATATTTAATCCTCTTGCACCCCGAATGCCCGAATACCTGTCGTCATTCACACCTTCGGGTCCAAGAAGATTAAATAGGGGCATCTGTCATACCCCAAATTTTAACCACTAAGATTTCCCATCATTGTGCAAATCATCAGCACAATATGGATGTACCTTTGTACCTCATTAGTCTCCCCAAAGATGGGTGAGCGGCCACTACAATCAAACTAGGGTTTCAAACCCTCTCAGAGTTCTTAGACAAAGGATCATTCAAGGAATGACATGACCCTCAACTTGTCTAGCCTCTCAAATATCCACAATTGATCAAGAGGACTCCCACTTCAAGAATTAAGCACAAGGCTGCTCCCTTCTAGGTGGATCAAGCCTTAGGATCGTCGGTGTCACCAAATTAGGGTTTGGTCGACTAGGGCCTCCAGATGGAAATTTTCCTCTGGGCATGAGCCAATGCTTCAAAGTATATCCAAATACGCTCCATGGAACATCATAAACCCCATTATCAAGTCAATTTAGCCTCAGGGGATGCATTTACCAGAAATCAGGAATTAGGGTTTCTTGATCTAATTCACCCCTAAGTCGACTTTTGGGACAAAACACGAATCAAGACCTCAAGAGAGGATTTGAGGATACCTAACACACCGCATTGATCCATTTACAATAATGGATTGATCCAAGAAGCTTGAGCAACAAGTTTCAATTTCATCTGAACCACAGTTAGGGTTTCGCGGGAAAAGTCAACTGTACCTTTGACTTTTGACCCAGGCATGCTCCCAAACCTTGGGACACGATTAAATACACACTATAACACCTATGGAACATGTCCATCAAGTTTGATTTAGGTCAAGGGCTTGATTTCATAAAGGATCGCAGAGTTTGGAATTCATCTGCTAAAAAGTCAACTGTGCCCAAAAGTCAAACTTTGACTTTTTGAGATTTTTCATAAAAATGGTTTTTTAACCCTAAAATGATGTTAATGTGTTATTGGAATCATCATTCATCAAGAAAAATCAAAGAAAGTGGGATAACTTGTAAAAGGGGTAACCATAAAAACTTAGAAAATTTTCTAAGTTATGAAATAAAGTGGCAAGGGTACCAACTTTGGAGGATCATAACTCCTAAACCACAAAGCCATTTTTCCCCATCCAAAGCTTGATTTGTAGCCCTCATGGCCCTCTACAAAAGTTTCAACTACACCTCATCCCAATTCATCATGGATTTTGAGTTATGGTTGGATCAAAATGGCTAAAAACCTAAAATTGACATTTTTCAGCACTTAGCCAAAATCTGCCTTGTAATTTCAGCATGAAGTCCCAACTTCAAGGCTGTTTTTCTCCATGATCCAAGTTGAACCAGGTCTAGGGCCAAACATCAAATTTGAAGTACGTCATCTAAGCTTTCCAGAAAGTCCTAGAACGTCCATGTAGCATACTCGAGCAGGGAGTTATGGATTTTACAAAAAGGCTTGCTGCAGCTGAATTTTTCAGGGCAGATTTGCACATTTGTTGTGCCACACGAATTTTCAAGCATTGTCATCATTTTGGACACATCTAAAGATCAAATCCAAGTGGGATGATCTGATCCATGAGCCTCCCAAGTCCAAGGAACCAAAAATAGCATGTCAAAACCTAGAAATTCCTAAAAGAGGGACAAAACTCCAATTTTGGTTTGGAGCATTTAATGGATGCTTAGAGGTGGCATGAACTGAGCTTCCTCTAACTGAATTCAGTCAAGATTCCTCCAACAACTAGGGAACCAGCAGCCTGTGCTCTAACCTCTAGTCAATGGCTGGAGGAGACTTGGATTCTCATTGGCCAACATTGGCCAAACCTCTGCTGCAGCCACCATTCACTATTGCTTGCAAAACAAACTTGCTCTACTATAAATAGAGCTCATTTGTGCTCAGTTTGAGTACACCAAAGCCATCAAACAGATGCTTTCCTCAAATTCTCTCTTTCACTCCAAAATGCCTTCTTTAGTAAGGAAATTCTGAGTTTTTGAGTTAGAGAGCATTTCCATCACAGCTCATGATCCTAACACCTCATAAACATCATATGTAGGTGATCCAAACTCTCACAAGTGACCTATAACACCAACATCACAAAGTCACCTCTCAAAACCTCAAAATGGCACTTTTTTTGTATTTTTCAAGTCATGTCTTGATTCAGTCACTTTCCAAACTAGATAAAACCTCAAACACACTCCAAATATCATCCTTGAATTGTCCCAAATGGTGCCACACATTTGGAACACCATTTGAGAGAGTTGGCATTTTGGCCACTTTTGACCATTTTGCGAGAAAGTGCTCAAACTTGCTCCAGAGGTTTTCAGCTGATTCCAACCATCCTAAAAGCTTTTAAGAGGTCATTTGAGGTTGTCCAAAGCATCAAATCATTTCTGGAACAAAGCACTTGGTAGGTTGCCCAAAATCTCCAAAAAAGAGGTCAAATTCACAACTTGAATTCTTTGAATCATGCTTTCCTTTGTTGTCCATATACATGCATCATATTGAACAATTCTTGAAGCAAAAATGTAGTCCTTAATGTGTATGTTGTGATCCTCCCACTGTTTGCATTTTAACATGTTTATATGTGGAATTTTGGTTGTTTTAAAATCATGTCCAGTTCTGGTTTTTTTTATTGGTGTGTTCTGTACATTAAGTTTTAGTGTGCATGAGTAACACCATTGGATTCCTTGCGAAAAATCGGTCAAGATAGGTTTTTACGGATTTCAATTCCGATGAAAATTGAGAGAGTTACGCGCGTTGGAAATTTGACGCGAAACGACGTCGAATTAACGATAGCAGTTCTGGTTTTTTGATTTGTGTGTTATGTACATTGAGTTTCCGTGTGCGTGAATAATACCATTGGATTCCTTGCGAAAAATTGGTTAAGATAGGTTTTTACGGATTTCAATTCTGATAAAAATCGAGAGAGTTACGCGTGTTGGAAATTTGACGCGAAAAGGCGCCGAAAACAACGTGCAGTTCTAGTTTTTTAATTTCTGCATTTTGTGTGTTAAGTTTCAGTGTGCATGAGTAACATCATTGGATTCCTTGCGAAAAATCGGTCAAGATAGACTCTTTCGGATCTTAATTCGGTTAAAAATCGAGAGAGTTACGCGCGTCGGAAGTTTGGCACGAAACGATGTTTTCAACTAACGTGCAGTTCTGGTTTTTTAATTTCTGCGTTTTGTACGTTGAGTTTCAGTGTGTATGTGCGATACCATTGGATTCCTCGCGAAAAATCGGTCAGGATAGGCTCTTCCGGATCTTAATTCCGTTAAAAATCGAGAGAGTTACGCGTGTTGGAAATTCGACGCGGAATGATATTTCGAATTAATAGCAGTTCTGGTTTTTTGATTTGCGTGTTTCGTACGTCGAGTTTCAGTGTGTATGTATGGTACCATTGGATTCCTTGCGAAAAATCGGTCAAGATAGGTACTTCCGGATTTTGATTCCGATAAAAATTGAGAGAGTTATGAGTGTTTGAAATTTGATAAAAAACGTGTTGACAATTAAAGTTTCGGTACTAGTTTTTAAATGTCGGGTACCATTGCATCTTTCCTCTTTTTCTTATTTTTATTTTCAAAACTCAACCAATTCTTTTACATAGCAAAAAATCATCATTTTCCAATTCATACCCCATAATATTTTAATCCACAAAAAAAATATTATTTTTAGATTATTTTTAATATATTTAAAAATAGTGTTTTAAATTGTTTTAAATGCTTTTAAAATGATTTCTTTTTCTTGATTTTTTAAAACCAAAATGATTTTAATTATTTATGTGGATAAAATATTTTTTCATAAACCTTAATCATTATTTAATGATTTTTATTTGATATTTTTATCATTTTTTACTTAATTTTTCTTGGAAAAATGCCTTAAAAAATGAAATTGGGGTTTTCTTTGATTTTCACCCTAACAAATCTTTTTCAAACTCTTTGGGCCTCTATTAGAGTGTAAGACCCAATCCCCTTTTAACCAAAACAATTTTGGGCCTCACTTATTGTATAAGTCCCTCTGCGTTAAAAGAAAACCTCGGCGCGATCGCCATTTTCAAATAGAAAATCAACTGGGCTTCTCTTTGAGCTGTAAGTCCAATTTATTTTCATTTTTTAAACACTTGGGCCTCTAATAGAGTGTAAGACCCAACCCTTTTTTAACGAAACAATTTTGGGCCTCAGTTATTGTATAAGTCCCGATACGTTAAAAATCTCGGCGCAATCGCCATTTTCAAACTGAAAATATTTTGGGCCTCTCCCTGAGTTGTAAGCCCCATCTTTTGTACAAAAATACACTTTGGGCCTCTAATAGAGTGTAAGACCCAACCCCTCTTTTTTATCACTTTTTCATATTTTCTCATTTTTTATATTATTTTTTAATGATTTGGAAAATTAATAACTCCCTCAATTTTGATTATTTTTTATTGGTTCTTTTTCTAAAAAAATCAAAAAAAATAGTAAAATATTCTACAAAAAAATAAAATTTATATTATTTATTTAATATAGTTGGTATTCTGTGAATAAATTCATTTTTAATTGTTTTTAAACCTTTTAAAAGTGAATATTCATCTTGAAAATCAAAACTAAATAAGTTTTAAATCATTTTGTGATTAAAACCTCATTTTTCAAACCTTAACCAAAAATCACAAGTGGTTTATTTAAACTTATTTGATTTTTTGTCATTTTTTATTAATTTTCTTTGAAAAATTACTTTTAAAAGTGAAAATTAGGGTTTCTTTGATTTTTAATCATACTCAAATGTTTCAATACTCTTTGGGCCTCTAATAGAGTGTAAGACCCAATCCCTTTGTAAATACCAAAATTTTGGGCCTCAGTCACTTGTATAAGTCCCACGGTGTTTCCAAAAACTCAGCGCGATCGTCGCCCTTTTCAAAATTAACCATTGGGCCTACCCTCGAGTAGTAAGACCCATTTCTTTTCTTAAAACTCACTTGGGCCTCTAATAGAGTGTAAGACTCATCCCTTTGTACAAAAAACCTTTCTTAGGCCTTAGTCACTTGTATAAGTCCCTCTGTACAAATCCAACAGCGCGATCACTGGTAAAACTTTTTGGGCCTCTCCTTGAGTTGTAAGCCCCAAACATTTTTATTTCAAAGCGCTTTCTCCTTTGATTTTGAATATACTGTTGTTTTCAATCTTTCTTTGTTGAAAAACTAACCAAACAGCATGGAAGCTCTACAACCGAGTAAGTGTTTACCCGCTTTCATTTACCGCTTTCATACGTATATAACTGTATTATGGGGCTGTTTCACTGTAAGTCTCCTTTCACAAACTCATATATATATATATATAACTGTATTGTCGGTCTGTTTCGCTGTAAGTCTTCTTTCATAAACTCATATCGACTGTGTAATAATAGTATAGATATTAGAGTTTCCCCGACAATTACGTCTAGAACTAGGCAAACTCTGTCTCTTCCAGCCCGACGTTCTCCCGGATATTGCACCAAAACTTTTATAACAATTATCTTAGATAACTAGGTCTAGGAAATTTCCCCCTTGAACAGTTCAATATACAAAAGGCCATCGTTTCTCTGTGAAACCCCTTTTGGAACTGTTCACCCGCCTCCTCTTGGGCGTTATACAAGGACCCACAGGCTTCCTAAAAGCATCCCCGCCTCCTCTTGGGCATTTTACAAGGACCCGTTGGCTTCTTAGAAGTATTCACAGCCTCCTCTTAGGCTTTGTATAAATGATTTCTTCCTCCGGGAATGATAGCCTCCTCTTGGGCTTCGTACAAATTGTCCCTCGGCTTCTTAAATGTTTCCAGCCTCCTCTTGGGTTTCGTACAAATTGTCCCGACGACCTCCTAGAGGTATAGGAACAGAAACTAGTCATCTTAATAGAACAGTCTTGCAAAGAGTCTAGATCTTTCTACCGTGAACGTACTACTACTGTTTCTTTAAGCATAGTACAAAAGATAAAACTCTAGACTTGGACAGTCTAATTTCCTTGAGTCTCGGAGACATTCTCAAGTAAGGAAACACCCGTAGACTTAGACAGTCTCAAATACCCTTTGGATTTCCCATTTCCTTAAAGAACGGGAAATAACCCTGATCCTCTGATCAATCCCAAAGCACAACTTACCTTTAATCAGTCTCTTTATAAGAACTGATTTTCTCTTAACCAACATACTGGATCTGTCACTCAACTGAAACAGAACCTTGTAGCCTCCATCTCGGGCTTCGTACGAGATACAAAGACTCTCTTATTGAGTCAAACCTTGTAGCCTCCATCTCGGGCTTCGTACGAGATACAAAGACTCTCTTGTTGAGTCAAACCTTTAGCCTGCATCTCGGGCTTCGTACGAGATACAAAAACACTCTCTTGTTGAGTATAAAAGACTCTCTTGTTGAGTCAAACCTTTAGCCTCCATCTCGGGCTTCGTACGAGATACAAAAACACTCTCTTGTTGAGTATAAAAGACTCTCTTGTTGAGTCAAACCCTTTCAGCCTCCATCTCGGGCTTCGTACGAGGTACAAAATCACTCTCTTGTTGAGTATAAAAGATTCTACTGTTGAGTCAACCCTTTTAGCCTCTCTCTCGGGCTTCGTACGAGACACATAAAAACTCCCTCTTGTTGGGCCAATAGCCTCCTCTTAGGCTTTGTATAAGGAAAATCCCGGTTGAGTCAATCAAACTTTTAGCATCAAAGTTGTGCCTCGTTCACAGTACACAAACATCAATAACTCCTTCATCTAATCGCTGTAAGCAGCAAGCCTCTGGATTATTTACATCCACGCCACTGCCCCTCTTTTAGCATAAGAAATTCCTAAGGAAAGATGGCATTGCTCTACACTGAGTTAAAGTCTTCTCCTTCAGGTTGGAACTCCCCTATAAAGGAAATTATGGCATTGCCGGATTCACTTATCCCAGTTAAAGTAATTCTCCTTTATAAACAGTTGTGACAAAAACCCCCTCTTTAGAGATGACAAATTCTCTCTAAAGTCAACACCCTTTTAGCTTCACATCTTGGGCTTTGAACAAGATACAAATAGACCCTTCAGCTTCACATCTTGGGCTTTGAACAAGATACAAACCACCTTCAGCTTCATATCTTGGGCTTTGAACAAGATACAAACCACCTTTCGCTTCACGTCTTGGGCTTTGAACAAGACACCAAAACACCATTTCCTCCCATAGAATAGGAGGAACTACGAACGCTATGATCTCCCTGTTTTGGTAAACGGGAATACGTAGGCATAAGATTGAAAGAAAAATCTTAGCGAGCACACTAAACGAAAACCCAAAATCCCATACATCAATCAATCTGGCGCAGTATCCTAACCAAATCCCCATGAATAGTCCCGACATTTCATTCTTAACAAAATAAGTAGAGAAAGCCCCACAACCACAATAGCATCTGTAAACTAACAGTCATCTGTTTAAACTTAATATGCAAGCAGGGTTAATTGAAGACATCTATTTCCCTTCCTTCATCAGCTTCAATAGGATAAAAAATGAATCGAACTGTAGTACCCCAGAGCGACAGTGCTTAAGAACCACGTCCAAAATCGCTCGCTACACCGTCGAATGGGAAAAACCCAGTCGAATCGGAAAAGAACGACAAATTCCCCAAAAGAACTTATACGTTTGACGTCATAAAGTGTGACGAAATATTTGATTTGTTAGTCAAGGATGGCCAAATGATAGTTCCTCCTGGTACTAAAGTGCCTCCTTTAGAACAACAGAAAAAAAGAGGTTTTTGCAAGTACCATAATTTTTGGGGTCATAAAACGTCTCAATGTTTCCTTTTCAGGTATCTAGTGCAGAATGCAATTAGAGATGGAAGACTCAAATTCGTCGAAAAGTCAAAATCCCCGGCGAAGGTGGATTCAAACTCTATGCAAGTGGTGGAGGCCCACTATGCTGAGCCATCCACAGTGAACATGGTCGAGGTTACTGAAGGCTTCGACGACAATGTGAACATGATCGAGGCTACTGATGGCTTCGACAACAACGTGAATATGGTAGACGTTGCTGAAGATCCCGCCAACAAAGGTGGCATGGTTGAAGTTATAACTGACTTCGTGAACCTGGCTGTGATGGTTAAGGTAACTGAAGACCTTGACGCAAAGATCATTGAGAACTACATTGCTGAGGCCACTGAGGGTGTCAACAACAAAACTACTGAAGGTTTCGTCTAAATCAACAACAAAACTACTGACGGTTTCATCCAAATCAGTAATGAAACTACTGAAGGTTTCGCCAAAGTCAACAATGAGACCACTGATGGTTTCGCCCAAATTAACAAAAGAACTACTGAGGGTTCTTACAAATCGGCTGCTGTTGGTATTCTCCGAAGGACCATGGAGAATCCAAAAGGCAAAGCTGTCGGATTCGTCAGCCCACAGGTTAGCAAGAGTCCACTCCCAAAGATGCTAATGAAGAAGATCTCTGAGGACTTCAATCGAATGAAGAAGGAAGACGAGGTCAATGAGGGCCTCAGTTTGAAGTTGAATAAATTGGGTATGGACACAGAGACACCTGCCAATGTAAACATGGTCGAAGTGGCTCAGAACGTGTCAATTTCAGTCAACGAAGAGCGTCGACGTGAGGAGTACCATAAACTGGCGTATCCCAAAGAGGAAGAAAATCTGGTAGATTTCATACATGGATGCTAGAGGGAAATATATGAGGTAATGCTTTTCCCTCGTTGCAGCGCCGTCTTCAAAAAAAAGGCTGCACAAAACTTAGAGGGAGTGGAGAGAGCAAAAAGAAGGGGAAATTGGAGACCTTCTAGTGAAAGATTCGACCCCAAAAGAGGGGATCAATGTAGGGAAAGGTTAGGGGGAAGATACCCTAACACGTTCAAACCTACAAATAAAGCTCCAGACGACAGGTGGGTAAATCCAATCCGACAAGCCCAAGGACAGGGGAAATGGAAGGATTTTGAAGTACAGGGAGGATCTTCCGTATCATACAGGAAAGAATTCCAAAAGTCGAAAAAGGTGACTTACCCTTCTGAAAATTATATGGGCAAGAATCCTATGACGAAGTCACAATGGAGGAGGTACCAACGTCGAAAGAAGGCTGAGAAGGAGGCTGCAGGAAAAGCCAAGCCAGAAACCAGCAGCAATGTTCAAACTTCGACTTAGAAGAAAGAAGTGAAGGTCAAGAAGCCACCTGCTGCTCCAGTATAAGCATCGTCAAAGGAGGAAGTAACCAGGGATGATGAAATGACAAACGATTTTAACTCAGAATCAGAGGCATCATTCGACGTAATGTGTAACGTCGTCTCAGTGCTCCCTAGGGAGTATGATCAAATAATGGAAGTCAAAGAGGAAGAGGAAGCTTTGGAGGTCGAAACAGCCAGACACAGGCCCGTTTGCTATTATATCATGAACAATGGATGCGTTGAAGAATGGAACGTATTTTTCGAAAGGCCAGATGACTCAATGAGGAACCACTTGAAACCCCTATTTATAAAAGGAAAAGTGGGTAACATAGGGGTGAATAAGATTTTGGTTGATGGAGGAATGGCTGTCAATTTGATGCCGCATTATATGCTTAAGAAAATTGGAAAAGATGATTCCGACACCAAACCTCATAACATGGTGTTGTCGAATTATGAGGGGAAAGTAGGAACCACTTTGGGTGTGATACAGGTAGATCTAATTGTCTAAACCATCACGAGGCCGACAATGTTTATGGTGATTATGTCAAAAGCAAATTATAACCTTCTCTTAGGCATGGAGTGGATACACGGCATTGGTGCCGTCCCTTCGTCAATGCATCAACGAATAAAAATTTGGCGCGCAGACGGGATTGTTGAAAATATAGAGGCTGACCAGAGTTTCTTTCTGGCTAAAGTAAACCAGGTGGATAGGCGAAGCTTTGACAGGAATCTGGCTCACATAGCTCCTTGTAGTCCAGCCACCTTCGACATGACGCCAACGGACAACGCTTTCTGCTCACTATACCTTCATCCCACCCACGGGGTTCAGTGGGATATAGAGGTAGTTGGCGAAGAAGATTGCATTTTCGGAACCTCACACATCCAGCCAACTGGATGGGGCAGCGAATCCAGTGACAATGAGTGAGTCACTAGTTCTCGAAAAGATCGCGACTTATATAGCCGAGAATAAACTCAAAGCAGCCTTAGAGGCCGAAGTAAAGTATATGGCTGTCGAAGCCAACCAGATCGAAGCAGATTAACAAGGTCTTGGAAAGGATTTTAATATGGATCCACCAGATAAAGATCTAGGAGATTTGCAAAACCAGAGGCTCGACGCAATTTATGACGATGAGCCATTGAGCTTTGAGAAAGATCCATTAGCAGCAAACATCAAGATGATGGCACAAGATCCACTCGAAGAAATCGACTTGGGATCGGGGGTAGAGAAAAGACCAACCTACATCAGTGCGAAAGTGAGCCCTCAACTCAAGGTCTAAATAGTCCAGTTGCTGAAGGAATTCAAGGATTGTTTCGCATGGGACTACGACGAAATGCCTGGGCTGGATAGAAGTCTGGTCGAATTAAGGTTGCCAATAAAACTTGGGAGGAAACTTGTTAAGCAAACTCCAAGGAGATTCGGCCCAGAAATCCTCTCGAAGATTAAAGAAGAAGTCGAAAGACTCATCAGATGCAAGTTCATCCGTCCGACCAGGTATGTCGAATGGATTGTTAACATAGTTCTTGTAATAAAGAAAAATGGCAAATTGAGGGTGTGTATTGATTTTCGAGATTTGAATTCTGCTACCCCAAAGGACGAATATCCTATGCCAGTGGCGGAAATGCTCTTCGATTTTGCCGCAGGCCATGAGTACCTTAGTATGCTTGATACGTACTCTGGTTACAACCAAATTTTTATTGCTGAGGAGGATGTCCCTAAAACGGCGTTTCGATGCCCTGGAGCCTTAGGCACCTACGAATGGGTGGTAATGCCTTTTGGCTTAAAGAATGCTGGGGAAACATACCAGCGAGCGATGAATTCGATTTTTCACGATTTCATTGAGGATTTTATGCAGATGAATGTTGACGATATTGTTATTAAGTCTGTTTCAGGAAAAAGTCATATAGACTACCTTCGACAGTCCTTTGAACGGATGAGGAAGTTTGGTCTGAAGATGAATCCTCTCAAATGTGCGTTTTGTGTGCAGGCGGGAAACTTCCTAGGCTTTGTGGTCCACAAGAAAGGGATCAAAATTAACCAAAACAAGGCTAAGGCAATAATGGAGGCAAAAGCGCCATCTACAAAGAAGGAATTGCAGTCTCTACTTGGCAAGATCAACTTTCTCAGAAGGTTCATCTCCAACCTCAGTGGGAAGACGCAAGCCTTTTCCCCTCTACTTCGACTAAAGAAGGAAGATTTGAATGGGGGCAAGAGCAACAGGATGCCTTCGACAAGATCAAGGAATACCTGACGCATCCTCCAATTTTAGTGTCACCTTGTAGAAGTAGGAGTATGAGGCTGTACATATCCGCGTCGGACAAGACATTAGGAAGAAAGTTGGCTCAAGAAGATGAGAATGGTGTCGAAAGAGCCATTTACTACCTCAGTAGGGTCTTGAACGATGCGGAAACCAGATATAGTGTAATTGAAAAGTTGCGTTTATGTTTATACTTTTCATGTATGAAATTGAAGCACTATATAAAACCAGTTGATGTTTACTTTTCTTCTCATTTCGATGTTATCAAATACATGTTATCTAAACCAATCTTGAACAGTCGAATTGGAAAGTGGGCATTAGCATTAACTGAGTATTCTTTGACATATCTACCTTTAAAGGCTGTCAAAGGACAAGTGGTGGATGATTTCATAGTCGACCACGCCATAAATGAAAAGTCTTTGGACTACATAGAAATAAAACCATGGAAGTTGTACTTTGACGGTTCTAGTAATAAAAATGGAACTGGAATAGGAGTTCTTATTATTTCTCCTCACAAAATTCCAATAAAATTTAAGTATAAAGTCGAAGGCCTTTGTTCAAATAATGAGGCAGAATATGAGGCTTTAATAGCAGGACTTGAAATTTTGTTGGAATTGGGGGCAACTCGGGTCAAAATAATGGGCGACTCTGAGTTAGTCATAAAGCAAATAACAAAAGAGTACAAGTGTGTTAAGGAGAATTTAATTATGTACTTTGTAATAGCTAATCGACTCTTGAAAAGATTCAATATGGTTATGATTCGGCACATCCCTCGAATAAAAAATCAGGAGGCAAATGATTTAGCGCAGATTGCTTCTGGATACAAAGTGTCGAAGGAGAAGTTGCAGAAAGCCATTAAGGTTAGAGGAAGAGTCGTGTCAACTAGATTATCCCCATCAGATTTGGAGACGATAAAGCTTGGATACGCTAACGAAGAAAATTTTGAAATTTTCAACATAGACAATTGAATGACTGGAGATTGGTGGAAGCCCATAATAGAATATTTGTAAAATCCAGCAGGACCAGTCGAACAAAAAATCAGGTATCGAGCTTTGAGTTATGTGATTTTGGGGAATGAATTATTTAAGAAAACTCCGGAAGGGATATTACTTAAGTGTCTTGGCGAATCTGAGGCATATATAGCCTTGTCGAATGTACATAGTGCGGTATGTGGTGCGCATCAAGCAGGCCATAAGATGAAGTGGTTATTATTCCGACAGGGAATGTATTGGCCAACTATGTTAAAAGATTGCGTCGAATTCGCGAAAGGGTGCCAAGAGTGCCAGGTACACGCAGGGATACCACATGTTCTTGCAAGTGAGTTACATTCTATAACAAAGCCTTGGCCCTTTAGAGGTTGGGCTTTGGATTTGATTGGAGAGATTCGACCGGCCTCTTCGAAAAGCCAGAAGTTTATTTTGGTTGGTATCGATTATTTTACAAAATGGATTGAAGCCATACCTTTAGTGAATGTGGATCAAGAAGCAGTAATTGAATTCATTCGAAAACACATCATTTACAGGTTTGGCATCCTAGAGACAATAACAATGGATCAAGGATCTATTTTCACTGGTAAAAATATGCAAGCATTCGCGAAGGAAATGGGGTTCAAACTTCTCACATCAACACCTTACAACGCTCAAGCCAACGGTCAGGTCGAAGCAACAAACAAGGTTATAATTGGTTTGATAAAGAAGCACATGGGAAGAAAGCCAAAGAATTGGCACAAAACTTTTGACCAAATTCTATGGGCTTGTCGAACCTCTCCTAAGGAAGCTACAAATGCTACACCCTTTCGACTAACGTATGGCCATGATGCGGTCTTACCGGTCTAGATATACTTGTAGTCAACAAGAGTTCAAAGACATCATGAAATTCCATCATATTCGTATTGGAATATGATGATAGATGAACTAGTTGATTTAGACGAAGAGAGGTTAAACGCGTTAGATTTATTGAAAAGGCAAAAAGAAAGGGTGGAGAAATTCTACAATAAAAGAGTAAAAGGCAAAGCCTTTTCGATTGGTGACCTTGTGTGGAAAGTGATTCTTCCCATGGATCGGAAAGATAGACTTATGGGAAAATGGTCCCCTAAGTAGGAAGGACCTTTTCAAATCATAAACGTATTTTCCAATGGCGCGTATGAAGTTGAAGATTTAGATAAAGATAAGAGAATACTGAAAATAAATGGGAAATATTTTAAAAAATATAAACCCATATTGCAGGAAGTTAAAATAGAAAGCGAATAATCTTGCAAAAGAAATAACTAAATTGGTAAAATTTACCAAACAAATGGCTTAAATGTTATTACAAAAGAAATAGGCCTCAAAGGACCAAGCAACATTACAAAATCAAATAGGGAAAGATTTCTTCAACTTTTCAAATTTGGATCATTGAATCTGAAGTCGACGCTCGCAGAGGGCCTTGTTGGTCGAAATCTCTTCAATCTCCTTGCCTAACTCCTGAGCCGTTTCAACATGATGCACTCCAACTTCAATCTCTTTGGCTATTTCATCTTGATTGACTTTTTGGAGTTCTTCTTTGCATTTCTTAGCTTAAGAAATTTTGTTTTGGATAGCAGCGATTTGTTTCTCCCATTTGAGGATGTTTTCGTCACAGCTGGCAACCTCTTTTTGATTTTGTTCAGAGGCCTTTTCCAGTTCAGTTACCTTGTTGGTAGAACTTGTAGCAGCATCCCATTCAGCCAGTTGTGTTTCTGACTTGTTTTCAAGCTTTTTCGAATAGCCCCTAAGACAGTTAAAATATGCCGCTACAAGGTCAATAAGAGTAGTCAAGTCCACAACAACATCAGTCACTTCAGGGGGAGCCTCCAGGATGTTGATTTGTTTCAAGATCTTTTTCAGGTCAAAGTGGGCAGATGAATCTTTCTCTAGAAGTTGAAACAAATCAATATTGAGGATTTTCTGCCGAATCTGAGCCATCACTTCGTCCATGGATTTTGCGCCAGAAATGGTCCCTGAAGTAGTCGAACTACTGGTGGTGGTGGGCTGATTCACTTCAGTGGCCGATTCTTTAGTCGAATCTTTAGGGGAAGGTTTTGAGGCACTTGTGGGCTTGTGAGTGGGATCGCTGCTAGTTTTTGGAAGGACTTGAACAATAGGATGCCCATGGGTGTCGACAAGGACCTGCAAGATAAATAAGTCAACAAATTTATCATACGGGAAAACGCCTTTAACTGTTGAATTTGAAGAAAAATACTACCTTGGGAATTTTAGTCTTAAGACTAGAACTCTCACTTTCTGCTGGACATGTGGTCACTTGCTCGACATGAGTTTTGTGAGGAGTTCTCTCCAATATCCTGGAAGCAGAGGTTTTTTGTTGTTGAGGCTTCGTTGGTTTCTTCTTTTTTCTTGAAGGTTTGACTTGATCAGGGGATTCGTCGTCAGATTCAATGACAGGAGCTTCAGGTTCCTTCTCTTTTCTTTTCTTTGACGTTGAAGGAGGTCTCCGACTTCCCTGAAAAGTAGCAAGAGATTTCATTAGTATTTCAGAAAATAATAGTAAAGAAGTATTGATTGAAAAATAAGGCAAAATCATACCTTCGTCAAAGGTTTCTGGGTAGTGGTTGTTGGGGCTTCCACGTCCTCTGCAGTTGATGCTTCGACGATAGCTGACTTCTTGGCAGGAATTTTTGTGGCTAAGAAAAAAGGAAAAAATTAAATACAAGTCGAAAGATACATATATGTGCAAATGAAAAGAAGTGGTGTCGAGTATCTTCCCATTCCACACCTTCATATATAGGAGTTTCCACGCGAATGTGTTCTATGCCAATATGAAGGTGGCCTTTAAAATTGTCCAAGGTATACTTAGTCGGAACCACTCGCTTAGCACGCTTTTGATATTCATGGCGAAGAAGTTTCATGGAATCCTCACAAGTGAACCAATCTGGAAATGGAGGACTAAAAGCCACACCAAATTCAGCAGATGGTAGAGGAGGAATTTTTGGTGGATAGAGATTAAAAGCTATCTCATAACGTTGTTCTGGTCGAACGTATGAAGGTAGTTTTAACTCATCCAATTTTCTGGTAAATTTTTCTTTCAAAGTAATCCGGTGTATTCGAACAGGTCCACGTAAGCTGGTGTCAGATGGGCAAGGTGCTCGGAATGTTGATGAGGAGAGGAGGGGGTGTACCTGCAAGGCACTCCGACGCTCAAGTAAGAAAGGGTCAGAGAAAAAGGGCAAGTACAAAGTGTATTCTTAGGATGAATATTTGATACCTGACCCTCTCAAGCGAGAGGGTTTATATAGAGCCCCCAGTGCGTGGCCAACGGTCCTATTTTTGGGGCGAAATAATCGTTTTCCCCAAAGAATAGGTAACCGCCCAAACTAGCCGTTATGTCGGGCAGGGTGCCAAGAACTAGCCGTTATGTCGGGCATAGGCGCAGTTTCGGGCACCTGCCCTTTGCTGTTCGGGCAGTGAGGAAGCCGTGCGTGACGGGCATCGAAGTCGGGGAGGGATGTTGCATTTCTTGCCCAGTTGGAGGGGCAGAAAGGTCACTTTTGCCCCTTTGTGGGAACGACTTAGGCAATTTGGGCCGCTCTGGAGCAGAGGCGGATTGGGCCAATTTTAGCCATTGGTCCAGTCCAGAACAGGAGCCCCCCAAGTCGTTGCTCCCGAGCATGGGAGTGATGACTTAAGGACTGCTCGTTGCTCCGGGGAGCTAGCATAGAGTCGTCATTTGGAGACGAGGGTGGTTGTTCCGAAATGCTCGTAGCTCTCCGTGTCCGCGATATTCGTGGTCGTGGCCCTATTGCCCGGTCTTCAGGGAGATAAAGCGTCAGACAGAATGGGAAACGTTGGGTTGCCACGTGTGCTTCGAGCCATATGTAGCAGTTAATAGGTAGTGATGGCTAGTGGACAGTCATTATGGCCTACGGGCGCGTGTGTGCACGTGCCCCTCAGTATAAAAGGGGGGAGATTGTCCCATTTTGCACTCTTTCTTTCTGATTTCTCTTCGCCTCTTCTGCGTTCTTGCCCGTCACCGTCTTCAGAGCATCCGACCACCGTGCCAAGCTTCGAGCAATCTTTTTCTTCTACTCAAATCAAGTAAGTTTTCTGATTTGTAGCTTGTTTTACTTCCTTTTGTTGTTAGTGGTAGATTGCATGCGGCTAGGGTTAGCTTTAGGCAATGAAATAGGTAGATTTCTGGCGAGTGTTGGTGGTGGACGGTGGTTCCGCCATTTTGCTGCTTCTAGCACTTCACCGGAGTAGGTAGAGCGTTCGGTGAATATGGTGGTCCACGTCGTGGTTGCGGTAGTCGTACGTGCGTGACCACCGTGTCTGATTATCTTCTGATGGAACGATGAATTTTCCGGTAGAACGTTTCCAGATTCCGAGGAAGCTTTGCGGTTTCCGGTGGAGCTTTAAACGGAATCTGGGTGCGAGTGTGGGGAGGTTCCTCGCCGGAAAATGGTATGTTTTGGCATCTCCTCGCGGGGAGGCTTTTCATTTGATGTTAGGGCTTAGGCGGGGGGCGTTGTCCTTAGCCTTTTACGCGCCCTTTCACTTGACTTGGCAGTGGAAGGGTGGATTTGATTTCCTGTCGAATTCACTGTCTTTCTCTGCTTTTTCAGGTGATCGTAATGGCGACGGGGCCAGAGAGAGAAGTTATTTTAGACATGTCTGAGGAGGAACTTGGCTCCGAGGAGAATTAGCAGCTCGACGGCTTCGAGTTCCGCGTCTTCGAGCTCGGCAACATCGAGCTCCTCGAGCAATGTCGAGGAGGAAGATGAATTGGACGTCATGGAGGAAGACGTTGAAGGGTTCTGTCCGGAGGAGTGGGAGGTGGCCAAGCCTTCCGAGCATATTTCTATGTTCGCAAAGTCTTTGGCGGACGTCTTTATAGAGGTGGGACCCGAAGGGGATTGGAAAGTGCATTTTCCTACCTTGGACGAGCGAGTCTGCTCGGATTTTGGGGACCGATTTACGATGTACGAGTATGCTTTCAAAGAGCTGGGGCTGAGGTTGCCTTTCACTGATTTGCAGCGGTCGGTATTCGAGCATCTGAAGCTGGCGCCTTCTCAACTCCACCCTAATTCGCTGGCCTTTATACGGGCTTTTGAGTTGGTGTGCGAGCATCTCGCTCTGGGGACTACTCTCCCTCTGTTTTTTGCTGTTTTCCATCTTCAACGGCAGCTGGCGGGGAAAAATTACGGATGGGTTTCCTTGAAGCAGCCCAAAAAGTTATTTAAGCCGTTCTCAGAGTCAATCCGAACATTCAAGGGACGATACTTCATCGTCGAGCCAGTGTCTGAAGCTGCCCAGGACAGCACGTATGTCTGGGAGATAGAGGTTGATGAGGACGGAGAGGAGTTACTCAATGAGGAGGGGAAGTATATCGGGGAGAGGGTGTACAAGTTCCCGATATGCTGGGCACCCGACCATTTCTCCAAGAAGCCTGGCGCTTATGTCTTCGAACCGAGCGAGCTACGCGGGCAGGATGCCGTGTCTTTCGAGAAGCTGGTGAACTGGGTCAACTCCTTCAGTCTTGCAAGCTGCTGGATGAGCAAGGGAAACCCTATCTTTGAGGAGGATGGGAGCCAGAGGGTTGAGCGCAGATTCATCAATGTTAAGGCACTGCTGGAGTGCAAGACTCCCGCGGATGCCGAGAAGCTGCTCGGTAGTCTTGGTTACTTAGACTTTGTTTGTGTTATCTCTTTTCCACGTTGCTAACATGTTCGTTTTCATTTGTGCAGGTGAGATGCCTCAAGCTCGCGATCGCGTGGTGAGGAATGCCATGGCGAGGAATAAAGCTGGAGCGGCTCCTCCTAAGACCCGGACTACTGGTGCTCGTGCTCCTCTCCTTGTTCAAACTGCAGTGGGGACCTCCTCTTCTCCCTCCCCTGCTCCACGGGGATCTCCATTGCCTTTAACTGGACGGGGGAAGCGGCCAAGGACATTAGATGTTGTGGATCTGACCCGAGCGCCTGAGAAAGGGAGGTTTGAGCTCCCCCCATGCATCCTTGACAGGAGATTTTTTGAGGGCAACACCCTGGTCGTCCCTCGGGCAGAATCTCTCAGCTTGGAGAGCATGGACCGACCGAGCAAGAGGGCGCTGGTAGCCCAGGATGCTTCTGCCCTTGTGAGGATGCTGGAGATGGCCGTTTATGCAGAAGGGGACTCTGTGCTTGAGGCCGAACTTACTGCCGCCCGGGCCTTTGAGGCGTCCCTAAAGGAGGAAGTTAAGAGTGCGCGTGAGGCTCGGAAGAAGGCCGAAGAGGAGACGGCCAAGTTGAAAGAGGATGTCACCAAGCTGGCGACGGAGAAAAAGGCTGCCGAGGAGCTGAGCAAAGAGTTGATGGCAGCCAGCGCTCTGGGTGCCGACGAACCGGATGATATAAAAGAGTTGAAGACTAGGTCTGAGCTGGTTGCCTGCATCCTGCTGGCCGAAGATGACGGTATCGCCGTGGCAAAGGAATCTTTTCAAAGCGTCGTGGCTCAATTGCGGGTGGTGAATCCTGGGCTTAAGATCTCTGCCGAGGGTACTCACTATCTGGCGCGCGTTGATGATGGTCACATTGTCTTGCCCGCAGGCCTTGTTCTAGATACCCCTGAGGTTCAGCCTGAGGATCAGCCCGAGGAGGGCCAGAGACCTGGGCCGGCGTCAACTGAGCATGCGGATGAATGAGGAGTTTTGTTATTTTGATGTTGTATCTTGTCCGGCCTGCGCGCCGTTGAATTATTTGTAATTTTATTTGATTTGGGGGGGGGGCGTGGCCCCCCTTTTTATGTAATTCGCACAATCTTTGGCCCTTGTGGCCTTTTTTACTTCATGCCCGGTTTATGTTAGCTGGTTTTGCTATTTATACAATTTTTGTTTATATTGCTGTACTTTACATTAGTTGTGCATGTATGACTGCCCATCGGAGGGTGTGTCTGTTAATGGAGTTTTCTTTTGAAAGATAGCTCGTTGTGTGTGAATTCGTCAGTGTGGAGAACTGGTCGAATAGCTGGGGAAGGTCCTAGTGGGGTTGCGGATCTCAGGTCGCGATTGAGACCTGAGGTCGTGGCGTGAACGTCCCATCGCGAGCTGGGGTTCTGCCAATCATGGTACTTGGGCGAAGGCGGTGCTCGGTTAAGGACCGCCGACGAGCAGAGTTCCAGCTCATTTACTTGAGCGGGATTCTACTTTGTACGTATGCGTCGTTTGTACCTGGACGAGCATGATGACCATTAGGTGGTCCTTTGATGCGAGGAAGCCTATTGTTACTTTAGCTGTAGTATTGCTTAAGTTTTTCAGCGTTCCATGGTTGAGGGATTGCATCCCCGTTGAGGTTCTCGAGGAAGTAGGAAGCATTCTCCGTTCTGGCACGGACTCTGTATGGCCCTTCCCAGTTGGCTGCTGGTTTGCCTTCGCGAGAGTCCTTGTGGTTTCTTCGCAGGACAAGGCTGCCCACATCGAACTCTCATCGTAAGACTTTAGCGTTGTGCCTGATTGCTATTTTTTGCTTAAGAGATGCTTCGCGGAGGGCTGCTCCTATTCGGATTTCCTCGACAAGGTCGAGCTCCTCTCTTATTGCTTCGTCATTCATTTCCTCGTCTAGAGGTGATTCGGTCCTCCTAGACGGTACGTGAATTTCAATGGGTAAAACAGCCTCCGTGCCATATGCTAAGCGGAAAGGTGTTTCCCCGGTGGTAGACTGAGGAGTGGTGCGGTACGCCCATAAGACGCTGTGGAGCTCCTCGACCCAGGCTTTCTTGGTTTCATCCAATCTTCGCTTGAGGCCACGAAGAATGACACGATTGGTCGCTTCTGCCTGCCCGTTGATCTGGGGATGTTCTACAGAAGCGAAATGTTGCTTTGTTCCGAGATGGGCGACAAAGTCTTGGAACTTCTTGTCCATGAACTGCGTTCCATTGTCCGTGACAATTGCTTGGGGAATCCTAAAGCGGGCAAGGATGTTCCGCTTGTAGAAGCGCAGAATGTTAAGTGTCGTTATCTTTGCTAAGGCTTCTGCTTCTATCCATTTTGTGAAATAGTCTACGCCCACTATCAGGTATTTATTTTGACTGGACCCCGTCACGAAGGGTCCTAGGATGTCTAGGCCCCACCAGGCGAATGGCCACGGGGAGGTCATGCTTCTCAGTTCGTTAGGTGGAGCTAGGTGCATATCCCCATGCCGTTGGCATTTGTCGCATCTCTTCACATGCTCCTTGGCATCGTGCTGTATGGTTGGCCAATAATACCCTGCTCGGAGGGCCTTGCAGGCAAAGGACCTTCCTCCTAGGTGCTGGGCGTTAATGCCTTCGTGGATTTCTTGTAATACGTGAGGGACAACTTCCTCCTCTATGCACTTGAGCAGTGGGATAGAGAAGCCTCGTCGATAGAGTTTGTTTTCGAGGATGACGTACGAGTAAGCTCTTCGTCTGATGGTGCTGGCTTCCTTGGGGTCATCCGGAAGCTCGTCCCTGGTGACGTAGTTGTATACGAGTGTCATCCAGCAATCGTTGTCCCCAATCGCGTGTATGTGTAGGGTCGAGGATCCCTTATCGATGCTGGACCGGGGAAGTATCTCTTGGATGACTGACCTGTTTCTGCCTTTCCTCTTAGTGCTTGCTAGTTTGGACAAGACGTCTGCTCACACGTTATGTTCGCGTGGAACATGTCTTACTTCTACCGTCCTGAACTTCGACATTTTTCCCTTGACTAGGGTTAGGTATTCAGAGGTACCATCGTTTTTGGTCTGATACTCTCCTGATATCTAGTGGGCTACGAGCTGGGAGTCCGTGCAGATGATGATTTCCTCAGCCCCTAGGTCTTCGGCTAGGCGCAGACCGACGAGGAAGGCTTCATACTCAGCCTGGTTGTTCGACCTGGGAAAGGACAACGTGAGAGAAGCCTCGACTATGGTTCCTTCGTCGTTCCCCAAAATTACCCCTGCCCCGCTGAGCTGGATGCTCCGTCTACATAGATGGTCCATCTGTTTGTTATGTGGACCGAGGAGTCTGAGAACGTCATTTCTGCTACGAAATCGGCCAGAGTTTGGGCCTTAAGGGATTTCCTACTTTTGTACTGGATGTCGAACTCGGACAATTCCAACGACCATTTGAGCATTCTGTCTGCCATGTCTGGTCGTCCCAGTAATTGCTTTATGGGCTGATCCGTTCTGACCATGATCGTGTGAGCCAAGAAATAGTGCCTCAGTCGTCTGGCAGCGTTGACGAGGGCCAATGCTACCTTCCCTATCTGTTGATATCGCAACTCTGGGCCCTGTAATGCTTTGCTCGTGAAGTATATTGGCTTTTGTCCGCCAGGATTCTCGCGAATGAGAACGGCGCTAACGGCCTCGGCAGTGATGGCGAGGTATAGGAACAAAACTTCCTCGGTATCTGGTCGTGATAATACGGGTGGTTTCGACAGAGCTCGCTTCAAGTGAAGGAGGGATGTTTCACATTCCTCGGTCCATTCAAACGCTGCTTCTTTCCGCAAGAGCTTGGAGAAAGGAAGGGCGTGTTGGGCAGATTTTGCCACGAAGTGGGACAATGAAGTAAGCACCCCGTTGAGGGATTGGATGTTCTTCTTAGACGTGGGCATTGGGAACTCAGAGAATGCCCGACACTTGTCGGGGTTGACTTCGATTCCTCGTTCTGTTAGGTAGAAGTCAAGGAATTTACCTGCCCGTACTCCGAACGTGCACTTCTCTGGGTTAAAGCGCATTCGATACTTTCTTGCTTGCTCGAAGATTTTGCATAGATGGGCGACATGATCTAGTTCCTCGTGGGACTTGACGATTATATCGTCCATGTATACTTCGAGCATGTCGCCTATTTGTCCTTGGAAGACTCTGTTCATCATTCGTTGGTACGTAGCGCCGACGTTCTTCAGCCCGAAGGGCATTACGTTGTAGTAATAGTTGCCCGATTCGGTCATGAAGGCCGTGTAAGTTTTATCGCTCGCGGCCATTGGGATTTGATTATAGCCCGAGTAGGCGTCGAGGAACGATAAAAGTTTAAAACCTGCTGAGTTATCTATGAGCTTATCGATATTGGGGAGGGGGTAGGCGTCCTTCGGACAGGCCTTATTAACATCGGTATAGTCAACACACATCCTCCATTTGCCATTATTTTTTCTTACAAGTACAACATTTGAGAGCCATGTAGTGTATTTGGCCTCAGAAATAAACCTAGCTTCTAGAAGGTCTTTGACAGCTTTCTCCGCGGCTTCCATCTTTTCCAGGGACTGTTTCCTTCTGTGCTGGGCAACGGCTTTGACGGCCGGATCAATTATAAGCTGGTGGCAAGTGACGGATGGGTCCAATCCTGGCATTTCAGCAGCGCTCCACGCGAACAAGTTTGCATTCTCCTGGAGGCATGCTTTTAGCTGTCTCCTGGCCAGGTCGGGGAGGTCTACTCCGATCTTTACTCCCCATTGGGGGTCTTCTCCGAACGGAACGATCTCGAAGTTGCCATCTGGGACAGGGCGTAGGAGATGGCTGCTATTGTTGGACTGGCTGCTCGAAGTCATTGGGTCCTTGGCGTGGTCTTCCTCGCTGAAACGGCTGTCCAGGTCGATAGATTCGACCTGGGGGAGCGATTTTGGCTGCTCGGAGCTTCTGGGCAGAGGGGGACGACCAGAGGTCCTTGGTCCTGCTGAGATGGTGCTTAGTCCTTTTGATGCTGCTCCAAAGCACCGACGGGCAGCTTCGATGTCGCCGTGGAGGGTGGCGACCATCCCTTCAGAAGTGTAGTACTTCATCTTGAGATGTATGGTGGAAGGTACTACAATCAACTCTGCCAGGGTTGGCCTTCCAAAAATGCACTGGTATAGTGACGGGCATTCGATTACCAGAAACTGTGCTTTAATTACTCGGGATGTCTTTCCTGAACCGAAGGTTACGATGAGCTCTATGTAACCCCAGGGCTTTGTCACTGCTCCGTTGAATCCATGCAGGTCGGATCCAACGTATGGAGTAAGGTGAGAGTCATTCAGCTGCAGTGTTTCGAACAGGTGGTTGTACATTATATCAATCGAACTGCCCTGGTCCACGAGTATTCTACGAACGTCGAAGTTCACCATCTTTGCCCGGATAAGCAGCGGAATGCTTGAGTTCGGCGCCCCGCCGAGGAGCTCTTCCTTGTAGAAGGAAATAGGAACGGATCCTTTGTGAGTGGTGTCCAGCGTGGTGACTTCATTGGAGCTTTTGCTGATCAGTTGATCGAATCTCCTTTTGACTGAGCCGACCGTGATTTTGTTGAATCCACCACCGAAAATGACCATGGCGGACGGGAAGGCCTCCCACGGGCTGTGAGCAGCGAGGTACGTGGATACGGGCAGACTATCGGGAATGCGGAAGTCCTCTTGCCGAGTTATGGACATAGCGACCTGTACTTTGGTGTCATCAGAGGGCGGAGTCTCTTCTGCAACCTTTTTGTTCTCCTGGGTTTCTTGCCGGGGAGCATCTTTCTTTTTCGCGAACTGCTTCAGGTGGCCATCGCGAATAAGGATCTCTATTGCATCTCTGAGGTGGATGCATTCTTCCGCGTATGACCGTGACTCTTATGGAAGCGGTAATACTTGGATTTGTCTACACCCGGTCTGGCCGGCAGCTATTTGGGGAAACGGACTCCCGCCTGCTTGAATTCCAAGTTGGCACACTCGGACAAGATTTTCTCCCTCGAGGTAGTGAGGGGGGTATAGTCATGGAACTGCCCAGAAGGTCCCTTCTGTTCGCGTGCATCGCGAGGCCGATCGTCGCGTCTTTTATCTCCTCGACGTCCCATTGAGGCTTCTTCAGCTCTGGATGAACGGGCACCTTCTTGGTGTCGAGAGACCCGGACAGAGTGCACAGCAACCTTCTCTTCGTATTGTATATGCGACTGGGCTTGGAGGAGAAGGGCGTTAAAGTTCCTCGGTGGGTCGAGGCCGATGGATTTCGCGAAGTCTGAGCCAGGACGTAATCCCTGCTCGAGCAGGAATTTCTTCATGTCGTCGGTTGTTGGCACTTGGACGGCCTCCTTGTTGAACCGTTCAATGTAACCCTGAAGAGGCTCATCTCTTCCCTGTACGACAGCTCCGAGGGACGCTTCGGTCTTTGGATGGCGTCGCGATGCAGTAAAGTGACTGGAGAAAATCCTCCCCAGTTGCCTCCAAGATGTAATGAATTCTTCTGGCAATTGCTTGTACCATGTCATTGCTCCTTTCCGGAGCGTGGTCGGGAACAGGCGGCATTTGATGGCTCCTCGTACCCCTCTGTAGTCCAATAGAGCATCTATGTTTTCTATGTGCTCGTCTGGGTCAGTGGTTCCATCGTAAGTCCCTATAAACGGAGGCTTCTCTAGTCCTTTAGGGAGATGGGTGGCCAAGATCCTGCGGGACAACGGGCCGCGAGGCTCGTCGTCGCTGTCTGAACTTGGAGTTGATAGTGACCGTTGTCTGCGCTCGCGGAGGTGGTCTCTGCGAGGCGATGGCGAACGTAGCCGGTCACGAGGTCTGACTGGTGGAGAATGCTTATCCTGCCTCGTTCTCTTGTGTCTTGGTGATGATCGATCTCGCGGGGAGATCTGGTCGCGCTTGCGAATGTGTTGTGATTTAGGCTCATGCCTCGATCTATGGACTTCCCCACGCCTAGGTGGCGGGCTTCTTGATTTTCGGTGCTTACTCTTTGGAGGAGAAGATCTTGGAAGAGATGCTTCCTTGAGAGCTCCTATTCTCTCTCCTTGCTGCAAGATAAGGAGGTTTGTGCGGTTGACAGCTTCCAAAAGAGCTGCAACGGCCAGGTCGACGCTGGGAGGGCCAGGAATTGGTCGTTCACCCGACGGTAGCTGTATGCCTCCTTGCTCGGTGGCAGGAGGAGTTGGAGACATAGTAGCCCCGTCTCTAAGGAAATGGGGATCAGAAAGTAACGGAGATCTGCTGTCAACGTCCATCTTGTTGACGGGAATGAGAACAGTAACGTCAGCACTTTTTGCGGAGTTCTGAGCGGCCATATGTGGGCGGATCAAAGAAAATATGTTTTGATCTTTTAGTTTCCGAGGAGGAAAGAAAGAAGGGGAGAACAAGGCGTTCCCACAGACGGCGCCACTGATCCGGTGTATTCGAACAGGTCCACGTAAGCTGGTCGTCAGATGGGCAAGGTGCTCGGAATGTTGATGAGGAGAGGAGGGGGTGTACCTGCAAGGCACTCCGACGCTCAAGTAAGAAAGGGTCAGAGAAAAAGGGCAAGTACAAAGTGTATTCTTAGGATGAATATTTGATACCTGACCCTCTCAAGCGAGAGGGTTTATATAGAGCCCCCAGCGCGTGGCCAACGGTCCTATTTTTGGGGCGAAATAACCGTTTTCCCCAAAGAATAGGTAACCGCCCAAACTAGCCGTTATGTCAGGCAGGGTGCCCGGAACTAGCCGTTATGTCGGGAATAGGCGCAGTTTCGGGCACCTGCCCTTTGCTATTCGGGCAATGAGGAAGCCGCGCGTGACGGGCATCGAAGCCGGGGAGGGATGTTGCATTCCTTGCCCGGTTGGAGGGGCAGAAAGGTCACTTTTGCCCCTCTGTGGGAACGACTTAGGAAATTTGGGCCGCTCTGGAGCAGAGGCGGATTGGGCCAATTTTAGCCATTGGTCCAGTCCAGAACACAAAGTAACAGCTGCTTTGCTTATGGTTCGACTAAGTTCGTTGGGCCTGTAGGCAGTTTCAAAGTATTTCTGGAATGCTTGGATTTTTTTGACGTGTCTTGAAGTACCTTTCTTCGTTTTATCCTGCACAAGGGCGAAAGCTCTGGTCAGTTGGATGGTGAAAGAAGGCACGTCGAAAAATTGAGAGTCATAATAAGCCCTCTTCCATTCGTCAAACTCTTGAGTACAGAGAAAGCTGGGTTTAAAGGGCACTGGTTGAATTTCGACCAGGTTTGAATACTTCTCCAGCAACCCAGAACACTCATCTTCGGTGTGGGTTATGTATTAGACGATGGCTATGGATCTAGAAGGGGGTTGAATAGATCCCTTGAGTTTTACACGCAAATGTTTTACACAATTAGTTTTTAAAAAAAATTGTTTAAACGGAAGCTACCACTGGATAGAACGTCTACAACGAACCTTCTACCAAAAGGATCGGATATGCACGAATATATCACGGATGAGTAGGAGAAGAAAAACTCAGTTTTGAACACTTCACTTAAGATACGCAATCAACAAATTATTACTTGGTTAATGTATATTCCAATCCAATGAGGTAAATTAATACGTGATTTAAAGCAAGGTGTTCGAATTATGCTCTGAAGCAAATTATCAAACACTTAGTGTGCGTAAACATACTATGTGTAGAATTTCTATGGAGGGTAATGTACAGCTGCTCCAAGACACAATTCAATGAATTGTATCAGCTTGACAAAAACAATTTATCAGTGTACAATTACTCTGCTACAGAAATTTCACTGATTTGCAGCTTCACAAATTCGAACCAATTGAATTGTAAAAGAGTTAAGGAGAGAGAGAACAAACACGATTTGATTAGGCAGTTCCCCAATCGTCCTCGCTTTGGGTACGTCTTCCCCCAACTCCACAAATGGAATTGAGATATGTATATATATAGTTGTTGAAAATTGTTTGTTACAAGAGAAAACTATGAACATCCAAACCCTAGAACGTCTTCGATTGTTGATGCAGAATTTTCTCTTCCCTTGATTCAAGATGAATCAAGTGCTTCAAAACTGGTTGATTCAATTACCGTCCCATGCTACCTTCACTCGGTCAATTGCAATCTTCCAAGAATTCGAACCCAAACCTTCCTTCTACAATCCTCTGATTACAGCTACTAAACCGAACAGTTGCGCTAAATTCCGGTTACCTTCGCCCAGCCGAATCCCTGTAGAAAGAACAGTTTGTGCAAAACCCCCCAAAAAAAATTATCCAGTCTTTGGAGGACAAACCAAATGGTTTGATTCAAGAAACACCTGCCAAACTCTCAACCCAGAAGATGAAGATCACACTTCCTAAATTCTGAACGTTATCACTTCGATCAATGAGCGACACAAACAAAGATGATTATGTGTGATTGTTTGTTGACTCAATGGAGAAGATGAAGATGAAGAGAGAACTGACATATATCTTTCACGTTTCTTGTTTTTCTTGTAAAAATGATGACCAAAACTATTTATATGAAAAATATGACCAGCAAAAATTAATAACAGAAAAATAACAGAAAAGAAATTGGAAAAAGAAACTGAATTTTGAAGTTATGTGCTGACCCCAGCTATCATGCGTCGACGCATAAGAGACTATTTTGGAGTTTATTTGGTTATGCGCTTTCCCGCAAGTTTTGAGGGTTAGCGCATGAAATTGTAGGTAAGCGCATGAACTAGAAGGTCAGCGCATGAAGTGCAAATTTTTTTGGAAATTCAATTTTCTGAGTATTTTCACCAGACCCAGATCAGAACTACAAACTAGACACAACTAAAATGATAGTGGACATTTATTTTTGGAGAGGACAAGATTCTATGCATCTAGACGCTATATGCTCGACGAGTGAAGTGATACCGCTCAAATTACAATCTAATATGTTTGTTGACATCATTAAAACAAGGTAGCTAGAAGTATATCCCTCACATACTCCCCCTTTTTGATGATGGCAACACTTTCTTAGCTGTCGCGAGATATGTAATTTGAGAGTGGACAAAGCTCCCCCTGTCTTTGACATCTGGTAAATAAAAAATTTATGCTTTCTGCTCGTTATTCTTCTCCCCCTTTGACAACATCAAAAAGAAGAAAAGTCGGTGGTCAAAATAACATACTATAATACATAGTGGATCATCACATATTTGCAATAATAAAACATTAACATGCATCCACATATGATACCGCTAATGGAAACTAAGGAATGAATAAATACGGAACAAAGACATAAAAGCAAAACATTCACTCCGGAAGAGTTTAAACACACGGAAACACATGTCAAAGTTAAGAAACAAAAACAAACATAAATGCAACACAAATGAAACATAATGTCCTAAGCTCTATGGTCTTCTCCCCCTGAATGGATGACCTCTTCACCTATAATGGTGACTTGGTGGTGGAAGATCCTCAAGTTGAAGGTTGAGCTCAATCAATGTGTTGTTGAGGTTACTAAGACTATTTGCCAAATTCAGATTTTGCTGAGTCAAGTTAGCATCCATCTGATTGAACCGATTCATGGCTGCATTGGCGAAATTGTTGAAGTTGGTAACGTGGGAAGATATTTGGTTAGACAGATTTGTGAACTGTTCCTGCTGAGTCATGTATCTAGTGTCCTACAGCGCTTGGAATTCTTGATGTTGCAGAGACAACTCATTCAGCCTCGCTAGAATTTCTTCAGACGACTGCTGATCATGCTGGAATTGTGGAGTTGGAGGAGCAGAATTTTCCGGTGGCTGCCATTCATAGTCCACACCATAAGATGGAGGAACGTATGCATCACCAAGCACAGTCCAGCAATTTTGTTGCCACTAACCCCAGCCCTGATTATCAGAGGTCTCTTCAGGTTGATGGCCCATCCATGCCTCATTGTCCTCTTCCTACATATCCACATTCTCTTGCATAACCACATATTCCTGTATGACCACATTTTCATCATTAACCGCTTGATTTGCATTTCCAGTAATGCCTTCATCATCACTTGCTTCAAGATGAACCGGTTCATCATGTTAAGGATGGGTTGATCTTGGTCGATAGATGAACCTGTTCTCACGTGACTTCCATAAGTACCCCATCATGGAAAGGGTTTTGGAGAGAAATTGTTGTTCAGCTGTAATACCAATGTGAGCAATCTGCGGAATAGGAACATCAAAGTGATTCAAGATATTTGCAACAGCAGATGCATAACCAAGTGCCAGAAATTTGTGGGAGCTGCGAGTGGTGAACATCCTATAAGTAAAATAATAGGGCCAGTTGATTTTGATCTTATTCTTGAGAATATAGATGAGGTGCACCTCTGCCTGCTCAACTCTTGAGTATCCTCCTTTCTTAGGCCTCAAGATGCGAGCAACAATCCACTGAAGAATACGGTCTTTGAATTTTAGATGGCCTGTAGTGACACTTTTAGGAAATAATTCACTTGCCACAAAATCAGCTGAATATGGTTCTCGCAACATTGAATTCAGAGCAGTTTTAAATTCATAGCCCTCAACAAAGGTTTTATCAGTAACCTTTGGGAGAGTGTCATCAGTGTCCAATACAAACAATGTAGACCATACATCATTTGTTATCTGAAATTCAGCATTATTCATAGAGAACTTAAATTCAGCCCCATGAAATTTTCCCTTGATCCCACAATAGAACAACCTAGTCAAGTCTTCACTATACTTATCATCACATTCTACAAATTCATTAAGATTTTGAAAATTTATAAGTTCAGAAATCTCAGGAATGTGAAAATCTGAACCCATCAGAGGATAAAACCCATGTTGCCTAATAACAGCCCTGTCAGAAAATAGTTCCTCAAAAGGAATAGTTAGCCTTTCAGAAATTAAAGACTTGAAGGTTACCCGTTGTGAAGATGATGATGTTCTGGTTGGTGCTGATTGTGAAGTTGATCCTCTTGTTCCCCTTCTACTAGGGTTTCTTCTTGAAGCCATGGTTGAAGAAAAGTTGAGAGAGGATGATAACACTTGTTTTTCTCTGAGAGTAAAGAGGAGATATGACAGCCCTTAGAGAACCTTGTAGCAGTAATATAGAAGATTTCCTCTTGGTGGGTTTTGATTTCTAGGGTTTGGATGAGGATTTAGTGGAGAGTAATTGTGATTGATGAGGTTTAATGGAGGATAATAGGGAGAGATTGACCACCAAGACTAATGAGATGACATGCAAGAATCATAGATTAATGTGTAATTAGAATATGTATGGAAAATGAACAATACTAGGTCGGCGCACACGTCCCAGTGAAGTAGGGAGTCAGAACGGTCGGGTTATGCGTCGACCTGTGAATCTGTGCGTCGGCGCATGATTCTTCAATTTTTTAAAGAAAGTTGAACATGTGTTTATGCGCTATCCTGAAGGTTTAGTAGGTCAGCGCATGAATCTATGCGTCGACGCTTGAACATATGAAAGTGAAATTTTGCAATTTTTTTTAAGTTCCAGACAGATAAATAGACATATACACATACAGAACAAAACATCCATATGAAAGATAAGTGCACCAAATGCAGTAAACATCAAGATTAGAGTAATTAATATGGCACCAAATATTGATAATCATCTATAAATTGGAACGATATTACCTTGATCATCATGACGACAAGATCCCTCACATATGGCCAAATATCTCTTTGCAATGTTAGTTAAAAGAATAAACAAGCATACATATATGTGAAGATTACTACTCTAAGGAATTATTAATCACGATCCGAAATATCGAGAATGCTAAGTTCCCTACGGATGTGAAAGAAATGCTCTGTAGCTAATGGTTTTGTGAAAATATCAGTAAGTTGATTTTTAGTGTCAACGTGCTCAAAAACTACATCACCTTTTTCTACATGGTCCCTAAAAAAATGATGGCGTATTTCGATATGCTTGGTGCGTGAATGTAGTACAGGGTTCTTAGTTAGATTAATCGCACTAGTGTTATCGCACAAAATTGGAATACGTTCCAGTTTTAAGTTGAAATCAAGTAATTGTTGTTTAAGCCATTAGACTTGAGCGCAACAACTACCGGCGGCAACGTATTCTGCCTCGGCTGTTGACAAAGCAACGGAAACCTGTTTCTTGCTGTGCCAACTCACCAAGGAATTTACGAAAAAGTGACACGTACCACTAGTACTTTTCCTATCCAACTTGCACCCGGCAAAGTCAGAATCGGAGTAGCCAACTAAGGAACAAATACTACCTTTGGAATACCACAACCCATACTTTGGAGTACCGGAAAGGTATCGAACTATGCGCTTAACTGCTTTAAGGTGGGATTCCTTGGGATGTGCCTGATACCTTGTACACATGCATACACTAAACATTATATCGGGACGTGATGCGGTAAGATAAAGAAGAGACCCTATCATACCTCGATACTTCTTTACCTCAACATCCTTACTCTTTTCGTCACGATCAAGATTAGCACTTGTAGGCATAGAAGTATCTATTGCTTTGCAGTTTAGCATATCAAAACGTTTTAGTAACTCAAGACAATATTTCGTTTGACTCACGAATGTGCCCTCTTCAAGTTGTTTGATTTGCAATCCGAGGAAATAGTTGAGCTCCCCCATCATGCTCATTTCAAACTCCCCCTGCATCAAACTAGAAAACTCCTTGACCAAGGTCATGTTAGTAGACCCAAATATAATATCGTCAACATAAATTTGTACCAAAATTAAGTGTTTTCCTTGACGTTTAATAAAGGGGGTTATGTCAACCTTTCCTCTTGAATACCCTTGATCTAGTAGAAATTTGCTTAGACGTTCATACCAAGCCCTAGGGGCTTGTTTAAGTTCGTACAAAGCTCTTTTAAGTTTATAGACATGATTAGGATATTCGTGGGATTCAAAGCCCGGAGGTTGGGCTACATAAACCTTTTCATTTATGTATCCGTTAAGGAACACACTTTTAACATCCATTTGGAATAATTTAAAGTTCTTTGTGCAAGCATAGGCAAGTAGAAGGCGTATGGCCTCGAGTCGGGCAACCAGCGCATAAGTTTCCTCATAGTCGATTCCTTCCTCTTGGTTATAGCCTTGCGCTACAAGTCTAGCTTTGTTACACGTTATTACTCCATTTTCATCAAGTTTATTCCTAAACACCCATCGGGTGCTGATTACTCGATGATCTCGCGGAGGGGGGACAAGGTCCCAAACCTCATTTCTCCAGAATTGATTTAGTTCATCTTGCATTGATAGATACCAATGCTCATCGAGTAACGCCTCCTTAGCGTTTTTAGGTTCAACTTGGGAGACAAAAGCAGAGTAATAACAAAAATTACTAAGTTTAGAGCGAGTGGTTACTCCCTTAGAGATGTCACCAAGAATGTTGTCAATTGGATGGTCTTTTGAAAACTTCCAAGCTGGGGGAAGTTCATCTTTATTAGCATGATGATCATCCTCACTTTTCACTGGTTGGTGATCCTTTTCCTCCTCAATACGCACTGCTTCAGGCTGATCAATTCCCTTATCAGTGTCCTTGAGTATGTCTTCAGTGGGTACACCTGCACCATGAAAAAAACTACCTTCTCCTACATTTCTCGGATAAGACTCGTCAAAAGTAACATGAACTGACTCTTCAACTATGCGTAATCTCTTATTATAAATTCTATATGCTTTACTTGACTGAGGGTATCCAAGAAAAATACCCTCGTCGGCCTTGGCATCAAATTTACCAAGAGACTCTTTCCCACTGTTTAACACAAAGCATTTGCAACCAAATACATGAAGGTGAGATATGTTTGGCTTACGCCCTTTTAAAAGCTCATACGGTGTCTTGTTTAGAATAGGCTGGATGAGCACCCTATTCAAAACATAACAAGCCGTACTTATGGCGTCGGCCCAAAAGTATTTTGGTAATCCACCATCATTGATCATAGTCCTTCCAAGTTCTTCCAAAACTCTATTTTTACGTTCCACTACCCATTTTGTTGAGGGGTACGTGGTGCAGAAAAATTATGATCAATTCCGTTGGAATCACAAAATGCTTCAAATAAATGATTTTCAAACTCACCCCCATGGTCACTTCTAATTGACCCAATGTTTGTGTTTAACTTGTTCTGAGATAACTTAGCAAATCGTTCAAAGGCCGAAAAAGTATCACTCTTATTTGCTAAGAAAATTTTCCAGCAAAACCTAGAAAAATCATCGACTATAACAAGCCCATAATAGTTACCACCTAGACTTTTAACACTAGATGGTCCAAAGAGGTCCATATGGAGGAGCTCAAGGGGTCTCATAGTTGAAACGATATTTTTGGATTTGAATGAGATCCTTGTTTGTTTCACCATTTGGCACGCATCACAAAGGTGATCCTTTGTGAATTTAATTTTGGGCAAACCGATAACTAGGTCTTTAGAGACAATTTTGTTAAGCAAATCAAAATTGATGTGAGCCAACCGTCTATGCCACAACCATGAATCTTCATTCATAGCGACTAGACACTTGTCTCCAATCAACGATACCTCATTTAAGTCTAACATATAGACGTTGTTCACCCTCAAGCCCTTAAACACGTTCTTTTTGTCGCAATCTTCAACTATGCAACAATCCTTTGAAAAAGATACTTTATAATTCTTGTCACATAGTTGACTAATGCTTAAAAGGTTGTGTCTAAGGCCTTCCACAAGCAGCACATCAGAGATAGTAGTAGATGAGGGGTTACCTACACTACCTTTGTCGAGAATCTGTCCCTTGTTGTTATCTCCGTAGGTGACAAACCCCTTTTTCTTCGCCACAAAGTCGACAAAAAGAGATATGACTCCGGTCATGTGTCTCGAGCAGCCACTATCCAGAACCCATCTTCTTTCGGTGGTCTCAAGACTTTGTACCTACAAAAATAATCAAGGGATAGTAGGTACCCAATTCTCATTGGGTCCTTTATGGTAAGTGAAACCAAGATAGCCTTTGGGCAACCATTGATAAATGCCGTTTGGAACAAGAAATCTTCGAAAGCGGCACTTAGCAATAGTATGACCGGGCTTACAACAATATAAGCAATCACGATTCATTTGGTATTTACCTTTGCTATCACTATCTCGAATCACATAAGTATACTTTTGATATGGATTATTCATGCTCTCACGAAAATGTGATCGATCAATAGCAAACGTAACTTTTGGCATAAGAGCCTTGTCCAATTTGGCCTTGAGGGTTCTCACCTCTCTTTGCCAAATATGACAAGTATCATAGCCTCCAAACTTAAACCATGGATATTTATTCTCACCATTCTCAGTTTTTGATACATCCACCATGGAGTTCTTAAGAGCTTCCAATTCCTTTATGGAATCGGAAACCTTTTTCTCCAAATAGGAAAAGATCTTTTTGTTCGAAGCTAAGCGCTGAAATGCTTCCGTAGCTTCGTGGTGTAGTGTATCAAAAGCTCTTTTTAATTCAGCATGAGACATATTTTGACAGTTTTCATATTTAGAGTGTTTTACCTCTTTTGCTTTGTTGTGGCGTGCCATAAGACAGAAGTTGACAGATTCGCTTTCGTCACTCGAGGAATCATCTTTCTCCGACTCACTATCGCTTTCCCAAGCGATGTATGCTCGTCGAGACTTGTTGGACTTTTTGTTTGAGCGACTCTTGTCATTATCCTTATCTTTGTCTTTCTTTAGAGATGGACAATCCGGCTTGTAGTGCCCGGATTTTCCACAGTTGTAGCACGTACCTTTTATCTTGCCATTTTTATTTCCTTCGCTTCTAGATTGCTTCCTAAACTTGACTAGATTTTTGTCCGAGTGTTGAATATCGTTCTTACGAACATATCTATTGTATCTTTTCATAAATAAGCCCATATCATCACCGGATTCTTCATCTTTGTCAATATTGGTTTCATCATCACTTAGCTCTTGATGTGTGGACTTTGAACAAGAAGCCTTAAGAGCTATCGACTTCTTCTTCGTATCTTTTTCCTTCTCTTTCTTGATACTCTTTTCATGTTTATCCAAGCTAATGAGCACTTGCTCATGCTCATCAAGTTTCCCAAACAGTGTCGTGAGGTCAAGTGTAGCAAGATCATTGACCTCCTTGATAGCGGTGACCTTCGGTTGCCATTCCCTGTTAAGACACCTCAGAATTTTGTTAGTAGAAACCTCATTTGGAATTGGTTTACCAAGAACATGCAGTTTGTTGATAATGTGAGTGAATCATTTTTGCATATCCGCAATGGTTTCCCCTTGCTTCATGTAAAACAAATCAAACTCTTGCGTTAGTGTATTAATACGAGCCAACTTAACATCATTAGTGCCTTCGTGGGCTACTTGTAAAGCATCCCACATGGCTTTGGCCGTTTCACAATGGGAGACTCGATAATACTCGTCAACTCCCAAGGAGGAGATGATCATATTATGAGCCTTCCAATCATAACTGTACTTTTTCTCGTCCTCCTCAGTCCATTGAGCTTCGGGTTTAGGAACGACAACGCCTTCCGCGTTAGTCATAGTAATTTGCATGGGAACGTTTAAGATAATGTTCCAAACCTTCTGATCTATGGAATTAATATGGACGCGCATACAATCCTTCCAGTAGCTATAATTTTCGCCTGTAAAAACTGGAGCTCTATTATAAGCCCCTTTAGGTTCGTTCGGCATGATCCAAGAAGTTTTACCGAAGCACCAGAATTAACCGGAGCTCGTGATACCACTTATTAGACGATGGCTATGGATCTAGAAGGGGGTTGAATAGATCCCTTGAGTTTTACACGCAAATGTTTTACAAAATTTGTTTTTAAAAAAAATTGTTTAAACGGAAGCTACCACTGGATAAAACGTCTACAACGAACCTTCTACCAAAAGGATCGGATATGCACGAATATATCACGGATGAGTAGGAGAAGAAAAACTCAGTTTTGAACACTTCACTTAAGATACGCAATCAACAAATTATTACTTGGTTAATGTATATTCCAATCGAATGAGGTAAATTAATACGTGATTTAAAGCAAGGCGTTCGAATTATGCTCTGAAGCAAATTATCAAACACCTAGTGTGCGTAAACACACTATGTGCAGAATTTCTATGGAGGGTAATGTACAACTGCTCCAAGACACAATTCAATGAATTGTATCAGCTTGACAAAATCAATTTATCAGTGTACAATTACTCTGCTACAGAAATTTCACTGATTTGCAGCTTCACAAATTTGAACCAATTGAATTTTAAAAGAGTTAAGGAGAGAGAGAACAAACACGATTTGATTAGGCAGTTCCCCAATCGTCCTCGCTTTGGGTACGTCTGCCCCCAACTCCACAAATGGAATTGAGATATGTATATATATAGTTGTTGAAAATTGTTTGTTACAAGAGAAAACTATGAACATCCAAACCCTCGAACGTCTTCGATTGTTGATGCAGAATTTTCTCTTCCCTTGATTCAAGATGAATCAAGTGCTTCGAAAGTGGTTGATTCAATTACCGTCCCACGCTACTAAACCTAAAGAATCCACTGCTCTTGGTTACCTTCACTCGGTCAATTGCAATCTTCCAAGAATTCGAACCCAAACCTTCCTTCTACGATCCTTTGATTACAGCTACTAAACCGAACAGTTGCGCTAAATTCAGGTTACCTTCGCCCAGCCGAATCCCTGTAGAAAGAACAGTTTGTGCAAAACCCCCCAAAAAAAATTATCCAGTATTTGAAGGAAAAACCAAATGGTTTGATTCAAGAAACACCTGCCAAACTCTCAACCCAGAAGATGAAGATCACACTTCCTAAATTCTGAACGTTATCACTTCGATCAATGAGCGACACAAACAAAGATGATTATGTGTGATTGTTTGTTGACTCAATGGAGAAGATGAAGATGAAGAGATAACTGACATATATCTTTCACGTTTCTTGTTTTTCTTGTAAAAATGATGACCAAAACTATTTATATGAAAAATATGACCAGCAAAAATTAATAACAGAAAAATAACAGAAAAGAAATTGGAAAAAGAAACTGAATTTTGAAGTTATGCACTGACCCCAGCTTTCATGCGTCGACGTATAAGAGACTATTTTGGAGTTTATTTGGTTATGCGTTTTCCCGCAAGTTTTGAGGGTTAGCGCATGAAATTGTAGGTAAGCGCATGAACTGGAAGGTCAGCGCATGAAGTGCAAATTTTTTTGGAAATGCAATTTTCTGAGTATTTTCACCAGACCCATATCAGAACTACAAACTAGACACAACTTAAATGATAATGGACATTTATTTTTGGAGAGGACAAGATTATATGCATCTAGACGCTATATGCTCGACGAGTGAAGTAATACCGCTCAAATTACAATCTAATATGTTTGTTGACATCATTAAAACAAGGTAGCTAGAAGTATATCCCTCACATTATGTTGTAGTGAATCAAAGAACCTTTCCTCGAGAAGAGGGGTTTTGGTTTTATTTGTATTAACCCAAACTGTCGAGAGACCAGATTGGGTTGGTAATTAATAAGGGAGATCTTCAGTTTTGAGGGATTGAGTCAGGAAACTAAAAGTCTAGGAGTGAGAAAAGATTCCCAGACATTAAGGAATTCATCTTCTAGAGCTTTCGATTCTAATGGAAGTTTCCTGGTGAACCACTTTAGTCCAATTTTTCTATCAGCAAAAGGAGCCATATTGGAAGTGAAGTTATGACGTTTGGCAAACATCATAACATAGCCAGTAAAAGATTGTTGAAGGCTCAGACCTTCGTCACTTGGTGTTAACTGCGCCAGGCTGGTTCCTTCGACTCTTCTGTCCTTTAGAGCAGTTTCATCCACATTTTGTTTGTTGAGTAAGGAGGCTTCAAAGCTGGCATTGAGCCACAGTTGTAAGAGCCAAAATGGTCCTGACAACAGAAGACTTCCTTTGTCCTTAATATTCTTCAGGAAAGTAACCCCTTCGCCAAGAGATTCGTATAGATTCGCCAAGATCATCTCACTGAGGCACAGTTGATGTCCAACATGAAGCTGATTTGCTATGGTAATATAACGTTTCGCCACTTGAAGGGATCTAGAGCAGAAAACACATCTCAACAGCCAGAGGGCTAAGAAGGCTACATGCTCTTGATCAGAGACTTCTTTAGTTTCTTTGTCATGGTAATTGGCAATATAGGCTATGAAGGTGGCCTTATTTGTGTCGAAGCCTATGGAGTCGTCAAACAGTAGGGTAGGATCATAATCTACTCCTAGTGGGCTAAGGCCAATTATGGCAGCCACGTCGAAAAGACTGGGGGTGATCATTCCACAAGGAAGGTGGAAATTGTTATAAGTACTGTCCCAAAAGTAAAGGGAAGCTAAAATCATAGAGGGGCAATATCCTGGTCCTACTTTCGACAATTAAATGAGGTCGAAAATGCCCATAGTTTTCCAAACATCAACTTTGACTGTCTCTATTTTCTTCAACCAAGCTAGATAATCAGAGGGGTCTTTCGACAAAGGACAAGACCTAAAAATTCTAAAGTTGTTCATGTACTCTAAATTTATGACTTCCTCAGAAGGGGATCCTTGGCCGTCTACTTTGGATTTTTCGTCTATGATTTTCTCCCTATCAGTTCTAGGCCTAACCCCATTAGCTATGGGTTTGTAACGGTGGTAAGCTGGAAAGAATTCTCTCACTTTTATAGGATCTAAAGATAAATCAGGTAAAGGTCCTAGTATTGCGTGAGATTTACCAGAAATTAAAATAGGAATTAGTACCTGAGTCTAGAAAATACGTCGTTTCTCCTCTTCATTTGGAGGCTCTGGTACATACTGTTGGTTCCCCACCACCTTTGGCCCAAGGATCTTGTGGACAGGTGGTAAGTTTTTAGATTTTGTGGAATCTTTGTTCGTGATTTGGGGAGCTGTGGAAGAAGTCATGGGTGATTGCTGATAACACGAAAATGTATCATATATTTGCCTTGATTTACGACTAATAATTACGTTATTTCAGCTTAAGTTCCAATTATTCCGCGAGTATTCTATTGTTTTCGCAGGTATTTCATTGTCCAAGCTATTAAGGAGCATAGTAGAAAAACATGAAGAAATGAGAATAAAACAGGAAGAATTAATAAGAAAAAGAGCAGAAAATGGAAAGTGGTATGTGTGACGACCGTCACACACCTACCACGACTGTCACGCTCCCAAAGCTTTCCACGACCGTCATGCACTCATCACGACCGTCACACGCTCAAAGATGGTTATTATGTTCAGAACGCAGACGTGGAAAAAGAAGGCCAATTCAGTCACGTTCAACATTTTCTCCTACATTCTCTCAAACACAGCTTCTCTAACTTCCCATTCTCTCCACTACTTCTCCAACTTCCCATTTTCTCCACTATTTTTCACATGAATTCTTAAGTAACTTCCAACCTGTTATCACTATATATAGGACCTATCATTTAGTTTCAAGGGCACCCAAGTTTTGTGCGCGAAAGTGCTATTCATAGATTTAGGCAGAAATTACCATTGTAAAAGTGGTAGTTCTCTCACATCGAGGAACTACTACACCATTAGTATTTAGGCCTATAACTTGTAACGCTTGGATCAAAGCTTGCCGCCATTTTCAAAGTTAATTCCAGTTTCTTTACAGGTTTCTTTTTATCGCATTATTTATTATAATTGCTTTATTTGTCAAATTTAATTATTATGCCGTTCTTTATCGTAACTGTAATGATTTATGCGTTTTTAATTAATTCCATGTTTGGCTAAATAGTTTAGAGTCCGGCGTATGAGGACCGTCGTTACCGGCGGGACTCGGTAGAAAATAATAGGTGCGAACTTATGATTAAAATTCTGTTTTGGTTTTAATTTCCAAGTCTAATTTAAATAGCTTTGTCACGAGAGTGAGAGGCTATTTAACACGATTTTGTCACGAGAGTGAGAAATTAATTAAGGTTAGAGCCGGCACTGCGAGAGCGTGGGGATCGAACCGGATAGTGGAAATTAGGCAACATATCTAAATACAGCAAGAGCGCTTTAGATACGTTTAAGATATTATTGGCTTTCAAAATATATTTCCTAGTTACCGGGCGAGCGAGAGCAAAATCTTGGGATTAGGGAACATGACTTTAGTTAATACCGCGAGAGCGTGAGGCGAAGTCTTTAAGTTGGTATATTCTACGGAACTAAATTATAGTTGTAATTAGTACCCGAATTCTACAAAGTCCTTTAGGAAGGCGGAATCCATATTCCGGCCTCTCCTTATTATCATATTTTCTAAGTTCATTTTTAGTTTTAGTTCTAGTTTCCCTTTTATCGAATATCATCAGCCTTGGCTTTACAAAGCAACGATAGATTACAGTAGGTTGACATTGGTCTCTGTGGGTTCGACAATCTTTTATATTACTTCGATATTTCCGTGCACTTGCGGACGCATCAATTGCAGAAGAAAATGCAGAGAAAATGGAGAAGATGAAGATGCGTTGAAGAGAGTTCTTGCCTAAAGAAAGGGTGCGTGAAAAATGAAAAAAGAAGTTTTTTCAACCTATTTATAGGAGGAAAAGGGACTGAAGTGGTTGAAATTCAAAAAAAAATTTTCATGGAAAGATAGTGGAAAAAGTGTGGGACACGTGGCAGTTATGAGTGGATGGCTCAGGCGGTGGCAGTTAAATTTTTTACCCATGATCTGCTAGAGACTAGGGTAGTGATGATGAAAAATCTTAAAACGTGGGCTGAAGAGACGTTTTAGAAAAAGTGCAACGATGATTCTGACGTTACAAATGTCTAGTCATATGAACAGTCATATGTCGAATTATTGAAGGCGTCGAACTTTATTGGCAAAAAATGCTTTTCTGTCTTTGTCGAAAATGCATTTTCTGGGGGACAATTTGTAGGCTGCTAATTTCGACGCCTGGATTTTAATCAGAAAGTAAGTTTTGAAGATTTGCCAGGATATTTCGACAGGAGATTGTTTTTGAAGAAGGTTAGTCGAAGATCAATGTTAATTGGAGAAGCATATTTGGAGATTTTTTCTAAGTAGTAGAAATGCTTCGACATATTGGTGATAAGGCCATTTTCGACGGATGTTTTGAAATTCGAATTTAGGAGGGAAACTCATTTTGAAAACCAGACGCGTGGAGCACATCCAGGGCGAAAATGCATGCATATCGCCATGTGTCATCATTAGGATAAATAGCTGTTATTGACAGTTATTTAGATGGTATATAAATAGGGAGTCATAGTGATTAGATTTCCATGTGTGTTCAGATTTGTACAAGTTACTCAAGAAATACTCAAAGTAACCGTGTGAGAGAAAAGAGTAGTTACTGAGAAAATGTAAGTTTGAGAAACACCAGTTTTATTCCTTGCATTTTAATGAAATCATAAGTTATTCATTTACAATTCCTTTTCACTCTTGCACTTTTGTTCTTGCAATTTACTTACATTTCGCCATTTCTTTCAAGAAACAAAGTTCTTATTACTTTTAGTCGAAAAACATTAGTTGATGAAAACAATGATAAATCCAATAAACAAAGGGTTTTATTTTAAAACCAATTGTCAAGATTGTTAAAGCACATTGTCCTAGGACTTGTTTGATCGGTCCTGTAAGCAAACTAATTTTCTTATAAATTAGGAGATCATCGGTTGTTTGCAAATTTTCCAGGCAAACAGAAGGATATTCTTAAAGATAGATATGGGTTTATTGAAGAGCAAGTTTTATCTGATAATGTTTAGACGAGGATGTCGCCATTACATTGGCGGAAAGGCATCCTTAAGAGCGGTATTATTTCTTCTAACCAAGGGTTCCATTTTGCAGACCATGTTCTGCATGTTCTTGGAAATAGGAAATATACTCCTTTTTGGTTGGCTAATTGGTTTAATGGTAGTCCTTTGGCAGTAGAGTTTGCTGATTTGTACTGCTGCAGCAATAGTATAACAGAATCTGTTTTTTCCATGGGGTTTTGGGAGAGTGGCTATTGGAATCGGAAGATCTAGGGTTTTAACCCTCAGGTCCAGGTAGATAAAAATGATAGGATTAATGAGTTGTTGGCTTTTTTGAGCAGTAGAAGTCCTGTTATGGAGATGAATGACAGGGTAGTTTGGAAAGGAGGATCAAGTGTGGGTTTCAAAGTTAAGCAGGCTTATCACAGTCTTATTGAAGCTGCTGAATATTCTTTTGTTAGCGTTAATCTTAGAAAAGCATTCACAGAACTTTGGAAGATTAAGATACCTCATAAGGTTAGCTGTTTTGGTTGGAAGGTGTTATTTCTTTGATTTTGTGGTTGGCATTTATTTTGCTAAAACTATTCTAGCAGCAAGATGTTGAAACAAGATGTTCTAATATTCTGCATTCAACATGTCGTATAATGATGTCCCATCCTGGATCATAGGAAATCGCGTCTGATTTTGGTTTAAAAGGAAGATTCTGTTGTTGGTATTTGTTACTGAATATTCTGTGAATATTTAGTTATCCTATGTGGCATCCAAAGTATTTTGGGTTGAGTTTTTGTGTGTTGGTTTTTGGATTTTCAGCATTTTCTAAATATGGAGACATATTAGGAAACTTTTGATTGAAGACCTATTTTCTTGGCGTTTATTTTGCAGAATTGTGAGCAGTCTCTTTGCTGCGTTTTTGAAGCCCAATCCAGTCCAGATTTAATGCTATATATTGACTGGTGTAAACCTAGTTTAGGTGTGGAACTTACGTGTGTTTTGTTAGGGTTTTTGAGTGTTATTTGTGAGTCTAACTGGTATCATTCTGATAACAGTACAAGGACTGGTTTTGTGTTATAAGTTTTGTCAGTTACTCATAAGCTTTTAAGCATTGAGTTTCTTGTGTGTCAATTCTCATAAGCTTTGAAGTATTGAGAATTGTGTGTTTTGAAAGTGTGGCTTTCGTTTTGTTACTTGTGTTGAAAGGAACCAGTCACGGTTTGTGATTGAAGAGGGATTTGAGGAGGGCCTCATACCTAGGTGAGTCTTAGGTAGAAGTCATAGGAAGGGTAGTGATTAAGTGAGCGGATTGTAATCGGGTGTGGTTGATGTATGGTCTGTGAATTGATACTATCGTATATTGATTTCATCCCTGGCTTGGTAGCCCCCAGAGTAGGATTGTTGATCCGAACTGGGTAAACATATCACTGTGTTCTTTACTTTCTGCACTCTTATTATTATTGTTAACTTGTTCATTGTGTTGGATATCAGTGTCTCAACATCTGTGTAGGACATCTGATATCTGTGCCAGAATTTCAATTGGCATCAAGAGCTTGCACCCTTGTTTGGTTCTGGGTGAGATTCAGGGAAGGTACTTTCTGGTGCAATGGACAAGGATGGAGGATTTTTGAACAAACCACCTTTGCTTGATGGTTCCAACTATGACTACTGGAAACCAAGGATGGTAGCATTCATCAAATCCATGGATGATCAAGCATGGAAAGCTGTTATCAAAGGATGGGAACCCCCAAAGGTTAAAGATGGAAAAGGTAATCCTACTGATGTGGTGAAGGAAGAGGAAGCCTGGGATGATGCAGACTACAAAGGGTCATTGGGAAATTCCAAAGCCATGAATGCACTGTTTAATGGTGTTAATAAGAATATCTTCAGGTTAATTGAACATTGCACCATTGCAAAAGAGGCGTGGCAAGTCTAGAAGGTTGCTCATGAAGGGACTTTAAAGGTGAAGATGTCAAAACTTCAGCTTCTCACTACCAAGTTTGAGAATTTGAAGATGAAGGAAGATGAGAGCATTCATGATTTTCACATGAACATTATTGAGATAACTAATGCTTCAAGTGCCCTAGGTGAAAAGACGTCTGATAGCAAACTGGTCAAAAAAATCCTCAGATCTCTACCTAAGAGATTTGACATGAAAGTGACTGCTATAGAGGAAGCTCAGGACATAGATAAGATGAAAGTGGATGAACTTGTGGGATCACTTTAAACATTTGAATGTGAGGGATTTGGGCACATAAAAATTGAGTATCCCACGTATCTCAAAATGCAAAAGAAGGGCTTATCTGTGTCTTGGTCAGAAGGAGAGTCTGAGAGTGATCTTGAAGAAGAATCAGCAAAATTGGTGACAACCTTGACTGGAATCTGTAAGTCTGATGGAGAAACAACTTGTGAGTCTGATTCTGACAAAGAATCTTATATTAGAGAACTCACTAAGCAGGATGTTATCACTGGGTTCTCAGAGTTGTGTATCAAGAATGAAGAGAGGTGTCAGATAATATTAGAACAGAAGGTTCTGATAGCTCAACTAGAAGCTGAGAAGGGAGAACATCTATCAATCATTGCTGATCTTAAAGAGGAGGTTGTATGGCAATACTTGACAATATGACCAAATCTATAAGGATGCTGAACAATGGTTCCACGCAGCTGGATGAGATTCTTCAGACTGGGAAAAATGCTGGGAATGTACAAGGTCTTGGTTTTAACAATCAAGCAGAGAACTACAAGAAGTCTGTATTAAAGTTTGTTCCTCAGAAAATAAGGCAAAAGGAGGAGATGTCAAATCGCATGTTTCAACATCAGATGAAACATCAGAAAATAGTATGTAGTTCAAAGTATAAACCATGGAGATGTCATTACTGTGGAAAGATTGGTCACTTAAAGTCCTTTTGCTACAATTTGCATGGTTATCCCAAAACTTCTCATTAACAAAATAAAGGATGGAATTGGGCTAAAGTAAAGAAAAGATGGACTCGTAGAAATATGATGGTTGGTTTCATAGCACATACCTCTCTCAGAGCATCTGCAAGGGAAGATTGGTACTTTGACAGTGGTTGTTCAAGACACGTGACTGGTGTGAAGAAATTTTTGTCAGATATCAAGCCTCACTCCACCAATTATGTCACTTTTGGGGATGGATCAAAAGGTGAAATAAAAGATGTTGGAAAGCTGGACTTCACAGGACAACCAAATCTGGATCGTGTTCTATTTGTCAAAGGGCTGACTGCAAATTTGATCAGTATAAGCCAACTGTGTGATCTAGGACTCAAAGTAAATTTCACAAAATCTGAATGCCTAGTAACCAATGAGGAAAATGAAGTTGTCATGAAGGGAACCAGGTCTAAGGATAACTGCTATCTGTGGAATCCTCAAGAATCAGAAAGTTTGTCTACTTGTTTAATGTCAAAGGAAGATGAAACCAAACTGTGGCATCAGAAATTGGGTCACTTACATTTGAAAGGGATGAAGAAAGTTTTGTCAAGTGAGGTTGTTAGAGGTATTCCCAAGCTGAAGATTGATGAGGATAGAATATGTGGTGAATGTCAAGTTGGGAAGCAAACAAGGGTGTCACACAAAAAGTTTCAACATCTTACCACAACTTCTAGAGTTCTGGAGCTGCTTCACATGGACTTAATGGGACCTATGTAGGTTGAAAGTCTTGGTGGGAAGAAGTATGCCTATGTTGTTGTTGATGATTACTCCAGATTCACCTGGATAAGCTTTATCAGAGAAAAATCTGAAGTATTTGCAGCCTTCAAAGAGTTGTGTCAAAGGATTCAACGGGAAAAGGATTGTGGTGTTGTTCGAATCAGAAGTGACCATGGGAAAGAATTCGAAAATAGCAGGTTTGAAGAGTTTTGTTTATCTGAAGGAATCACTCATGAATTCTCATCACCAATCACTCCTCAGCAGAATGGTGTGGTGGAACGCAAGAATAGGACTATACAAGAGTGTGCAAGGGTCATGATTCATGCCAAAAAGCTTCCATATCATTTTTGGGCTGAAGCCATGAATACCGCTTGCTATATACACAATAGGGTGACTATCAGATCAGGTACTTCTGTTACTCTTTATGAGCTATGGAAAGGTAGAAAGCCAAATGTGAAATATTTCCATGTTTTTGGGAGTAAGTGCTATATCTTGGCGGATCGTGAGCAGAGGCGAAAGATGGATCGTAAGAGTGAGGAAGGGATATTTTTGGGATACTCTACAAACAGTAAAGCATATAGGGTATTTAATTCCAGAACTAAGGCGATGATGGAATCCATAAATGTGGTGGTTGATGACTCTGGCAAAGACGAAGATGTCCCAGATGATGTTGGAATATGCTTTCCCATGAACAATGAAATCTCACAAGACACTGAGTCCGTAGAAGATAATGCTCAAGAGACTGACACTAGACCTGAGAATGAAGAGGTAGAGGATGCTAACAGGGGACCCTCTATAAGGGTTCAGAAGGATCACCCTAAGGAGTTGGTTATTGGAAATCTGAATGAAGGTGTAAGAACCAGATCGAGGGAGGCTGTGTCAAATGCCTTTTTTGTTTCAAAGCTTGAACCAAAGAATGTTAAAGAGGCATTGAGAGATGAGTTCTGGATAAGTGCTATGCAGAATGAGCTTTATCAATTCAAGAGGAATTAAGTCTGGGAACTGGTACCACGACCAGCAGGAACAAATGTGATTGGAACAAAGTGGGTTTATAAGAATAAGTCTGATGAACAAGGAGTTGTTACCAGAAACAAAGCCAGATTAGTTGCTCAAGGATACACACAGATTGAAGGAGTAGATTTTGATGAAACATTTGCTCCTGTGGCTCGATTGGAATCCATCAGATTATTGCTAGGAGTGGCATGTTTTTTGAAATTCAAATTGTTTCAAATGGATGTCAAGAGTGCCTTTCTGAATGGCTATCTTAATGAGGAAGTTTATGTTGAGCAGCCTAAAGGGTTTGTGGATCCAAATTCTCCTGATCATGTCTACAAGCTAAAAAAGGCTTTGTATGGTTTGAAACAAGCTCCAAGAGCTTAGTATGAAAGGCTGACTGAGTTCTTAGTCAAACATGGATACAGGAAAGGTGGTATTGATAAAACACTCTTTGTCAAGGAGAAGGATGGGAAACTAATGATTGCTCAGAATTATGTAGATGATATTGTGTTTGGTGGGATGTCAGATGAAATGGTCCAACATTTTGTCAACCAAATGTAATCTGAATTTGAAATGAGCTTGGTAGGTGAATTGACTTACTTCCTTGGATTGCAAGTCAAGCAGATGGAAGATTCCATCTTTATTTGTCAGAACAAATATGCGAGGAATATTGTGAAGAAGTTTGGATTGGATAATGCCAAGCACAAGAGAACTCCTGCTCCTACTCACTTGAAGTTATCCAAAGATGAAAAGGGAGTGAATGTTGAACAGAGTTTATACAGAAGCATGATTGGCAGTCTGTTGTATCTCACAGCAAGTAGGCCAGACATAACCTTTGCAGTTGGTGTATGTGCAAGATACCAAGCAGAACCCAAGGTCAGTCACATCAATCAAGTTAAGAGAATTCTTAAGTATGTGAGTGGTACATGTGATTATGGGTTGTTGTACTCCCACGACTCAAGTTCCATTTTAGTAGGATACTGTGATGCTGATTGGGCTGGAAGTTCTGATGATAGGAAGAGTACCTCTGGAGGTTGTTTCTTTTTGGGAAATAATCTTATTTCATGGTTTAGTAAGAAGCAGAATTCTGTATCTCTTTCTACTGCTGAAGCTGAGTACATAGCAGCTGGAAGTAGTTGTGCTCAACTGGTGTGGATGAAGCAAATGCTATCTGAGTATAATGTCACACAAGATGTCATGACATTATTTTGTGACAACCTGAGTGCTATTAATATTTCTAAAAATCCTATTCAACATAGCAGGACTAAGCACATTAATATTAGGCATCACTTCATCAGAGAACTTGTGGAGGACAAAGTCATAACTCTTGAGCATGTTAGCACAGAAAATCAGCTTGCTGACATATTTACCAAGGCTCTGGATGCAGTTTATTTTGAAAACCTGAGGAGTAGACTTGGGGTTTGTATTCATGAAGAACTATAGCAATTAATGCTCTTTCTGGCTGCCAGACTAAAAAGAATAAAGGTAATTCTGGTAGTGCAGATTGTGCAGGTGTTTATGAAGGGAACGATGCTGAAGTTTGTGCATGCCATTTGGTCATGCGATGTTGTGTGCATCTACTGGCTGATGCTGTTTATTCTGGTTTATGACTTGACCATTTCTCAAAATTAATAAATGTTCTTCTTGCCTTTGTCATATTTATGGCTAAAAAGGGGGCGTTGTGTGCTTGTGGTGTGCTTGTGCTGGTGCTGCAGCTGAGGGGGAGAATGTTGAATGTTGAATATTGTTGTGTTGCTGCAGTTGAGGGGGAGTTTTTTTTTTGGTGTGAACTTTTGCTGCTATGCTGTGTTTTGTGTTGGTGTTATGGTGTGTTTTTTTGCTGTTGTCTCTGATATTGTGTTTTGCTTGTTTTATCTTTGCAAGATTGTTTGGTGTGTAGTTTTAGCCAAAATAAGCCAAAGGGGGAGATTGTTATTTCTTTGATTTTGTGGTTGGCATTTATTTTGCTAAAACTATTCTAGCAGCAAGATGTTGAAACAAAATGTTCTAATATTCTGCATTCAACATGTCGGATAATGATCATAGGACATCGCGTCTGATTTTGGTTTAAAAGGAAGATTCTGTTGTTGGTATTTGTTACTGAATATTCTGTGAATATTTAGTTATCCTATGTGGCATCCAAAGTATTTTGGGTTGAGTTTTTGTATGTTGGTTTTCGGATTTTCAGCATTTTCTAAATATGGAGACATATTAGGAAACTTTTGATTGAAGACCTATTTTCTTGGAGTTTATTTTGCAGAATTGTGAGCAGTCTCTTTGCTGCTTTTTTGAAGCCCAATCCAGTCCAGATTTAATGTTATATATTGACTGGTGTAAACCTAGTTTAGGTGTGGAACTTACGTGTGTTTTGTTAGGGTTTTTGAGTGTTATTTGTGAGCCTAACTGGTATCATTCTGATAACAGTACAAGGACTGGTTTTGTGTTGTAAGTTCTGTCAGTTACTCATAAGCTTTTAAGCATTGAGTTTCTTGCGTGTCAATTCTCATAAGCTTTGAAGTATTGAGAATTGTGTGTTTTGAAAGTGTGGCTTTCGTTTTGTTACTTGTGTTGAAAGGAACCAGTCACGGTTTGTGATTGAAGAGGGATTTGAGGAGGGCCTCATACCTAGGTGAGTCTTAGGTAGAAGTCATAGGAAGGCTAGTGATTAAGTGAGCGGATTGTAACCAGGTGTGGTTGTTGTATGGTCTGTGAATTGATACTATCGTATATTGATTTCGTCCCTGGCTTGGTAGCCCCCAGAGTAGGATTGTTGATCCGAACTGGGTAAACATATCACTGTGTTCTTTACTTTCTGCATTGTTATTATTATTGTTAACTTGTTCATTGTGTTGGATATCAGTGTCTCAACATGTAGGACATCTGATATCTGTGCCAGAATTTCAGAAGGTGTTATGGAATAGGATTGCAACCAAGAAGGAGCTTTTGAAGAGAGGTTGTATTGGGATGGATTCCTGTTGTGTCTTCTGCACGATAAGGGATGAAGAGATTGTGCACTCTTTTTTCTAATGTGAGCCTATTAAAGCAGTACGGGAAAGGATTGGTGATTAGATTGGTATTGGAAGTTTCTTTGAAGGAAATATAAACCAGTTTTTTAATGACTGGTGTGGGGTTGGAGATCAAGTTGAAGGAAATCTGAAAGTTGGTTATTTGTAGTTAATTGTCATCTGGTGCATTTGGAGTGTTAGGAACAAAATCATATTTTCTGATGGGGTCTTTAATCTTGATGATTTATGCTGGACTATTAAGTTAAATGCTTGGAAATAGTCTAACTTTGGGAAAATTTCTTATCCCAACTCTGACTTCTTTTCCTTTTGTGTGTATCCTTTAGGGGAGTAAGTTGGGTTTGAGTTTGTTGAAAATTTTAGGTCTGTAATGTTTTTGTAGGGGTTGTTTTGGTTTTTGCTGTTATTGGTGCTTGTTTGTCTTAAACACTCTTTGTGTTCCCTTTTTAATTCCAATGGCTTTTAAAAAAAATACTTTCAATAGTTATATAAAATTTTAATGCACATAAAAGATCTCGTCAATTGATTTATTATGAAAGACTTTTTTCATATATATTTGCATAAGTGAAATTGCACATTATTGTATTATTGTAATAGTAGACTGTAAACTTACTAAAATAACAAGCATGTCTCAACAATAAGTTACAACTCAAGTATTATAATTGTCATTTTGAGAATGAACAATCACAATATTACTTAAAATTAAACTGGGTTCATATGTTTCATTATATTATTTATTAGAAACATCATGTATAGAAAATCTAATATCTTTTGAGAAAATTCTTAAACCATTTTGCAGATAACTTTTGATATCTTTTTAAACCATTTTTGTAATCCACGAAATTGATTCCAAAGCGTACTGTATAACCTGATGACCATTCAAAATTGTCCAACAATGACCATGCAAAATATCCTTTTATGTTTACGCCATTCCTAATAGTTAAAAAAATTCAATTAGGTACAAAAAAGAAACTAAAATTAACTATATATATAAAAAAGAATTTACTTACTTGATTGCAGATTTAATATAATATAGATGACGATAATAATAGTCGATTCTAAAAGTATCTATAAGGGCTTCTTCTAATGATAGTGTTGGATCATTAAACTCATCGACACCTACAAATTAAGTTTTCTTAAAAAGTTATGATCACATATATATGCTAGATAAAAATATTAAAATTAAAATCATACACAAATTAAAAACATTTTTTTAGCAAAATTGCTATATATTCAATCTCATTTTTATTTTATATAATATATAACATCTAAGGGATAATAAATATGAAGTAAGATGTATTTACCATTTTCAGTAATGTAAATCAAAGGATTGTTGTACATTTTCTTGACATAGAGTAACAATTCTTGAATTCCTTTAGGGTAAACAAATAGCCAATTTGAAGCTGCCTATAAAGATGATTATTATATAAGCATAAGCTATATATACAAATCATAGGTGAATTATAACAATACTAATAGTTGTTCTTTAAAAAAATTATGGTCATACACATACCCTTGGACCTATGGGAATCCCGTTGCGCTCAGCTTCGATCATAAAAACAAAATTTTAGTTAACTGTCAAATTCAAAATATTTAAAAAAAATTGAGTGATGATCAATAATTAATGACATTCTTACTTGTAAGATTAGCATGAGAATCTGTGTTGTAATTAGGTTTAGAATTTTTAAGTTGGGGCACGTTAGTAGCATAATTAGATGTATAATAGTTTAGTCCAAGGAAATCAAATGACCCTTTAAGTAGTCTTGCTTGTTTTTTAGAGAACTCTGGTAATCGTTTTCCAACTAGAGAATGCATGCTTTGTGGATATTTTCCAGTTGTTAGCGGTTCCATAAACCTGTAATCATTGTTACAAACAAAGAAGAAAATTCATAAAGAACAATTAGAATTATTCAGAAGCATGAATTATTCTAGCAATAAAAATAAATAAATGATATAAAGATTGATTTTTAAATTGATAGTATGAACAAGCTAATTATAGATAGTGGTTGATCTAGTCCACCTGATGGGACTCGAACCCTTGAAATTAAAAAGAACACATATTTATATATCTCTATTTATATTGATATTTTGAACTCTTTGATTTATTTGCACAATTTCCTCGAAAAACCAAGTATCACACATCTTAAAGATAAGGTGTGGCTAGAATTTATATAGATTGACACTTTTCATTTATAAGTTGTTTTTATAATGATGAAATAAACAATATTTAAAAATCTAATGCGGTATTAAAATCTACCGATTCAGATCATCCACCATTTATATCAACATATCTAAGTCTAGTAATGTTAAACATGCGTGAGAGTATTGGAAAAACAAGTTACAAATATATTAATCAACTAGCAATTAATCACAACTAATTTTTAACTACTATAATTAAAACAACATTAAATGGATTTTAATTAATATTCAAATATATGCACTTACCACCCAAACATGAAGTCAATGGCTCGTTTAGCAGCATTTTGGTCAAGTTTGTTATCTGAAAATGGAATGAACCAATTAGACGCCAAGGTTATTCCTATCACGCCTTTTTGAGATTCCTGCATATAGATCATTGTTTTGGTAGTTAGCCAAATAGTTTTTTTTTCAATCACCCATCAATATAAGTATTCTTTTTAAGGCTTTAAATTAAGTTTTTATCTAAATTTGTTAGAACAACAACTAATAACAAAAGAGAAAATAGAAACACAAACCACAAACTATTTGTTTACCCGTTCAACCAAGTGTGGTTATTTTTTGAATGAACTATGATTTCAAAGTTACGAGCAATACTCAACAAAATTATAACAAACCTGATAATAGTTCTTATACACATCCACAGCTGCAGCATGTGCAAGAAGTTGGTGATGTGAAACCAAGTAAGGCTCCTTCCCTGAGTCACCACCAGTGCAATTTGGATTCAACCATTTAGAACATCGACAAGGTGCATAGAATCCAAATGCATATCCAATCCAACTATAAGTGTATGGCTCATTCAAAGTAATCCAATGTTTCACCCTATCTCCAAACTTCTTAAAACAAAGATCAGCATAGTCTTGAAAATCTTTTCTGAAAATTAGTCATATATTATGATATGAATGCACAATATTATTGTTAATTGATTAATACACAATAATGTAGAAAAAACAACATGTTTTTTTACATAACTTACGCGATGAGAGGGCTTAAGAATCCACCATACTCGTCCTCTAAAGTTTGAGGAAGATCCCAATGAAATAGAGTTACAAATGGTTGTAGACCTACAATATTTATGTTCCATTATTTTTGTTTATCATAATTTGTTGTATGAAATGTTAAAATGTGAAGTGTAACAAAAATTGAAGTAAACAAAGTAAATATACTAACCATTAGCTAATAGCTCGTCGATAAGATTATTGTAATATTTGACTCCTTCTTGATTTATACCTCCATTAAGATGTCCTTCTATTGATATTTTATTAAGATTGAAAAAAAAATCAGTGGAACAAAATCAACATAATTAAGTTAAGTTAACCAACATAATGAGTTAATTGGATTATATTTAACTCACTTGGAAGAATTCTAGACCAAGAGATTGAGAATCTGTAAGCATCCAAATTCATATTCCTCATGATGCTAATATCTTCCTGCGATATTTAAGACAAACAAAATAATAAAGCCTAAAAGAAAAAACAATCAATTGCAGGGGACATAAAACTTCAAGTGAGAAAAAGAAATAGAAAAAAATATGTTTCAACCAATTTTTCGACGAGCGGCCAGACAATTTGCAGGTATTGATTTTTTAGGGTTTTCACATTTATAAATATTATTATCTCTCAATTGGTGTAAGTAAGAGATTCATAATGTGTAGAAATCCTAGTGAGAAGTAAGGGTAAAATATGATAAGATTTTATTCTTGAAGTTTGCTAGTCTTTGAAATTATCAAAGGGGTTTGAGAAATACTTTAAATTTTTTGAGTCTGTGTGATTCATATACTAAGAGTTGTAGATATTAAGAAACACTTGGGTATAAAATAGAGTTTGTTCTTGGAAATTATGAATACCATTTTTTTTATAACTCATCTTGTAATCTCTTGCGATAATTTTGAAGTATTGTGAATTGCAAAGTGATTATCTCCCCCAAAATAGATCAATTTGATCAAATTGAATAAACAATTTTGCTGTGTTTTCATATTTTACATTTTATTACATATAAGCCATTTAATTTATTGTTATTGTTTTTTGTCCCACATGTTAAAGGTTTTGATGTGATTCAACAAAACATAGGTTTACTCAAGACTTTCATAATGTCTATCTCTATAGCATTTTCCATTTTTAATGAATTTTTCACTATAAATTGTTTTCATTTGGTGAAACGCATTTTCCGTCAATAATAATGGTGCTTAAAAGAATCAAAGTGTTGGAAATCGTGTTCTAAAAGATGCCCATTGGTTGTGAATAGTTTTTTTCATAAATATAACTAAGAGAGAGCGCCATATGTAGTTTATTTCGAAGTTGAAAGATTTGAAGGTTTGACGATATTGGTGAAAGCTTAACTGTCTCTATATAAAGAAATAAGAGTAGATGAAATGAGAAGGGGAAGATATCTAGGTAAAATTATAAGTCCAAGTGTAAGGGTTTTTGATAAGGTAAAGTTTAAATGTTTTACTTGTCACAAAACCTACCACTTCAAGAAGGATGTCCCAAAAGAGGGAGCATGGGTGATTATGTTTATATTTTGACTACCTCGGATGAAGATGGTTATCAAAGTGATGGCGCACCAGTGGTGACAATTTTAGATACAAAGAATAGTTGGTTTATGGAACCATAAGAGTATGAGTCTACATTCTGAAAAGGAAAAATGACATCTTTGAAAGGTTTAATGAATAATATACAATTATAGTAAATCAATTGGAAACTAAACTTAATGTACTAAGAATTGACAATAGCTTGAAGTTTGTTTCAGAGCAATTTAATGAGTTTGGAAAGAAACAAGGTATCAACAGGCGTAGAACTATTATTGACATACGTCAATAAAATGGCTTAGGAAAATGCATGAGTAAAACCATTTTGGAGACTTTTTTTTTAAACAAATAAAATTTGGAGACATTAAGGTGCATGTTGATCGGAACTAGGTGGCCAAAAGATTTATAGGGCAAATTTGTTACTACAACAACTTAATTTATTAGTAAATGGTCATCCACAGGAATAAACTTACTTTGGAGTGGGAAACCGGTAGATGACTCAAATTTAATTTTTTTTTCTGAAGTTTTGGATTTTGGTCATATCAAATAAGATAAACTTGATGTTGGGGCTGTGAAGTGTGTCTTCATTGGTTATCCTAGGGGGATAAAGAGTTATAAACTAAGAAAGTTGGATCTTAAAGGATCAAAATTTATCATAATAAGAGATATTACTTTTGACGAGAACCGTACGAGGATGAAGTGCAAAGACATAGAGGTTAAATAATATGAAAATATGGTAAAAGAGACTTGGTTTGAGGTGGCTGTTCCTACTAATGAAACTGGAGATTATGAGGTAGTTAAGACTCCAATTTCTACTACTATTGAAGGGTAACATACAATGTCTCTTAATTGTTAGTTGGATTGTGATAGAGTAAGGGGGGAGATTTTACCACCTTAAAGGAAAAGGGGTGTTCATATTATTTGTTATGCTTTGAATTTGACTGAAGGGTTGCAAAACTCAAAACCAAAATCCTTCAGCTAAGCCTCCAAAATAAAATAATAGTATAAAATTGTTGATGACTTTCAATGATGAGATGAATTCACTAATGAAGAACTATACTTGGGAGCTTGTGAGACAACCTAAAAAAAGGTGGTCGGATGAAACTGAATATTCAAGAAGAATAATGGTATTCTAGGAATTGAAGAACCAAAGTTTAAGGATAGAATTGTAGCAAATGGTTTTACTCAGATGGAAGGGATTTAATAAAGTGAAAAATTTTCACCCGTGATAAAACATTGTTCTAAAAGGATACTTACGGAAATTGTAAATTAATATAGTCTCGAGTTCGAACAAATGGACTTCAAAACATCTTTTTTTACATGGAGACCTTGAAGAATCAATCTGCATAGAACAATCTAAAATTCTTGTAGAATATAAGACTATGAAATCTTTGTATGGGTTGAAACAAAGCCCAAGGTAGTGGTATCATCTATTTGATAAATTTCTTCTTAAACATATTTTGGAAAGAAGAAATTTTGACACTTGTGTATACATATTGAATAGAAATGAGACAGTCATTCTCTACCCCTTCTATATGTTGATGATATTTTGATGGCATTATCTAGCAAGATAGAGATAGGTAAGCTCAAGAAGATCTTAAATGGTTAATTTGATATGAATGACCTTGGTGAAGTTAAACGAATCATGGGGATGTATATCATGAGAAACCACAAGAAGAGTGAATTGTTCTTATCGCAATCTAGTTAGTTGGAGATAGTGGTGGAGTAGTTTAGAATGCATGATTCTAAAACCGTTAGCACTCCTTTGGGTCATTACACAAAGCTTTTGATTAAGCAATGCCATCAAACTAAGGAAGAGAAGAAGATAATGGAAAGTACTCCATATGCATGTGGGATCGGAAGCATTATGTATGTCATGATTTGTAATATACCATACTTAGTATATGTAGTTGTCATAATAAGTCAGTTTATGGAAAATCCTGGTCAGGTTCATTGGGAAGTCTTGAAGAGGGTGCTAAATTATTTCATTGATTCTCTAAATGGTGATTTAAAATACACAAAGTTAACTTAAGAGGAAGACACTTTAGAGGGTTTTGTAGATTATCTTTATTTAATTAATGTGGACACTAAAAAATCTCTATCAGTTTTTGTATTTACATTGTTTGGTACTCTATAAGTTGGAATGTTAATCAATAATCAATGGTCGTGTTATGTATTACTTAGGAAAAATATATCCCTTATTGAATGGGTCAAGGAAGCAATATGGTTGAAAGACCTGATTAGGGAGTTAGAGATCACTCAAGAATGTCCGGAGATAAAATTATATAGTGAAAGTGTCATTCACTTGGACAATTATCAAATTTATCATGAGAAGAAAAAATAATTTACATTTGTTTATATTTATAAGGGACAAGATAGAGTAAAAGGAGATTCACATTCAGAATGTGCCTTTAAAAGAGAATCAAGCATATATGTTCACCAAATCATTTCCAAGATCAAGGTTCAAGCATTGATCTCAAACAATCAAATTTATTTAAGAGTGATTCAATCTTTGGAGATAGCAGCAAGGTTTGGTTAAATTGAAATCACTATCTATTTAAAGTCTAGGTGGAAAAATGTTGTAGTATGCTTTAAAATCTCAAGTGAGAAGAGAAAAAGGAAACCTTATTTCACTACTACTATATTTTTCAGCGAGCAAAGGCAACACAACAGTGGCGATGAAGATGGAGGTCGCAAAGGTGACGATGACAGAGATATGTCTGAATGGCGGTGGCGGTCTGACGACTGTCAGTGGTCTGGCCGAGTTTGATCGTTGGAGCAATGTCGGTTCGCCCATAACGATAGTGGAGTCCGGTCGACGACAAAAATGAAGTACAGTGAATATATAGTCATATTTTCTTGTAAATATAATTTAGTTTGGAAACTTCAAAAACTATTTTCTTATAACTCATTTTATAATCTTTTGTAATAATTTTAAAGTATATGAAATTATAGAGTTGTTATCTCCCCAAACATAAATTGAGATTGATTTGATTGAACTAAATACAATTTTTTTGTGTGTGTTTTCATCTATTATATTTTTTCCCAATGAAGTCATATAACTAGATTCCACTATAATTTATGTTTTAACTTTGAATTTTTTTTTTTTTATAGTCAAACACTATATTGAAAGGGAGTATTAGAGGTACTTCAATTTGATAAATAGAATTTTGTGCATAGAATTCCGACTCCTAAAACAATTACAAAAAAATTAATAGGATTTTTGAGCCAAGAGCATCTAGAATTATGTTTATTTCTAAGAGGCAATCACAACCAAGTGTATGATTTAGGAAAGTTCCAAATAGACTCCTTATCAAGACAATGAAGGTTCCTAGTTAAAGGAGAAAATTTCTAAAATGAAGAGAAAAAATAGTTATCTAAAATTCTTCTAATTTTTATCTTGTAATTTTTGTTTAGCTTCTTCTAACTCATTAGCATTCATTTTAATAAATCCTGTATTTATTATGACAGGTTTGTAAATCCATCCATTTGTTTCTAAGGGTGTTGTTTTTTTG